>CM024595.1:16937087-18301056 GCA_014182565.1 Eucalyptus marginata | reverse complement strand
ACTTGAACTTCTGTTTCGAACTGCTCTTTGCTACATTGATCGACTGTGCGAGCTCTTTTTACTGCCACCAGAGAACCATCGGCCAAGCGCCCCCGGTAAACCTTGCCAAATCCACCTTCGGCCAAGAAGTTTTCTCCGCTAAAGTTGTGTGTGGCGACTCGGAGTTCCTTTAGAGAGAAGCCTCTAGGGGTGGTGGGGGATCATCTTCAATGGAATCGGTGAAACTGAAGGATCGGAGATTGAACACCATCTTTAAGAAATCCAATTCCTCTTCAACACTAATTGGAGGTTAGCGATTGATTCCCGAAGCCGCTCAAAGGAAGACTATGACCAATTGGCATAGCAACTCGTCCACCATCTTGGCCTTTTATTCACACGTCGGAAGCGATCACCATGTGAGAAAGAGACGAAGTCGATTGGAGAGAGGGTGGCGGACCAAAAGAAAGACTTGACCAAACAAGAGGGAGATTTCTTTTCTTTTGATTTTTCCCGTTTCGGTAGGCACACGCAGAGAAACTTTCCGGTGAAATTGATTTAAAGCAAAATTAGCATGATTGGTCTTTCTTTGTTCTTTGATTTCTCTGATGATGAGCGTGAGAGTAATGCTCCATCTGCGCATTGAAATTTCATGGAAGAGACCTAACTAGGCTTTTCTTCTATAAAAACTTGGGAACATATGAAGAAAAAGGCTCTAAATCCGTTAGTTTTTCCATCAAACATCCTCTTTTTTTTTGGCAATTATGGTGGTTAAGCTTTGCACCCATTATGTGACAAATGAATAGGGTTTTGCTAACATAATAGTTTTTGAGTTACTGTAAGATTAATAATATATTGTAAGCCATGGATTTTTAAAAGAGTGGACTCCATAATAATTTCTAATTATTTGTTTTTATTTTTTGTTTGCCCAAAACTTGGCTATTATTCTTCTAGTAGATTAAGCAGTCATATAAGCAATTCTCTTAAGAATAATACGCGGAATACATAAATGAAGAGGCAAATGACTCATTTAATTAGTGTAATCGAACGAGAAACGCCACTTTGAATGACACTTTCAATTTTATAGCCTTCAATTCCTTGGAAATTGTAGAAGAAACGTGGTCACTATCGACTAATTCTTAGACTGGGTCCAAAAACTCTGCGCTATTATTCCATTATTCTAGAACGACTCGGAAAGCAAAAGCAAGAAAAGTGGTCATTATTGGTTCATGTTTGATGGATCGGGTAGAATAGGAGTTATCTTAAGTTTTAATAAGAGGTTGGAATGGGTTTGTCTCGTTAGAGCCCACCTACAAAATGGGCTTTTTTTGGGTCTATGAAGAGGTCGAAATTTTGCGAGGCATATTCGGTCAAAGGGAGGGCTGGGATATTGTTTGTGATAAACCACTGGGAATGAATCAATCTCATCGGCCCAATCCAGGTTGGCCAATCACATTCCGCTAGCTCCTCGCCTAAACTTGGTCTGGATGGGGGCACACAACCTTTGTTCTATAGGGCCACATACCCAATTTGCATCTTTGCATGTGCCAACAATCTGGTAAGTCCCGCAACTCATGTTGGCTCTAATTTATTTTGAATCCTACCATCGGAAATTCATTAGCAGTCACCTGTGTAATGAAATTCTTCTCTGAGCGCGTGCATCAGTGAGGTCAAGCAAGACATACAAGTATTTACACCGTGTTTCTTTTTTTTTTCCCCCTAATTGATTATCCCTTCTTACTTGGATGGAGTGGGCATTTAAAATTTGAGAATGCTAAAAAGTACTTGTATACCGTGAGCGGGAGTAACTTCGTGGTGATTAGTGAAGGTTTGGTTACTGTAGGACGAATTAGGATTTGCAAGATCCTTTTTGTCCCTAATTTCATCCCGATGGTTGCATGGTCCACCGTGTGGGCACTCAACCTTTTTGATTTGTTTTATTTTATAATGTTTTTCTGAGCTTTCTTTGCTTTGAAAAGTGTCGCATTTGGTGGGGTATGTGTAATTGTTGTAATATAGGTACCCTAAATCGCTAGAACACAAACATATTACTTCCGCTTAACATATTTTGAAGTGATAAATTGGATTTGGCAATAAAAAAATTTAAATCGACTTGGATCAATAAATTATTAATTCAGTGCATGTGTCGGCATAACACATACATACTTTTTTAGTCCTTTATATGCATTTCAATCTTTATTTTTTTTATATTTTTTATTTTATTTACCGACATCTTTTTATATTGTTAATTTACCTTTTAGTTTAATATAAAATTTTATCCAAATAACATAACATGAATAGATTTAAAAATGAGTTAAATTGGCGTGTATTGGCTTTCATAAGTTAGATCAAATATGGATGTGTTTTAGTAATATGGGCTGAGTTAAATATGGATTAAGTTTAAGTTATATATAAATCGGTGGAAATTAATTGCAAAAAAATGAGTCAATTTGGGTAGGCCATTTTCAGACTTGACCCTGATCCCATCATTTGATGGGCGTTGTTCTCAGCAAGTGAGAGGATAGGCTTGAGTGAATCTCTAGTTTTTGCCCTTGCTCGAAGTGATCAGCTTTGTCTTTTTCTCCCGAAATAATGGTCTCCGAAAATTTGCTTAACCAATTTAAACAAGCCGCATACAACAGGCTTTCTTCCTTTTAGTTTCTCCCTTTGGGCATCTTATTTTATATACTGAATTGCAAGATCAATTAGATTTTGCATTAATTCACAACAAATTGTATCACGATACAAACATATGGATTAATTATCCTACAAATATAGTTGACTGGATAGCGTCTGGACAAAATAATTTCATACATTAAGGGCCACGACAGGAGTCTTCTGCCAACATAAGGACAAACAACAAAAGGAAGACCGAGGAAGAAGATGGATTTGAACGAGTCCATAAAAGATGGATCGAAGAAGAAGCAGATGATAGACAGTTTCTTTAAAACTTACCTCCATAGAAAATGGTGCGTCCTGTGAGGAAACTGCGAAGTCTACCGCGTACTAACTTCACAAGAGAGAATAAAAAGGTCAACTCATCTCGTAATTGACGTCGTTTACTCACGAAAGATTTTTATGTATCTAGAGTGACAAGAGAACCTCCTACTTGTTTATGAACCAAGAAATTGAGGAGACAAATTCAACTGTTTTTTATTCTAAGACATACAAATTTGTTAACATTCTACTCTGCTCCATGTTCTACCCGAACAATCATAGGGCTTTATTGAGTGCATTTGCATTGGTGCACCTAAACTTAATTAGATGGTTCCCACAGAAAAAAGAGTATTGATTTTTACCTTTAAAAATTCAAAATTGATGCCATTGATATTGAGAAAACTCCTACCAAGTTTTGAGGCTCACAAAACTTTATGGTTCTAACGCTTATCTTACAAACAAATTTCTTTTAAAGTTATTTCTGAGGAACTATCCAAGAATTTTGCCAAAGTCTATTTATCCCTAGAAGTGCTTCCCATTCTGACGAAGTCCAAAGCAAGATTGTGTCTTGAACAAGGAAGAGTCTAGAATCAACCTTACCGTTCTTGCGACATGGATCTAGAATAAACTTATTAGAATCAACCTTACCGTTCTTAAAGATAAGTTCATTTTTGGGAAGCATCTACTTATAGAAATCAAGATTCTGATTGTATGGGTGATCAAAATGTGATCAGAATCAAGTGGAAATTCTATTCTTGACTTTAATGGCCACGAGATCCCTTTAATTGATTCTATCAAACAGCTCGATTGGAAGAAAGTTCCTCTAGAGATTGCCAACGGCTACTATGGTGTGTAGGAGTATTTAAAGAAGGTCATTTGGTCTAGAAGATAGAAAGAATGTGAATTTGAGATTCTAAAATCTGAGGCTACTCTAATTTTACTTGTCTTTATTTGTGAGCATAAAAAAAGTGTGATTAAGAAAGAAAACACAAAAGAGTGTCTTAGTGAGATAGAGAGTTCTACCACTGAGTATTAGCTTACATAGTTGTAATCTCTTATTTGATTATATAGTAGAATCCAACTAGTGGGTTGTTAGCATGGGAGATTGGACATAGGTTAGATTTAAACCAAACCACTATAAAATTCGTGTGTACTTCTCTCTTTCCTTAACTTTTCTTTTTTTTTTTTAAAGTTTGTTGCACAAGTCTAGAGTTTCGTATTTCTTATCCTAATCCAGATTTTGCGAGCAATTTATTTTATTCCATACATATTTGTCAAGATTTCTTTTAACTACCTATTCGCCTTCTCTTTAGGTGAGTACTAGATTTATCAATTGATATCAAAGCCTGAGTGCTCGTTTTGTTGAAGTGTCTTTACTTCTGAGCTAAAGATCTTCTATACCTAGTATCTTGGCACCAAGGCTTGTGGAAGGAAGAGCAACATCAGACCATCTTATTTTGATGAAAAAGAATACAATGTGTGGAAAAACAAAATGAAGCCGTTTCTTAGATCCAGAGATCCTTTGGAGTGGGATGTGTGGAAAATGGAATCAATCCAAAGGCTAGTTATGTTCAAATAAAGGCAAAGAAGTCATAGACAAGGATGCTGAAGAATCTGATCATGTAGAAATTATCAAAAGACAGGCTCTTGATGCAAAAGTCATTTATTCTCTATATTGTGTTCTATCTCTTACTGAGTATAATAAAATTTCTTCGTATGAAACAACCAAAAAAGTTTGGGATAGACTTCATGTTACTTATGAAGAGACCGATTGTGTAAAATAGACAAAAGTAAATATTTTACTTGGCCAATATGAGTCAGGAGAGTTAATTAGAGATATGTTCAGTCATTTTACAGAGATTGTGAATGGTCTAGCTTCAATATCTACTCCAATGAAAGTCACAAACTTCTGCAAGGACTATCAAAGGACTAGAATCATGTCAAGACCTCAATACGAGATACATAGAGAATTATGCCACTCTTCGTTGATGAACTCATTGGCACTCTCCAATCACATGAAGTGGAACAAATCAATGATAAAGACGACTTAAAAAGTAAAAAGTCCATTGTACCTAAACTAATGCTAATTCTGATGATACAAACTTAGAAGATGACTTGGATGATGAAGAACTTGCTCTCTTGATCAAAAACTTCAGAAAGCTTAATAAGAAGGGAAAGAAGTTCAACTAGAAGAAACAAAACAAACAAAATTCCTTGAGACGGACAATGGAAGAAGATGAATCAAATAAAGATGTGATATGCTTTGAGTGCAAGAAAAATGGGCATGTTAAGCCAAATTGTCCTTTGCTGATAAAGAAGAAAGGAAAATACGAGAAGTACAAGAAAACACCAAAAGTAGAAACGTGGATTGGTACAAAATGTGAAAAAAGTGACGAAAAGTATGCAAACATCTATTTGATGGCTAAATTTGTCTCAGACTCAGAATTTGACTCTAACTCTAAATTGGATAAGGAGATTCAGGCATGACATTCTAAAGTTTTAATTAAAGTTTCTAAGTATATTGATAGCTTTGTTTGAACTTTAAATCATCTCTTAAAAGAATCTCCGAACTGAAGAGGGAAAATGCTAAACTTAAACAATATGAAATTTCTTGGAAAGAAAAGTTTGAGAATCTGAATAATAATTTTGATGATTTGAATGAGAGTCATGATTCACTTCCCAAAGAAAATGAATTTTTGAAAAATGAAATTTCAGATATTACTACAAAATTTTCAAATGGATCAAAAACCTTAGAATACATTCTTTCCGTTCAAATTCCTTATTACAATAAATCTGGTTTGGGTTTTAATAAAGAAAGTAATGTTTTGATTGATTTTCCAAAAGTCAAGGAGAGACTCGATAGAGACCTCCCATACTTGCTTACAAAAATCATTTCCAAAAAGTTTTTACAAAACTTGTTAGTTGAAATGCTCTTAAATGTTCCAAGTGTGGAGACTTAAAACATTTTGAGAATAAATGTCTAAAGTCTAGAGGCCTATTAAGAAGGATTGAATAAACACAATTTTTATCACTAATTCTTTAGGACACAAGAAAATTTAGGTACCAAAAAAAGTTTGAGATCTTTTTTTTAATTGCAGGTCACCATTAAGAGAGAGTAAATGGTACTTGGATAGTAGATGTTCTCGGCATATAATAGGAGATTCAAGTAACTTTATCAAATTAGAAAACAAAAAAGAGGAAATATTTCCTTTGGTGAAAACAACAAGGGAAAATTTGTTGGGCAAAGAACAATGAAAATTTGCGGTTTGATCATCAATAATGTTTCCTTACAACCTTCTAAGTATTAGCCAACTGTGTGATAGGCTTCATAATCAATTTCCAAGAGAATGTTTGTTCTAGAGTCAATCAAGACTTCTTTCAGACTTTCACCGGACAAAAGCATGGCAATATACATGTTATGGACATAAATCCAGAAAATTTTCGATGCCTAATTTCTATTCAAGATGAGGCAAGTTTATGGCATCACAAGCTTGGATATGTTAGCATGAAGCAAATAGCCAAACTATTTACCAAGAAGTTGGTTTGTGGTCTTCCAAGGATGGCTTACCAGGAGTTTGAGTTGTGCACCACATGCACTTTAGGAAAATAGGGAAGTTCTTTTTAATCTATAAACCATATCTCTACTAATCCTATTTTACAGCTTCTACACATGGATCTTTTTAGACCAACGAGAACCCAAAGCATTAGAGGTAAGAAATACTGTCTGGTAATCGTGGATGATTACTCAAGATTTACTTGGGTTTTCTTTTTGGCAAATAAAGTAGAAACCCTCTCCTATTTTTCAAAATTTGCTAAAAAATTTCAAAATGAGAAGGGCTATGCTATTTCTAGCATCAAAATAGACCATGAGAGAGAATTTGAAAATCAAGATTTAACAATTTCTTGTGATAAAAATGGTCTTCAATATATTTCTCCTCTCCCTACACTCCAAAGCAAAATGGAGTTGTAAAAAGGAAAAATCGGTTTTTACAGGAAATGGCCAGAATTATGTTAATTTTAACTGAAAGCAGAGTCTCTTTTCATTTCTGGGCAGAAGTAGTCTCCACTGCTTGTTATATAATTAACAAAATATACCGAGGTCCATCCTAGAGAAAACCCCCTAGAAGATTTACAAAGGTAGAAAACCAAATATTTCTTATTTTCATGTGTTTGGTTGCAAATGTTTTATCTTGAAAAATGCAAATGACCATCCCGGTAAGTTTGAAGACAAGTTAGATGAAGGAATTTTTCTTGGTTTCTCCATTACAAGCAAGGCATATAGAGTCTTCAATAAAAATACCCAGATTGGGGAAGAATCAATGAATGCTAAATTTCAAGAAGTGTTCCAAAATCAATAAGATCAAACTCAACTTGAAGAATCTAAGTTAGTCTTAGACTTAACAAAGTTCAAATCTCCTAAACAGAACCGGCTTCCTGTTGAATTTGTCCAAGTTGTAGAGAAGTTAGAAGAACCCTCTTAGACCCAAAAGACTCTTGAAGGACAAATACAACAAAAATTGGAAGCACAAGTCAAGTCATCCTCAAGATCTCATTATTAGAAATATAGAAGAAGGAGTTCGTACTAGATCCAAGGGTAAAGAAGATTAAAAAGCATTGGCACTTATCTTAGAAGTAGAACTGAAGGGAGTGGAAGAAGCTTTATCTAATGAAAGTTGGATAGAGGCTATGCAAGAAGAACTTCGGCAATTTACAATCAATGATGTTTGGGAGTTGGTTCCCAAATAAAAAAGAAAGTCTATGATTGGAACTAAGTGGGTATTTAGAAACAAAATAGATGAAAATGGCAAGGTAACCAGAAACAAAATAAGGCTCGTGGCAAAATGTTACACACAAGAAAAATGGATAGACTATGATGAGACATATGCACCGATAGCCACGTTAGAAGCCATAACGCTATTGCTTGCTTATGCATGCTTTTATAACTTTAGATATTTTCAAATGGACGCTAAAAGTGCTTTTCTTAATGGTTTCATCCAAGAACAAGTCTATGCAAAACAACCCCTAGGATTTGAAGATCCTAGAAAATCAAACTTTGTCTATAAATTGAAGAAAGCTTTATACGGTCTAAAGCAAACACCTCAAGCTTGGTATGAGAGACTTAACAAGTTTCTAGTGAGTAATAGTTTCAAGAAAGGTATAGTTGACACCACTTTATTTAATAAAAAGGAAGGCAAAGACTTCTTACTTGTTCAAATATATGTAGATGACATCATCTTTGGTTCTTCTAATGAACTTTTGTGCAAGAAAATTTCTAAATCTATGCAAGAACAGTTTGAGATGAGCATAATGGTTGAATTGACATTCTTTCTAGGTCTACAAGTCAGATAATCTAAAAAAAATGAACCTTCATGTATCAAGAGAAATATGTCAAAGATGTCATCAAGAAGTTTGAAATGGAGAACTATAAGAAGACTAAAACTCCTATGTTAAGCTCTTCCAAACTCAATAAAGATAAAGATGGGAAGAAAGTGAACCAAAAGATTTATAGAAGCATGACTGGTTTTCTTCTCTATCTTATTGCATCACGTCCTAACATCTTATTCAGTGTGTGCATCTGTGCTAAATTCCAAGTTGATCCTAGAGAATCACATCTTAGTGTTTTTAAATGAATCATTAAATATGTTGCCACTAATTCAAAGTTAGGTCTATGATATTTGAAAGAATGAGACTTTACTCTATTTGGATACTCAGACACTGATCTAATTGGTTGAAGAGTCGATAGGAAAAGTACTTTTGGGATTTGCCAACGTTTGGGAGATATGTTGGTATCTTGGTCCTCCAAGAAGCAAAACAATGTGGCTATCAACCACAGAAGCATAATATGTTGCTCTTGGTAGTTGTTCTCAAATTCTATGGATCAAGCAACAACTGAGAGACTTTGGAATAGAAGAATCTTATATTGAAATCAATGCAATCAACCTTACCAAAAATCCCAATCTTCATTCAAAAGCAAAACATATCGAAATCCGACACTATTTCATAAGAGATCATGTGTAAAGTGGTGAAATCAATTTTTAATTTGTTGATTCAAAGAATAAACTAGCAGATATTTAATGGTATCAATGTGATTTAGGTGCACGCAGGAGGTACTGGAACTTGTCGGGAAAGCAGCACGCCTTACAGTGAGGAATCACCGTTGGGGGTAGACACAGCGGCGGCAATGTCCTCACCGACTGACGCCGTCCAAGTCAGGTAGTACTCACTGGACAGGAGGCAGCAAGCAAAGAAAATTCATGCGAGATGCAGCGATGGTGGACAGCGAACTAGAAAGCGGCATTGTCGTCAACATCGAAGTAGCAACAGTTCACGAGATGGTTCGCTATCCATGTAACAGTGAGAGGCTTCAGATCTGTAGGCTGTCAGCATGGGTAGGTAACTCTAGGACAGAGAAAGCAACGTTGTCGATATGGGATCGGCGACGGTGGTCAATAGAGTAGGAGGAGCAACGTCAGCGCGTGGCTACAAGGGCGTCGGCATGCGGCAACAAGGGTGTCGACGGGAAGCTCACAACAAGAAACAACGTCAGGTCTTGGAGATGGAGGAGCTCGGTCGTGGTCGTTCAAGGAAGAAGACAACCCACCCCCTCCCCCCCCCCCCGCCCGCCCCCCTCTCTCTCCTCTCACTGCTCTTTTGTGCTTTATTTTCTCTGCTTGTAGTCAGACTAGCCAAAAGAGACCCCATGGATGAAGACGAATTCTATATTCTTCTCTCACGATTTTTCTTTGGGAAAATTCCAATCGAGGGTCACAAATGCCCTCATTTTCTCAACAATGGCATAAAATAGAGCTTGTGTTAGATAAGGGTTTAAAGTGACCATATTAGTTTCAAATAAGAGCCTAAAATAATTATGGTAGTTTCAGTCGATCAAAGGGTATTTTTGTCAAAAGACGATTTTTATTTTTATTTTTATTTTTCCTTTTCTCTTCTCTCTCTCTCTCTTTTTTTTTTTTTTTTTTTGGCAAGGGCTCGACAACCTTGTCAAGGCGAGGCCACCCCTCACTTGTCACTGGCAAGGCAACCCTTGCCCAGATTTGATAAGGGTTAGCTTTGCTCATAGCTTTTGAGTGTGGCCTCGCCTAGGGCAAGGATCGCCTCACTGAGGCAAGGCCATCCCTCACCGAGACAAGGCCATCCCTCACCAACGCTAGTGAGGCGACCCTCGCCCATTGCCCCACTCATTGGTAAAGAAGAAGAAAATCCAAAAAAAGAAAAGAAAAGAAAGAACAAAGGAACAAAAATGTAAATGGTGAAAATACGTACGACCAACTAGAAAGTCAGGTCCTTATTTATTAATATAGTTATTTCATATCTTTATTTAAAACAAATTTCACTTCAAACCCTTATTTAAAAAAATGAGGGCAGCTTAGGCTCTTATTTGAAACAATGTCAATTTCTTTTAGAAAATAAGGACATTTCAAGTCCTTATTTGAAATTTTCCTTATTTCTGTTTTCTTGCTTTTCATCTATCTCCATGTGGCCGTGTATTCTATTGTGCGGCCTCCTCTTTTAGCTATGCAATGGCCTATTTATATTGCATAGGAATCAACCTTCTCATATATTCTTTTCTTCAGTCAATTATTTCTTTCCCTAGTTGACTGATTCCACACAAATATTTTATTTTGAGGTTGTGGATCTCTCTCTGCCGAGCCAAATATTTGCTGCCCATATTTCCTCTTTGATTGACCCAAGAGCATTTGCTTTTTCTGCCCTCTTGTAGATACGCCAATTGCCAATATATGAGAGATCTCAAGGAAAAAAATAATCTGCCCATCTCTCATACATGAATATTGTGGAGTATCCTGCCGATTGCTTTCTTTACCATGTAAATATAAAGCTTTATTGTGAATAATTTTGGCCATGAAGAGAGTAACGGGCTTGAACAAAGTTTAATATTATTATGGGCTCGGTCCAATCCATTAAATTCAAAGTCATTAATCTAAGTCCTTCGGCCACCAATCCAATGCAACTATGTGGGTTTAATCACACAACTAATATGCAAATGCTCCTAATAGCAATATGCAATTTAACCTAATATTTTTTTCTAGAGGTTGGGGTTGATCCCTGATTTTTATATTTAATAAACAACTAATTAGGTTGCTAAAATTTAGGTGTCAACAAATCAGAAAAAAAGTGTTATAGAAAGATCATTCAAATGAAAGTGAAGAGGAACATAAGGAGTTTAGGAATGAAAACATAGAAGCTAAACTTGTTATTGAAGGTAAAAGGCAGTGGTGATGATATAGCATTGGCATGCCAGTCATGGAGCAATCCCCAGAGGAGAAGGAGAAGGAGGGAAAGAGTAGTACGGAGTTGAGTCACTCTCACTATGATTCCGACCACTCCTTGTACTAGAGTCCCGTTGAAGAAACTGGCTCTCGAGCGTTCGAACTACGTCAGACATCTCTGGTCGAATAGATGGATCCCCGTGTGAGCACAACGATGCTAATTGGAGTAGTTGCTCCGCTTCTTCTTCCACGTAGTTTCCCTGCAAATTGGGATCGATCACCCTTCCCAATTGGTCTTCATTCATAAGTTTTCTATCGCAATCCTCCGGCAAGAAAGCTTTGGCATCGAGTACCTCAGTGGGAAAGTTGCAAATTGGCTGTCCCGAGATGAGCTCGAGAAGCATTTTCCCGTATGCAAATACATCATTCTTCAGTGTGCACTTTCCTGTGCGAAGATACTCGGGGGCAATAAAACCAACTCTGCCACGGATGGGGGTGTAGACATAAACATCTTCATAACGATGAAAGGATTGAGAACTGGAACCAGAATCAGCTGAATTTTCTCCTACCGGCGATGAGAATGAGACTCCTGTGCCCTGCCTTGGCATGCAAGTGCGCCACTCAATAGTCCCTTCCTCCACATTTCGTTCATGCATGATCGTGGCAAACGAAAATCCTCCTATCACGGCCTCAAAATTCACATTCAGCAGTATATTTGACCCGCAGATGCCACGATGCATGATCTTGATGTTGCCTTGATTGTGAAGATGTGCAAGGCCCCTTGCTGCTCCCAAGGCTATTTGCTTGCGAGTAGTCCAATTGAGAGGCCAGGCAAACCGATTCGGTCTCTCTCTAAGATTGTAATATAGGCTATTGTTGATCATCCAGGGATACACCAGTAAGAGCTCTTTCTTGGTCCTGCAAAAGCCCCTCAGGCATAGCACGTTTGGGTGCATCGAAACTGTGCTTCCCACTTGTATTTCTGCTTTGAACTGCTCTTCCCTCCATCGATCGACATGGCATACTCTCTTTACTACCACTAGCGAACCATTGGCCAAGCGCCCCCGGTAAACTTTGCAAATTTCACCTTCTGCCAAGAAGTTGTCTATGCTAAAGTTGTGTGTTGCGACACGGAGCTCCTTCAGGGAGAAGTTTTTAGGAGGTGTTAATTCACCTTCATCGGACTCGGTAGAACTGAAGGTTCGAAGATTAAACACCATCGTTAAGCGGGGAAAAAGTAGATTCTTCTCAATGTGGAGTGGGTAAGCTTGATGGTTTTTCTCGATCGGTAGTGATTGGTTTGGGAATACCTTTGGCATACCCCAAGAGACTTGCTTGCACACACAGCTTTTATAAATCTGTGGGGATTGTGCGTCTCACCCACGACTGCTTTTGGTCGGTGTGAATGAACGTTGTCATTATTAAGCAGGGAAAAAGTCGTTGGATTGTAGGCTGATGTCAAAGTGTGGAGCCATCTCACTCCAAAGCCTTCCTGGAGAAGCTTCGTGGAAAGAGAGAGCGAGAGAGGTTTCACTGCCTCGCAGCTTCCAAATCTGTCAAAACGTGCAACTCATAAAGCGAATTTTGCACGATTCTCCTCGTATTTTTCGATTCCTACGCATTGAAAAATCCAAATGTGGAGCACACGTCTTTTCTCTTTACTTCATTGGCTGGACATTACATAAAAAAGCTATTAACTTTTGTGAATCCTCCAAGATCCATACTTCCAATTTCTCGTATTTGGAGTAGAAATCTATGCTATGAATTACTAAAAACATAAAACTTATAGCGAGTTGACACTACAAACAAATGAAAAATGCGATTTATTTTCATTAGATCTTCCTGGAGTTAGTATTGACCAAATATTGGAAGAGACCAACGTACTTGATATGAGTTCATGTTCCTTGTAAACTCCCTACACAACTACTCTTGGCCTTTTGCGATTGTCAAATCTCATGACTCAGAAACTAACAATGCTTTTGTATGTCCTTCAAAAACTATAAGTGAAGGAACATTGAAAATTCGTGCCACTAATTTATCAGTGTACTAGCCCAGTAGCCCATGCTATGCATGGGATACACGTGGATTCCATTCGTTGTTCTTTAAATTGAGTACAAAAATTCAAGGCCATAAATGTTACCAAAGTGAGGTACCACGGGAATATTTTTGTAAAAGGAATATTGAAATAAGCTATCATAACTTAACCTGTGGGAAACTTGTCGAGAAATTTTTGTACACAATATTTTTGGTATGCGCATCGTCCCCTCATCTTCATTTAACAATGAAATCTCAAAGAGGGCAGAGAAAAAAAAGAAGGCATTCACTCAGTCGACAAGCAGAAAAGTGGACGTTCCGCAATAAAAGGGACCGAGAGCGTACGAGAAACAGAAAGGGAAAGGGGCAAAAAGAAAAGAAAGAAAGAAGGAACAGGAAGGGAAAACCGAAGAAGGAAAGTCATGCGTACAGGCCACGACTCACGAGGACTTAGCCGGATCTACTCCGATTCGCAAGTTAATCCGATTTGTCAGAACGTCCAAAGCGTGTACACGCGAATTCCCCTTTCTCTCTTTTTTGTTTTCTCTCTCTCTTCTTCTTTCTTCACAGCTCCTGCAGAGTTTGAGAGCTCATTAGGCGGGCTGAGCTTGGGCCCATGGGCTTTGGCCCAATTATTACAGCGACAGTCTCTAGTGCCGTTGCACAAAACCGAAGTCGGATTAATGTTTCAGTCACATAACAAGGATTATGTATGGATTTAAATCATCCGCTGTCTTATTCCTTGGAGTAAAAATATCTCTTTCCTTCCAAGTGGATCTGGCCATTGCTTCCAGAGGGTTGGTACGTGAAAGAGTTAGATTATTTCATCCACTTTCTTCTACTGTTGTCTACTCCGTGCACTGCACTCAAAGGCACTCAAAGTCCTGGTCACCTTTGAGGGCTCTCTCAGAACATTTCAGCAGGTAGTCAAAAGACAGGCTTGAGCGAATCTGTGATTGGAGCTCTTGCTCAAAGTGATCGACCTTGTCCTTTCCTTCCACGACAATGTCCTTTGCAAATATGTTTAGCTTATTAAAATGAGCTGCGTGCTCGATAACAATAGGCTCTCTTACTTTTGATTTCTCATCTTTCAGCCTCTTATTTTACGTATTGAATTGCAAGATCCATTAGATTATTCGTTAATTCACAACAAATTGTCTTATGATACAAACTTATGACCTAATAATCCTACAACTATATTTGACTTGATAGGGTCCCGACACAAAATTCGATACATAAAGGGCTGTGACAGGGGTCCTCTGCTAATATTAAAAGGACAAATAACAGATGGGAAGACCGAGGAAAATGATGGATTTGAAGGAGTCCATCACCAAGAAGAATTTCACATGGGAGCGATTCAAGAAGCAGATGATGGACAATTTCTTGGAAACTTACCTCCACAGAAAATGGTGCCTCCTGTGAAGATACAGCAAAGCCTACCGCGTACTAACTTATCAAGAAAGAATAACAAAAGTCAACTCATCCCGTAATTGACGTTGTTGACCCACGAAAGGCAAATGTGTCTCTAGAGTGACAAAAGGACCACCGACACCTTTCTCCATCTAGAAAGAACACCTCCTACGCGTTTATGAACCAAGGAATTGAGGACAACATTCCAATGGTTTTCTCCAGACGAATCAAATTGGGGCTTTCATGTGCGCCTGAACCTATACTTAGATGAATCCCACATGAAAAGAATATTGAATTGATTAATTTTATCGATCATATTAGGAGTTGACAAAGGAAATTAGATTTCTGCGCAAACAAATTAAAATGACTATCTATCCTAATAGGGAAAATCCCCTTTTTAGATTTTGTGTAGGTCCTCATGAGCTATAATTTTGCCTTTTTCTAAAATGGATGGACCGATAAAATTACTCTAAGAATGTACAGTATTTGCTCAAAAGAGATATATTAGGGAAAGATCTTATAAATAAAATGGGAAATGAACATATGGGAACTTAGGTAAAACGGCAAAAGGTAGAAGATGAACTTCACGTCGAAGGGAAACGAACAGAGGGTGATCAAGATGTAGGATCGTGTGTGCCACTCATAAAGCCATTTACAACAAGGGAGAAGGAGGGAAGGAGTAGTAAGGAGTCGAATCACACTCGTTTCGGCTCCAGCTACTCCTACTGCTGGGATCCGGTCCGTGCAATCGGTTTTAGAGCATCATAACCACTTCAGACATCTTGGGTCGGATAGACGCCATCTGCACATAAGAATGCCAAGCGGACAAGTCATTCTGCTTCTTCCACCGGATAGTTCCTCTGCAAATTAGGATCGACCACCCTTTCCAACTTGTTCTCGTTCATACATCTGCTAATCCAATCATTCTGTCGCTGACCGAAGGTGTAAAATGGTTGTCTTGAGATGAGCTCGAGAAACATGTTCCCATACAAATAGACATCAACCTTCCCAGTGCACTTACCCATGCTCAAGTACTTGGGAGCAACGGACCGCATATGTGCACGCACGGTGGTGTTGACATTGACATAAGTACCTTGGTACCCCTCAGGGGAGATGGGCAACAAAGGAGGACGTTTACCAACTTCAGCTGCTTAAAACGGGCTGAAGCCGATGGATACTTCAGCATTCCCCACCGCAGTATCCCTCTCATGCATGATCCTGGCCAAGCAAAGTCTCCCAATACTGGCTCGAATTCCACGTTCAGCAATATGTTCGAACAACTTACATCACAGTGTATGATGCTCGGATGACATTGATCGTGCATGTGAGCCAGCCCCCTCGCAACTCCCATTACTATTCACACCCAGATCAGCCAATCGAGTGGTCGGACAGCTTTCTGTCTCGAGAGTAAGTTGAGACTGCGGTTGACCACGAAGGGATAGACCAACAACCTCTCTTCCCCCATATTACAGTACCCAATCAGGCTTAACAAGTTGGGGTGGTGAACAACGCCTGCCACTTCGAGTTCTGTCACGACGCCCAGCTTTTGGGAGCCGCTGGTCCTGCACCAGTTTTCATATAAATAAATATAACTTAGTTTTCGACCAAAAAAAAAGTGTCAGAAGGAACAAAGAAAAGAAAGAGAAAGCAAAACGAAAGGGAAAGAAGAAACGAGAGAGACGAAGAGCTCGGAGGAAATCGAAAGAAAGAAGAGAGGGAAATGGTTGTGGTTGGTCGGAAAACATCGATTGATGCCGGAATACACCTTTTAGATGTGAATGGTAAGATTTCCTTGCTGTCTTTCCCTCTTACAAGTTGGGTTTTTGTTCTAGGAGTAAAAAGCGTAGCTCTTTTTTGGTCCGGCAAAAGCCCCTCAGGCATAGCACATTCGGATGCACATGAATCAAGCTAGACACTTCCATCTCTGTTTTGAATTGCTTTTTGGTCCTCTCGCGAGATTCCTGGTCCTTTTTGCCACTTGAATCATTCTAAGCAAATCTGACAAACTAGCAATTAAAAAAAAAAAAAAAACGATCAAAAGCTTGTACTCTTGTTCGGGACAAAGTGATTAGACTTCCACTAGACAAGTTTTTCAAATTGGATGGAGACGGATTTGAGTGAGAGAGAAGCATGCTCGCCCGTGAGAACCGAAAGTGAAGTGCTTGGAATTGAAGTGCAATGACCCGAACATAGAAGAAAATAAAAGAATCAATGCTTGAAATAAAAGAAAATAAACAATAATGCCAAAACTAAGGAAATTAATGGACAAGTACGTCCAAAGAAAAATTGAAATGCGAAAACTGGAAAGAAACTTCATTGGAATCAAAACTACTGAAAACTTACAAATGATAGGATGACTCATTGGAAACATTTACACAAACACAAAACTTATATCATAGCGTACACTACGAACTATAAAATTGATCGTAAAACTAAGCAAGTTATTAAAACCTCTCCTAGGTGCACGATCTGATTGTGTGACATGACATTTAGCATGAGTCTCCTCAATTCCCAACTCACTGACAGTCGGTGACAGCTTGAGAGAGGTGTACATGGAGAGAATCGAACAATCCACCTTTTGATTGTTCGAATGAGGTCACGATTAACAGGGTCATTGCTCTTGTCATTGTCTCCCCGCAATTTAGAGATAATCAAATAAATTAAGGATCCATTTATTTCATGCAAAATATAGCATTTCTCAAAAATGATTTCCAAAAAGTCATTTTTCTTTTAATAAAATGACAATATTTGCGAGTGTTTGATAGAAAACCTGAAAATAAACTAGAAAATATTTTTCGTAATTTGGTATAGAAAATTTGATTTGATTTTCCTAGGAAAAATCACCAAAATATTCAATTTTTTAAATTCTTTTTTCTTTTCTTCATTTCTTTTTTTTTTTCTAAAAATGAACTAGAAAATTACAAAAATATGGGCAATACCTAGTCATATTTTGGAAAATATATTCTGGATTTTCAAAGAGAAAATTATTTTCCTGAATTTAGGCATAGTTTTTCTGTTGACTAGGAACACATTTCTAGTAACTCATTTTTCTAAGCGAACCAAACGCCGGAAAATAAGGAAAATATATTCTCCCGATATGTTTCCCACGAAATAAACTAAGCCTAAGACTGTAAGGAGATTGCTTGGGTTGAAAAATTGCCCAAAAGCAGCTGAAATGGCCCAGGTAGGTGTGAATTGTGGAAAGTGTATACACGGATTTTACAAGTCCCGACTGGAGCCTACTAGAAGTTGACGTGCAATGTGTTTCGTATTGATGACTCCCATCGCCAAGAATCTTCTTGCAAGCTTCATATGAGTTTATCTCGCGGAGAAGAAAATCAAAGCCAACTACAACCGTATCTTCCTCTGAAACCAGAGAAACAAGTTTGAAAGATGCAGGTCGAGTATGGTAGTTCCAACAGCTCGGATATTCTTTAATATCCAAGGATTAATTCGCACGAAGTTGCACGCGCCACTGGATGTATCAAAATGTATTTGAAGGACTGCTTTCATCGTGGCATTCAATTTTTTGCGAGAACAACAGAACTTTCTTAACAAAACATTTGTTCACAATAATTCGGTATATCAAAAGGTGACACTGTGAATTTGTATCTCAGTTTCTAGTTTTTAGTTCGATGACAAATGTAGAAGATAGCAGCTATTGCATGAAGGACGTGCTATATGTCTCCAAATATTGGAGAGTAGTACTACAGAAAGATCTTACGAATGAAACTGGTGGAACATACAGAGTTCAGAAAGCGGTAAATATAGAAGTTGAACATGTTATTTAATGTAAAAAAAGGCAATGGTGATGTTGTAGCATTGAAATGCCCGTCATGGACTGATCACCAAATGAGGAGAAGAAGTGGGGAAAGAGTATTACGGAGTAGTCGATTCACACTCACTCAAACTCCAACTACTCCTTGTACTAGAATCCCGCTGAAGAAACGCTTTCGAGTATTTCAACCACCTCAGACATCTCTGGTCGAACAGATGGATCCTTGTGTGCACACAACAATGCCAGTCGGACAACCTTCTCTGCTTCTTCTTCTTCCACATAGTTCCCTTGCAAATTGGGATCGAACAATCTTCCCAACTCGTTCTTGTTCATAAATTCACCAATCCATTCCTCCAAACTGAGATTTTCATCATACGCCAACGCATCGAGTTTTGCAGGTGGCTGTCCAGAGATGAGCTCGAGAAGCAGTTTCCCAAAGGCGTGAACATCATTCCTGAGTGTGCACTTTCCTGTGTGCAGGTACTCCGGGGCAATAAAATCAGCTCTGCCGTCGGCATAGGTGGTGTCAACATACACGTCTTCGTAGAGATAATAGGTCAGAGAATAGGAATCAGAATCAGCCGATTCTTCTTCCTGGGATGAGGATGAGACTCTCACGGGGTGCTTTAGTCTGGGCCATTGAATAGTCCCTTCCTTTGCATTTCCGTCGTGCATGATAAGGGCACGCCAAAAATTTCCTATCACGGCCTCAAATTGGTCATTCAAGAATATACTTGACGAGCAAATGTCGCGGTGCATGATCTTGACATTGCCTTGATTATGTAGGTGTGCGAGACCTCTTGCTACTCCCAAGGCTATACGCTTGCGAGTCGGCCAAGCTAGAGGTCGTGTGGAACGATCTGGTCTCACTACAAGATGATAATATAGGGTCTTGTTGATCATCAAGGGATACACCCCTAAGAGATCATTCTTGATCCTGCAAAAGCCCCTCAGGCGAAGCACATTTGGGTGTGTCGAAACCGTGCTTCCCACTTGCACTTCTGCTTCGAAGCTCTTCTTGTTCCCCAGATCGACATGGCTTGCTTTGAACACTGCCACTAGCGAACCATCGGCCAAGCGCCCCTTGTAAACCTTGCCACACGGAAAGAACCCCACGTAGTTGCTGCTGCTAAAGTTGTCCGTCACGCGTCGGAGCTCCTTTAGGGAGAAGCTTTTAGGAGGTGTTGGATCGTTTTCCGTCGTGCATGATAAGGGCACGCCAAAAAGTTCCTATCACGGCCTCAAATTGGTCATTCGGGAATATACTTGACGAGCAAATGTCACGGTGCATGATCTTGACATTGCCTTGATTATGTAGGTGTGCGAGACCTCTTGCTGCTCCAAAGGCTATACGCTTGCGAGTCGGCCAATCTAGAGGTCATGTGGAACGATCTGGTCTCACTACATGTTGTACTTTAGCTGGTACGTCCATGATGGGGTGCGATTGGATGCACCGTTTCAAGTTGAAACGTTACGATGGAAAGACACTAATGGAGGGGTACGAAGGGAGACGTATATAAGCCTCCCGAACACAACCGTTGGAGGTGTTGGTAGAGCATACGATCAGAAATTCCTCTCATTTCTTTGTTCCATTTCCATCAAAGGAAGAAGGCGTTCCATTTCAGTTTTGCAAGAACAATTTGCATTTACGCCGTGGAAATCGGGTGCTTTCCTCGTGATCGCATCCAGACCGACGTGAGATAGTTTTTGTTCGTGATTCATTTGCAATTCAACATTCGTTCCGGGGTTAATTGATGTTTGCGCATCGGAATCAGGTAAGTTGTCTTCCGCCAACTTGAATTCCAACATTGGTATCAGAGCCCGGTCGTGATTTCTACCTTGTTTTTCATTGAATTTTCTCGTTTATCTTTTGATATTGAGATCAAGAGTATGAAATCTACACTGTTTGGATGTCTAATGGTCGGAATTGCCATATGAAAAACTCGAAATCGAACCGAAGCGAAGAACGGACTCGGGGTCGCGTACACCCGTACGGTTTTGGCCATTTTCGAAATAATTTTTGGCCAAAATTAATTTTTGAACATACAGGGTGAAAGTGCTCGTCAAGACGAGTCCGGCAATGGGTCGAGCACCGCCGGATGACGCCGGACGCGTCCACACGCGTAGCCAGAAGCCGCTGCGCGTGGGTGCCAAGCGCCTAAAGCGCTGGCAAAGCCAGTGCATGCGCCACACACGCCGGTCAGCGAACCGGCAAGTGCGCGTCACGCGCTGGTCGGCGAACCGGCGCATGATGACGTCACTGTGATGTCATCCAACGGTCGGTAACCGTTGGGATGACGTCATCGATGACGTCATCGCCGGCGGTAGTTGGTCGGCCGGTCACCCGACCCGACCCGTTGACCCGACCCGACCACCGACCCGACCCGTTGACCGTTGACCGGTCAACGGTCGGACAGGTCGGATCGGTAAATGGTCGGACCGGTCAACGGTCGGATCGGTCGGACCGGCCAAGAGCCTTTGGGCTCGCTGGCGCGTGCGCCACACGCTCCGCGCACTCAGGCGGCGCGTGGGGGCGCGTGTGAGCTCCGATTGGAGCGTGGTCAGTGGCGTTTGATTCGTATGGATGTCCTCTACACTGTGGTATAATTATTTTTCATTTTGGATTTTATAAATGTATGAAAATGTGTAGGGAACCCTATGTATGCGTATTTTTTGGGGTTTGATGCATAGTTTATTCATTTGTAGCTTGTATTTTCCTGTGGTTTAGGAAATACAGTAACTAGCTTGTGTGCAAATGATGTCATATATGCTGTGTAGAGCTTGGTTCGATAATATCATGTTTATAGTTTAATATACTTGCAATTTCAAGTTGCTAGAAAATTCGAACAATGGTAGGAAATCTATTACATGTTGAATTGTGGTTTTTGATTTGAGTTGTTGCATGATTGTTATTTGTACATTGGTTTACATCATGCTATACTTTTGTGTTAATGGAAAAATGTAGACATTACATGAGGTCATGTAATTATTTTTCCTAGTGGGAGTTCGTAGGTTGGTAGAATTCGAAGGAGTTCTCACCTAGAACTTAAAATTTGTGCAAATTAAACTAATTAATGATAATAGAACAATCGTACATAGAAGTTGATTGGGAACATAGTGAACTTTTGTTTCGTGTCTTTTTGTTGAATTATTATTATTTTAGTTTGTTTTTGCTGCAAATTAAATATGTGTGTTACTCTGAAAAATGTGCTAGTATTGATTATGCGTCTATTATGTCAATGTGTTATAGCAATTGATTATGGCATCGGCATCCAAGACCATTGTGCCTTGTTGGATAAATTCTCTTCAGATATTTTGAAGTCGACAAAACATTTCCATCAGTCTAGTCTGAAGACTTGCAGACTCTACGAGCAAAGTCTGAAGATCAAAGTCTGACGATATCAAGACTCAAGTTTCAAAGTCTACTCTCATGGACAGTTTCCAAACTGACAAGTTAAAACTTCTATTCTGATCCTATTTAATATGGTTTTGACTCCAACGGCTAAGGAATATCTTTCGACTGGAATCAACACTACAAGATCTTATATTCGTATCCGAATAAATCTAGATCCTCTAAGATTCACAACTTACAGTTGGAAAGTTCTACTTATGGAAACCAAGATCCTGATTGTATGGGCGAGCAGGATTGATGGGCTATCTACACTTACCTTAAAGAGCTCAAGATCTCTCTAAATTGATTCGTCCAACGGGTTGATTGGAAGAACTTCTTTGGAAGGTGCCAACGGTAATGAAGGCATGAAGAAGTATATAAGAGAGACGCTCAAGTTGTTGAAGAGTGCCGGATAGAAGAATTCTAAAGTCTGAATTTCCTTCTTAGTTTGTGATCTTATTCTTCGAGCAATATATGTAATCAAAAGAGAGACTGAAGTGTGGTGAGACCTTGAGGAAGTGTAGTAGAGTCTCTACACTGTGGAATCAAGGGCGTGAGATTGTAAACACTCTTTTTGATTGTTAGTGAAATCCAGCCAGAAGGGCTGTCCGTGCGGGAGAGTGGACGTAGGCTTGATCTAAGCCGAACCACTATAAATCTGGAGTCTTGATTCTCTATCCCTAATCTCTTTACTTTTCGTTACTTTCACTTGCAACGATTATTGTCTTTAATTCCTTAATCTCTCATCAGAGAATTTGCTTATACTTTCGGTTAAATTTATAAAATTGTCTTAATCACTTATTCACCCCCCTCTAGGTGCTAATTTTAGTCCTAACAATTGGTATTAGAGCTTGTGTACTCGTTTATAAGAAGTGTCTTTACTTTTGAGTAAAAGATCTATGGCTAGTATGTTGCCTACATGGTTGATTGAAGGTCAAAGCAACACCAGACCTCCATACTTTGATGGAAAAGACTACAGCATATGGAAAAACAAGATGAAAGCATTCCTAAGATTGAAAGATCCGTTGGAATGGGAAGTTGTAGACAAAGGAATCATTCCTGCTGCTGCATCAGAATCAAAGAGAGGAAAAGAAGTTGCTGTTCCTACCGAGATGACTCAAGAAATAACCAAGAGACAGACTCTTGACGCTAAAGACATCTATTCCTTATATTGTGCTTTATCCCCTATTGAGTATAACAGAATATCTTATTGTGATACAGCGAAAGAAGTCTGGGATAGGCTTCACATTACCTATGAGGGGACTAATCGAGTGAAAAAAACAAAGATCAATATTCTTTTGGGACAATATGAAGTCTTTAAGATGAGATCAAGAGAATCAATAACTGACATGTTTAGCCGTTTTACTGAAATTGTGAATGGTCTTGAATATCAGGGACATCCAATCTCAGGACATATGAAGGTCAACAAACTTCTACGTGGACTCTCTAAAGACTGGAATTACATAAAGACTTCAATAAGGGAGACACAGAGGATAGCACCACTCTCTGTAGACGAACTGGTTGGAACTCTTCAGTCTTACGAAGTAGAGCACACCAACGAAGAAGAAGATTCAAAAGGTAAGAAATCTATTGCCTTAAAGTCTAATGATTATTCTGATGCTATAGACTCCGAAGAAGATCTAGATGATGAAGAACTGGCTCTCATGATAAAGAGATTCAGAAAGCTGAACAAAAAAGGTAGAAAATTCAATTGGAAGAAACAAAGCTCACAAATGTTTCAGAACAAGTCAACTGAGGAAGATGATTCCAACAAAGAAGTGACTTGCTTGGAATGCAAGAAAAAGGGACACATCAGACCCAACTGTCCTCTGTTAAGGAAAAGGAAAGGAAAGGCTGAGAAATACAAAAATGCACTCAAAGCAGAGACTTGGAGTGATACTAAATGTGAAGAAAGTGATGATGATTATGCCAATATCTGTTTAATGGCAAAATCTAATTCAGACTCAAACCTTGAGATAGATATAGACTTAGACAGTGAGCTTGAGGTTAGTAATCTAAAAATTTCTGTCAAAGTTTCTAAATATATTGATGAACTTTGTCTTAGTCTAAAAACTCTCTTAAGAGGATCTCTCGAATTGAAAAAGGAGAATTCTACATTGAAGCAACAGGAAAAACTTTGGAAAGAAAAGTTTGAAAAGTTGGAAAAGAACTTTACTATCTTGAAAGAAAACTCGACTCGGTTTCCAAAGAAAATAATCTTTTGAAAAATGATATTTCTAATATATCAAAAAGATTTTCAAATGGTTCTGAAAAATTGGATAAGATTCTTTCGATACAAAGACCTTATTTTGATAAGTTAGGTCTCGGTATGACTTCTGAAACTATTCCACTAATTGATTTCCCAAAGGTGAAGGAAAGAATCAGACAAAGACCAATAAAAGTGGCTTATAAAAATCATTTCCAGAAAGTCTTTGTAAAACCTGTTGGCAGAAATGCTCTAAAATGTTCGAAGTGTCAAAGCTCAGAACATTTTGAGAAAGAATGTCCTTTGGTTTGGAGACCTGTTAAAAGGAATTTGGCAAAGACTGTTTATTGCTCTAACTCTTCTAGACCCAAGATGATATGGGTACCAAAGAAAGCTTGAATTCTTCTTAGTTGCAGGTCACTATCAAAAGGAAGATAAAATGGTATCTAGATAGTGGCTGCTCAAGACATATGATAGGAGATTCAGGTTGTTTCATAAAACTTGTCCAGATAGATGGAGGAAAAGTTTCTTTTGGTGGTAACAACAAAGGAAGAATTATTGGTCGTGGAATAGTAAAGATTGGAAGTCTATCAATCAAGAATGAAGGATTAAATTACAACTTGCTTAGCATAAGCCAATTGTGTGATACTGGATTCAAGATCAATTTCCAGGAAGGAACGTGCTCAGGAATCAGTAAAGACTTTACTCAATCTTTTACTGGACGAAGACATGGAAATATCTATCTTCTGTATGTGAATCAAGAAAAATCATAGTGCTTAATATCATTACAAGATGAAGCTAATTTATGGCACAGAAAGCTTGGCCATACCAACATGAAGCAAATTGCCAAGATCTCTTCCAAGAAACTTGTTCGAGGATTGCCTATTCACAATTACCTAAAGTCTGATCTATGCACACCATGCGTACTGGGTAAATAGGTTAGAAACTCTTTTAAACCAATAAATAAAGTGTCCACTAATCGTGTACTGCAGCTTCTGCATATGGATTTGTTTGGACCTACAAGAACGCAAATCATTGGTAGAAAAAAGGTTCTGCCTAGTAATAATGGATGATTATTCACGATTTACTTGGGTCTACTTTCATGCAAGTAAGTCTGAGACATTCTTTCACTTTTCTAAGTTTGCTAAGAAGGTGCAGAATGAGAAATGTCACACTATTTCAAGCATTCGTACAGATTATGGAGGTGAGTTTGAAAATCAAGACTTTACTAAATTTTGTGATGAATCTGGTTTTTAGCACAAATTTTCCTCTCCATACACACCAGAACAGAATGGGGTTGTGGAAAGGAAGAATAGATCTTTACAAGAAATGGCAAGAACTCTTTTAATTTAAAGTAATATTTCTTCAAGATTTTGGGCTGAAGTCAAGTTTCAACCGCTTGCTATATTATTAACAGTGTTTTTAAGACCAATTTTTGAAAAAACTCCTTATGAAATTTTTAAAGGAAAGAAACCAATTGTTTCTTATTTTCAAGTATTTGGTTGTAAATGCTTTATTCTAAAGAATGCAAATAATCGAGGCTGGTAAGTTTGAAGAAAAAATCGATGAAGGATTCTTTCTTGGTTACTCAACCGTAAGCAAAGCCTATAGAGTATTCAACAAGAAGACTCAAACTGTGGAAGAATCAATGAACATCAAATTTCAAGACTCTCCACAAATTTAGCCAATTCAGACTGAAGAATCAGAATCTGTTCCAAACTCTGCTAGATCTATCTCCCGTGAAGCAGTTCAAAATTCAGAAGCAGTACAACAAGATACTGATGAAGAATCAACTCAAGAAAAAGATCAACAATCTATCGATTGACCAAGAATCGGAAACACAAGTCTAGTCATCCCGAAGAACTCATTATTGGAAACGTTAATGAGGGAATTCGAACAAGATCCAAAAGGCGAGAAAGTCTAGTGCCGTTGCACTTATTTCTGAAATAGAACCCAAAAACATTGAAGAAGCCTTAGTTGATGAAAGCTGGATTGAAGCAATGCAAGAAGAGCTCGACAATTCAACATTAACGATGTTTGAGAATTAACTCCTAAACCAAAAGGTAAATCTGTTATTGGAGCTAAATGGGTTTTTAGGAACAAAGTCGATGAAAAAGGCAAAGTGACAAGAAACAAAGCAAGACTCGTAGCTAAAGGATACACGCAAGAAGAAGGGATAGACTATGATGAGATTTACGCTCCTGTAGTAAGGTTAGAAGCAATCAGATTATTACTTGCTTTTGCATGCTATAAGAATTTCAGGTTATTCCAAATGGATGTCAAAAGTGCATTCCTGAATGGATTTATTCAAGAAGAAGTCTATGTGGAACAACCTCTTGGATTTGAAGACTCAAAGAAACCACTCGTGTTCGACCGAAGAAAGCTTTATATGGATTAAAACAAGCTCATCGAGCTTGGTATGAAAGGCTAAGTAACTTTTTAATTCAAAGTGGTTTTACTAAAAGAAAGATAGATACTACTTTATTTATTAAAAAGGAAGGTAAAAGCTTTTTACTTGTTTAAATTTATGTCGATGATATAATATTTAGATCATCTAATGAGACTCTATGCAAGAAATTTTCTAAGTCTATGCAGAATGAATTTGAGATGAGCATGATGGGTGAACTATCATTCTTCCTTGGTCTACAAGTGAAACAATTGAAATATGGAATCTTTATTCATCAAGAAAAATATGCAAAAGAACTTGTTAAAAAGTTCGATCTGGAGAATTGCAAAAAGACTGACATACCAATGTCAAGTTCTTTGAAAATAGACAAAGATGAAGCAGGGAAGAAAGTCGACCAAAAATTATACAGGAGTATCATTGGTTCACTTCTTTATCTTACTGCATCTAGACCTGACATATTATTTAGTGTTTGCATATGTGTTAGGTTTCAATCAGATCCTAAGGAATCTCATCTAAGTGCTGCTAAACGTATTATTAAATATGTTGCAACTATTGCTAAGATTGGTCTATGGTATCCCAAAGAATGAGATTTTACCCTTCTTGGTTATTCGATGCGCAGATCTTGCAGGTTGTAGAGTTGAAAGAAAGAGCATTTCGGCACTTGTCAATTACTCGGTAAATGTGGGCGCATCTTGGTTTTCAAGGAAGCAAAGTACCGTAGCTCTTTCAACAGCTGAAGCAGAATACGTAGCCCTTGGAAGTTGCTGTTCTCAAATACTTTGGATAAAACAACAACTACAAGACTTTGGAATAGAAGACTCTTGTATAGAGATCAAATGTGACAATACCAGTGCAATCAATCTTACAAAGAATCCTATCCTACATTCAAGAGCAAAACATATTGAGATTCGACATCATTTTATAAGAGATCATGTTTAGAACAAAGAAGTCTTGATACAATTTATTGACTCAAAGAATCAACTTGCAGACATCTTCACAAAGCCACTTGAGAAAAGTCTATTTGAGTCTATTCGTTCAAAACTCAATATTTTATCTCTAGAAGACTATTGAAGTTCAGACTCAGAATCTAAGTCTGTCAAAGTATCAGACTCAGAAATTCAGACTTGGAATACCAATAGTCACAACTGTAAGTTGTTATAATTACAATACATTTATTCAAACTGATGTCTTGAAAAGGTAAGATTGTCTGTTTATTAAGGCAGTTAATCTTAAAAAGGGTGGTTATCGATTTGTTTAAGGCAGTTATTTTTTTTTTGAAAAGGAATTTTATAATCTTTCCTAATTGCGATGCTTCAGATACCTCGTATCGATTGCCTTTTATACTCATTCTCCTTCTCTTTATTACTTTACCCGGAAACCCTAGTTCACAAATTTTTTTCACTCTCTGAAATTTCTCTCCTCAAGTTCTTCTCAAAGTTTTTAACTTTCTTGCAACACAAGTGTGAAAGTTCCCTCCAAGAAAGTGACAATAGCTTACCAAAGGAAATCTTCAAGAATAGCGAGCAGGGGACCACAGGGCTCGAGCGAGGGGCCTACGCACTTTGATCTCACAGAAGAAGGTGACTTTCCAAGTGAACAAATGCACCAACACTCTCAACAGCGCACCTCTTCGACTAGAGCTCATGTTATTCATCCTCAACCTGCAGAGAAAAACATCGTTGAAGATGTAGAACCAGTAAGGTCTCTTAAGCCTGCATTTGTTTATAGGCTTTTTTCTGCATTGAAGGAAGGAGGTTCTGTAATGACTTTCATTGATGAGTTTTTGAAAGAGAAAGGCTATAAAAATGAGACACATTTTCTCACTGTGATGGAGCGATCGGGCGTTGTTCCTGTTGGAACGGCAGCAAAGACCTTTGCGAACTTTCCGAGTGACCCTCGCTTTGGAAGTGTAAATCAACCTGAGGTGAAAGCTGATGATGAGAAGATGTTTGTACATTTTACACCTAGGATGGGTGTGGCTGCAACTTTTCGAGGAAAGAAGGATGATTTGTTTCGATCGGAGGAACACAAGAAGGTGTATGGAAAATTGCTAAAGCGTGGGGTGATGAACCCACGAACTGTGGATTTTGATTTTCTGGATCTATTGGACATCAATTTGAGGGAAAAGTTTGAGAAGCTTCAACTTCATAAATTTTGTACTGAGAGAGAGGTTGCTCATTCTGAATTGACAGCCTACTTTTATTCCAACCTCAGTTTTCTGGATGCCAATAGTTTTTCTTTCAGTGTGAGAGATAGAGAGTATGTGGTTGACACGTATACTGGTGGATGTAATTGGTGTGGAAAGAGGAGCTTTCCAATCAATTTCGTGTCCGTAAGTCATGCAACTCGGAACTTGCGAGAGACGTAATCGCAGAAGGTCGTCTCTCCTACTCAAGGATGAATGCTACAAACACTCTGCTTCACAAAATCGTGATCAACTGTCTCAGACCGAAGTCGACATCAAAGACAAATGTATCCATCTCTGAAGCCAAACTGATGTATGCCATCAAGATCGGTCTCAACTTCTCCTTGCCTCATACCATCATGTTTCACATGTATAGGTCTATGGCGAAGGACAAGGGAAAACTCCCTTATGCTGCTCTCATCACTCGTCTTTTCAGACATTTGAACTAGGGGTGTGCAAAATACTCGGGAACCACCCGGAACCGGACCGGAACCGCCCGGAACCGGCGGTTCTTGAGGGAAACGGTCCGGTTCTCGGTTCCAGTTTATGGGAACCGGTGGGTACCGGTCCGGTTCCCGGTTCCATGGGCGGATCCGCCCGCCCGCCCACTTGGATCGGACCGGAACCTTTTTAATATTAAAAAAAAAAATTACTAAAAGAAACCCTAGATCTCATCTCACTCCCTTCATCTTCAGCTCCTAATCCTATCACCATTTCGCTGCGTTTACTTCTCTTGCCGTTCACATCTCCACGTACTTAAATTTGGTTTTTATTTCTTTGGCTTGCTTTGATGTCACGTAATCATTCTATGTTGAAAACCAAAATTGTTTCGCGTCAAGATTGGTTCCATGGATCCACCCGGGAACCGGACCGGACCGACGGTCCCCGGGTGGATCCATGCAACAAATGGGTGGATCCCGGTTCCAATTTTTCGGAACCGGTCCTTAGCGGGCGGTTCCCGGTTCTAGGTTGGGAACCGCCCGCTCGGACCATGCACACCCCTAATTTGAACATTCAGCCTTCTCACATTCTCTCTGTGAAGACTATTGATCAAATGGTCATTGGGCTAAAGATGATTACAAAAATGCGCTTGAAAGAACTCAGCAAAAAGCTGGAGCAGTTCAAGGAGAAAACCCCTGTTAAGACCAGACCAGACTCTTCTGATGCTAAGAGGAAAGGAAAGGATCCTGTGACTGGTCCTATCAAGAAAAGGCGGGCTATCATCTTGGATGATGAAGATGATGAGGATGATATTCCTATCTCTGCCCTTGTTTCTCGCATTCTCGCTCCCGTGTCGGCGAACTGCAACAACAAGTTACAAAGGAAACTGAGAAAGGGAACCAGGAAAAGGAATCCGAGTAGACAGAAGAAGAAGAAGAAGAAGAAACAGCAAAGATAGACTCACAGCAACAAACAGCAGAATCACATGCCGAAGAAGATTGAGCAGATTCTCCAGCAGAAAAGGAGGATCAACAACACTTTGCCACTGAGGAAACTCCTCAGCAAGAAAAGTACTTCTTCTCGCCAGAAGGCATTAAAACAGGGGGAGATGTCCAAAGAGAAAGTACTTCTCTTCTCTTGACATTTACCAGTGCAAGTGTTAGTAGATCACCTCCTGATGCAGAGGATGTCCATGCCTCTCATTTTCCTGAGGAAGAAGCAACATCTCCACATGATGATCTTCCTGCTGATATTCACTCCATCGGCTTAACTCCACAATCAGACCGTGTCAATGCAAGCACATAAACTGACAATTCAGGTGATTTCGGAAGGCTGCTTGAAATCATTTTGGAGCTCAAAGGCCAGATATATGCTTTAGGATGTGAATTTCATACTCGCAGAGTGAGAATCAGGCCATGTTCATCTCCTTGCATGATCAGATTAAAGATATTCAACATCAGGTTCAAGCCACTGCCAAAGGCATTGCTCTCACTCAACTACAAGAGGATTTGAGGAAATTGGAAGAAACTGTCAAGTCTATGGAGGACTTTCAACTTGTTCGCATTCCTCGCGCTCCCTAATTTTTTTTTTTATGATGACAAAAAGGGGGAGAAGTCTTTGCAGATTTTCATTCTCATTTCATTCCAAACTTTCATTTTTTAAACACTTTTTAGATTTAATATTTTGTTTGGTTGTGATTAATTTTATGACTTTATCTTGAGTTTTGGAATGCTTGCTTATTATTGCATTACCTTAAGCTGTTAAATTAGATTAAGATAGTTACTTGATATCTGCACAGCACTAATGTGTTTACTGTGGATGCAGATCTGTGTACAGGATAAGTCTGTGTACATGACAATTTATACTATCTTTACTCTAATCTTTGATGAGATATCATTGCTAGCTTAAATGTTGTATTGCAGGGCTATAGTATTCAAATCTGCAGGAAAGTTTTGTCACCATCAAAAAGGGGGAGATTGTTGGATAAATTCTCTTCAGATATTTTGAAGTCGACAAAACATTTCCATCAATCTAGTCGGAAGACTTGCAGACTCTACGGGCAAAGTTTGAAGATCAAAGTCTGACGATATCAAGACTCAAGTTTCAAAGTCTACTCTCATGGACAGTTTCCAAACCGACAAGTTAAAACTTTTATTCTGATCCTATTTAATATGGTTTTGACTCCAACGGCTAAGGAATATCTTTCGACTGGAATCAGCACTACAAGATCTTATATTCGTATTCGAATAAATCTAGATCCTCTAAGATTCACAATTTATAGTTGGAAAGTTCTACTTATGGAAACCAAGATCCTGATTGTATGGGTGAGCAGGATTGATGGGCTATCTACACTTACCTTAAAGAGCTCGAGATCTCTAAATTGATTCTGTCCAACGGGTTGATTGGAAGAACTTCTTTGGAAGGTGCCGACGGTAATGAAGGCATGAAGAAGTATATAAGAGAGACGCTCAAGTTGTTGAAGAGTGCCGGATAGAAGAATTCCAAAGTTTGAATCTCCTTCTTAGTTTGTGATCTTATTTTTCGAGCAATACATGTAATCAAAAGAGAGACTGAAGTGTGGTGAGACCTTGAGGAAGTGTAGTAGAGTCTCTACACTGTAGAATCAAGGGCGTGAGATTGTAAACACTCTTTTTTGATTTTTAGTGAAATTCCATTAGAAATTGCTAGTACAAAAGGTGCTAATTCCGTCGACCTCAATAAGGGAGAGTGGACGTTTAGGCAAGAGGTTTTGAAACCCTCTGAACCTGCATGGAACTTCAGCTCAACCACTATAAATTGGAAAAGAAGAACTGCAGTCTTGATTCTCTATCCCTCATCTCTTTACTTTTCGTTAGATGTCAAATTTCACTTGCAACGATTATTGTCTTTAATTCCTTAATCTCTAGCCGAAAGAGGTACCCTATTACTCCATTGCTTTAAGTAATGCTTTTGTTTCTAGTACTGTAATGCTTGCTGAATCTCATCCAATGTAGACTGTAGACTCAGGAGTAACAGACCACGTAGCTCGAGACCGAGAAGCATTTGTGGAGTATCGTCGGATACAGCCTGGAAGAAGATGGATATATGTTGGGAATAACTCAAGAGTTGAAGGGAAGGGTATCGGCACATGTAAATTAATTTTACATGGTGGTCGAAGCCTATTCCTACATGATGTCCTCTATGCTCCGGATATTCGACGAAACTTGGTCTCCGTAGTTGTTCTTCTTAGCCTAGGTTATGTATTAAATTTTCATGGTGATTGTGTTGACATTTTGTATGGAATAGTTTATTACGGTTCAGGTCATGTATCGAATGGTTTTATGGTGTTAGACATTGACTATGATCAGTATAATGTTAATGTTAATGGTTGTTTTTCTTTAATTGCATCTTCTAGTAATGTTGATGTTGATGCAAGTACTTGGCATGCTAGATTAGGTTACATTGGGTTGCAAAGAATGCAAAGATTAGTTAGAGAAGGCTTTTTAGGGTCACTCACTAATGTTGATCTACCCGTATGTGAACATTGTCTAGCGGGAAAAGCAACTAGAAAACCATTCGATAAAGGGACTAGAGCTGAATTTCCATTGCAACTCATACATTCTGACATTTGTGGTCCTTTGAATGTGAGGGCGAGGCATGGAGCCTCATATTTCATTACTTTCATAGATGACTTCACGCGTTTCGGTTATGTCTTTCTGATCTCCCATAAGTCAGAAGCGTTAGACTGCTTTAGACGATATATAACGATGGTAGAGAATCAATGAACAAAACGATAAAGGCATTAAGAACCGATCGTGGACGTGAGTATCTATCGGAGCAATTTAAGGCTCTTTGTGATGAAAAGGGAATTGTACAACAATTGACGATTCCTAGTACTCCACAACAAAATGGGGTAGCTGAAAGAAGGAATAGAACCCTATTGGAAATGGTTAGGTCTATGATGGCGTAAGCAAATTTACCTATCTCCTTTTGGGGAGATGCATTATTGACTGCTTTATGTACTTAACCGAGTGCCCTCAAAATCGGTCACTTCCACCCCTTATGAATTATGGACTGGTAGAAAACCAGGCTTAAGTAGTCTACGTCCATGGGGATGTGCAGCTTATGTTCATGAATTTTCCTATAAATATGGCAAATTAAGCCCTAGAGGGAAGAAATGTATCTTTATAAGATATTCTGAACACTCCAAAGGGTACGTGTTCATAGGTGAACAAGCTAATGAGAGTGTGACGGAAAAGGAGTCACGAGATGTCATGTTCTTGGAGAATGATTTTCCTAGTAGAGGTGAGATTGATAAGGATTTCCAATTATATGAGATGGAAGATCCTAATAACACACCCACTAATGTTATGGAAGGAAATGAAGATTTACCTCAACATGAAAGACCTAGTGGGAGTGTTGCATCGTCGGCGAATTGAATTCAAGAGAAATTCAGTTGCGTAAAAGTAATCGTAAAAGTATTCCTCGTCGTCGTTTTGAGATTGAAGGGGAAGCATTTATGATTGCTTATAAAGATGATGCCGAGCCTAAGACTGTTCAAGAGGCTTTCTCATCCTCTGATAAGGAAGAATGGAGAAAAGCTTTGGAAGACGAGATGGAGTCAATGAGGACAAATCATGTCTGGGACTTGGTTGATCTACCACCCAATCGTAAGGCCATTGGAAACAAATGGGTCTTTAAGATTAAGCAAAGGGCGGATGGATCCATTGAAAAGTATAAGGCTCGTCTTGTGGCGAAAGGTTATACTCAACAAGAGGGTATAGACTATGAGGAAACCTTTTCACCCGCTGTAAGGTTTGCCTCAATACGCCTTATTCTAGCCATCGTTGCACATTTGGACCTTGAATTACATCAAATGGATGTAAAGACGGCATTTCTCAATGGAGAACTAGATGAAGAAATCTATATGAAACAACCAATAGGTTTCATAGCTAAAGGTCAAGAGCATAAAGTTTGCAAACTTCATCGCTCAATATATGGCCTTAAGCAGTCATCTAGACAGTGGTATCTTCGTTTTCATCGAGTCATAACAACTTTTGATTTTATGATGATCGAAGAAGATCACTGTGTATATGTCAAGCGGTCCGAAGATAAATTTGTGATTTTATCACTTTATGTGGACGATATTCTGTTGGCTGGAAATGACAAGGTTATGGTAATCACCACAAAAGAATGGTTGTCCTCCAATTTTGAAATGAAGGACATGGGAGAAGTCGCTTATATATTAGGAGTTAAGATCGAAAGAGATCGATCAAGGAAACTCCTTACTTTATCACAAAAGTCTTATATTATGAAGATTCTTGATCATTTCAATATGCAGCACTGTAATCCCATTGATACCCCTGTCATGCAAGGTGAAGGCCTAAGTACTGAGATGTGTCCTAAGACTCCAGAAGAAATTAAAATGATGGAAACTGTTCCTTACGCTAGTACGATCGAAAGTTTGATGTATGCTATGATGTGTACTCGACCCGACATATGTTATGCCGTAGGATTGGTGAGCCGATATCAATCAAATGCCAGTCAAGCACACTAGAAAACAGTAAAGAGGATCCTGAGATACTTGAAGGGCACTATTGACTATCGACTTTGTTATCAAGGGAATGATTTACGCCTATTAGGTTATTCAGATGCTGATTGGAGTGGAAACCTGGATGAGCGTAAATCGACTTCTGGATATGCGTTCTTGCTCAATGAAGGTGCAATTTCTTGGAATAGCAAGAAACAGACATGCACAGCCTTGTCCACTATGGAGGCTGAATTTATTGCCTGTTCGCCGCGGTGCAGAAGCAGTATGGCTAAAACATTTCTTTGAAAATTTAGCCACTGTCACTGAGGTTCCAAGACCGGTGACAGTTTATTGCGATAGTCAAGCAACCATTGCCTATGTGAAAGATCCCAAGTATCATGGAGGGACGAAGTACATTGACATAAAGAACAACTTCATCAGAGATATTATAGCGCAGAAAGAAGTGATCCTACAATACATTTCAACCAATAGAATGGTTGCTGATCCATTTACGAAGGCTATTCCTAGAGACATATTCTTGACCCCACAGGATGTCACTAGGTTTGCGTAGAATGTGATATGTGTTATTGTAGATGATCATTGTTTTATGTATTTGTAGACATATGTCTTGTACTTGTTTGTTTATTAATGACTTGATGTTTTATCAAGAAGTACAAATCCATTATGAGACTAGCACAAGCACACATATATTTTATTGAAAAGTATGTCAGCAGGCAATGATTGGCTCACTCACACGAGCAATCGCCTCAAGTGCTTTAGATAGCACGTTGAGATGAGACATTATGTACAAATAAATGTTGAAGAGCAAGTCTGGTACATAAAATATGTCGCCTTGATTGGAGTCAAGATGAGGTCTGTGATTTGTTTATAATAAGACCGAACATGATAGTCCCACAATCATGTATGCCTGTAAGATGCCGGATGCGAGTACTTAATTGGGCGCTATAGAAAGCAAGCTGATATAGCACTCGAGCTAAACATGAGTACGTGAGAAGCACGTGACTATGTTTAGGCTAAGATCCGTATGGTGGATATATTTGATAAATGACATACGCTCTTATAGAAAGAGAAATCCACTATAGCATGTAATTCATACTATATGTGCATTGTTCGACCGACAAGGGAAGGTGAGTAAAATTATCCCTATTTACTCATCATGTGAGGCCTTGAGGTAATTTATAATTTACCTCAATTTGTGCCCTATGTTACTTCTGACTATGTTCTCGAAGTGAAAAATCAATGTTACTAGTTTAGCATGTTACGGGCGGTCATGAATAGATATGGCCTATGGGACGTGTCTAGGAAAGCAGTTGTTCTGAAATTGAGAGAGACATGAGTGCGAAGGAAGACTATTATTGTTTTACATCTATCACATGTATTTACTGGTCGACCAATTACATCGCCCTCTGTGGTTGCGGATGTAATTGTAAATACATGGTGTTTTGAGGATAATCAAGTATAGCCTTTAAGGGATATGTATACTTGAATTGATGTAACAAAATATGTCTGGGGCACTGTGAGACATCAATTGTTTATTTTTTTTTCGGGGTTGTAGCCATTATGTCATCCCTAATAGGTGCATAATTTGAGCTCCCAAGTGCAGGTGTACTCACTGGTTGCACGGCTTACTTGCCAGTATGAATTGTTCTGTAAAGTTGATGAATGTTGAACGCCTTGCCTTATATTCTTGATAGAGTGCTATCAAGCCCATCATGTCTGAGTGGGAGATGTTGTACTTTAGCTGGTGACGCACCGTTTCAAGTTGAAACATTACGATGGAAAGACACTAATGAAGGGGTACGAAGGGAGATGTATATAAGCCTCCCGAACACAACCGTTGGAGGTGTTGGCAGAGCATACGATCAGAAATTCCTCTCATTTCTTTGTTCCATTTCCATCAAAGGAAGAAGGCGTTCCATTTCAGTTTTGCAAGAACAATTTGCATTTATGCCATGGAAATCGGGTGCTTTCCTTGTGATCGCATCTAGACCGACGTGAGATAGTTTTTGTTTGTGATTCATTCGCAATTCAACATTTGTTTCGGGGTTAATTGCTGTTTGCGCATCGGAATCAGGTAAGTCGTCTTCCGCCAACTTGAATTCCAACACTACAAGATGATAATATAGGGTCTTGTTGATCATCAAGGGATACACCCCTAAGAGCCCGTTCTTGATCCTGCAAAAGCCCCTGAGGCGAAGCACATTTGGGTGTGTCGAAACCGTGCTTCCCACTTGCACTTCGCGAAGCTCTTCTTGTTCCCCGATCGACATAGCTTGCTCAACACCGCCACTAGCGAACCATCGGCCAAGCGCCCCTTGTAAACCTTGCCACACGGAAAGAACCCCACGTAGTTGTTGCCGCTAAAGTTGTCCGTCACGCGTCGGAGCTCCTTTAGGGAGAAGATTTTAGGAGGTGTTGGATCGTTTTCAACAGACTCGGGATAACTATTGAATATCAGAGTTGCACAGCTCTAATAACACTCTCACAAGAGAAGCTCTTAAGGAATGAGATGAATACACTACTTTACTCACAGAAAAGTCTTTTCACTCTCCATTATTTGAAACGATTACAAGATTCGTTTATATGTAGGCTTAAAACACGACTCTTGACATACCTTAGATATGAAAAGACATGTCTAAATAAATAGTAATAAAGACATTTTAATATGTGTGCTGACACGGCTTCCGTTGGAAACAAAACAACCTTATGATCAAAAACACGAAGTGTCATGAGAGATAGGCGGTGATATATTCAATACTCCCTCTCACCAACTACTCTCTCTAAGGATAGTCCTCGCGACCATACCAAGTTGAGCTCGGAACTCTTCAAATTTTGCAGCTCCAAGACCTTTGGTGAAGATATCAGCAACTTGATCACCTGTCTTGATGTACTTCATATTGATCTCGCCCTCCAACACTTTCTCTCGCAAAAAGTGATAGTGGACTTCCACATGCTTAGTCAGCTATCTTTTACTGCACTAGGACACTACTGTTGATCCAAGATTAAACGAGTATCCAATAGTTGATTGTCGTGTGTGTTGATCTCCAGCGTAGTCAGCATCACAATGACCGACCAACTCACTCGATGATCCATTTTTATACAAAAGCCCAAAATCAAAAGTTTTCTTTACATACCTCAGATACGCTTGGCTGCATCCAAGTGAGGCTTCCTTGGCTTCTCCATGAATCGACTCATTACTCCCATTGCAAAAGAGATGTTAGGCCGAGTTATGGTAAGGTAAATTAGACTACCTACCAGTTGCCTATATATACTCAAATCTTCTAGCTCTCGACCTTTTTTAGCACATAGCTTTGCGTTCCCATCCAACGGAGTAGATATAGGTTTGCAATCAAGCCTTCCAAATTTTCAAGAGATCTCGTGCATACTTTTGTTGACATAGGAATAATCCTTCATTTGTCCTATCAATCTCGAGCCCCAGATTCAATTCTCCAAGCTCCTTCATTTGGAACCTCACAAAGAGGTTGGCTCTAATTCGACATATCTCATCTTCATCATCTCTAGTAATGATAAGATCATCCACATAAACCAGCACAGTTGCAACCTTTCCATCTTCTGCCTTCACGAACAGGCTCGAGTCTGCTGGAGCTACATTATAATCGTTCTTCAACAAGAATTTTACAATCTTTCCATACCACGCTCTCGGGGCTTGCTTCAAGCCATACAATGCTTTCTTTAGCTTGCAATCATATTCTGGATGAATTTTGCTCTTGAAGTCATCCAGTTGCTCCATGTATATCTCTTGCTCGAGTTCTCCATGCAGGAAAGCATTTTTCACATCCATCTGCCACACATTCCATGACTTGCTTTCTACAAGTGCTGATAGAACTCGAACTGTGGTAACCTTTGCCACCGGGTTAAAGGTCTCTTCATAATCAACCCCATATTTTTGCGAAAATCCTCGAGCCACTAGACGTGCTTTATACCTCTCAATTGACTCGTCTGGTTGAGTTTTAAGTTTATAAACCCATTTGTAAGAAATAGGGCATACCTCTTCAGGTTTCGATACCAAGTCCCATGTCTCATTCTTCTTTAGTGCGAGGATTTCTTCTTCCATGGCCTTCCTCCATTGTGTACTCTTCGAGGCTTCTTCATATGTCGAAGGCTAGACCATGCCAACATCTTCAGTCAATGTTACATTGGCATACTTGGGGTTCGACTTCCTTTGCCTTGTCGATCTCCAAAGTTGAGGCTCCTCCTCTTCAAGTTCTTCGACCTGACTTGGTCGAAGTTCTTCTGTCGACCTTGGATGCTCACTAGATGAACTTGTCGATCCTAGTGATTGTGCTTCGACATCTTTTTCAACATCTTTTTCAACAGGCTAATTCTCATTGAATTCTTTTAGCCTTTCTTCGACCTCTTCATCGAAATGCTGTGAATTTGACAATTCGACAGCTTGAGGTGACCACCAAGACGACATTTCGTCGAACACCACATTCCTTGAAGTATAGCACCTCCCTATTGTAGGGTCGCAGTACTTCCACCCTTTTCGTTGATCACATATCCCACGAATATGCAGCAGACTTTCTTCTTGTCGAATTTGCTGCAAAGATGATCAGGCACAAATGCATAACATACACATCCGAAAACTCTAAAGTGACTTACCACAGGCTTGCGATTCCATAGCTTCTCGTATGGTGACATAAAACTAAGCCTTGCTTGTGGCAGCCTGTTAGTCAAGTGAGCCGTCGTCTTCATACATTCAGCCCAAAACCTCGGTGGAAGATTCTTCGTGTGCAACATGCTCCTGCATGTCTCAGCTAGATGTCGATTCTTTCTTTCGGCAACACTGTTCTGCTGCGGCGTATATGGACAAGTATACTGTCGACATATCTTGTACCCTTGCAAATACTTCGTAAACTCGTAGGAAGTGTACTCTCCCCCGTTATCGGTGCGTAGGCAACGAATTTTTCTACCTACTTCACTTTCAACCTTCTCTTTAAACACCTTAAATTTGATAAACGCCTAAGATTTTTCCTTCATGAAATCAACCTAGACATACTTGGAGAAGTCGTCAATGAAAGTGATCATATACTTGAATCCGCTAACAGATTGCTGCTTCACTGGACCAAACACATCCGAGTGAACGAGCTCGAGAGGCATCCGAGCTTTGAACAACGATTCCTCATACGGAAGTTGATGTGCCTTCCTGTACTGGCACCCGGCACAAACCACATTTTCTTGCACTTCCAACTTGGGAAGACCCCTTAGCATGTTCTTTTGCATCATCACCTTCAACTTGTGATAACTTACATGCCCAAGCCGCGCATACCATAAATCGGGTGTATCATTGCTTCGGGTTTTGTTTACGTATGCCGTTTGAGCAGACATCACATAAACGGACTCCAACCGACGTCCCTCCATGATTGGTCGACCAGTGGGCTTCAAACTTCGGTACACCTTAACATCTCGTGGACCGAACACCACATAATTACCCAAGTCTTTGAGCTGGGACACAGACAATAAATTCTTCTTCATTCTTGGCACATGGTACACACTTTTCAATTCAACTTGCTGTAAATTGAACCGAGGAGTTATCATTGTCTCGCCGATATGAGTAATTGGCAACCTCGAGCCGTCTGCAGTAATAACAACACGTCCTCCGGTATAACTACACATGTTCGATAGCTTGCCTTATGACTTGAACACCCAGAATCAACAATCCAGTCATAATCATAATTAATCGACTTTTCACTTGTAGAGATTAATGCCATCGCATCATTTAACTCGACTGCGGAAGAGGCAGCGAATTCGTCTGACACCACTATTGCAACAAACGTTTGGAAATCCCATTCTTTATCTTCACCGAAATCATTCCTCTTCGATGATGCTGCGACATTTCCTTCAACTTTCTTCGCTCGAAAAATCTCTGGCAAAGTGGCCCTCCTTGCCGCAAATGTAACATCGTCCACTACGTCTTTTGCCATCGCGTCGCCCAGCTCCCCCTGGTCGAAGGCTCGACTCTCCTGGACGCTTTTGCCATCCTTCATGAGCTGGTTGCTTTTGCCATTCAACATGACTTTTCCTGGACTTGCCATCTTTATTGTCAGCACCGGTTCGCCTCTGGCTCTTAAACCCTCTTTTATCACTGAAGAGGGCACTTTCTTCTTCCTTAATTGAAACCTTAGACATTTGACTATCTAAAGTCTCTTGATTAGCTAGAATATTCTCCAGATCAGTCAACGTCGATTGAGTTGCCCATCCATGAGTAGCTATAATAATACCATTATACTCCAGCTTTAACCCGTGAATAATAATTCTTCTCATTCTTGTTTTTGAGATGGCATTGGCGGGATCCAACTTTGAAATTTCATCACAAATAGACTTAACTTTGGAGAAATACTGACTCACCGTCATATTTTGTTGTGACATCAACAGCAGCTCGTTCTCCAGCCTTTGTAGCTTGGCATCAATTGACTTTGCGAATAACACTGCCAAGTTATCCCACGCCTCCTTGGGAGTTTGCGCGCTCTTAATGTGCGGCAATAAATCATCTTCGACAGTTACAACAAGAGCATAAAGAGCCTTACCGGCTTTGATCTTCCATCTCCTCTATTCATCATTGTCTCTAGGTGTCGTGGTGTTGCTGCTGCCAACAATATCCCACAAATCTTGACCCAGCAAATAAAACTGCATTCGGACACTCCAATTATTGTAATTGGAGTTGTTGAGCTTCTCAATGCCATTCATCGAATTTGAAATATCCGCCATTTGACTTGAAATAATGCCCAGCACTACTCCAAGAAACCTTGATCCTCGACCAATCGATCACAATCCCTGACTGTACATCGTCAGAACTTCGAAGTATTCCAGTCCTCGACCGCCTGTGCACGAACAATGGTCCTTGACCACCGTCTTCACGAACTATGCTCTGGAAGACTTGACTCACGGTCCTTGAAAACCTTGCTCTCGGTCCTAGATAACCTTACTTTGATACCAATTATTGAATATCAGACTCGCATAGCTCTGATAACACTCTCACAAGAGAAGCTCTTAAGGAAGGAGATGAATACACTACTTTACTCACAGAAAAGTCTTTTCACTCTCTATTATTTGAAACGATTACAAGATTCGTTTATATGTAGGCTTAAAACACGACTCTTGACATATCTTAGATATATGAAAAGACATGTCTAAATAAATAGTAGTAAAGACACTTTAATATGTGTGCCGAAACGGCTTCCGTTGGAAACTGAACAACCTTATGATAAAAAACATGAAGCGTCACGACAGATAGGCAGTGATATATTCAATAAGAACTGAAGGTTCGGAGATTGAACACCATCTTTAAGCGGGGAAAAAGTAGATTCTTCTCAAGCGCAAATGGATCGTATGAGCTTGATGGTTTTTCTCGATCTATGGTGAATGGTTTGGGATTGCCGTCTGCTTGGACACTGCTTTTGGGCGGTGCGAATGAATGAAATGGTAAGGACAAGTCGTTGGATCGAAGGCTGATTTCGAGGCATGGGGCCGTCTCGCTCCAAGGCCCTGTGAGCAGCTTTGGGGAAAGAGAGAGCAAGAGAGGCTTCATTGCCTCGAAGCTTCCTAAATTTGACAAAACGCGTGACTCATATAAAGCAAATTCGCATAATTCTCCTAGTCTTCTTGCATTCCCACGCTTTGAAAATTTAGGCAGGCTCGGCGCAATCCAAGCCGAAAGTCGGTCCAAACTGGCTCGGCCAATCCAGATTTTTCACTTGAGGGAAGGAAAAAAAAGAAGAAAAAGAACTGGCTAGCCAATGTGCAAGATTTATTCTTATTTTGGTAAATTAATAAAATTATTGCACGATTAAAATATAAAACGGAGCATCTCATACTTTTTGGCTTCTTGTCCATAATCCATCTCTTTTATCTTTAGCATTATTGAGTCAAAGCACCATTTTAACTCCCTCCCATTTCTTTCTGTGTAATAATTGGACATAAAAGAAAAGCCAAAAAGCCCAAATTTATGTTGGTAAGACCTGGCTCAGCTCCTCTTTTGTGCTTCTAAAGTGTCATGAAAGAACAAAGAAAAGAAAGAGAAAGCAAAACGAAAGGGAAAGAATAAACGAGAGAGACGAAGAGCTCGGAGGAAATCGAAAGAAAGAAGAGAGGGAAATCGCTGTGGTTGGTCGGAAAGCATCAATTGATGCCGGAATACACCTTTTACATGTGAATGGTAATATTTCCTTGCGGTCTTTCCCTCTTACAAGTTTGGTTTTTGTTCTAGGAGTTAAAAGCGTAGCTCCTTCTTGGTCCGGCCAAAGCCCCTCAGGCGTTCCACATTCGGATGCACATAAATCAAGCTTGACACTTCCATCTCTGTCTTGAACTGCTTTTCAATCCCCTGCATGAGATTGCTGGCCCTTTTGATTGCCACTTGAGAACCATTGGCCAAGCTCCCCCAGTAAACCATACTGAATCCACCCATGCCCACGATATTATTGCGGCCTAAATTTTGCATCACGTCTCCAAGCTCCTGCAGAGAAAAGCATTTAGGGAGTGCTGGGTCGTCTTCAATGGGATTGGAGAATCTGAAGGTTTGGAACTTGAACACATATGAGATTTCTTTTAGTGTTGATTGATTTCGGATTAGCTTTTCTGTCTCAGTAGCTTTGGTTCGGCATGCCCAAGACTCTAGGGGCGTGAAAGTCGTTCCACTTGGGATCATCTCTTTCTCATAACGAGGAGAATCACTCTTGGTGTCGTTGAATCTACGGGTCAGCTCTGCAATCCAAACTCTAAAGTCTTATCCTTTCAGCAGCTTCGGTGGGAGAGAGAGACAGTTGAAAATACGTCAATATTATAATTTGCAGTTCTAATTAAAAAAATGATTAATTCAATGAAAAACTTTAAATTAATATACCGGTGACAAATTTACTATCCGTTAAAAATTTTACCGTTAAATTGTTGAATTAAATAATATGTGGTAGTTGATGGGTATACTGATTCCACGACATGTGCTATGATGCTCAACTAGACGTCACAGCAACTAAATTAAAGGAAGAGCAAACGATGGATGTTTTTAAAAGTACAAGGACCATTTTGAACCAACAAAAAGGAGAGGGATAATTTCGAATAAAAGTATATGGACCACTAGTAACATTATTCTTATGTATCTACTATCTAATAATAATCATTGCATTTGCCATCAAAACGTCATTTAGAATGCCACTGCAAGGTCTTCAAAATCCAGGGTGTTAGAGTACTGTATGCCGATATATACATAGAGAGAGAGAGATAGAAAGATTGATGCACACATGGGGAAATGCCGCTCATAACCAGCCCCAAGCAACAAAAAAGAAGTTAGAGGAGATAAATGGATTGCTAACTGATGTCGATCAAGAAGAATTTAACGTTAAAGTAATTGAGTAGATAACAGATGATTGATTCCTTTCTTTAAAACTTAAAGAGTGTACTAACAATATCACTATCTCATGGCATCTTTATCCCCATGAAGTTGCGAAAATTATCAGCAATCATATCTCCACAATTATGAGAAGACCGTGAGAAAGGGACAATTATCCAATCAGTCCCAATTCTAAACTTATTATATAGGAGTTACTTCTTAATTTTGCTAATTCAATCTTGAACTATTGCATAAATTCCAATATAATCTTTCCTGTCAATTTTTGTAAGAAATCACTGATGTTATGATCCAATCATTACTGGTCATCTATGCGGCATGCCGCCATATTTATAATTTCTTCAAAAATTTGCCATAAGGACTACATTGTAATTTTATTCAAAGGTTTGAGAAATCCCTACTATTTATCTCTTTCTCCGATGAAAGTCCACGGAATGCCCAAAGCACAAGAAGCTGACCCATCATCAAAGTAAGCCCAAGTCCAACCAAGAAGGACCGCTGGATCTATCAATATTCAAAGCCCGCAAAAGGCAGCAGCTATCAAGACCATGCATTCGTCACTCTCCCAATGTAACCAGCATGATGCATATCGTCCCATAAATCATATATTATGCAGCATATCATAAACTAAATATATAGCATAGCAAGCAAATGTCAAAGTCATTTGATCCCTGATGTCAAGAAAACCCTTTGCTCATGCCTTTTCAGGTTAAGCCCTGAAAATCACATTGGCTGTGATTAAACCTTGGATGGTCTATGCACATGTATATCATAATCATATCACGTCTCAATAGGAAGGTCAACAATGACCATCAAATCCATATCACAATACCACGTGCTGGCACATACATTACCGATATAAATAACATTTCATTTTCATAATGTTGCAAATAATAGCAACATGAAGTTAAAAAAAAAAAATAGTACTTTGTCCGGTTTTAAGGAGCCACAATATAATGTATTTTCTACACTTTGAAATACTTGACACAGCATGGCGGAATATGACTCTTCCTCGATAAATCAAGTCATGCAATTTTTAACCACCAGAGGTTAGCCTAGTAGCTACTCTTCCCACTTGGAAAGAGGGAGGTGGTGTTTCCCTCTTTCTTGGGAGGATTGGAGTGGAGACATGTGCTAAATAAACCTCCACCCATTTTTCCTTGGACCCAAACACAATTTAGGTATCTTATTGGAAGTTGTACTCTTTAGATATGGCGGCTAAACTTGCTCAGGCCCAAAAGCCCATGAGGAAAAAAATTACGAATATTCCAAGATGTGTATTTAGGTAGGGCCTCAGAGCCCGGTCAGGATGCGGACAACCGTGGGCCTTTGGATCAGGCTCTGAATAAAAGTCTAAAGAAAGGGATGGGCTCAACAATTGAAGCGCAATTCGGCCACAACCAGGACAAATTCCAAGCCCACTCAACCAAATTAAACCCAAACTCAACAAGCTGAACTAAGCGCACCATTATCAATGCCGAATCACACTCAAACTCTCCACATTAAAACAAGCCCAGATTCCTCAAACCTAAAGCGACCAGGGAACGCTCATGGACTTACTGACAACGGTAGCCCGGTCCAGCAAGCCTGAATCAGGCCACAAAATCAGAATGACAAGGGAAAAAAAAGGGGCCGTCGGTGGTGCCCCCTAACCGGCTCGGGCGCGGCAAATGAGGGTGAGCTCAATAGATTGGACAATGTCTAGTCGCCTCGCGCACCCCCGAGCTAGAATCCTCGGGAACTCGACGCGACGCACCCGAAAGAAGAACAAACAATATTCAAACCAAGACCTACCGTGGCTTCAACTCGGGAAGAAGGCTGACATCAGTAAGTTTTCGACCGGGTTTCGAGGGTGTCTGTCGCCGGAGGACACTCGCTCGATTTCTCACAGCGAACCTTTTTTCCTCTCTTTTCTCTCTCTGTTTTTTTTTTTTTCCTTCTATCCTAAACCTCTCCGAACTCCCCGATCAGCATCCAAAGGCCTCCTTTCATAGGCTTTCGACCTATGGAAGAGTCCAATTAGTGGAGACCCTTCACCCTCCGGTCTCTCGCGTGCTGGCCAGTCCTTAGGCTACCCCGACGGTCCCTTCTCCTCCTTCGTGCTCTGTCATTGACCTGTGCTCTGTTGTATAATTTAATGGAATTTTTTTTTTCTTTTTGGTTTAGAGGGTAAAAATTAATCCATAATTTTTTATATAACTTAACTTTAAGTCGACAACCAAAATTTTAGTGTCAACCACCAAAATTAGAGTAATGAAAAAGACTATTGTCATTGGAAGAACAATATGAAAAGAGGGATTGGATAAACTGACAATATGAAAAAGGTTATTATGCAAGAAGAGATGGACAAAAGCTTGACAGCTCAATTCTAGATGGATATCCCTATAATCAAGGAAGACTTGGGGTCGTCTCTCTCTCTCACTCTCACATCGAGACATACAAAGTCTCTCTCTCTCACTCTCACATCGAGACATACAAAAGCAAAGAGTCTTTGTCGGTTCTCTCTTTTTTGTGAAAACCACTCACTCCCTCCCTCCATCCCTCTCTCTCTCTCTCTCTCTCTCTCTCTCTCTCTGGATTGAAGGTAAATATGTGGTCTCTCTCTCTCTCTCTCTCTCTCTCTGGATTGAAGGTAAATCTGTGGTTCAAGAAAGTTAACCAAAACTCACTCAATTCTGGATGAATATTCGTACTCTCTCTCTCTCCCTCGCTTAGCTCTCTCTCTCTCTCTCTCTCTCTCTCTCTCTCTCTCTTGAAGGTAAATTTGTGATCCAAGAAAGTTATTATGCAAGAAAAGTTGGACCCAAAACTCCAAGAAATCTCTCTCTCTCCTCTCTCTCTCTCTCTCTCTCTCTCTCTCTCTCTCTCTCTCTCTCTCTGGATTGAAGGTAAATTTGTGATCCAAGAAAGTTATTATGCAAGAAAAGTTGGACCCAAAACTCCAAGAAATCTCTCTCTCTCTCTCTCTCTCTCTCTCTCTCTCTCTCTCTCTCTCTCTCTCTCTCTCTCTCTCTGGATTGAAGGTAAATTTGTGGTCCAAGAAAGTTATTATGCAAGAAAAGTTGGACCTAAAACTCCAAGAAAAGTTGGAACCAAAACTCACTCAATTCTGGATGAATATTCGTACTCTCTCTCTCTCTCTCTCTCTCTCTCTGGATTGAAGGTAAATTTGTGGTCCAAGAAAGTTATTATGCAAGAAAAGTTGGACCCAAAACTCCAAGAAATCTCTCTCTCTCTCTCTCTGGATTGAAGGTAAATTTGTGGTCCAAGAAAGTTATTATGCAAGAAAAGTTGGACCCAAAACTCCAAGAAATCTCTCTCTCTCTCTCTCTCTCTCTCTCTCTCTCTCTGGATTGAAGGTAAATTTGTGGTCCAAGAAAGTTATTATGCAAGAAAAGTTGGACCCAAAACTCCAAGAAAAGTTGGAACCAAAACTCACTCAATTCTGGATGAATATTCTCACTCTCTCTCTCTCTCTCTCTCTCTCTCTCTCTCTCTCTCTCTCTCTCTCTCTCTCTCTCTCTCTGGATTGAAGGTAAATTTGTGGTCCAAGAAAGTTATCATGCAAGAAAAGTTGGAACCAAAACTCATTCTAGACGAATATTCGTACATTCAAAGAAGACTTGAGGTCGTCAAATATATAAGAGCAAAAAGTGTTTCTCCACTCTCCCTTTTTTCGTACATAAATGCATGAAGTTAGACCGCTCACTTAACAATTATATCTCTCTTGCTCCCTTGCTTAGCCAAGTTTTGTTTTCACAAACTCCGATTAAAGAACGGGAGATCGATCTCTCTCTCTCTGCGTTGAGCTCGAGACTAAAATGACGACAATTCTCTTCTGGGCTCGATATCTCTTCTTTATGCTCGTCCTTCTCAGCATCACTAACTTAGCTACTGCCGCCACTCTTCTGCCCCAAGAGGAAGGTGAAAAAAAAAAATAAACCCATCGATATTTTATTGCTTTCATCAGATTGTTCCTTTACCTTTTGGACTCCAATGTACACCAAGTTTTTTTTTTTTCTTTTTTGGTGCTTGTTTTTCATACATATATTCAACCTCAAGCACACGTGAATCTAACATTCTTTGTGCTTGTTTTGCATGATACATTGCTGTTCCTTTTGACTTATCGGCTTTTTTCTCTTTCAGTGGATACGTTGAAAGAAATAGCAAAGATGTTAGGGAAATCGGATTGGGATTTCGACGCAGATCCATGCGGTGTAGAGGGTGGATGGGGTGATGACAAACTACTTGGTAGAACTACCAACGCCGTCATCTGCAAGAATTCCATTGATGCCCACAACAACAACATTTCCCACGTCTACAGCATGTCTCTTTCTCCCTCAATTTCATGAATTATACCATCGTGGATTCCTCGCTAGACTTTAATATTAATCACGCAATTGCACACCAATCTTTTCTCTTTATAGAGTCGACTAGTTGCCGAATTGAATCTCTTTGCACAATATTAGTATTTCATAAAAAAAAAAACATTAGCCGATTTTTTGGTGGAAATGTAGCAACAATATGTAATCACCTATCATATTAAAATTACTCATGAAGTAATTATGAGCATTATATTAATTGTTCACGGTATGATTATACAAATTTTATAAATTTAATCGATACAATCACATATTATATGCTTAGCATTTAATTATATAAATCATATTTTTAGTGATTAATGGGAATGTCACTCAAATATCATGGTTAAGTGTCAAAGTGATGAGAGTTATATTCCCTCTAACTTTAATTGCAAGGGTAGTTTCAGACTTTTAATGCTGTTCTCTCCTTATCACATATGTTATTCATACTTATGCATGGTAGGGTGGTACTTTGAGTGATGCGTGCTTTTCACATTAGCAATATATTCATTTGCTTTAAACAAAACCATCTTTTTTTTAGGCAATTTTTGAAGAATTTTTTCATTTAGAATCGATTGAGATTTTTGTATACATATCAATAGATGTAATAAAGCCATTTTGTAACATCATTTTGATGCCTAGTTTTTAAGTAAAGCTAGAATAAAGCCTTCGCGTTGTTGCGAAAACAGAATTCTTCACGAGCAATCTCTTGCCGGCACCCTTCCGCCTCGACTGTTCAGATTGCCTGGGCTCCGGTTCTTGTAAGCACTCTCTTTCTTCATTTCCCCTTTATCCATTTTCGATCTTCTTCTTCTTCTTCATTCTCTCTCTCTATAAACAGTGATGTCACCCGCAACTACCTGAACGGCACAATTCCTAAAGAATGGGGCTCTACGAACTTGGGCTACATGTATGCTCCCTCTCTCTCTCCCTCTCTCTCTCTCTCACGAGTGTATGTTCTATTGTTTGATTGGGGGAAATGCGATGATTTGGGTGCAGTTCTTTAATCGGAAACCGATTGACTGGTCCAATCCCGAAGGAGTTGGGGAACATATCCACACTTTGGGGATTGTGAGTGACCACTCATCCCGACGCTTGCCTTTCGCCTCTTCGCTGTTTTAAATTTGATTGATGTTTCAAGATTTTAACTTTCATATTCCGCTCAGAGACATCGAAAGCAATTGGCTTTCTGGACCTCTTCCTGCAGAGCTCGGGAACTTGTCCCGGTTATATGGATTGTGAGTCTCTTGATGCAAATTTCTATGTTAGGCATCGAGTTTTTATTCGCTGATGATTTTGTATCTGGCGAGGGAATTTTATCCATTGGAGTTATCTGTTGAGAGATACAGCATTCGGGTTCTATTAACCAATGTGTTGTCATGGGTTTTTCTTGTTTCAGGTGGCTTACGTCAAATAATTTCAATGGGAGCTGCCTCAAACATTTGTTAACTTCAGGGAATTGGATGAACTGTTAGTTTCTAGTATCCACAAACTCAGCTAATGTTTAGCCATTTCTATTCTTTCTCCTTCATATGAATCATGTTGTTTAATGCACTGTAGGCGACTTGGTGATAATCAGTTCACGGGAAAGATACCTGATTTTATTCAGAACTTGACAAAACTCACAACACTGTAAGGCTTAATGCTTCTTCCCTTTTTAAGTCAGTCTCTATAGATATACCCCCAAGACAATTCCATCTATGAATTGTATCATCGGGTTATTCAAGGAAGTGGATTGCAAGGGCCGATTCCCTCTGGGATCGCACTTTTGGAGCGATTGAACGACTTGTCAGTATGGAATTTTGGCATATTGATCTGATCTCTCTTTCTTTAAGATGTTATCAATCAAATAAAGCTCCTATTTGATTTTGATATGCAGGAGAATAAGTGACCTCGATGGACCCGATTCTCGTGTTCCACAACTTAACAGTATATATATTGAAAAACTGTGAGATCGATGCTCCTTCACAGATAGTTTACTTTATGCAAAAGAGCCAAATCGTCTTAGCAATGTGACAATATCGGTGTTATTTTCTTATAGGATTCTGAGGAGCTGCAATCTCACGGAGAGCTACCTGGTTATCTAGCAAATATGACAAATCTAAAAATATTGTGAGTAGAAAGTGGCTTTTCCTTTGGCTATTCCAAGCAGAATAAATAATTTTACCCTTAAGGAGTGAAATTTCTACTAGTTTTTGGTTGACTATTGGTTGCAGTTAAAGAACCCATTTAAGATGGCTTGAAGGTCCCTTACTGACTTCAATGGTGTTTTGATATTTTCTGTTGAAATTGCTGAATTGTGAATGATGTGCCATTTAAATTCTTGGTGATTGTGGCCTTTGCTGTAGAATATACAGTTTCGTGCAAAAGTATATGGGCTTTTTCTCTCTGTGAGAATTTGTGGAACTATTATCAACTATTTTAAAAACTCAAGTTATTAGATGAAAGCGTGGTTTGTTATTTAAATATTTCGACATTCTCTTTGTTTTCACTTTTCCAGGAATAGAAACCACAAGAATTCTTACCTTGGTTGTGGTGCCCATTTCGTGTAATTTACTTTTGCTTTGATATGTTATCTTAACTTCTTAAGAGCATTAATGAAAAATGGAGGCTTCTAGTGGTTGATTGTCTGGAAACTTTCCTTCTGGTGGTTTACATTCTCGAATCTCAGCCCAACAATAAAGGGCAAAAGAACGCTTCAAGTGTCATAACATGGCACAAAGGGACACTTAAGTGTCATAACTTAGGGCTAATTCCATAAAAAAGCATCAACTTTAGGTTGATGGACAAATCTGGCCAAAACTTTTTTTTGTCTCATGAAAAAGCACAAACTTTAGGTCGAGAGACAAATCTAGCCCGAACTTTTTTTTGTCTCGTAAAAAAGCACCAACTTTATGTTAAGTGACAATTCTGGCCCCAATTTTTTTTTTTGGTCTCATAAAAATCACAAACTTTCACTTCTATCCAAAATCTAACCCCTACCATTAACTTTCTATTTGAAGTTAAACTTATTTTAGGAGAAAAGGTTCTAGCTGTGAGGTTGGTGGATCTCATCCATGGTTTCTATTGATGGGCGGTGATCTACAGCTTCATATTACGACAAAGCGATAAAGTCTAGCCAAAGAAATTCAATCTTGAGATTTTTTTACTTGCTAGTGAAGTATAGGAGATGACACAGTTTCACCGTTATTCTTTGAGCGGTGGCTCAAATAATAAGACAATGGATGGTGTTAGCCAGCAAGTGCAGGGACAATCAATGAATCTAAGTTAAGGGGGCTAGATTTAAAATTTAAGTGAAAGTTGGTGATTTTTTTTTAAAACATGAAAAAAAAATTTGGGTCAAAATTGTCACTCGACCTAAAGTTGGTGCTTTTTTTACGTGACAAAAAAAATTTGATTTGTCACTCGACCTAAAGTTGGTGCTTTTTAATGGACAAAAAAAAAGTTTGGGCCGATTTGTCCATCGACCTAAAGTTGGTGCTTTTTTTGGAATTAACCCCATAACTTACGAAAAGTACACTTAGGGTGCGTTTGGTAACGTTTCTGTTTAAAATTGTTCCAGGAAACAGAAATAGAAAAAGTGTTTCTGCCTCAGGAATAATTTTTGAACAAAAAAACGCGTTTGGTAACTGTATAAAATTTCTGTTTCTGGAATAGAAAAAGAACAGAAACACGTTTGGTAACTGCACAAAATTTCTGTTCCAATTTTTTTTCAAGTGTTTTTTTTTTAATAAAGTGTAAACTTGGTATTAAATTATCATTCTCATGAAATGCTCATCAATTTAATTTTGTTCATATTAAGTGAAAACAAACATTCTAAACATGATCATATTTGCTTACTTGGAAGAAAATTTTTAAGTTTGTACCAAAATTTTCCCAATTGCTTTTTTTTTTTTTTTTTAATAAAGTGTAAACTTGATTCTGAATTCTCATTATCATAAAATGCTCATCAATTTAATTTTGTTCATGATGAGTAAAGTCAAACATTCTGAACATGGTTATAAGTGCATACTTTGAAGAAACTTTTATAAATAAACTTTGTACCAAATTTTTCTCACGTGCCTTTTTTTTCAATAAAGTGTAAACTTGATATTGCATTATCACTCTAATGAAATGCTCATCAATTTAATTTTGTTCATGATGGGTGAAGACAAACATTCTGAACATGGTCATGTGCATACTTGGAACAAAATTTCGTAAGTAAAATTTGTACAATAAGAGCTAGCTAAAAGAAGAATATCTTATAGATCTCTACATAGACCCTTTCATACATAACATCACAATAATGAAGTAATATAGTTCATTGTTCAACTTCATCACATTGAATTTGATAAGTGAGTACTTAAAAACAAAATTACAAAAGTCGGAAACACAAAATCATGAAATCTCAGGCATATTATGATCCCTCGCCATTTTATTTGCAATCCTTGTCCTAAGCATGTTTATTCCAGGTGCATCATGCAATGTATCATCTGCAACCTCAGGACAAAGAGGCAAAGATAGTTCTCAATTTCTGCAGGCATGTCATAGTTGATCACATGTTGAATGTCGGGAAAGTCCAACCCCTTTGAAGCAACATCTGTGGCAACCAAGACATCTTTCATGCCTGCCTTAAACGATGAAATAGCATATTCTCTCTCTTCCCGGTCTTTGCCACCATGAATAGCCACCGCTTTCAACTCCTTTCAAAAGTAGATACTCATGAATGTCATCCACATCGGCCTTGTTCTCACAGAATATAAGGACGGGGGGTGGAGTTTTCTGAAGGCACTCAAGAAGGTAAACAATTTTTGCCTCTGTTTGACATACTCGACCTCTGAATGACATCAAGATTTGCAGCACTCCGCTCTTCCGACATTGACCGTGACAGGGCTTCACCAGAGCACTTCTTGCAAAATTCTGAATTTTACTAGGCATAGTGGCGAAAAAGAGGAGCGTTTGACGTTGAGCTTTGAAGTGGTCGAACACCTCCCTTATATCATCTTCAAATCCCAAGTCCACCAATCTGTCGACCTCATCTAAAGTAAGGTACCGCAGAAAAGCAACAGATCGTATAATTGTCCCCGCAAATAACAAGTCCGAATATTTAAGACAGGCGAAAGCATTAACAGAAAATCAAGATTGAGGCTAATTTAGGAAAGAGTGCAAGATGAAGAATCTTGGTTCGGTGAAATCCCATATCCTCGGGACAAAGAGGCAAAGATAAGAACTCAAAAAGCAATCTCAATCAATGTCCCATGCCACGCTATTTAACCTTTGAGCTAGCATTGACCATTGGAATCCAAATGGTGCACATAGAACTCAAGCAAAAACATAGAGCACGAGAACGCAAATATGCTCGACTTAAGCACTATTGAGTTTTTCAATGCAGATTTATTGAAGATTCGATGTAGTTGCTTCCAGAGTAGGGATAACATTTAGTATTTGGCGTTTCACGTCTGCTGTCCACTAATAACTTCCTACCAATAGCAAACCAATCAACTTGCCAATGCATGATCATACGCCAACATTCTGAGATGGAATTTTTCAGAGACAGCCAGATGTTGTGGAAAGCGATGTACAAGTTCAAAAGGTATAAAGGATGAATTAAAGGATTTTACCCGCAATTACAAGGTTCATCTTTTCTTTGTCAAGATATCCTTCAATCTACCGGGAGTAGCAACAACAATGTGCACTCCCTTCCTCACAACCTCCACCGCGACCGCATATCCACTCCGCCAATACATAGCAGCCCTCAACTCGGATATCCGGCCTCTCTCAACGGAACCAAAAAGTGCTCCACAACTTCATATGTCTCTCGCGAGCTCTCTTGAAGGCGAGACAACCAATCCGAACGGTCCTTCACCGTGAGCAATGGGCATCATCATCTCCTCTGAAGAGCAATCATGATCATCGGCAACACGAAAACCAAAGTCTTCCCGACCCCGTGAATGCAATCCCTATCATATCTCGCCCGCCAAGACCACCGGAAGACCCGCACCAATCGGCGTCGGTGCACAATCCCTTCGCTTTCAACTTCTTCAAAATAGGGTCTGGGAACCTCATATCCTTAAAATTCTTTATTGGCGGCGGGATATCCTCTCCATCAATAATAATATGCCACTGCTTCCGAATCATATCGCACCGTTTCCCCCCGACATCCTCCGAATCGGCAACACGGCTTCCACCCAGTCGAAGAATGGCTCGGTGTAAATGATTCCCTTCGCCAACTCGCGGACCGACATCAAGGTCTTGCGATTGGATAAGTTCTCGAGCATCTTCTTCTCATGCTGCACCATCTACTGGGTGGGGTAATCTCGGGTTGATCCCGTTTCAGCTGCGTCACCTTCACCGGGAGGCTAGGCTTGACTTACGCCGCTTCGCCTTCTAGTGGTCTTCCTCGAGCGAAGAAGCGTTGCCCTTTATTTGGAGGATCTTCCGGCTTCCATCGCCCGCGCTTGGCGACGGGGACGTACTCAACGTAATCGTCCTCCCCCTCCATGACCGTGGAACCTCCGCGGCGGCGGACATGCTTAAAAAAAGTGCCAATTTCTCCGCGCGAGGTGCGTGAAACCCTAATCTGATGTTACTCGGGCAGCGATGTCCGGAGCTATAGAACCGGTTGAGCACTTGCCCCTTGAAGAATCAAACGGATCGAGGAGATAGTACACAGGTGATGGGCGGGCGCGGCGGAATCGCTTCGATGGCCGAGCGGGAGAGCGGAACGGCGGCGGTGGCGGCGAGAGAACCGGCGAAGGCGGCGACGCTGCTAGAGCAAGTGGGGAGAGAAGGAGAAAGGGAGATTGGATACGGGAGACTGGAGATCCGTACCGCGAGCGGAAGCGGCCTGGGCCGCAAGCTAACGCTTGAGCGAGCCGCTCATCCGGGCGAGCGTCTTGGTCCGAATCTCGGGCGTGTCGCTCGCCGGATCTAGGCGAGCGTGCTCGTCCGGTCTCGAGCGAGCGGAGACGAGCCACCGCCGCAGATCGGCGAGCAACGGTGCCCTAGATCTGGGCAGCGCCGGCTCGAGCGAGCCCTCACGCTCGAGCTCCGAGCAGCCATCGCCTGTCTGCGAGGGCCTCGTCAATCGGTGAAGGAGGAGCGGTGAGCGTGTTCACCTGGTGAAGGAGCACACTCGGCGCCGGAGAGGACGCACGGTGGAGAAGCCGGATGGTCTCGAGATAGAGGCGGGGCATGTCGGCGCCGGAGAGTGGGAGGCGCCTGAGAAGACGACGGTAGAGAAGATGCGAGGAGAGGCGGTGTTCGAAGGGGGCTGAGCAAGAAATAGAAAAGAAACACGATCGATTTTGTTTTTGTTCCTTTTCGTTCTTCAAATGTGTTTCGAAATAAGAAACAAAATTTTTTTTTCTTATTTCTGCTCCACATTTATTTCTCGAGAACAAAAAACAAAAAAACAAAAACGCATCCAACGTGTTTTACCTTCGCTTTTTTATTCCCAGGAACAGAAAAACAGAAAAAGTGTTTAAAAACAAAAAAAAGAAATGAAAACAAACGGGCCCTTAAGTGCCAAAATTGGAGCAAAATGAATCACTTGAGTGCGTCAACCACCCAAAATCCGACCAAAACGCGACGTGTCAATTTTCCGACGAAGTGAGTGCAAAAACGGCGTCGTTTTGGTCGACGTGATAAAAATTTAATTTAAAAATTAATTTAATTTAATTTAAAACTAAATTTATTTAAAAAATTTAAAAAATTTAAGAAATTTAAAAAATTTAAAAATTTAAAAAAAATTTAAAAATTTAAAAAGTTTAAAAAATTTTAAAAATTTAAAAAGTTTAAAAAAATTTAAAAAATTTAAAAATTTTAAAAATTTTAATAAAATTAAAAAATTAAAAAATTAAAAAGGGAGGCCCCGCCAACCCTCCCCCACCTTCCGGCGACGGCGGGGAGGCGGCGGCGGCGGCGAGGGCTTTGCCCTTAGTCGCCGGCTGCCTTCCTCCTCCTCCTTCTTTTTTTTTTTTTTTTTAATAAATATAAATTATATTATTATTTTGTTTTAAATTTAATTTAATTAATTTTTATATTATATTAAAAATTCAACTTATGCCAAAACAACGTCGTTTTGGCTGATTTAAGGGCTCTATTCTGGCAAACACCCGAAACGACGTCATTTTGGTGTTGACGTGGTAAAAAATTTGATATAAAAATTAATTAAATTAAATTTAAAAATAAATTTATTTAAAATTTTAAAAATTTAAAAATTTTACAAAACTAAAAATTTAAAAAAATTTAGAAAAAGGAGGCGGCTGAGGACTGAAATTTTTTGTAAATTTTTTACATTTTTGTAAATTTTTTTGTATTTTTTAAATTTTTAGTAAATTTTAAAATTTTAAAAAAATTTTGTAATTTTTTTGTAATTTTTTAAAGTTTTTAAATTTTTTAAATTTATTTTTTTAAATGTTTTAAATAAATTTATTTTTAAATTTAATTTAAATAATTTTTATATTATATTAAAATTCAAATTATGCCAAAATGACGTCGTTTTGGCGATTTAAAGTTTTATTTTGGCCAACACCCGAAACGACGTCGTTTGGGGTGAATTCAAGCGACTCGGCTCTCAACAGAGACACATTGGCGAGAAATATTAATATTTTAATGCCACGTATGATTTCCGGCCAACTTCGGGAGATGGCACTCGGGTGTCCCACTTTTCTTAAAATGTGGCACTTAAGTGTACATTTCGTAAGTTATGGCACTTAAGTGTCTCTTTCTGCTAAGTTATGGCATTCTATGGGTCCGCGTGTTAATATCTAGCTGGAGTTTTATGCTTGACTGTTGTACACTTGTCAGACATAACATCCATAGTTCAAATGAGAGCATGGCTTCAAATGCATCTCTATACAAGTCAATTTTTTCTTGTTCATGTGGTCATCTCTCAGTAAGATTTAATAAATGCTACTTTTAACAGCAACATTTTGCCATTACCATCATGGCTTTGTTTGTTTTCGCGAAAAACATTTTCCTGATTTTCCCACGTTTGGTTTTCTTAGGAAAATGAGTTAATGGAAAATGTTTTCTGAGTCAATGAAAGATCTATGTTTAAATTTAGGAAATGATTTCCTCTTTTGAAAAAGTCGGAAAACATTTTCCAAACTATGAGGTGGTATCGATGCTTGGACCCGCAACTCTTTACTTGGACACGGGAACCCCAATGCCTGGTTCTTGGTCCTTGGCGTTCAGGACTAGGTCTTCAACGCCTGGGCCTAGTCCATCGAGGTTGGGCCCAAAGCCCTAGTGCCTAGGCCCAATGCCCCATTACCCGACCCCAAGTACATAGAAGTAGTGCTTGGGTCTTTGACACTCAAGCTCTAGTCCCCAGCACTTAGGTTGAGTCTGTGAAGGCCGTGTGCAGGTCCTTGGTGCTCAAGTTCGGATCCTTAGTTAATGAAATGTTTGTTCTTATAAAAATATTTTTTTTTTTTTATCCAGTGGGGTGCCGCCATAGCCGCAACCGGCCGAGGAAGAAGTTAAGAAAAGGATTAAAAAAATAAATAAGTCGAATTTTTGGCAATTTTTTCCTAGAAAATCAAATTAAATTTCCATGCTAAACGACGGAAAATATTTTCCGGGTATTTTTAGGATTTTAGTCAAGCACCGGAATATTTTCATTTTCCTAAAAAAATAACTTCATGGAAAACATTTTCTAAAAACGTTACATTTTCCACGAAACAAACGGAGCTTTAATTTTTTGTTTTTCTGACATTCTTGAATGACCAAATTTCTGTGGTTCTGCTGCGGCTTATCACATACTCTACTCTCTAACCTGTTTTTTGAAATCCTCATTTTGTTCTTTATTTTTTTATTCACTGAAGCTGATATTTCCTTTTCTAAGCACCCTAGTATTGAGTCAGCATCCCTTTGTTCATAAATAATATATTTTGAAGGAGATGTTTTCAACAAATTATGATTAGCTTCAGTTTCGGTCCTATTAGATTAGTGAAATCTCCCAATCTGAACTATAATATGGTGCATTCCTCGGGATGCACTCAATTTAGTGCCCAAATAGCATTTCTAGTTATATAAATTGAAATTTCCATTTTGTAAATTTGATTTACAGCAGTTTTGTATACTTATAGCATGTGACCAACTTGAAACTTGGATTTAGGCAATGAATGCCCACTGGAGATGAATGTCTAGTAGAAAGCTTAGGCACTAGACAGCTTGACTCCGTATGTCTAAACATCTCGAACTGGACTTTGTATGTTCATTGATGTTGTCTCGTGTTTGTACAATCATCTAAAGTATGCTCAAAGAGTGTCCCGAGGGAGTCGGTTAAAAGTATCTTGTCAATATATATTCACATAAACTTGCTTTGCGAGACCTCGCTTCAACAAATTGAGTGGCGAAATCCCTAGATCCTACAAAATAGTCTGGAAAAAGTAGAATATATGTAAGTACTTCGATGCTGAACTTGGGCTTCTTTTCGTATTTTGTAGGAGAATCTAAAGTCTCAAGTTGTTCTAGTGGTCAAGCTACAGGCAACTTTTACCATAAAGTAGTTGAGCTATCAATAGAACTTACACCATAATAACATATTCATTTTTTAACTTTCAAAGTCCTCAGGTCGTGAATGCTTATTACTTCACCATCCAAATTTTGTAATGAATTGGGTCAAGAATTTATGATTATTGTCAAGTAATTATTTTGGTGGGACTTTAGTCATGGAGCAGTCGTAGATCATTGATATTCTGTTGCTTAAAGAGCAGCCCTTTTGATCATTTCTTCACATGATTCACAAGTTTCAAAAAGTTACTTGTTTACGCTGGAAGAGTTAAATGGATCAGTGATACTTTAGTGTTTGACAGTTGTATATTTCTGTACTCAATGCATGTCTTGTGTGCCTATTTTATGATGTATAGGAGATTAAATATAGCAAAAGTCCTTAGGCTCTCTACTTGGTTCTTTCCACAACAATGGCTCTAGAAGTTTGGTGAGTGCAGCTCTTAAGTGCTATTTAGAAGGTCTGTGGAGGACCTTGGTATCTTATCCCTAGTTTTGAGAATGATGAGAAACTGTAGTTCTAAGCTTCTTGACCGTTTAACATTGGTTTTCATCTTTCGCCAACGATTGAAGCTTGACAATGGCACGTCTTCCTTAATTATTTATTTTATGTCTTAGAAGGACCAAAACATTATCACGAGGAAATAGTTGATAAGCTAATTTGGAGGTACCTTTCACTAGTCCAGCTTTGTGTACTACTATTATGGTAATCTTTCTCCAGGCACTCCAAGTTTCGCAGGGATCAGGGTTTTCCTCTGTCATTGATTTCCTTAATCTTTCATCTCCAGCTGAAAGCTCTATATTGTTATCATGACTTGAACTGATTTTTTTCTACACCACTAGTAAACAAATGCTAATAATCTGCTAAATAATGCATTTTTGAGGTATAAGTCTTAAATAATTTTCAGTTAGAGTGTATTAAGTACATGAGGAGCTGACTCATTCAAATAATCTTGTTTAGGTATCTAACTGGAAACCGCTTACTGGAGCAGTCCCTTATTGGATCCTGGTGAAAGGAAAAAATGTGTAAGCTTATTTTTTGCTGAAGAAAATGTCTTGTTTAATCATGAATTTGCTTCTAGCTTTATCTGCTAATCTTGCTCTGTACCAAGCAATTATGCATTCACATCTTGCATCTTTATGGTTAGTAGCCTTTGGAGATAAATGGAAACATCATAAGTACCTTTCTCCTCGTTGGGATCTGTTAATTGGATGCATGTATGTAACAAAAGAGGATGAACTGTATGATATGCATGAAAGAATATAAAGTGGATTTTCTGGATTTTCTTGGAAGTGCCTAGTTAACTCCATTTTCCCCTATACAAAAAGCCATTCCCAGCTGTAGATCATTTTCAGACCTATTGGAATGATTAAAAATATGTTTGGAAAATTTTACCTCCTATTAATCCTCTTTGAAAGTTTGTCTAACGTATCACCTGCAGTATATGATTAGTTGCTTGGGCTATTTCTTGCTGATAACAATGTTTTTATGGGTTTGTGTATTTGAGAAACTCTACAACCAAAATGAGTGTACTTAGGAGAAGTTGATATTATCTTATCGGTGTAGGAATGAAGCTCTTGTGAGGTAGTAGGTGGAATCACAGTTCTATTTAAGCCTCTTTGCCTTAGACACCATGACTGTGGTACTGTTACTGAGTAAAAATGTTTTTATACACTATAAATAGTTTTAAAGTCTCCGTTTACTTCAGTTAGCCTTTCTCCTTTTCATATTCTAAGATAAGATATTTTCAGTAGAAATAAAATATCAATTTCATCATCTTGTGATATTTTCGCCTTTCATCTTGCCTTACCTGTCCATATTTTGCAACTTGCCTGCATTTTTGTACATACTAATCATTTGATGGAATTATATTAAAAAAAAAATCATTTGATGGAACGACTTTCAGTGTACTCTTCAAATTGATGAGATTTTGGAAATGGTTGACTGTTTCTCGTAGTGATTTGTCATACAACAACTTCACCGCTGGAGGCTCGAATGTCATGAACGATCTGTGTACGTCCTACTTCCTTCGCCGGTCCGTGGCTCCCCTCAAATGTGTACTTATTGAGTAACTTATATCCTGTTTGTGTATAATATCTCTGCTGAATGTTGATTTTGTCTTTTCTCTACAGCAACTTGTTCGCAAGCTCCGAGGTTGAGAATGCGTATGTTTGCGATTAACTTTTCAACGAGAGACTTGGATTTCCAAGGACCCGCATTTTTATTGTTTATGTACTTAGCACCGAACTTCATTAAGAATGATGATGATTATAACAGTAAAATCTTTGCTGGCTTGCTCAGAACTTCATATTCTGCCACAAGTGGACTTGTCTCATGTTTCCAAAGTCAACGTTGTGCAAAAAGTAAGTTAATATGCTGCAAAGTCATTGTTGCATAAAAAGTAAATTGATGTGCTGTATATCCTATGAAATTTTGTGGGACCGTAGCTAACTGTTCTAAAAGTTTAAGCTATTAGATGAAATGTGGACATATTTAATTAGGGAGGCAAATGAGGCTTCAAAAGATTTGAACTCATGAAATCCAGCTCTGATACCATATGAGATTTTATAAGATCACAGTCAACTGTTTTAAAAGCTTAAACTATTAAATGAATGCGTGATTTTATATTTAAATTATTCTAACATATCCTATCATTATCATTAGATTCTAATATTGCATCTTACTCTCTGTGTAATTTCTCATCAAATTTATCTCCTTGTCAACTCTCCTCTTGGCTATTGTGTCAATCTTTGATGGTTGATGCATAATTACCCTAACAATTTCAAAAGCTACCTGCATGAAATAATGGGTTGCTCATAACTCGGGAGTTTCTATGTAATTTTCCAATGAGTGAATGCTAGCCTATTTAGTGTATCTGGAAAGTCCACTCCATATTAACAAATAGAAGAAACTGAATTTTCTCTGTGGCTGCTTCTTTACTCCATCCAGGTCGGTATAACCTCTTCATAAATTGCTGTGGGAGCAAAGCAAAAGTAAGGGGCACCACATACAAAGATGACTCACAGGTGGCTACACCTTCAAGTTTCTTCAGGAGTGATTACTGGGCCTACAGTAGCACTGGTTACTTCACCGATGACGATAGCACTGCAGTTAGCTATGAAGTTAAAAACACATCCACACTGTCCATGAATAATGCCCAACTTTACATGGAAGCACGACATTCTGCCATCTCTCTAACTTATTACGGTTTTTGTCTGATGGATGGGCCCTACAATGTAACCCTTCATTTTGCGGAGATAATGTTCACAGGCGACAAAAGTTATCAAAGCCTTGGAAGGAGAGCTTTTAATATTTATATACAGGTAAATTCGGAGCATTATGGAGTGCTGGTTCTAATATATAAAGCACATAATGTGTTCAATATGTTATGGTTGGGAAGTTTATCCAAATATCTCGTACTTGCAAATCATGATTTTTTCACAATTTTTACATTCTATGGAGACTAAAAGTTTTAAATAAATAAATAAATAAAAATAAAAATAAAAATAAAAATAAAAATAAAAATTTACCTTGTTCAAAGGTGGAGACACTCAACTTGAATCGATGAAATATTATTTCGGGGAAGTTGGTGTGGGAAGATTTCAACATTGAGATTGAAGCGTGTGGAGTTGGAAAGGAGGTCATGAGAAATTTTGCTGCCAATGTGACCAAGGGCACTCTGGAGATACGCTTCTATTGGGCTGGGAAAGGAACCACTGCTATACCTGATGGAGGAGGCTATGGTCCTCTTATATCTGCTATCTCTGTCTACCCTGGTTCGCAGATGGATGCTTCCATGTTTCACTTGGTGCTTCTCTGTTCAGAAAGTTACTCATATTCACGTTGAAAAGAATACCTATATTTTTTCTTGCACTAGAAGTCATCAATAGGCTATTCAGTTACTTGGTTTGGTTGCAAATGCCTACTGTTGGATTCCGGCCATTGGCATATGTCACTATAGATCAAGTCAATTACGCATAATAGCTGACCAAGGTCTATTATTGTTCTCTTAGAGTCAAAAATTGGTTATAGGTTGCTTTGTGTTCTTTCTATCTGCGTGTTTTCTCTATGCATCTTTAATCCTTCCATTTGACCACGAAATGTTAGCCTTGTTCACTTTTCCGCTATGGATTACGACCACTGTGCCTGTACAGTACAGCCTAGAGAATGAAGAGTAGATTTTTTTTTCTCTTTTTCCCTTTGTTTTTTGTATTACATGTTCCATAGATGATATCTTCTTGTGCTCATTTATCTGATAGTTTCTGTGGAGTACTTTGGGCAGTTTTGTGTTCTCTTCTCAATTATTGTGTTCTCCATCAATTTCTTTCTGTGTTCAACGAGAAGCTACATATATTTTTCTGCATTTACGTCTACCCCATTTAACTGAACAGTTTTGGTTAAATAGCTGTTCGTTCTTTCTTCATTGCAGGCTTTGATCCCCCGGCCGCGTGTATCTCCGCTAGCACAAAGTGGCTGGGATTTTGGCTGCTATAGTTTTTGTAGTTTTCCTTATCCTGGTTATCCTTTGGTGGAGAGGATGCCTTGGACGTAAAGATAAAATGGCACAAGGTAGTTGCTTACTTGGAATCTCCGCTATTTAGTCCATGTGTATTTGTCAAGAAATATGAGAATGCTATGCACTCTGAATACATCTTCCCCCTTCTGTATTCTGGTGGAGAGGGAGGATAGTCACATTGCTTCATTTATATTTCAGCTAAATCACACAGTTGTCCTGTCAAACTGTTGGCACTTGACACTTCTTCTTCTTCTTCTTCTTGGTGGGGGAAAGTGTAATGACGATGCATCATTAATGCTCCATCTAGATTTACATTTCCCGTAAAACTCTTGATGCATGACATTTGTGCATTCCATAGGGAATTTGATTCGACTCAAAAAGCCAAAGATTATTATTAGGCGATATACAGCTAAAGTATCATAGAACCATTTGGTTTGCTCAACGAACTAAATTTTTACTTAGAAATTCAAAAAATGAAGGAATGTATAGTTATAGGGAGAGACGGTAGACTGTTTCTCAGATGTGTGTGTGTGTATACACACAAGGTCTATGTTTCAAGACACCAAAAATAGCTGCCGGAACTTCACATGTATGAGAAATTAAAACATACAAACCATACCCTACATTTGCAAGGGGGTTCTCTGTATGATTTTTATTTTCCTTCACTATTAAATACCCTGGGGACAATCTCATTTTACTTTCCTAGAAAATAATTTTCAAGATGCTAAGCTATTCTGTACTGAACTTGCTCAGACCAAAAAGTCACAAAAAGGTTTTCTGGAATATTGATAAGGAATTGATACGTCTTTGTTAGATAGGGGATTACATACTTTAACTGTTGACTTTTCCAAATTCATAGAAGTTCCAAAATGTGTTGCAGATTTGAAGGGTCTAGCGTTGCAAATTGGTTTATTTACCTTGCGACAGATTAAAGTTGCCACAAACAATTTTGACGTTGCCAATAAGATAGGAGAAGGTGGTTTTGGTTCTGTATACAAGGTATGCTGGAAAATTGGCTAACCAAATTCCCCCAATTTCCAAGAGAGAAGATATGTAGAAAACAACATTCAATGTAACTCAATTTTCACAACATAGATCTGATGCCAAAGTTGAATTGCAGGGTTTTCTGTCATATGGCACCGCTATAGCAGTGAAGCAGCTTTCATCCAAATCACAACAAGGAAATAATGAGTTCCTGACTGAGATTGGGACGATTTCTTCTCTTCAAAGCATCCACATCTTGTAAAACTCTATGGATGCTGCATTGAAGGAAATCAACTTTTGCTGGTTTACGAGTACATGGAAAATAACAGTCTTGCTCGCGCTTTATTTGGTAATTTGATATCACATTGTGCTTCATTGACTTCAGTTAATGACGTGGCATAAAGCAACTTTGATGTCTTCTCCGATACAATTGAAGGTCCTAAAGAATTTCAGTTAAAGTTGGATTGGTGGACAAGACACAAGATATGCGTGGGTATTGCCGGGGATTGGCATATCTTCATGAAGAGTCAAGGCTGAAGATTGTGCATAGAGACATTAAGGCTACTAATGTTTTACTGGATAAAGATCTCAACCCTAAAATATCAGATTTTGGTTTAGCAAAGCTTGATGAGGAGGACAAAACACATATTAGCACCAAGATTGCTGGAACTTAGTAAGTTTCTTGCTTTTTGTTCCTGTTAACCAAAGTAGGAGCCAGTGACAACATAAAAGCATGGAATAGAAACATATATTCTGATTTAAGAAAAGTGAGTTGAATGGAGCTTTGTGGTGGATTCACATCATCCCAAAGCATAATGCTCAACAAATTTGGCTTAACCACAAAGCTTTATGACTGTCCCACCACTCTTCACATTAATTAGGAAAAAAATGTAAATTGTGTCATACTCTACCATTAAGTAATGATACTTTGATATTGACTTATGTAATTGTTATTTGAATATAACTTAGTATTATAGCAAATTCGCCCATGTTTCTATTGTATGCACATGGAGAAACATAGATAAGCATGTTCACATGTTTTAGAAGTTTGCGTTAATGCGTGCGAAAAGTTAACTTGTTTGTGAAAGGAACGTGATTAATTAGGGAAAAGATAAAATTGTAAGTTCATTCTACTAACTCTAACGTTAATTCAAGAAAAAGAACTATAAACGTAACTATAGAAATTTCCAAAACAAGTCAAATGATGTCCCCATTATCGTGGCTATACTTTGTAAACTTGTTACGGGGCGAGCTTCACTTTACAAAAACTTTAGGCCTTCCCAAATAAATGTAATATTGGGTACTACATGGAGATTCCCTCACTCCATTTTTGCACGTTATTAGATATCTTTGTAATGCTGGGAAATGCTCTTAAGCTCATGTAGGTCATCTTATAAATGATACTTATATTTCAAACCAAAAAAAAAAAAAAATTATAAAGAACAACAATGGCCTTTTTTTTTTCCTGAAATATTCTCGGTAAATGATATTAGACCATAGCGTCACATTTAGGAATGACTCTTTCTTTTGAATTTTAGGAATATTAAGTATGTGCTATTTAAGGCGGTTACCTTGTTGCAAACACAAGCTCTTTTCTTGTTGTGCAGTGGATATATGGCACCGGAGTATGCAATGCATGGTTACCTCACCGACAAAGCCGACATCTATAGTTTTGGCATTGTTGCCTTAGAAGTTGTTAGTGGCCGGAGCAACACTAGCTCCCAAAAAATTGAGGAATGCTTTATTCTACTTGATTGGGTAATCAACTCTATCATTTCAATTATGATCATATCTGTATTTAAATCCTCACATGCACTTTCAATGGTTGCAAAGGAGTTTCACAAGTTAACAGCTATTGAAACTTGCTTAACGAATTGTCATGCTGTTAAGTGCAATTTGTTATTTCAAATCAATCCGATTCTTCTTATCATGTTGGTCTACTCTGAATTTTCATGTAGATTTTTTTTTTTTTTTTTTTTTGGAATGAAGAAAATTTTATTCCTTGAAATTTGGGGAAGTTGACCCCATAATTTAGGGTGGATCTTGAAAGTTCAGTTTTAGTCTTTATGTTTTTATGCTTGACATTCATGCTCCCTGTAGTTTCATTAGCGCCAACAAGTCCTTCGACTACTATTGAATTTTGGCAATTAATGTTAAATTAAAAAGTTTTCAAGACCATGTCTTGACCAGAATATCCATATACTTTCGATTGAGGTATAACTTTTTTCACATTCATATAATTGAGTCCTTAAGTTAGATTTTGTTTTGTTTTGAGTGAGCAATCATTAGAGCAAACAATCATTATTAGTCCTCGTTAAATCTGATTGTTGCCTGAGTTACATAATCAAGAACATTGAAAGACGAGTCTACCGTTTCATGTAATGACACTGACAAATAATTCGTGCTGATAAAACTTGACAATAGCTAGCGATTTTAAAGCGGTGTAGGTGATTTCTTGGCAACTGGTTAACCATTAGTAAGTGATGTTGTAGTCTAGAATCTTTTATTTAAAATCGGTAAAATCATGCTTGATCTGTATTGACTCATTGGATTCTTTTTATCCATTTATACCCTAAATCTAGCAGGTGCTTATCAACTGCATTTGCCACGTAATTATCAAGGGAAATAATATACTTCTTCCTGTTTCAGTATTTAGAGCATATTTTGCAACTGATCAATACCAGAAGCTTGAAAGGGAAATACCTTCACTTTACATTTCTGTATCTAGGCACACTTTCTGAAGGAGAGAGGAAATTTGATAGAACTAGTTGATCCGAGGCTTGGTTCTCACTTTGACAAAGAGGAAGCGCTGGCATTGATAAAGATAGCTCTGATGTGTACTAATGTGACTCCAGCACTAAGGCCGCCAATGTCATCTGTGGTTAGCATGCTTGAAGGCAAGGTTGCTGTTCCAGTGCTGGACTCTGCTGGCGCTATCATGACTGAGGAGAAAATTGAGGCCATGAGGAAGCATTTTAGAGGTGACGAACATCAGGCAGTTGGTGAGAATATCACCAAGACTATGTCTATTGAAGGGCCATTGACTGGAACCGCTTCGTCTGTATCTGGTAATGATCTCTCTCCAGTACTTCTGGATACTGATTACTGGCACAAGAGAGAGTAAGAAATGGTTTGTTGTGTTCTAAGAAAATTAGTTCTTGAAAGAACTAGGGCTTCATTGGGTAATCCTTGAATGTTGCTTTGAAGTTTCTCTTTCGCTCGCATTTGGAACTGAAGGTATAGGTAATATAAACAAAGCAACGAGTGTTATGCAGTGCAGTAATTGGGTATTGTGAACTAATTAGTGGGGAAAGCCTAAAGACAATGGCTTGTGGTTTGGTGTTTGTATTCGTGTTGTCTCTTTCCATTTTGTTATTCAAAGAGAGACGATGTTGCAACTTTTTCCTTTTCACACAATAATGATGTGGATGGTGGCCACTGCAAGGGAGGGAGTCTATTATGGAAGCTTTTCATTTGTTTGAATGGCGAGATGTGCGAAGTGGCACCTTCTTGCTCTAGATGTGTTTTGTTCACGAGCTCGACTTGTTATATGTTGCTACTCAAGAATTTCACTTAGCAGATGCCAATTTTTTGTCTTTAGTGTGGATGATGGTCGGCCAATTTCATCTTTCCCATCTTTGAGAAATGATGAAAGAGAAACTTGTATGTCTACCCACAAAAATTTATCTGGAGAAACTTGCATGTCTAGTCACTGTTTCTTGCAAATGTTGGATTACTACCTCATTAGCAGACTACTTTCATTCCATCAACGGTTCTATATTATGAGTCAATGCCCAAAACGACCTTAGGTTAATGTCAAAACAATAAAACAAGTTGAAACCGAAACCAAAAGCTTAATGGGTTCGTCTGCTCTGCCTGAGATCTGAGAGGTGGGGGCCGAGTGAATATTGACGAAGTTGACAATTTTTCCAAATATTAATCGTGCTTGTCTATTTTCTTCAGTAACCATATTAGACCTTTCCATAGACTTCGAATTACCACCGATATTTATTTAGACTACAAAACCATTTTCCATAATTTTCACAGGTTTGTAAATCCTGGAAAATAACAGAAAATTCAAATGCTTTCGAAAATTATGAAAAATTTGCAGATTGTACAATTTTCTGTGCCGGTTGCGATTATGAAAACAACATTGCGATCCGATGTCAGGGTGGATCGCACAAGCTGTCGGAAGCGGTTGTGTGCGCGGACAACTACTCTACGTTGCTAAAGAGATGGAAGTATCACGTCTTTTGAAATGATTAATTTCCTCGAGGACAAGAAGGCTATATATCAAATTCAAGGAGGCGACTTTCAACTTAGACATGGAACTGGATCTGCAATCGGAGGAGATCCTTCGGCTCGAGCCTTTGCGCATTCGGGAACGCAAGGAGGAAGGTGCTTCCCCTGCATTCCCGAGTTTTAGCCGTCCCGAGTTTTGGCCGTCCCATCCGCTGGGGAATTTCTTGGAAGCTTCATATGAGATTCCTCGTAGTGAAGAAAGTGGAAACCAACTAGTCCAACCATATCCCCCACTAAAAGAAGAGACACAAATTTGGAAATGCAGGCAGAGGATGAGAGTGACAACGACCTGGAATTCCATTAACCAAGAAGTAAAGCGTGATTACATGATGCTACCTTAGTTTCTGCCTGACATCCTGAAAATTAGAGGGAAGAACACCGTCTACCGCAAAGTGTCTACTAGTTAATTAAGGAACTGCAACAAATAATCGAATAAGTGAAGCTTGTAGATGGCTCTGTACGATCAAGATAATTTGTTCACACCCTATTCCAGTCGCAAATTTAGTAATATGGTTTGCATTGGGTGTAGGGGTGTCAATGGTTCGGTTTGGTTCGGTTCGGTTTTGAAAAACCGGGCCGAACCGAACCAAACCGTTAGAAAATCTTCCGAACCGAACCAAATGAGACCGGAACCGAACCGAAATTCGGTTCGGTTCGGTTTTTCGGCTTTTGGTTTTCTGCTTTTGGTTTTCAGTTTTTTTTTTTTTTTTTTTTTTTTTTTTTTTTTCTGTTCAACTCAAAATTATCTAAATTCAATATGTTACTGCACTTCAAGCTTAGAGGATTTTTCAATTTAGATCATATACTTCATTCCCTTTTTTAAGCATTGGCCAAGTAATGATATCCAATTTAAACAATTGCTTAACATAATCTTTCTTGATGATTCTCTAAGAGACAATTCTATTGTTCAATTTAAAAAAAGAAAGAATTTTTCCGGGCTGATAAATTACTAAAAGAGTTTATAAGTGTCAAAAAAACTATTGGCAAAAAGTATTTACTTTATCCCATTCCCGAAGAACATATTGGTAAGTGCTAAAACAAATCTTAGAGTTTCCGATTTTAGTCCATTCTAGACTTGAAAGTTTTAGTTTGGTCAACGAAAGACTTGTTTAAGAAGTCCTAATCAAATCGTGTGCTCACCACCAGTAAAATTGAAGCGTAGGAAATCCAACGTGGCTTCCATGTGGAATATTTGTCTACTTGCCACGTGCCATTTCCAATCGTGTAATTCCATCAAAGATGAGCTTGAGACTTGATTGAGGCTTTTTTGAAACTTTAAATTATCATTTGACAAAAATAAAAGCTTAAGCTCACAATCAACCAATAGCTGAAACGTTCAGTCTTGTTTCTACATTATAAAATTGGGGGAATGCCATTCCTCTAAAAACATAACAAGCCCAGGTAACTTTTATCTCCCAATCTCCAGGAGCTCTATCAACAAGATGAAATTGCAAAATGGCCCTCCAAATTTTCAAAGAGAGAACATAAAAACCGGAAAATTGACCAAATTCCTAAGCCGGGTACAACTCTACATTAAATTCACAATGAATATGAGAATTGAAGTATCAATTGTAATATTGACAGATATATATATATATATATATATATATATATATGGATAATTCTTACATGTCAATCATCAAGAGAAATTGCTATTGAATTCAGGTCCCATGGTCGTAGATGACAACTTTGCATTAATTCACAATGAAAATGAGAATTGAAATATCAATTGTAATATTGAAAGATATAATTATGGATAATTCTTACATCTAAGTTTGTCAATCATCAAGAGAAATTGCTATTGAATTCAGGTTCATGGTTGTAGATGACAACTCTACATTAAATTCACAATGAAAATGAGAATTGAAATATCAATTGTAATATTGAAAGATATAAATATTCCATGGTTATTTTTTTCTCACCTGACTCAAAATTTTCAAGTTTTTCTAAGTCCTCTACGATTGATTGTGAAAGTGGTGCGGATCGTAGCCAATCTTAAGTACATAAAAGAGCCTCTATGATGTGAATTGCTGCGGAAGGATCGTTCTACGAAGGCCTAGATGGTGCGAATTGCAAACCTCGACCTCCAATCAAACCTGTGATTGGCAACCTCGGTATGAACGTGACCTGTTGACGAACACGTGTCAACCAACCAACGTTATAGACGCCACGAACGAAAGAATTCGCTATCTCGCTCGATAAGTCAAATCAACCGTCACAAGGGAATCTTGATTAGGTCAAGTCCTCAAAAGAACAGTAAAAGAGAATCTCTCTTCATATGTGGCCAATAAAAATGTTCATGTAGTACTTCATAAGTCTTACTAATGCCAAAATGTCCCATTAAACCACCACTATGTGCTTCTCGCACCAACAATTCACGCAAAGAACACTTAGGCAAACATAGTTTGTTTTCACGGAAAAGATAACCTTCATGCCTATAGAATTTATCAAATGCAGCGTGTTCACATGCTTCATATACTCTCCCAAAGTCATCATCATCAATATATAAGCCCTTGATATACTCAAAACCTAGACACTTTGCTTCTAAAATAGTTAGAATCGCGTACCTTCGAGAAAGTGCATCGGCTACCACATTCTCCTTACCTTTCTTGTACTTGATCACATATGGAAAAGTCTCAACGAACTCCATCCATTTGGCATGTCTTTTATTCAACTTTTGCTGCCCTTTCAAGTACTTCAAGGTCTCGTGGTTGGTGTGGATCACAAACTCCTTTGGCCATAAATAATGTTGCCAAGTCTCCAAAGCTCGCACTAAAGCATACATCTCCTTATCATAGGTAGGATAATTCAATGTTGCTCCACTCAATTTTTCGCTGAAATAAGCTATGGGACGCCCTCCTTGCATCAACACGGCTCCAATTCCTGTACCAGAAGCATCGTACTCTATCTCAAAAGTAGCACTGAAATTTGGCAAAGATAACAAAGGAGCATTAGTTAACTTATCTTTTAGCAAATTAAATGCTTTCTCTTGCTCTTCTCCCCACGTGAAACCCACGTGCTTCTTGATAACCTCAGTTAAAGGTGCGGCAATGGTGCTAAAATTTCTCACAAATCGCCGATAAAAACTCGCCAATCCATGAAAGCTACGCACCTCTCCTACTGTCTTAGGCGTTGGCCATTCACGAATTGCTTGGCCCGCGCTCGAGTGATCGAACCAGTAGGAATAGACAATGGGTCCTTAGCACCTCCTCCTCGATATGGCTCGATGTCCACATCATTCCCTCCCCCGTGCAAAGGATTTGCCCTCAAATCATCACTGGCATCGAAAAGAGTCAAGTCAGAAACATTAAATGTGGCACTAACATCATACTTACCTGGAAGATCAAGCTTGTAGGCATTATTGTTAACTCTTTCCAAAACCATGAATGGTCCATCCCCTCGCGGTAATAACTTAGAATGTCGCTGCTTAGGAAATCTCTCTTTGCGCATATGAACCCAAACCCAATCGCCAGGTTCAAACACCACTTCCTTACGCCCTTTGTTGGCTTGCCTTGCATATTGCTCGTCTTGCGCTCAATATTTGCGCGCGTCTTCTCATGCAACACCTTGACAAATTCAGCTTTCTTTGCTCCATCTAAATCCACACGCTCATCAATAGGTAAAGGGGTTAAATCTAACGGAGTTAACGGATTAAAACCATAGACAACCTCAAATGGTGTAAATTTAGTAGCAGAATGCATGCTCCTATTATATGCAAATTCAACATGTGGTAGACAATCTTCCCAAGATTTTATGTTCTTTTTAATAATAGCTCGCAACAATACCCCTAAAGTTCTATTAACTACCTCGGTTTGACCATCGGTCTGTGGATGACAAGTAGTAGAAAATAACAACCGTGTTCCTAATTTTTTTCCACAATGTTTTCCAAAAGTAGCTAAGAAATTTAGAATCTCGATCTGAAACAATCGATCTAGGCATGCCATGCAAACGTACAACTTCCCTAAAGAACAAATCAGCAACATGAGATGCATTATCAGTTTTATGACAAGGTATAAAATGAGCCATCTTTGAAAACCGATCAACAACCACATAAATAGAATCTCTACCATTCTTAGACCTAGGCAATCCTAACACAAAATCCATAGAAATATCAGTCCAAGGATGCGTTGGAATAGGTAATGGTGTATACAAGCCATGCGGTTTAGTTGTAGACTTTGATTGCTTACAAGCAATGCATCTCTTACAGACACGTGTAACATCTCTCTTCCAATTGGATCTCCAATTTTGATTTGAACCTCCTCCACTTTTGTGATTTCGGTCCATCTTCAATTGCCGCTCAACTTTGATGGCTTTGTCCACCAATTCCTCCAATTCAACATAGTGTTGCAGCTCCACTACCCTTGCTATGTCTCGACTCAAACCACTCAAAAATCTTGACATTGTGGCCTCACGATCCTCCACCACATTAGCACGGATCATGGCAATCTCCATCTCCTTGTGATACTCTTCCACGCTCTTATTGCCTTGTGTGAGATTTTGTAACTTTTGAAACAAATCTCGATGGTAATGACTTGGTACAAAACGCCTCCTCATCACTGCTTTCATCTCATCCCACGTCTCTATCGGTCTTTCACCATTGCGCCTCCTACTAGTCACAAGTTGATCCCACCAAATTATAGCATAATCAGTAAATTCAACAGCTGCAATTTTTACCTTTTTGAGCTCGGAGTATCGTTGGCAATCAAATACCATCTCCATGCGTTTCTCCCACTCTAGATACGCATCGGGATCATTCTTTCCTTGGAAAGAAGGAATCTTCATCTTGATATTGCCAAGTTCATTATCTTCTCGATGTCTAAACCCTCGGGCTCCATTCCACCTTCCAAATCGAGCATCTCGATCATCCTCCATGTCAGCCTCATCATCATCATAATGCCGCTGCCTTCTAGGTTGTGTTCTAGAGGCATCTCGTTGATGCTGCGGCCTTCCTCGAGGTATCTCTCGGTCACCATCAACCCTCATGCCATTCCCCATCATTCGGCCACTAAGCTCCTCCACTACGACCCTCAATTGTTGGATGCTTTCCATGAGCGCTTCATCCCTTCGTATGGAGTCAACCTCCCTTTGATTCACGCTTTCTTCGCGCGACATATTTTAGACCTGCAAATAAACGTTAGTCACAAAAATCCTCACCAATCACTCCCTCACGTGTTTCTCTCAAGGTGTTTGTCACTCCCCTCGTGTTTAACTCAAGTCTAGGCTTCTTTTTTTTTCCTCAATTAAACTCACACACTCCTGCCTTTTTCCTCTCGTATTCTCTTTTCACAAGCTCTTTATTGGACTCAAAACCTATCTCTCAACCCCCTCACGAAAATCAATCAAACTAATCGACAAGATTAGATCACTGCTGATTTTGTTTCAGCAAGTAACAATTTCAAACCAACAAGTACAACTTTCAAAATTCCAATTGAAACGCAAATCACTACTGATTTTGTTTCAATTCGGTCCACTAACAAACGAGTCGCCTTCTTGATTTTTTTTTTTTTTCGGCTATATTTTTTTTTTGCCGAATTTTTTTTTTTTTTGCGCACTTTTTTTTTTTGTGCGTTTTCTTTCTTTTCTTTTTTTTTTTTTCTTTGAAGAACTTTCTCTTTTTTTTTTTTTTTTTGACGAACTCGATACAATTTAATATGTTAGGAAAAAAATTAAAACTAACAGCAAACAACTACGTATGGAAGCACAAAACCAATCGGATCCCTAAATTGGCTAGAATCGAAACCCTAGCTCAATAAATATCAAATTGCTGAATATAAATAGAAAATTAAAGATAAATAGACCTTGTAGAAGCAAGCTCTGATACCAAACTGATGTGAATTGCTGCGGAAGGATCGTTCTACGAAGGCCTAGATGGTGCGAATTGCAAACCTCGACCTCACAATCAAACCTGTGATTGGCAACCTCGGTATGAACGTGACCTGTTGACGAACACGTGTCAACCAACCAACGTTATAGACGCCACGAACGAAAGAATTCGCTATCTCGCTCGATAAGTCAAATCAACCGTCACAAGGGAATCTTGATTAGGTCAAGTCCTCAAAAGAACAGTAAAAGAGAATCTCTCAATTATTTCTCAAAGTAAAATATATCTATCCCCAAAGAAATTCAGTCAGTCTTATATATAGGCTTTCTAGCCATCACACAAACCCTAAAACCAACCCTAGAAATATAATGCGTCATATTCTAGAATATTCCTAAACAAGAAGATATATATATCTCTCTCTATAAATATATATCTATATATATTTGACTTGGTCAAATATTTGGTGTCCATATAATCAAATTGCGCCAAGATTTCCAAGATTCTTCAAGATTTGATCCAAGGTTATCTCCACGCTGAAGATCACGAACCATGACACCAACAGCTTGCCTAAATTGCTTGGCCTGCGCTCGAGTGATCGAACCAGTAGGAATAGACAATGGGTCCTTAGCACCTCCTCCTCGATATGGCTCGATGTCCACATCACTCTACCATCATTGGGGTCAAGGAGCTACGAAATACATCAAGTACTTGACCTCCGGTGCTGAATGCAGACTCTGATGCTACAATGGAGATGGGCACGGCTAAAATATCTCGAGCAATGGAAGATAAGATAGGATATCTAAAAGAATTGACTTTCCACCAATTTAATATATCAAAGGTGGAGCTATACCGTTCACATCATTCTTCCAAATACTTATCTAATTTAGATTTTTCTTCCATATATTCTTGTCCCGTTTGGCTAAGATACATTGTAGTCATAATGTCCGCACCAACCACAGGAGACATTGAAACGTTCACTATCCTTGTCCCCTTTAATCTCACGTTGCTTTAAGGGCATGTACCGGTGCGATATTTGCTCAAACAATAATGTCAGAGATTCCGTCACTCTATCTGACAAAGTTTCTGTCTGATTGCCTTCATATACTTGATTAATCATCTATTTCACATACTCCATCTTATGTCGAGGTCAAGTATACATGCAATGAACCATGTGAGATTTATGTTGTTCACATTGTCAAAATACTTATTGAACTTAATCTTCATTCTCTTAGCTATTTCTTGCAAACTCCTATCCTCATCCCTACAATATCTATCAATCATTATATAAATCCCATAGACATCTTTTTTCATATCATTGCAAGTGACGTAAGAAGAGCCCGATACTTTTAAAGTCGCATCATAGAACAACTTCAAGAAAGGAAGAAATCGACGGGCATAATCCCAATCATCATCAGTAGGCAACTCTCTCACCTTGGAAAGCTCTTCAACAAATCTTCTATCCTGAATATCTAATGAGATAAAAGTATTTCGAAACTTCAAGGCCACTTCCAACATCAGGTATGTTGAATTCCATCGAGTCTCCACATCCAAACATACAAGATTATTGGAATCAATATTTTCCAGCAGAAAGCACTCCTTAAACCATTTTGCAATCTCGAAGGAGAAGATCTCACATAACGTACAGCTGAGCGTATTCTAACAATGGAATCATCTACATCTTTCAAAAATTCTCTCACAATCAAACTGAAAATATGAGCACAACATCTCACGTGGAGTAACTCACCTGATAATATCAGAGCATTCCAAGAGTTAAGTCTTTTCTTCAAGTATTGACCTCCCGAGTCATTGGAGCTAGCATTATCAACAGTAATAGAAAAAATGCCTTTGATCCCTCAACTAGTTAAGCATTTCTCAACCCCTTTCCCTATAATCTTAGCCAAATGTCCTGGGATTGGACAAAAATTCAAAATTTTCTTTTGTAACTTCCAATTAGCGTCTACAAAGTGAGCAGTAAGACACATGTAACTTAGATTTTGACATGAAGTCCACGTGTCAGTCGTAAGACAAACCCTTAGAGAAGTATTAGAAAAATATTTTTTCAATTTGCTTCTTTCCTCCAGATATAACTTATAACAGTCCTCCCTTAATGTGTTTCTTGAAGGGATGAAAAACTTTGGCTGGATTCTACTCACAAATTTTCGAAATGCCTCAAGTTCCACAAACTTGAAAGGTAGTTCACCAATAATAAACATCGCTGCTAAATCTTTTCAACTAACATCTTAATTAAATTTCCAAGGACCAGCTGAAATAGAACTACTAACCCCAACAAGTTCATTCGAGGCACTTTTTTGCGTTTTCTCCACGTTCGCATATGGATAATTTTTACATTACCTAAATAATTATGCGTCTCACTAGTCCCTTGAGTACTAGAACAACCAATAATAGCACTACAATATAGACATTCGACTTTATCTTGGCTATTTTCTATACTTTTAAAGTGTTTCCATGCAACAGATCTCAGTCTCCTTCTATTTGTACCGCTAGATTCACTAATTAAAGATTTGCTCATTGCATATTTGGCTTTGCAAATGATGTTATTGCCTTGACAAGGAGATCTACAAATGGCTTATCATAAGTAGAAAGAAACTCTTTTTAGATTCACAAATTTGAAAAGTTGTCTAAAGTCATCAATAAATTAGATTAAAAAAAGCCATGAGAATAAATATAAGACATTGAGCAACCATGTTTGAGAAGTAATATACCAAAACAAATAAGAACTACAGAAAAAGGTAGGACAAATAACCTTATATAAGCAGAAGAGATTGAAAAAATTAGTTGGTGAAAGATTGCTCTACATTTATAATTCTCAATTCAAGTATGCTCATATGTACCTTAAAGCCCTTTTCAGCCCTTCCACCGATAACAATTTCGCTGGTTGTATTGCCTCCTGAACAGTAGAACAAGCATGATAACAAACGTGGAGAAAAGTCATAAACATTCCACATATTTTAGAGATCGCATGGGGAATTACCTTAATCACTAACTTTGCAGCTAGTTCTGCTGGTAAACCTCGACAAGACTTGGCAGCAACATCATAAGATAAAGCATCCCAGATACCATCAGAAGCAATTATGAGTCTTCCCCTAGCATTTGAAACCTGTAACCAAGAATGTGTTTTTTCAACTTCATCATGCTTAAAATTTCAAAAAGAACAAGCCAATTCAACCATATCATCTCACCTTTACTTGCTTAACATGTGGTATTGGCACAATAAATTTGCCTACATCTGTGTCAACTATCGACCTTGAAAGGCATAATTGATAACTCTATAAAAATAGAGTTATTTTATCTATTTTAGGAAACAATTAATGCAATATTTATGAGAAAATATTTGGATTTCCTCATGATTATTTGAATGTTCATTGTTTATGCAGAATAATGAGATATGGAAAAGATAAAGAAAAGAATGGCAAAAATCAGGAATTCAAATCAAGCGGCGTGGAAGATGGATATCAAATCGGGAATCCTTGATTTTGTTCCCTAATGTTATCTGCAAGCGTTGGGAGATTAGATAACTGGGATATATCCTATGAAGAGGAGAACATTGAGAGCAAGAGAGAAGACAGCTAGGTTTTTGTTAGATCATTTTTCATTATTTTGAGAGTTTTTCAAGCATTAATAAACTAAGTAGGTTTGCTATACCTAGAGATAGGATAGTAAATAGGTTAGGAAATTCCGCTATCACATGTTTGATATCGTTCTTGTATTCACAATAATCTAAAATTTATATCTAGTGGTTATGGTGAAATTGGATGCTCTAACATATTTATCTGATTGATTTACTGCATTTAGTCTCCAAATTTTGTTTTTAATGGCCAAAAACTTGTTCGTAAAATTCTAAATGCAAGTGAACGTGTCGAACAAGTAATATAATGATAAGAAAGAATATCGTCCTACAGAGATCGATGATTAATAAACTAATTAAATACTAAAATAGATTAACTCTAAAATTTATCTAACAGATCAAAATATAATTGAGAATAAATTAAAAACAAAATTTGGAGACTAAATGCAATAAATCAATCAGATAAATATGTTAGAGCATATGATTTTACCATAACCACTAAATATGAATTTCAGATTATTGTGAATACAAGAACGATATCAAAGATGTGATAGCGGAATTTTCTAACCTATTTACTATCCTATCTCTAAGTATAGCAAACCTACTCAGTTTATTAATCCATTATATCTCTATGTGAATTAAAAGAAACATGAGTGCATTAAAAAGTATGAATATTCCCGGCTTACAATGAGTCTTTTGGATCACCTTATCACCGAAAGCTACACAAATAACGCGGTATATCTCTATCCACGCTTAATTCATGGTTATATATTATAATGAGCAATTGCATATTATCACTTCTCAGTCTCAAACATACACATAAGATCATTCAAGTGGTGGCCAGTCACTCAAAAGCATTATGCACTATAATATATAACTCACATGAATGAAATCAATTGTAAAACATAAAAATCATGAAATTCACATCATCATGGTTAGGCTACATTGTAGCCCTAACAAAAGAAAATTAGAACATAGTAGAAGAAAAAATAAAAATAAAAATCAAACTCAGCATCTTGAATCAAAGAACAAGAATTCTGTCACCACTTTTGTCTTCTGTCTTCTCTTCAAAATACTTGAAAAAACTGTCAAAACAATGAAAAATGATCTAACAAAAACCTAGCTGTCCTCTCTCTCGCTCTCAATGTTCTCCTCTTCATAGGATATATCACAGTTATCTAATCTCCCAACGCTTGCAAATAACATTAGGGAACAAAATCAAGGATTCCCTGATTTGATATCCATCTTCCACTGCTGCTTGATTTGAATTCCTGATTTTTGCCATTCTTTTCTTTATCTTTTCCATATCTCATTATTCGGCATAAACAATGAAAATTCAAATAATCAGGAGGAAATCCAAATATTTTCTCATAGATATTGTATTAATTGTTTCCTAAACTAGGTAAAATAACTCTATTTTTATAGAGTTATCAAACCCCCAAACTTAACCTTTTGCTAGTCCTCGAGCAAAATCAAGACATAACACATGCTCAAGCTAACAACCTCCTCCATGACATCTTTCTATACTTGCTCAAATTCACAATTCAAAGAAAAACACAAATTTCATCCAAACATTGAAATTGATTTATAAGTTAAAACCAATTCTAACTATGCGATCCAAGTGTGTGTGTGAGAGTCCTCATCTTTTTTAAATTATATGCAATCCAAGTAAATTCACATTGATATGCAACCTCTAAAAAATTCTCAATAATTATGACCAAATCTCATAGGTTTGCTTTTCACTCCTCTCTGCACTAATGTAAGCTAATTATCTAACCAAAAATCAATAGGACTTTTCTCGGTTTGTAATGTAAGGCCGGGCTAAAGGTAAGATAACGGTAATTTTAAGCTCAAATCACTCATCAACACGTTGATTTCTAGGATCTAATTAGAGCTAATGTCACTGTCCAATGTCACTCCTTCAAGATCATTTTTCTGCAACCATATATCATCATTCCATCTTTCTTTTCTGTTCTTTTCTTTTCTCCTTCTCTCTCTCTCTCTCTCTCTCTCTCTCTCTCTCTCTCTCTTCTTTTTTTTTTTCCCTTTTGAATTGCTTTATGGTGGAGTTTCTCCCAAAATCCCTCCTAATATAACATGAAAATTTCCAACCCATTGAGTATCCAAAAGGCTCACTCAATTGAAAGTTGGATAGGGAACCATAAAAGCACTATTTTTTTTTTTCTTACTCCATCCTTCCTCCCAAATTTCTATTAAGCTCAGATAATTTTTTTTTTCATCCCAAAAAGAAAATCAACATGTTCATAGGGCATGAGAAAATGATATAATTTGATAACGGCTAGGCTAAATATATATGGGTGCCAATGAAAAATTGGGTAATAATTAAGGCTCAAAGGGGTGACTAGGGATAAATAAACAGGGTTAGCTTGAAAGGCTCAATCGATCCAAAAATTGCCTAAATCATTTTCTTAGTTAGATTTAGCTTAGGATTTTGCCTTAAGAGAAAATCAAACAAATTCTAAGATTTGGGTGAAATCTAAGAAAATCACATACTGTGGCACCCGAGAATTTCAACAACCCTCGGATATGCAACGGACCGAGATTGAGTGACGGGAGTATCATTGGATTATGATATTGGCATTCTACACGAACATTAGTTCATATCGTCATCGAACCAATACATTTCATTTAGTAATGGTTGAATCGTCAAGAAAACCACCATTTTGTCGAAAGGCTTTCATAGGTTTAAGTGAGAGCAACTCTATCCATATATTTTGCCGACCTCACGAAAATAATAACACGTCACGGATTAACGAATTTGTTATTGGACTTCATCATCGACACCGATGATTGGATCTTGTCGTACCAACATCATATTCGGCGCTACTTTGGACCCCGCTGATGTATGTACATGTTCCTTTCGGTGATGCCACACGACTATATTGTTTGAGTGTATATGGAATAAGGGAGGAATTTGGATTTTTATCAATTGAATTTATGAGAATCGAGGAAACGGAATTCGGCCATACGAATTCACGTCCATGCGTGACTATACATTCACGAAAGAATCCCCCCATGTCCATTGACCTACCATGCACGGTCATGTGACCAATCTCATCCTTACGGTCACAAAGTTTTTGTCTTAGAGCAATGAAGAAAATTAATCATCATGCGGCACTTTGAGCCCGTCGAATGAGGAGTGGAATTCACCGGTCAACAATTGAGGAAAATAGTTGACCAAGGGGCTCCTACCGTTGGACACATCACGGCATGCAGATGGAGAGGTGGCCATCGAAGCTTTTTGGGGATGGCCACGTCTTCAACAGCTGTCCGCTCCTCCTACAGCCACCAAAGAGATTAACATGCAATTGACAAATTAGTCAACTAATGTGTGGAATTGTTGACCCAGGCTTGGCTAATGACGTCCACGTAGCTTGATGTGGGGCTGCCAACGGATGCCAAGGGGGTCTTCAACGGAGGACACGCCTCCCCCATCTGTCCATTTTTGCTGCATCCCACGAAACCCCTACATGCAAGAAATCATCATTAGCTTAATTGATTTTTAGAGGAAACAAAATAAGGCTCGGTTTTGAGAGAAGAAAGGGACTAACCGAGTAGATTTGTGTAGCGAGAGGGAGAGAGAACAGAGGGTAGCGAAGGAAGATGGGAAAGGAGACCGCCCTCCGTCCGTGCTCGTGCGAGCTGCCACCGTCGCGTCTTCGCCGCCGTTGAGCCGCGTTCAAGGACCCACGAGCTTCCTGTTTTGTTGTCGATTGAGCTTAGGAGTGAGGCAAGTGGAAGTTCATCAACCTATGTCTTTGCATGCTAACATTTTCTGGTGAAATGCTGGTAGATGCGAGAAATTATAAAATGGGAAGCTGCATGTTGAGTTGTTGGATGATAGAGATGGAGATCGGATGCTGAAACGTGGGGGATTGAATGTGACATTATTGTTTTGTGTGGGATGGAACTAAATGAGTAATTGATAGAAATCACTAGCCATTTCTTGTTATATTAGGGCCTGGTATGTTCAAAAATTTGAGTGTGAGGAGGTTGTGCGGATTGAGCAAGGTGAGGAAAGGGTTGCCGAGGGAAAGGAGGTGGTATAGTTTAAGATGTGTGAGTTTAGGGATGAATGTACGCCTTTAGCCGAGCTGTGGGAGGTTTTTCTATTGATAAGAACTTAATGAAAATGTTATTAGATGCTGTGGAAGATACAAAAAAGGGTTGAAAGATAGATTTGTGGAGAAATAAATGATTTGATTGAATTAGGAATGAAGAAAATTATTTATGCCGGTTCTGTTTTGGAGAGATTTAGAAGGAAAGCCCTTGTAATTGTATCGCTTTGATTTATAATGATGAAAACAGGGAAAGAAACCATCTTATTTAAAGATTACATTCAATAGATGAAGTTTAACGTCTAGCTATAGCCATAAGAATGTGAAAACATGAAGATAGGAGGGAATTAATCGGAACCAGTGCTCTGTTTTGTAGAGGACAGCTCGACCTTTGATGATTCCGTGAATTTTCTGTAATTTTGTAGATAGAATTGGACTTCGATTCCTTGATGAAAGTTTTAGGGCACATTCTCATGAACAACTTATAAAAAATTCAGAATAAATGAACAAGGAATGACCACCGAAATGATTTTTCTATGAAAACACCAAATCTGGAAATTTTACAGAAAGCTAGCTAGGAATATCGAAATTGTATCCTCGGTACGTAAGGAATATGACTTGGTGTTCTTCATGAAACTTGTTCCTTTAGGTCTCATGGATAACGTGTCAAAATTTCATAATTTTCTGAGTTCATTTAGGGGTTATTCCGAAATTTTCATTAAAACTGCTCATTTTGGTTTTTAAGCTGTTTTACTCCGACTTTGCTCAACTGATTTCAAAAGTGAATGCATCTTGGGTTGTTATGTGACATGATGATACTGGCATTGGCATATCATGCAATATTGAGATGTGATGAGACTCAAGAGACATTTTGTCATTGCATTGAAAAGTGTTTTTGGAAATTAAGATGTTAATTGTTACCGTTGGACCCTCGGGTCAACGATGCCCCGGGAGTCGCGATGCCCAGAGGTTCGAATGAGTCGATGCCCTTTGGATGCCTGGTTGTATTATGAATACATGCCCAGAGGTTTATCCCGGGAGTGTCGGGATGCCCGGTTGTATTATGATACATGCCCGGAGGGTGAGGGGTTGTATTATGATGCATGCCCGGAGGTTAGGGGTAACCATGTCTATGGTCCCCAAAGTGATTCCTCGTGATGCCGGTGGGGTGCGAGATGCCCGGAGGTGTGTGCCGGATGCCCGGTTGTATTTTGAATACATGCCTGGAGGCTTCCGCTACGCCAGGTTGGGTGCGGAATCCCAGAAGGATGCAAACATTGGTCCTCTGGGGGATGAAACCTTTTGAATGATAAAACGGACGATTATATTAAATGTGAGTGTGGTCTGGTTATGGGACTAAATTGTATGGCATGGAATGGGACGTGTCATTATAGTTTGGCCCTATGATTGGGACTTGTGTGATTGGACATGATGCATCTTGTTTGTTGGAACTGCACTGGTCATTGCACTAAAAGTTTTATGGTTCCGATGCATACTCATTCCTTGATGAACTGTTTTTGTCTATCTTGCATGAATCTGGATATTGATGGTACTGCACGATATAGCTTAATGAATCTTTTACTGCTGAGTGGTTGTACTCACCCCGTTTGGGGACTAACATTTCAGAGTAGACAAGATGCCTCTGCTGCCACCGCCACCAGCAGATGGACCGAGCGATTAAATATGACCACGAGGAGGAGGACAGCAGAGGAAGGAACTTTTGGACGCCGACACTGATCGATGGACTTTAAGTATATGACTGTTGGAAAAGATGTCGGTCATCTTTTGAAATATAGCCGAGTATAGAAGACTACGGCATTTTGGTGTACCGACAAATGATGTCCATCTGGTTTAAGTAAATAAAAGTGTTCGGCTTTATCTTATAAAAGTTTTAGTTGGTGTGCATCGTTTTCTGAATATAGGGATGGGAGTTGATGGATGTGCTTCCGCCATATAAATTGCGCAGGGACCAATTTAAAAGATATAAACCCCCAGGATTGATAGACCTTCAGGTCAAGCAAGAGGAAGGTAAGCGAACTGTGGCGACCCCAACGGATCGAGGGCCGTTTTGGGGGTGTCACACATACTTCACATGAATGTTCTCTAAATTTACACACAATTCAAAAATTAAGGACTTTTAGTGCTCAGTAAGTGGATCAACATAATCAGAATTAAAATTAACTCACATATCAATTGGAAGTTTAAATAAAATTTAATTTTTCCTAAGAATCGCAAAAATTCACAACTATGAATGTAATCATGATAAAAAAAAATTTAGCCAAAAATTTTGTCTCCCCCCCAAACTTGAATAAAGCAAAGTCCTCAATGCGAAAAATAGAATTAGAAAGAAGAAAACTCCCTGGTTGTAGGATAAGTTCATCGAATGACCTTGATGATTAAACTCTTGAAAGATGATCCCTAAAAAATAAACTAGATAAAACAAAGAGAAGTTAATCTTTTTTTTTTTTTTTTTTTTTTTGCAAAACATAAACTTAACAATAAATAAATAAATAAAACATAATTAAAATGTTTGGGTTGCCTCCTAAGAAGCACTTGTTTTATAGTTTTCAGCCAAACTATCTCAGATGTCGGTAGTTTGGAGGATGAAGTTCAATGGTAGTCTTCGCTTGTTGTAACCACCTTCAAAGTAGGGCTCAAACGTTGACCATTCACTACTTATTGCATCTTCGGGTTCAAACACCTCTGAGGTTGGATAATGGGTTTATATTGTTCCTCCATCAAAATTTTGTGCATGCAAATTGAAGGATTAATTCCCTTGATATCAGCTATTTTCCATCCAATTGCACCCTTATGCTCTCTCTATACTCTAAGCAGTTTCTCCTCCATCAAATCTGTCAAAGAAGAAGATATAATTACCAGTAAAGAAGAAACTCCATCTAAATAAGTATATTTCAAATGAGAAGGTAAGGGTTTGAGTTCAAGAATTGGAGGCTCTTCAATTGATGGTTTAGGCTTTGTAATGTGTTGTCCCAACTCCTCAAATTTAATTGCCTTTTGTCTTGAATATGGTGGAATTGCCTCTATGAAATTTGCATACTCCTTTATCTTCTCATTCTGAATATCTTTGTCCCTTGGTCAAATCAGACATGCTTCAAGTGGATCTTTAAAAATATTTTCCTGAAAAACCTTATTTCCCAACTTGTCAACTGTCTCAACTCTAAAACAAAAAGGGAAAAAGCCACCAAAAACCCCAAACTTTACCCAAAGTGACAAATTTACCCCAAACTTTTTTTTTTTTGTGACATGAAAAACTTTGAAGTTTGCTAACCGTGACACATTTACCCCAAACTTTTATTTGTGACACAAAAAACCCTGAATTTTCATTTGTGTGACACATTTACCCCAAATCATAGGGGCATTTTGGTCTTTTTACTTTTTTTTAAACTTTTTTTAAACTTTTTTATTTGTTTTTTTCCCCTCCGCCGGCGTCCGGCGAGGGCCGCCCTCGCCGGCGTCGGGCGAGGGCTCCGCCATGGCCGGTGGAGGGAAGAGAGAAGAAATAAAAAATAAATAATAAATAATAAATAATAAATAATAAATAATAAAAAACAGAAAAATAAGACGAAAATATCCTTAATGGGGTAAATGTGTCACAGTTTGCAAAGTTTGGAGTTTTTCATGCCACAAAAAAAAAAAGTTTGGGGTAAATTTGTCACTTTTGATAAAGTTTGGGGTTTTTGGTGGCTTTTTCCCAAACAAAAATTATCATTAGATGGATGTTTCATTGCTTTAAAAACATTAAATGAAACAAGATCATCTTGAACTCTAAGAATCAACTTCCTTTGTTGTATATCAATAAGAGTTCTTCCTGTTGCTAGAAAAGGTCGACCTAAGATAAGTGGTACCTCAAAATCTTCCTCCATGTCAAGAACTATGAAATCTGCAGGAAAGATAAATTTGTCAACTTTTATCAAAACATCTTCCACAATACCTCTTGGATATTTAATTGATCGATCAGCTAGTTGAAGTGACACTGTGGTTGCTTTTACCTCGCCCAATCCTAATTTCTTGAAAACAGAATAAGGCATTAGATTAATACCTGCACCTAAATCACATAATGTTTTTTCAAAGTAAGAATCCTCAATAGTGTAAGGAATAGTAAAACTCCCTGGATCTTTTAATTTCGGAGGTAATTTGTTTTGTAGGATGGCTGAACACTCCTCATTTAACTTCACAGTTTCATAATCCTCCAGTTTGCCAAAATCTCCTTCAAAAATTTTGCATAACTAGGCATTTGCACTAAGGCATCTGCAAAAGGATTGTTAATGTGCAATTTTTTAAATACATCGAGAAATTTAGAAAATTGCTTATCTATTTTGTGCTGCTGGAGTCGTTGAGGGAATGGAATTTGCGGCACATATGGTTTGGGATTATCTGGAAAAAGTTTACTCTTGCTTGTCTCCTTTGATTGTTTATTAATCACCTCTTCCTTGTCTCTGAAAATCTCTTCTTCTCCCACTTGTTTACCACTTCTCAGGGTAATAGCCTTTATGTTTTCAATTGGATTTTCTCTGTGTTGCTCGACAAAGAACATTGTTGTCTCCCTGACATCATGCTTGCTAATTGACCCACTTGCATATCCAAATTTCTAATTAAAGCCTCTTGGTTTTGAAATCTCACATTCGTCCTTTTGATGAAGTCATGATTGTATTAGCAAGTTTGGTGACTATATCTTTCAAATTTGACTTTGTCTCTTCTGATTGTTTGAATCCCGGTGGTCTCATCACATTCTGATTATTCCATGAAAAATTTGGATGATTGCGCCATCCCGGATTGTACGTGTTGGAGTAGGGATTATTTTGTGACCTGTTAAAATTCCCAACAAAATTAGAATTTTCATTGGATTGTTTAAAAGTATTACCTACCTGACACATTGTGCTAATGTGTCCTCCACCACAAAAATACAAGTCAAATTCTGAATTTTCATGGCTGAAACACTCATATTATCTAGCTTTTTGTTGAGTGCTTCAAATTGTGCAGCAATTGTAGCAAAAGCATCCACTTCGTAAACTCTGCTAACTTTTCGCATTGGTAGTCTCTCAGTAGGCCACTGATAACTATTGGACGTCATCTCCTCTAATAGATTGTAGGCTTCTTCTGGTGTTTTACTATTTAGAGTTCCTCCTGCAACTGCATCAATCATAAAATGAAGATTTGTACTAGAGCCATTATAAAAAGTTTGTATCTACATCCATATGGGTAGCCCATGATGTGGGCATCTCCTAAGAAATTCTTTAAATCTTTCCCATGCTTTATATAATGATTCATTATCTATCTGCATAAAATTAATAATATCGTTATGCATCTTCGCAGACTTTGCAGGTGGAAAGAACTCACCAAGAAATTTCTTAGCCATATCATTCCATGTAGTGATTGATCCTGCAGGAAGAGAAGAAAGCCAACTCTTAGCTTTGTCTCTAAAAGAGAATGGAAATAATCTCAATCTAATAGCATCATCTATAACTCCATTATATTTAATGGTGTCACAGATTTCAAGAAAAGCATCGATGTGAGCGTTTGGATCATCGCTTGGTAGCCCACTGAATTGCATTGATTGTTGAAGCATCTGAATGAGTGACGGCTTGATCTCAAAGTTGTTTGCTTGAATTGCAGGTCTTCTAGATACTTGATGTGGTGCCTTGAACTATTGGTGCAGCATAATCTCTTAAGAGTCTACGTGGATTTTCATCATCACCGTCTGCCATCTTCTTAGCATGATTTCTCTGTTCTCTCAGTCGCCTTTTGAATGTACGCTCGATTTCTGGATCAAGCTCAACAAGTTTCCCTTGTTGGCTACGTGTCATAAACTGATGTACACCCTGAAAAATAAAACAAAACGAAAGCTAGATTAAACTTAGAATTATCTGGTATCAATATTAATTAGTATTAAACAAATGATCCCTAGCAACGGCGCCAAAAACTTGTTTGTAAAATTCTAAACGCAAGTGAACGTGTCGAACAAGTAATATAATGATAAGAAAGAATATCGTCCCACAGAGATCGATGATTAATAAACTAATTAAATACTAAAATAGATTAACTCTAAAATTTATCTAACAGATCAAAATATAATTGAGAATAAATTAAAAACAAAATTTGGAGACTAAATGCAGTAAATCAATAAGATAAATATGTTAGAGCACCGATTTCACCATAACCACTAGATATGAATTTCATATTATTGTGAATACAAGAACGATATCAAACATGTGATAGCGGAATTTCCTAACCTATTTACTATCCTATCTTTAGGTATAGCAAACCTACTCAGTTTATTAATCCACTATATCTCTATGTGAATTAAAATAAACATGAGTGCATTAAAAACTATAAATATTCCCGGCTTACAATGAGTCTTTTGGATCACCTTATCACCGAAAGCTACACAAATAACGCGGTATATCTCTATCCACGCTTAATTCATGGTTATATATTGTAATGAGCAATTGCATATTATCACTTCTCAGTCTCAAACATACACATAAGATCATTCAAGTGGTGGCCAATCACTCAAAAGCATTATGCACTATAATATATAACTCACATGAATGAAATCAATTGCAAAACATAAAAATCATGAAATTCACATCATCATGGTTAGGCTACATTGTATTCCTAACAAAAGAAAATTAGAACATAGTAGAAGAAAAAATAAAAATAAAAATCAAATTCAGCATCTTGAATCAAAGAACAAGAATTCTGTCACTACTTTTGTCTTCTGTCTTCTCTTCAAAATATTTGAAAAACTCTCAAAACAATGAAAAATGATCTAACAAAAACCTAGCTGTCCTCTCTCTTGCTCTCAATGTTCTCCTCTTCATAAGATATATCCCAGTTATTGATAATCCACCGGGTCAACAACGGAGGGGGCCAACCTACGAACCATGATATAGCAAGTAAGGACAGGGATTCTTTTTTGTTTGGGTTTGATGGATCAAAGCACAAGCAACCTTGTACCTCATTTCCACCGAACACATTCAGTCTTCCCACTTCACCTCCACTTGCACTGACTTGTTCCCTCTCTTCTGCATTCTTTTCAAGCCGATGATCAACAGTCGAGAGAAACGACACCTCCCTGTGTGTCCAATATGCATCTAGAGTCTCAATATGCGAGAGAAATATTGAAGTACCTCCAAAATTTTGTCAGTGCCAAAGTCCTTCCTCCATTGAATCATTTCGGCCCACATAAGTCTTGCTTTCAGAAATCTAAAGAAAAATATGACATGAGTCTTGATGTACAGAAGTTAAGAACAAGATCAATCTGAAAAGGCTTGATATTGGTGAAGACAGTTTTTTTTTTTTTTTTTTTTTTTTTTTTTTTTTTTTTTTTTTTGGGTTGCAAACAATGTCAAAAAAGCCTTTAACATCATGCACTCCAACTGAAACAAAGGTTCTTACTCTGTTCATGTTGTAGAGAGCCTTAAACATGTCAACGGATCTGTTACGCACAGCAGCAGCCACCTAAACACGAAGGACAATAAAACACGGTTAAAAGAGAAAGAGCCTTATCTAGAATATTAATCGAGAAAATATGGAGCGTAGAAAAGCTTTAGGGCATAAATATCCGCCAAGTTAACCCAAACTCAAAAATCAAACTCTTCAACACTTCACAGTCCCGAGTCTCCACTAGCAGCCTCTCATGGTCTCTCAGTTCCAGTTCCCAATTCACGGTCTCCCTCAAATTCAGCACTTCCCATCAAACTTTCCAACTGGATTCCCTTCCATAATAATGACAGCATGTTGTATACCAGGTGAGACTCATTTACATGGTAAAATGCTGACAGAAAGAAGCGCTTCGGGTCCTTGTACTATGCACAAAAAGAGAACCAAAATTACAATTCTGAAATCAGATAAAGACTGCATGCGCTTACAATAAAAGAATACACAAGCAAATGTAGAGATCTCCTGGCTTTATTGCAAAAGATCGTTAGATTATCACGTCTTGCATGCCATGTCTTTTTATGCTAAGCTACTGAACAGAAAGGAGAAAAGACAAGGAGACATGAAGGACTTGCTAACCCTATTCATACACTTTCGAATATTTTCTAGGAAAACATGCCACCACATGAGAACAAGAGGGACATATCGAAGGAGATGAAATGACCAGTGTGAATGCGAAATGCATACACGTTAATCATCAATGGCAGGAGTTATACCAGTTCCTAAGGTACACCAAGAACCTTGCAGTTGGATAGGAGGCAATATCAAAACAAGAATATGTACCCTGCACTTGAGCAGGCAACATCAGAGCAAGGCTTCCTTGCAAAGAGCAAACAGCGCAAACCTGACACACGCATGCCCGCACGCACAGAGCTCAAACAAGTATCAAGACAGAATCAAAGAGCAGACTCGCAATAAACCATAGAACATCACCAACCAACTAACGAACTTTTGAATGATCTATATTCACTTAAACCTGCGGTTCCATCATCCTTCATGAAACAACAACACATCTTTCGAGACACAAGAAACAGAGAAACCAAACTACCTCGGAAGCCCGAACAGTTTTTATTCCATACTTACTTTCTCTCAACACCAGCCCTCCTCCTCCGGAAGCTAGGAAGCTCGAAAGAGCACCATGAGTCTCCCTCCCTCTCTCTGTATCTCTCTTTCTGTATATCTCTCTTTGTATCTCTCTTTCTCTGTCCTAGGATCAAACCATTCGAAGAAGGGAAGAGAAGATGCAGACCCAGATGATGACTTGAGCTGGAGACGTCTCCCTCCCTCACCCCACATGAGCTCGAGGCAGAATCATGGTTGGAATGAGAATTTGCACCCCCTCGCATTTGCGACGACACAACACGATCAAGGTCAGCCAGCATTCCCCACCCAAAGAAGTACACAAATGCTCGATTCTTTAGGAAACAACAACAGCAGGAGCTATAGCACTGCGAATCGATCCACCTTGAGGATGAGGTGAGGGTTAAACTAGATGCGGTCGATGGTAGGGAGGAGAGCGTCGAGGGGAGCAGGACTTGCTCGGGCACGTCCCTCAATTGGTCGCTGTCCTTGTCGCCGTCGCCGTCCCTGCCGCCATCGCCGTCCCTGTCGCCGTCGCAGTCATAGTCGCTGCCTTCGTCGCCGTCGCACCTTCAAGCTGACCAAGACGGGGGGAGACAGGAGAGAATTAGAAATAGGGTTTGCCAGTTTGGTTAATGGTTCTATTTTATCGATTTGTTGGTTCAGTTTGGTTCGGTTAACCAATAAAAAAAAATTCGATTTTTAATGAGAACCGAACCAAATGAAAACCAAACCGAAAAAAACGAATTTTTCGGTTCAGTTCGGTTCGGTTCCTGACACCCCTAATTGCACATGCATTGAGATGCCTCAACTCTGGAATTTCGAGACCTAATCAGTGATTAAGATGCATACGCAACTGAGATGTGTGAAAGTCCTTCCTTCCAAACGCTTCGTTACTCTAACGATGGCCTTCAATTGCCATGGGAATATAGGATTCATATCATGTAATATATGAGCTGTGAAAAAAAAGGAAAAGAAGAGGGTTTGAAAAGTTAACAAAAGAAGATGAAGGAGAACAATGGAAGCTTCGGCTGTTTCTAAAGAGGAGAGAGGGAAAGCTTGGGCAGAATCGAAACAGGGAAAGAGGAGAGAAAGGAGAGCAAAGAAAAAGAAAGAAATAGAGAAAATTTTACCGCGCTCGTGATCTGGACGGCTCATCTAGCTAACTCAAGTTTTCTTTGCAATGCCAGGAAGTAATCGAAGCCTTTAATTATCTATTCGAAGCAATCGTCGCATTTGGGGCTCAAAATTCGGATTCTTGGATATTTGTGCAGCGAAGTCCGATTTTTGAGTTGTTGAGCTGCATATTTTTGTAGAAATGGTATTTTAGGGTGTTATGAAGTTATAGCAATTTATGGATCGTGATTTGAGCTTACGGTTTGTCTGGAACGGAATTTTCAAGTTGGGCGTGCGTTCTGGAACTATAGTGAACTGTAGTTTTGAGCCCGATTTTTAGCTGTTTTTGGAGATGTTTTAGGGCAGCTGAGTTGGGGTTGTTATAGTACATCAAGAGGGCTTTCTAAGGACTATAAAATGGCTCAAAATGGAATTTTGTGGAGGAAGTTATGGCGCGACGAAGTTTGGGTGGACTGCGCCTAGTGGACAACAATAGGTTGCCGCTAGAGGCAGGCTTTTCGTGGTGTGTAGGTATCATTTTATCGACAAATAAGCCTAGTATAGTCGAGTCATTCATTAGAATATCATTTTACTTGGCCTTTTAATATTGTTTTTCGGTTATTTCTTAGGAATTCGAGTGCGTCGACTCAAGTTACCATTGTAATTGATTTTTGGCTTTTCCAGTTGAGTGACACTATTTCTTCTCTGTATTTAAAACTCATATTTTGAGAAACATAGTGGATTATATATTCTATGAGTTGATAAAAAAACATCTTTTTTTTTTTTTTTTTTTTTTTTGCATAAAACAAGATCGAGCTATTACTGCCATTTTGTTGTTTGAAAGAATGAGTTCTATTTCAAATTTAATTTAAATGGTTGTTTAAAAATGGCTTGTGAAATTCTTTATGAAAGAATCCTAAGACGTTTTGAAGAACGCTTTGATATTTATATATCAAATGCTTGAGTTGTGATATGACTTTCATTCTAATGTTGGATTACTAGATATTGTGATTGATGGTTGATGCTCAATGTCTTTGTGAACCCTGATGGGTGTGTGGGTATGCGCATACTAATCTAGAATATCCTTGTGGTGGGCCATGCCATAAGCTAATAATAGGTGGAGACTTTGCCAAGGAGGGAATCTCGGTCGTCTTGTCATGGGCGTTACGCGTGACCATGGCTAGACATTTGAGCATGAGTTAGTCAATGGATTGGACCGTTGACATGTAATTTGAGTTTGGTCAATGGAATGGACCATCGATGTGTGGTTTGATGAGATTAATCAATGGAATAGACCATTGATACATGTTTTATGAGATTGATCGATGGACTAGACCATTGGTATCTTCAGTATTTGAGTTATGATTATATATTATGTTAAAGTGAGTTATGATTGTGTTTTAATTGTGCATAGTGATTTCTCAATCTGCTTAGAAGAAATGTGTTACTCACTAAGCTGTGATAGCTCACTCCTCTCATCTACTTGTTTTTCAAGTCCTTCAGCAAGCCGCAAGTAGGCGTGAACGTTCGTTTCGAGGAGGCCTTTTTGTGGTGGGGACTTTTGGTATGAATTGTAAATGGTTGATGAGGTTGTGAGTTAGTTTTGGTGGAAGTATATATATTAGTTTGGTTGTTTATAGAAAACTCTGATATTGTAACCAAATGCCATTTTTGTCATATATATATGGATGTATAAATATTGATATTAGGCTGAATTTTTTGTTACATTAAGGCTGTGTCCTTTGGTGAAGGGACGACCGTGTCATGTCCTTATTCTTGTGAATTGGGTGTGACATATTAAATAAGCATTTCTTCATAAGTTTCTTTTGCCATTTTGCAAAAATTGCGATAGATTAGAAGGCAACACATTGCAAAACTCTTCTAGTTGCTTTCAATTCCTTGAAAATTTTAGAAGAGAAGGGTCAATTACTGATTAATAATAAGCCAAATGGTTCAGGAAGTCGGAGGCAGTGCTCCAGTGCTCTTGAACAACTTAGAACTGAGGCTTCATTTCGCACTATTACAAATATGAAAATCTAGGAAGGTAAAACACATATTGTATGTCATAGAAAAAAGATCTTAGAAACAAAATGGCAATACTTAAGGAAAAGGAAAACACAAAAGCTGAGCTTGTAGAAGACAATGGTGATCAAGATTTAATATATCTCCAAGGAAAAGAAGGAGAAGGAGAAGAAGGGAAGGAGTAGTGAAGAGTGGAAGGATTTGAATCATATTCGCTTCCACTCGAATTGCTCCTGCTGCTAGGATGCTGCCCAAGCATTTGGCTTTCAAATTTCGTAACTACTTCTGACATCTTGGGTTAGATAGATGGATTGAAATCTGTGCACAAGAACACCAATCGAATAGCTGCTCTACTTCTTCTTCCACATAGTTCCCCAGGAAATTGGGGTTGATCGTTGTTCCTAGCTTGTTCTTGTTCATAAATCCACCTATCTATTCCTCTGAATTGGGATGGATCACTCTTCCTAACTTACAAATTTTAATGATTGGTTGTCCAGAGATGAGCTCAAGAAGCAAAATCCCGTATGTGAAGACAACATTCTTCAGTGTGCACCTATCGAATTTTTCGGGTCAGTTGGGTTTTTGACACCCCTAACAGAGATGGCGTCAACATATACATCTTCATAGAGGTGATAGGTTAGAGAATAGGAATCGGAGTCGGCTAAATATTCTCCATGAGAAGAGGATAAGTGTTACACTCCCGCCCCACCTCTGGTACGAGAGCATGACCCGGTGGGTCAGCATCGATGTCCTAGGTATGTCGATCGTCCCAAAAATATTTTATCTTTGGTTAAGCATATGCGGAAACGGATTAAAAACAATCCCCGTATATAAACAAACATGGAAGTCGGATAACATGTATACAAGCCAAGCAAACAAAAGCAACATATATTCATATATACACACACACACACACACACACATATCAAAAGTTATTATGATTACATGCCCATTTTAGTCCTAGGCTACTTATCTTCATTACCACGTAGCCTAGCTCCTCTATCGAGCTCCTCTAAAAATGGCCCACATCCTTGGCCCTTCTTCTATGATGCTCCGTAGGATCCATTAGAAGGACGAGGCATTGGATGGGATCTAAAATGTCCCCATCAAAAATGAGGCACCAAGCCTCCTACACATGGGGACCCAAGGTGTCTACCCCTTCTTGGACCCCTACAGTGGTTGTTGGATAAATTCTCCTCAGAAGTTTTGAAGTTGACAAAACATTTCTCTCGCCCGGGTCAAGACTTGCAGACTCTCTACTGGCAAAGTCTGAAGATCAAAGTCTGATGTCAACAAGACTCAAGTTTCAAAGTCTACTCTCATGGACAGTTTCCAGACCGACAAGATAAATGAATTTCTATTCTGATTCTATATAGTTTTTATCTCAATGGCGAAGGAATATCTTTCAACTGGATTCAGCACTACACGATCTTACATTCGTATCCGAATTGATTTAGATTCTCTAAGATTCGCAACTTATTTGGAAAGTTCAACTTATGGAAACCAAGATCCCGATTGTATGGGCGAGCAGATTGATGGGCTATCTACATTTACCTTAAAGAGCTCGAGATCTCTCCAAATTGATTCTGTCCAACGGGTTGATTGGAAGAACTTCTTTGGAAGGTGCCAACGGTAATGAAGGCATGAAGAAGCGTATAAAGAGAGACGTTCGAGTTGTTGAAGTGTGCTGGATAGAAGAATTCCAAAGTCCGAACCTCCATATTTCGTTTGTGATCTTATTCTTCGAGCAATACATGTAATCAAAAGAGTGATCATTGAGTTGTGAGACCTTGAGGAAGTGTAGTAGAAGTTCTACATTGTGGACTCAAGAGCATAAGACTGTAACTCTTTTTGATTCTTAGTGAAATCCAGCCAGAAGGGCTGTCCGTGCGGGAGAGTGGACGTAGGCTTGGTCTAAGCCGAACCACTATAAATCTGGAGTCTTGATTCTCTATCCCTTATCCTTTGATCTTTCATTATTTTCAATTGCTGCGATTGCTGATTTTAATTCATTAATCTCTTATTCGGATTTGATTGTTAAAATCGCTTTAATCACCTATTCACCCCCCTCTAGGTGCTAATTCTAGTCCTAACAATTGGTATCAGAGCTTGTGTACTCGTTCATGAGAAGTGTCTTTACTTCTGAGTAAAAGATCTATGGCTAGTATGTTACCTACAGGGTTGGTTGAAGGTCAAAGCAATACCGCACCTCCATACTTTGATGGAAAAGACTACAAAGATATGGAAGAACAAGATGAAAGCATTCCTAAGATCGAAAGATCCTTTGGAATGGGAAGTGGTAGACAAAGGAATCATTCCCGCTGCAAAGATCGTGATCCGAGAGAGGAAAAGAAGTTGCCGATCCCACTCCAATGACTCAAGAAGAAATCACCAAGAGACAGACTCTTGACGCTAAAGCCATTTACTCCTTATATTGTGCTTTATCTCCTACCGAGTATAACAGAATATCTTCTTGTGATACAAAAAAAGAAGTCTGGGATAGGCTTCACATTACCTATGAAGGAACAAGATCGAGTGAAAGAGACGAGGATCAACATTCTTTGGGACAATATGAAGTCTTTAAGATGAGATCGGGAGAATCAATAACCGACATGTTTAGTCGCTTTACTGAAATTGTGAATGGTCTTGAATATCGTGGACATCCAATCTCGGACATATGAAGGTCAACAAACTCCTACGAGGACTCTCTAAAGACCGGAATTACATAAAAACCTCAATAAGAGAAACACGTAGAGGATTGCTCCACTCTCTCGTAGACGAATTGGTTGGGACTCTTCAATCTTATGAAGTAGAGCAAACCAACGAAGAGGAAGATTCAAAAGGTAAGAAATCAATTGCCTTAAAGTCTAATGACTATTCTCGATGCTACGATTCTCAAGAAGATCTAGATGATGAAGAGCTGGCACTTATGATAAAGAGATTCGAAAGTTGAATAGAAAAGGAAGAAAATTCAACCGGAAGAAACAAAGCTCACAAAGGTTTCAGAACAAATCAACAGAGGATGATGACTCTAACAAAGAAGTGACTTGCTTTGAATGCAAGAAAAAGGGACACATCGTACCCAACCGTCCTCTCGTTAAAGAAGAGAAAAGGAAAGACCGAGAAATACGTAAAAGCACTCAAAGCGAGACCCGGGTGATACCGAATGTGAAGAAAGTGATGACGACTATGCCAATATCTGTCTAATGGCAAAATCTGATTCGACTCACCTCGATTCGATACGTACTCGCATGCTGAACTCGAGGTTAGTAATCTAAGAATTCTGTCAAAGTTTCGAAATATATTGATGAACTCTGTCTTAGTCTAAAAACTTCTCTTAAGAGGATCTCCGAATTGAAAAAGGAAAATTCTACATTGAAGCAACAGGAAAAACTTTGGAAAGAAAAGGTTGAAAAGTTAGAAAACAACTTTACCGTCTTGAAAGAAAACTCGACTGCTTTCCAAAGAAAACAATATTTTGAAAAATGACATTTCTAATATATCAAAAAGATTTACAAATGGTTCTGAAAAGTTGGATAAGATTCTTTCAATACAAAGACCCTACTTTGATAAGTTAGGTCTTGGTATGACTTCAAACTATTCCTCTAATTGATTTTCCAAAGGTGAAGGAAAGAATCAAACAAAGACCAACCAAAATTGCTTATAAAAATCATTTTCAAAAGTCTTTGTAAAACCCGTTGCGTAAATGCCTTAAAATGTTCTAAGTGTCAAAGCTCGAACATTTTGAGAAAGAATGTCCTTTGGTTTGGAGACCTGTTAAAAGGAATTGGGCAAAGACTGTTTATTGCTCTAACTCTTCCTGACCCAAGATGATGTGGGTACCAAAGAAAGCTTGAATCCTTTTTTTTATTGCAGGTCACTATCAAAAGGAAGATTAAATGGTATCTAGATAGTGGCTGCTCAAGACATATGACAGAGACTCAAGTTGCTTTATAAAACTTGACCAGATGGATGGAGGAAAAGTTTCCTTTGGAGGTAATAACAAAGGAAGAATCATTGGTCGTGGAACAGTAAAGATTGGAAGTCTGTCAATCAAGAATGTTTCCTTAGTTAAAGGATTAAATTACAACTTGCTTAGCATAAGCCGCTTGTGTGAACCGGATTCAAGATCAATTTCCAAGAAGGAACGTGCTCGGAATCAGTAAAGACTTTACTCAATCTTTTACTGGACGAAGACATGGAAATATCTATCTTCTGGATGTGAATCATGAAAGATCACAGTGTTTGATATCTGTACAAGATGAAGCTAATCTATGGCACAGAAAACTTGGCCATACCAATATGAAGCAAATCAGCAAGATCTCCTCCAAGAAACTTGTTCGAGGGTTGCCTATTCTCAATTACTTAAAGTCTGATCCATGCACACCATGCGTATCGGGTAAACAGGTTAGAAACTCTTACAAACCAATAAATAAAGTTTCTACTAATCGTGTACCGCAGCCTTCTCGCATATGGATCTATTTGGACCTACCAGAACGCAAAGCATTGGTGGAAAAAGGTTCTCGCCTAGTAATAGTGGATGATTATTCACGATTTACTTGGGTCTACTTTCTCTCAAGTAAGTCTCGAGACTTTCTCTCTTTTCAAAGTTTGCTAAAAGGTGCGTAATGAGAAAGGTCACACTATCTCAAGCATTCGTACGTACCATGGAGGTGAGTTTGAAAATCAAGACTTTATTAAATTCTCGTGATGATTCTCGTCTTCAAGACAAATTCTCCTCTCCATACACACCAGTAACGTAATGGGGTTGTGGAAAGGAAGAATAGGTCTTTACAAGAAATGGCAAGAACTCTTTTAATTGAAAGTAATATTTCTTCAAGGTTTTGGGCTGAAGTCGTTTCAACCGCTTGCTATATTATTAACGTAGTTTTTTTTAAGACCAATTCTTGAGAAAACCCCTTATGAAATTTTTAAAGAAAATAAACCAATTGTTTCTTATTTTCAAGTATTTGGTTGTAAATGCTTTATTCTCAAGAATGCAAATGATCGAGTTGGTAAGTTTGAAGAAAAATCGATGAAGGATTCTTTCTTGGTTACTCAACCGCAAGCAAAGCCTATAGAGTATTCAATAAGAAGACTCGACCGTGGAAGAATCAATGAACGTCAAATTTCAAGACTCTCCACAAGTTCAGCCAATACAGATCGAAGAATCGAACTGCTTCCACTCGCTAGATCTATCTCCCATAAAGCGTTCAAAATTCAGAGGCGTACAACAAGTTGTTGATGAAGATTCAACTCAAGAAAATGATCAACAATCTATCAAACCATCCGTAAACGGAAGCACAAGTCCAGTCCATCCCGAAGAACTCATTATTGGAAACGCTAATGAGGGAATTCGTACAAGATCCAAAAGGCGAGAAGAGTCTAGTGCCGTTGCACTTATTTCTGAAATAGAACCCAAAAACATTGAAGAAGCCTTAGCCGATGAAAGTGGATTGAAGCAATGCAAGAAGAGCTCGACAATTCAGTATTAACGACGTTTGGGAATTAACTCCTAAACCAAAAGGTAAATCTGTTATTGGAGCAAAATGGGTTTTCGGAACAAAGTTGATGAAAAAGGCAAAGTAACAAGAAACAAAGCAAGACTCGTGGCTAAAGGATATACGCAAGAAGAAGGGATAGACTATGATGAGACTTATGCTCCAAAGTAGCAAGGTTAGAAGCAATCGATTACTACTTGCTTTTGCATGTTATAAGAATTTCAGGTTATTTCAAATGGACGTCAAAAGCGCATTCCCGAATGGATTTATTCAAGAAGAAGTCTATGTGGAACAACCTCCGGATTTGAAGACTCAAAGAAACCAGACTCGGTGTTCGGGATCAAGAAAGCTTTATATGGATTAAAACAAGCTCCTCGAGCTTGGTATGAAAGGTTAAGTAATTTTTTAATTCAAAGTGGTTTCTCTAAAGGAAAGGTAGACACTACTCTTTTTATTAAAAAGAAAGTAAAAGCTTTCTACTGCTCGATTTATGTTGATGACATTATATTCGGATCATCTAATGAGACTTTGTGCAAGAAATTTTCCAAGTCTATGCAGGATGAATTTGAGATGAGCATGATGGGTGAACTATCCTTCTTCCTTGGTCTACAAGTGAAACAACTTAAAGAAGGAATCTTCATTCATCAAGAGAAATATGCAAAAGAACTTGTGAAAAAGTTCGGTCTGGAGAATTGCAAAAAGACTGACATACCAATGTCTAGTTCTTTGAAGATAGACAAAGACGAAGCAGGGAAGAAAGTCGACCAAAAATTATACAGGAGTGTCATTGGTTCTCTTCTTTATCTTACTGCATCTAGACCTGACATATTATTTAGTGTTTGCATATGTGCTAGGTTTCAATCAGATCCTAAGGAATCACATTTAAGTGCTGTTAAACGTATCATTAAATACGTTGCAACTACCGCTAAGATTGGTCTATGGTATCCCGAGAAGGAGACTTTACCCTTCTTGGTTATTCGACGCACGCAGATCTTGCGGGTTGTAGAGTTGAAAGAAAAAGCACCTCAGAACTTGTCAATTACTTGGCAACAGGGTGGTATCTTGGTTTTCAAGAAAACAAAGTACGTGGCTCTTTCAACAATCAAGCGTAATACGTAGCACTTGGAAGTTGCTGTTCTCAAATACTTTGGATGAAACAACAACTACGAGACTTTGGTATTGAAGACTCTTGCACGTAGATCGATGTGACAATACCAAATAAGCAATCAATCTCACAAAGAATCCTATCCTACATTCAAGAGCCAAACATATTGAGATTCGACATCATTTTATAAGAGATCATGTTCGTAACAAAGAAGTCTTGATACAATTCATTGACTCGAAGAATCAACCGCGATATCTTCACAAAGCCACTGGAGAAAAGCTTATTTGAGTCTATTCGCTCAAGACTCAATATTGTATCTCTTGAAGACCGTTAAAACTCGACTCGGAATCTTAAAGTCCGACTGAGTATCGACTCAAAAGGGTATAGACCGAGAATACCAATCGACACGACCGTAAGTACATTTACTTAATCTTTTATCTCAAAAAGGTAAGTTTGTCTGTTTATTTATGGATAATCACGTTTATTAAGGCGCTTTATTTTATTAAGGGTGGTTATCGATTTATTAAGGCAGTTATTTTTTTAAAAGGAATTTATATTGTGACGATTCGCTACCTCGATTCGATTTCCTTTTATACTTCTTCTTCTTCTTCGTTTTAAACTTTACCCGAAACCCTAATTCAAAGCTTTTCACTCTCTGAATTTCTCTCCTCGATTTTTACTTCTCAAGATTTTGTCTTTCTTACACAAGTGAGAAAGTTCCTCCAAGACACAATGACTCACCAAAGAAAATCATCGAGGCTTGCAAGGTGGGACCACAGGGGATCTCGGAGAGGGGCCTACGCACTTCGATCTCACGAAAGCGACTTTCCAAATGCAACAGGTCTCCTCAACGATCTCAACAGCGCTCCTCCTCAACTAGACCCCATGATAGTCGCCCTCAACAAGCAGAAGAAGTGCTTGAAAATGTTGAACCAGTAAGATCACTCAAGCCTGCTTTTGTTTATAGGCTTTACTCTGCATTGAAGGAAGGTGGGTCTGCAATGACTTTCATCGATGAATTTCTGAAAGAAAAAGGTTATAGAAATGAGACGCACTTTCTCACCGTGATGGAAAGATCAGGCGTTGTTCCTGAGGGAACAGCAAGGCAAAAAAGTTTTTGCAAACTTTCCCAAAGGACCCTAGGTTTGGTAGTTTTAATCAACCAGAGGGAAAGGATGATGATGAGAAAATGTATCTGCATTTTAAACCTTGGATGGGTGTGGCTGCAAACATTCGAGGAAAGAAGGATGAATTGTTTCGATCTGATGGACACAGGAAGGTGTATGAGAAACTGCTGAAGCGAGGGGTGATAAATCCACGAACGGTGGACTTTGATTTTCTGGATTTACCGAGCATCAATCTCGGAAGTTTGAGAAACTTCAACTGCACAATTTTTGCACCGAATGTGATGTGGCTCATTCGAATTGACCGCATATTTCTATTCTAATCTCGCTTTCCTTGATGCGAGCAGCTTTTCATTTAGCGTGCGAGATAGAGAATATGTTGTTGATACAGACACTCGCGGCACGTAATTGGTGTGGAAAGAGGTGGTTTCCAATCAATTTCGTGTGCTCGTGAGTCATGCAACCATGGAGCTTGCAAGAGACCGAATTGTCAAGGTCGTCTATCCTACCCGTAATGAATGCAACAAATATTCTCGCTTCACAAGATTGTGATCAACCTGTCTTAGACCAAAATCAACATCAAAGACAGATGTATCCATCTCCGAGGCAAAGCTGATGTTTGCAATCAAGGTTGGCATTAATTTCTCTCTCGCCACACACAATCATGTTTCACATGTACGTCGATGGCAAAGGACAAGGGACAACTCCCTTATGCTTGCTCTCATTACAAGACTTTTCAAACATCTGAACATCCAGCCTCCTCACATTCTCTCTGTGAAGACTATTGGTCGAATGGTCATCGGACTGAGGATGATAACAAAGATGCGTGCAGAAAGAGCTCAAGAAGAAGCTAGAGCAAGTTCAAAGAAAAAACCCCTGTGAAAATCAAACCAGACTCTTCTGTGGCAAAAAGGAAAGGAAAGGAACCTGTCACTGGTCCTATCAAGAAAAGGCGGGCAATCATCTTGGAAGATGAAGATGATGAGGATGATATGCCTATCTCAGCCTTTGTCTCTCAGTTTTCTGCACCTGTATTAGCTGTTCCAGAACGACAGTTTGCAGAAGAAATTGAAAAAGGAAACCAGGAAGAGGAATCCTTGCAAAAGGAAGAAGAGACAGAGAAAGAAGAAGAGAAAGAAGAGAAAGAAGAAGAAGAGAAAGAGAAAAAGAAAGAGGAAGAACAGAAAGAGGAAGAGGAAGAGAAAGAGAAAGAAGAGAAAGAGGAAGAAAAAGATGAAGAGGAAGAGTCACCCGAACGACTCTCGATGAACCAAACAGACTCACAAGCCAAGACAGATTCTCCAGCAGAAAAGGAGGATCAGCACAATCTTGTCACTGAGGAGACTCCTCAGAAAGAAGAGTTCTTCTCCCCTCCAGAAGGCATGGAAACAGGGGGAGATATCCAAAGAGAAAGCACTCCTCTTCTCCTGACATTTACAAGTGCAAGTGTGAGCAGATCACCACCTGATGCAGAAGATGTTTATGCTGCTCATCATCCTGAGGGAGAGGCTTCATCTCCAAATATCGATCTTCCTTCTGACATTCACACCGGCTTAACTCCACCATCGACGGGCGAGTTGACGCAAGCACCCGACCGACAATTCGGAGATTTCGAAGGTTGCTTGACATCATGTTGGAGCTCAAAGGTCAAGTATATGCTATGGGGTGTGACTTTTAGACTATCCGTAAATGAGAATCATGCGATGTTCATCTCCTTACATGATCGGTGAAAGATGTTCAAAGTAAGGTTCAAGACACAAAGAAAAGGCACCGCTCTCTCGAACTTCAAGAAGACTTAAGGAAGCTGGAAGGAACCGTCAAGTCTATGGAGGACTTTCAACTTGTTCGCGTTCCTCGAGCTCCTTGATTTTCTTACTTTTTAATGCTGACAAAAAGGGGGAGAAGACTTTGCAGGCAGATTTTCACTCTGATTTTCATTTTCACTCCATTCTCAAACCTTAAACTTTCATAACTTTCATTTCTATTTTTCGGATTTAATGGTTTGTTTGTGATTGATATTTTGACTTTATCTTGAGTTTTTAAATGATTGCTTACTATTGCTGCTAAAATTAGATATAGATAGTAAAGTCTCGACCGACTAATGAGGTTTCGTGGATGCGATCTGTGTACGTGGTAAGTCCGTGTACGGACATCTCGCGTACAGACATCTTATACTATTCTTATTCTAATGTTATCTTTGCAAGCTTAAAAGTTGTTTTGCAGGGCAATAGTATTCAAATCTGCTGGAAAGTTTTGTCACCATCAAAAAGGGGGAGATTGTTGGATAAATTCTCCTCAGAAGTTTTGAAGTTGACAAAACATTTCTCTCGCCCGGTCGAAGACTTGCACTCTACCGGCAAAGTCTCAAGATCAAAGTCCGATGTCAACAAGACTCAAGTTTCAAAGTCTACTCTCATGGACGGTTTCCGCATCGACAAGATAAATGAATTTCTATTCTGATTCTATATAGTTTTTATCTCAATGGCGAAGGAATATCTTTCAACTGGATTCAGCACTACACGATCTTACATTCGTATCCGAATTGATTTAGATTCTCTAAGATTCGCAACTTATTTGGAAAGTTCAACTTATGGAAACCAAGATCCCGATTGTATGGGCGGCGGGATTGATGGGCTATCTACACTTACCTTAAAGAGCTCGAGATCTCTCCAAATTGATTCTGTCCAACGGGTTGATTGGAAGAACTTCTTTGGAAGGTGCCAACGGTAATGAAGGCATGAAGAAGCGTATAAAGAGAGACGTTCGAGTTGTTGAAGTGTGCTGGATAGAAGAATTCCAAAGTCTGAACCTCCATATTTCGTTTGTGATCTTATTCTTCGAGCAATACATGTAATCAAAAGAGTGATCATTGAGTTGTGAGACCTTGAGGAAGTGTAGTAGAAGTTCTACATTGTGGACTCAAGAGCATAAGACTGTAACTCTTTTTGATTCTTAGTGAAATCCAGCCGAAGGGCTGTCCGTGCGGAGAGTGGACGTAGGCTTGGTCTAAGCCGAACCACTATAAATCTGGAGTCTTGATTCTCTATCCCTTATCCTTTGATCTTTCATTATTTTCAATTGCTGCGATTGCTGATTTTAATTCATTAATCTCTTATTCGGATTTGATTGTTAAAATCGCTTTAATCACCTATTCACCCCCCTCTAGGTGCTAATTCTAGTCCTAACAGTGGTAATATACTTCTGGTAAGTGACATCCTCTTCTAAGTTTATTATATCCATTGTCATACTCTTGCCCTATCTCTAGTACGAGAGTGTGACCAAGCAGGTCAGCATCGACGTCCTAGGCACGTTGATTGTCCCAAAAATATTTTATTTTTGATTAAGCACATGCAAAAGCGAATTAAAAACAATTCCCGTACACAAACAAACGTGGAAGTTGGGCAACATATATACAAGCCAAGCAAACAAAAGCAATATATATTCATACATATATACACCTATCAAAATTTATTATGATTAAATGCCCATCTTAATCCTGGGCTACTTATCTTTATTGCCACACATTGACGCTTAAAAGGCTGGGGTAGCCTAGTTCCTCTATCGAGCTCTTCCAAAAATGGCCCCCATCATAGGCCTTTTTTCTATGATGCTCCCGTAGGATCCACCAGAAGGATGAGGCCTCGGATGGGACCTAAAACGTCCCCATAAAAAATGAGGCACCAAGCCTCTTACGCATGGGGAACCAAGGTGTCTACCCCTTCTTGGACCCATATAGTAATAATATACTTCTGGTAAGTGATGCCCTCTTCTAAATCTACTATATCCGTCATAGTAGTAACCACATCAATCGGAAGACCGGGACGGATGGGCGATAAGGTTGGTTCACCCATCCCACACTTGAAATGGTGAAAACAACAAATGTGAGTTGATGACTCAGTAAGTAGAAATCCCTAATTCTCCTATAGGAGGACGTCTCGCCATCGGTTCTCGGATACAAGATCACCAACCACTTGTCGATGGTAAATCAATAACAAGGTTCGTGCCTTGCCTTGCTTATGCATATGAAGGGCTCTCAATCAGCTATGTGCTTTCAAGCATCAAAGACAAGGAGTTAGTGCATAAAAACAAGTCCTCCAAAGACCGTGGGCTACGATCATTCCAGTCACTAAGAGAGATACGTGCATCACATAAAACTCATTCAAGCACTAAGTGACCCGATGCAAACTTATGCTCAAATTGATGCAAGGTCTCAACAATACATTAAAAAAAAAAAAAAAAAAAACAGCTTTTGCAAGCCTCAATTCCGATATCAATGCAAGCATCAATTCAAGCATCACACATGCATCGGTCATGGACCATACATGGACTTCCAATTTATTTCAGTCATTTCAATTAGTCGAAATCCATCATCTCTTCCGGTATTAATCGGGCATCGGTCCCCCCCCCCCCCCTTGACAATCGGCATCATCCTAATCTCATTACCAGGACGACATCCAAGGCGAACCCCAAGCATCGGCCTCACCTAGGTTGACATCATCCACGATCTCCATATCGGGACAACATCCGAGGCTGTACCCCAAGCAATGACCCGACATACCCCAGCGTCGACAGTAAAGTCCATTGTGTGTCCATGCGTTCAAGCATAAATCAATCCATTTTGTTATCATGAATCATTAGCCGAATGAAAGGCCCGAAGGTGTGCCATACAAAGTGAATCAATAACTTTTGTGCCCTATTACTAGACTCATGCTGGATGCGATTCGAGCTCGTGGTCTTGACTTGGAATCGTTTGCCTTGGTTTCGGCATCGACCCGATGCTTGTCCCAAGTAACAACACGCTTCAATGTTGTCCCAAGATCAAGTGTAGGCCGTGCACTCACCTCGGCACACGTCGGATTTGCCGAGACCTTTCCTCTCCATCCGGGTGTGCTCGACACCCACGCGAGACCATGATTTACTTTATGCAAAGACAAGTAATTGAAAACACGCAACAAGCACAACATACAAGCAAGCAATGACAAGATCCTAAATCGATATGCGTAGCACCTCGCCCTATCGAAGAGTTAGGAAAGTCTACTTACAACTTTTGAACCTAGCTCCAAGATGTCCCTTTGGTGACCGGACGGCTCCTAAGGCGACTTGGTGAGGAAGGCGTAAAAAATAGGAGAGGAAGGGAGAGGAAAAGAGAGAGGCCAAGCCTTAAAATGTGAGGATGGCTCATCCTATTTAGAGGCCTCCTCCTTTTAGATTTGTATTGCAAGCTCATGATTACACTTAAGAGGCAAGTTGGCATAGTTATCCTCTTGAGTTAGTGCCCGATTCCCTTGGTGTTCACTTGTGATTGGTTCACATATTGACTTGTTCTCCAAGGCTCATTTTAGGTTTGTTATTACCTATAGTGCCTAAGGAGACACATAAGCCTTTTGATGCATCATGTCCTCTTCTAATTGGCTAGTTTTTTACTTGCTCACCAAGGCTATAATCTAGGGCCATCATACCCTAAGATTTACCTAGGATTATAAAGGACACCTAAGTTGATGATTCATCATGATCATTAATGAACTAATGTCCAAAATCATTAAATGAGGCCTAGATATTTTTGCCAAGCTACTTAAGAAGCAAGTTTTCTCCTTCTCTCTTGAAGTTGACATATGGCATTTAAATGGATAAGGATGGACTAGGTCAAAAGGTTATGAAAGATTCTAAAACTCCAATTACCTCTTGACACTTGTCCAATGATTCATCCCTGCATTAATTGATTTGTGTTAAAATCTCATCCAAGGCAATCATGAGACTAACATAGGGCATCGCCTAATTAGGGAAGTCATTCATATTTGTACACGATCGACGGTTCTATGAGAAATGAGGTTCATGCCAAAATTTACTAAACTTTAACCAAATGAGTATGAATAAGTCAATAGCCTTCTTCATTTTGTCCATGACCATTTTCAATTAGAATTGGTCCATCAAATGTCTTAAAATAAATTTCGTGGTTAGTCTTAGTTATTTGCCCTAACCGGGTCTCGGTCGGGTGGACCGGGTCCATGCCCAAACATGCCATGCCTTGGTCCATCCAAGGTTTATGTAATTGATTCCCATGATCGACCCTCATACCTTCCTGGAATCAAGGATGTTACATCCGTCATGGTAGTAACCATATCAATCGAAAGACCAAGACGGACGAGCGGTAGGGTTGGTTCATTCATCCCACACCTGAAATGGTGAAAACAACAAAGGTGAGTTGATGATTCAATAAGTATAAATCTCTTATTCTCCTATAGGAGGATGTCTCGCCATCCATCCTCGGATACAAGATCATCACCCACTTGTCAATGGCAAATCAATAGCAATGTTCATGCCTTGCCTTGCTTATGCATATGAAGGGCTCTCAATCAGCTATGTGCTTTCAAACATCAAAGACAAGGAATTAGTACATAAAAACAAGTCCTCCAAAGACTGTGGGCTATGATCATTCCAGTCACTAAGAGAGATACGTGCATCACATAAAATTCATTCAAGCATTAAGTGACCCGATGCAAACATTTGCTCAAATTGTTGCAAGGTCTCAACAATACATTAAAAAAAAAAAAAAAGCTTTTGCAAGCCTCAATTCCGATATCAATGCAAGCATCAATTCAAGCATCACACATGCATCAGTCATGGACCATACGTGGACTTCCAATTTATTTCAGTCATTTCAGTTAGTCGAAATCCATCACCTCTTCCGGTATCAATCGAGCATTGGTCCCCCCCTTGACAATCGGCATCGTCCCAATCTCATTACCAGGACAACATCCAAGGTGAACCCCAGGCATCGGCCTCACCTAGGCTGACATCATCCACGATCTCCATATCGGGACAACATCCGAGGCTGTACCCCAAGCAATGACCCGACATACCTCAGCGTCAACAGTAAAGTCCATTGTGTGTCCATGCGTTCAAGCATAAATCAATCCATTTTGTTATCATGAATCATTAGCCGAATGAAAGGCCCGAAAGTGTGCCATACAAAGTGAATCAATAACTTTTGTGCCCTATTACTAGACTCATGTTGGATGCGATTCAAGCTTGATGTCTCACCATCCATCCTCGAATACAAGATCATCACCCACTTGTCAATGGCAAATCAATAGCAATGTTCATGCCTTACCTTGCTTATGCATATGAAGGGCTCTTAATCAGTTATGTGCTTTCAAGCATTAAAGATAAGGGGTTAGTATATAAAAACAAGCCCTCCAAAGATGCGTGGCTTACGATCATTCTAGTCACTAAAAGGGATGTGTGCATCACATAAAACTCATGCAAGCACTAAGTGATCCGATGCAAACATATGCTCAAATTGATGGAAAGGACTCAACAATACTTATTAAACAAACCCAGCTTTTGCAAGCCTCAATTCCAATATCGGTGCAAGCATCAATTCAAGCATTACACATGCATTAGTCATGGACCACATGTGGAATTCTAGTTTATTTCAATCAGTTCAGTTAGTCGAAATCCATCGACTTTTCCGGTATCAACCAGGTATTGGTCCCCCCTTGGCAACCGGCATCATCCCGATCTTATTATCAAGACAACATCTAGGGCGACCCCTAAGGATCGGCCTCACCTGGGCCAACATTGTTCACGATCTCAATATCAAGATGGCATCCAGGGCTTTACCCTAGGCAACGACCCAGTATACCCCAACGTTGGCAATAAAATTCCATCGTGTATCTATGCATTCAAACATCAATCAATCCATTTTTATCTAGAATTATTAGCCAAATGAAAGGCCCAAAGGCATGCCATACAAAGTGAATCAATGACTTTTGTGCCCTATTACTAGACTCATGCTGGATGCAATTTGAGCTTGTGGTCTTAACTTGGAATCGTTTGCCTTGGGTTAGGCATCGACCCAATGTTTGTCCTAAGTAACAACACGCTTCAATGTTGTCCCGAGATCAAGTGTGGGCCGTGTACCCACCTCAGCACACGTTGAATTTGCCGAGACCTTTCCTCGCCATTTGGGTGTGCTCGACACCCACGCGAGACCATGATTTACTTGATGCAAAGACAAGTAATTGAAAACACGCAACACGCACCACATACAAGCAACACACAAGAAAGCGATGACAAGAGCCTAAATCGATACGCGTAGCATGTCACCCTATCGAAGAGTTAGGAAAGTCTACTTACTCTTTTTTGGACCTAGCTTTAAGATTCTCCTTTGGTGACTAGACAACTCCTAAGGTGGCTTGGTGAGGAAGGCGTGAAAGGCATGAGAGAAAGGGAAAGGAAAGAAGAGACTGGCTAATCCTTAAAATGTGAGGATGCATTCTCCTATTTATAGGCCTCTTCCTCCTAGATTTTTATGCAAACTCATTATTACGCCTAAATGACGAGTTGGCCTACTTATCTTCTCGAGTTGGCGCCTAGGTCCTTTGGTGTTAGCTTGTGATTGATCCACCTATTTGCTTGCTCTCCAAGGCTCACTCTAGGCTCATTATTGCCTAGGGCGCCTAAGGGGACACATAAGCCTTTTGATACATCATGTCCTCTTCTGATTGGCTAGTTCTTGACTTGTTTGCCAAAACTATAATCTAGGGCCATCATACCCTAAGATTTACCTAAGATTCTAGAGGACACCTAAGTAGGTGATTCATTAATGCCATTAATGAACTAAAATCCAAAATCATTAAATAAGGCTTAGATATTTTTGCCAACTACTTGGCATGCAAGTTTTATCCTTCTTCTTGCAAATGACATGTGTCACATAATAGATAAGGATGGACTAAGTCAAAAGATTATGGAAGATTCTAGAACCCCAATCACCTCTTGACACTTGTCCAATGATTCATCCCCACATTAATTAATTCATGTCCAAATTCATCCAAGGAATTTATAAAACTAACATAGGGTGTTGCCTAATCGAAGAAGTCATTCATATTTATACACGATTCACGGTTCTATGAGAACTGAGGTTCGTGCTAAAAACTCACTAAGTACAACTAAATCGTCAGCCTTCTTAAACTTGTCCATGACCATTTTCAATTAGAATTGGTCCGTTGGATGTCTTAAAAATAAACCTCGCGGTTGGTCTTGGTTATCTTCCTTAACCGGGTCTCGGTCAGGTGGACTGAGTCCATGGCCAAACATGCCATACCTTGGTCTATCCAAGATTTATGTCATTGATTCCCATGATCAACCCTCATACCTTATTCTTATGGCCTGGAATCGAGGATGTTACAATAAGAATCTCTCGGGGTGTGACCACGCCATCGAATAGTCCCTTTCTCTACATTTCCATCGTGCATGACGATGGCATACTAATGACCTCCTATCACGGCCTCAAATTGGGTATTCAGCAATATACTTGATGGGAAAATGTAACGTTGAATGATCTTAACGTTGCCTTGATCATGAATTTTCGACCCGTCTCGAATATATGAAATGGGCATCTTGTCGACGCATCTATGGTCCTTTTTCTTTGAGCTGATCACTCATGAGTTAACCAATCTATTGGGTGAAGCTGTTAAGGGATATAACCGCGGTAAAATCCCTAAAAGCTACCCGGTAGGTCGGATCGGATTAAAATCGCGTTCGATCGATTTTAACCACGAAATTGAATTTGGTTTCGGAAATCGGACGTTCGAGCATGTCACGGTTCATTTATAGGACGTCGTCTTGTCTTTTGGAAAAATTTCGTCGAGTTCGGAATTTATATGGAAAATCGAGTCGGACGTCGCAGAAAATTAACGGAAATTCGAATGGGCCAAATTGAAGAAAATTTGGACTTCCAAGCCGAGCCTTTGAGTGTCTAGAGATTATCTGAGTATCCTATGGTAGGGTCCAATGGGAACGTGGAAGGAGGAAGGATCGTTGAACAGGAGGAGAATCCAGATGAAAACTGAGTAGAGGACTGAAACCCCACTCTTGTTTTGCAAACTACGAGTTGTGATCGGATGTATAGTAGATTAGACTTGTGAATAGTATTGTATTATATACTATGTGGTTTGTTGTGTATAAAAGTTTGGTTGTGGTTTTTCAGAAGTGAAAAATATAGCCCTACTTTTCTATCTCATTGTTTTATTGTTTGGGGATTTTATTATATGCTTCCGCTTGCGTATTAAAATGAAAAGGGTCGACGATGCGTCCTGGGACGTCGTTATTAATTGATCAGGTAAGGAATGGGCACACGTTCGAGGATCGGGGCGTGACATCCCGTTTAAGTGGTATTAGAGCGAAGTTTAAGATTGGAGTGATAAGAAGCGATGGTTCATGGGATAGTAGTAGGAATGACATTTAAATTCATGCTGGTGCATGTTTGTAATAGCTACTTGATGGCATTGTGTGTTGTGTTAATCGCTCAGCTTCTAATTCGATGTAGACTTAGGAGCAGGCTTCAGTAGAGAAGATTGAACCATGAGTGATCAGGAGCTGAGGACTCCTAATAAGAGGACAGTATCCTCTGGGACTCAGGGTAGAATGTCAACAAGGATCGGTGCTCGAGGTGGTTGTGACAGAGCGCAGGCTCAGGCCAGCGCGAGTGTAAAAGTACCACCGTAAGTCGATACTAGTGTAGCAGCACTGAATGATCCTAGGTTCGACAGGATCGTTCAAGTGCTAGTGTTCCTTGGGAACTGGTTAAGCCAACAAGCTCAGGATCGAGTCGCTGCTGTTGCCGCCTCTGTTGAGGTCCCACCTGGAATGGTGATCAGAGGCCAGACTATAGTGTTTGAGTCAAGATTCAGTCCAGACAGAAATGGAGGTCGGTCAGGGAAAAGATCGATATTGAGAGAAAAGTGTTCTATTCCACCCAATAGGAAGAGTGGGATAGCCAGGTCAGCACCAAGACGAAATGGAACATGTTGTTCCCATGGAAGATGGTAGGGATCAATCTCGTGTCTTCCGAGGACAAGAAATTGTGGCAGGTGTCGCCAGCACAGACATTGATTTATGGACTGTTCGCGCGAGTAGATGGAACCTCGGTGACGGTTACTGCTGTTATTGTCGATGAGACAGATCAAAAGAAGTGCACCATAAGACACACTGTGGATTTTTGGAATAGGTCTCTGGTACAAGAAAGAGTGTATGCTGGCACCTGACAGGAAATCGAAGACTCATTAGATAGATGTCGAATTTGTAGAAGGAAGCATGGATAAAATCGTGTCCGGGTATGGCTGGAACGTGCTGTGATTGTGACCAGCATGGCCATCGGGTGAGGGACTGTTAATGAAAGTCTAAGGTAGCATAGACACTGCTACCGCAGTTAAGCCACCACTAGGATGATGAAAGATACTGGGATGGAACCGACCCTGCCCCAATCAGAGGAAGAATGTGCTTGAGAAAAAAAAATTATCAGAGTAGCGCAGCAGAGTTTTGGACTAAGTCTGTGGAATTTCAATTTGTTGAAATAAAGTGAAAGAGGAGAATCACTAGTAATAGTGGTGCTTGACTAGTTGATGAGGTGTAACTTTGACGCCACATGAGTAGAATGGGCTCATGGAGCATCTTGTGGTATCGAATTTTGGTTATGGAGTAATCCAGCTTAGTCCATTAGCACATGAAAGTATCGAGTTTATTCGGAGTCGAAAAGAATCTTCGATTTCATTAATTTCGTCAGTTGAAAGCAACTCGCTTGTTAAACAAAGATTACCAAGGTTACCTGGCGATGGTCATAGATAAACAGATTAGAGAACTGGAGATGGAGGACATCTTAGTAGTCTAAGAAATTCTAGATGTGTTGTTACAAGAACTATCAGACCGTCGTCAGAGAAAGAGATAGAAATTGCGATTGAGCTAGCACCAGGACAGAGCCGGAATTTATACGGAAAATCGAGTCGGACGTTGCGGAAAATTAACGGAAATTCGGATGGGCCAAATTGAAGAAAATTTGGACTTCCGAGCCAAGCCTTTGAGTGTCGGGGACTTGTAGAAAATGGAATGGGATTTTTCTACATCAAAATTGGACTTCAATTTTGGGAATTTGTTGAAGAAATTGAGGTTCAAGATTGAACAAATTCAGAATTTGAAAAAGGGCAGCATTTTTGGGCATTAAAATGGGTTTAATTGTGAAGATAATACAAGAAAGTATTATTGGACTTATAGGATAAGGTTGAGGACTTTAGGGGAACAAATGGATAAGCATGAAGAATTATTGGACAACCTAATGATGGTATTAGATATTTAATTTGATTTTTCTTCTCCCCTATCCGTGGCTTCCCTAGCAACGTCAACAGTTGCTTCCTCTTCGTTCATTTTTCCTCGTAAAAACTAGCAGCCCCTCCATTTCCCTTCTCTTTCGTTTTCTTCCCTTGTTGCTGCTGCACACCCCTTCATCCACCATCCCACATCCATCTCCATCATCATCATCCCATCCATCTTCTCACCATTAACCAGCACCGCCCTGCTCTGCGCCCCGCCATCTTTTGCCCCCTCGGTCAACCAAGCGAAATCCCACCAACGCTGACTTCATCTCCATCGATCATCATCTCGCTGCCACACGCTGCATCTTCTTTCCACCGAGTCAACCATGTTCCCTAATGAAACCCAGCGTTGACCCTTGCGTGCCCCTCACCACCCAAAGCTGCTCCATTCGCTCCATCTCTGCAGAATCCCTCACTCACGCTAGCAGCTTCGTCTAGCGTCAGTTCGGCCACGACGTCAGCTGCTTCTTCGCTGGTTCGCCGTTCAGCCCAACTCTCAGTAGCCCAAGTCCCACGCCTACAGCAGCTCAGGCCCACGGAAGTTTCGACCCATCTTAGCCCGTGAATTTCAGTCCAGAAAGTTTGTAGCAACCTAACCCAGATTTACAACCCATTCTTGGCCCAATTCCAGCTCACTTGAAGCCCAAGAAACTGGCCCAAGCCCAGCAATTTGTTGTGGGCTTGCAAGGCCTGTTGGGCCCGGTCCGAGTGTCCGTCGACGCCGTCGCAAACTCAAGTTTCGGCCGCCGTCGTGCCATCGTCGCGGTGGATCGGTCTTCGCAAAACAAGTGAGTTTTGCTCACTAAATCCTGCTTAGTTTGCTAATTATGCTTAGGGTTGATTAGCATTAATTAAGTAGGATTAGATTGTTAGATTAGAGTAGATTAGTGATTATTAATTAATAATGATGCATGCTAAGCGTTTGATTCATGTAATTAGCAAGTAGAGACGTACTTCTATTTATTGAATGTATCTCGGGATTTTTCCCAATCTGTTCTGGCATCCAATCGGGCATTACGGGCCTAAATTGGATTTTTAGTATTTATTTATTAATTTTCGAAATTAATTAATTATTTATTTATTTTTCAGAAATTAGGCTGGGATAGATGACGACCGAAATTTTATGTTGATTGTCGTGGTGCAGTCCGTTTATTTATTTGAGCTCTACGTTGTGTTGAATTGAATTGATTGTGCAATTTGAGCAATTTTTCCTAAATTGATTGAGATTGAGTAATTGAGTTGTGGATTGCCGAGTGTGATTGTTTAGTGCCAATAATGCTTTGATGGGCTATTAAGTGGAGAAGATTGTGAGAGTGAATTGAATATACTCTTGGCTAAGACCAATCGGGTACGTTAATATCGTGTGAAAATTGAGTGAGTTGATGAGGACGTGGGGATTTATTCCAAAATTAATCAGTGTCGGTGTTCAATTAGAAATTGACTGTTAGAGGTTGTGAGTTGAACCTCGGAAGCCACCGAAGTATGGCTGTGCCAGTTAGGCTGAGATTTGCCACCGAATTTGGAGTCGGTCACACCCGTTGGGTCGTAATTTGCCACCTGATAGAGGTCGTGCCTAATAAGGCCGTAATCTGCCACCTGTTAAAGGTTGCGCCCATTGGGTCGTGATTACCACCTAAAGATAGGTCGTGTCCTTTGGACCGTAATTTATAGCCAAGAAATTTGGTGGACTATGCTCATGGAGCCGTGAGTAAGATTTGAGACTGAATAAGTGAGACGACCGGGACTAGTCCGATTGACATGTAATCGACTAAGTCGATTAATCGAGATATTGATATGTGATGTGATTGTTTGGGTGCCTATTGAACTGTGCTAATATGCAGATGGAATCTAAGGCCAAGGTAAGTCCTATGACCCGTGTGTACATAGGCAGCTCAAGTGTATTGGTTTATTAATCGAGTTTTAGGGGGTAGAACTCGTTGAGACGTGATCTCGCTGGTTATTAAATAACCATTTCAGGCCCGTAAATGGCAGCACCTCTACCTCCTCCCATGTGTTCTGGTTTGCCGAAGGAAATCGCTAAAGAGAGGTTCTACGCGCCAATGCTTGGGCACGCTGAAGGCCTAGAGTACGTATTGGTGAAGTCCATCATCTGGGTGGATGTGGGAAGAACCAAAAGGGTGCCCCAACAATACCGAGCATGGTATCGCTATTATAGCAATGGGCGAAGAGTGGGCCCAATACTAGAGTTTGAGGTGCCTGTGTATGCTTTGGAAGTAGTGTATGGGGAGAGCATTGTAGAACCTAGAGGTGGAGAAGTGATCGATCCAGTAGTTCCCGCCCTTGAAGGCACAGGATCATCTGAGTATCCTATGGTAGGTTCCAGTAGGAACGTGGAAGGAGGAAGGATTGTTGAACAGGAGGAGAATTTAGATGAAGACTGAATGGAGGACTAAAACCCCACTCTTGTTTTGCAAACTACGAGTTGTGATCGGATGTATAGTAGATCAAACTTGTGAATAATATTGTATTATATACTATGTGGTTTGCTGTGTATAAAAGTTTGGTTGTGGTTTTTCATAAATGAAAAATATAGCCCTACTTTTATATCCCATTGTTTTATTGTCTGGGGATTTTATTATATGCTTGCGCTTGCATATTAAAATGAAAAGGGTCGGCGATGCGTCCTGGGATGTTGCTATTAATCGACTAGGTGAGGGATGGGCACGCATTCGAGGATCGAGGCGTGACACCCGCCATAGGTGAGGGGCGGTTGAGCAAGCCCCGATGAGAGGAGCCCTCACCTAGGCGAGGCTCGGTGAGGGTCAACCTTACCCATGCTAGGTGACGTCAGCTCTCGCCTGGACCAAGGCAGCCCCACCGGGAGGGGTGGCCTTGCCAATCATTGTTCGAGCACAAGCAAAGCCCAGTGAAGCCGCTTTGGCTTGGGACTCGCCTACCTAGGCAAGGGGCCCTCGCTAGATTTGGCCTAGGCGAGGCCACGGGTCTCACCTGGGCGAGACCAAGCTTCTCGCCCTCACTTGTAGCAAGTGAGGCTAGTTGGCTCGACATGGTCGGTAGCCGACCACCGGCAAAAAAAACAAGAAGCAAAAAAGACAAGGAAAAAAAAATCAGAAAAAATAATTCAAAAAATTCAAAAAATTGAAATATTATTAAAAATTGTCAACGGCAATGCCAGCAGTCCTATGCTGTATCACCGACATCCACATTAGCGATTTCCGATCAAAATTAGTCGGATGGACCCAATTGGCAAGAAGTGAAAAAATTGAAGACTCAATTAGTAAAATTGAAAGGTTTAGGACTGAATTAATAGGTTTATGACTTTTTGGATAATTTTTCCTAGATAATCCTTGGAAACAAGAAACAAATGCATTAACAATGTTGGAAGATATGCGGTTAATAAGTAGGCGATTGCCCGACATCTTAATTGATCTTGATTTGTGTATATATATCAATTAAATATTAGATTTGATCTAGATTGATATTTAGGATCATTTATTTCCTTACATAGGACACGACTTGTATTATATCTTAGGAGAATTGTACATTCAGTATTATAGAAAAATATACAACAAATTCCTTACGTCGTTCTCTATCGTCCATCCTTCCTTCTCCTCTTTGCCTTCTTTCATGGTATCAGAGCCTCTCGGTCTCTGACTCGCTTCCGCCTCAAACTGTTGTTGAAGAGAATCCTCAACCTGTGAAGGAATCAATCATTTGGCATTAGGCATACTCTCGAAGGAAGGAACTTTTTTTGACTCACCATGGCTTCCCCGCAGGACCCCAGTCCGGTTGCCGACAACAAGACCACCGGAGACGAAGGTAGTCCTCAAGCTCCACAGATCCAGAATCTCCCTACAATAATCCCAGTATCCGACCAACAATCAACTCAGGCCCAACCTGTGTAGTGGCGGCCCATGCAGGCTCAGTTCCATTTGGGGCAACCCACGACGGGTCAACCATACTAGTGGATCCCATATCCACTTTATTTTGGGCCAAGCCCAAGTTCCTCATCGCCTGCTTTTGTGGGCCACCAAAGTTCCGATGGGGGCCCGCCAGCCACAATTGGGGAGAGCCCAACCATCGGAATGGAGCAGATGGGCGGGTTAGGCGAATCGAGTCAAGGGACGAATCCCTACCCGGGATATCTAAATGCGGGTTATCCAGTCGGGTTGGGCGAATCGGGTCAAGGGACGAATCCCTACCCGAATTTCACGCCCGAATTTATGCCCGTTCCAGCGGCGGCGTTCACCGGACAACCAGAACTAAGCGATCCTCAGTATGTATCCACTGCTGACAGACCGAAGCTTCGATTGATAAGCCAGCAACTGATTGGACCAGAGAGTTATTCGAAGTGGTCACAGGAGCTCCGGTGGGCACTGGTGACAAAGGACAAAGACAAGTTCCTCGACGAAACCGTCGCGATCCCCTCCAATGAACGCCTAGCCTGACACTGGCAAAAATGTAATCAACTCGTCCGAACATGGATTGGGAATTGCATATCCCCAGAAGTCGCAGCTGGGCTTCCACCCATAGAGGATGCCAAAACTATGTGGGAAAACGTAAGAGAAATGTATGGTAGATTGGATCAAGCCAAAATTTTCAATCTCATGCAGGAAATCAACGAGCTTAAACAAGGAAACATGACGGTCACGGCCTGCTTCAACAGGCTATCATCACTCTAGAATCAACTCGAGGCAGTAGAAGAAAAGCTCGAAGGGCCAAAATCTACCCTCAAGCAGTATAAAAGGATTAAAGAAAGAGAAAAAGCCACGCGATTCCCGCCGATACCGAACGAATCATACCTCACGTTTCGATCACAGATCCTTGCTATGGATCCCATGCCACCGATCGGGCGTATCTTCCAATTGGCGATGCCGGAGGAAAGTCAGCGACTCACGACGACCAAACACACGAGGAACAGCGAGAGCATCGCTCTCGCCGCCTGCAATGAACGGAGAGAGGCGGCCACCAGAACAACCCTAACCCTAGCTCACGAAAGGGAAAGGAAGAGCCCCTTAAGGTTCGGCGACGTGGACTCACGCGGCTTTAAAAGAGACAGGACGAACGGCTCAGATTACATGCAAGGATCAAATGGCCCAAATTACACGCGAGGATCGAACGGTTCTCAAGGGGCCAAGATCATATTTGGATCGGACGGTGGACAGGAGATCGCGTTTAAAGGAGCGGACGGCCAGATCTTCGCCACGTCATCAAGGAATTTCGCAAAAAATTTAAAAGGAAAGGGTAAATTTTTTTGCGAATATTGCAAGCGTACTAACCATACTATTGACAGTTGTTGGAAATTACATGGAAAACCGGCAGAAAATGAGAAAAAAATTTCCACAGCTTATCAGGTCACTGGACCAACTAGTCCAAAAATTGAGCAGCCTATTTCATATGCTCAGTATCAGCAACTCATGCAGGCATTATAGAAGTTGGATACTTCCAACAAAGGGGGAAGTTTCTAAAGTATTTCACATTGCCTAATTAATTCTATTTCCAAAAAGGCATGAATTATAGACTCTGGGGCAAGTGACCATATTATATGCGACAAGGGATTTTGTTCAAATATAAATGAAAGCTTGAATTTTCCTGTCTCCGTACAATTACCCAATAGAAATATTACTCATGTCAAAGTGACAGGAACAGTTAATCTCAGTCCTCAGATTGTTCTTCAGAATGTGCTATATGTCCCAGAATTCCAATTCAACCTCATATCTATGTCTAAAGCCTGCAAAGAAAATTCATGCCGAGTAATCTTCGATGTTGACACCTGTTTATTTCAGGCCCTTTCGACTGGCAGACTAATAGGCTTGGATAATCTTTCTGAAGGACTCTTTTTCTGGACAAGTTTTTCAAGTAATTTCAATTTTTCCTGCAATTCATTGAATAAGAAATCATTGTGTAATTTAACTACCAATGATAGAAATTTTACTATGCATATGAGATTGGGTCACAGTGCCTCCTTTCCATGTCCTGAGTGTCCTATATGTCCCCTTGCAAAGCAATCACGTACACCATTTCCTTCTAGTACCTCCCGAACTAGTGAAATTTTTGCATTAATTCATGTGGACATTTGGGGACCTTATCATACCATCAATCATGATGGCTCTCGTTATTTTCTTACGATAGTGGATGACTATTCTCGGGCAACATGGATTTTCTTGATGCAGTCTAGGAATCAGGTCTACTCTCACCAGAAAATTTTCATTATGCTATCCAAGAATCAATTCAGGAAATCCATTCAATGGATCCGTACTGATGACGGGAGAGAATTTTTCAGTCATGAATGCTCCATGTTATTCAATTCTCATAGTATTCATCACGAAAGTTCATGCGTTTATTCACCACAACAAAATGGAGTGGTTGAACGCAAGCATCGCCATCTATTGGAAGTTGCTCGTGCCTTAAAATTTCAAGCATCAATTCCGGAAAATTATTGGGGAGACTATATCACCACAACAGCTTATCTTATTAATCGAATGCCCACTCGAATCCTCCATGGGCGAACGCCATTTGAGCTGCTGTTCGGGAAGAAGCCTGAATTGAATCATCTTAGGATTTTCGAATGTCTCTGTTATGTTGCAACAATGGGACCTCGAGATAAATTGAGTCCACGTGAACGACGATGCATATTTATGGGATATCCTAATCTGCAAAAGGGGTATCGGGTCCTTGAGATCTCCACAAGAGAATTCTTAGTAAGTCGTGATGTAATTTTCCTTGAGAATATTTTTCCATTTTCTGAAAGTGCATCTCCAGATGAAAACCCAAAGAAAGTATCCAGTCATCACAATTTTCTCTTTGATGAGGCATTATGTCAAGATCCCTCCTACATACCAGTCGCACAGCCAAGGAGTCTTATTCTTCCTCCAGCTCTAGCTCTGCCGAATTCCAATACGAATTCGAATTCTTCTGAAAATATTCAGGAAGATACATTAGCAGATTCCATTGCCAATGAGGAAGTTCATGACACCGCACCATCTTCTTCATCAGAGACATTACAACCTACCACTGGAGTTGATTATCCTAGGCGATCTAGACGGGCTACACGACCTCCAACCTGGACCAAAGACTATGTCTGTGCTACTCACAACTCTCCAGGTATTTAGTATCCAATCTCATCATATGTTTCATTTCATCAATTATCTCAGGAGCATAGATGTTGCATTAGTTGTTTATCCGACAACAAGGAACCGTCCAATTATGGCGAAGCTTCCACTGATCCCAAATGGCAAGAAGCCATGAAGGTAGAATTGAAGGCACTTACCAATAATCACACATGGGATCTTGTCCCATTGCCAACTCATCGCAAACCGATTAGATGCAAATGGGTCTACAAGATCAAGTATCGTGCTGATGGCTCTGTTGAACGATACAAGGCAAGATTGGTAGCCAAAGGGTTCACACAAAGAGAAGGTTTTGACTACCATGAGACATTCTCTCCAGTTACCAAAGACGTTATAAATCCGTTCATTCTTAGTCAAGTCGCGCCATTAATGACTGGCATTTACACCAGATGGATGTCCACAATGCCTTCCTCCATGGTGACTTAGATGAAGAAATCTACATGGATATCCCTCAAGGCATACGGAGACAGGGGGAGAATAAGGTATGTCGTCTCCGTAAATCCCTTTATGGATTAAAACAGGCATCCAGACAATGGTACGCTAAATTTGCCAGCGCTCTTACAACAGCAAGCTTCAAGCAATCCAAGCATGATTATGATTATGCTCTATTCTCAAGAACTAAAGGTATGTCATCTATTTATTTGATGATTTATGTCGATGACATACTTGTTATGGGAAATGATAGAGCCTCTATAGAGAATTTCAAGGAATATTTGCATGCCACCTTCCGTATTAAAGACTTAGGAGCACCTAAATATTTCCTTAGGATTGAAATTGCCCGATCTGACAAAGGGATTTCCCTTAGTTAGCGGATGTTTATATTAGAGATCATATCAGAAGCAGGTCAGTCGGGATGCAAGCCAACTGTAATTCCCATGGAGCAAAACACTAAGTTGACCACCGCAGATTAGGATAAGGGAATATCTCAAAATGATGATCCCATACTCAATGATCCGTCAGGCTATCAAAGACTTGTTGGGAAACTTATATACCTGACAATGACTAGACCTGATATCTCATATGTGATTCAGACACTTAGTCAGTTTATGCACAACTTGAAGCGTTCTCATTTGGATGCTGCCTTAAAAGTCGTGAAATATCTGAAGAAATGTCCAGGACTTGGGATACTTCTATCTAAAAGATGTGACATAAGGATGACAGCATATTGTGATGCAGACTATGCAACATGTCCTATTAGTCGAAGATATGTCACTGGATATTGCATTAAGTTGGGAGAATCTCTTCTTTCTTGGAAGACCAAGAAACAGCCCACTGTGTCTCTGTCCTCAGCCGAAGTAGAGTATCGAGTTATGGCCAAAGCCACTTGTCAAATAGTATGGATACGAGGATTACTTAAGGATCTTGGAATAGAAGTGTAAGGACCCACGAAGTTATATTGTGATTGATATTTAGGATCATTTATTTCTTACATGGGACACGACTTGTATTATATCTTAGAGAATTGTACATTCGCAAAAAAATATACAACAAATTTCCTACGTCATTCTCTATCGTCCATCCTGTTAGAGAAATCTTCTTATGGTGTTTTGAAGTCGACAAAACATTTTCATCAATTTAGTCTCGAAGACTCTATTGACAAAGTCTGAAGACCTCTAGACTCAAGTTTCAAAGTCTACTCTCATGGACTGTTTTCAGACCGACGAAGTTAAAATTCTATTCGGATAAATTCAAGTATGGTTTTGATTCGTATGGTTAAGGAATATCTCACGACTGTAATTAGCACTTCAAGATCTTTTATTTGTATTCGAATAATCGAGATCCTCTAGATCCACAAATTATACTTGGAAAGTTCTACTTATGGAAACCGAGATCCTGATTGTATGGGCGAGCAGGATTGATGGGCTATCGTCATTTTCCTTGAAGAGCTCGAGATCTCTCTAATTGATTCTGTCCAACGGGTTGATTGGAAGAACTTCTTTGGAAGGTGCCAACGGTATTGAAGGCGTGAAGAAGTATTTAAGGGAGACGCTCAAGTTGTTCAAGAGTGCCCGATAGAAGAATTTCAAAGTCTGAATCTCTTTGTTCTTTTGTGATCTTATTCTTCGAGCTATACTTGTAATCAAAAGAGAGACTGAATTTTGGTGAGACCTTGAGGAAGTGTAGTAGAGTCTCTACACTGTGGAATCAAGGGCGTGAGACTATAAATTCTCTTTTTGATTCTTAGTGAAATCCAGCCAGTGGGCTGTCCATGCGGGAGAGTGGACGTAGGCTTGGTCTAAGCCGAACCACTATAAACTTGGAGTCTTGATTCTCTATCCCTAATCCTTTTACTTTACATTGCATCTTCATACATCTATTGTTGTTTTCAATCTCTTAGTCTATCATTCATTAAAAAGTCTATCTATTCTGTTACGATTTATAAAAATCATCTTAATCACCTATTCACCCCCTCTAGGTGCTCGTACTAGTTCTATCAATTGGTATAAGAGCTTGTGTACTCATTTATTAGAAGTGTTTTTACTTCTGAGTTAAAGATCTATGGCTAGTATGTTGCCTACAGGGTTGGTTGAAGGTCAAAGCAACACCAGACCTCCATACTTTGATGGAAAAGACTACAGCATATGGAAAAACAAAATGAAAGCATTCCTAAGATCGAAAGATCCCTTGGAATGGGAAGTAGTAGAAAAAGGAATCATTCCTACTGCTGCATCGGTATCAGAGAGAGGAAAAGAAGTTGCCACTCCTATCGAGATGACTCAAGAAGAAATAACCAAGAGACAAGCTCTTGATGCTAAAGCTATTTATTCTTTATATTGTGCTTTATCTCCTACTGAGTATAACAAAATATCCTCTTGTGATACAGCAAAAGAAGTCTGGGATAGGCTGCACATTACCTATGAAGGAACTGATCGAGTGAAAGAGACAAGGATCAATATTCTTTTGGGACAATATGAAGTTTTCAAGATGAGATCAGGAGAATCAATAACTGATATGTTTAGCCGTTTTACTGAAATTGTGAATGGTCTAGAATATCAGGGACATCCAATCTCAGGACAAATGAAGGTCAACAAACTGCTGCATGGACTCTCTAAGGATTGGAATTATATAAAGACTTCGATAAGGGAAACACAAAGGATTGCACCACTTTCTGTAGACGAATTGATTGGAACTCTTCAGTCTTACGAAGTGGAGCACACCAACGAAGAAGAAGATTCAAAAGGTAAGAAGTCTATTGCTTTAAAGTCTAATGACTATTTTGATGCTACAGACTCCGAAGAAGATCTAGATGATGAAGAACTAGCACTCATGATAAAGAGGTTCAGAAAGCTGAACAGAAAGGGAAGAAAATTCAATTGGAAGAAACAAAGCTCTCAAAGATTTCAGAACAAATCAACTGAGGAAGATGATTCCAACAAAGAAGTGACTTGCTTCGAATGCAAGAAAAAGGGACACATCAGACCCAACTGTCCTTTATTAAAGAAAAGGAAAGGAAAGGCTGAGAAATACAGAAAGGCACTCAAAGCAGAAACATGGAGTGATACTGAATGTGAAGAAAGTGATGATGATTATGCCAACATCTGTTTAATGGCAAAATCTTATTCAAACTCAAACCTTGAGACAAACACAGACTCAGACAGTGAGCTTGAGGTAAGCAATCTAAAAATTCCTGTCAAAGTCTCGAAATATATTGATGAACTATGTCTTAGTCTCAAAACCTCTCTTAAGAGGATCTCCGAATTAAAAAGGAGAATTCTACATTGAAGCAACAGGAAAAATCTTGGAAGGAAAAATTTGAAAATTTAGATAAAAACTTTACTATTTTGAAAGAAAACTCAGACACTATTTCAAAAGAAAATACCTATTTGAAAAATGATATTTCAAACATCTCAAAAAGGTTTTCAAATGGTTCTGAAAAATTGGATAAGATTCTTTCGATACAAAGACCCTACTTTGACAAATTAGGTCTTGGTATGACTTCTGAAACTATTCCACTAATTGATTTTCCAAAGGTGAAGGAAAGAATCAAACAAAGACCTACAAAAGTTGTTTATAAAAATCATTTTCAGAAAGTCTTTGTAAAACCTATTGGCCGAAATGCTCTCAAATGTTCAAAGTGTCAAAACTCAGAACATTTTGAGAAAGAATGCCCTTTGGTTTGGAGACCTGTTAAAAGGGATTGGGCAAAGACTGTTTATTGCTCTAACTCAACCGGACCCAAGATGATATGGGTACCAAAGAAAGCTTGAATTTTCTCTTAATTGCAGATCACTATCAAAAGGAAGATCAAATGGTATTTGGATAGTGGCTGCTCAAGACATATGACAGGAGATTCAAGTTGCTTTATAAAACTTGTCCAAATAGATGGAGGGAAAGTTTCTTTTGGTGGTAACAACAAAGGAAGGATTATTGGTCGAGGTACAGTAAAAATTGGAAGTCTATCAATCAATAATGTCTCCTTGGTGGAAGGATTGAATTACAATCTACTCAGCATAAGCCAATTGTGCGATACTTTTGGATTCAAGATCAACTTCCGAAGGAACATGTTCGGGAATCGTAAAGACTTTCTCTCAATCTTTTACGGACGTAGACATGGGAATATCTATCTTCGGATGTGAATCAAGAAAGATCACAATGCTTAATATCGTACAAGATGAAGCTAATCTATGGCACCAAAAGCTTGGCCATATCAACATGAAGCAAATTGCCAAAATCTCTTCCAAGAAGCTTGTTCGAGGATTACCTATTCTCAATTACCAAAAGTCTGACTTATGCACACCATGCGTACTGGGAAAACAGGTTAGAAATTCTTTTAAACCAATAAATAAAGTTTCCACTAATCGTGTACTGCAGCTTCTGCATATGGATCTCTTTGGACCCACGAGAACTCAAAGCATTGGTGGAAAAAGGTTTTGCCTAGTAATAGTGGATGATTATTCACGATTTACTTGGGTCTACTTTCTTGCAAGTAAGTCTGAGACTTTTTCTCATTTTTCAAAATTTGCTAAGAAAGTGCAGAATGAAAAAGGTTATACTATTTCAAATATTCGTACAAACCATGGAGGTGAGTTTGAAAATCAAGACTTTGCTAAATTTTGTGATGAATCTGGTTTTCAGCATAAATTCTCCTCTCCATATACACCAGAACAGAATGGGGTTGTGGAAAGGAAGAATAGATCTTTACAAGAAATGGCAAGGACTCTTCTAATTGAAAGTAATATTTCTTCACGTTTTTGGGCTGAAGCTGTTTTTACTACTTGTTATATTATTAACAGAGTATTTTTAAGGCCAATTCTTGAGAAAACTCCTTATGAAATTTTTAAAGGAAAGAAACCAATTGTTTCATATTTTCAAGTATTTGGTTGTAAATGCTTTATCCTGAAAAATGCAAATGATCGAGTTGGTAAGTTTGAAGAAAAATCGGATGAAGGATTCTTTCTTGGATACTCAACTTCAAGCAAAGCTAACAGAGTATTCAACAAGAAGACTCAGACTATGGAAGAATCAATGAACGTCAAATTTCAAGACTCTCCACAAACTCAACCGATTCAGACTGAAGAATCAGAACCTGCTCCTGACTCCACAAGGTCTACCTCCCTTGAAACAGTTCAAATTCCAGAAGCAGAACAACGAGTTGTTGATGAAGGATCAACTCAAGAAAAATATCAACAACCTATCAGATTGACCAAGAATCGAAGCACAAGTCTAGTCATCCTGAAGAACTCATTATTGGAAACGTTAATGAGGGAATTCGCACAAGATCCAAAAGGCAAGAAGAGTCTAGTGCTGTGGCGCTTATTTCTGAAATTGAACCCAAAAATATAGAAGATGCCTTAGTTGATGAAAGCTGGATTGAAACAATGCAAGAAGAACTCAGACAATTCAGCATCAATGATGTTTGGGAATTAACTCCTAAACCAAAAGGTAAGTCTATTATTGGAGCTAAATGGGTTTTCAGAAACAAAGTCAATGAAAAAGGAAAAGTGACAAGAAACAAAGCAAGACTCGTGGCTAAAGGATATACGCAAGAAGAAGGGATAGACTATGACGAGACTTACGCTCCTGTAGCAAGGTTAGAAGCAATTAGATTATTACTTGCTTTTGCATGCTATAAGAATTTCAGGTTATTCCAAATGGACGTCAAAAGCGCATTCCTGAATGGATTTATCCAAGAAGAAGTCTATGTGGAACAACCTCCTGGATTTGAAGATCCAAAGAAACCAGACTCAGTGTTCAAACTGAAAAAGGCTTTATATGGATTAAAACAAGCTCCTCGAGCTTGGTATGAAAGGTTAAGTAACTTTTTAATTCAAAGTGGTTTCATTAAAGGAAAAGTAGATACTACATTATTTATTAAAAGGGAAGGTAAAAGCTTTTTACTTGTCCAAATTTATGTTGATGATATTATATTTGGATCATCTAATGAGATTTTGTGCAAGAAATTTTCTAAGTCTATGCAGGATGAATTCGAGATGAGCATGATGGGTGAACTATCCTTCTTCCTTGGTTTACAAGTGAAACAATTAAAAGAAGGAATCTTTATTCATCAAGAAAAATATGCAAAAGAACTTGTTAAAAAGTTCGGACTGAGAATTGCAAAAAGACTACATACCAATGTCAAATTCTTCAAAGCTAGACAAAGATGAAGGAGGAAAGAAAGTCGACCAAAAACTATACAGAGTATCATTGGTTCACTTCTTTATCTTACCGCATCAAGACCCGACATATTGTTTAGTGTTTGCATTTGTGCTAGGTTTCAATCAGATCCTAAAGAATCTCATCTAAGTGCTGCAAAACGTATCATTAAATATGTTGCAACTATTGCTAAGCTTGGTCTATGGTATCCCAAGGAATGAGACTTTACTCTTCTTGGATATTCAAACGCAGATCTTGCAGGTTGCAGAGTTGATAGAAAGAGCACATCCGGCACTTGTCAATTGCTTGGTAACAGGGCAATATCTTGGTTTTCAAGGAAGCAAAGTACCGTAGCTCTATCAACAGTTGAAGCAGAATATGTAGCTCTTGGAAGCTGTTGTTCTCAAATACTTTGGATAAAACAACAACTACGAGACTTTGGTATCGAAGACTCATGCACCGAGATCAAATGCGACAACACCAGTGCAATCAATCTCACAAAGAACCCAATTCTTCATTCAAGAGCAAAGCATATAGAGATTCGACATCATTTTATTAGAGATCATGTTCAAAATGGAGAAGTCTTGATACAGTTTATCAACTCAAAGAATCAACCGGCAGACATATTCACAAAGCCGCTTGAGAAAGATTCATTTGAGTCTATTCGTTCAAGACTCAACATTTTATCTCTTGAAGACCTGTGAAGCTCAGACTCAGGAACTAAATCTGAAAAGAATCAGACTCAAAAGTTCAGACTCAAAAGACCAAAGGTTACGACTGTAAGTTATTTCAATTATAGTACTTTTAATCGTTTAACCTAACATCTCGAAAAGGTAAGACCGCTTGTTAATCTCTAATTGATATTAAAAAGGCGGTTATCTTTTTCAAAAAGATGGTTATCAATTTTAAAAAGGCAGTTATTTTTTAAAAGGCATTTTTTTATTTTTCCTTTTTCGTGACGTTTCAAATACCCCGAATCGATTGTCTTATATACAGTTTTTCTTCCTCTTTATTTTTACCTAAAAACCCTAGAGCACAGATCTTCACTCTCTGAAACTTTCTTTCGAAGTTTAACTCTTAAAGCTCTCACCTTTCTCGCGATTCGAGTGTGAAAATTCTCTCAAAGACAGTGACAATGTCGCATCAAAGAAAGTCATCGAGAATAGCAAGCAGGGGACCACAAGGTTTGCGTGAGGGGCCTACGCACTTCGATCTAACCGAAGAAGGAGACTCTCCAAGTGGACAGGTGCGTCAACATTCTCAACCGCGCATTTCTTCACCTGCTAGATCACATGATCATGACCCTCAACAAGCAGAAGAAGACATCATCGAGGATATAGAACCAGTAAGATCTCTTAAGCCCGCATTCACTTACCGGCTTTACTCTACTCTGAAAGAAGGGGGTTCTGCAATGACGTTTATCGATGAGTTTCTAAAAGAAAAAGGATATAAGAATGAGACTCATTTCTTAAGTGTGATGGAACGTTCGGGAGTTGTTCCTGTTGGAACAGCGGCAAAGACTTTCGCTAATTTTCCGAGTGATCCACGTTTTGGAAGTGTGAATCAGCCTGAAGGGAAAGACGACGATGAAAAAATGTTTGTGCATTTTAAGCCAAGAATGGGTGTGGCTGCAAATATTCGAGGAAAGAGGGAAGAATTATTTCGATCAGAGGAACATAAAAAGGTTTATTCCAAGTTGCTTTGAAGCGTGGGGTTATGAACCCAAGAACTGTGGACTTTTGATTTCCTTGATCTATTAAACATCAATCTAGAGAGAAGTTTGAAAACTTCAACTTGATCGATTCTCGCACGAGATAGAGCCTGCTCATTCTGAACTAACTGCATATTTCTATTCGAATCTTAGTTTTCTTGATGCGAATAGTTTTTCGTTCAGTGTTTGAGATAAGGAGTATGTGGTTGATGTGGATATTCTTGCTGACGTAATTGGTGTGGAAAGAGGAGCTTTCCAATCTATATATGTGTCTGTTAGTCATGCAACCTTGGAGCTTGCCAAAGATAGGATTGCGGAAGGGAGACTCTCTTATATGAGGATGAGTGCATCAAACATACTACTTCATAAGATTGTGATCAACTATCTCAGACTCAAGTCAATATCGAAGATAGATGTCTCAAACTCTGAAACAAAATTGATGTACGCTATCAAGATCGATCATAAGTTTTCCTTACCTCACACTATAATGTTTCACATGTATAGGTCCATGGCAAAGGACAAGGGCAAACTTCCTTATTCTGCTCTCATCTCTCGTTTATTCAGACATCTTAATATTCAGCCTCCCAAGATTCTGTGTGTGAGAACCATTGATCAAATGGTAATAGGGCTGAAAATGATTACAAAGATGCGTCTGAAAGAACTCAGCAAGAAGCTAGAGCGATTCAAGGAGAAAACCCCTATCAAATCTAGACAAGACTCTACTGCTGCGAAGAGAAAAGGCAAAGATCCCATGACTGGTCCTACCAAAAGAAGGAGAGCAATCATCTTACAAGATGAAGATGATGAGGACGACATTCCTATCTCCGCTTTTGTTTCCCAGCATCTTGTACCTGAGTCGGGAGAACAAGAACATCAAGTCGGAGGAGAGACTAAGAAAGGGAATCAGGAGAAGGAATCATTGAGGGAAGAAGAAGAAGAAGACACAGCAAGAGCAGACACACAGAAGCAGACAGAAGAACAAACTGCAGAAGAAGGTCGTGGAGATTCTCCAGCAGAAAAGGAGGATCAAGAACGTCATGACACTGAAGAAGCATCTCAGCAAGAAGAGTACTTTTCTCCTCCCGAAGGCACTGAAACAGGGGGAGATGTTCCTAGAGAAGGTATTCCTCTTCTAACTTTTACAAGTGCAAGTGTCAGTCGTTCTCCTGCTGATGCAGAGGATGTCTATGCCTCTCAATTTCCTGAAGAAGACCTTGAGGCATCATCTCCAAATGTTGATCTTCGTGCTGATGTTCGATCAACTGGCTTTACTCCACAATCTGACCATGCTGAAGCAAGCACACAGACTGATAAATCTGGAGACTTTGGAAGGTTGCTTGAAATTCTTTTGGAGCTTAAAGGCCAGGTCTATGCATTAGGATGCGAATTTCAGACTCTGCAGAGTGAGAATCGTGCCATGTCCGTCTCTTTGCAAGATCAAATTCGAAATATTCATCTTCAAATTCAGGCAACTACAAAAGGAACGGCTCTAGCACAACTGCAGGAGGATTTGAAGAAGCTGGAAGACACTGTCAAGTCGATGGGAGATTTTCAGCTCGTTCGCATTCCTAGAGCTTCTTAACTTTTTTCACCTTTTTATGCTAACAAAAAGGGGGAAAGGGGGAGAAGTTCAATTTTCAACTTTTCAACTTTTGAACACTTTGGATAAATTTTTGATGTGGTTGTGTTTGACTTTATCTTTTGTTTGGATTTTGGACTAACTTGAACTTTGGATTGCTTGCTTATTATTGCAGTATTTTAAGCTATGTTATTGATTTAGATAAAGATAACTGATAAATATATGTACAAGACTAACTTGTTTTCTGTGGATGCAAATTTGTCATTATCTTTATCCTAACTTATTATGAGATATCTTTGTTAGCTTAAATGTTGTATTGCAGGGCGAAAGTATCCAAATCTGCAAGAAAGTTTTGTCACCATCAAAAAGGGGGAGATTGTTAGAGAAATCTTCTTAAGGTGTTTTGAAGTCGACAAAACATTTCCATCAGTCTAGTCTGAAGACTTGCAGACTCTATTGATAAAAGTCTGAAGACCTCCAGACTCAAGTTTCAAAGTCTACTCTCATGGACAGTTTCCAGACCGACGAAGTTAAAGTTCTATTCGGATAAATTCAAGTATGGTTTTGATTCGTATGGTTAAGGAATATCTCACGACTGGAATTAGCACTTCAAGATCTTTTATTCGTATTCGAATAATCTAGATTCTCTAGATCCGCAAATTATACTTGGAAGGTTCTACTTATGGAAACCGAGATCCTGATTGTATGGGCGAGCAGATTGATGGGCTATCGTCATTTTCCTTGAAGAGCTCGAGATCTCTCTAATTGATTCTGTCCAACGGGTTGATTGGAAGAACTTCTTTGGAAGGTGCCAACGGTATTGAAGGCGTGAAGAAGTATTTAAGGGAGACGCTCAAGTTGTTCAAGAGTGCCAGATAGAAGAATTTCAAAGTCTGAATCTCTTTGTTCTTTTGCGATCTTATTCTTCGAGCTATACTTGTAATCAAAAGAGAGACTGAATTTTGGTGAGACCTTGAGGAAGTGTAGTAGAGTCTCTACACTGTGGAATCAAGGGCGTGAGACTATAAATTCTCTTTTTGATTCTTAGTGAAATCCAGCCAATGGGCTGTCCGTGCGGGAGAGTGGACGTAGGCTTCATCTAAGCCTTCATACAACCACTATAAACTTGGAGTCTTGATTCTCTTTATCCCTAATCCTTTTACTTTACATTGCATCTTCATACAGACATCTATTGCCAAAAAAAAAAAAAATTGTTTTCAATCTCTTAGTCTATCATTCATTAAAAATCTATCTATTCTATTATTTTGATTTATAAAAATCATCTTTGATCACCTATTCACCCCCCCGTCTAGGTGCTCCATACTAGTTCTATCACGTGGAAATACTAGTATTAATGTTAGATTATTATTTTGTTTCTATGTTCCATTTTTAATAGATAATCCTTAGAAAAAAGAAACAAATGCATTAACAATAACAAGAAATATTTACTATGATATAGTACAGACATAAGATATATAGTCAGTCGATACTATAAAATAATATATATATATATATATATATATATATATATATAGACACACACACACACACACACACACATATATATATATATATATATATATTTATTTATTTGGGATTATTTCCATCAGATCTCCTGAAGTTAGTGTTGACCCAATATTGGAAGAGACAAAAGTACTTTATATGAGTTCATCTTCCTTGTAAACTCCCCGCACAGCTTCTCTTGGCATGTTGCGAACTTGCGATTGTCATAATTGATTTTGTCAAATCGTGTGACTTGAAAAATAATAATGTTCCTGTACATCCTTTAAAAAATATTTTGTGAAGGAGCTTAGAAAGTTCATGTCACTAGTATATACAAGTACTAATCCAGTGTCCCGTGCTATGCAAGGAATCCACGCGGATTCCATTCATTGTTCTTTAAATAGAGTATAAAATATTCAGAGCCAAAAATGTTTCGATGGTAAGGTACCAAAAGATAATTCGTAAAAAAGTATTAAAAATAGCTACCATCGCTTCATCTAAGGGGTGTTTGTCAAAAACTTCTTTGCACAGAAAATTATTGGTATGTGCATCATTCCCCCATCTTCATTTAACAGAAGTATCTCAAATCCATCTCCGTCGTTGTTGGTGTGGAAATTGCAACGTAAAGTTGTCCATGGCTAAAAAGTAGCTTAGGAGAAATAAGCCAACACAGCTTCAAGTCTGGCCATTAAGAAGGGAGGAATGCTTTCTTTTAAGAATAAATGGCCGGTGAGACTCAGTGGGTGACGTAACCATGCGAGGCATGGCACTTTGAGGAAGGAGCTTTCTGTCTTCTCTCTTTTCTTCTTATCTCCCGGTTGTGATTGTCTTTTTACCTTTTTCTCTTCTTCTTCTTCACAGCTCCCGCAGAATTTGAGAGCTCATTAGGTGGGCTGAGCTTGGGCCCATGGGCTTTGGCCCAATCATTACAGTGACAATCTCTAGTGTTGTCGCACAAAACCAAAGTCGGATTAATGTTTCGTTCACACGACGAGGATTATGTATGGATTTATTTCATCCACTGTCTTATCCCTTGGAGCAAGGATATCTCTTTCCTCCAAGCAGTTGGAATCCAAAAACTTCCTTTCAAGATCGGGGTACGCGGATCTGGCTATTGCTTCAAGACGATAGCCGTCACGTGAAATAGTTAGATTATGTCACCCACTTTCTTCTACCGTTGCCTGCTCCGCGCACTGCATTCAATGTCCTGGTTAACTTTGAGTGCTCTCTCAAGAACATTTTTGCAGGTAGTCAGCAAGTGAGAAGACAGGCTTGAGCGAATCTGTGATTGGAGCTCTTGCTCAAAGTGATCGGCCTTGTCTTTTCTTTCCTCAACAATGTTGTCTGCAAATATGCTAGCTGATTGAAACGGACCGCATACTCAATAACAACATTACTTTTAATTTCTCATCTTTCAGCCTCTTATTTTACGTATTGAATTGTAAGATCCATTAGATTCTTCGTTAATTCACAACAAATTGCATTATGAGACGAACTTATGACCTAATGATCCTGCAAATTAAGTTGACTCGATAGGAGGTTCCGGACACAAAGATTCATACATAAAAGGCCACGATGGGGGTCTTCTGCTAATATTAAGGACGAATAACAGAAGGGAAGACGGAGGAAAAATATGGATTTGAAGGAGTCCATCGCCAAGAACAATTCCCCATGGCGTGATTGAAGAAGAAGGAGATGATGGACGGTTTCTTGGAAACTTACCTCCATAGAAAATGGTGCCTCCTGTGAAAGATGCAACAAAGTCTACCGCGTACTGAATTATCAAAAGAGAATAAAAAAATTCAACTCATCCCGTAATTGACATTGTTGACCTGGAAAACACAAATGTGTCTCTAGAGCGACAAAAGGACCTCCGATATCTTTCTCCATCTAGAAAGAACTCCTCCTACTCGTTTATGAACCAAGGAATTGACGACAACATTCCAATGATTTTCTCCAGACAAATCAAACTGGGGCTTTCATGTGCGCATGAACCTATAGTTAGATGAATCCCACGAGAAAGGAATATTGAATTGATTAATTTTATTGATCACATTAAGAGTTTATAAAGAAAATTAGATTATTGCGTATCCGAATTAAAATGACTAACATCGTTCTTCCTAAATGGGAAAATCCCCTCTCTCAGATTTTGTGTAGGTCCTGATGAGCTATAATATTACCTTTTTCTAAAATGGATGGACCGAAAAAATTACTCCAAGAATATCCAGTATTAACTGAATGGAGATTATATTAGAGAAGGATCTAACAAATAAAATGGGAAATGAACATAGAGGAACTTCGGTAAAACAGCAATAGGTAGAAGATGAACTTCATGTTGAAGGGAATAGAACAGACGTTGATCAAGATGTAGTATCGGGCGGGCCACTTACAAAGCCATTTCCAACAAGGGAGAAGGAGGAAAGGAGTAGTAAGGAGTCGAATCACCCTCGCTTCGGCTCCAACTACTCCTATTGCTAGGATCCAGTTCATGCAATCGGTTTTCGAGCATCATAACCACTTCAGACATTTTGGGTCGGACAGATGGATCTCCATCCGCACATAAGAATGCCAAGCGGACGAGTCGTTTTGCTTCTTCCGCCGGATAGTTCCCCTGCAAATTAGGATCAACCACCCTTTCCAACTTGTTCTCGTTCATACACCTGCTAATCCAGTCGTTCCGTTGCCGACCGAAGTTGAAAAATGGCCGTCCTGAGATGAGCTCGAGAAGCATGTTCCCATATAAGTAGACGTCAGCCTTCAGAGTGCACTTGCCCGTTGCCAAGTACTCGGGAGCACCGTACCCTATATGTGCACGCACGGCGGTGTTGACATAAGCATCTTGGTAACACTGAGGGGATATGGGCAACGAAGGCGGATATTCACCCACTTCAGCTGTAGAAACCGAGCATAAGCCGATGGACCCTTCGGCGTTCCCCACCACAACGTCCCTCTCATGCATGATCCTGGCCAAGCCAAAGTCCCCCAACACTGGCTCGAATTCCGCATTCAGCAATATGTTTGAACAACTCACATCGCGGTGTATGATGCTCGGATGGCATTGATCGTGCATGTGAGCCATCCCCCTAGCGACTCCCAACGCTATCCGCATCCGGATTGGCCAATCGAGCTGTCGGACGGCTTTCTGTGTCAAGAGGAAGTCGAGACTGCGGTTGACCATGAAGGGGTAGACCAACAGCTGCTCTTTCTCCACATCGCAATATCCAATCAGGCTTAACAAGTTGGGGTGGTGAACAATACCTGCCACTTCCACTTCTGTCTGAAACTGTTTTTCCGAATTTTCGGAAAGCTCTTGCGATCGTTTTACAGCGACGAGAGAACCATCGGCTAAGTGTCCTCTGTAGACCGGTCCAAATGCTCCTTCTCCCAACCTTTTCTTGGGGTCGAAGTTTCTTGTCGCAACCTGAAGCTCTTTGAAAGAGAACCTTCTGAGTTTATGACCGGTATTCTCAACTGTCCTTCCAACTTCTCCATCAGAACTGGAGAAACTGAAGGTGCGTAAATTGAACACCATATCTACGCTACCCTGTTGATTCCTTCCCAGCAAATGAATCAGATCTGTTTCGGGCTTGTGCTTGTACGAAGGAACAGACTGCAGCTCTGCGTCACTACAAAGATCAGAACATTCCGTCTTTTGAAATGATTAGTTCCTCGAGGACTAGAAGACTACATACCAAATTCAAGGAGTCGCCCTTTGATTCAGACATGGAATTGGCTCTACAAGAGGAGAGTCTCCGGCTTGAGCCATTGCGCACAAGGAAAGGATTGGCTCAGGAATGCAAGGAGGAAGGTGCGTCCCTTGTATTTCTTAATTTTACTTGTCCCAGCCTTTGGCCATCCCATCGCGGAGAAATTTCTTGGAAGCTTCATATGAGTTTCCTCACAGCAAAGAAAGTCAAAACAGACTAGTCCAACCATGTCCTCCTCTGAAAGCAGAGACAGGTTTGAAAATGCTGGCGGAGGATGGGAGTGACAACAACTTGGTTTGATTAATTAATAAGTAAATCATGATTACACGATGGTACCTTAGCTGAGGGATGACATCCTGAAAAGTAGAGGGAAAACCACTGTCTACAACAAAATATCTACAACCTCAGCGTGCATCGACATCTAAATGCTACTCTATTATCCGTAGTTAAAGGGATAAAACAAGTTGATTTTTACGTAGGACGATGACATCGAGAGGCTCTGTGATTTTTTGTTTCGGTGGAAAAACAATTTTGTGCCTTTTACTTTTCTTTCTTTCTTTTCTTTTTTCCCCCAAAATGGTCCCTTTACTTTTTAAAAGTGTTCATCCCAAGACGTGCTTTGGTGTCCAACTTGACATTTTGGCCGACGAAATTTATAGAAGGGCTAACGGGAGACATTTTTAAAAAGTATACAAATCATTATAATTTTGAATTTTGGATAAGAGCATATGGACCACTGCAAAAATTATTGCGATACATCTACTATCTAGTACACAATCACCACATTTGTAATCAAAGTGTGGTTCATAAAGAGATAGCAAGATTGATGCATACATGGGAAAATGCCGCTCATAACCGACCACAAGCAACAAAAAGGAGGTTCAAGGGAAATTGATGGACTCCTACCCGACCTTGATGAAGATGAATCTCACGTCGAGTGGTTGAGTAAATAATAGATGGACGATTCCTTTCTTCGAAACTTACCCACATGCTTAAAATGTCTGTGTCTCGTGCCATGATTATTCCTATAAAGTGGTAAAAAATTGTCAGCAAAACAGATCTCTAGAGTAACGAGAAGACCGTGAAACGATATCCTCTCTTGATTACACTCTGATTCATAATTAAGTAACCTGAGGAGCACAGTTCATATGTTTACATTCTGCTCCCCGTCCAAGCAGATTATTACGTGGTTTACTTCAAGATTTCAGTGCACCACCAATCCCTGGTGCTTATTTGAGATTCCACCTTTTTAAGTTTACTATGTTGTTGGCATTTTTAAGCAAATTTGACTTAAAACTGGGAAAGGAAAACGGAGAGGCTGAGCCTGCCAAAATACAGCGTCCCGTGAGCCTAAAATCTTAAAAATTTCGCGTTGGAACATTTTTTAAGTTGGTGATATTTTTTTTTTTAATATTTTTGAGAAGAAATTTTTTTGCCCTTTAGTAAGTAATTAACACCATAAAGATTTTACCAATGTCCGTATAAATTCAATAAGTTACAAACTCCTCTAAAATAGCATAAATATCGCTACTTACCAATACTATTATAAATAAGCAACTTATTGGTTTCCTAAAAAAATTTACATGCGGTCAGAAATTATAATCCTCGCAAAAATTACCAAACAGCCCAATAAATTAGTAATTTACCATCTTCTTTCAAAATTTCAACAAGCCACTATAAGGAATTTGTCAATGTCCCATTAAATAACATATTATAATATTATGCAAAAATTATTTCAGGTATGATGAGTTGATTACCAATGTTGTAACGAATTTAAAAAATAATAGTCAACTTTTTTTACAGCCAAATTTTAAAATATATTCCAAATTCGAAAAAAAAAATTGCTGAAAATTATGAATTCATGTGTCAATATATTAGTTTAAGGTGTTACGGAAAAAAGATCAAAATGCGTTTGCCACAAGATTCAGATTTAGGCAAAAAGCAAAAAGCAAAACTCTATACAGACGCTCCCCAAGAAAACTTTAGGCAGGCTCAAGGCAATCCATCCTAAAAATAGGTCCAAACTGGCTAGGCCAATCTAATTTCCCACTCGGAAAACATTGCTTAAGATTTATTATTGTTTTGTTAGATTAAATAGAATAATTGCGCAAGTAAAATATGAAATGGAGCTTTTTATAATATCATGCTTCTTGTCCGTTGTATATCTCTCTCTCTCTCTCTTTTTATATTTTGCACAATTAAGCCAAAGCACTATTTTCTCTCACATCTTATTTTTCCTGAAACTGAGAAAAATGTAATAAATTAGTATTGCTAACAAACAAGCAGCCTGCATGCATCGTCCATTTTCTCTTCTCACAAAATAACTATTCACTTATTTTCTAGAGTTAACACTGAATTCAATTTTCTTTCTTGATCATCTTTATACATGTCTATTATATTTTTCTTTTAATTTAGCAATCGGGTGATGGGTCAGCTTTTGCATACCTTGACTTGTTTATCTCCCTAAGCATATTAAGGTGGAACTTCTCCACATCGGCCTAAGGAAAGAAAAATATTTTGTTGACATATGAGCCAAAAACTTCTTAGTCATTTCAATTCAACTTTGTACACATGGTTAAACCGCAAATTAGAAGTGTATATTATGGAAAACTCGACTCATCTCACGATTATAGCGTCTCAACCCCAAATTCATGAATTTAAGGAAATTATTCGCCATGTTATATAAAATAACAGAAGAAACTTTAAACCAAAATGAAGATAAATTAACAAAGTCCATTGTATTATGAATTAAGCAAAAATTAGAAATTTATAAATTCCAGCTCTCAAATATGTATTCGACTAAACTCCTTATGTTCGGACCTAAAACGATAATAAAAGAGGATAAGCAAAACCATGGTTTAGTAAGTGATAATCACCACTCCTATGACATCAAACAAAGCACTATGCAATTCTAGAAGTATGCATCCATATTTATCAAGACTGTCGCATTCATCACACTTCCCATGTAACAAGTATAATGAATATATTTCAACAAATCTTGGGGTATGCACCCTATCATAAATTATAAAATATAATATAACCATCATATGTCAAATTCATTCGATCTTTAGTGTCAAGAAAATCTTATGGTTATGATTTCACCACATGACAAGACCAAAAACCATATCGACTATGGTTAAGACTCGATAATTACATTGGTTATAATTAAGCCTTAAAATAGAACCGGTCTAGACATAGTATACCATATCATGTCTCAAAATGTAAGTCAACAATGAGCATCAAATCACTATCACAATATCACATGCCAGCACATATATCACCAATGTAAATGACATTTCATTTCTAAAATGTTCGCAGACAACATTCACGTAAAGCTAAAAAATATTCAATACTATGTCACAAAATGCTATACCTTTCTATAAAACAAAGTACGTGCCACGATGATTTACGTTCCTCATTAGAAATTGCACTTCTTAGAAGTAAAGGCGTACCGACTAAAAAAAAAAAGAAAAAAACACAAGTAAAGGCCAAACACTCACTTGGGCCCAAAAGTCCGTTCGGTCCAAAACTCGAAATTGCCTTCTGAGACCCGGATTTTGGGTCTATGGCCCAAGACGCACCCGCGCCTCTAACTTACTTAACGTTGTATAACATCTGAACTTCAATTTTTGTAGAAAATAATTATTTTTGGATAGCAAATGAAAATTATATTTTTCCACGTTTTGGGTGTGCTAGTCTTTTTTCTTGAAGAATCGTATTGAACCCTTCAAAGATTATGTATCAGACTTTCAAACCATCAATATTTATTTGAACAGATCTTATTAATTATTAAATTTTTGGATGTCTAGAAAACCATTTTCCATAACTTCTGGAAAATTAACAAAATATTCGAATGTTTCCAAAATTATGAAAGATTCATAGGTTGTGTTATTTTCTGTGCTGGTTCCAATAAGATGACATCGCAATCCGATGTCCAAGTGGATCGTACAAGTCATCGAAAGGGGTTGAGCATGCAAACTACAACTCTACTTCATTAGAGAGATCGAAATATCATGTTTTTTGAAATGATTAATTCCTCGAGAACAAGAAGGGAATATCTTAAATATAGGGAGGAGACTTTCAATTCAGAGATGGAACTGGCTTTGCAAGAGGAGATCCTTCGGATCAAGCCATTGCGCACAAGATATGGACTTGGCACATCCCTTGTATTCCCTAATTTTACTAGTCCCAACTTTTGGCCGTCCCATCGCTGAGAATTTCTTGGAAGCTTCATATGAGTTTCCTCGTAGCGAAGAAAGTCAACCAACTAGGCCAACCTTATCCTCTTCCAGCAGAGACAAATTTTGAAAATGCAGGCAGAGGATGAGAGTGACAACAACATGGAATTTGCTTAATCAGTAAGTAAAGCATGGCTAGGTAATGCCACCTTAGTTTCTGCTTGGCATCCTGGAAAAACACCGTCGACCACAAAAAGTCTTACAACTTCGGCGCGCATGCACATCTAAATGCTGCTCAATTATACAGGATAAATTAGCATTGTAAGGAAACGGATTGTTGAAATGTACCTCCTTAAACAAAGCCGTAAAACGCACAGTCAGCAGATTAAAGAACTGCAAAAAATACTCAAACAAATGAAGATTGCAGATAGCTCTGTATGACCAGAATATCTATTTACACTCCTTACCGCTTTCAGATGTAGTAGTATGGGTTGTATTGGGTGCTTATGCACTGAGATGTCTAAGCTCTAGAATTTGAGCCTAATTCGAGGGTTGAGATGCGTACTCAACTGAGTTATGTGAAAGTCCACCATCGAAATGCTTTGTGACTTTGATGGTGGCATCTAATCTAAGAAAACAGGATTCATAACGCATTGGCATTCCTTCACAAGATTAAACGGCGACAATTTGAATAACTTTTTCTGTTGTTTTCAATCCCTCTAAAATGTCAGAAGACAGTGGTCATTACCGACTGATGCTAGGATAAAGGGTTTAGAAACTCAACGTCGCCATTCAAGTGTTCTTGAACTAACTTAGAGACGAGACTTCATTTCATACTTATTACTAATAAAAAAACGATGAAAGGTAAATCATGTAATATATGTTACAAAACAAAGATTATACAAACAAAAGTGGGAATAATATAGGAAAAGGAAAACCCAAAGCTGAGCTTGTAGAGGACGACGGTGATCAAGATTTAGCATATCTCCAGTGAGGGGGAAGGAGAAGGAGGGCAGGAACAGTAAGGAGTTGAATCATGCTCACTTCCACTCCAATTGCTCCTGCTGCTAGGGTCCTGCCCAAGCATCTGGCTTTCAATCATCGTAACCACTTCAGACATCTCAGGTTGAACAGATGGATCGCCATCAGCACACAATAATGCTAGCCGGACTAGTTGCTCTGCCTCTTTTTCCACATAATTCCCGTGCAAATTGGGATCGACCACTCTTCCCAACTCATTCTTGTTCATAAATCGATCAACCCATTGCTCTAAACTTAGATTTTTATTATATGCGGACACATCAAGTTTCAAATATGGCTGTCCAGAGATGAGCTCAAGAAGCATTTTCCCATAGGCGTGAACACTCTTCTTCAGTACGCGCTTTCCTGTGAGCCAGCCCTCTGGGTCATTTAACTCGACTCTGCTGAAGGCATTGGTGGTGTCAACACAAGCATCTTTATAGAGATGATGAGTTTGAGGAGAGGAATCAGAATCATGCGAATCTTTTCCTTGGGATGAGGATGTGACACTCGCAGGGGGGTTGAGAATAGGAATAGTCCTTCCCTTAAAACAAAAACCTCCTATCACGGCCTCAGATTGGGCATTCAGATATATAGTCGACGAGGAAACGTCACGGTACATGATCTTAATGTTGCATTGATCATGTAGGTGCGCAAGACCTCTTGCCACTCCCAAGGCTATACGCTTGCGAGCCATCCAATCGAGGGGTCGGATGGACCGATCCCGTTTATGTCTGAGATTATAAGCTAGGCTGCAGTTGATCATCGAGGGATAGACCAGTAAAAGCTCTTTCTTGGTCCTACAAAAGCCAATTGCGCATAGCACGTTTGGATGTGTCGAGCTTCCCAGTTGCACTTCTGCTTCAAACTGCTCTTCCCTCCATTGATCGACAACGGTCGCTCTCTTTACTGCCACTAGAGAATCATCAGCCAAGCGCCCCCGGTAAAGCTTCCCAAATCTAGCTTCTGCCAAGAAGTTTTCGCAGCTAAAATTGTCTGTGGCGACTCTGAGCTCCTTTAGGTAGAAGCTTTTAGGAGGTGTTTTAGGTGCTGGATCACCTTGAACGGACTCAGTATCACTGCAGGTTTCGAAATTGAACACCATCTTCAAGGGGGAAAAATAGATTCTTCTCAAATACAAATGGATCGTATAAGCTAGATGGTTTTTCTCGATAGATAGTGATTGGTTCGAGAAAAAACCTTTTGCGTACCCGAAGAGACCTGCTTGTACACAAAGTTTTCATAACTCCAGTTCGGATTATGCCCGTCTTTCGCACGACTGCTTTTGGCTGGTGTGAATGAAAGAATTGGAAGGAAAAGACATTAAATTGTAGGCTTGTGTCAAGTGTGGGGCTATCTCTCTCCAAAGCCTTCCTGTGAGCAGCTGCTATAGAGAGAGAGAGAGAGAGAGAGAGAGAGAGAGAGAGAGAGGATTCATTGCCGCGAAGCTTCCAAATTTGACAAAACGTGCAACTCATCTAAAGCCAAATTTGCATAGTATTCTTGGATTCCTGCGCATTGAAAGTCCAAATGTGAACAGCGCTAGTCCTTGTCAATATACTAGCTGTACATTACATGAAAACGCTGTTTAGCTTTTACATATTCCTGCAGATCCGTACTTCTAATTACTAGTATTTGGAACACATGCTTACTTGGATTGATCATATTGCAATTTCAGTGGAAAATTTTCTATATCAGTGGAAATACTAGTAGTAATTTTAGATCATTATTCTATTTCTCTATGTTTCATTTTGAAGAGATAATCCTCGGAAACAAGAAACAAACGCATTAACAATAAGTAGAAATCTTTACTATGATATATTAAAGACGTAAAATTTATATTTAGTCGATACAACAAATAAATGAAAATCAGGAATTTTTTATGTTAGATCTATCTGAAGTTAGGGTTGACCAAATATTGGAAGAGACAAAAGTACTAGATATGAGTTCATCTTCCTTGTAAACTCCCTCCACAACTACTCTTGGCGTACTGCGATTATCATAACTGATTTTTCAAATCTTGTGACTTCAAAATTAATTATTTCCTCTACATTCTTGAAAAATATTTTGTGAAGGAACTTGGAAAGTTTGTGTCACTAATTAATCAATGTACTATCCAAGTAGTCTGTGCTATGCACAGGATATACATGGATTCCATTCATTGGTATTTTAATGGAGTATAAAATTTTCAAAGCCAAGAGTGTTACCAAACTAAGGTACCAATAAGTGTGGCCCAAGAAAAAAATAGAGGTTGTGAGTGCTTAGTTTGAGCTAAATGATGTTATTTTGTTACAAGATTGATAATATTCGCATTCAATTACTCATTTGAGTTAAATTGAAAAAACAATTTTAATTAGCATAGAAAGTTTTAGCCATAATAAAGACAATGTTCGTACACGACGAGGGGATTATGAGATAAAAAAACGACAAATGTACTCATGTGTCCATGCTTAGAAAATGATACAAACTATATGTACAATTTAGGAGATTCTCATAATTGTATATATCTGCTTTGATTATGCATATGCCTCATTGAGTATATTTGATGTTATAATATTTTATTATGTTAGATGGTAATCTCACATAATCTATAGATAGGATCATGATGTAATAGTTAGAAAAAAAAAAGTTTGACTCGGTCAAACTTGGTGGCTCTCTTCTAATAAAACACATAGAGAAACTGCCTCAAGTAAAAGAGATACATAATGAGAGAGAGAGGCTTGGTGATGCAAGACGAGTACTCTTTTTTTCTTTGTCGAAGCAACACGAGTACTTAAGTGGTTATATTTTGTATTAAGATTTGCGATTAGAGATAAGTTATTCTTTGAAAATCTATCATCCTAAGAAAACTATAGCAAATTGCCCTGGAAGATGGTTGAGATTGAAATGTGAAGAAGTGTACCTTATCTTAGTGTTACGATTAGAAGTACACGGTTAATTAATTATGATAGCGAAATTATTAATTTTGTCTTGCATGACGCATGCCTGTGTTAGCTTAAGTTCTTGAACTATCTGTTTAGAAAAATGGTATCCTTTGAGATGGACTGTCATTTCAATTGATTTTGGTGACATGAAGATGAATTGGTGACCGGGAAGAGTGCATTCGAATTAGAGTATTAGCAATTAGCAAGGAGCACCCAAAAAGGCCGTTTCTGTATGTTATATTGGTTAATTAAAATAGAATAAGGGTCAATCTATCTGGGCATAGAAGAAATGCATATATTTTCGAGAGAATTAAGGAAAAAAATTATTACCATGATAGAGTTAATGGAGATTGTCTATGCATTTTATTTAAGAGAGAAAGCAATTAGCAAAATTGTCAATAGAGAAATAATGATTGCACATATTATGTAGTTATAGCTCATGCTTGATTTTGAAATAAGGTTATCAATGATCTCTACTTGAGGTGTTAGGAAGAACATGAAAAGTATTTGAAGATTTAGATACAATAAATAAGAGTTGATTTATATAAGTTTTCAAGTGGATAATGTGATATGATTAGGCGATGTACATAATTGAAATGACGGAAATGTTGAAAGAAGAATTAATTGTTAGTGAGATATTTGAGTTGTGATGACTATAGAAGATGATGCAAATATCTTAGTTTTATAGATATCCTTCGGATTAGATTTCAAGAGTCAACGAGTGATAATGAATTTTATGCTATTGGAAAGATTGTCGCGAGGTATTATATTAGCTGATGACACTAGCGAGTCCATTTAAGAATCAATTTTTTTATAGAATTAGAAAGAGAAAAAGGAAAAAGAATGTTGAATGGTAGACTGCTGATGTGAATTTTAGGTCTGGCATATTCTAACAATTATTCTTGGTGAATTCGTTTAAGGATGGTAATGCCGAATTGGGAAACTAAGTAATGGATTCAAAATTAATAAGCATTTAGTGAATGGACATAAAAAAAAAATATAATAATAATAAAATAAAAAGGAATTTTAGAATTCTACTGATGCAAAATGACAAAGTTGAGGCCTATACCTCTAAACAAGTAAAATCACATGCAAAGAGTTACTCCACTCATGATCTAGAGCTAGCAGTGATTGAGTTTTGCATTAAAAATATTGCGGCATTATTTGTATGGTGAAAAAATGTAATCTCTTTATAGATTCCAAAATCTTAATTATATTTCTATTTTATTCAAAAATAATTGAACATGAGACAAAGGAAACAAAGGAGATAGTTAGGGCTCTTGAAAGCTACAATCTGTCTTAAGAGAAACGATGTACCAAATGCCTTAGGCAGTAAGTCTTCTTTGACATGTCAACATTACCTATTACTCAAGAATTTATCCCTAAGGATATAAGAAAGTTGAATCTAGAGGTATTTGTTTATCAATTTGGTGCTCTTTTAGCTAATCTCTTAGTACAACCAACCTTAATTAATAAAATCAAGTCAAAATAGAATGAAATTTTCCATTGAGGTATATCTAAATTTCTTTTAAGAAGTATAGAATGGAATAATTGGATAAAAGGAAAAGTTTGACTTAGTCAGACTTGGTGGCTTTATAATATAACACAGAGAGAAACTGCCTCAATTAAAAGAGATGAAGTATGGAATGGAATAATTGGATAAAAGAAAAAGTTCGACTTGGTCAGACTTGGTGGACTTGGTCAGACTTGGTGGCTTTATAATAAAACACAGAGAGAAGGGGAGAGGAAAAAAGGAAAGTAGAAAGGGAAAAGAAAAAGAGGGAAACTCGCAAGAGCTCGCCTCAAACGTCCCGACAAGCCGAATTAATTTCATTTCACAGTGCCTCATAAGGATTCAAGCTATTTGTTCATCTAATCTGTGGAACTTTGACCATGGCATAAGAAATTTGACTAATGAGAGGTGGACGCACATTCATGTAAGGGATAATATTAAATTTATACTATATTAGAAGATTTCATCTCAAAATCTTAAATTTTTAGAATAGTTGGTAGTGATTTTACAAAATCCAAGATGGTATTATAGCATGAAGTTCTAAATTCAAATCTTTCGAAACTCTATATGCCATCCCAATTAATTATGTCCTGCTTAGTAGTAAGAAAAACCACAATGAATGGAATGGCGTGGCAATTTATCAACAATCTTATTCTTCTATTCACTTGCCGAAAGTGATCACCTTTTGAGAAAGAGCCGATTTCAATTGGAGAGAGTGACAAGCAAAAGCCAATTTGACAAAACCGAAAGTGATCGCCTTTTATGATGGGTCTTTCTTCTTCTTTGCTTCCTCTGATGATAAGCGTGACAGCAATGCTCTATCTGTGCACTGATAATTTAATAAAACAGCCCCAACTAATCTTTTCTCATCCTAGTTGGCGTGTATAAATGAAATGGAAGGAAAAGTCATTGAAGTGCATTTGTAGGTTGATGTCAAAGTGGGGCTATCTCACTCCAGGGCCTTCCTGTGAGCAAGTTTCGTAGAGAGAGAGAGAGAGAGGTTTCATTACCTCGAAGCGTCCAAATGTTTTGTTAAAAGGCAATTTGACTAAAAGGGCAACAGATATAAAGCAAATTTTGCAACTAAGTCCATTTTTCCTTTTATGACAATTAACGATCTTTTACATGTGTTAAAAAATTATTTTCAGAAGGAACTTAGAAAGTTTGTGTCGCTAATTTATCATTGTACTAGCCAAGCAGCCCGTGCTATTCCGGGGGCCGGGAGACACATGGATTCCATCCCATTGTTCTTTAAATAGAGTAAAAATATTCAGAGCCATTTGTCAAAAATTTCTCTGTACACAACATGTTCAATATGTCACAAGTCCATCTCTCATTTTTACTTTGGAACTTGCAACCTAAAATTGTCCACGGCTATAAAAACCAGCCAAGGGAGTAACAAACCAACATGGCTTAAAGTTTGGCCTCAAATTTTGTTTATTGTCACAGAGAAAGGGGAGCTGCTTTCTCTTACAAATAAATGGCCAGTGAGATTCGGTGGGTGACATAATTGTGCATGGAATCAGCACTTTGAGTACTACATTACCTAAATCCAAAGTTGGATTAATGATTCATGGTAACAAAACAGGCATGCCTACTTTGAGCCGCAACTTGTGATTGCAGCCCCTGCAAGTTTTAGTGATTATAGAAACTCCAGGAAGAGGCCTTACAAATGGAATCTGAGTTGTTGAAGGCCCCGTTTTAGAAGGTCAATGGTATGAACCGCGCTGTCAATGGCATGAGTTAAGCTCGTTAATGAGGTGATAAAGTATGCCTACAGGAAAAATAATTGCCTGCAACTACTCTTCCAAAATGCTTATTAATCATGAGATCCTTACCGAGGCAATCTAATTTAATTTTGATGACTCTTGAACCCATGATATCTGCTCTGTCTTGAAGGATTTGTTGGGGACTCTCTGCATTTCATGAAAAAACCCTCTTTTGTGCATAAATTTGCCTAGATTCTGTTTGTTTCGAGAGATTTTTTTTTTTTTGTTATAAAACATTTTCCTCATTTCCTAGCGTTTGATCACTAAAGATAATGGGTCAATAGAAAATCATATTCCTCGTAAACTAAAAACCTTTGCTTAAATTGAGAAAATGATTTCCTCTTTCAAAAATCAAAAATCATTTTTCCAAACATGATTAAACATCAGCATTTGCACTAGAGAATTTATGCTTGAGCATGGAATCCGAACACCCATTCTCAAGTCCTTAGCAGCAGCCCTTGGTGTAGAGACCAACCAAGTTTGTGTCCAAAGACTGGATTGATGCCTAGACCAAGTTCCTTGACACTCAAGCCTCAAAGCTTGATACCCCGACCCAGCTCCTCAACACTTGGGCCTAGGTCCACAAAGCTTGGTCCAAAGACCCAACGCTCATGCTCAAATCCCCGAGGGCAGAGCCTAGGTCCATCGAGACCATACCTAGGACCTCAGTGGCCATGCTCAGGTCACCTATGCTTTGGCCCGGGTCCATAGAGGCTAGGCCTGGGATCTAATGCCCATGTTCGATTCCTGAACTACTCATGACCAAATCATTGTGCCCAATTATGTCTATTTCAGAAAATAAAGTTGTTTTCCTTTTCAAACAATGGAATGATTTTCAAACTTCGGTCAAACATCGAAAAATATTGTCATTTTTCTATAAATGACATCTTGGGAAGCATTTTCCAAAAATGTTAGATATTCCAAGAAATAAATTGTAAATATTTGCGACATGCGCGTTAAATGTGAATTGATCACATTACGATTTCAATGTAATTTTTTTTATATGAATGGAAATATGAGTAATAATTCTAATATTATTTATTTCTCTATGTTCCATTTTAATAGTCAATCCTTGGGAATTAGAATCAAATGCATTGACAGTAAGTAAAAATCTTTACAATGACGTAGTAAGAGATACAACATATAGTCAATCAATGCAAAAACAATAAAAAAATCAGGATCTATTTTCGATATTTCTTTCTGGAGTTAGCGTTGACCAAATATTGGAAGAGACAAAAGAACTTGATCTGAGTTCAACTTCCTCGTAAACTACCTCCACAGCTACTCTTTGCCGAGAAAGTTATGTCACTAATTTATCCCTGCACTAGCCTAGAAACCCGTGCTATCCAGGTGATGCACGTGGATTCCATTCATTGTTCTTAAATAGAATATAAATTTTTCAGAGCCAATTTGGAAAAAGGGAATATATTTAAATTGCTTTCGTGGCTTTACCTAGGGGTAGTTTATCACCATGGCATATGGTACATGAACACTGGAAGAGGCCTCGCAAATGAATCTGAGCTTACAGCACATCGTTGCCTTTATATATATAATGAAGCCACTATAGAATTAGAGCATGTGGAAGGCTTCTTTTTTGAAGTTCAATGGTATAAACCACTGTCAACGGCATGAGTCAAGCTTGTAAATGAGGCGATGAAGTAATAAAAGATTATAGTCTGCTCTCCTGAAATGCTTATTACTAATAGGATCCTTAATGTGTGAATCTAATTTAATTTTAATTGCTCTCAGACCTATAGTCGTTATGTCTCGAAGTATTTGTCGGGGGAATCTCTTCATTTCTTGAGTTTCTGCGCAATTTGACAAGCATCGCAAACTATACAATCGAGCTAGGCAAGTGGGCAAGTATGTTTCTCTTTGCTTCTCTCTCTGGGACCCCGAGACATTCGCGCCGGTGGCTGGGCTCCCAGCCACAATCTCCTGCCTCTGTCCCTTCCCATGTGCACACCCTCTCTCATTTCTTGTTTCTAATTTTATTTCTCTTTTTTCACTCTATTTATTTATCTCAAATATACAATGAGTCGAAGGAGCATTGTGTATATGAAATAAATGAGAAGAACAAAAAAGTATAGTCTAAGGAATTAATTGGCTAAAAAAAAGTTTAGGAATTAGGGTGAATATATTGCAAAATTTAACAACTATTGGTGTCTTCAATCCTTTTTTGGAAGGTAAAAAGTTCTCAATGACAATCATGAAAATATAAAAGAATCTATGTATATGGTTGACAAAAATTTCATCTTGACCCCGTGAATGGATTAACCTTAGTAGAAGACAAGCGCTAAACGTTGGTACATTTTGCAATTAAATGAATAATTATGTCATTTTTGTTTTATTAGAATTGTACGTTTATATCTATACCGGATGTTTCGGTGAATTCCTCTTTTACCTCTGTCACCTTGTCACTTTCAGATTTCCTTCTGCTTCAAAAATGAAAGGGCTTTTGGTCCACTAAGTTGAAACCTTATTTGATTAAAAAAGGATTATAGAAAGCTAACGTGTAGTTTATACTAATACATTGTAGTAATTACTCAAATTATGTTGTTCATTCCAGAAACTCCATGTTTACTTTGCTTGGCAATGTAACTAAAGTTAATGAACTGCAAGTCATTCTAGTCTTATGAACTCAAAAAGTTAGAGGTGGTACATCATTCATTGGAAGGCATAATTCAATCTCAACCATAATCATCATGTTCCATATCCATATGAATATATTGGACTAACATTGCTAATGATATTGAAATCATGAAGGTAATCAGAAACATGCACTAATGACCTACAACAACGAGTAGCAGATGTAAATCATACATTAAACGTCACTAAGAAGGAGGTCGGTAATAAGCAATCACAGCATACGAAGACTGAATTGCCGACAGAACCAGAAGTATGAATGCCGCTATAGTTGATATGAGATACCACCGCGATTTGAAGTAGATGTTCTTGAAGCTGGCTCAATGCACTCGGAAGTCCTTCTCACAATACGTGTTCACATCCTGGAACACCTGGCATAAATGGTTCTTGCGGATGTCAAACACAACATCTTTCCCAATGTTGCTAAAGAAATGGGCAATTTTCTCATCCGTCCCAAAATATCTCTCAATGATCTTGCGGTTGCATAGGTACTCGGCATCTGCTGGTGTGTTAAGGAGGCAACCCATGAAAGTGGCATAAGTTGTGACATGCTTGGAGGAGTCCCTGTGGCATTGCTCAAATGCAATAAAATTAAGGAACAGAGAACTCAAGAAGTCATCGAATTTTAGTACCGGAATTTCCAAGACACCATTGCTGAATTTGATGTCCATGAAGCTTTCACAATGGGTGGGCTTGAACTTAATGCCTGCTTTGTGGAGCTTGTTCGCGGGCTGGATCAGGCGAAGGAATTTATTTTGTTCTCGCCTTGTTTCTGGAGAGTTTGTTTCTAGAGAGTCATGGATGTAAGTCAAACGGAGGAAATTAAGCAGATGTTGCAGATGTTCTCCTTCCCTATCGGAGTACTTCTTCAAGACTTCCTTTGGTCTTTGAAGCATCCGGTTAAAGAAACTCAAGGCGAGATCGGATAGAGAAAGATCGCTCTCATTTGAGGATCCCAGCGTCAGATCGAACAGACGTTTAAGAACGAACCATGGAATTTGGTTCTCGAGTTTGGCGAGATCCCGCATAAGGAAAGGCAAAACCCAGGGCTCTGTCAACAATGTAGGAACCAAAAACGATTTGGAACCAATTGTAGGGTATGCGACCCTTTGCTCTAATATTAATTGTAGAGTGCGCAGCTTATAAAATATACGGAAGCATTAAAATACTCAAATCAAACTAACCGGGTACAAGTACACACTTAAACAAGCTAATACAAGCATACACTCTGCTATTCTATTTTTCTTCCCTTCTCGATCACGGAGGGATAACTCGCTCACACGGAGCTCCTGAGACTGCAATGTCTCCTGAAGTTCACCGTTGCACCTGGCGACTTCCTCGCTGTTCCGAAGCTCTCACTGCTGGAGGCTTCCCCTGAAGCTCACATACGTGTGACTTCCCTAAAGTTCACCTTTGCTGTGGTGACTTCCTCTCTGGCCTGAGGTTCTCCGCCTGCATGTGGCGTGAGCCCTCTCCCTGGCCTGTTGACCCGAGGCTCCAAGCCTCCCTACTCTGCCTGCGGTGGCTTGAGGCTGTTAAGCCTCTCTTTGAGGCCTTTTTGGCCTGAGCTCAAATGCATCATGTACTACCATATTTATAAGCATCTTCCACCGCCTGACTCCACCGCCTGGATTCCACCGCCAATTCCTTCAACGTGCAAGGGCTTTTCTTCTTGGCTAAGTAGTCAAAATTTGTGGGCTGCGAATTCTCTTCTTGTTGCCGACTTCAATGTGAATATAAAATTATTGCCGCATGCCGCAAGTTTCTCTTTCCTTCGTGCTCTCCTGAAGACTCCAGCAACTATTATTTTATTGTGTGCCCAACCTTTTCTTTGGTCAACATGTGCTTTCTCTTTGGCGGTTTGGCTCTCCACGAAGGAGAGAATTCCTTGCAACTATTCACAATATTATAATATTGTGAGCCCTTCTTCTTTGCATGCTTTCTCCAGAATTCTCACGTACCTAGTGGAGAATTCTTTCTTTGCTTTCTTCATGCTCCTGGCTTCTTGTTATCATGTTAGGTGTTGTACTCCAACACTCTCCCTCAACACCTAATACTCTTCTCTATAGCATCTGATATTCATCTCCATCAGTTGCATCTACAACTGCGACTTTCGACTGGGCTTTGCGAAGCTCGGACTTCATCAACTCGATCTCGAGAAGCTCCCCCTTCTTGAGTGCTCCTTTGATATAGTCCCCGGTCGCTAGCTCTGAGTTCACGAACCTCGATCGACTCCTCTAGGTTCTCGGTCTCCGGCCACTGGTTTTGATACTCCGGTTCCTGACCTCCTAGGCTCTGACACTCCGATCCTTGGCCTGCTCTGGATTCACGATCCCTAACCGCTAGCTCTGATACGGTCCCTGGCCGACTAGCTCTGATACCAATTGTAGGAACCAAAAACGATTTGGAACCAATTGTAGGGTATGCGACCCTTTGCTCTAATATTAATTGTAGAGTGCGCAGCTTATAAAATATACGGAAGCATTAAAATACTCAAATCAAACTAACTGGTACAAGTACACACTTAAACAAGCTAATACAAGCATACACTCTGCTATTCTATTTTTCTTCCCTTCTCGATCACGGAGGGATAACTCGCTCACACGGAGCTCCTGAGACTGCAATGTCTCCTGAAGTTCACCGTTGCACCTGGCGACTTCCTTCTGTTCCGAAGCTCTCACTGCTGGAGGCTTCTCCTGAAGCTCACATACGTGTGACTTCCCTAAAGCTCACCTTTGCTGTGGTGACTTCCTCTCTGGCCTGAGGTTCTCCGCCTGCATGTGGCGTGAGCCCTCTCCCTGGCTTTGTTGACCCGAGGCTCCAAGCCTCCCTACTCTGCCTGCGGTGGCTTGAGGCTGTTAAGCCTCTCTTTGAGGCCTTTTTGGCCTGAGCTCAAATGCATCATGTACTACCATATTTATAAGCATCTTCCACCGCCTGACTCCACCGCCTGGATTCCACCGCCAATTCCTTCAACGTGCAAGGGCTTTTCTTCTTGGCTAAGTAGTCAAAATTTGTGGGCTGCGAATTCTCTTCTTGTTGCCGACTTCAATGTGAATATAAAATTATTGCCGCATGCCGCAAGTTTCTCTTTCCTTCGTGCTCTCCTGAAGACTCCAGCAACTATTATTTTATTGTGTGCCCAACCTTTTCTTTGGTCAACATGTGCTTTCTCTTTGGCGGTTTGGCTCTCCACGAAGGAGAGAATTCCTTGCAACTATTCACAATATTATAATATTGTGAGCCCTTCTTCTTTGCATGCTTTCTCCAGAATTCTCACGTACCTAGTGGAGAATTCTTTCTTTGCTTTCTTCATGCTCCTGGCTTCTTGTTATCATGTTAGGTGTTGTACTCCAACAAACAAGGGGTCATGCCTTATTACATCGGTGGCCCCTTTCCATCTACGGGAGTACTTGCAAAACAGCTCAATGATGAAGCAAGCATCAAGTACCATCATCTGGATGAGCTCATCGCTGTTGAAAGCTAAGGCCTCAGGATAACACTTTCTTATCTTCTCCTCCATCGGCTTCAAAGCCTCAGCGAACTGTTGTAGCTTCTCCATCTGTAGCTTCTCCGTCCTCTGGTGCCTTCGATTGAGCAGATCGATGAAGAATCGCCGCTTATGCTCTTGAATCTTTTCAAACTCTGGGTTTTGGTGGTGGTAGGGCCCAATCGGGACCGTGCTAGGCCGGTACGCCATCTGATTAAAATCGGACAGACTTTGAGGCACTCTAAAGATGCAGAAACTTATCTCGTCTGCTGATCCTCGGCTCCTACCATCGGACGACCCAACATCGACCACATGATGAGAAGAACTACTACCACTCCTGGCGTTTCGGTTGCCGTGAGAATCCGACTCTCCGGGCATTGGTGTTTGCTGAAGATTTTTCTGCGATTCGCACCGCGCAGAAGGTCTGAATTTTTGTAGTACTTTTCGTAATTGTAAAGAATGAAGATAGGCGATGCCGGAAATTTCCAGGAAATTGGCGTCAGTATTTGTTGTTTCTGCCAGACGACTTGCTGTCTTGACTTTATTAATAATTGATGGTGGGGTCGTCTTGCTTTTAGTTTTAGTGAGAAAAGAAAGACGACGGAAACAGTGATGATGACCGGGATATATCTTAAGTATTGGCTAGGTCGGTTCCACTTGAGTTTATGTATTGACTTATAATGAATTTCACAGAAGTAGCATTGGCTTATTTGACCAATCTTCTATGAGGTCAAGAGTCTTTTTTTTTCTTTTTCTTTTTTGGTTGGGTCCCCCATGGTTGTTGCGTTGCCCTTTCCACCTTTTAATTCCATAAAAAGTTTAGAAGCTGGAAGCTGGGAACATTACCCAAAAATTTTGATTTTCAATTTTGAATTTGTTTAATGCAATTTTAAATTGACTTTTCAACGTAATCAATCCGGTTAATTTAGGTTGAAAAATTCTAATGTGCCAGCCCAATCAATACCGGTCATTTTACATAACATGCGCGATCTAATATGTACAACTCCGTTAAAAAAAATGTCATATTGAGAACTTTTATATTTTAGATTTTTCCTTTTTACTTTTACTGTTCATCATCTTCCTCAATTCGTCAGGTACTGTTCATCCACCATTATTGCCTTCTCCACCGCCACTGCTACGGCCTGCGTCTCCCCACCGCTCGACTTCAAACCCCGCCACGGCCAACCATGAGCCCCCAAATCTGTGTTGGTCCTGGGCAGATCATCCTCCGATCCGAAGTCATTGAACAGATCCACCCTAGTTGCGAAGTCCTCGAAGCTTCCGGCCTGTTCTCAGAGTTTTGCCAACATTGATCGTACCAGATATTGATCATTGTGTCGCGACTTGAAGTTTTGGCAGAGGGAAACTTTGGGGGAGTGTTGGATCGTCTTCCACGGAGATTGGAGTCGATTCCTCTATAATGTAATGGTTGGATAAGAAAAAAAAAAGGGTGGATGCGGCCGTCGACCAGTCAGAAGGTGGGCAAAACAAGAAAAGAAGCCGGGTGAACTCAAAAGAAAAGAAGGCAACAGAGGAAAAAAAAAAAGCCGGGGAGAAGAGGGGGAAGGGGTGGACGGGACAGAGAAAGGAAAAAGAAACTTGCAAGCCGAATGAATTTGTTTTTTCAAAGCTCGGTAAGGATTCGAACCCTTGGTTTATCTAAGTGGGAGTTAGCACATAAATTCAGAATAATGTGAATCTTAAGCTATGGGGTTCAACGTAAGATTAATTAAGTTGTAGAATTATATTAAAATAAAGTAGTTTAAGGTGTTGTGGAGTCATGGAGTATAAAAAAAATCGAAAAAAATCGATTTTGAGCAACGCTTTGATCAAAACAAACTTTTAAAGATTTGTGTTTGAGCTATAGATAACAAATAACTATTTGCTTTAACTAAGTGTTTTAATGGTGCATGGGGTTTGTTTAGGTCATAATTAAGCTTAGTTTAATTGATTCATAGTTAAGGTAACATTTTACTTGATCGTGATGTTGTTTCTCGCTTATTAGATAGGACTGCCAATTCGCCAACTCGAGTAATCTTTTTTGTTTAGCTTTAGGCTTCCTATGTGAGTTGTTTATCTCTTCAAGTTTGTAAACTCATATTTTGAAATGATATATTATAAGTTAGGGATATGTGTAATAGAAATCTTAAAACTTATTATGAAAGTATAAGTAAGTCCTAAAACTTGTAAAGAATATGATCAAGTATAAAATTTTGTCAAATTGTTGCAATCTAGTCATTCTGTTAATTATGTCTAATATGGTTAATGAAAAATAGTGAAGTGACTTTTTTTTAAATATTTTCTCTCTCCTATGTGACAATGATGTGGCGAAAAGACAAAATGTGAGGCTAAAACGATGTTATTTTGGTCTAAATATGATTTTTGATACAAATTTTATTTCAATTAAATTAAAAAAAAAGCTTAAATTTAAAAAGGAAAAGAAAATGAGGAAGAAGAACCAGGAGACGAGGGCTTTGTAGCCCTTGGGGAATGGTTTGGGGCTGGCATCCCTCACCAACGGCAAGCAAGGACATGCAGGCCCTTGGCTAGATCTAGGCGAGGGTTGTGGCCCTCCCTTAGATTGGGCAAGGGCTGATGACCCTCAAAGGTGGTCAGCAATGGTGGGGCAACAGCGGCAACAAGAGGTGCCATTGCCGCCTACTTCTTCTTATTCTTCTTTTTTTTTTTTTTTTTCAAAAAAAAAAAATTAGCTTATCTTTCTATTAACTTAAATAAAAATTTAGATTAAAATTAGATTTGTACCAAAGCAACATCATTTTAACCATATAACCACCACTAGGGAAGATAAAATATTAAAAGAAAGTCATGTTAACATTTTCTGTTAGTTAAATTAGACAAAGTTAACATAATGACTCGATCACGCTAATTTGATAAGTTTTAGAACTTGATTGCAATTTTTATAAGTTTTATGACACAATTGTACTTTCGTGATAAATTTTAGAACTTTCAGTGAACATATCTCCATGAGTTATGAAATGATAAATTTTGTTGGATGAAATTTGGACCATGTACCTAATAGTCTTTGGCTATTTGTGAATGTTTTGACAACATGTTATGAAAGACATATTGAAAAGGTTAAATGCATTATTTTGCAAATTCGGTTTGTGAAATGAATTCTTAAATAATTTAAGAAATACTTTACAAAATGTATTATCACTTATGAGCTAAGTTGTGAAAAGATTTATATTTTGGTTCATAAGATGGATTCTGAATTTGATTTCTCATATTGAAGGATGAGATTTTGATGCTCATTATCATTATGAATCCAATTAAGGCAAAATTTGCATATTGGTTTTGTGATATCATTTTGGGTCAACTCACCAACTAATAATAGGTGGAAATTTTGTCAAGGAGGAATCTCGATCGCTTTGTTGCTAAGTATTATGTTGTGAATATGATTAGATATTAAGCAATAGATTGATTGATAGAATAGACCATTGATATGCGACTTTTACAGATATCAATTAATGGAATTGACCATTAATTTTTTATTTTTGATGGTAGATTAAATGAGTATTTTTAAAATGTATAAAAACTCTATTGAAATAAAGTTAACAATATTTGATTTGAAAAGTATATTATGTCTTAGGTTTGGATGATGAGTTTCTGGTATTATTTTATATATGTGCTTAGTGGATGCATAATCTACTTAGAACATATTCATACTACTCAATAGACGGTGGTTGCTTATATCATTTGTCTATTGTTTTTCAGGTTATTCCATTAGCGGCAAGTAAAGCAAGAGTGCTATCAGCGAGGAACTTTTGGTTTCAAGAATTTTTTGTTTGAGCTATATGTGATCGAGATGAGTTTGCTAGATAGTTGTTAGTTTAGTGATGTGCATATTCTTATTGATGAATTATAGAAACTTTTATTATAACCAATTTGCTGATTTATCATATATATGCATATATTGGAGATATATATTTTGATAACAAATTGTTGATTTGCGTTTGAGAATACGTCCTTAAGGTTGAAGGACGACCACATCATCTCAAATTCTTTGTTGGTGTTGAGGTGACATATAAGATAATGGATCGTGCAAGATTGATGATTTTCTTCTTAGTACTAATTGATTTCAAGGTACATTTTCATTTCATTATCTAAAGAGCTAGACTTTTGCTTATGCATACAAAAGTCTCCACTCTCTATCTATTGGAGTTAGGGGTGAGCAGCGATCTAGGGTCGACCCTGGACCGACCCTGGATCGGCCCAACCCTACCGGTCTTGGTCCGGTTCCCAAGGGGACTGGGTCGGTCCTTGGTCCTGAAATTCCAGGATCAACATTGTGCGGGTTGATCCTCAGTCCTAAGAGTTTTTGGTCAGTCCAACCCAGACCAACCCTGTATATTATATTATATTATATTATATTATATTATATTATTTATAATTCTTTTATATATTCAAACCTAAGTAAAATGTCTGTTAAAAAAAAAAAACCTAAGTAAAATGATGTTAAAGCTATTGACTCCTCATGCTCACAGTCACGGACATACGGCATTCAAAAGGCGTGAAGTTTACGTCGTAAAGGTCTTCACGGCGGCCTCGTCCATAGTCCAGAGTATGTTCTTCACCGTGAGGACCAAGGAGTCCTCACAGTCACAGACTCGCGACATCCAAAACGGCACGAAGTTTATGTCGTAAATCTCCTCACGGCTTCCTTCCCCAAAGTACGTTCTCTTCCATTCTGTCTTCTTTGTTCTTCAATTTGCCAAAATCAAAAGTAGCAACATCCCCGCTCACCTCTGGTTGCCCACGCCGCTCACCTTTGACCGTGCACACCACTCACGCCGCTCGCCGCTCATTGCTCGCCACTCGCCCTTTGCTGTCGTTGCTAGCCTCACTCAACGCTCGCCGCTTTCTGCTGGCCTCGCTCAACGCTTGCCTCTCACCAGTGGACGCTCGCCCCACTTGATGCTTAACGCTTGCTGCTCGCCACTTGCGCCGGTCACCTCGCTTATCGCCGAGTAAATCAAAAGGAAAAAAAAAGACCCTAATTAGAAACCCTAACGCTCGGCTCACCCTTGCTTTCCGAACACAACTTGGCTAGTGAGTTCTACTTTGTGCTTCATTTGAGATCTTCAATGCTCTTGATTTGTGTTGAATTTTTATTTTTCCACGTTTGCTTCGTGTATGTGATCGGTTTGGCTAGGTATTAGTCCCCGTGACCTCCCTTTTTGGACCCTCGATTGACGGGGGCGATTGCATCCGATGTGTTCTTTCTGGGCTTTTCTTTCCTTTTTTGGAGATGGGTTTTAGCTTTGATTGGAGAACCGAATCGTGCTCATCATCCATCATGATTTTAACTGAAGTAGCAATCGGAACCGTATTGATGTCATGTTTTTAAAATCTAGATCGTTGCATGTTGGAACAACAAGCTCGATAAAGACACGAGCTTGTAATTTATGAGCTGAAATTAGGTAAAAAATGCCAAAGTTTTGTTGGAAAAAGAAAGGAAATTTTGGTGATGTCCCCCAATTCTAGTTGCTGTCACTTTGAATATGTCGTCTTTTAATTTAAGACTAGCTATTGCAAATTATGGTGGAAGCGTCGAGGTGTTGTTTGTTGAGACTAGAGACTGCCTTGTAAAGTATGTGGAACCTGAGTCCATTGGGTCTAGGATCAAAGCAGCAATCAAAGAGAAGTCCCCTGATATTACTAATGTTGTGTTCACTGGCTAGCATGCCACAAATAGTTTGCTAGATCACACAATAAAGGTGAGATAAGATGGTAAAATGTCACTTTTGTTGATTGCAATATGCTTGTTAATTCAAAATTCAGTGGGTATAGTCATATAATGACTTTAGGAGGTGCATATGAGCAAAAGACCGACTTTAAGACTAGAGTTTCTCAAGATACAAGTGTGCTTGCTTATGGTAAAGAAGATACTCAAGCAGCTATTCATCTTGCTCATTATTGATGAATGATTTGTACGTGAGTTTCTCTTGAATGGGTTTCTAATGACTAGTTCTTCTTTATTTCTAGATGGATTCCTGCTGAGGATATCAATGTGACAATGAGCATACAGTTGGTAATGCTAAAAAAGAATTGCAACATTTTGGGATGATATAAGAATTTCCTACAAGTATGGGTTCAAATTGTCCTGTAGATTTTATGAGAAACTGGCTTTTTTATTGGTTGCAGGCTCCATCATTATAGTGCTAACGACCTTCCCAGAGAATCGACTTAATTTGGCACAAGAATCAGGCCAAATTCACTTGACTTGGGAGTCGTGTGACAAGATAAAAATCACTTTATTATAGATATGCATCGGCAAACTCTCTAAACTTTGTGAACTCATCATTATCGAGTAACTATGGATGTTACGTAGTTATAGTTTAATCTGAATAATAATTAAATTTCAGAACGAAGTGCCCACTTTTTCTTTCTGGGCTTTGTGTCCTTTTGCTCTTTTGACCTCAATTTATGATTTTGTTGATTACTTCAGCTCCTCTTACTATGTTTAGGCCTTCATAAATTCTGCCCGATGCCTCCTGTTGGCAAATATTCGGATCTAGTGAAGTGCCTATCACAAGGTTATGATGTGATATTCTACTACTAATTTGAATGAATCACACCCTTGAAAAGTGGTACAACCTTCCCTAACATGAATAACTTTCCGTAGATACCAAGTTTGTCAATTTTCCTGCTCTTAAGGGAAATCTTCTAAAGATCCCTTTTTCTTTATCACTTAACTTCTACATTTTCTTTCCTCTGGTAAAATTTCTTTTCCCCCCTCAACCTTTTCCTTGTCAAGACCAGTGGCGGTCATGATTCTCAACCACCCAACATATAAATAGATATTTGATGTTGCCTTTTTCTATTGTTTGTCAATTTTTTAGGGAGTATAAAAAACAAGACGAAAAAAATTATCAATCGGTCCCGGGTTGACCCTGGAACCGAACCGAACCCATTGTGTCGGTCCGGTCCTTGGTCCTAGGCTCAATAGGGTCGGTCCTCGGTCCTAAAAATTGAGAACCGATACTGTACGGGTTGGTTCTAAGGTTAGGGGGTGGCCCGGACCAACCAGGACTATGCTCACCCCTAATTGGAGTCAAGGTAACTTCGAGTTAAATGGCCTCTTTTATCACAACTAGGCTCAAAATTTGGCTCATCTGAATGAAATGAGGGGGAAAAAGGGAATTGAGGGCAATTATGTGAAAATGGTGGGGCTATCGTAGCATTTCAACCATTTAGTAGCTTCCCACATAGAGAGAGATTCCATTTACCTCAAAGTTTTGATATCTTAAAAAGTTCTTCCTCAAGTATAGTATTAGAGAACACATATTATTTCTTGACGTTGATTTAAAAAATGATTTAGATTTCTATTGAGTGTTTGCATATGTTCCACTTTCAGATTGTCATATAACTTTGAGTATCAATCTTTACACTTAGTACAACTCTGTTCGGTCTTTCAACTCCAACTAACCATTATGAACTATTAACATTACTACCAATGTAGTCACTACATCAAGACATTATTATTTTTATTCTCATGTGGAGTTCACCTTCTAATGAGAACCTAAAGTTTCAATGTTTGATGGACGTAGGATGCGAACACTAACCAAGCTTTGCAAAATGAAGCAAATATAACTTGGTGAGGCCCCGTGGAAGGCGGCATAGAAGCGCTCCCTCCCTTTTTCCTTTCCCTTTCGTTTCTTTCTCCTTTCTTTCTATTCTTCTTTCTCTCTCCCTTTTCTGTTCGTGCGTGCCCACTTTTACCTTTTATAATTGAGCTGAACGTCCACTTATTCTCTATTTTTTTTTTCGGTCCCACTACTTTTTGACTCAGTCAACGTCTACATTTTACAATTGTAGTTTTTTTTTTTGGTCGGTACAATTGTAGTTGACTTGAAGTAGAATTACACCAAGGTTCATTGCATACACCCAAACCAAATGCCTGAGTAGTGGAAGTCCTGAGCAAAGCGTTCACCAAATAGTGGATATCTAAGGAAAAATCCAACCGCAAACAAATTTCGCTTTGCACCTACTCTAAGTTGACTATTTGACTCGATACCATTTAGAACTTACACAACAACATGGATTCAACATCTTCTCTGGGTGAAACTTTGCTTCTAGACCCAATTGAAAATCGACATCTGACTCGTAGACTGTTGTCCTTCTTACATCAGTCTGTGAATCCAACTTTTTTCTGACTAAATTGTCGGTTTCTTCCGATGAAAGATTGATGAGTTCAGACAATGGAGAGCTGATGGACTCGAAAAATTTATGCCCTATCGATTATGAGCTGAACATGATATCAAAGCCTTTTCTAACACCTGCTTATGTCGTTGGATGACTGTAAGCTGCTCGAGCTCCTAAAGACTTCAGTCATGAATCATGATAGCTCCGATTTTAAGTATTCAGAACTTTCTTGTAACTTTTGGTGTGTTTTTGGTTACAAAGAAATTATACCAAGTGGTTCAGAGTCATTGAAATTACTGGTGATATAATACATTCTCAGTTGATGACAGTGACGAAAACACAGAAAAAGCTATAGAGATAACGGAAACGCGAGTTTCTCGACTAGTGCCTGACTATTACATATTTATAACGCTAAAGCTGCTTGGTCCTGATAACTCCACTGGATCAAGATGAGATGCAAAGGCAGTGAAGGTGCCCCGAGATTGAGAACTAGTTCGCCAGATATCAACTGACTCTTCTTTTCCGCTTACCCGTCTTTCATCTAAGCAGCTTCATTTGAGAGTTTCGACTACCTCCCACATCGTGGGTCGTTCTGTTGGTGAAGATTGGATGCACCAGAGAGCCAGTTTGACTAATTTCTTAGCCTCATACTCATCATAGTCTCCCCTCAAGCTAGGATCAACTAGACTTCCAAACTCGTCATGCTCCAGAAGATATTTCACCCATGCAAATTCATTGATTCCTCTTTTGGCTCGATCCAACAAAAGATCAAAAGGCTTGAAACCAGAGACTAGCTCGAGGAGCACCATCCCGAATGCAAAGACATCATTCTTTGCTGAGAGTTCCCCTCGTGTCACATACTCCGGAGGCATGTATCCATATGTACCACATAGTCGAAAGGTACTGCATAACTCCGCTGATCTTTCCAAAGCCGAAAGGGGCCTCTTGTAATTGTTCACTGCTTCTGTTTCAGCCGTTTGGTGTGGTGCCATGGCGCTTTTCGACTTCTGGAGCTGATGGTTCCAACCTTTGGGATTCATGAATTTCGCAGAGCCGAAGTCCCCGATGAGAGGTTTGAAGTTCTCATCCAACAAAATGTTTGAAGAGTTTATGTCGCGGTGAATTATCTGAGGATTGCAAGCCTCGTGAAGATACAAAAGCCCTGTCGCTATTCCTAAGGCGATGTGCATCCGGGTGGGCCACTCGAGAGGCGACGCAGAGCGCTCCCCCAAATGGGAAGCCAAGTTTCCATTGACGGCCAATCGATATACCAGCAAGAATTCTCCTAGTTCTGTTGTTGCCTTTGAATCGCAAAAGCCGAGCATTTGGATCAGATTCGAGTGCCTGGCCATAGACCCAACCTGCACTTCGGCATGGCCAAATGTGCGAGCACATCTTTTTATTGCCACCAGAGATCCATCAGGCAACTCCCCTTTGTAGACCTTACCAGAACCACATGGGCCCAGAACATTCACTTCGCTGAAATTGCCTGTCGCGACTTTCAGTTCATGTTGAGTGAATTTTCGAAGCTTTACCTGAGACGGAAGTGATCGGTGATGAAAGTCGTCTGCGGATTCCTCCTGCCTCCGAAAAGAACCCACGATGGCAGGGGCAAGGAACCCAAGAGAAGAGCCTTCAGCGACTCTGCCTGGGGCTGTGATAGCTCGGGCGAAGCTCCTGCCGAGGGGCACGCAACGGGCGGGCGACGGCGAAGCTGGCCGCGAAAGCTGAGTGGAAACGGTGTCATCCTCGGAGAGATCACCGCTGGACAGATTGAAAACCATCTTTGTTGATGCTCTCTATGTCAGACTTCAAATTCACGATCTGAAAAGAGTAAAGATTTGACCTTGATGGAGGTCGTGCCCTAAATTTTACGTCACATCGGGTTGTTTCTGGTCTGGGTACATCGAGGAAGGTGCGAGGAAATTTCGCAGGATTATTTATAGACAGTCGAATCAAAATCCCGTCTACCAACCAAAAAAATAATAATCAAAATCCCGTCTCAATTTCAACTGGTGGTGTGACTCAGCATGAGGACAAAATCATAGTACTAGGTAAATTCATTTGGACAGGGAAAATTATATATGAAAAAATTTTAAATTTATTATAATTATGTGATAAATTTATTTGAAAAAAAATTAAATTTTTATAATTATGCAAATTTAAGTCATCCGAAAAATTTTTCGACCACTAACATGAGTTCATCAACTATTTTTAATAATATTTTATTTTTTGAATTATTTTATTGATTTTTTAAAAAAATTGTTTCATTCTCTCTCTCATCCTGCTTCCTCCTTCTTCCTCCTCCCTTATTCTTCCTTTGGCTCTAACGATTGGCCAAAGGGGAGGGAGGCTAGTCACCAAATTAAGGCAGTTGGGCAAGCTCGCATAGAGGGACGAGCCTCCCCTCTAGTCAATTGCTAGAGCCAAAGGAAGAATGAGGGAGGAGGAGGAGGGAGGAGAAAAAAAAAAAAAAAAAAGGAAAAAAGAGAAATTGATAAAATAATTCAAAAAAATAATATATTATTAAAAATATTGCCGAGCCACGTTGGTGCCGGCCACGTTGATGCTGATTGACCAATTTTGGTGGGATAGACTAAATTGGCACAATTGCAAAAGATTTAGGACTCAGTTGGTCAAAAAATAAGTTTATGATTGAATTGACACAATTACAATAGATCTAGGATTTTTTTAGTAATTTTTCCGGAAAACACACCTATTGACTCAAGATTGACTATTATATTTTGTATACTAAACAATTGATAAATTTTTGGGTAGGTGTTTAATATGGAGCACTTGTTGAGTTACCTACCTACAACTTGTACTATTACTTGATATTTCAATTTTGTAAGTTATCTTAGTCTTTCAGCTTGACGCAAAATAATAAAAGAGCGGACTTTTTTATTGGACAAGAAACATGTTAAGGACATAGAGATAAAGATTAGCGTGCCTAATTGATAAATGACTTCGCAAATTTTAATCAATGTTCGAATATGGTTTTAAAATTCTAAATAGTTAGTAGTTACCGTCTTTAGTGCGACTTTGTCAATAATTACTCTACCATGCAAACTCTACTCTATCATGCGAACTACTACAAAAAAAATATCTCTTCCATATTGATCCATGCCCTATTCTTTCCCTGGCCAAAAGAAAACATGCTCTGCTCTTTCCCATGAAATGACTAGTTTATTTTCTTTTTTCACGTTGCGAAGGGCCTTAAATCCACCCCAAAATGGCTGTATACACATCTCATGAAATTAAAAGGACTAAAGACCCAAATTGTGTGTCATACCTTTAATGGTTGGCTCTTTTGACTTGGTCAAATTCGTGGGCTTTAAAAGAAAATAAAATAAGATAAGAGTTATAAAGCCAAAAAGGCCAAGCACGGACAAGGGGGAAGAAATAAGAAGAAAAAGAAAGATAGGGAAAGAATAAGAAAGGAAAAAGAATAGGAAGAGAAGTACACGCCTCCAAAACCTGCCAGGTCAAATTAACTTAGTTTCGCAAGCCTAGGAAGGAGTTAAGTCATTTATTCATATAATCAGAATAATTTTTGGAGTTAGGGCATAAATTTGAAATTATGTGAATTTTGAACGGTGGGGTCCAATTTTGAAGTTGTTAAGTTGTAAAAGTATATGAAGATAGTAGTTTAGGGTGTTGTAGAGTTGCAAGGTTTGAAAAAAAAAAATAATATGTAGTCACGGTTTAGTCAGAACAAATTTTTAAATTTTCGAGCTAATACAAAGCTTTGAATGATCGCTTTCAGACGGCTTTGAATACCGGCTTTGGACAAGTGTTTTGTTGGTGTGTAAGAGTTGTTTTATTAGCCATTAAGCTTAGTTTAGTCAATTCATAAATGAGGTAGCATTTTACTTGATTTTGATATTATTTTTCATTTAATTAATAGGATTGTGAATTCCTGCTTGATACAATTTTCGTGGTTTAGTTTGGACTTTCCCAGATAAGTGATCTTATCTCTTCTCTAAATATGTAAACCCGCATTTGAAAGTGATAGGAATTATGTTTATGAGTATGGAAGGCAGGGCAGACATGATATTTATGAAAAGGGAAAAAGTGATGTGTAGAGCATAATCGTTGCATAAATACAAATTGGGCATTTATTACCCTTTTGATGGCATGGTAAAGTATCTTTAGAAGTGGTTGTGAATTGAATTATGTGAATTGGTTGGGAAAATGTCTTATGAAGGAGATTGGCACAAGGGTATATGTATTGATTTGTGATACTAGTTTATGAAAGGCATTTTGTTGTGAAAAGATATATATTTTGGTTTGTGAAATGTATTTTGATTTACGATATGGATTCTAGATTAGTTTCGTGAATTGCTGGAGGATGATAGTTTGATGTCTATTATAGTTGTGAACCCAGTGAGTGGTTTGATTTTTGGGTATACATATTATCAAAGGATTAAGTGCTGCATGGTAACGTAAATTTCATGGAAACTATCTCTAGAACCTTGTCCTATTATTGTGTTGATTAAGAACTAAGGGCTATATGGTGATGTGAATTTCTTGGGAGTCACCTCTAGAACTTTGTGATCAAGGATGAAGTGCTACACGATGATATGAGTCCCTAGACTATTGATATGTAATTCTCGAGGACAAACTTCTACATAATGACGTGAGTCTTATAAGGACAACCTTTAGAGCCTTAGGTTAGATATTGAGCATATGAGATTAGTCAATTGAATAGACCATTCATATTTGGTTTGAATCATCTACTGGTTTGACCATTGATGCTTGATTTGTGATTACAAATTGACTTTACATGTAGTTTACAATTTGTTATGTCAATATACATATGTAATCTCTATTGAAAAAGGTATAAATAATTTTTTATATTGCACCTACATTATGTACTAGATTTGAGATTATTGAGGTTCTACTATAGCTTTATAAATTTCCATAGTGGATACTTGATTTGCCTAAAGAGACATGTACTATTCATTAAGTTGCAATTGCTCACTCCATTCATTTCATTTTTTTTTTCAAGTTCATCAGTGTTGACACATAAATTTTAGTTATCTCGTTTAGTCATTTACTGCATAAATTATGGATAGACCTAGATCGATAAACAAAAATATTATTTACGTAGGGCGCACATGACAAAAATTTTGTTTCTCTATTTCTTTTTCTTTTTTTGTTTCGCGAAATAAGTTTGGAACAAAAATCTGTTTAGTAATGCAATTTTATTTTTCTATTTCTAAAACAAATTGCTATTCCAAAAATAAATTTGGAGCAAAAATCATAAGCTAAATTTTTTTTTCTTCTTCTTCTAGAACAAAAATGAAAAATAAAAACTCTTCTCATTGTTCACTCTTATCATCGCCCGTCGCCCACTTGCCGCCTGTGAGACGCCGGACTCCCACCGCCAATCATCGAATGCTCGTTGTCGGCCACTGGTTGCCAAACACTAGACGCCGATCGTCTGTTGCTGGACGTTGGACACTGGCCACCCATTGCCAATCGCCCATCATCGATCGCCCGCCGCCTACCGTCGGATGCCGACACTGGATGCCGTGGAACCCCCCGCCCCCCTCCTCGCCAAATGCTTACTACCGCACCCCTTAGAAATAAAAATTTTATTCTATTATCAAATGAATTTCTATTCTAGAAATATAAATTTTGAGTCGTTATCAAGAGCATTTCTTTGCTCAAAACTCATCCAAGGAATAAAATTTGAGAAATCAAGTTTTGGCCAAATATCGATTTCTATTTTAGAAATTTTATTATGCGCGCCCTTAGTAATCATTTACATTTAGGATCCATATCACGTTTTGGTGCATTTTAAGACTAAAACATGCAGTGCTCACGTGCTGCATACATGCTTTCGTTCAAATGAAGGTCACTTGGCCTATCCACAATAACTTCATCGACTAGCGCGCTTTAGAATACCTCTTAGGGCTCGCATGACAATCATTTTGTTTCTTTATTTTTTCTATTTTTTTATTCCTAAGAACTGGTTTGGAACAAAATTCTAATTCGCAATGTAATTTCATTTTTTTTTTAGACAAATTAGAATGAGTTTGAAATAGAAATGAGAATGAGAAATTTTCTATTTTTCTATTTCTAGAACAAAAATAGAAATAGAAGCTCTTTTTATTGCTTACTCCCCCTCTCTCATGTGTGTTTTCCCATTTGAAGACCACCCTCCTCCTTCTCCTCGAGACTCTCCCCATCCGAAACCCTAAGATTGTCCCTCGCCTCCTCCACCACCTTTGCCTCCACCTCTTCCAGCAGTGGCCACTACACCTCCACCTCCATCTCCTTCCCCAAAATCTCCTCCGACACTGGCATCGGCATTGGCACCTGCAGCTCCTCCCTCTTCGGCTTCCACCAATACCTCCTGGACAATCCTATCATCTATGACTTCTTCGAGCTTCTTTTCCACCAACTTCCTCGCCAGGCCTCGCTGCTCCTCCTCCTCCTCCTCCTCCTCCTCCTCCTCCTCCTAGTGCTGCTCCCTCTACGACAAGGACGTCGTCATCTTCCAGCACAAATTCAAGTGCAAGATTGACATGGGCTGCCTCAAAGAACTCAAAATAATCTGTCAGAGTCATGTGGTCAGCATCGCAAAACTCCTCGGTGCCTTCGTCTCCGGCAACAACATCTTCTTGGCTACGAGTTCGTTGACAACACCAGCTTCTCGAATTGCTTGTGGAATCCTAAAATGCCCAAATTCACAATCTTCGGGACCTGGATGTCAAGGATGCAAATTGTCGCCGAAGTTGCGCATAGCTTCGATTGCATCCATAACAACAATGGTCTCAACATAATCCTCGTCCACAACCACATCAAGGGTAGCGGCATCACGATGATGGAGCCATCATTCAAAGCCAAGATTTACCACTTTGGAACTACCCGGTTGTATGGCAAGGCAGACAAGAACAACGTGCTCTAGGAGTGAGTAGGTCCGGCCAGAAATTTTATCCTCTTATTAAACGAATTTCCATTCAGAGATTATCAAACGCGGTCAGATACTCAGAAACTCGTCCAGGGGATAGAAATTAAAAAAAAAAATCTATATTTGGCTGAAAATTGTTCTCGAAAACATAATATTTATCATTCACGCCCTTATAGTGGTTGGCCGCGATTCAAGCTTGGTGATAAGATATGGGTAGATAGCAAAATTCATCGTGAAGATCAAGTTCGCAAGTTAAGGTCCCGTGAGATTAAAAAGATAAACATTGACCAACCTGTCTGAAAAAAAGATTAGAGGTTGATCGGACTCGGAAAGACCAAATCAATCTTGAGCTTGGCAAGATCCCCTATGAGGAAAGGCAACTCCCAGAGATCGGTCAATAAGGGTTCATACCTCCCTCTCTCTTGCTCTCCGGGTGCGTTTGTAACTCCTAAGTCCATACGATATGCAATGCGGACCTACTTCAAAATTCCGTCAAACGTTCTAATTTGCCAGGACTTCAGAGACGCTCACAACATAAAATATTGTGAAAACATTCCCTTATTGGTTTTGATGATGAACAAAACTTACCGACTTTGAAATTTGATTATAAAGTATTAAGAAAAGTCTGATGATTATGATTAGAATCAAAGTTGATGATAATGCTTTCCTATTCGGAAAATCAATCAACCGGCTATGAAGGAATATATTTCTCGTGCAACGGCTAAATTGATTGGAAAACTTGCCATCTCTTTGGAGGATCTTAAAAAGTAAGGTTTTCATAAAAAATCTTCACGATTCCAATCTTTCCTAAATCTTTGATGATGAGCTACTCTTTATAAACATAGACACTTGACTCTTGGAAACCCAACTTGCTGTATGGGTAGCAAATCTTACGGGAAGCTTCAATCTCGGCGATCCTCATGCCACCAAATCTTTTCAACCAAATCTAGGACCAACGGATGGATTGGCTGGATGATCCTCTCAAAGACATGTCCAATGGTCAGCTTGGATTAGGAGGGGTATAAAAGGAGATCTTGTAGCATAAGGAAATTAATTCACTTTACAAGTATTGATGCTCTTAATTCTAAAAGTCTGAAGGGTGTTTGTGATAATTTTGCATTTGATTCATTGAACGAAATTGTATAGGTTGAGAGTGTGTGAAAAAGCTATACACACGAGCTTGAGTATTGGAGCTCAAATCTTGTAAACTCTGATTGGTTCTCATCAGTGTATTCTAGCCAATTGACTATAGCGCAAGAGAGTGGACGTAGACTTGCAAAAGCCGAACCACTATAATCTTGAGTGTGCGATTTTCTATCCCTTATACCTTTAATTTTCTGTAATAGAATTGTGCACGGTAAGATTTGACCACTTCATTAGAAGTTGTCTCACTAGATTTTTGATTAACTTTTTAGTTTCCACATAATCACATATTCACCCTCTCAAGGTGATAGTTTTGCCATAACATAAAATTGTCAATCATGTGCTGGATCACATCCTTACCGTCTGAATTGATCAAGGGAGTTTTTACCTGGATATCAAAGAGAAAGAGTGTCAACAACAGTGGACTCTTGCAATCACATATCACCTAAGAAGCACATGATTTTTACTAAACCATACTGAAATTTTGAAATCACTTATTTTTTAAGGCGTGAGAATAAAGCGTGAGAATAATTCCAAGTACACTTTATGAAGTATATGAACATGTTAAGTACTGGCCCGAATGGTATCGTGGGCAAAAAATCCACTGAAGATTACGTCTACACGTTCCCAGCTCAATCTAGTCAATCTTCTCAGCATCGACTCCGAATTAATTCAGTAGAAAATCGGCAATTGAAAGCACAACAAAAGTGAGTAACAAGCACATACAACAAAATTATCGTTCCTAATGATTTATGGAAACTCTTAACCTCACTTTTTAGGTTTCCAAACAGTCAAACTTTTTATCTAAAGGATAAAAAAGTTCTCTCCATGTGTGTTCAGATGAGCCCTCCCAAAACAAATATCTCCTATATTTAGAAGGAAATATTAGAGCTCTCTCATGATCATGTGACACGATAGCAGTGTCACCGGCAGCCTATGTAGCACTGACACGGACACGCGACACGCGACACGATATGACACGACACGCCGACACGTCATTTCTTAAAAATAGAGAATTTCGACACGTTCCGACACGTTATATATTAAATATATTTTTATATATAAATACATAAATAAATAATAATAATAATAGCCTAGAATTAATTTACACAAAAAATATTAAAGATATCATTCATTATTTTAATTTGTTACAATAATACACAAAACTTAGAGGAAAAAAACATTGTTTAAAGAAAATGCCGAAATGATATTTTTAAATTTATTTATTTATCATATATAACATTTTTTATTACTTCTTTCATAGTAACAGACTTTTAAAAAATAAAAGAATTCTAAAAAAACAAAACTGAAAAAAAAATTGACCCCGTGTGTGTATATTTATAGCAATTTTATTACTTCTTTTATTACTTCTTTTGTGTATATTTATTTTTTGACCCCTCAAGTATTAGAAATTTTTAAAATTGACCCCGTGCGTGTCGGAATCGTGTGTCGAAATTCTAGACTCGCGTGTCGGAGCGTGTCGGAGAGAGTTGACCACGTGTCGGATTTTTCGACACTCGTTGACCGTGTGTTGGAACGTGTCGGGACGTGTTGGAGCGTGTCGGACACGTGTCAGAGTGTTGGACACGACACGAAAGCTTCTGGAGAGTGTCCGTGCTACATAGCCGGTAGCCTAAGTAGCATCAATACTGACACACAACACAACATGACATGCTACGACACGCCAACATGTCGTTTTTTCAAAAAAAACATAGAATTTCGATATGTTGGGACACGTTGTGTATTAAATGTATATTTATAGATATAATGAATTATCATTTTTATAATTATTTCAATCAAATTAATTTGATTTAAATTCACGAATAAATCAATAATAAAAAAAACTTAGAATGAATTTACACTAAAAACATTAATCCAACATTTATTAAAATTATTCATTATTTCAATTTGACCAATTTAATTTCATTCCAATAATTCATAAAACTTGGAGAAAAAAAAAAAAACAAGCAATTCACATTCTGGACTCGCGGTCAGACGTGTCGGAAGAGAAGAGAAAAAAAAACTTGAGGGTGAATTGTGACTACGAGAAGTGAAAGTTAGAAGAGAAGAAAAGACTAGGTTTTTCTTTTTTCTCATGTTATTATTATTATTATTATTTTTCACATATATACCTTTTGACTCATCATTTATTTGAAAATTTTAAAATTAACCTCGCTTGTTGAAATCAAATGTCGGAAACTCACACGTCGAAATTCCAACTTGAATGTCAGAGAGTGTCATAAAGTTAATCGGGTGTCGGATTTTTTGACATATATTGACCGAGTGACGAAAAGTGTCGAAAAATCTCAGACACATATTAGAATGTTTGACATGACATGAATGCTCTCAGAAAGTATCGGTATTTTCTAGTCGACAACTATATAACAAGAAGTGCGAACCTTCCAAGTCAGCGGTGTTACTATAATCAATTTTATATTCTGAAGAGTCTTCTAGCTCAAAGGGAGTTGTTTTGGCTCTTTCCACATTTATAATATGTGGGTATCTTTTATCAATTGTTGATAGACGTTCACACTGGCAAAAGAGGATAGCTCAACTGTGATTGTCTAAAGAAGCGATTCAAAAAAATTCAACAAACTCAGATTACTTAGGAAGAACGCTCTGGTGCCTAAAAGATGACGTACTCCATCCAACTAGGTCTATAGACAATTGTCAAGTTATACAAAGGAAAATGATGGACAAAAGTACACCTCAAGTATCAAAACTTGGCACGAGACGACACTTAAGTGCTAAAAGTTAAAAAAGTAACATTTAAGTGTAATTTTTTTTTAAAATGGGACACTTGAGTGCCACCTCTAGCAAACCTTGTTAGAGATCTTATGTGGCAATTTTTTTATTAATTTTGCTCACCTACGTAGCTCATCGGAGGGTTGACTCAGCAACGAAACACAAAATGATGTTGTTTTGGACTGATTTTAATATTAATATAAAAATTAATTTAATTAAATTATAAAAAAAAATTAATTAAGAGAGAGAGAGAGAGAGAGAGAGAGAGAGAGAGAGAGAGAGAGAGAGGGAGGAAGGAAGAAGATGAACAGTTGTAGACAGGCTGAGGGGTCAGTCCCTCGCCGTTGCCACCTCCCCGCCGTCGTCGGGAAGGGCCGACGATGGTGGGGGAGGGTCAACTGGGTCGTTGGGCCCTTGCCAAGGGCCAGCGATGGCAGGGAGGCGGTGGCCAGGTCTCTCTCTCTCTCTTTTTAAATCATTTTAATTTTAATTTTAATTTAATTAATTTTTATATTAATTATTTATCCACGTCGCAGTAAAACAACGTCGTTTTTACACTTATCTAGTCACGGCGTGCAAAACGACGTCGTTTTGCATTTGTCTCGCTTTGGAAAATTGTCATGTCAGCATTTTGGCTAAATTTTGTCGCCGTTAGAACTTAAGTGATTCATTTTGCTCCTATTTTAGCACTTAAGTGTCACTTTCTTAATTTTTGACATTTAAGTATTCATATGTGTCAAGTTTTGGCACTTCAGATGTTCGGTACTTGAAAAGGTTGATAACAAATGGACCGGTAAATGGCTATGTCACATCCAATCCACCAATTGCTTAACATCCTAGAATAAAGTTTACGTAATGCACGTGGATTCCATTCATTGTTCTTAAATAGAATATAAAATTTTTGAGAGCCAAAAATGTTACCAAAGTATGGTACCAAGTATATATTTTTGTAAAGAAATATAAAAATAGCTATCATGGCTTTACCCAAGGGTAGTTTATCACCATGGCAAGTGGGACCATGCGCTCAAGCCTCAGAGCATGTGGGCGTACTATTTGTTGGGTTCAATGTTGAGGAAGTCCAACAAACTGTAAACCTAAAGACTTGAGCCCATATGATAAATCATATGGAGAGAGCGAATGTTAGTTGAGACATGATAATAAGAGAGAAAAAGAGAGTAGAAAATTTGGGTTGAGGGCAATATCTAATTTTCATCAAACTGACATCGAATGTCGATTCGTGGTTCAATTGAGTTGAAATTTGGTTAGTGTGTTTGTGACATATTCTTTTCAAATTTGATCAGTTTGATTTTTCGTTGAAGCTCCCCATATCTCGTGGTGTGTTTTTTGGTAGGATTCATCATTGATCTCTTGTGAAATTTATGTGTATTTCCAAGAATGACGTTCTTGATGTCTTTGCTGCTATGCACCTCTAATATTTATTAGAGAAGAACTTTGTTCATCAGTTTCGTTGAATAGTGAAGATTTTGGGTGGACTCTAGTCTTGTAGTTTTTTTTTTTCCTCACATTGAGGAGGTTTTTCATGAAAAACGAAAAAGAATCGCTTGGTGTTTGCATGCTTGATATTTATATTGCTCTATTGTGTTGTTTCCTATTAGGTTTACACAAGAGGGAAGATTGTTTTGTTTTGCTGCACAAATCCAATATTGTTCGGATTTTTATTGTTCTCCCAGCATGTGCGGGGCAAGCGAGCCAGGCAAGGTGGCCCCCGTCCAAAATCGCTCCTTCGATCATGGTCAGACCTCACGGCAGATCTGTGGCGAGGGCCATGGCCTCGTTTGTTTCTTTTTGCTTCTCTCTCTAGTCTCTACGTGTGTGTTGGGGGAATGTTGGCAGTTGCGGTGGCCCCCCATAGACGTTCATCGGACCATTGCCGGTGGCTGGGAGCCCTGCCACCATCTCCCGCATCCATCCCTTCCCATGAGCACGCCCTCTCTCGTTTCTTGTTTCTGATTTTATTTTTCTTTTTCCGCTCTATTTAGTTATCTCAAATATACAATGAGTCGACGGAGCATTGTATATAAAAAAAAAATAAGGCGAACCAAAAAAGTATAGTCTAAGGATTTACTTGGCTAAAATTTGCAAAATTTGATCACTATTGTTGTCTTCATCACCTTTTTTGAAGGTAATAAGTTCTCAACCACGTTCAGGGAAAAAAATCTATATATATGGTTGACAAAAATATCTTATTGACCCCATAAATGCATTAACTTCACTAGAAGTCAAGCGCTAGACTTCGGTGCAATTTGCAATAATTGAATTAAATTATGTCATTCTTTTTTTAATTAGTATTGTGCATTTATGCCTGAATTGGATGTTTCGGTGAACTCCTCTTTTACCTCCATCGCCTTGTCACTTTTAGATTTCCTTCTGCCTCAAAAAATGAAAGGGCTTTAGGTCCACTAAGTTCAAATCTTATATCTTGATGACTTAAGATTAACACGATGCTTATCATTTGATTAACAAAGGATTATAGAAAGCTAACGCGTAGTTTTCCCACGTTTGTGCCAATACATTATTGTAGTAAGTACTCTATCTATGCTGTTCAGTCCAAAAACTCCACGCTTACTTTGCTTGGCAATGCATAGAAAGTTAATGAGTTGCAACTCATTCTAGTCTTATGAACTCAAAAATTAGAGGCGGTATATCATTCACTGGGAGACATAATTCAGTCTCACCCCCAATCATATAGTTCCAAATGAATATAACGGACTGACATTGCTAATGATATTGAAATAACTAAGGGATTCAGAAACATGCTAATGATATTGAAATAACTAAGGGATTCAGAAACATGCACTAATGACCTACAACAATTAGCAGCAGATGTAGATCATGCATCAAACGTGGCTAAGGAGGAGATCGGTAATAAGCAAGCACAGAATATAAAGACTGAACTGTTGACAAATCCAAAACTATGAATGCTACTATAGCCGTAAGGAGATACCACCGCGTTTTGAAGAAGGTGTTCTTGAAGCTGGTCCAATGTACTCGCCAATCCTTCTCGCAATACGTGTTTACATCCTGGAACACATGGCGTAAATAGGTCTTGCGGATGTTGAACACGACATCTTTCCCGATGTTGCTGAAGAATTGGGCAATTTTCTTATCTGTCCCAAAATATCTCTCGATGATCTTACGGTTGCACAGGAACTCGGCATCTGCTGGTGTGTTAAGGAGGCAAGCCATGAAAGTGGCATAATCCGTGACGTGCTTGGAGGATCCCCCGTGGCACTGCTCAAATGCAATGAAGTTGAGGAACAGACTACTTAAAAAGTCATCAATTTTTAGTACTGGAATTTTTAGGACACCATTACTGAATTTGATGTCCATGAAGCTTTCACAATGGGTGGGCTTGAACTTAATGCCTGCCTGGTGTAGCTTATTCGCGGGCTGGATCAGGCGAAGGAAATCATTTGTCTTTCTCTTTGTTTCTTGAGATTCTGGGATGTATGTCCTACGGAGGAAATCAAGCAAATGTTCTCCTTCCTGATCGAAGTACTTCTTCAAGACATCATCTTTTCTTTGAGCTATCTGATTGAAGAAACTCAAGGCAAGTTCGGATAGAGAAGGATGGTTCTCCTTCCAGGACCTCAGCGTTAGATCAAACAAACATTTAAGAACGGACCATGGAATTTGGTTCTCGAGTTTGGCGAGATCCTGCATAAGGAAAGGCAACCTCCATGGTTCAGTCAATAAGGGGTCATGCTTCGTATGGGTATGGCCTGGCAATTTACGGTAGTAGTACTTGCAGAACAGCTCAATGATGAAACAACCATCGAGAACCATCATCCCTATGAGCTTATCGCTGTCGAAATCTAACTTCTCAGAGTAACACCTTCTTATCTCCTCCTCCTTTGGTTTTAAAGCCTCGGCGAAGTGCTCCAGCTTGTCTGTCGTTTGGTCTGTTCGATGGAGCAGATCGGTGGAGAATCGTCGCTTGTGCTCTTGAATCTTTTGAAAATGTGGCTCTCCATGGTGGTAAGGGCCGATCGGGACAATTTTAGGCCAGTAAGCCTTCGGATTGATCTCGGACAGACTTTGAGGCGCTCTAAAGATGCAAAAGCCTATCCCCTCTGCTGAATCTTGGCCCCTAACATCCGTCGTTTTGACATTGACCACACAATGAGAAGAACCATTGCTGCCGGTGGTTTTGCTGCGGCGAGAATCTGACTCTCTGGACATTGGTGTTCTTCTTTTTTATTGGCTTTCTGTTTAATTTGCTGAAGATTTTTGTGTGATTGGCACCCCGCAGATGGTTTTATTTTTTATAGTACTCTTCGTAGCTGTAAGGCATGGAGAGAGGTGATGCTGGAAATTACCAGGAAATTGGCAGCACTCTTCGTTGTAGCTGTAAGGCATGAAGAGAGGTGATGCGATGCTGGAAATTACCAGGAAATTGGCAGCACTTTTCGTTGTAGCTGCAAGGCATGAAGAGAGGTGATGCGATGCTGGAAATTACCAGGAAATTGGCACCACTCCTTCTTGTTTCTGCCAAATGACTTGCTGTCTTGACTTGACTCTGTTAATAATTGATGGCGGGAGGCCGTCTTGCTTTTAGCTTTAATGAGAAAAAGGGAGGTGGAAAAGGCAAAAAGAGCGGGCAGTGAAGATGACCGGATATATACGTATTGACTAGGTCAGTGCCACTTGAGTTTATTTATTGAATTAAATGAACTTCGCAGAAGGAGCGTTGGCTTATTTGATAAATCTTCTTCAAGGTAAAGAGAGTCTTTTTCCTTTGGATCCACCATGGTTGCGTTGCACTTTCCGCTCCTCAAATCCACGAAAAGTTGAGAAGATAGTAATAGGAAATATTTCCTAACAAGTCTTAGATCTATCTTGCAATGCAAATCACTCGGTTAATGAGGTCCAGTCAACTCCGACCATTCTACGTGGCACGCCGGCAATCTAACATGTACAACTCCACTCGATATGACCTCATTTTGAGTATTTTTCGTTGAATTTTTCAGATTTGTTTCCTTTCTTTCCTTTTCTCTTCGTTCTTTTTTGTTTTACTGCCTCTCGTACTGTTCATCCGTCATTATCGCCTTTTTCCACCACGGCCACCAAGCCCTATATCTCCCCACCGCTCGACTTCTACCCCAGCCACGCCCAACAATGAGTTGCCCCCGGATCTAAGTGGTAATGTGGAGGGAGCGAGGGATGACGTGAATGTCGGCATGCTTTTAATATTGAAAGCGAAGGCTCGTCTCTGCCTCCCTCTCTCTCTCTCTCTCTCTCTCTCTCTCTCTAGAGTAATGAGGCCCACACGCCGGTCACGGGATAAATTGTAATGGTCCACTTGCTCAAGAATTTGCCAATTCTCTTCCAATTTTTTCTTTCCTAATTTTTTTTTCTTTCACGACATCATGTTTCTTTTTTTTTCTTTGGAGGGGGGTTTCCATTGTGCTTCAAATTTTCTTAAGTTTTTTTCTTTTTTTTACTCACCCGCTCGAAGACCATGAGGAGAAATAGGGAGTAAGAATAGTATAAGTGTCAATACTTTTATATAGTGCCAACTTAAGTTTTAAAACTTTTTTTCGCTCACTTGAGTACCACCAATTTGAAAAATCGATCACTTGAGTGTTACTTCCAATTTATTGTACTGGAAAGATTGACGTGACCAGTGATCATCCAACATGACCTCCAAAAATATTATTTTGATATTATTTTTTGATTTTTTTTTTTTTATTTTTTGCTTTTATTTTTCTGATTTTCTTTAGGGCTGGTGAGGGTCAAGCGAGGGTTATCGATGACCCTCGCCGACCATGAAATCCTCACCTAGACTGGGTGATGGTCGCCTCACCCTCAGCCACGAAGGCCTTGGGCAAGGCCATGTGGTTGGCGAGAGCCCTCACCACCTTGCTCTCGCCGCGAAGGCCTTGGGCAATAGTGTCGAGGCCTTGCTAGCAACTAGCGAGGTCGCAAGGACCCTTGCCCACGGCTGCCCAAAGCCAACGAGGGCCTTTGCGACCTTGCCAATAGCCAGCAAGGCCCCAACAACTGATGACCCTCATCGACCATGAAACCTTCGGCCTTAGTAGCGAAGGAATTTGGGCGAGGTCGTCAAGGCCTTGTCAGTGGTTGGCGAGGACCCTCATCGCCTTGCTCTCGTCGCCAAGGCCTTGGGTGATGACATCACATCAGGGCCTCACCGATAGTGGGTGAGGCCATGAGGACCCTTGCCCACGATCGCCCAAAGTCGGCAAGTGCCTTCATAGCCTTGCCAATAGACGGCGAGGCCTCGACAACCAACGACCCTTGCTGGCCATGAGACCTTCGCCCTTGGCAATGAAGGCCTTATGGGAGGCCATTAGGGCCTTATTGATGGTTGGCGAGGGCCTTCACTGCCTCACTCTCACCTTGAAGGCCTTGGGCGACGATGTCGAGGCCTCGCTAATAGTGGGCGGTAGGGCAAGGCCACGAGGACCCTTGTCCATTAATGCCCAAGGCCTTCGTAGCCGAGGGCGAGGGTTTCATGACCAGTGAGGGTTGGCTAGCCCTAAAGAGAAAAAAGCAAAAAAACAAAACAAAAAATTTAAAAAATCCACTTAGGACATTGACCAGAAGTGGCATTTAAATCAGTGATTTTACTCTGATTTAGCACTCAAGTGAATTGAAAAAACATTTTAACATTTAAGTGAGCGTCATATGAAATTACCATAATGACACAACAAAGTTCCTTCACCATGTAAGCATATATCATCAGAACCACAGAAACTAACAGTGAATAGATTAATTTAAAAAACTTGAAGTGCAGTCGCTAAAATGCATCTGATATTGAGATAAATAAGCCTAGAAACTCAATACAACAAACATATACTGACAACGATAGTTGAACGTTGGAACAAAAGCAAGGACAACCACAATTGAAATGAGTTACATCAAGGGCAATTGAATAATATACACCTGCAACTGAAGAGTGTGAAGGATGAAGTTCCGCACAACATCACTGAGGATTCGGACTGGGATTGGGATTGGAACGAGGAGGTCTGTAATAAGCATACACAGCAAAGAAAGACTGAATTGTAGCAAGAGCAAGAAGTATGAATGCGGCTACAGCTGATATGAGAGACCACCGCGTGTTGAAGTAGGTATTCTTAAAGCTGGCCCACTGCACCCGCCAGTCCTTCTCATTATAGGTGTTCACATCTTGGAACACCTTGCATAGATAGTTCTTGTGGATGTCGAACACGGCATCTTTACCGATGTTGCTGAAGAAATGGGCAATTTTCTCATCTGTCCCGAAATATCTCTCAATGATCTTACGGTCGCACAGTAACCCGGCATCTGCCGGTGTGTTAAGGAGGCAAGCCATGAAAGTGGCATAAGCTGTGACATGCCTGGAGGAGCCCCTGTGACACTGCTCAAATGCAACGAAATTGAGTAACAGACAACTCATGAAGTCATCGAATTTTAGTACTGGAATTTCCAGGACACCGTTGCCGAATTTTATGTCCATGAAGCTTTCACAATTGGCCGGCTGGAACTTAATGCCTGCCTGGCGGAGCTTATTTGCAGGCTGGATCAGGCGGAGGAACTTATTTGGTCTCTGTCTTGTTTCTGGGGAATCCGGGTTGTAAGTCAAACGGAGGAAATTAAGCAGATGTTCCCCTTCCCAATTGGAGTACTTCTTCAAGACATCGTCTGGTCTTTGAATCATGCGGTTGAAGAAACTCAAGGTGAGATCGGATAGAGAAGGATGGCTCTCATTCCAGGACCCTAGCGTCAAATCGAACAGACTTTTAAGAACGAACCAAGGAATCTGGTTCTCAAGTTTGGCTAGATCCCGCATGAGGAAAGGCAACACCCAGGGCTCGGTCAATAAGGGGTCGTGCCCTGGATCGATGTGGCCTACCAATTTACGGTAGTACTTGCAGAGCAGCTCAATGATGAAGCAGCCATCAAGTACCATCATCTCAATAAGCTCATCGCCGTTGAAAGGTAAGGCCTCGGAATAACACTTTCTTATCTTCTCCTCCATTGGTTTTAAAGCCTCAGCGAAGTGCTTTAGCTTGTCCCTTCTTTGGTTTGTTCGATTGAGCAGATCGATGAAGAATCGCTGCTTGTGCTCTTGAATCTTTTGAAACTGTGGCTTTCCGTGGTGGTAGGGGCCGATCGGGACCGTGTTAGGCTGGTACGCCATCTGATTGATCTCGGATAGGCTTTGAGGCACTCTAAAGATGCAATAACCTATCCCGTTGGCTGATTCCGCGCTGCTACCATCAGTTGTTTCAACATTGACCACATGATGGGAAGAGCTACCGCTCCTGGCGGTTTGGCTGCGGCGAGAATCGGACTTTCTAGGCATATGTGTTTTTGTTGTTCTGTTTGATTTGCTGAATATTTTTCTGAGACTTGCGCCTCGCTCTGTAAATATGAAGAGAGATGATGCGTGAAACTACCGGGAAATTGGCATCGCTTTGTTTTTGCTAGAAGACTTTTCCTGTCTTGACTCGACTCTATCAATACTTGATGGTGGGGTTCGTCTCGGGTTTTAGTCTTGATCAGAAACAGGGAAATGAGAAAAGCAAAAAGAGCGGCCAATGGAGATGACCGGGATTCAAGTAATTGGCTAGGTCAATAATTGACTTAAATGAACTTCCCTGAAGTAGCATCGGCTTATTCGACCAATCTCGTACGAGGTCGAGGGAGTCCTTTCTTTTCAGGTCCACCATGGTTGTCGTGTTGCATTTTACACCTTCCAATTCTGGGAGAAGTTTAGAAGCTAGCAGGTCATTTAATAAAAGCATAAGATGTTACAGAAAAATCTCACAAAATAGATGTGGAAAGGAAGACGATGAAATTCAGGATAAGGAAAACGTAGTAGGCTATAGAATCTGACCTTCTTATCGAAGGTTAAAGATGGTGGTGATGCAGTTTGCAGATGTAGCATTCACGTGCGGTGCCACTCATGGGGTGGTCTCCAGTGGAGCAGGAGCGAAAGAGTAGGAGTCAAATCAACTCTGCCTTGAGTCCGCCTGCCTAGTACAGCTACTAGGATCTGACTGGATTTTCGAGCATTTTAACCACCTCAGACATCTCGGGACAGAAGGACGGCAAGCCGAACACAACAATATCATTCAGACCAGTTCCTCTGCTCCTTCTCCATAGTTCCAAGAGCAAATTGGGATCGATCACTTTCTCCAACTCATTCTCCTTCATACATCTGCTAACCATGTAGCTGATCCAGGTTGAAGGTTCGCTGTCCGGAGATGAGCACCACAAGCATGCTCCGGTAGCCCAAAACGTCATTCAGTCTGCAATATCCTGTGTGGAGGTACACCAGCGCAATACCCATCCAGCCACAGGCAATGGTGTTGACATGAACATCTTCAGTGCGGCAATAGGTTTGAGAACAACATTCAGCATCTAAAGAATCTTCTCCTCGGCCAGAGGACATAAATCCCAAGAGGCGCTTCGGCGTGTGCCATTCAATAGTCCCATTCTCCATGTTTCTCTCATGCATGATCATGGCCAATCCGAAATTTCCAATCACGACCTCCAAATTGTTACCCAAATGTCGCAATGCACGATTTTAGCTTTACCTTGATCATGCAGGAACACGAACCCTTTTTGCTGCCCCCAGTGCCCAATCGAGAAGTGGGCTTGACCGGTCGGTCTCTCTCTAAGTCCACAAGCTAGGCTGTTATGAACCATAGGAGGACAAACCGGTAGAAGCTCTTTCTCTGTTCTGCAAAAGCCCCTCAGGCATTGCACGTTGGATGCACATATTTGAAACTCTCTTTTGGAACTGCTTCTCAACTCGTCGTGAGAGAATTCCTGCTCTTTTTACTGCCATTAGAGAGCCATCGGCCAAGCGTCCCTAGTAAACCATGCCAAATCCACCTTTTCCCAAGACATTGCCGAAACTAAAATTGTTCATCGCAACCTAAGGTTCCTGTTGCCACACCCCGAAACCCCAAAAAATGGGAGTGACACGGCCGTTTTTCCCCCTGATGGATGTAGCCCCAAATCATCAGAATCCAACTCACAAAAGTTCTTGTCAATATCGCTCTCATTCTATCAGTCGCTAATCGAAAGGTATAGAAAGATTGGAAAAGAGAGATGAGCAACCACAAGCTCAATGAGTAATACTTATTGCTTTCAAGATATGAGTTTACAAATCCATAGAAGAGATAGCATCACTCACTTGAATATACCCCAAACCAAATAATAAGGCTCACTCAATTCAATAAACTCGCATTCCTATCATATAAGCAATAAATAGTTTCAAAATCAAATCAAATGCTATCTCAAGTATGCCTCGGCTAAACTAAGCTTATACGTTAACAAAATAATTCCCACGCATTAACAAATCGCTCACCTGAAGCAATTACTCAAACTAAAATTTAACTCGAAACTCGCCTGCAAAACCCTAAAATCTTGCTTCGACAAAACCGTTGTTCCAAAACTACTCCCGTAAAAACCCATTACTCTATAATGTCATAATCCACCATTTCCATGAAAACCTGAAGCTACACAATCCAAAAATTGGACTTTGCAGCTCAATTTCCGTGTAACTTCGAATTTTAGCCCTATTTCCGTGAACTATGCATGAGGGGCACGGGTACTTATTGAACATTGCAATATATAATCAAATCGGCTTGACGAGGTGCTCGTGGCAAATACTCATCTTCTTTCTTTCCTCTCTCTTTATTTCCCTCTTCTCCCCCTTTTCTTTTTTGCGCGAGCTCTCGGTGAAAGAGGGAGCGGAGCCCTTTTTCTCCCCCTTTGTTGACTTGTCAAACCTTCTTTTGTTTTCGTTTTTCCCTTCTTCTTTTTTCCTTCTGGTCATCCTCTAACGTTTTGACTTTTCGACGCCGCACATTACACCTGTACAGGGAACCTTTGGGGAGTGTTGCATAGTCCTCCACGGGGATTAGAGAAACTGAAGCTCTGGAAACTGAACACCATCTTTTACGAATTCGATTTCTCTATAAGATAATCGATCATCCAAGATTGATGATTTTGTTCTTTGTTGTCATTGATTTAAAGGTACCTTTTCATTTCAGCATCTAAATAGGTAGAGCTTTGCTTGTGCATACACAAGTCTCCTGCCTATCTGAGTCAAAATAACTCCCGTTTTAAGGGTCTCTTTCTCACAACTAGGCCCCAATTTTGGTTCATGTGAATAAAATGAGAAGAAAATGAGCGAACTGGGGGCAATTATGTCAATGGTGGGCTATCTCTGCGTTCCAAAGACTGTTAGCAGCTTCACAGAGAGAGAGAGAGAGAGAGAGAGAGAGATTCCATTGGCCTTGAGGTTTGGCTATCTTCATAAATGAGGATGAGAGATTCCATTTTGCCACGAAGTTTCGCTATCTCCATGAATTCTTCCTCAAGTGCAGAACCATGGAAGTGGCCACCACGATCACCGAACTATGGAAGTCAATCACCAATCAACCATCGGTGTGGGGAAATCTTAGCATTCCAAAGTCCATTGGCAGCTTCCACGAGAGAGAGATTCCATTTGCCTCGAAGTTCCAATATCTTCATAAATGAGAGAGAGTTCCATTTGCCTTGAAGTTTCACTGATCCTTCCTCAAGTATACAATTAAAGAATAACGTTAGTGTTACGAGCCCTGCAGAACCATGGGAATGGGCCACAAATTAACTAGTGGCGTGCAACAAAAAGTCCTGTAGATTGCCAAGGAAGAGTCTAAGTCCGAGCCCATTGATATATCTAGTTATACCCATATTTACTCAAAAAATTAATGAATTATGTACCAACTAAAATATATCGAGTACTTCACATCTTACTAATTCTCTGATGTGAAATTTTTTCTAGTATAGCTCACATGTGCATCTCAACCGTTAGACTTTTGAGTGTACGCATAAATTCAACTTCTAGATTCAATTTTTCTATTCTAGAATAAAATTGGTCGATCCTTCAATTCCAAGTAAACATTATGAACTAACAGATTATCAATGCTTCAGTCATTACAAGGAAAAAACCAAGAAATTGTCCCTTTCATCATCGGTTTGACTTTCTTCAAAGCTAGGAATCTCATGGAAGCTTTGAGGAAATTTCTTGGTGACGAGTCCATTGTGACGGCCCAAGAAAAGTGCGTATATAAACATGGAGAACAAAAAGCGGGACAGCATTCTACTAGGTCCCCAAATTTCATACGAAAGACCTACCTGTGCCATATCAACTTCTAAATTGCAACCCTTACAATACAGAATCTCCTCCAACATCGAGACAGTATATGTCTAACTCCAAATTCTTCTCTACTCCTCTGTTAGTGTTGTTGAGTTAGCCATAGACTTGGTGTTGAGACCTCGGGGATTAATGAAGTTCCCCAAACATCATTTGTTTCGGTCCCCCTAGTGATGCAAAAGGCTGTTTGAGTCTCGTGGTTAGGCAATAAACGCAGAAAGGTCGGATTTGTGGCGGATTGAGAAGAAGAGCTTGACAAATTCTCGTCAAGATGGTATTCAATTTGCGCACGTTCAGTCTGTCCAGTCCCAGTATAGAAGTTGGTGCAACAGCTCGCTTTAGGGATCTGCTGAGGAGGTTCTCTGTGCATGAACTTCAAGTTGCAACAAGAAACTTTAGCCCCAACAGCATGTTGGGCGAAGGCGCGTTTGGACCTGTTTACAGAGGATGCTTGGCTGATGGTTCTATAGTTGCGATAAAACGAATGAGGGAACTTTCTGAAGATTCAATGAAACAGTTTTGGACAGAAGTGGAAGTGGCAGGCGTTGCTCCACACCCGAATTTGTTAAGCCTGCTTGGGTTTTGCGATACGGATCATGAGTGCTTGTTAGTCTATCCATTTATGGTTAATAGAAGTCTAAACTTCCACTTAGGACAGCGAGTCAGCAATCCGATTGATTGGTCTATCCGGATGAGAATAGCTTTAGGAGTTGCTAGGGGGCTAGCGCACTTGCACGATCAATGTCATCCAAGCATCATTCACCGTGACGTGAGTTGTTCAAACATATTATTGAATGAGGAATTCGAGCCAGTTTTAGGAGACTTTGGCCTGGCCAGAATCATGCATGAGACGGATATTGTGGTGGGAAACGTCGAATGGTCCATCGACTGCAGACCTGTCAAATGGTCTGTCGATCGCAGACCTGTCGAATGGTCCCCTAGACACAGGCGTTGCATATCGCCACAACGCTACCATGATACTTACGTCAACAGCGCTGTGCGTGTGCATACAGGGTATGTCGCTCCGGAGTACTTAACCACGGGCAAGTGTACGTGGAGGATTGACGTATATGCATATGGGTATATGCTTCTCGAGCTCATCACAGGAAAGCAGCTTTCTGATAAAGGAATTGCAGGTCTTCACCCAGCTGATTTGATAAGTGAATTTGTGGAGGACAACAGCTTGGAAACAATCGTTGATCCCAAATTGCAGGGAAGCTACTCGAAAGATGAAGCAGAGTGCGTTCGCCGGTTGGCATTACTCTGTGTTTGTATGAACCCGGCAAAACGACCAAAAATGTCCGAGGTGATTAGCACACTTGAGAACTCATGTCATGATGAGAGGAGTCCCAGTGAAGCTGATTCTCAGTCAGATTATGATTGGAATCTGCGTGAGACCAACTGTAGCACTCCCTACTACTCCATCCTGGCTTCTCCATCTTCATCAGAGATTGCCTAACGTCATACGTCATCTCTCTTGCTTTTGCTGTAAATTATAGCTTCCACATTTCATTTATCATTCCCCAGATCATGTTTATCTGAGTCATCAGGCCTGTTGCCTCCATTCGCATTGTGTACTTAAAATCTTGTTATCGCACTTCTGCTCGTAGAGAATATATTCTTTGCTTTACATATTTATCTGGAATATACTTGGAATTTCACTTGGAAAATTCCTTAGCAGAGCTAATATGTGTGGGATAGGATCTTTGATGAGGCAAAATGAACTCTAACTGTGCTCGCTTAGGCAAAAAAACTATTCCTAGAGATCTAGAAATGATTTCTCTTAACTATGGAGTCTATCATGATTTGGTCATGAATAAAGGAGTTTAAATATTGGAGGAGACGAAGCAGTACCGGTGCCTGAGCAATTTCCAGATTGGGGGGACTGAACAGAAATCTAGCTTGCTGACGCTTTAGCAATATCAGCTTCAAATCATCATTGGAAGATACGAGGCAACTTCTTTGTTTGGGTCAAAGATGAAGGTATGGTGTGAAACAGTTAATAATCATAGTTAATTTATAACTCATTGACTTAAACTTTTGATTAAAGGTGGGTCAAACTGAATATTTTAACGGCCTTCGACTTTGACTCTCTCTTGGGGATCTCCCTTATGAAGATATCGATCTTTGTTGTGTCGGCTCAACAAGTGATATCATTGCATTGGTGGCCCACTCCCTCTGTGTATCGGTATCCGGTGAATATCCCAAACGAGAAAAAGGAAATATCAAACGCGACTCCCTAATCAAAGCAGCAGATGGTGTTCCCTGGCTTCTTTTTAAGCTTGCCTAGGCCAACGCAATCAATGCGGAGCCTATGTATCTGAAGGAAGAAAAATCTCGAATGTGACTTCCTAATCCAGGCGACGGATGGTGTCCCCCAGCTTCTCACCAAGCTTGGCTAGGTCAAGTCGATTGCGGGGTCATCTGAATATGTCAATGAAGGAGAATCTCGAATCTGACTCATCAATGGAGGTGGCAAATGGCGTTCCCGGCCTCCCCCAAGCTTGGTTGGGTAAAGGCAGTCGAGGTGGGGTCTGAAGGGTAGATACTGTCCTCACCAACATCTTGCCAAACTTGGCCTAGCCAAAGTGGAGAGTCTCGGATCAAGATAATATTAGTACAGATGAATATCTGGTTAAGAGAGAGCAAGCCTAATGCAAGCAGCTCACACGTGAGAGGAGATTGGTTGAAGTGCACTTGTGAGGGTATTAGGCGAAAGAAGTGTCATATCAAGAATGTTGTGTAATGTGGAGTAGCTAATATATCTTAATTGATTTGTAACTCATTAATTTAAGCTTTTAAGTATAAGTAGTTTCGATTAGATATATTGTTGGGTTTGGACTTGGCCTCTTGATAGAACTACATCATCCAAAAGACTGAAAAATCTGTTAGCTTTTCCCAAAGCTTTGAAGCACGACTGTTTCTCCAATTCGAATTGGACTGTTGACAAACTCGATTTTCTAAGACCACAGAAACTGAAGGTCTGGATATCAAGAACCATCTCCCGACGACCCAATGACAGAACTAATCGCTCACCTTTCTTTTTCCTCTTGATTCCTTGTTTCAGTTCTAAATAAGTTAGTATAGATGAAGATCGAAGGTGTCTTATCATGTGCAAGTCAGTGCAACAAATTTTCTAAAGACAATCAAAACAGTTCAGGAAAGTCCTAAACTCATTGTATTTGTACCAATTTAATTCTAAATTTTTAACCTAGTGTCAATTCATTCCTTCCAACTAATTTTGGCTAGATTTTGTTTACATTGGCACTAGTTGGCTTATGTGGTACGGCGCCGCTTACGTGGATAATTTTTTATAATATTTTAATATTTTTTCTATTTTTTTATTTTTCTTTATTTTTTATTTTTCATTTTTTTCCTTCCCTTCCTTCTTCCTCTAGCTGGTCGCCTGGGGTGCGCATGACAAAATTTCTGAAACAAAAATTGATTTCGGCAAGAAATTGATTTTTCAATTTGTTTAAACCGAGAAGTTAAAAATTTTAGCTTCGATTTCTTCTTCAAATCTATTTCGGAATAAAATGCTCTTAGAAATAGAAAAATCAAATTGTGTTACCAAACGGTTTGCCCAAACTTGTTCCAGGGAATAGAGAAACAGAGAAATAGAGAAATAGAAATTTTATCAATGCACGCCCTGGCGATTGGCTTGAGGAAGAAGGAAATTAAGGAAAAGAAAAGAGAAAGAAAATAAAAAACTACAAAAAATTCGATAAAATATTAAAATATTATTAAAGTTGTCCATATCAACGCTGGTCGTGCCACATAAGTCGGCAAGCGTCCATGTCAATAATATTATGCCAAAGTTAGTCGGAATGACTCAATTGACATTAGGTCAAGATTTAAAACTAGATTGGCATTAATAAAAAGTTTATGACTAAATTGGTAACAACACAATAGGTTTATGACATAAACTTTTTTAACAATTTTTTCTAAAGTCAATACTACGTGTTGCTGGAATTAATGTAGTCACTACGTCACCATTTTAAATTTTGCAGCTACCTAGACTCTTATTGGTAAGTTACAACGCAAGTATTACTCTTGCAAGTAATGAATGATATAATAAAGACATTGTCACACCCTGATCCTACAAATACAGGGGAATGGATGGCCGTACTCCTGCCTAAAGAATGTAACTTTAACGGTAAACCAACATAAACCTCTATCAAAATATATATTTATCTAAATATTTGATAAAACAAGAAATTGATTATAGAATTAGAATTCTAAAATCCACCGAAAATAATATATGTACTTCATCGAACTAAAAACTAAACCAAATCATATATCATTTCAGACATATCCAACGATCTAAACTCCTACCCATAATTCAACTACCAAATAGCTACTTGTCGACATCACTCTCATCCTACTCGCCACTAACTGAAAAACTGAAAAAAAAAAAGATTTAGAAAGAATAGAGCAAGTAATCACAATTTAGTGAGTAGTACATATCTTTTATAAGTAAATCGAGCACTAACTATATATATATTTATAAAGCAATACCATAAACTCAATAATCTCAAATCTAGTATAAAATATGCAGGTAATATGAAAAATGGGTTATAAAATATGCATATAATATCTCTTCGGTCCCCGATCGTCCCTCTCTTTCTCCCCGAAGGTTTCAGCAAAATAAAGAAGAAGAAGAAGAAAGCCTTTTCAGGCTCATACGAGCTAAGGATGGAGTGGACTGATGGCCTGACTTAATAGAACTTGGGTTTTGGGCCCTTCTGTTTTTCTTTTTATAGCCGAATTCTTACCGACACCATATCAAGATGGTACCATTTTCATTATTGTGTAGAGTTGACCATCTCAACTGATGAGAACTCGGGAGTTTCAACGTCGTTCACCTATATTGTTTGGCTTGGGCTCCATTCAGTGTTGGCGATCGCTGTAGTCATCTTGGAGTTCCAATGTCATTCACCTATTACTTTCCACCTTCCTTGATCATATTGAGAAGAACGTTCCGGTGTGCTAAGACATCAATCCTGGGCGTGTACTTCCCAGTATGCGAGTGATACTGCGCAGTACACCCCTTATCCGCATGCTTGGCAGTAGGGATAGAGCTAGGGTTGATGGACCGTTCAATGTTCCCCAGCACAACGCCCCTCTCATGCATGATCCCGGCCTAGCCAATGTCTCCCAAAGTTGGCTAAAATTCCCCTTCAGCAACACTTTTGGACGACATTGCAGTAATGGTTCCCGTCACAACTCCTATTGCTATTTGCATTCCGGTGGTCCAATTTTTAAGTGGAATTCTTGGCTGCAATTGATCATAAAGGGGTAGAGTAACAGCCACTCTCTCATGGTATTGCAGAAACCTATCTGGTTCTAGTTCAGCTTGAAACTGTTCTCCTCAATCTTTAGTAATATTCCATGATCATGCTACAGAACAATCAGTCACACGTCCTCTATAAGAGTAACTCTAGACCTTTCCACATCAACCTCTGCCCTAACATATTCACGTAGCTTTCGTTTAGGGTTGCAACTCGAAACTCATCCAGAGAGAAGCTTCAGTTGATTATAATCGTCAACAGTCAAACAAACTTCTCAGCTGCGATGGGAGAAACTGAATGTGCGAAAATTAAAGCCCATCCCCTTATGATCCGCTTCTTCTCTTCTTGACAAGCCAATTCAGTACACGGAAAGCATAAAGAACAATGTCAAATACAGAGAGACAAGATTCGGACCTTTGTTTAATCATTTGGGAAATGAATTGAATCCGAGAACAAGCCCACCCATAAAAGGTTGACTTTTGTCCGAATAGTGGAATGTTACATGACCCGGAAAGAGCGGAAAGTTTCCCCATTTGTAAGCTTTGGCCAGGAAAGCTGAGAAGCTTCAAGTCATCTTTTTCACCCTTGCCATGACCAGAGATAGTGCACAAGCAAGGGAAGAACTGAAGCACCATGTGCTTATAGGGATTGACATGGAATAGTTTAATTCATTTTTCCTTTCTCTGTTATTTCTGTCTGGTTGGAATAACGTAAAAATTTTTTTCAGGATCGATTTTGGAGTGTGTTTTCCTTTTCTTTCTTCTAAAAATTATAATCATCGGCTACTAATCAAAACTTACCGCCGGATTCTTTTTTCCAGCAAACCGTGGGATCTGAGTTCTCATGCTAATCCCCTTATTGGGGTAAGTGCTACCGATGAAATCCATATCCACTCATTTTCAACCATAAAAGCATATATATTTCAACGACCAATTTTTATACGGCGACTAGTGATCATAACGATCAGTACAATAACAAGAAGCTTTCAGAATGGCGATGAATGACAGGCAGCTCTTTTGCAGAAACAGATCCCGAGTGTTGTAAGAAATCCTAGTGACCATGTAAAGGACACTGACAGATTAATGATAGGAGCGCATTCATATATCAGTCTCCGCCAAGGGGACGGCGCAGGAACCGGGGGTAATAGGGGGTTGAGCTGGAATCACTCTTAGACTTCTGATTGTCACTTGGGGCCGTGGAGCTCGTGAGCAGATCTGCAGAGCGTACCACTTGCTCAAATGTCTTCACCACCTCTGACATTCTGACAACAGGGTCCGGGTTTCCAAATGCATAGCGAAATGCCTAAAGGGCAAGTTGCTCTGCCTCTTCCTTAATGTGATTCTGTGGCGACCTGAGGGTGATCATCGCGGCATGGCATTTTGGATTAATCCCATCAAGCGTAACCAACTCCAACAGAAAGGACGGCTCTTGAACGAGCCAAAAACTCCCGGGATCGCCACAAATTCTTTGGCAGCATGTATCAGCAATATGCTTTGAATGTGAAACCTCACTTTTCCCTACAAGTGAGGGAGCCCCCGCAACTCCCACCGCAACTCCCACCGCAACTCGTTTCTGCGACAGCGAGTCTCCAAGTTCTAACAGATTGGTGTCATCAACACTGCTATCACTAAGGAAGGGACAGATTAGAAACCAATCCTTCTCCGAACAGCAGCGGCCAGTAAGGCAAAGCAGAGAGGACCTTAAAGACAGGTGCTCCTCGATGAGATCGGATTGGACGACTGCCCACTCTTCAGATCGTCCTGAAGTGGAGAAGCTGGAGGTACGGAAGTTGAAAACCATTTCTTTACGGTATGATCTGGGTTTGCTATGTGAAAGTTTCTCGAGATTCTGCTTTCACCTCCCTATGGAAATCAGGAAAAAGATTGTGAAAAGGGTTCCGGACTATTTCACGAACTTTTTGTTGCAATTGCTACCAGTATATGGACTAATTCAAGTTTTGACCAAACTAACGTCTACTACACGTAGTCAATGAAGTCGAGAAATATAGAGAGGTTGTGTCGATAATGGAAAATCTCGAATATGATTCTCTAATTGAGGCCGAGAATGATTTCCCTAGGCTTCCTACCAAGCTTGACTGGGCCAACGCAATTGAGGTGGAGTTTGAATGGTAGATGTTGCCAAGCTTGGCCAGCCAAACTAGAGATTCTTGAGTCGAGATAATGTTGGCACAAAAGGTACCCAGATTAAAGGGGAGTGGGCCTACTACAAGTTGACACAAGGTAAAGTGGAGTGGTTAATATATTTTAATTGGCTCATAATTCAATGATTTAAAATTTTGAGTAAATGTGAGTTCAATCTGATATGTTTACGGCCTTGGACTTGGGCTCTCTTTGCATCTCCTCTAGTAAAGGTATTGGATTTATGTTTCGTACTCTACACTTTTATTTCTTCATAATTGAACTACATTGTTCATGACTAGAAAATCTATTAGTTGTTTCTAAAGCTCGAAGCACGATTGTTTCTCCATATCAAATTGGACAACGGACTCATTTAATTTTCCAATTCCAAAGAAACTAAGGTCTAGAAATTGAACATCTCTCCATGAAGAACAAATCGCTTACCTTTCTATTTCTTTTTGTTTCCTTGTTGTAGCCCTAGATAAGTTTACACATATGAAGATTGAAGGCATATTATTATGTCCAAAGTCAAACCTAGGCCAAAGAGGACGGGGAGTAATTGTTGGAGCAAGAGAGCCCAAACAAAGAGCAACTCCCAATGGGTTTTATGATGACAAAAGGAGCAGGATTGAACCGAATTATGTACCTAACAAAAAGAGAGCGTCCTTGGATTATATATACAAAAATACTATTAACTCTTTAGAGACATATTTAGACATAACGACAATGTTTAGAATTATAACTCCAATGTTAAGCATGCTTTGGAATGAAAGACCTCCCAAAAAGTGCCAAAAAAATAAGGATACTTGATATAGGACGAGTCAAAGTGAACAATATGAGTTAATCCAAAATATAACATTGGAAATAATGTAGTCATTATGTCTAACATATGAATTTCAGCTGCCTAGGGGCGCAAATTTACACTTGCAAGGAACAAATAATATGAGCTATTCAGACTATATCAAGATGGTACCTTTGTTATTTTCGTGTAGAGCTCACCACCTTAGCTAATGAGAACTTGGAGTTCCAATGCCGTTCACCTGTCATTGATTGGTTGGGGCCCACTCAGCGTCGGCGGTCACTGTAGTCAAAGTGAAGTAGAATTAGCCCAAGGTTCATTGCAATTAGCCAAACCAAATGCTACTGAGTAATGGGGTCCTGGGCAAAGCCTTGTTAGATTCTTCAAAATATTAATGCAGCAATGCCTTTCAAACTCCTAGCCATTGTCATAGCGCAATAATACTTGCTAATGATGGAAAAATCCAAACGCAAACCAGAGCCCCTTCTGCTATTGAAGCGAATAAACGCGAGTGGCTTTCGGTCAGTCCCCCGGAAGCCTCGCTTAATACATGTGATCAGTGATGCAGGGTTTGTGACGCATGTAATCGCTCCTGTGTTGGGTTTTATCGACATGAACTTTTCAAAACTTCAAAACCAAAATTTCACTTTGCACTCGTTCTAAGCTTACTATTTGATTTGATGTCGTTTAGAACTCAACTAAGATCAACAATATTGATTCAACCCTCTTCTTTGGCTTTTGGACCCGATCAATAGTCGGCAACTGACCTATACTTTTGTGCTCCCTACACTATATTCTGTGAATACAATTTTTCATTTTTTTGACAGAAAATTGTCGGTATATTTGGATGATAGGTTACTGACTTTATACTGTCGAGAGGTGATGGGCTCAAAAATATATGCCCTATACGTGATGAACTGAGCATGATATCCAAGCCTTTGCTAACACCTGCTTTTGTCATTGAATGACTATGAGCTGCTGGAGATACCGAAGACTTCGGTCATGATTCATGGTACCTCCTATTTTAGCTATTTCGGCATCTCTCCTGTCACTATGGTTTGTGTTTTTAGTTAAGAAGAAATTATACAAAGTGGTTCACTGTCATTGAAATGACTAATGATCTTTTAAATTCTCAATTAATGACATAGATGACAACAACACATTGGGAAAAAAAAAAACGCGTGTTTCTCAACTAGTGCATGACCATTGTAAAAATATGATGCTAAGGCTGCTCACTTGCCGGACAAAACATCATCTCGGTCCTGATAGCTCCACTGGATCAAGATGAGATGCTAAGTCAGTGAGGATGCTGCAAGATTGAGGGCTAGTTTGCGAGATATCAGCTACCATCTCCTGTTTTTCACTCTCCCATCTTTCATCTAAGCAGCTTCCGTTTAGAATCTGGACTACCTCCGACATTGTGGGTCGTTTTGTTGATGAATCTTGGAGGCACAAGAGAGCCAGTTTGACTAATTTCTCAAGCTCGGATCAATCAGACCTCCCAGCTCGTTATGTTCCAGAAGATATTTCACCCACTTAAAACCATTCATTCCTTGATCCTCCGAATGAACAAGAGGCTTCAAACCAGAGACAAGCTTGAGGAGCACCATACCGAATGCGAAGACATCATTCTTTGCCGAGAGTTCCCCTCGCATCATATACTCTGGAGGCATATATCCATATGTACCACATATTCGATAGGTACTGTATAACTCTGCTGATCTTTCCAGAGCCAAAAAGGGCCTCTCGTGGTTGTTTACTGCTTTGGTTTCAGCCATCTGGTGTGTTGCCCCGGTGCCTTTCGACTTCTGGATCTGCTGGTTCCAATCTTTGTGATTCATGAATTTTGCCAAGCCGAAGTCCCCAATTAGAGGTTCAAAGTTCTCATCCAACAAAATGTTCGAAGGCTTTATATCGCAGTGAATTATCTGAAGACTGCAACCCTCGTGAAGATACGAGAGCCCTCTCGCTACTCCTAAGGCAATGTGCATCCTGGTAGGCCAATCGAGAGTGGGCTGTAATGCGGTGCGCTCCTTTAACTGGGAAGTTACACTTCCATTGACCGCCAATGGATATACCAGCAGGTACTCTACCGGTTCTGTTCTTGTCTTTCCTTTCTTGACAGGTTTTTGTGGTTCCGTTGAATCGCAAAAGCCTAGTATTTGGATCAGATTCCGGTGCCTGGCCATACTCCCAACCTCCACTTCAGCAGAGCCAGACAGCCGGAAACATCTCTTGATTGCCACCAGAGATCCATCAAGCAAAATTCCTCTGTAGACCGTACCAAACCCACCACGGCCCAAAACATTCTCTTTGCTGAAATTGCCAGTCGCGACTTCCAGTTCCTGGTACGTAAATTTTCGAAGCTGCACCTGGGGATGAAGTAATTGGAGCTTCGAGTCGTCGGATGATGTCTTCGCCCTCCTGCAAGAAACCTCGACGGCAGGGACAGCGAACCCACAAGAAGCGCCTTCAGCGGCTCTGCCCGCGACAGCCATGGCTCGGGTGAAGCTCTTGCCAAGTGGAAGGCAAACGGTGGACGACGGAGGAGGAGTAGGCGGAGCAAACAGAGTGGAAACATCGACATCCTGGGTGAGATCGATGGTGTAAAATCTGAAAACCATCTTTCTGATGCAATCAGTATTGCTGGTATGTGTCTGTATGGTTCACGCTCTGAAAGGGTGGAAGATCTGATTTAAATGGAGCATATGGCCCCGGTTTCACGTCAACTGGGTTGTTTCTCGGTAACATCCTGGAAGGTACCTGCTGCTGAACTTATTAGCCCCGGAAGCATCCCTGAAATTTTCCTTTTCTCCGTGTTGTAACAAAGTCAAAACCAAATCCTGTTGCAACTTAACGTGCAACGGTGAGGGGTGCGAGACGACGACGCGTACGCTTCGTTGGTCCCGCTAGTAGGGAGACCCGGCGCCGGGTCAAAATCATTTCCTAAACCGATTTATCTAGAAAATACGCATACCAACTCAAGATTGATTATTAGTGTTGATAATCGTGAAAAAATCAGCAGTGATTTTTCGATGCATGGATGGATTTGAATTAGAATGAGTGATTTCTTTTTAGATGAAAAAAATTCATGACAAAATTAATATTGACTTTAAAGTTTGAGATTTTTTTAGGAAATTAGATGGTGTTTTAAGGATTCCATTCACAGCAATCAAAACAAGAAGAACTGCAAACTCCATCGTGCCAATACTTATTCTCATGACTTATAGAATAAAACTTGAAAAATCACAAATTCTTGATCAATAAACATTAATTTTTTGATAAAATTAGATCGTTCTTTTTTTTATTGGAAAATTGACGGCCCAATGGGGTCTAGTTTTGAATAAGCATTAAGTATTTCAAAACAATTTCACTTTAGTTATAAAATGTTACAATAAACAAGATGTTTTTTACTTTGCCTTTTGTTTTGCTCTGCTTCTCCAAGCACGTAGTCTTCACTTTATGGTTGCCTTTGGAAAAAAAAGGAGAAAGTAAGAAAAACAAAGGACAGGGGAAACTGAGAACACATCAAATCGTAGGACGATGATACCACCTATAGTGAATTCTCTAGCTTCGCGTTATCACAAGCCGAAAACGATTCCTATCAAAAAATTATTTTTTTCATTTTTAATAGAATAACATGTTAAATAACTACATAAAAATTTTATTATCAAAATAAAAAATAAAAATGCATTTGATACAATTCAAAAAAATTATTTCTAATTTTTTCATTTAATTAAAAAAATGTCAACAGAGATTTAATAATTCATGTTTGCATAAAATTGGATTTTTATAAAGATTCAACTAATCAAAATATTCTAAAATGGCTTAGAAAATCCAAAGTAATAATTAGTTAGCTGAAATTGATAGCAAAGAATCTTAGTAGTTTATAACCCACGATATGAGGAGGTTGATAGTAAATCTAGAATCCATGTGCGATTGGTGACGCATGACTTTTGTTTGTATTTTTAGCTAGTAAGAAATTATAGCACGTGGTTCACTTTCATTGAAATGAATGATGATCTTTTAAAATCTAAATTGATGACAGTGATGACAACAGCCATTGACCAAATTCCATAGAAAGGGGAAGCGCGTGTTTCTTGACTAGTGCATTACAGCTGTGCTCGCTTCCAGGACAAAGGCCTCATCTCGGTCCTGATAGCTCCTCTGGATCAAGATGAGATGCAGAAGTGGCGAGAGTCCTGACAGATTCAAATGGCAAAAGAGCAAGTACCGTCCCCTCTTTTTCACTCTCCCATCTGTCATTTAAGCTGCTTCCTTTGAGAATTTGGACTGCCTCCGACATTGTGGGTCGTTTTGTTGGTAACGCTTGGACGCACAAGAGAGCCAGTTTGACTAATTTCTCAGCCTCTTTCTCATCGTAGTCGCCCCTCAAGTTCGGATCGATCAGACGTCCCAACTCGTTATGTTCCACAATGTCTTTCACCTCCTTAACATCATGCATTCCTTCGCTGGCTAGAAACTTCCAAGGATCAACCCTCAAACCAGAGATGAGATCGAGGAGCACCACCCCAAATGCGTAGACATCATTCTTTGCTGAGAAATTCCCGCAGAACACGTACTCTGGAGGCATAAATCGAACTGTACCGCATATTCGACTGGTACTGTATAACATTTCTGCTCTATCCAGAGCAGACATCTGGTGCGGTGCCCTGGCGCTTTTCGACTCCTGGATCTGCTGGTTCCAATCTTCATGGTTCACCAATTTTGCCATGCCGAAATCCCCAATGAGAGGTTGGAAGTTCTCATCCAACAAAATGTTCGAAGGCTTTATGTCTAGGTGAATTATTTGAAGACTGCAATCCTCGTGAAGATACGAGAGCCCTCTCGCCACTCTTAAGGCAATGTGCATCCGGGTAGGCCAATCGAGAGGGGGTTGCAATGCAGAGCACTCCCTCAAGCGGGAATCCACATTTCCGTTGACCGCCAATGGATATACCAACAGGTACTCCACCGGTTCTGTCCTTGCCTTTATGTTCTTGACAGGTTTTTGTGGTTCCATTGAATCGCAAAAGCCGAGCACCTGGATCAGATTCCGGTGCCTGGCCATACTCCCAACCTGCACTTCAGCCCGAGCCTGCACTTCAGCAGAGCCAGACAGTCGGAAACATCTCTTGATTGCCACCAGAGATCCATCAAGTAAAATTCCTCTGTAGACCCTACCAAACCCACCTTCTCCCAAAACATTCTCTTCGCTGAAATTGCCAGTCGCGACTTTCAGTTCCTGGTATGTAAATTTTCGAAGCTGCACCTGGGGATGAAGTAATTGGAGATTCAAGTCGTCAGATGATGTCTTCGGCCTCCAGCAAGAAACCTTGACGGCAGGGGCAGTGAACCCGCGAGAAACGCCTTCAACGGCTCGGCCCACCACAGCCATGGTTCGGGTGAAGCTCTTGCCAAGTGGAAGGCAAACGGTGGACGACGGAGGAGGAGAAGGAGCAAACAGAGTGTTAACATCGACATCCTCGGTGAGATCGATGGTGCGAAATTTGAAAACCATCTTTCCGATGCAATCAGTATTGCTGGTATGTGTCTGTATGGTTCACGTCTGAAATGGTAGAAGATTTGATTTAAATGAAGCCTATGGCCCCGGTTTCACGTCAACTGGGTTGTTTCTCGGTAACATCCTGGAAGGTACCTGCAGGCTGCTGCTGAACTTATTAGCCCCCGAAGCATCCCTGAAATTTTCCTTTTCTCCGCGTTGTAACAAAGTCAAAACGAAATCCTGTCGCGACTTAACGTGCAACGCGGTGAGGGGTGCGAGACGACGCGTACGCTTTGTCTGGTCCTACTAAGGAGACCCGGCGTGGGGTCAAAATCATTTCCTAAATCGATTCATCTGAAAAATACGCATACCGACTCACGATTGATTATTAATGTTGATAATCGTGAAAAAATCAACAGTAATTTTTCGATGCGGGGATGGATTTGGGATTTGAGTGAGTGATTTATTTTTAGATGAAAAAAGTTCACAATAAAATTAAGGTTAGATTTAAAGTTTGAAATTTTTTTAGGAAATTAGATAGTGGGTTATATACATCTTTAAAAAAAATGATCACGACAACTTGTATGCATTTTTTGAAGGATTCCATTCACAGCAATCAAAACAAGAAGAAGTGCAAACTCCATCGTGCCAATACTTATTCTCATGACATATAGAATAAAACTTGAAAAATCACAAATTCTTGATCAATAAACATTAATTTTTTGACAAAATTAGATCATTCTTTTTTGATTGAAAAATTGACGGCCCAATGGGGTCTAGTTTTGAATAAGCATTAAGTATTTCAAAAAAAAAATTCACTTTAGTTATAAAATGTTTTGAATTTTTCATATGACCCTCATTTGAATGTTACAATTTTTTTCAACTACTTAATTGTCATAACTTCTAAAAAATATTTAATTGAGTGTCATAACTTTCGATCGATCATTTAAATGTGAAATTTTTTTTAAAAATGTTTATCCAAGTATTAGAAATCCAAAATAGTCTAACATTTACGGGGAATGTTTTAAAAAAATTTTATGATACTTAAATAATTAGAAAAAAAAAGTCATGCCCTGAGTTACAGAAAAAAAAAAAATATGACAACCAAGTGATGGCAAGTATAGAACTTGTGATGTTTTTTTTTTCCAATTTTCAATCAACAAAAAAAGAAGAGTTAATTAAGATTATTGTGTATACCAAATTAAAATGACTAGCATTATTCTTACTGATCAGTAAAATCCATTAAAAAAAAAGAGGATAGAAAATCCGTTTTATGGTAAAAAATTCATTCATCTCAGTTATTTCACAAGAAGAACAAGAAGAAAATAGGGGGTCCATTGAATTTCAAGTATTTCGTTTCACCAATAAGATACGAAGACTGACTTCACATTTGGAATTGCACCGAAAAGATTATTTATCTCAGAGAGGTTTACGTAAAATCCTGGGAAAACGCCAACGACTGCTGTCTTATTTGTCAAAGAAAAATAGAATACGTTATAAAGAATTAATTAGTCAGCTGGATATTCGGGAGTCAAAAACTCGTTAAGTGAAAAAGGAATTTGAATTATTTGATTTTTTTAATTTACTCGTAACTTCCGAAGCAACTCTCGCCCCTGCAACTGAAACTCCCCCACCATCTCCTGGAAGTGAGAAGCTTTCTTCCGTCTCCTTCCCCTGTCGCGCATTTCGCAATTCTAATGCATTCGAGCTTTCGAAGGATCGCCTGCTCCGACGTCCACCTCTCCCTGACCCGCCGCCGCCGCGCCACCCACAGGCCCATCTCTACTTCATCGCCGCCCCAGGACCCCGCAGAGCCCTTAACGCAGCCGCAGCTTAAAACCCTCGTCCTCAGCCGCTACACCAAGAATGGCAAGTTCTCCGGCCTTGCCCGCCACGTCCTGGCTTCCCCCTCCGTTCTCCTAGTCCTTGCCGCCCCAAGCCCTCCCGAGGCAGCTCCCCTGCCTCCGTCTCCGCCTTCGCCTCCTTCTTCTTTACTCGAGTCCGTGTCGAGGCACTTCTTGCTCTCCGAAATGGCCCGCGAGATCGCCGAGGGCCGGTTCGACGTCACGGCGTGCTGCGTCGCGATGGCGCCCTCGAGTAAGAAAGGTGAGCCCCTGCTCCTGCCCGGCTTGAAACTGAAGGTCTTGATCGCGGCCCTCAGGATGGTTCTGGAGGTCATATATGACAGAGGTTCGCGACTTTCGCTTACGGCGGGCGTGTCGGCGTGGGGCGCCACACGGCTGTGCGATACTTGAAAACCTCTGTGCAGAATCCCAGCTGGTGGTTCACTGTGAAATTCGACAGACAGAAGTTTGACTGTGCACATGTGAGCTAACTGTGTAAGGTCATTGAAGAGAAAATCGACGATTCTCTTTTCGTTGATTTGATAAGGAGGCTGTTTGAGTGCCAAGCCGTGAGCATTGAATTGGACGGGTGTTATTTGGATAGAGGGTTTCCTCGAGAGCGGCTTGTATGCAATTTCGATTAATTCTTGCATTTCTTTGACACTGCTCCATGTCTGGTTGACTGTCACTGACGCCATTATGAGGTAGACGCCCGAAGGGAGCTTGCGTTCTGTGAACCTGATGGTCGGGTAAGAGAACATTTGAGTTTCGTTGTACTTATGCCAGAAACATCTGGAGCAAAAGCTTTTTTTCAGATTAACTTTAATAGGCATTTCAAGGAAGCAAAAGAAGAATCGGACACCATGAAGTCCTTAATGTTCTGGTATCTGAGAACATTAAAGACAACTTGGTCGGGAAACTGATTTAATTTGCCTTTGCCTTTCCCTACATTAGATAAAAAAAAAAAATATGTAAACCAGATGAAAATGAAACGAAGTTGTTCGTAGCTGTCGAATTATAAAGTTCATTACATGAAGAAAGTGTTTGCTCTGGTCAGGCACTACAACACTTGTGACAACAGAGGTTTCCTCTCTTACATTAGAAAACATAAAACTAGATGGCCAACTGTGGAAATCTTCCCCTTCCTGGAATGGAACTTGGGAGAACAGCAGATCCTCTTCAGAAAGTTCTATCTTCTTGAGCCATCCACCTGAGTGTCCTTCAGGAACTCAGAGATTCACCTATAACAAACAGATACAAAATAATTAAAAAGAAAAAGATGAGGGGAGTCTGTCAGACAGCCGTGTAACCATCCCAGGCGCATAACTCCGACTGAGAACACGATCCTCCTACAGCTCTAATGGATCCAAGCAGGACCCATCAGAGACGTCAATCACGCTCTGATCACACGGCCATGGTTCATCCACCAGACTATGGCCCGTCTTCTTAGGTCTCAAGGACGCAGAGGTATGGACCTACAGAACAGATCCTGTTCAAGTAAGATCGTGACCCCCACTTGGATTATTCTTCGAGCGCACTCTCGATGTGGGCCGTTAGGAGGTCGCACGCATAAAGTGCACTCAACCCACAACCTGTCCCCCCTGGTTTCTTCTCCTTTTTTTTCCCTCTGTTTTCCTGTTTGTCGTCTCGCAACTTAGCTTGGGGCGCTTGTTAGTGTTTTCGTTTGCAGGTTCTTTGCGTTCAACAGAGAATGCAACTTTTCCTGAATGTAAAAGTGAACGATGCTTTGCTGTTGCAGACCCGAAGAGTCTTGTCATTTTTTGGTAGTAGAGGAGAGATGCATTAAATGGCTGATAGTCAATGGCTGTCGATTGGGCTCGGTATAATCCAACACAGTTTTCAAGCCCACTTGAAAGAGAGAGAGAGAGAGAGAGAGAGGAGGGAGAGGATACAAATTATTATTTTCATGAGACTCACTACGTTTATCTTCTCCTTTTCAAATCAACCTTTCTACCAGGTGTCGAAGGAGGATTGTCGGAGGAGACATGTCCTTCCTCCCTCCCTTCCTCCTCTTTTTTTCCCTATTTTTTTTTCTATTCCATTTCTATCTTAACTTTACTTTTCAAAGTATCTATAAGGGACGAAAATTATGAGCCAATATAAAGTTATTTGTAGATATTTTAGTGCTCAAAAGATCGTATTTGCAAGAGTATGTATTCATTCTGAACAAGTGTTATTGAACAAAGATATTAGCCAATTGAATGGGTGAAATCAAATTAGTATCTATCCATATTAAATTAAAAGTTGAACAGTTCTATAATTTCTTGTTTTGTCAGACGTACCTCAAAATTTGAAATTAAAACTACTCTTAATATATTTTTATACGAAATCCTCAACTCCAAGTCTTACATAAGTCAGCTTTTGGCAAAAAAATAATGGAGGCGGGACTTTTCTTTGTGGATGAAAAATGAAAGAAGAAGAGCTGGAGAGAGAGAGATGGCTGTCCCAAGTATGTCTTGGCTTGGGTTTTATAGTTCCTTGCTTTTCCATATATAATCATGAGCTTAAGCTACTTTATCAAGCGAAAGAGTAGCAGAAGATAAACAACGTGGTTTGTAGTGTATTATATTATATACCTACGTGACCCCCTCAATATGTCACGACTAACGCATTTATTAAAGTCTTTTCACTTTTTAAATATGCAGAAGTGTGTACGGTTAAAGAACACTCAGGATATATAAAAATTCAAAGGAACACACGCGGAGATGCAAATCGGACAATCTCATTTCATTTCTTACTTATATATGTTTTAGGTGATAAGGTCAAGGTACACCGGGGGACGAGCCAAAATACCACTACTTTGTACCACACCCAAAAGCTCTAGCAACTGTACCATCCCGACCTGGATACTACATATGTACCATGTCATATGTCTCCCACCCACAAGACGTCCAAAATATTGGCCCAGTCTTCCTAAAATGCTACTAATTTGAGAAATAATGATCAACTACGAGTGAGTACAAAGCTCAACAAGTAAACTACTAATCAGTCTATACCACATAAGTCAATAACAGCACAAGCGAGGAAGCTTAAATATACAAGACAAAAGATCATTATGATATCAACTTACCTCATAACCTTTTTTTAAAATCAGAATAGCAAATAGAAAACATTTCCTCTTAAAATAGTAATCCCGTAAAACTTGATTAAAATCTAAAAATGCCAATGATCATCTTTACTATGAATTAGCTGCCACCCTCTTCTAGGGAACCCCGTTACCTCCCAAACATCTCGCACTCATCCGATATCACGAGAACATCTAAGGGAACCGTGTTACACCCTCAGGCATCTAGAGGAACCCAATTACCTCTCCAACCATCCCCACTACAACCCAAGGCATCGTCGTTTCAAGGACCAACGGTATTCCCAAATCACACACTTATCCCATGGTGTAGCAATTCAATAATTCAATTTAACATGCCATCCACCATGCTAATGCACAAGAATCAAATCAGTTTCAAAATCCTTTGTCCATTTGTAAATCAGAGAAATGGTACAAAACAGTTTGTCCGCGGTGCCAGTTCAATAAGGTGGGTTATGAAAAGAGTTTATTCAAAATCTCGAAATTGACAGTAAAAGGGGCAAATCACAAGGAATCGCCAAGTAAATCAATTTCAAAAATTACGAAAATTTAGCATGATGTGGAGGAGACTCTGAGGAACGTTTTTCCTGAAGAACTCAAAACCTAGTTCAGCTTGTACAGGTCTCAATAATTTTATATAACTTGGGTCAAAATAGGGTAAATTTTCATGATAAAACAACCAAAATTGGGCATTTTGAAAGCATAAATGAGTTCCAAAAATCATGGGAAAATTACACGTTATATTTTAAGATGTGGTCTAAAATTTCATGAAGAACATTTGTCCAAATATTTTTTCGAAAACTCTATGGAAAATAAAAACCTAGTAAAGGTTAATAAAAATCCGAGAAAACAGTTTCAAACTCGCTTCAGTTTTTCAAATATATTTTGAACATACGAAGTCCGAAAAATCCAAAATTAAAGTATGTTATAGAACAAAGTATAATGAGCAACTTTTGCAAGAAAGCCTCACAAAATTTGTACAACAAAAACCAGTATAAAATTGGAAAAAGTACGGTCCACAGTGAACTGAACCAAAAATAGCTGTATCCTCGGATTTGTCCATAACTCATGCTATTTAAGCTCAAACCAGCACAAATCTCAACATCCAGCATTTCAACAACACATCAGTGAACTCAATAAACCATAATTTCAACAATGCTTGCAATGTACGTTTTCCGAAATCGCCGACTAACACGACTATTTACAAAATCAACCGAGACTATTAGAATCTAAGGAAATCGATGTCGACACGTGGCAATCAACCTACATAGCATAAGAAGGAAGGCAATTTACTTGCCTCAAGCCCATAGAAATGTCTTGCGTTAGTTAGCAAGGTTGCGAGAACTTGAGTTACCATTGGTCCTCTGGCAGTTTGAGACAAACCGAGAAACATGAATAGGAACAACGCCGGTTGGCTGGTTGAACGAGGGCACGTCGCCGGCGAAGGTGGCGGTGAGTCGTGGTGTTGTGCGGCCAAGGGACTGAACGAAAGGGGCGGGATGTGAGCGTGTCTGGGTGTTGCTGAAGGATGAATGAAGAAACATGGGCTGGCTGGATTTAAATTTTTGGTTCTTCTCTCTTCTCACCGTCTTTGCATGGTCTTGGTCAACATTTTCAACTCGTGGCTGCCCCCATGGAGAAGACAGCCAGAGGGTAACATGGCTTGGCTGGGCAAAATTTCATTTGCCTCTTTCACTGCTTCATGGGCGTGGTCAACATTTGATTGCCACATTACTCCTACTCGTGGCAGCCCAAGGAGAAGCCGGCTGGGTGAGGTTACGTGGGTTTGGGGCTGAAGACTCAGCAGAAATTTTGGTGCCTCTCTCGCCATAGATGGCGGCCAATTGAAGCGCCAATTGGAGAAGACTCGGGTAGGCCGAGCGGTGTGGCAACATGATGGTGCAGCAGTGACACGACGATGAGGTGGCGTGGTGATGATGGGGACAAGCTGAGGTGGCAAGTCCTTGCAGTGGTGTGGTATGATGATGAGCTCGATGACATGGCGTGAACCATTAAGCATTCGAGACTCGTTATCCCATCGAGCGAAAATCCAGATGTTACAACTTATATCTCCAACAGCTAGACGGGAAGACCCCATGCATCTTAACTATAGTTTCGTAGTGACAACCTTGCTCGAATGTGTAGGATAGGTGGGAAGCTTACGTGAACTGTTAAGCATTCGAGACTCGTTATCCCATCGAGCGAAAATCCGGATGTTACAACTTATATCTCCAACGGCTAGGCGGGAAGACCCCGCGCATCTTAACTATAGTTTCATAGTGACAACCTTGCTCGAATGTGTAGTATAGGTGGGAGGTGGTGATGCATAACAATCAATCATGAAAGATCACTCTTTCATCTAAGGATACCTAATCATCGATCCGAGGATTCGGGGATTATTTTCTTGTGTTATTTTTCTGGAATTCATGTGCGATTTGTGACACATGGCTTTTGTTTGTATTTTTGGCTAAGAAGAAATTGTAGCATGTGGTTCACTGTCATCGAAATGAATCATGATCTTTTAAAATCTAAATTGATGACAATGATGACAATAGCCATCGACCAAATTCCAGAGAAAAGGGAAGCGCGTGTTTCTCGACTAGTGCATGACAACTATGCTCGCTTCCAGGACAAAGGCGTCATCTCGGTCCTGATAGCTCCTCTGGATCAAGATGAGATGCAGTGCCAAAGAGAGTGCTGCCAGATTTATCTCGCATATAAGCAAGTATGTTGTTTTCGAAAGAACAGAGAAGGAGTTGACAACAAAAGATGTGTATATTATTCAGAAAACTGAAAAATGCTTAAATACATACTAAAACTTAACCATAAACCCGCGTTGCCCACTAATAGCTTGCTTGGTCCACAAAACCAGCAACAAACTAACAGAATAGCTAAAAAAACATGCAGTTAACTGCTCCTACAAGATAAGATTGACCAAGTAAAACAATAATTAACTAACTCCTAGAAGACAGGACATCAATAAATTGACTAAACAAAACAAAGAAAAAAACAGATGGTGCGGTCTTGATACATCAACACTCTCCTCCCGAATCAAGTACCGCACACTCCTAGCTTTGCCTTGAGATGTTCAAATCGACCAATATGAAATGACTTCATGAATATATCTGCAATCTGGTTTTTGAATTGCAATACATCAGTTTCACCTCTCCAGCCTTCTACAATTCTCTCAAGAAGTAATACTTGACCTTAAAATGCTTTGTTCTTCCATGAAATACTGGATTCTATGAAATAGCCAAAGTAGGCGGAAGAACAAGACCGAAGTGCCATAACTTGGCGGGAGGAATATTTGTGCCATAACTTCAAAATGGTACACTTGAGTGCAGTTTGAATTAAATGGAACACTTAAGTGCCACTCCGGCGAAAATCCGGCCAAATGGTGACGTGGCAACTTTCCGGCGAGTTTGGTCCAAAACGGCGTCGTTTTGCACGCCGACGTGACGGAGAGAATACAAAAACGACGCCGTTTCGTGTAAATAATAATATAAAAATTAATTAAATTAGATTTAAACTTAATTTTATTTAAAATATTCAAAAAAATTTAAAAAATTAAGAAAAATTTAAAAAAATTAAAAATTAAGAAAATTTAAAAATTAAGAAAAAAAAAGGTCGAACGGGCGGGCCGAGGGCTGAGCCCTCGCCGCCGCCGCCTCCCGCCGTCGCCGGAAGGGCCGGCGACGGAGGGGGAGGGTCGGCCGGGGTCGCCGCCCCGACCGACCGGGTCGGCGAGGGCTGCGAGCCCTCGCCGGATCGCGGCGAGGGCCGCGACCCTCGCCCCAAATCTGGGCGAGGCTCGCGGGCCCTCACCGCCTCCCCGCCGCCGCCGGGAAGGGCCGGCGACGGAGTGGGAGGGTCGACCGGGGTCACCGAGCCCGGCCGGGGGCCGGCGAGGCCGGCCGACCGGAGGCGAGGGCCGTGAGCCCTCGCCCGAGTCTGGGGGCGAGGGTCGCGGCCCTCGCCGCGATCCGGCGAGGGCTCGCAGCCCTCGCCGTCGGTCGGCCGGGTCGGCGACCCGGCCGACCCTCCCCCTCCGTCGCCAGCCCTTCCGGGCGACGGCGGGAGGCGGCGGCGGCGAGGGCTCGCCCTCGCCCACCCCGTTCGAACTCCCCCACCTTTTTTTTTTTTTTCTTAATTTTTTTTAATTTTTCTTAATTTTTTATTTTTTTAATTTTAAATAAAATTAAGTTTAAATCTAATTTAATTAATTTTTATATTATTATTTACACGTAGACACGAAACGGCATCGTTTTTGCATTTTCTCCGCCACGTCAGCGTGCAAAACGACGCCGTTTTGGACCAAACTCGCCGGAAAATTGCCACGTCAGCCATTTGGCCGGATTTTCGCCGGAGTGGCACTTAAGTGTTCCATTTTTACTCCGATATTGGCACTTAAGTGTACCATTTTGAAGTTATGGCACTTAAGTGTCCCTCCGTGCCAAGTTATGGCACTCCAGGTGTCCCAAACTCGGCCAGAGTAGCTTGATTATCCACAAATACTTCTATGTCTTCTTCTTGCTGCATATGCAGATCATCCATCAACTTCTTCAACCATAATGCTTGATTCACAGTTGCAGTAGATTGAGTCACTATTTCCTACTTCTTTGAACACCAGGAAAAACATGTAGACCCAAATGTAAAGTAATAATTTGAAGTGCTCCTCATATCATCCACTGATTCTGTCCAGTCACTGTCAGAATACCCTTGCAACTTAAACTCCTAAACTCTGCAAAACTTAATCCCATATGAAAGAGTACCTTTCAAGTACCTCAACACCCTCTTTGCAACTACCATATGCAACTCACTTGCTCAATTGAGAAATCTAGACAAGACACTTACAAGAAACATGATGTCTGGCCTAGTTGCAGTGAGATACATAAGACAACCAATCAAACTTCTATAAACTCTTTCATATGCGGGTTCTAATCCATCCTTCTTTTGAAGCTTTACCTTATGACCCATTGGAGTACTCACACTCTTGCACTCCTCCATGTTGAATCTCCTTAGGATCTCCTTCAAGTACTTCTTCTAACAAATAAAAACTTTATTCTGATTCTACCTAACCTCCATTCCTAGAAAATACGACATCTCACCATGATCAATCATTTCGAACATCTTCATCATCTCTTGCTTAAATGCAGTAATCTAAGCACTATTACTCCCTATCACCAACATATCATCCACATAAAGAGACACCGCCACTAAGTCAAATACTAACTTCTTGACATGTAGAGTGGATTCACTGAGACTTTTCCTGAAACCCAAGCCCAACAAGTGCTCATCTATCTTATTGTACCATGTTCAAGAGCTTGCCTCAAGCCATAAAGAGCCTTTCTCAGCAAATAAACTTTCTCCTCCTAGCCTGGTGTGACAAAACCTTCTGGTTGCTCAACATAAATCTCCTCCTGCAACACTCCATTCAAAAATGCAGATTTCACATCTAATTGATATACCTTCCATCCTTGTTGAGCTGCCAAAGTAAGAATCATTCTAATCGTATCTAGTCTTGCCACAAGAGCAAAGGTTTTTGAGAAATCAACTCCCAAACTTGTGCATATCCCTTCACCACCAACCTGACCTTATGCTTATTTACTGAGCCATCAAGATTAAATTTGGTCCTGAAAACCCATTTTACTCCAATCACCTTCTTGTCTCCGAGCCTCTCCACTAGCTCCCATGTCTAGTTAATTTCTATCATAGCCAACTCTTCCTTCATTGCATTCATCCACCTCTAATCGCTTTTAGCTTCCTCATAACCTGCAAGTTCCAAAATAGTCACACTGCACCTCTGATATATATCAATCAGAGATCTACTACCTCTAATTGGAACATCATCCACCAGCTCGTTAGGTTCCAGTGAGACCTCTTTGTGCTTGCCTTGTGGCTCGTTTGTCCAGTCTCATTTCTCATCTTCTAGGAATTGAACATCCCTACTAGTGATCACATTCCCTATTTGTGGTTGATAGATCCTTTAAGCTTTTGACACTAAACTGTAGCCAACAAAAATCCCAAGTTCAGATTTCTCTCCTAGTTTGTCTCTCTTAACCTGTGAAATATGAGAAAAACACAAACAGCTAAACATCTTCAAATTTCTTAGAATTGGCTTGACATCAAACCAAGCTTCAAAGGGTGTCTTCTTCTCTAATACCCTTATAGGTAGTCTATTCAGCAAAAAGACTGTTGTGTTTGTTGCTTCTGCCTAAAACTCTTTTAGTAGATTCTTCTCATACAGCAGACACCTAGTCATCTTCATAATGGTTCTATTATTCCTCTCACTAACTCCATTTTGCCATGTAAAGTAAGGAACAGTAAGCTAATGAACCTCTTCATAGAAAGAGTTAAACCTTTGTGAAGTGTATTATGTTCCATTATCAGATCTGATGACTTGAATCTTGCAGTTACTTTGGTTCTCAACCCATCTCTTAAACTTTAAAAATACCTCAGCAACTTCTAACTTTTGCTTCATAAAGTAAATCCAGCACATTATGGTATAATCATCAATGAAAATAATGAAATAACTACTGCCATTTAGTGAAGGAGTCACTTGTGGACCACATAGATTTGTATGAATCAATTGCAGCTTCTCTATAGCTCTCCAAGTGGATTCCTTGAAGGGAAGTCTTGTCTGCTTACCCAGCAAACAAGCTTTGCATCTTGTGATATTCTCCTCTAGGCTTGGTAACCCAGTTGTCATTTCATTCCTCTGCATGAACAGCACGCCTTTGTGATGAAAGTGCCCCAACCTCTTGTGTCATATTTCTGAATCATTGGCCTGACACTTGAATGTCATCTGCTCCTTCTCAAGAGGATTCAAAGAAAAACTCTCATGTTGCATCTTTATCTTGAACAGCTCCCAACCACTAAAGTCAAAGATCAAACACTTCTCCTCTTCAAATATCACCTTAAATCCCTTTTCTACCGATTGTCCCACACTCAGCAAATTTTGATCAATCTCAGGCACATACATCACATCAGAAACTAGCTTAGTTCTAGCACAACTCTCCATTGCTACAGTCCATTTACCTTTCACTTCTAAGTACTCCACATTCCCAATCCTCACTCTTGACTTCAACGACTTGTCAAGGTCTATAAATAGCTTTTCATCACTTGTCATGTGGTTTGTGCAACCTCTATCAACAAGCCAACTGTCACATGGAATACTAGAGGAGAAACAAGAGACAACAAACAGTTGATCTACCCTCTTGCTGGACTTCGGCATGTACCTCACATTGCTGCTGATCTCTCCTCTTTGTAGAACTTCTCAATGTGTCCAAGTTTATGACATTTTCTACACCTTACATATGGCCTCTTCCAACACCTAAAGTGTGGATGTTTCTTTTTTCCACAGTGTTGACATGAGGAATATCTTCCCCAATTGTTCTTGGAGTTGCCCATTGCCGTTTCCTTTCTTTCCTTTCCACTTCTTGACTTTTCCTCATACATTCTGCTGTTCTTTAGCTAGCAGAGCTCCTTCTGCACTTCCTTCTAGCCTCATTAACCTCCTCTACTCTTGTGCTTGTAGAGCACTTAGCAATTTTGCCAACTTGATCTGAGACAAATCCTTGGTATTCTCCAAAGAGGCAATGGTTGCCTCAAACCTTTCGGGCAAGGAGATTAGAATCTTCTGCACTAGCCTATTATCAGAGAGGTCAATGCCTAGAACTCTTGCTTGATTTGCAATGCTTATCAGAATACTCCTTAATTGTCTCAGACTCCTTCATCTGCAGTCTCTCGAATTCTGTGATTAGATTTAGCCCCTTCATGCTTATGATCCTCTCATCTCCTTGATACTCAACTTTGAGGAAGTCCTAGATAGCTTTGGCTGATTCACAAGCCATAATTCTGCTGAAAATGGCAGGTTAGACAGCAGCATATAAAACAAGACTTTGCCTTTGCTTTCCTTGTCATCCTCTCCTTGTGAAACTTGATTTGATTAATGGTTGCCTTGTCGGGAAGGGAAGCAATTTCATAATCTTGTTCCACAGCTTCCCAAAAATCACAACCCTCTAGATAGGCTTGCATTCTCACTTTCCAGGCTTGATAATTTTCTTAAGCAAACGCTGGTGGAGTCATTGCTAAAAAATCACTCGATCCTGCCTCCATCTTGCTTTTAGCTTCTATGGATGCAAACACACCTCTCAATCAATCTCACAAGTCACTCACAGCCCCTTAAGATCAAGAAATCTCTTATACCAATGTTGTTTTTGAAAGAACAGAGAAGGTGTTGATAGCAAAAGTTATGTATATTATTCAGAAAACTGGAAAATTGCTTAAATACATACTAAAACTTAACCATAAACCCACGTTGCCCACTAACAGCTTGCTTGGTCCACAAAACCAGCAACAAACTAACATAATAGCTAAAAAACGTGCAGCTAACTGCTCCTACAAGATAAATTTGACCAAGTAAAACAACAATTAACTAACTCCTAAAAAACTAGACATCAACAAACTGACTAAACAAAACAAAGAAAAAAACAGATGGTGCGGTCTTGATACATCAACAAAATACCATCTCCTCTTTTTCACTCTCCCATCTGTCATTTAAGCTGCTTCCTTTGAGAACTTGGACTGCCTCCAACATTGTGGGTCGTTTTCTTGGTGACTCTTGGACGCACAAGAGAGCCAGTTTGACTAATTTCTCGGCCTCTTTCTCATCGTAGTCTCCCCTCATGTTCGGATCGATCAGACATCCCAACTCGTTATGTTCCACAATATCTTTCACCGACTTAAAATCGTTGATTCCTTTTCTGGGTCCATGCTGCCGAAAACCAGGAACACTCGGACCAGAGATGAGCTCGAGGAGCACCACCCCAAATGCGAAGACATCATTCTTTACCGAGAACATCCCATCTAATGCGTACTCTGGAGGTATAAATCCATGTGTACCACATATTCGATGGGTTCTGTAAACTTTTCTGATCTATCCAGAGCAGCCATCTGGTGTGGTGCCCTGGCGCTTTTCGACCTCTGGATCTGCTGGTTCCAATCTTCATGATTCATCAATTTTGCCAAGCCGAAGTCCCCAATGAGAGATTCGAAGTTCTCATCCAACAAAATGTTTGAAGGCTTTATGTCGTGGTGAATTATCTGAAGACTGCAATCCTCATGAAGATACGAGAGCCCTCTCGCCACTCCTAAGGCAATGTGCATCCGGGTAGGCCAATCGAGAGGGGGTTGCAATGCAGAACACTCCCTCAAATGGGAATCCACAGTTCCTTTGACCGCCAATGGATATACCAACAGGTACTCCACCGGTTCTGTGCTTGCCTTTCCTTTCTTGACAGGGTTTTGTGGTTCCGTTGAATCGCAAAAGCCGAGTAGTTGGATCAGATTCCGGTGCCTGGCCATACTCCCAACCTCCACTTCAGCACGGGTCTCCACTTCAGCATGGCCGTATAGTTGGGCACATCTTTTTATTGCCACGACAGATCCATCAAGCAAAATTCCTCTGTAGACCTTACCAAACCCACCTTCTCCTAAAACGTTCTCTTCGCTGAAATTGCCAGTCGCGACTTTCAGTTCCCGGTACGTAAAATTGCGAAGCTGTACCTGAGGCCGAAGTAATTGGAGATTCGAGTGGTCGGATGATGTCCTCGGCCTCCAGCAAGAAAACTCGACGGCAGGGGCAGTGAACCCACGAGAAACGCCTTCAGCGGCTCTGCCCACGACAGCCATGGCTCGGGTGAAGCTGTCGCCAAGTGGAAGGCAAACGTTGGACGACGGAGGAGGACTAGGTGGCGAAAACAGAGCGGAAACATCGACATCCTGGGTGAGATCGATGGTGTGAAATTTGAAACCCATCTTTCTGATGCAATCAGTATTGCAGGTATGTGCCTGTATGGTTCACGCTCTGAAAGGGTGAAGATTTGATTTAAATGGAGCCTATGCCCCTGGTTTCGCGTCGACTGGGTTGTTTCTAGCTAAACGTATTGGAAGGTAGGCCTGCTGCTGAACTTGCTAACCCCGGAAGCGTTCCTGAAGTTTGTCTTTTCTCCACGTTGTGACAAAGTCAAAACCAAATCCCATCGCAACTTAACGTGCAACGGTGAGGGGTGCAAGGCTCCGCGCTTGCGTTTCGTATGGGTCTCCGCGCCGGGTCAGAATCATTTCCTAAGTCAATTCATCTAAAAGATACGCATACCGACTCAAGATTGATTACTACTGTCGTTAATCATGAAAAAATCAGTCATGATTATTTTATGCGTGGACGGATTTTGGATTAGACTGAGTGATTTCTTTTTAGATGAAAATAGTTCATGCCAGAATTGAGATTCAACTTAAGGTTTGAGATTTTTTTTTTAGGAAATTAAATCGTGGGGCTATCTACGTCTTTAAAAAAATGATCATGTTAATTTGTATACATTTTTCTAAAGGATTCCATCCATAACAATCAAATAAGAACTACAAGCTCCATCATGTCAATACTTTTTCTCATGATATATAGAATAAAACTTGAAAAATCACAAATTCTTTATCAATAAACATCATTTTTTCTTTTACAAAATTAGGTCATTCTCTTTTTGAATAAAAAAATCGATGGCCCATTGGGGTTTGGTTTTGAATAAGCATTAAGTATTTCAAAAAAAATTCACTTCAGTTATAAAATATTTTGAATTTTCAAAAAATAAAGACACAATAAATTTCATGACTTTCATATGACTCTCATATAATTTTTTTAACCATTTAATTGTCATAACTTATATAAAAATATTCACTTAAGTGTCGTAACTTTTAATCGATCACTTGAATGCGAAATTTTTTTTAAAACGTTTACTCAAGTGTTAATTTATTTTGTTTTGGTCAAATACTCGTAACTTCCGAAGCAACTCTCGCTCCAGCAACTCTCGCTCCTGCAACTCTCCCACCGTCTCCTGGAAGTGAGAGGTTTTCTTCCGTCTCCTTCCTCCATCGCGCATTTCGCAACTCTAATGCATTCGAGCTTCCGAAGGATCGCCTCCTCCGACGTCCGCCTCTCCCTGACCCCCCGCCGCCGCGCCACCCGCAGGCCCATCTCCACTTCATCGCCGCCCCCGGACCCCGCGGAGCCCTTAACGCGGCCGCAGCTCAAAACCCTCGTCCTCGGCCGCTACGCCAAGAATGGCAAGTTCTCCGGCCTCGCCCGCCACGTCCTGGCTTCCCCCTCCGTCCTCCTCGCCGCCTGCCGGAACCTCGCCGCCCCAAGCCCTCCCGACGCGGCTCCCCCGCCTCCGCCTCCTTCTTCTTTACTCGAGTCCGTGTCGAGGCGCTTCTCGCTCTCCGAAATGGGCCGCGAGATCGCGGAGGGCCGGTTCGACGTCGCGGCGTGCTGCGTCGCGATGGCGCCCTCGAGAAAGAAAGGTGAGCCCCTGCTCCTGCCCGGCTTGAAACTGAAGGTCTTGATCGAGGCCCTCAGGATGGTTCTGGAGGTCGTATATGACGAGAGGTTCGCGACTTTCGCTTACGGCGGGCGTGTCGGCGTGGGGCGCCACACGGCTGTGCGATACTTGAAAGCCAATGTGCAGAATCCCAGCTGGTGGTTCACTGTGACATTCGACAGACAGAAGTTTGACTGTGCACATGTGAGCAAACTGTGTAAGGTCATTGAAGAGAAAATCGACGATTCTCTTTTCGTTGATTTGATAAGGAGGCTGTTTGAGTGCCAAGCCGTGAGCATTGAATTGGGCGGGTGTTATTTGGGGAGAGGGTTTCCTCAAGAGAGCGGCCTGTGTGCAATTTTGATTAATATATACTTCAATGGACTCGACAAGGAAATTCAGGATTTAAGGCTTCGAATGAATAAAGAGAATCTTAAGTTTGAGTCTAATGAGAATGTTTCGGATTCGACATCGAATGTGTTTTACAAGCCCGTGAAGGTGTACGCAGTTAGGTACCTGGATGAGATGCTGTTTATAACCTCAGGGTCAAAAATTTTGACTCTGGATTTGAAGAACAACGTTGTGAAATATATAGAAGAGAAGCTGGAATTGAAGGTAGATAGAGTGAGAACTGCAATTCACAGCCCTACAATGGAAAAGATTGAGTTCTTAGGGATGGAACTTCAGGCAGTCCCGCCTTCTGTTTTGCATCCCCCAATGTCAGAAAAAGCCGTGAGGGCTAGGAAGAAGTACCTAAGGCAGAAGGAAGTGAAAGCTTCAGAAATGAGAAATGCTAGGGAGAGGAATAGGAAGAAACTGGGATTGAAGATTTTGAGTCATGTTTTCAAGAAGTTGAAGCGGACAAATGAGTTCAAATTTGACATTCAAATTGAGAATGAGGTCAACGAGATTTTCAGAACATGGGCAGATGAAGTGGTGCAGGACTTCTTAGGATCTCTGGAGGAGCGGTATAATTGGCATCGGGCGCTCTCAGCTGGAAATTTCCTTTCTTTACAACGCATAAGAGACCAATTGCCGCAGGAACTTGTCTTTGCTTATGACAAGTTCCAAAAGGAAGTAGATAAGCACTTGTCTCCGGTCAAAGCTATGAAGGCATTAAGGGAAGAAGAAAGGAGAGAAGAAGAAGAAAAGGAACAGAAGTATGCAGAGATGACAGTTCATGATTTGACGAGATTGTGTATTAGAGTTGATGCACCCATTGGACTTGTTCGGAAGGCAGTCAAAATGGCTGGATTTACAAACAACATGGGTCGTCCTAGACCAATAAAGCTACTCATTGCTCTAGACGATGCTGATATCATCAAATGGTATGCAGGTGTAGGGAAAAGATGGCTTGACTATTTCTGTTGCTGCCACAACTTCAAGATGGTAAAAACAGTTGTAACTTATCACCTGAGATTCTCTTGCATTTTAACTTTAGCAGAGAAACACGAATCGACCAAACTTGAAGCAATTAGGCATTACTCCAAGGATTTAAAAGTCTTGGATGCATGTGAAAATGAAATGTTCTACTTTCCCACAGAAAAAGAGGTTAAGATGATGGGAGATAGAAACCTTTCAGATCCAAAGCCTGTTGATGGGGTTCTAACTTTGGCGCTGATTAGATTGGCTTTCGATTGTAAGCCACTTCATTCCTGTATTGCACATTTCTGTGACCGAACTGATGTAGTTTTTTATCGGATACGATTACTCCAAAACAGATTAAATGTAAACCCACTGAACGAGGAGAAGTGGATCTCAGGGTTGGGTGTTATCCATGAGAGTTTGAATCGCAAGTGCCTTCCTGTCTGTCCTGTCCATATAGATGATTTGTACATGGGAAAAATCACACTTCAAAACATTGATGTTGGTTCATTTGTGGATGTGGATGACCTATGATTCTTTTGGTTGGATTCCCAGTTCCCGAGTGGTATCATGGTGGATTGAGACCTTCTGAATTGGGGCGAACACTGTGCACAGGTAAGTGCCCCACTTAAGCATCAGCTCTCGCTTGGGTTTGCTTAGATGTCTATTATTTCTCTCTAAATGATCTGCTTATTCTTTCCAAATGGGGTTGCCTGAATTGTGCTCAAGATGCATCAACCACGGTAGAGTCTAGATGTTATGAGTGTTCTAGCCGCCAGAGCATGTGCTTGTTTTATAGCTGGATCCTTACTTTTTGTTGGCCATTGACTTGGTTGTTGTTCCCATATAAACGTGCCAGATTGAATAGAACACCAAAAAGCAGTGTTTACTTTTAATTCTACACTTATGTTGATTATTCTACTCAATGCGGACCCAGTTTCCTAGCTGTTGGAAAATCTGAACTAAAACTACACATAGCATGTTTAATCCGATGGAGACGAGTGATTGGGTGGACTGATAGTCCAGCCTTAGAACTCAGTTTTGACCTCAAGCATCTTACCCTTAATGGTGATTATTTTGCTGCCTTCCATAACACTGTACTGAGTAGAATTTCTGAGGTGCATCTGCATCTGGCTAGCTCTTTGTTTGCTTAAACAAGTTTATTGGTTTTAGCTGTAATGTCCGCAAGCACTACAACATTTACAAATGATTTGTGTGCCTTCTTGCCTTTCTCTGAAAGTTTTTTTGTGTGCTCATGCACACGTCAGTACCTGCCAGCCTAGATGTAAACATCCCTACTCCCTAGTCTCACCCCATCCAGTGCCAGTAGGCCAAATGCTGAGGATACCTTGCTTCTCTAATTGCAATACCAAGATGCCTTTTCCTAATGATGGGATATGCACCTCTCACCTTAGAATGTCAGGTGACCTACTGGATATGCCTTTGGTCTTGAATTTAGACCGAGTCTTATGTATTAACTTCATCATTTCTCGCTGCAGATTTCTTATGACAAGTTGAAAATAAGCAGTAGGATTTGCCCTACCTCAAACTGACCTGACATCTTAGATATACTGAACTAGAGGAAAACCTTAATCATCAACCCAAGTGAGTGAGTGGTACACTCACATGGGGATGATTATGGGCACAGGGAAAGAATTCATCATAATTCATGCTCAAATAGTGTCGATATTCATGAAACTTGACATCAAAGATCATCATTGCCACACTGCAAAGAAGAGGGAAGCATTAGCCAGACTGCAACCAGAAATGGGTGAGGGGTATTGCTTAGAACATCATCAAAACTGAGTATGTGCACTCTGTCTCCTGGTTATTTTCTTTTTTCTTTGTTTCTTTGCTGGTTGCCTTTGAACATCTCTTGCTTACCACCTTTGATTTTTGTTTTGCAACCTAGATCCTGATGATTTGCTGTTCAAGGTCAAGCCTAACTGTTTCCTAAGGTGGTAATCTTTCCGAAGCTAATTGTGTTATTGAACATTGCCTGTGGCAGATGATACATTACGTTTGATTCTGCGGCTCGCAGGAACTTTGACTGTCTCTGATTTCTTGGTTGTATTTGCCAAGGAACACAGATGCATGACAGAGCTTGTTTATAAGTTGATCAACCCTGATGTCAGCCTTCTCATTTTACTCTGCAAAGTGTAATGAACATAGAAAATGAAGAAAGCATTCTAAGAGGATCATCTTGGACCACAAAACACTTCTGGAGCGAGATGAAATGTCAAGTCAGAGACAATGCCATTAGAATTAGGGTGGGTGTCCAGTCTGATCAGAGCCACGTCCTCTTTTCTTCCTCGCCTATCCTTCATCCTTGCTGTTCCCTTCAAGAATTTGGACTACCACTGACATGTTGGATCATTTCTTAGGAGAAAATTGGGTGCATATCAGAGCCAGTTTGATAAGCTTATCGGCCTCGTTTTCACTGGAATCACCCTGCATACTTGTGTCCATCAGCAGATCCAACTATTTTTCTTCCACAAGTTCTTCCACCCAGTCAAATGATGAAGCGATCTTTCTCATAATCAGAGAAAGATCATGACGAGTATAACCAGAGACAAACTATAAAAGCACCCACCATAAGCAGAAGCATTAGTCTTCACAGAGCATCACCTTCAAAAGTGTATTCTGGAGCCACGTAGCCCGTAGTACCATATACATAATAAGTAGAGTGAAAATCTTCAAAACTGTACAGAAGCAAACGGGTCTTCTCTTGGTTATACTATGTTGTATTTTCAAGCTCACCATCGAGACGTCAAACGGTATCTTCACACTTGATGAATTTTGCCAGACCAAAGTCTGGAATGAGAACCTCGAATTCCTTGCCCAACAAAATGTTTGAAGGCTTTTATGTCACGATGAATTATCTGGATATCACATTTCTCATTGAAGACAGTGAAGCCCTCCTGCTACTCCTTGTTCGATGGGCATCTGTGTTGGCCAGTTGAGAGAGGGCAGCAATCCAACCTGTTGCCTGCACTGCTAATGCTTCCATAAACTATGAGCCATTGTTCCATAAGCCAATAAATGGATATACAAGTAAGGCTCTTGCTATTTTGTGTTCGTTTTTACAAGTTCCTGCAATTGTGCTTCCTTTCAAAAGCCAATTATTTGGAGCAGATTCGGATGGATGGTTGCTCTCTGGTCCTGTAATTCTGCTTGAAACTGCGCACGACAAAGCAGGAGGCTTGCATGGTTCACATCTTCTAACTGCCACAAAAGATCCATCAGCTAACTGGCCTTGATAGACCTCAGCATATGCACCTCTGTCAATCAAGGGTTCTTTTAGCTCTGTCAGAGAAGTTTTAGGATTTGGTTCTTCAGCACGGCTTGTGTGAAAACTGCAAGAGTTCCTTCTGATTCCGTTAAGAAATCTCAATTGTGGAGGTGGCACCATTGGCAAATCGTTCTGTGACTGCAAGAGCTCTAATGCAACCATTCCTGAATGCAAGGCAAATTGTGGATAGCAGAGAAGTAGGCTGAGAGAACAGTGTTGACACGGCAATGTTTTCTTTGAGATTGACAGTGGAGAACTTGAAAACCGTCTTTTTTACTACCACTCTATCAAAATGTGGAGTTGACGTTTTTTAATGTCTGGGAATTGTAATTTTGCGAAGGCCCTTTTTTCCTATTTAAGATTACACCCTTGGGGAACTGATGTTCAGGAAGTATTCTAGAAAGTATTGGATTGACAATGATGAGTTCTGCATCCATTGAAGTTCCAACTGAAGTGGTTGAAATTCGATGTGTAATGCAAGGAGACCTGAGTGTATTCATCCAAAAAATAATCACCTTTAATTGGAAGGCCAACACTGGATGGACCAAGTCATCTTTTCGAGGATGGTCACGGAGGAGAGCAATACAGATGAGTTCTTCAGCATCGTGTAAGTCCTAATCACCATCCGATCCCACATCTCTTAGACTTTCAACTTTTTATGTACCCGAAGGCTTCATCACCACTCTGAGTCTTGATCTTAATGCAAGATTGTTAGCCTTCTGCTAATGCCAAATCGATCTTTGCTGGGGAGCTCAATGAGGGTGTGAATTGAATTTTGAGAAGATTCTTAGAAGCTCTTAACTGAGTCCATTTCCTCCCGGTGATGGAGCCACCAGTCAATCCATCGGTGAACGAAGTATTTTAGGGAACATCAGATAAGAAAAACTGTCACGTGCAAATCATAGTTTCAAGCAATCTGATAAGACTGGGCAATGACATTTTCTAGCGGCAATCAGGTTTTGTAAGACGAGATTTTACTTATTTTAAGAGTAGAAAATGTTGCATTACCGACACCTCTCTGAGACTTGGTATGTTAAGTTCTTATATTATTTTTAGCTTTTATAAAGCACATGAATGAAAACTATCAAAACAGGATTTTGATGGACACAGTTGAGAATGAAAAAGGAAGGCATTGGATCTCCATAGGTGATCTTCTGTAATTACTATCTGTCGTATCCAGTTAACTATATGTGTGTATGTGTATGTATATGTATACACACACACACACACACACATATATATTAATCAGTATTTAGACAAAGTTGTCATCTGTCATTGGAATTTCTTTTGTAGTTTAGGGTGGTCTTACATGCTTAAAATGCCTTCGGATCAAATCAAAGCCTCTGAATCATGAGTAGATGCACGCGTACTATCATAGTAGGAAAGTCCTAGTCTTTGAGTTAGACGTCCGGAGTTCTTGAATATGCTAACTGATCTGTCATGGTCAATCAGCATCAGAACAAAAACCGGAAACATGAACAAACAACTGAGGATTCTTTGTATCTTATATCATCGGTGGATTCAACGTGCAAGATCACACCACCCAACTTTTGCGGGACTACATTCCTTTTATGTTGCTTTTTCTAAGCTAAATACAAGCTAAAAATGACCACGACCATTCCTTTTATGTCCGTTTACCCAGAAATGTGATCACTATCTTTGAAACAACACGATATATTATCTGTTGCATGGTTGAAATCAGCAATTGCCAACTCTTGTTCATCTATCACTGTCCACGATCAAAATAGGCAGAAAGTTTGATGCAACAAGCAAGAGACAAATGCTGTAAATGCCAAGCCCAAATGCGAATGTCCAGCCAAGCGTTTTGGTTATAATAGTCTGCAGAAACCCTACGAACACATTGGTTATCTTTACCAATTAATCGAGCATGTTGTCAGTAACAAGCACCAAAGACCACAAATCTTCCTGAAGATGTGAAATATGCTTACACCAAAATATGTAGACACTGACAGCAACTTCAATCGGGTCATTCTACACTGAAGTCATAAGCGCTCCGTTCAAGCATCCTGACCACTGGCGACATATCGGGGCGTCTCCATGGCAACCTCTTCGTACACGCTATAGCTAACTTAATCAACTTCAGCATCTCTTCTTCCACGTACTTCCCTTGCAAAGAGGAGTCAATTAGCACATCTAGATTCCTTTCATCAAAAGCACTTTTCACCCATTCGAACACAGGCAAGTCGAGCCAGATCTGAAATGCTTCTTCCCGTTATCACTTCAAGAAGCATGACCCCATATGCATATACATTAGCCTTTGTCGAACATCTCCCCGTGATGAAGTACTCGGATCCACATGCCCATGTGTTCTGGCCACATTACTTTCGACGCAAATCTTCGTAGTCCATCAACACTGCCAGTCCAAAATCTGAGAGAGCCACTCGGTATTTCTCATCCAATAGAACATTCGAAGCTTTAATGTCTCGATGGATGATCCTGGGATCGCAGTCTTCATGCAAGTAAGCGAGCGCCTTGGCAACTCCGTTCGCAACCCTCATCCTTACTGACGGTTCCAGGGTGGTCCCTCGATCCAAAAGATTTGACCGAGATGATCTCAAGTGATTTGCTACCCTTCCACGAGGCATAAACGGATAAACTAGAAATAGTTCTGTGGGTATGATGCAAAACACAAGCAGACCAAACACGTAGCGGTGCTTGACTATGCTGCTCACTTTCAGTTCCGTCAGGAACCCTGCGAGGTTGCTTCCTCCCAATCTCTTGACGGCTGCTAGAAAACCGTCCACTAAGCTTCCCCTATAAACCGTGGAAAATCAGCCCTTACCCAGAACACGGGCAAAATTATTTGTCGTAAGTTGTACCTCACGTAGAGAAAACCTCTTGACTAGTCCTAGATGTCTCTCCAGATCCTCTTCAGAAGGCATACAATTACTTGAAGAATTCCCCAGTTGCTTCTTCAAGACTCGCTGCCACCACGGAAGCTGGCTTGGTAGAGCCGGGCATGAAGAAACACAGGGAGCTGCAGCTCTTTTCACGATAGACGTTACAGAACTGCAACTTGCTTTGCCAGAGGACGGCGACGAAGGAGCACTCACTGGCAGTGACGAACCCAGGCGGGTATCAAACATGTCCTCTATGTAACTGGAGCTTACTTTGAACACCATTTGAATCCCAGATAGATAAGAGTCACTTTCGACTCCTCAGAGTTCTGACGTGAGAAGCGCTTGAACTTGGTGGGAAAAGATACGAGAATGAGAATGAGGTAGCTGTATCAAAGTCTTGGATCTATCATTCCAGGCTGAACTGAGGGAATTACAACTGGGCATGGCCATGGATCATACGTGTAGCCGCCACATTTCGGTTTGACTGTTTTTGCCCACTGATCCCACTCGCTTTGGCAATTTTTTCAAAGTAGTGACATCACTACACAACAGGCACCATTTTTTATTAAGAAGGTTGAAAGACAGACTTGTGACCACTCCAGCTGATGGGTCCAGTGACAGATCGCATTTAGGGAAACCCACCAGAGCCGATAATCACGCTCTGGTCACGCAGACATGATTTGTCCAAAAGATTGTCATGGTTTTTATTGATACACTTATGTTATGAACTCGTTATGATTGGCATTTGAAAGGCCCTTGCAAGTGAAGGTTCAATCCCAATTCTGATGCTGCTATTTCTTTTGAATACTAGTGTTGCTTGGTTTTGGCCTGAAGGCTAGAGCCAGATGAAGAATTGGCTCGGCTGCAAATACAGCTCTGCTCATACAATTGGCAGATTCTTAATCTAAACAAACTTAAAAAGACAGTTCTCTAACCGTAGCTAGGATCGGACACTTTTTTCCGTCTTAAGTGCACGATTTATGCTGTGAAATTAATCAACAAGTGGAAGACTGATTGGCACAGACTAGTTGCTGATTAATTTTTGCATTTCTTGACACTGCTCCATTGTTTGCTTGACTGTCACTGACACCGTTATGAGGTGGACGTCTGAACGGACCTTTTGTTCTGTGAACCAGAAGGTCAGGTAAGAGAACATTTGAGTTTTGTTGTACTCATGACAGAAACATCTGAAGCAGAAGCGTTTTTTCAGATTAACTTTAATAGACATTTCGAGGAAGCAAAAGAAGAATCGGACACCAATGAAGTCCTTAATGTTCTGGCTACCATTAAAGACGAATTGGTAGGACACCGATTTAATTTGCCTTTGGCCTTTCCATACATTAGATAAAAGATATGTAAAACCAGATGAAAATGAAACGAAGTTGTTTGTAGCTGTCGAAATATAAAGTTGATTACATGAAGAAAGTGTTGCTCTGGTCAGGCGCTACAACACTAATGACAACAGCGGTTTCCTCTCTTACGTTAGAAAACAAAAAACTAGAAGGCCAAGAACTATGGAAATCAACCCCTCCCTGGAATGGAACTTGGGAGAACAGCAGATGCTCTTCAGGATGCTCTATCTTCTTAAGTGTCCTTCAGGAACTCAGTGATACACCTATAACTAAAAGATAAAAGAAAAAGGTGAGGGCAGTCTGTCAGACAGCCGTGCGACCATCCCAACCGGATTACTCAGGCTGAGAACGATCCTCTACAGCTCTAATGGGGATCCAAACAGGACCCAAGAGAGCCGTTAATCACGCTCTGGTCACACGGCCACAATTCATCCACCAGACTTTAGTTCCTGTCTCCTTAGGTCTCAAGGACACAGAGGTACGAGCCTATAGAACAGATCCTGTTCAAGTAAGGTCGTGACCTCACCTTCTCACTCCCCTCCTTAAATACCGATTATTCTTTGAGTGCGCTCTCGATGTGGGACTTTAGGAGGTCGTGCGCGTTAAGCGCACTCATCCCACAACCTCCCTCCCCTGGTTTCTTCTCTTTGTTTTCTCTTTTTCCCCCTGTTTTTGCGTTTGTTGTCTCGCAGCTTAGCTTGGGGCGATTTGCAGTGTTTTCATTTGCAGGTTATTTGCGTTCAACAGAGAAGGTAACTTTTCCTGAATGTGAAAGTGAACGATGTTTTGCAGTGACTGACCCGAAGAGGAGACATGCATTGTACGGCTGATAATTAATGGCTGCCGATTGGGCTCGGTATAATCCAACACAGTTTTCAAGCCCACTTGAGAGAGAGAGAGAGAGAGAGAGAGAGAGAGATGAGGATACAGATTATTATTTTTATAAGACTCTTTTTCTTTCCCTCTTTTTTTTACTATTTCATTTCGATTTTAACTTTACTTTTCAAAGTATCAATAAGAGGCGAAAATTATGAGCCAATTATAAAATTATTTACAAATATTGCAGGGCTCAATAGTTCGTATTTGCAAGCATAATTGTCTGAACGAATTAGGTTATGTACTCATTTTGAATAATTAATTTTGAACAAAGATATTGGTCAACTGGATGAGCTGAATCAAATTAGTATTTAACCATATCAGATTCAAATTAGATCACTTTCATAATTTCCTTATCTTAGGCCATCCTCGACTATCATATACTTTTCATAATTTTCTTTTCCTTTCATGATTACAAAAATAAGCAATGTTGTTTTCCTTATAATTTATATTCTAATTTTAAAAAAATATGGATTTATACGAAAGAAATTGCTCATATGATCACCAAAGATCAAAGAAATAATTTCTCATTTGAAATTTTACAAAGATAAAACAAATGAGAGAAATTATGGTTTATTTTGTATATATAAAAACCAGAAATATTACAAATAATTTAAAGGAATTGATATTAAGAAAAATATCCAATTTTTCGAATGTTATGTGTGTTGTATACATATATAAGTTTTGCATCTAAAAGAAATCAGCACATCTCTATAAGTAATTTAGAATAATTAATTTCGAAGAAAGATTCCCATTTTTAAGTGTTATGGAGGTATATATTTCATGGTTCATTTTGTATTTATATGAAATCATAAGATCTCTACAAGTAACTAAAAAGAAGTAATTGCAAAGGAAAGATTCACGCTTCACATCATCTTATTATGCATCCAAACATGGTAGTAATGATGTCACTTAATCTCAATTCTTTTAGAAAAAACATATATATACACTTCACATCATCTTACTTAGACCACTAACAAAGTGAAGCATAAAAGTTGAGTACCATTAGAAGATAATAGAAATATTTATGAAAAAAATACTTTCATTATTGGTCAACCTTACAACATTAGCCAACAAAATTATATGCGAAGCACGGCTGACAAGACTAGTGAAATTATTCAAATTAATGAAAATGAAGATACTTGACAATGATGTAAATTATAAATTCACACAAGTGAACAGAATACAAAATATTAATTACTTATACGATTATCCAGCTTGAGAGTAAGATAGTTTTAGTACTTTTTTTGGCTATGATTATTGTCTGTAGTCAAAGTCGAAGCTGAAAAAATAGCTGCTCTAATGCTCTACCACATGACACTTCATTTTGCTTCCGAAACTACCATGTAAAATTTATATATTCTATTTATATTGAGCTGAAATTTGAAAAAAAAAAATGGATAGAGAAGATAAATTAAGATTCTGTCTCTTACTAAGTTTAAACTTAAAAAGGGATAAACTAGAGAAAAGTATTTTAAATTAAACTCTCCATTGACATTTTTTTTTCAATGTAATTCCTTAGACGTATTTGTAAACAGCAAAAATTTAAGCCATAAAATGCTGCGTATATATTTCAGTGCTCAATTTTGATTTGCAAGCATAACTCTCCAATCAAATCAGACATGTATACAAGGTAGAACAACTAAACTTGAATGAGAATATCGATCAATTGGATAAGCTAAATCAAATTAGCATTATCCACATGATTTTTTAACAATTAATTCGATATTGGTTTAAAAAACTAAAATTTGGTCTAATCTTTCTAGAGCAATGGAAATTTCGAATAGTTGACCATGATCATTTTGCACTATTTGAATCTAATCTTTCTAGGAAGAGTTTTCGCCTTGCTTGTATCGCAATGTACACGAATAGACAATCGATAACCGAATGATAATATACGACATGGAGCTTGGACAGAAAAAATGAACTCCACCATAGTCCAAATGACCCAAAGGCCATACTCGAAACCCAAAAAATGTTTAAATGTTAGAAATGGACTTTGTGATGCCCAAATGCAGGTTCATAGTGGAAGAGATCCTCTGATAAATGTACTGTCTTGAAACATTGCGCAAGTCAGTTTTTAAGAAGAAAAACGTACGTTGTAACACGTTCTTCTTGTGATGGCCACAAATGAAAACGTGCTCTCCTAATGACAAAAAAATAATAATAATTGTACAATGGCCCAACATTCCAATGCACTTATATGCAGTGTCGGTGGAATGTAGGTTGGTTTTAAAACTTCATGGGTAATGAGTGGTCCAATGACCATCCAATTGATTGGCTCATTTTGTAATTCCCGACAGGTACAGGGCATCGGCCCAGGAAGAGCAACGTCAACTCCTAATAGATTCGCTGAACTTTAGGAGCCCATGATCATCCCCTCTGCATCTTCAAAACCCAGTAAGCCGAAAAGACAGCAAAAGAAAGTGCCAAAATTGGATGATGGATCCACTTAAATAGATAAAATTATCTCCAAAACAACATGGTAAAAAATCTGTCACGGGATTAAAATCAACAATCGATATCTCCGGAACAAGCCAAAAATGGCCACGACCACTCGTTTTATGTCCATTTATCCAGAAATGTTATCGCTATCTCTTAAACAACACAATAAAATATCTGTTGCACGGTTGAAATTAGCAATCTCTAACTCTTGTTCATCCATTGTTGTCCACCATCAAATTAGGCAAAAAGTTTGATGCAACAAGCGAGACACACATGCTGTAAATGTCAAGCCCGAACTCGAATGTTCAGACCAGCGTTTTGGTTATGGTAGTTTGCAGAAACCTTATGAACATAAGTTTCCCTCGGTTTTCTTTACCAATTCATCGAGCAGTCTGTTGTCATTAACAAGGCATCGAAGACCACATATCTTCACTAAAGATGTGAAATATGCATACACCAAAATACGCTCTGACACCGACACCTGGTTCAATTGGGTCATTCTACACTGAAGTTATAAGCATTCCCTTCAACCATCCTGTCCACTTGCGACATATCAGGATCCACATGCCCACCTGTTCCGGCCACATCACTTTCGACGCAAGTCTCTTCGTAGTCCATCACCACTGCCAGTCCAAAATCTGAGAGAGCCACTTGGTATTTCTCATCCAACAGAACGTTCAAAGCTTTAATATCTCGATGGATGATCTCGGGATCGCAGTCTTCATGCAAGTGAGCTAGCGCCTTGGCAACTCTGGTCGCAACCCTCATCCTTACTGACCATTCCAGGGTGGTCCCCCGATCTAAAAGATTTGACCAAGATGATCTCAAGTGATGTGCTACGCTTCCTTGAGGCATAAACGGATAGACTAGAAATAGTTCTGTGGGTATGATGCAAAACCCAAGCAGACCGAGCACATTGCGGTGCTTGACTATGCTGCTCGCTTTCAGTTCTGTCAGGAACTCTGCGAGGTTGCTTCCTCCCAATCTCTTGACGGCTACTAAAGAACCGTCCACTAAGCTTCCCTTATAAACCGTGGAAAATCCACCCTACCCAGAACACGAGCAAACTTATTCGTCATAAGTTGCACCTCACGTAGAGAAAACCTCTTGGCTAGTCTTAGATGACTCTGCAGATCCTCTTGACAAGGTATACAATACCCCGGTTGCTTCTTCAGGACTTGCCACCAGCAGGCACGAAGAATCAGAGGGAGCTGCATCACCTTTCACAATAGCCCTCACAAACTGCTGCTTTGCCAGAGGGCAGCCACAAAGGAGGATTCGCTGGTGGCGTCAAACCTGGGCGGGTATCAAACCTGTCCTCTATGTAACTGGAACCTCGTTTGAACACCATTTGAAACCCAGATAGGCAAGAGTCGCTTTGGACCTCTCAGAGCTCTGATGCAAGAATCGCTCAAACCTGCTGGGAAAAGATTACGAGAATGAGAATGAGGTAGTTGTATCAAAGTCTTTGACCCCATCCTATCAACTGTTATGATTGGCTTTTAAAGGGCCCTCGCAAGCGGAGGTTTAGTCCCAATTCTGATGCTGCTGTTTCTTTTGAATACTAGAGTTGCTTGGTTTTGGCCTGAAGGCTAGATCCAGATAAGAAGAATTGGATCCACGCTAATACAGACATGCTCATACAATTGGCAAATGCTTAATCTAAACAATCTCAAAAAGACAACAATCAAACAGTTGATAGGATCGGACACTTTCTGCTGTCTTAAGCACATGATATATGCTGCGAAATTAATCAAGAAGTGGAAAGATCGGCACAGACTAGTGCTGATTAATTCTTGCATTTCTTGACACTGCTTCATTGTTTGGTTGACTGTCAATGACACCATTATGAGGTCGACGTGCGAATGGAGCTTGTGTTCTGTGAACCTGAAGGTCAGGTAAGAGAACATTTGAGTTTTGTTGTACTCATGCCAGAAACATCTGGAGCAGAAGCCTTTTTTCAGATTAACTTTAACAGGCATTTCGAGGAAGCAAAAGAAGAATCAGACATCATGAAGTCCTTAGTGTTCACTGTTCTGGCATCCGAGAACATTAAAGACAACTTGGTCGGGACACCGATTTAATTTGCCTTGGCCTTTCCCTACATTAGATAAAATATATGTAGACCAGATGAAAAATGAAACAAAGTTGTTCGTAGCTGTCGAATTATAAATTTTCATCACACAGAGCGTTGCCCTGGTCCCTCACTACAACACATGACAACAGCGATTTTCTTCTCTTAAATTGGAAAACATAAAACTCGAAGGCGAAGAACTATGGAAAAATCGACCCCTACCTGGAACGGAACTCGGGAGAACAGTCACGTGTTCCATCTCACGAAAAGAGAGCCTTTTTCGACTAGTCTTGCATGATTTTGCAGATGCTCTTCAGGAAGTTCTATCTTCTTGAGCCATCCACCAGTGTCCTTTATCAACTCAGTGATTCACCTGTAACCAAAAGATACCTAAAAAAAAAGTTGAGGAGTCTGTCAGACAGCCGTGTGACCATCCCAGCCCAAGTGGGCTGAGAACGATCCTCTACAGCTCTAATGGATCCAAACAGAACCCAAGAGAGCCGTTAATCACGCTCTGGTCACGCGGCCATGGTTCATCCACCAGACTTTGGTTCCTGTCTCCTTACGTCTCAAGGACACAGAGGTACGAGCCTATAGAACAGATCCTGTTCAAGTAAGGTCGTGACCGACTCCCCTTGCTCCACAGCTTAAATACCAATTGTTCTTCGAGAGCGCTCTCGATGTGGGACTTTAGGAGGTCACGCGCATAAAGCGCACTCAACCCACAACTTCCCTCCACCAGTTTCTTCTCTCTTTTGTTCCCCTATTATTCTCTTTGATGTCTCGCAGCTTAGCTCGGGGCGATTTGTCGTGTTTTCATCTGCAGGTTCTTTGCGCTCAAGAGAGAATGCAACTTTTCCTGAATGAAAAAGCGAACGATCCCCGAAGAGTCTTGTCTGTCTTTTAGCAGAGGAGATGTATTTTAATGGCTGATAATCGGTGGCTGCCGATTGGGCTCGGTGAAACCCAACACAGTTTTCAAAGCCCACTTGAGAGAGAGAGAGAGAGTAGGAGGAGGATACAAATTATTATTTTTATGAGACTCTCTACGTTTATCTTCTCTCCTTCTCAAGTATAACTTTTGCAAAGTGTCAAAGGAGGATTGTAGGTAGACACGTGTCACTTCCTCCCTCCTCTCCTCTTTCTATCCCTATCTTTTTTACTATTCAATTTCTATTTTTACTTTTTACTTTTCAATGCATCGATAACAGAAGAAAATTATTAGCCAAATATAAAATTATTTGCCCACATTTCAGTGATCAACTGGTTCGTATTTGTAAGAATAATTGTCTTATCAAATTAGGTTATGCATTCATTGAGAACAATTAATTTTGAATAGAGATATTGCTCAATTGAATGGGTGAAGTCAAATTAGTATCTATTTATATAAAATTAAAAGTAGAACAGTTTTATAATTCCTTATTTTAGGCCATCTCCATCTATCATATACTTTCCATGATTTTCTTTTCCTTGCATGATTACCAAAATAAGCATTATTGTTTTTCATATTTCGTATATTCTTTTAAAATATGGATTTATACAAAATAAGTTGTTCATACGATGACCGAAGATCAAAGAAATAATTTCTCATTTGAAATTTTACAAACATAAAACAAATGAGAGAAATGATGGTTCATTTTGTATCTAAAAAAATTATAAATATTCACAAATAATTTAAAGAATTTTTTGTTTGGGTAAATGGAGCAAAATATCCAAATTTGTGTGTGTAGAGACATGTATAAATTTTGTATCTATATGTACGAAAATAATACTTTCATTACTGGTTAACCGTACAACATTAATCTATAATAGCCAACAAAATCATGCGTCAAGCATGGCCAATAAGACTAGTTAAATTAATGATAATGAAGATAATTGACAGTGATGCAAATTACATATTCATGCCAGTAAACAGCATAGCAAGTCTTAATTACTTGGACAATTATCAAGCTTAAGAATGAGATGGTTTTAGTATTTCTTTTGGCTATGATTATTGGCTTTTAATCGAAAGGCCAAGCCTCCTCAAATATGGTGATTCACTTCCATCTAATCTAATCTAGGTAGTCAGAGTCAAAGCTGAGAGAATGGTTGCCCCAGTGCTTTACCACGTGGGCCTTCATTTTACTTTTGTAATTGCCATGTAACATTTATATATTCTATTTATATTGAGCTTAAATTTTAGAAAATGGATAGAGAAAGTATATTAAGATTCCATCTCTTACTAAGTTTAATCCTAAAAAGATAAACTAGAGAAAGTATTATAAATCATACTCTCCTTTAACATATTTTTTTTCAATGTAATTTCTTAGACATATTTGTGAACAGAGAAAATCTAATCCAAATATAAAATGCTGCATATGTATTTTATTGCTCAGTTTTGACTTGCAAGCATAATTCTCCAATCAAATTGGAACATGTATACATGGTAGAACAATTAAACTTGAACGAAAATATCGGCTGATGTGGATAAATATCAAATTAAATTAATTCGACATTTGTTCAAAACACTAAATTTGGTCTAATCTTTCTGAAGCAATGGAAAATTCAAACCATTAACCATGACCATTTCGCATTATTTCAAACCAAATGTCTAGGAGGAGTTATCACCGTGCTTGTATCGAGAAGTATATACGTAGACGATTGATGACCAAATAATGAAAAACGAGATGGAGTTTAGATGGATTAAAATGGACTCCATAGTAGTAAAAATGACCCAAAGGCCAGACTCAAAACCCAAAAGGTTTAAATGTTACAAATGGACTTTGTGATGCCCAAATGCAAGTCCAAGTCGAGGAGGTCCTCTAATAGTGAATTGTGTTCTGAGTCTGACCAGAATGAAAGACAAAAAAACTTGGACTTGTTCCAAGATTCATTCGTTGTCGTCATGCACTGTCTTGATGTTTGCAAAGGGCTCTTCTGGAGCTTCCATTAATAAATTGACTGTCTGGAAACATTGCGCAAGCCAGTTGTTAAGAGCAAAACGCAAATTGTAACACGTTCTTCTTGTGATGGCCTCAAAAGAGGTGACAAAAAAGTTGTACAATGGCCCAACATTTTAATGCACTTATATGCGGTGTCGGTGGAATGTAGGTTGGTTTTAAAAGTTCATGGGCAATGAGTTATTCAAAGACCATCCAATTCGTTAACTCTTGTTATCATTCCCGACATGTACAAGGCATCTGACCAAGAAAACACCATCAACTCCTAATAGATTCAATGAACTTTTGGAGCCCATGATCATCTCCTCTGCATCTTCAAGACCCAGTAAGCCAAGGAGACAACAAAAGATAGCGCTAAATTTGGATGGTAGATAGACTATAAAAGTTGTGTTGAATATTGTGCTATCAGAATTTGGAGAAAATTATCTAAAAATTCTTAAACATATTATACAGCAGCCAACCAGTCCTAAACATTTCAATTATGCCTTCTAAATCTCCTCGAAAATTTATTAATTCGATCCTAAACCTTTCAATTATATCAATTTAATCATAAATATTTTATTAGGAGTAAGCAAAACGAATTAACTAGACTGAAAGCTGTCCGAACCAAACCAAACCAGACTGACTATATATATATATATATATATATATATATATATATATATATATATATATACACAAAAAATTGAAGGAAGAGTGGCGTGAATGATCTCACTAATTTGCTTCGCTCCCACTAGTGCTTCAATCTCTCACCCTCTTTCTTTTTATTCCTATTTTCCTTTTATTCCTCCCCTATTGACCTACCTTTCCCATTATCTCCAAAAGAGAAATTTCCCTCTCTATATGCTCTTTCCCTCGTGACCAGATTCCCTTGTCAATTTGTTACCAAAATAAAATGAAGACAATCTCTTTGCTTCCCTCTTCGATCACTGCCACATTTGTTGCCCCCTTTTACGTAGCCTAGAGGAATTAATTCCTTCGGTCATGCTGGACAAAATTTGCCAGAGAAAAACATGGAAAATTTCTCTTATTGATTGATTGGACCTCTTTCTTTTAAGCATTTGTCAATTTAATCATAAATATTTTTTAACAAATTGTCAATGTAGTCCTTCTAACTAATCTTAGATATAAATCGTTGACGTTACTATCTAATTAGCACCGACCGTCTTATGTGATGGCCAATACTAACGTAGACATTTTTTAAAATTTTTATTTTTTCACACCAAAGGGGAGGGAGGGGGATTTAAGGGCTAGCAAGGCCACCACCACCTAGGCAAAGGCTGGTGACCTTAACCCGCTAACGACCCCCGCTAGCCCCTAAGCAAGGGTCTCCAAGCCCTCATTAACCTTCGGCGAGGGTCTCTGGCCCTTTGAACAAAAAAAAAAAAAAAAATTAAAATTTAATCAAGTTTTCATTAAAAAATTAAAAAATTATTCACATTAGCACTCATCATACCATATAAAAAGGTTAGTACTTACTAGATCACCATATCAATGATTTCCAATTAAAATTAGTTAAAAATACTATATTGATAATTTATTAAAAGGTCTAGGACTATATTTTTTAAAAGGTTTGGGAAAAATTGACATTATTGAAATATTTACTATTAAATTGATTGCCATACAATAGATTTAGGATTTTTTTCAATAATTTTTCTCGAAATTTGCTCATTCGCATAGACAAGCGGACCATCAAATATAAATGATCAAATCGATAAAATTAGTGAAATCTTTTATTTTGAGAAATTTGAGGCTTTACATCAGTCGTTTATTGTCATGAAAAAATAATTTCCCGCCGATCTTTAATCCCACAAGAACCCTAAAAGGCGAAAGGAAAAACCCAATCTCTTTATAATGTGATGTGAAGTTGTCGGACGATCTGAACAAACAAAATTTCCGAGCACCGCGAGCAGACAAGAATGAGAACCGTTGAATGTGTCAACAAGTCCAAGAAGAGTTGAAAGGGAAGCTGATTTGACAAGACAACCCCACTCTCTGTCGGCCTTGTTTACTAATTATTTTCTTTTTCCGCCCTTAAAGTTTTGTCCCGCCATTATTATATTAAAGCTTTCTTTTGCTAAACTGCCCCCACAATGATCGATTTTGCAGGTGGGGGCCTCTGTCTCCGGTGATGGACTGTGGACCTTGTGGTTGACCCTTCGTTTGCCCCCCTTTCGTCTTCCTTTCCTTTCCATTCCATCCCTTTCTCCTAGCTTTGCGATTGTTGTCTCTTGCATGATGAGCTCTCCCTTTGTATTTGCTTTTTCAATTTTTGTTCCTGTTTGGCCAAAAGTCTAATATACAGGAGCTGGTTTCTATCTTATTTTAAATGCATATAATTCGCCATTATTTCAAAAGTCTTATTATGTGAATCGTTATCAATGAGACGTGCCTTAGTTATCCACGCGCATAATTTGGTGAAGTTCTTCAGGACAAACTGAGCGAGTAATGTGCTGAAGAGACTTGGGATGGGAAGCATGCACATATATGTCTTGTTTTCTGCACTTAAATGTGGAAAGATTCACTTTTGGGGTAAACAGCCATTTCGTCAATTTTATCATTTTCCATCTTCACATTGGACATAGATATTTCTATCTGATCATAGAAAGCAATGAACTCGCAAAAGATTATGTCTCTAGTTTGAGCCTAATTCATGAAGACTCAACCATAGCACTATGAAATGGCTTGAAAGATTAAAATGAGATTCAATAGTCAAGAGGATTTGAGAAAATTCTTTGTTAGATTAGATTGAACTTCCATGAGAATCGGCAAAATGAAGATTGTCTAGAAGTTAATCCAATGAATTAAAGTACAACTCTCCTCATGAGTATAGGTCATATCGATTATATCACATGCTAGTTCACTTTGTTCAAAACAATTGGAATTAAAGTTAGGTTCGAAAATCAAGTGAGATTAATAGTGACAAAGTAAGTATTTCCAGGTACCCAAGTTACAGCACTTCATGACTTAACTATATAACTGTACCAAATAGACTTGAAGTGTTGCTACTTGTTTGCTGTAATACATCTGAAGTTGAGTGAGCCGGCTGTTGTAAGTTACTGTAGTAATAGCGAAGCGTCTGCCAAATATCATAAAAGGCTGCGGCATCTCTTTTTTGAAACTGAAACTGTTACAAAAGTAATACCAAATAGTCTCTTTGCAACACAACTGCAACGTTACAATTCGAACATAATTACATCAAACGGTCTCTTACTTAGGCCCAAATTCTCCCTCGTGTTAATCCGATTACACATCGTCCAGCTTTTCACCTTCACTGTCCAAGGGGACATCTTTTAATGTCTCTTTTGGGGACATGATTCAAAAAAATTTGCCAACCGAAGCTTGTCCGATGGGGCCCGAGAATCCTGCCCGGTACATGAGAAAATCCCGTCACTGCTGGGATCTCATGCGCCTGCATCAGCATGCATGTGACTGTGGCTGCCCCAGAAATCAATTTTTAAATTTGCGAGACCGAAACGATTCGTCCCAATTGCTTTAAGCAATTCGAGGGGAATCGTTCCCGACTTTAATTTGCTCCGCGCAACAGCATCTCCCCAATGGGTTTTTGGTCCTTGCCGAGCAGGCCAGAAAGTGATGATTTCGACGTCGTGGCATTGGGTGGGAGCAAGAATACAAAACCCCATTTTGTTCTCTTCTTTTTCTACCTCTGTTTCGACAACTGTGACAGTTCACCGAGGTAAAACTGCAGTTAAGCAAGAAAGACCCCAAGGAGAGAGAGAGAGAGAGAGAGAGAGAGAGAGAGAGAGAGATTGATTGATTGATGGATCGGTCGATCGATCGATCAATGACAAGCAGATGAGAGAGGACAAAAGGAATGAGAGAGACGTGATAGAAGAGACCTCAGATCCTCGCAGTCGTTAACTGTTGGTCTAACGAAATTAATCTTTTGCTTAAAACGGAAAATTCACTTAAAAAATCCCATTTACCTTTGAAGCCGTACTCATTTGGCTTCGGCTTTTGAAAATTACGCTTTAATCCTCTAAACTTTCATTTTGTTACAGCCATGGATCATCTGCTATAGTTTATTATGCGCAACACATCTGATTTTAATGAGTAAAGTAGACTTTCGCTGCTTTTTTAAGAAACTCACTTTTCGTTCTCAATTATGGTAGGAAAAAAAAACATCCATAAATAGAGAGAACTAAATTAACTAAAACCAACATGTTGGTGTAGATGGTAATGGAGTTTTCTCCTCTCCATGTGCTTGTGAGCTCAAGTTTTATATGGAAGCACTTTTGAAATAAAAATCTTGACTGCACCATCCTTAGAGATCCCCTAAGGAGGTAGACAAGTCTAGGCCACCTACCCACTAAACTTGAAAAACAACAACCAAAAAAACCACAATACTATTAATTGATAAGAAAATAAATATCGTAAGAGCAATTAAATAAGAAATTATTTGAATTTAAAAAATGTAGCCACTTTCTTAAAATTAAAGTTGACATTTTAAGAGAAAGAAAGAAAGATTATAAAAAGGGATAGATCTTAATAACAAAAGGTCAAATGAACAAATATTTATTACACATTGTATTTGTTTAAATTATTAGGATTAATACTTTGAAAAACTTCAAATTAGTACACGTGTGACAAATTTTCTTTAAATTAATTTTTTTATCTGGAAAAATTCCAAACCGATATACGTGTGACAAATTTATCATAAATTAATTTTATTTGACTATGAAAAACTCTAAACTTATACCCGTGATGAATTTATCCAAATGATCACAAAAAACCTTAAACTTGTATACTTGTCATAAATTTATCCCAAACTAGTTTGTTCGACCACCGAAAAACCCAAACTAGTACATTTGTTACAAATATACCATTCGTTAAATTAGATTAATACCACAAAAAATCACAAAAATTATACAATAATAATAAATGGACAGTAAAATCCCAAATTGATACGCCAGTCAATTACTTCATGTAATCTAATTTAGTAATTTGACAACAAAATTTAACAAAAATTAACAAATGGTAAATTTATCACAAGTGTATCAATTTGGGATAAAATTACCAAAAGTGTACCAGTTTTATCACATGTGTACTAATTTGAAGTTTTTCAGAGTACTAACCCAAATTATTAATCAATGTTAAAGGATTATTAATAACTAAGAATATTAAGGAAACAATATATACTAAAGGTTAATTTATATTGGAAAAAAATTAAATAATAAATGTGAAATTTCAATTACCTTTCTTTATTTTCTATTTATTCTAAAAATTACTATTCTTAGTTACATATTTTTTTACATTAATTCACAAATTTAAAAATATATAAGCAATATTCAATTTTTGTCATTTGAACATTTTGTTGTTGGCATCTCTTCCATCTTTACATCATTTTCTTTAGCTTTGGAGAGTGTCTCTTTAGTTGTATTAAAGTAGCTATATTTAGCAAAGCGTAGAAAAATTGTAAGCATTTAATCTTGTTGATAATATATGAGGAATATCCAAAAAGTATACTTCCGAACCAATTTATCGATAAAAAAAAAAAAGAACCAATTTAGTTGAATGGCCGTTTTTATAATTCCTTAATTAAAGAGATTTTTTTTTATATATTTTTTTCAAAAGAAAACAATACATTTTTTTTCAAAAGATGAATCAACTGTATTTTTAACGGTTTCTTACAAATATTATAAGACCTTACTTAATCCTTGGAAAAGAAGATGACATTACTTAGTTACGTATATCATAACACAAATTGTTACGGTGGAAATACAAAAATTATTATTTAAACGATTTCTTAAAAAGTTCTCTTGAAACAATCACATGGCAACAAAATCTTTGCAAACCTACCACGACAAGTGTCGCTCGACCTCCCTCCCTCTCTCTCTCTCATCCTCGGGATTTTCGATCCAAAATTTTTCGGTCTAAAGCAACCTAGATTTGGAGTTGCCTAAGGGTAGGCAAGCATCATGACGATCGTGACCTTTGTGGCCATAGGGTTATGATCGTCGCGACCTCTCTTTGGCATCGTTATAGAGGAAGGGGAAATATCAGGTTTAAGTTGATATTTCCTACAGAGCAAGATTTTGAAAAAGGGTAAGGACACGTTAAAGCTTGCTTGTTTGTATTCTTTAGAAAACAAAATGTTTTGTCTTCTTGTCGGAATCCGAAATACCATTTGAATCTTAAAAACATCATGAGAAAAGATACAAATAAATGTACGAGACAATATATGTAAGATTTTAATTAAGTTAAAAAGAAAAAAAAATTAACCAAAGAACATGTCCCCCAATCATTTAAAAGTATCCTAGACAAAGATGGCAATGTCTACTATTCCACGTTTGTATCTCCTCTCTCTGTCGTCGTTAGCCCCCCTCCTCCATTCGCAATAAATGTCGTAGGTCGAGAATGACAGAGATTGAATCTATGGAAAAGATTTCTCACAAAACGAGACAGAAGAGAGGGCAGGCGAAAGAGGGCGTGGGAATCAGTGCCCAACCCATGCACGTGACGGCGACCGATGCGATGCGAGGGAGAGCCTCCCTTAGGCACGGCCGGTACACGTGTCGAGCCACGGTTGGGGCGGAGCGTCAGGGCGGGGGACCGGTTCAGACATCGGCTGGTTACTTCGTACCGTCTATTTTTTTCACTTTCTTGGCAGTTTGGGCGAAGAGATGGGTCGGGTCGCGTCTTAAAAGAGGGCACGTACCGTTGCACGATCCTCGCTATTGCTTCTTGTCTCGTCAAATCATATGTTAATTTGGACTTGTGAGACAGCAGCTCCTTTATGCGAAACGAACAGGAATAAGGATGAACATCGTTTCGTACTAAAATTTGAAATCGTATAAGAGTGCATGATAAAAATTTTTGTATAGAAATCAATTTCTCGTAAAAAATTGATTTCTCAATTTTTATTTGACAAGTTTTTTAGTAAAAAAAAATGTTTAATGACATTTAAAATTTTTATTTCTGAAATAGAAATTCATTTAATAACAGAATAAAATTTTTATTTATAAAAAAGAAGTGGCCAGCATCCGTCAATAGGTGACCGATGTTTGGCAATCAGGGGCAAGCGGCGAGCATCTAGTGGTGGGCATCCGGTGTCTCGTGGGTAGTGGGTGAACGGCTGAAAGTGATAAGAGTGAACGATGAGAAGTTTTATTGCTCACTTTTGTTTCAAAAATAGAAGTTAAAAATTTTAGATTCCGATTTCTACTTTAAATCTATTTCTATAATATAAATATGTTCCGAAATATAAAAGTGAAATTGCGTTACCAAATAGATTTTTGTTTCAAACTTGCTTTGGGGAATAGAAAAACAAAGAAATGAAGAAACATAAATTTTGTTATACATGCCAAAAATTGACGAGAATTTATCTGATTTGAGATTTCAAGGTATGCGGGGTAAGTTTTGGGTTTTAAAAATTGAAGAACCTATTTCGATAGGTAAGTTCTAGGTTTTAAATAGGTGGAATCTGCCATCTATTTTTGTGTTTTTCTTGGTCTATACCTTCACAATTCTATGGTATTTCTTGGCATTCGACGATGAGTATATAATTTGGAACAAGTAGTCTGAACTTTCATTTTATGACTGAGACTTTTACTTTATCAATATTTCATATTTTTTCGTTTATCTATATATGAGTTGAGGTCAATGGATTGTAGTAGTGATGATTTATTCGATAGTTCAATTAATAATATAGGTGGAACTTGGTAGAATCTAAAACTGAATTTGGAACTCGTGATAGGGTTGATTCTAGGTTCAAATAAATAAGGAACCTGTCTTAATAGTTAGGTTCTACGTGAACCCGTATAAAACCTAGAACTGATCACCCCTAAAGAGGAATCCACAAAAATAAACGACTTAACAAAAGTTTCTTAAAAATAATCATTTGAATAAGTTGAAATGATTAATTAATGAAAAATATATTTGTTATCAATAGCAATGCTTGACTAAATATTTTTTTTTATGAAAGGTGAAAATATCATAAAAAAATATTTTTCAAATCATTAATTTTATGCCGTATAAACGCACCCTACAACTTGTTTTATTTATTAAATTATCCATATTGATCTAATTGAATAATTAAAACATCTCCTCGTGATTACCAAGCGCTTCCAACTACAAATATTGAAAAGGGATAAACACATTGGAGAATCGATACTATTACAAATTATTTAATTTATTCTTTTCAGTACTTTTGCATCATCGAACCCTTAGAATATCTGAAATTTTATCTGGGTCGGTCCCTTTTGTCAAAATTAGGGATGGAATTGCTGATGCGGCTGTGGAGCTAATGTTAAATGCCGAAGTCGAATCCCACCTGCTTCCAAAAAAATTAGAAATAGATAATAAGGAATATTGAAAATCAATATAACTGTATTCCAAATGAAATGAGGATGAATGCGTTTTTACAAGGTAAGACCTTTTATCAATTTGTTTTCAGGTAAAGAAACGTTTTACTTTTTGTAAAATTATGAAAAAAAAAAATTAAGATTGATTAAGATGTTATTAAGTAGTTTTGTTCAAAAGTTCAAGGATTCAACATAATGCAAAGGATCAAATTCAAATGTTAAAAGTGAAAAACTAAAAGCCCAAAACCCAAAAGCAAGAACCATAAAAAGCATTATCCATTTGTGTTTAATGGTGAGTTTGTTTTGCGGAAAATGAATAATTTGAAAAATATTATCCTAAAAATGATCGCTTGTATTGCTTATAAAAATAAATAAATATAAAACATCTTCATAGTCAACAAAAAATATTTAGATGTAAATTGTTATCGATAATGAAAAAACATTTTTCATGGACTAGCTATTTCTAGCGTAATAAGTGATTACTGTAAGTAAAAATATATTTCAAATCATTTATTTTCCGCGAAACAAATGCACCATAAGTATTAGTATTGAAAATAAAAGAAAGTTTGAGGATAAAAATGAAAATATTAATGCCACAATTTATATGTCTTTCTTCTATTGGGAACGAATTAAATAATATTTATTGCCTACAGTTATGTGCAAATGCTCTTTATATCTCAAAACCGTTGCATGATTAGTTCCCTTCTGTTCTCGGATTGTGTAGCAGGGGGAGTTATTATTCTTTTATTTTATTTTATTTTTTGGGTCGTAAATAGCAGGGAGAGTTAAGAGAGTATAAAAATGGAGTAAGTTGATTTTTTTTTTCTCTCCCATGTATCCTCGTAATATTGTCTTACTGAAAAACATATTTGCGCTATGCTGCGCCAGAAAAAATAAATCAAAACGATAAGTTAGATAAATGACATTTCATCCTTTCTCGTCTTTTAATATTTCGAATTGTTTTGACATTTTTTATTGCAAGCAACATTGGCTAGATTATCATTTCTTTCGGCTAACCAATAAGAAAATAACATTTTTTTATGTCATTCTCGGTTCTCATTAAATTATGATTAATAATTTACTAAAAAAAACACAATATAACATCTGCTGATAACATCGAAGCGGTAACATTTTTTACAACAATATAATTATGCATATAAGTAAATTGTTAAGGATTGACTTTAAAATAAAATTAAAGTGAGAAAGAAAATTTTAACCTTATAAAGGTTGCAAATGGATTGATAAGGAAAAACAAAATAACATCTAGTAATAATGTCAAAACAATACTATTTATCTTAGACATGAGAAACATTCACAATTTGATTATACTTGAATTTTATCAAAAGAGGATTAATTGAGACAAATTTAAGGTGAAAAAGAAATTTTAAGTTAATAAGTGGGCACGAAGGGATTGAAAAGAAAATAACATAGATAGCTTTTTTACGATAAAAAGATAGCTTAAAAATTAAAATAAAGAAAAGTGTATCTTTTTTTCTTTAAAATATATAAGAATTTAAAATTAGTAGAAGATGAATGAATAAAAGAATTAAGAATTTTTTTTTTGGTCGAAAGAAAATTGTTTTCATTACTCAAAAAGATCCATAAGTACTTAGCTTTCATGATAAAGTAACTCGAAAGGGAGCATAAATATTAAAAAGCAAAATCAAATCCAGAGAATAAGAAAGATCAACGGAGTACCAGTAACGTTAAGTACAAATTCGTTTCACAAGAACGGATCTGTCAAATAAAATCGATAGCTGATCATTGGATTTCATGTTAAAAGAATAAAGATCAAAAGGGAGAGAAATTGAAAAAATGAATTGGGAAAACAAAAACGGGTGGAGCCCCTAGAAATCGAATTTGCGCCCCCCGCACGGCAAAATGGTGCTTTACCATGGGGCCCGGATCGCTTTATAAGTTTTACAAGGTTATATATACATATACATACATACAGAGTAACCAATCATTGACTGACAGATAGTGAATCCAATAGCTGTGTTTTCTCTTTGGATACCGCACTTTAATATATTAAAAGATGTATCTATCGACTTTTTTTTACTTTTTCAGCACTTCAAATTTTATTTTTTTTAAGTGGATGACATCAGTCAAATTGCATAAAATGGGTTGAATTTAACACGTGGTCATTGAACTTTATTATTATTGGTAATCTAACTGCCGAACTTCAATTTCAATTACTCATTGAATTTAACTTTTTTTCTTTTACAATTGATGCACTCTAATCTCTTGTCGAACACACATCATGCACCGTCTAATCAGTATTAATTATCCCACATGGTATAACCAGACGAGCACAACTGATATGGATAATTTTTGTAATTTGTTTTTAAATTTCAGCTTTTCTTTCTTTCATTATTTTTAATCATATATCTTCCAAAATTTTTGGCTGGCGGGGGTCGCCGCGCCATGACGATGGCCAGCCACCCTTGCCCATCTTGCCCTCGCTTGACCCATATCTAGCGAGGGCCACATCCTTGTTATCAATGGCAAAGTAGCAGCATTAACAACAATGGCAACTCGTTGAAGCAGAGGATCTTCACATGGGGAAGAGAAGCGTTGATGTAGAGACTGAGTGATGAGAGGTTGATGATGAAGCTCCGCAAGGTCGCTGGCCTTTTCGGAAAATGGACAATGAGGGAGAGGAAAAGGAACAATCTAGAAGAAAAGAAAAGAAAAATTAAAAAGTTATCAAAATTGACAAAAATGATGTCATTTCATATATCGATGGTTTATGTAAGCAATTTCTGGTGTAAATTGCTCGGATGGATTATATTGAAATTTTGCGTAAAGGTTTATGAATAAATTAGAAAATTTAGAATTAAATTTGCTGTTGTACCATAATTTTAGGACCTTGTTTTTACAATTTTTATTTTTCATGTTAGATAGTGTTACCAACATTTATGTCGTGTTTCATACAGAGAACCGAGACTAGGGAGAGTTTAGTCATTTGGGTATTGCATGCTGAGGACGCTTTCCACGATTTTCCCACGAAATAAAGAAAATGGGTGAAGATACTTCCTTAGTCATTTCACTTTAGCGTCAGTTAATTTAGTTTGGATTTTGCAAGTTTATAAAAATCTGAGTTTAGGCGTCCAGACTCGCTTTGCGACGGAAAGATAACCTTTACAGAATAAACAAAAAGAGCAAATAGTAAATTAAAAAGTATTTGTTTGCCTGAAGCGCTGTGGTGAAATAGTAAATTAAAAAGTATTTGTTTGCGATCCACTTGGATATGGTGCACGATCCGCTTGTTTATTGGATCGACGAATTGCATTCTCTATCCGTGCTTAGGTTACGATTCACTTTGCCCATTTAATTCTTAGATAATCTCGCATTTATTCCTATTTTTTTAATAACCCTAATAGTTTAAGTGTATATAGACCTAATTTTCTCTCCAAGATTCGAGAGGGACCTCGCTTTTACACATTCCGGGAAAATCTTCACGAGCACGAGAGTCCTCAGTTCATTATTCTCTTCTTTGATTTTCTGTAATTCTCTTTCTCCCCATTGATCGTTGACTCACGACCGCCCCCATAGTCATCATCCCTTGCACCTTCAATTTAAGGTCCCCGACCATCTCGGGAAAGTAAGACCATACTTGCCGCCGCACTTTATCACGTTTGAAAGCCGGTGGGTCGCCGAGCGTCATGTCCGCCGCCCTCGTTGCCAAGAGCTTTGACTTTCACCGTCAGAGTCGACTCAATTGGGCCCCCGGCAGCACCACCACCACTAGCCATCCTGTCCCTCCTTTCAACTCGGATTCAAACCCTAGGCATTGTTAGCAACATTATGACATTTACTCCGCATGGTCCTCAGACAATGCATATATTTTCTTTAATATAACGTATCATTGATTGATTATATTTGATATTAGATAACCATTTTATATAGCCTATCAAGAGGCTAATGTAATCTTTGTTATAATATGTAGAAGTACAGAAAAATTTCATGTTTCTATCTTCCGCATATTAATTTATTTGTTCAACTTGATATCAGAGCCTCATTTCCTAAGACAACTTAGTGACGCATCCCAGAAATTTCCCCAATCTTTCTGCTTTATCATTCTTGGCTTTGCACCCAATGCACTTCTAGTAAACTAAATCCATTCCCGCTGTTGACAGTGTTCACCCAAATGCTTCATTCGCGTCTAACCAAGTGTCATCGTGGTGGTATTATGATGTCGGTGAAGTCAAGTTTTTCTTTTCCATGGAGGTATTTTTCAATGTCGGGAAGACACGTCTTTGCATAGTAACATTTGTTTAGCAATGCCTGGCTCATTACTTACTATAGCAATGCAAGCCGTACTAGTCGTGTTTATTAAGTTACTATCCCGACAGCAAAGTCGACCACAAATGATACATGCTATTTGACTCCAATGCCTCCGATTCTTGACTTTTCACTTCTCGTTCCGAGAAACCAGCACCATCACCAAACTCACAGTAGTCAAATGGGCAACATATTGAAATCTTTTTGTCAACGGAAGCTTGGACTCAAGTTAATTTACACCAACTCATCTTGTGTTCGAGAGGATGTTAGCAATATTAGGATATCTATTAGATTCCTCATATCTCTTAGAATTATGTATCTATCTTATTTGATATAGTATATCTTGATTGATTATATTTGATATTGTGTTTATCTTGTTACCTTATATAACCATCCCATGTAACTTATAAATAGGCTAATGTAATCTTCATTATAATGTATCGAAGTAGAGAGAAATTCCATATTCCTATCTTTCGCATATTATTTTATATATTTAACTGTGATAATTATTGTCCAGCTTTTGGAGGACATTAAGACTAGCATGAATTATGATTATATTCATTTGGGGTCAGAGTTAAGAAAAATCCTAACATGTTAAGTGCTCGATTTTGCCTAACCGCATCTATGATTTGACATACATGCCGGAATTTTTCAAGAAGTGTTATTGTATGCCTAAGGATATGTTTATTTCATCGAATACTTCATGATAAAAGTAGTTTTCATGGAAATCTGAAAATGATTAGCTTTCATATGTTTGATGGTTTAGGAAAAGTAATTTCTTTCTTTCTAAAAGGGAAAGTGATTTTCCCCAACCTAAACTTGTAAAGTTTTCCATGTTATCCAAAATTTCCCTAAAACTATTTTCTTTCAAAGAAACAAACCCTAATTGTTGATTTAAATGCTCAATTTTGTATCCTAATTGAGCCTTATGCAAATATGAGCTTTAATCATTGATTGCACCTCAAATTGATCGCTACAAAGAGACAATGATGAATACTTTGGTATGCTTGAATTTTGGATTTGCATGTTAACTTAGGCTAATTTCCCAGCATTATTAGTAATTTGGCCATATACTTAGTATCGCTTTAAATTGCCACAAAATTCATTCATGGTATGTTATGCTATAGATATTGGTTGTATTACAGATTTGTACCTCAGGATTATGTTAATAAAGTCATATGTTTAGATCATTTGGTTGATTTCCACTCGAAATTTTATCTTGAGTATTTGCATATATTACTTAATTTCCATATTTTCATGTTTATTTTTATAATTTGTAGGGAAAATTTCAAAGAAGGGTCGAAAGATGAGCGGTTTTCTTAAAAGAAGGTCCAAGGTGAAAGTTGTCTAAAATAAAGTCATGAAGTTACCGATTTAGTCTCAAATGAGATCTCGAACTCATTGGCCAACCATATCTTTGTGCTCAGGCATCTCATGTGCATATCATGTGCATCTTTTATGCATCTCAATTGCATCTCACTTGCTGCCTAGCAAAGATTTTGCCAGCCAGTAAGCTTGAGACCTTCTTTGAAATTAAGTGGGTCACCTCAAGATCTTATAAGAGACAATATCTACTCTATACCTTCTTTTAAGAAAAAAGGTACCTCTTCATATCGTAATTTGAAATTTCCACCCTCAAGAAAGATGAGAATTTCTTCTGTAAATTCTTGAATTGATCAAAAAGGGGAGAGAAGAAGAAGAAGCGTTTACCTTCCAATAGCCACAAGGGCCATTATGACATTGATGACGTGCACGCCATCATACCCTTTCTCCATGATCAATTTGGATCCATACCACCCAGCAAGTCCGTAACTGCAGGAGATTTAAACGCAACTTCCAGCTTGTCGTCATATTTTTCGAGGTAAGTACACTATCAATGCCAAAAATTGTGTACGACGCTCACTTTGGTGCCAAAAGTTTCCGTCGGATCACTTAAGTATCAAATTGGAGAAAAAACGATCACTTTGGTGCCACCGGCGAGAGATTCCGGCCAAATTGGTTACGTAGCTTTTAAACGATGTCATTTTTCATCCTTCTTATGAAAACGATGTCGTTTTGCCGTCATACGTGGATGACCTCACAAAAACGACGCCGCACAACTCATTTGGGGATTGAAATTAGGGTTTTTTTGTCCAATCCTCGCCCAACACCGACCTAGCTCGCTCGGCCGTCGTTGCTCGGCCATCGTCGCTTGGCCTCTATCGTAGTTGCTCAACTAGGCGAGCGATGAGAGGCTGAGGTTGTTGCTCGGGCAAGAAGCGATGGGAAGAATAGGAGACGAGGACGGAGGAGGAGGAGGAAGAAGGGAGGTCGAAGGTGGAGAGAGTGAAGACGAGGAGGGCGGGGGAAATAAGGAGGGCGCAGATGGAGATGGCGGATTGGGCTTCGCTCAAGGAGCAGCTGAAGTGGGTCCTTCTAAAGGGGGAAGGAGAAGGAGGGAGGAGGATGACAAGAGCTTGGGCTTGTCAATAATGTCGAACGAACCGGAAGCGGAGTTGTGCTGGTGCTGGTGTGCTGCTGGTGTCGCTGCTGGCTAGTGCTGGTGTTGTTCTTCGAGGAAGAAGACGATGGGAAGCCCATGCCATGCCTTCTCTCTCTCTCTCTCTCTCTCTCTCTCTCTCTCTCTCTCTCTCTCCCTCTCAATTTGGGGATTTAGGGTTTTGAATTGGGGGAAAGACACCAAACGGCGTCGTTTTGTTGTTTAAATGCTAAGTGTACTCTCCGACGAGCTACATAGCTTCAAAAATTAATAAAAAAGTGTCACGTCGGATTCCCGATTAATCAGATTGGCGTTGGCACCAAAATGATCATTTTTCAAACTTTTTGACACTTAAGTAATCCAAAATAAACTTTTTGCACCAAAGTGAGTACCGTACATAACTTTTGGCATTAATAGTGTATTTACCCCATATTTTTCTATTGCTCTCTTTTCACTCATGAAGGATGCAACCTTGCAAAGAAAAAGAAAGAAAAATAGAGCTGGGAATAAAAACATATCCTAGCAATGCGTAATCACATAGAAGTTTTTCAGGTTCATAATTCTCCATTGCTTACCGTTTTAAGGCCCTTGCTGTCTGTTCCACAACATTTCCAACAGCCTCATAGGCAGTTGGTCCTTGACTCAACATTTTAGACATGATCAACGAAATAAGTCCTCCGGCAATCACGATGAGAGGAATGCTATAGAGAAGAACCATTCATCTGAATGCATCTACCACTTCTTCCTGGTGGGGGTGGCTGCGCCCTTGGAGGGGTGGCTTGCGACCCATGCCTTCCCGAGAAAGAAATGGATATAGCTCATCAACTACCTTGTCATCTTCATGTCGGCCTCGGTTGTGATCCCTCCCTAATCGGTGCACTACACGACGCTCTTCGCGGTAGCGGCCGTGTACCACCTAGTGTCCCGGAGGACGACAAGGGGGTGATGGGCCCGGCACGTGTGCGGCTTGTCAAATAGGTTGGACCTTGGGTATGCCTCTTTGGGGTGCTCCTCCCTATAAGTTTTGGGTTTCCTAAGTGTCTCACGTGCATCTCACAAAAAATGCCATGCAAGTGAGATGTATGGGCTTGTTGGTTGCAAGGATATGGTCAATTGATAACTTTGGGACCTTATTTAAGACTAAATTGGCAACTTCAAAATATTTATCTAGGACAAATTCTACTTTGGACCCTCTTGAATTCACTTTCGCGAAAACGGCCCCACTTCAAACCCTTCTTTGAAATTTCCCCTAAATTGCATGTTATAGGAATAAGATTGATAAATAATACTATTCGCCTTAGGTTGGATTAATATGAAAAAAAAAATCATAAAAAATATTTGTAGTGGTGTATTTAAAAAAAAGTTAGATTCACATGAATATTTAGATCATATAGATAGATTAATTCTTTTCTCTATTTAGCATATATTAGGAAAGATTTAGTAAGAATCATAAAAACGCCATTTTTGCATATTAGACTTAGGATTGGATTTCATTTAAGTTTGCATTATGTTAAAATCTATTCTCATGTTTAGTAGCTCATTATAGGCGAGTAATTTGTTTAAGAATACTTTGGCTTGACATATGATAAACAATAGACACCCACACATGGTTGCATTGGTTGAGGCTTGGCCTCCTGACCGTCAGGTCAAGGGTTCAACTCCTAGAGTCCGCCACAACTCCTAGAGCAATTCCGTGACTTAAGCGGGGCGCCCCAGCTAGTGGGTTACTGGGCTAGTCTCCCCCGAGGTATAGTTGGTGCTGTGCTCCCGTAAGGTGAGCTAGGCCAGATCCTCGGCATAAAAAAAAAAAAAAAAAACCAATAGACTCCACTCTCAGTCTAAATTTCCCAAGTATAAATAGAATCAACTTTTGGTCTAAATTTTCCCAAGACTTATTAATGAAAAATTTTAATTTTCCCAGAAGTTTCTAAAACAGGATGCGAAATCATGCCCTAATATGCAAAAATATGCAATATATCTCGAAACATGCAAGTAGGAACACACCTACAAATGGAAATATGAATTTTGTTAGGTAGGCAACTACTCAAGTGAAATTTTCTAAGTGCAGAGTGACTAAGTAATCCAAACATGCGTATTAATTAAACATCCTGCAATATGCAAATCTAGAATTTAATGGATGTCTATAACATAACCATGTAATGAATGACTTTCATGAAAATTAAATGCGATGCAAAGTCTATGACCTAATTAATATTGTCCTGAAATTAGCCTAAAATAACATGCAAATAATAAATTCCATCATACACTAATATCTAATGTCGCTTAGTTACTAACAACTCGAGGCGCAATCAACGATCCCAAAGAACATCCCAAATAAAATTAAATTAAATTAAAAAAATCCAGCACTTGCAGACAACCACCCAAATGTTGATATTGATGGGTAATCGCAATGAGTCAAATTCCAGCACTTAGCACGTTCAAATGATTTGCTTGTAAATCGAGTATTGAACTGAAGATCGCAGCTTCACATCGATCAACATAACTAGCAAACTTTAACACGACAAGGCTCGGAATTTTCCTGTGTGTGCACGTATGACATTTGCCACACATCTCGAGTCAAAAGCTAATCAAGTACCTCAAGACCTAAATGGGCATATACGGCACGCAATGGTGGCACAGTACATATGGCAAAAGTCGCTCTCCTTCACTAATGCTCGTGTGGCCTTTTGAGTCCATCGCATCACCAAAGTCAAAATGCTCGTGGCCGACCTTCTAGCCCTCAAGGCATTGCAACCCGAGAGCCTTCCTTTGTGGGAAATACATGTCCAAATTTTTTTTTGGTGTTATTCCAGCCACGACATCACCAACTACACACCACCATCTCCATCGAAGCGACTAAAGGAGGAAAAGAATTTGAGTGATTTCGTGTTGTTTGACCCCTACGCACCCCCCCACAAAAGGCCTATGATTTCGATTCTCATCCACTTTCCCCATTGACATACTCCATGTATCTCCATCTCGACCTTTGCTGGAGTTAATTCGGGTGGCACTGGAAGGGACCTACAAATGATGAAACATCGCGTCCACTAAGGAAATTCTCTCCCAAAGGGTCAACTTGGATATTTTGTCATTTGAATAGTTTGTGTAAGACTATTATGTGTCCCTTGGACATTATATCATGCGCTCGAAACAACGTTCGATTGATTATGCGGGTCATGACATGGGGTTACTTTCGTCGCCAGAGGTCTAAATTTCATTGCTGACTCTTGATATGGTTGCGTCGCATCAATGACAAGCCAATTTTGTCGTAAATCGAAATATGCCTTCTTCACGGTTAATGGACGATATAAGATTGAGATGAAAGATATAAGACCACTTGAATGGTATGTAGAAGTCTTCCACAAAGTTATTGTATGGATAGAGGTAAAGAAAGAATTCTTCGGATAAAGCCACTTTTAGTGATGCAATCATGTTCCATTGCTAATAGTAGTTCGCAATCCTAGGCACGAAATTTCGAACCAAAAAATCTCAAACCTTGTTGCTAAAGGGTTAAGTTATCTTGTTGCTCGATTGATCACAAGGATAGGTTTAATTTGGCGATTATTTTCATTGCTAAACAATGTGTGGTCTAGGCTATTGCATTGATAAACCATCTCACACCACCTCAAATTATCACAGCACATTTTAAGACCGCATGGGCATGTGAGTGAACCATGACCAGATCGCGCAAGCAAATTGGAACAGAGTTATATACTACTGGACATCGGAGTCATCTCGAATCATATACCATCAAATATTCATGCTGTCATGCCGATAGGTTAGTCCCCCGTGACCTCAAACTTACCAGACGTGTTTGAATATCGTCCGAACGCAAGAGCGCGCTAATCTATTTGAGCGGAGGATATCTTGCTGATAGCTGGCCTGAGTGGTGCTGCCTGCAGCAACAAAATCATTATTTTTTCCCTCTTGTAACATGTGAAACCAGATTTAGATCTACTTACCTGGGTTTGTTCGTCCTTACCACTGCGGGCATGTCTCACGTAAGGAATTGTCTATTTACTACCTCTACAAGAATTTTATCTGGATTCTGGCATCGATCGTGGGAAAAGTGGCTTTTCATGTGCCTCTCCTGCGCTTTGCTGCTCCAAGGTTTGAGAATGGTAAAGACATGTGCCATTACAGTCTTACACCTGCTTGAGCCAATCCTGCTTTACAATGATGGACGCAGAATCCTATATTAGCAAGGTGACCCTAAAGGAATCTAAAATTTCAACAAGGACAATTTTTAAAAACCCTTTACAAGTTTTACTTTGATATCGATTTGCATTCTCAGCTTTTTGAAACTTACGAGTCTCAAATTTTAAATCCTAAATTGAAGGACCAGAATACCCTCCTTCACAAAAGAGTCAACAGCACATCACCCCTATAGAATCAGCCACTTCACCTAGCGCTGGATGCCACCACCCATCCACTGCCTACGACCGCCGTTGCTCACTCCAGAACCGGCATCGACATCGTTTTGCCGCTTCTCTCTCTCTCTCTCTCTCTCTCTCTCTCATGAATCATCAATATCAAAACCATGAATCATCAACTTCACTACCGTCCATCTATAGTTGAAGTTCACTCACGTTGTCACCATTAGGTCAGGTTGGCTCAACTCAAAACCAAATTGAACTGGCCTTGTTTGATCGGTTCCAAGCCGAACTAAGTAGGTGCCTAGGTAAAAATTAGGGATCCAGTCTTGATCGGTTCAGTTCCTTGTATTTAGTTTTTCTTTCTCTCTATTTTGAGATCGGTTTTGAATCTAGGAAGGTTAGAAAATTCCATTATTGACTTAGCCACTATGCCACATATTGTGCATATTGTATGTTTTCCTTAAATGATAATTAAATTACTTAAAAGTTTTTTTCTCTAATTCCCCGGTTGACCCCTGCAACCTATTTGGTTCATGATTCTAAAAACTACCAATCAACTCTCACAGGGTAGATCTAGCTTCTTGGCTTGAAATCAACTCACCTTATAATCAATCGATGACCCCTAACCATTTCATCAAGACTTTAGATGTCTACACCTTGGCCAACTCGACCTCAAATTGAGGTCGCCATAACGTTGGCAACCTCAATATCAAGTCTTTAATGGCTAAGGTGATGTTGTGCGACGAAAGAGAGTGACGATCAACCGAGAGGAGAGAGAACATAAAGTAGAAATGAGGGATAGCATACTAACATGATAATCCAAATTTATTTGCCATTCTGATCACCTTCTATTCATTCAAATTCCTTTACTTTCATTCCAAATTTTTCATTCCAGCTAGTCAAACGAGTCCTAAAGGATTTTACTCCCTAACAATTAACTACCTCACAAGTAACATCTATGGATCAAAGAATATACTTTATAGGGCTCAACGTAGATAGAATCTTAAGTGATCGACTCAATCTAGACCTTCAAGATCAAGACACGCCATGGCCTTCTCAAGTCATCGAATATGCTTAAACCACTTTTCTTTTGTCCGGTTTTACAAGATCGGAAAATGAATGCTAACACCCCTATTGATGTACTTAATGTTTATCCATCCCAACAAATGCAACGTCTTCCTCAAATTTGGAAAATCGTCCAAGTTTTCTCTCTTCGCTTTTAAATGCTTTGCATAGAGTTTCGACTCTCTTAGGAAACCAAGTTAAAGAAGAGGCTTGTTCAGGTCCAGAGAGCTTCACTCCCCTGTTGCAGTTGAGTCAATTTGATTTCCAATTCCAGTCATAAAGCCTGTCGTGCATGAGCATGATGAGAGAGAGAGAGAGAGAGAAAGGAAAGTGGGTGTTGATGGTGAAAAGACAAGTCAAAAGTCCAATCTGAGGGCCGGAATTCATAAGACATGAGACAGTGTTTGGTTGATGTGTAGTGTTGTCCATCAGTGCGATATTTGTTTTTCCCTCCTTTATAAAGCGATGTGAAAGCGGGGGTAGTTTTCATGGGCAAAACAACAGCGGCTCACACCCTCCCCACCAGAGCCAAGTACGTCAAGACTCATGACCACTTTGTATCCGGTGTAATGTTACCCTTCCGCAATTTATTTAGCTTAATTCTTCTGGCGAGATAATATGAGATGTATGGTAAAACCAAGATGATATTTCTTTCGGTACTATTTGAAAATTCGTGATATCCAGTGAATCTCACATTTAAAAGAATTATTATAAAAGATAAATCTTTTGATAAAATTACAAAACTAATAAGGGCCGATATTTCTCATCCAACCATAGGCAAGGACTAGCTAGACATGATGTGATCGGATATTCGCTATCATATTATGTTCACAATCCCGTTACCCACCACCCACGTCGACCATTGTCCCTCCACTCCCCACCACCCACCCCTTCCAGCATTTTTCTTTTCCAATTACAGATTGGAGGTGGGATATAAGGTTGAGAATCTGAGGCGACCAAAGATTGACTAGGGCATTAAGGACAGCAAAGGGACATGTCTAATAGTTAAGATTGTGATTTGGCGAATTTTGAACGGAGCTCAATCAGGCGGAAAGTCACACCACCCTTCGCAGCCAAGCTGGGGGAGGGACATGTATATATTATGCCTCGTTTCCACAGGATTTCCTGTTTTAAATTGCTCCGGACGCCCAGAGGAGCCAAATCTCTCCCTCCCTCTCTCTCTCTCTCGCCCCCAGAACAAACCTCACCCATCACCATCACCATTCCACAGGAGGGGAGAGAGTTGAGAATCTCCCCACCCAAGCAAAATTAACAGTACCTCATCACCATCTTCCTCCTCACCACATCACACTTCACCTTCAACCACAACAAAGCTCAGCTCCTCTCCCTCTCTCTCTCTCCTCATCATCCAACTCCATCTTCAACTCCACCGCCATCAGCACTACCACCACCCCCACACCCCCTTGATCTCTCTCTCTCTTCCCCTCCCCACTTCCCAACTGTTCATGAGCACAAACCCTTCTTTTTTCATTTCTCCCAATAATGACCCCAGAAGACTCCCTGAGATCCCTTTCCTTAGACTACCTCAACCTCCTCATCAACGGTGAGGCCTTCAGCGATGTCACCTTCAACGTCGAGGGCCGCCTCGTCCACGCCCACCGCTGCATCCTTGCCGCCCGCAGCCTCTTCTTCCGCAAGTTCTTCTGCGGCCCCGACCCGCCTTCCGGCCTCCTCGACCCCGTAGGCTGCCCCCGTGGCAACCCTCAGGGGGCGGCGCACCACCCGTCGAGGCCGCCGCCTCCGCCGGGGGTGATCCCGGTGAACTCGGTCGGGTACGAGGTCTTCTTGCTGGTGCTGCAGTTCCTGTACAGCGGGCAGGTCTCGATCGTGCCGCAGAAGCACGAGCCGAGGCCTAATTGCGGCAACAGAGGGTGCTGGCACACGCATTGCACCTCCGCCGTCGATCTCGCCCTCGACACCCTCGCCGCCGCGCGATCCTTCGGTGTCGAGCAGCTTGCACTGCTCACTCAGGTTCCGATATGTTTTATACTCCCAGACCTAACATCTCTATAGTGTTCATGGGATTTCTTTTGCTTTTGCTTACTGGGAACATTGCTTGATTTGGGTTTCGGATAGCTGGGATGGGATTTTTCTTCTTCTTCTTCTTCTTTTTTTGGGACTTTGGAGGTGGGAATTGTTTATTGAGTGCCATTAGTATTAGTCTTTTCTTCGTAGATGACTCAAATAAATTATGGATCCATCATGGAGTGGGTGACGCTAGGTGTGTTAAAAAACAAATTTAGGCTGATCAAATTCTATTCTTTTCCCCTCAAAATATCAGAATATCAGAGCGCATCTTCTTGCAGATATTCTTTCTACTCTACTCTCGCTGATTTCTCAAACTCAATTCACTTTCTCTTTTGTTCATGATTTGACTTTGTTACTCTAGCAGTTCAAGACCTTCCTTGACCAATTTGATTCATCTGTAAACCTAAAAACTAGAGAGATGTAATGGAGTTGATTTCATGCACAACTTGGGGTTTCTTGAATTGGTTAGATCTACCTTTTAGTGGTAACTCTCAAGAGCTTTCTACATTTAGATATGGTGATGATCAGTCTTGTCTTCCACTTCACAAAAATTCCCAAATTTTTCCCGACATTCACTTTCCTCATTTAGAGGTTTTGCTCATGAGGGTAAAAAAGAAAGGACAATTGCCACTAAAAGACTTGTTCTAAGCACCATATTTGTGAAAGCATATTCCTATCAATTTGCATTTCAAAAAAGTTGAAATTTACTATAATGATGCAATGCAAAGTCACATTTCACGGACCAATTTTCTTTTGGTTATGGCTTGTCATTTGGCAGAAGCAATTGGCAAGCATGGTGGAGAAGGCCTCAATAGAAGATGTGATGAAAGTACTAATTGCCTCAAGAAAGCAGGAGATGCATCAACTTTGGACTACATGCTCCCACCTCGTCGCAAAATCTGGCCTTCCGCCCGAAGTCTTGGCCAAACATCTCCCAATTGATGTCGTGGCTAAGATTGAAGAGCTCAGGCTGAAGTCATCGATGGCTAGGCGATCCATAATGCCGCACCACCACCATCCCCATGACCTGAGCACAGCCGCTGAGCTCGAGGACCAAAAGATCCGGCGGATGAGAAGAGCCCTCAACTCTTCTGACGTCGAGCTCGTGAAACTCATGGTCATGGGCGAGGGCCTAAATCTAGACGCAGCACTAGCACTGCATTATGCAGTTGAGAATTGTAGCCGAGAGGTCGTCAAGGCATTGCTTGAGCTTGGGGCGGCGGACGTCAACCACCCAGCAGGGCCCAGTGGCAAGACCCCACTCCACCTTGCTGCTGAGATGGTCTCCCCGGACATGGTGGCAGTCCTACTCGACCACCACGCAGATCCCACGGTCCGCACAGCTGATGGCATCACACCTCTTGACGTGCTCCGAACCCTAACCTCTGATTTCCTCTTCAAAGGGGCGGTTCCGGGTTTAGCCCACATCGAGCCAAACAAGCTTAGGCTATGCCTCGAGCTTGTCCAATCAGCAGCCCTCGTGATCTCGCGAGAAGAAGCTGGGAATGCCAACGCGAACACAAACGCTTCTTCTAGTACCACGACTATCTACCCACCGATGTGCGGTGATGATCATAGTAGTGGCAGTAGTGGCAACAACATGGGCAACATCAACCTTGATTCAAGAGTGTACCTAAATCTCGGTACACAAATGGGGTCTAGAATGGATGAAGATGATCAAAGTAGCCGAAATAACCAGAGGGAAACCATGAATTTGTACGGTTCTCAAGGTTTGTATCGTCACTCGCACGACTTCTAGCTAGGCTCTCAGGCTCAAGCTCAAGCTCAACTATCTACACATATGATAGGAGTCAAGTAAATTCTCTTCTCTTGTTCCCCTCCATTTCTTGATCTCCGTCTCTTTAGGGTGGTACTTCTTTTCGGCCTTGTGTTATGTTTGCTTGCATAGAGCTTTCAATCATCATCACATGATGAAGTTTAGTTCTTCTTTTTTGGTTGGAGATGATGTGAGATCTCTCAAGGTTTGAGACAAGAGGAATCTGAGTATTTTGGCTACTCTCTTTTGGCAGTGATGGAGGAGACGCAGGTCAATCTTTTCAATCCCAGGCCTGTCAACTAGATCTTTTGTTTTTACTGAATATATCGCTTTCAATGTTCACATATAATTGGTACATATATTATATTTATCATATCCTATATATCTATTTTGACCTTTATATTTTCTTGTCCCCTCACCTACCAATTATATACACAAAAGAATTTTTTAAGTGGAGATGCATAATAAGCAACAAAAGTCCCATTTAAGAGACTTGAACATTTCTTCTATTATTTTAAATTGGTGGGTCTGCCCTTAATTTTTATAATATGATGGACATATTTGGACTTGTTTGGACAAGCGTGACTTTTATAATATAATCAGGTAAATGAGCTGTCTCTTTCTCTATTCTCGTTTCTTTTCTTGCCTCCCGCTGGGCTTTATGGGAAATGCTGATTGGCCATGTATATTATTTTTTAAGTAAATGTTAGGAGAAATCATGTGGCCATTGACAAATTGATCGTGACCCCACGCCACAAGACAATATCTAGGATAATATCATCGGTATAAAGATAAATATGGGAGATTGATTTATAAAATCATATGGTAAAGATTTATTGGGCATGCTTAAATAGCATAGTACGTCATGTACTGACTTATTTGAATGAAAGAATGCTGAAAGCCAATGTTTGTGTCCTGACATTAAATTTACTTCTATAAATATGAGAATTCCCTCCTTTTAATCCTATATGTAGTCTTAGGGGCTGAACCTTAGGTGCTTGGATATAATTTTACCCTAGAAAAAGTGGGTTTTATCTCATTTGTTTGCTAGCTGAACTATAGAATGGATGCATGCATTCTCCTTATTATATGATAATTCTTTTCTGTCCGTTTTCATTTTTTCCAGAAAAGTATATGCTCATTCTTGAGAAACTACATCTTTTGTCGCATTTTCGTGTTTCCTATGCATCCTTCACAAAACTCTATGCCCTAAAGCAAAACCTATATCAAAGTTGCATGCATTTAGCTCTCTAGGCGCTATGTTTGCTGTTAAGAGCTTCTGTCATTAACAAAAAAAGGATGTCAAGACTAATGTCCAAATGTACACAGTCGGAAAACACAGAATTCTAGAGTTGCTTAGTGCTTATATTATGTGTCTTGGCGTTCTCTTCAACGAGATCCTAATGTGTAATTCGAAGATGCAATGGCGACTTTCCTATTCAGGAGGCAATTCTTGGGAAAAGCGATTTATCTTCAAATAAATAATGCTGAATATAAGGAAATAGTTGAATAATCTCCAAAGCTCTTGTGACTATTACTTCCTAATTTTCATGACTGGTATTCACTATTACTATATGAACCTAGAGATGTGAACTTCATCTCTGTTGCTGTGTGCAATTTTCTTTCAAAAGGAACGACTGACTAGACTTGATCGGGTATCTATACTTTATTAGGGTTTTTTACATATTTTAATGAAATATTTAGTTCATGTCCCTAAATCTCCTCTGAGAACCAAACAATTCTCTTCATGTGCCAAAGCTTCACTACTTTATTTATGTCTGAGAAGTTGATACAAGTCTCACATGCACACACCAAAGAAAGTTTAGATTATGTGAAGAAGCTAACAAGAATCTGGAGAAAAAAATTGAAGAACCCAATGTAACATCATTTGCTTGTATAAAAGTCAATTAAATAATTAAAAAAGATAGTGAAAAAGGATTTGTTTATAGCCGAACGAAGTCATAAAGATCCTATATACAATATCACGAATCTAGACAATAACTTGACCATGTTCATAACGTCCTATCAATTCAAATTTGCAGGTATTACAACGCATGTTCCTAACATCTGTAAGAAATCTAGACGATAACTTGTTCATGGTAACAAGCACTTTGCAAATGTTCACTGCTTGTGCAAATATAAATACGATTGAGACTTAGAAAGCAAAATGCTTTGGATGGCGCTTATCTGTATGATTTTGTGATAGCGTTCGGTTAAGTCTTATAAAAGATAATAAGCAAATTGTTTATCCAGCCAAATTTTTTTAATAAAACCAAATTCGACAAAAACTATGAAAAAATTAGATGAGAATGCACGCAATGTTAGTATATCATGATAATTTCGAGTGTTAAGAAAAAGTCAAAAGCATCTATCGCAAAATTTAGATTAAGTAAAAAGTAAAATGTAAAAATCTATCCACACACTACAAACTTTTTATAGCTTGAAAGCTCAGATCTTGATATGATTCAAAATTTCCACATATTATGTGTTTCGATGTGCAAAAAGACAGCTTATATGCGCAGGAGAATCCTAATATGCTCAACAAAATCGTTTCTAGATGGTTTACAATTTTAGGATAAATGATAACATCAAAAGAGCAAATAAAGAATTAAAATAATTTGAACTCCAGAGGTTACTCAAGAGATGAGCGTATTTGTTGTTCTCGATTAAGGTTTGTGCTTAATTTCTTTTCTTTTCTTTATTTTTAGACCTAGGCCTTGATTCAAACAATAGCACCTATGCAATATCTTTGGGGGCACCACTAAAAACATTGGCATTGGCTTTGTGCTCCAAAAAGATATTTGGGTAAACGTGCATGCTCTGTTAGTCGTGATTCATGGATCGAAATTACATGGTGCCGAGGTTTTATGTCCTGATACGGTTATTCTTGAAAAGTATATGAAAATTTTTGATTGAAAAACACGTTTCCAAATGCTGTATATCATCATTTGTTCTTGAGAATATGTGAAAACATTTGCCGTGATCATGATAAAGTCTAGAAATAATATCATCATGGTTCACCTAGATTAATGATCAAGAAAATGCCTGCATTTTGATATATGACCATTGAAACTACAAGTCATGCAAAAAAAAAATCAAACACGAGGAAAAGACACATAGCAACCTGTCCTTTGGTCATCCCTTTTGGTGGAAATATTGTAGTTGTTTTATGAACGACTGAATACTCAAACTTGTCCGCATAGCCTTTAGAAAGTGAAATAGTGAAATGGCATTTCTGATACATTAAACTCTAATCGATTCAACATTCGGTGTGTCGAGAAGACATACTAAAGTTAATATGCTAAATGACATATTATGATTTAATTGGGTAGGTTAAGAAGTGAATTAGGACTGCCCGATAGCAAACTTAATTATTTGTCGATTCCGTGCAAGTTGAGCTTTTCCAATGGACATAAATTACCATTGTTCACTTCTCAGAACTTCCACAAGCCGTGCCTTTTTTACTTTTGCCATTAGTTTTGTGTGATCTACAAATGAGGAATTTACATGAAGTTAATGTCAAACTTCGAGCAGATCGAGCTCTCACTATATTCCTCTTATCGAATGCTTTTTGACTGTTGGAGGATTCTTCCTAAAATATGCTTTTGGATGCATTCATGTCTACAGGTCATTTTCTTTTCACGACAACTATAACATGGAATGATTCTGTGCATTGCCGAAAGGCGATGCTTTTGCTCTTTCTATTGGCACAACGAAGCATCAAACGAGGTGCGCAATTCTAAGTGGCACCCACAAAACTCGAAGCGTTCATATTAATCGGGCCTTCGAAGAGCATCGATGTGCACCTTTTGAAACGATATAAATTTGTAGACATGGGTATAGTGCGAGTGTACATCATACAAGCAAGCAAAACATCACACTTTAAGCTTAATTAAGCAAACAAAAGGGGCAGCGAAAGGCACTAGTTTCTTTGTTCCAGCTATCTCTTCTTCCCAAATGCCCAAATCAGGAGCACACCAGAACCCACCTCCTCCCGGTATTTTCCCACCCTGTTCTTGTTAACCTTGATCGAAGGATTGATTTATCGGGGTAACAAATGTTAAGGCGTATTTGAAAGCTCAAGCTTTCTGTCTCCTTTTTTTTTTCCCTGTTTAAGGTTACCCGACAGACAACCCGCCACACACCAGGAAAAGGAAGTTGTTGTGCTGCAGCCGCACGAAGATGAAAGGAGACCCTCGAGAGAGGGGCTTCATAGAAGGATGGTATGCCAATGAAAATCGCCTTCTTTTTAAGCTTCGACTGAGGATATGAATCAAATATGCATCAATAAGCAAAAAGTCCAATCTCCAGAGAGTTCGAAAGCAACTGCATCACCATTCACCGTCGCTCATCTCTCTGCTATTATTCTAAGTTTTCAGACTGCTCTCTGATAACTTGTTTTTGTGGTTCTTGACAATATCAGCCTGTTTGCTCTATGCTGCTGCTGGCTCTGTGAGGAATGCTGCAACTAATGCTTCAACTAGTGAGTGTGAGCGATAGCTTTACTGGAGAATTCATCAATCTTCAACTTAGAGTGCGTGCGCGCACATAACAGAGTGTAAAAGTTCGCTATGGTCGTTATGATGTAATCTTCTGGAGATATATAGTACCTCGCTACCATATTTTCCCTCAACGCGAGCTGGTCACTCTTGATTTGCCATCTGTATCTGATTTATATTAATCCTTTTGCTTTCCGAATCCGAGTGTTTCATGCACGTTTTAGCAAACGAAAACTGGTAAACAACAGGCAAGAAAGAGGTAGGCGACAAACAGGTCATGGACTATCGTGATGGGAGTGATTCTTGAGAGGAAGACAGAAACTAAAGCAAATAGCGAAAGAGATTAGATGGAAATCAAACCGAATAAGGAACATATTCTTCTGCTTTTGCTCCTCTTCATCCGCCATCGGCATCAGGTTCGGATGATATCCTTTCAGAATCTTATCGCGTGTGGCCGATGATGGGATTAGCTACAAAATATTCTTATTGGCTTTTCTATGATCTTAGTTGGGGATGCAAGAATTTGACGCCATCATAATGAAGCTGGGAACGATATCACCATGGTTTTACATCAACAATATTACAAATCAGAAAATGCTTACAATTTTACAAATCTCTCATTTGATTGTCAAATTTTAGGGTTAATACCATAAAAAACCCTAAAGCGATATATCTATAATAAATATACCCAAACTAATTTTTTTATCATCAAAAACCCAAAATCAGTATATATGCGACAAACTTTACTTCAAACTAATTTTTTTAACTACCAAGAACCTCAAACTGATAGGTTTGTGATAAATTTATCTTCCATTAGTTTTGGTTAAATTAGATTAATACCACAAACTGATATACATGTGACAAATGGAAGACAAAATCTTAAACCGGTACACCCGTAAACTACCACATGTCATCCAACTCAATAATTTGTCGGTAAAATTTAACGGAAACTAACATAAGATAATTTTCATAAGTGTATAAGTTTGGAGTTTTTTGTTGTCAAAAAATTAATTTTTGGTAAACTTGTCACATGTGCACTTGTTTAAGATTTTTCGTGAAGTTTTTTATGGTCACAAAATTAGTTTTCAATAAACTTGTCACACGTGCACCTATTTGAGATTTTTGGTGGAGTTTTTTGTGGTCACAAAATTAGTTTTGGGTAAATTTGTCACACATGCACCTATTTGAGATTTTTCGTGGTAACCCTAAATTTTATTACTTTTTTTGGTATCTTATTGCAAGTTGAAAGATATTATTTTCACTTTTGTGAATGTGATATAATAATATAATTTTTTTATATGTAAATGATAATTGAAATCTTACATCGTTGATTGACTAATTAACAAGTTGAGACTTGCAAGTATTTTCACTTGAGCAATACACGACATAAGTTTCATACGTGTATAATTTGTCTTACTCCCAAAGAATAAGGGTCTACTACCCTTAAAAATCTCTAAATTTAACCTTTATTCCAATTTTACTTTTTGTCTCATAAAAAACTTCCAACTTTAGGTCTAATTCCAAATCTATGATAAACTTTTTATCATTTTATAAAAAAAAAAATCCTCAACTTTAGGCCCCATCCCTATTTTATCCTAAAACTTTTTTTCCTATGAGAAACCCTAACTTTAGGTCATTTTAATTTTATCATATGGTTCGAATTTTATCCTAAAATTTTTACTGTCTTATAAAAAACCACAAATTTTACTTGAATTACGAATCTGACCTTAACTCTCTATCTAAAATTTCTCGTTGATAATCGAGAGATGGAAAATTCCTAAGCACGAGTTGTTCAAGCATCCTTGACACGATCTCTCTGACCGTGAGAGATGGAAAATTCCCAACCATAATAAATTGACAAGTGCAAATCACGAAGGGTGATTTTGATAGAGGATTAATGGAAAATAGATTTGAGACTCAAGTGTAAGCTGTGGCATTTTGTGAGAAAAAAAAAAATTGGAATGAAATTGAAACTGGACCTAAAACTATGATTCCTTTATGAGACAAAAAAATTCATAGTAGAATTGATATTGGACCTAAAGTTAGGATTTTTTTTTTATAATACAAAATAAAATTTTAAGGCAAAATTGGGATTGTACCAAAGTTTGGGGTTTTTGATGAGAAAAAAACGTCTAGGGTAGAATTGAGACATAACCTAAAGTTTGAAATTTCTTACAAGACACAAAGCAAAAAGAAATGATTGTATGACAGTTTTTAATGTACTATGAGAATAATTGTCAATTTTGGACCACAAAAAATCAAATCACAAATAATTATAAATTGTTGTGAGACCCATTTATTCAAGAATTAATATTTCACAACTCATAGTATCCTAAGGATTGTTATGCTAGCAAAGTCCAAAAGTAAATTGGGATAAGAACTAAAGTTGAAATTTTTTAAGAGTATTAGGCCAAGAATGAGTATAGAAGTTCAATAAATGTGTGTGAGGAAGGCAAATGTCATTTTTTTCCTTTTGTCATATCATGTACTTGCATCAATATATGCTGGAGTACCAACGTTTTACAGACAAAGCATGCAACAATATAATGCTGGAGTACCAACGTTTTACGGACAAAGCGTGCAACAAAGTTACAACACGGACTTTCCCATTAGATCGTGTTAAGAACATGAAACGTAAAAGACAATATCAAAGTACGGCGCCATACACAGCGATCTATTTATTATAATGATGAAGTTTCTAGTTACAATTATAAGAGATCCCTTCAATATATGATTGGAGTCTATGGCATATATAGTTATAGTGGAAATTACATGTACATCATTAACGACAGTGTTTTGCTCTATCATACTCCACGACTCCATCAATCTCCCACTTAAAGGCTAATCATCAAAACAACAATAGTCTCTCATAGTCTTCCCTTGTCTTTGGACCCAATTGTCTCAGTGCGACACCGTGGTTTTTCACTTTTTGAATTTGAAATAGTTTTTCCCACATAAAAATTTGCTCTCTTCTTCTTTGAATTCTCTCTTGCATTTTGCATTTCTAGAAAGTGTTAGTAGAACCGATCGTTGATTGGTGATCCACTTCCAATATGGATAAAAGTAAGATAGGGCGTGTCAAGAAAACGTAGTAAAGCTAATACGCTAGATGTCGTGTCATGATTCAATTGGGTGTTTAAAGAAGTGAATTAGGAGCATCCGATGGCAAACGTAATTATTTATCAAATCCCGCGAGCCATTCCTTTTGGGTTTGGCCTACAAGTGAAGAATCCATATAAAGTAAATCTCAAACTTGGAATAGATTGAGCTCCCAGTTTATTCCCCTGCGAATGCTATAGACAATTGGAGAACCCAAGTCTTCCAAAAATGTGCTCTTGGTTCTAATAATCTCTCTTTTTACGATAGACTGATTCCGTTTTCCACTCCGACTCTTGCTCTTTTTATATTGCGACTATATATATAAGCAAGAAAAACATCAAATTTTAGCTGCATTTAGCAAACACAAAGGGCAGGGAAAGGCACTAGTTACTTTGTTCCTGCTCTCTCTTTTTCCCAAATGTCCAAATCAGAAGCACAACAGAACCCACCTCCCCGGGTATCTTCCCACGCTGTTCTTGATAACCTCGATCGAATGATGGATTCATCGGAGTAGCAAAAGTTAAGGCGCTTTCGAAAGCTTAAGCATTTTACCTCCTTTTATTATTATTATTTTTGTTTGAGGTACCCGACAACAACTTGCCACACACCAGGAAAAGGAAGGGCCCGAAGACGAAAGGGGGAGACGGAATCACCCTCCTAGAATGAAGACATGCATCATCTGCATCGATGAGCAAAATGTCCAATCACAAGACGGGTCAAAAGCAATTGAATCACCATTCACCATCACTCCTCTCCCTGCTATTATTCTATTTCTTATGACTGTTCTTAGATGACTTGTTTTTGTGGTTCCCCGACAATTCAGCCAGCTTGTTCTACGTTGCTGCCGGCCCTGCTGTCCCTGTCTGGTATGTTGCTATTATTATTCTGCTTTTACTCCTCTTCATCGACCATTGGCATCAGGTTCAGATGATATTCTTTGAGAATCTTGTCACATGTGGCCAAAGAAGGTATTAGCTACAAAATATTCACATTGAGGTTGTCCGTGATCTCAAAGGCAATTCGCTTGCTAGCACCAACAGAGATCTTTTTAAGCATGAAGTTTGGTTTCTAATGCCAAAGAGTATCAAGAACACCTTAGAGAATTTCCTAACTGCATGAACTTAAAGATTCAATAGAAAACGGTGCACTCACATCACTGTTTTTTTCACTTTACGTGTTTCTGCAAAGAAAATATCATTTTCCCATGGGTTGGCATGTACACAGCATGCATAAAAGTGCTAGGAGTATGCTTCAGATGCTGGAAATCAATGAAGCTTTGTCATCCTTGCTCACGTCATGTCATCCCTTCAGTGTTCAAAACCCGACCAATCAGAAACATGTACACCTAGTTAATGACCTTGATAATCTTCTGTAAGTGCATTGCAGCACCTAATCCCATCAGTGACTAGCGATTTCTGTGCTCAAGAGATTACAATTGCTCCGGCTGAGAGATATTGAAAAAAGGGGGCCAAAAAGAAATAAGTTCCAGAGAAATTATCCAAACCCATTTTAATGCCCCCGAAGCTACAACCCATCCCATTTCTCATTTTTGCTGCAGCTAGCGTCAAATAAAATAGAAGAGTGTAAAACAAAATGGAATGAGAAAAAGAAAGGGAGTGGAAAAACCGAAAGATGGAAAGGAAGGATTCAGTTCATGCAAGCAACAGACTATTTGAACATCGTTCCTTTAATCAGAGGGAATTTCTTACTAAAGTTGCAATTTACAATTATTTTGAATTTGAGTTGCAAGGTAGACATTAGATGTATTTTGAAACTTTTAAGATGTTGTGGACCTCTAGGATTTTAGAGAAGTCGATTTGTGTCACACAGCGTGATCGAGACGAAATTTTGAAGTTTATTGCATACTGTTGAAATAATTTCCATCTCTGTCTTGGGCGTCCGTTTTTGCCTATCTCCGGTCGTCTTTTGGGTCGGAGGCGCAATTTGAAGTACATCAAGTTAGATTTCCAATGACTCTGAACCTCCTTGAAAAAAAACTTGGGTAATTTTTTTTTTTTTTTTTTTGGGGTCAGAGACTTGGGTAGAGTTAAAATAAACCGATTAAAATCATCACATCTCAAGTTGCTTATTAAAAAGGAAAAGTGGAACTTGTCAAAATTATTTGTTGCATAAAGATGGATTAAGCATTTACTACCTATTTGATTACATGAAATTGCATAGTAAAGCACTCGTCAAAATTATTTGCGAAATGGTTCGAAAAAAATGCTATGCAAAATATATTCTAGTTCCGACCATCTACTTGATATAAGGGCTTGTGAAGGGCTCCTTGTATTGATTTGTCAGTTTGGTTGAAATTCATTCTGATGTGGTTTTATGATTCGGCGGAGAATATGGTGATGGTTTGATGTTCTTATCACTATGATCTGAACCATTAAGGGGTTGTGAGTACGTACATTCTTCCCAGGACATCTTGTTTGGATAAAGCCACTAGCTGATATTGGTGAAGATCTATGTCAGGGAAAATGTTGAAGGGCCTTGTTATGAGGTGTTAAGATGGCCATGGTTTGACATCGAACACTAATATTGTTTTAAAATCAGGGATTTTTGGATGTTCCTGATTATACGAACTTATGCGAAACCATGTGAAAAATCTTTGGTCTTTAATATACATGAAATCATGGTTCACAAATCAGTGTTCTTTGTTTGAAATGTTTATACAAATCATACTAGATGCTGAATCTATTTAGAAAAGATTTTTACTCATTGAGCTATGGCTTACTCATGCCATTCATTTCAATTCTTTTCCAGTTCTACATGCACCAGCAAAGTAGGATAAGAAGATTTCGGTGGGCGAATATCTTCAGTTTGACTTTTGATATAATTTGATATTATTGGGAATGGGATGTACTTTTCGAGTCTATTTCTGTGATTCATTGGAGATGTGCAGTACAGTTTAAACTTTTGAGTTTCATGCTTAGCTGATGAGATGCATGTCCTTGTCCTTTTCGGTAGACTATATAGTCCAGTCCTTTTAACCCGCTTGCAGTATTTATATTTTGAGAACAGGTTTATGTTGATTATGCGTGAGTTGGCCGCATCATCTGAATAGGAGGAAGGTCGTGTCGTTTCCCCTGTGCTTGGAGAGTTGGGGTGCGGCATCATTCATCCACAATCAATCTGCTCAACCTAATCGAAAGAAAATGAGCTCCAGGGACCCCTGCATTCCGAAAGAAGAAAATGCCTGCCGACTTGCAAAAAGATATGATCCCAAGATTAGGTCGTTGGATCTCGCAAGTTCTTGATAGTACAGAACTAGAAAGAAAGGGAACTTGAAGACTAGAGGCAGGTTGAACCTCAAGCTGCACCAAAAAGTGTAATCTTCCTTTCTTATAGACAAAAACCAAGCAGAAGGATTGCAATGCGACTAAATAGATTCTAACAGCTGAAAAATGAACCGTCTGTAATGTCCAGCCAAGCCCAGCCTAAGGTAAAACTGCTATTCAAGTCAAAATCAGAGGAACAGCCAAGCTCACCCTTTTGAGCTATTTTCTCTAAAATGATGAATACAATGTGGGCTGAAAAGTTGAAGTCGGAATTAGCAAGGGGAAAGTTCATGGCCATGCTTAGCAGCAGCAATGACTGCATTCATCAAAATCCCCCGAAATCCACCCTTTTCCAGTTCATGAATACCAGCAATTGTAGTACCCCCGGTGATGCAACATCGTCCTTGAGCTGACTGGGATGCTTGCTCATTTTAGAGGCCATAGATGCTGCACCCAACACCTGAAAATGTAGCAGCAAAACATTCAATTTTCAAAATGAATGAAAGCCGGTGCAAGCCACTGATAATCCAAGCATACATTCATACAGGAACCAAAGCAGTCTCTCCATGCTAAGTTTCTGAAGTTGAATTTTGCATACCTGTTAAAATGCTTAAGGTATTAACCTAGCAAAAGTTGTTAAGTTAGGAACAAAACTAGTGCGATCCATAATCCAGTATTAATGTGACTTCTGTCAACTCTTCTGCCACAGTGTACGAACTGCTACTGAACTCTAGATAAGTATAGAGGCAACGGCATAAAGAACAGACAAGATAACCTATCTGCATTATGGCTTTTGTAAGGATGGCGCCATTTCAACATCCAAAAATAGCTAAAAACACAACCTTTTTTGTTGAATGAACCAAAATATCGTTGAATCTAAACAAGCCCATCACCACACCGAATTTCTACCAATGGCAATCACAAGCGCGCACATCCATGAACTGAGTAAGAAATTGATTAGATAGTTGCCAATCATCATTGGCTGAGCTCCAATTGCTAGAGGAAGATTAATTTTCTAGACATATGATGCAGAAACCCTTTGCATATGGGTTTTGTGGAAATAAAATGAGTAAATGGCAAGGTTAGGAATTTTCTATGGAATACGTTAAGAGCCAAGAGCATGAAGACTGAAGAGAGAGTAAGTAGAGGTCAGTAGAATGTAATGGCCAGTTGTGCAATATGAATCAAATTACCAAAATGAAAATGGGAAGTAGAAGTATGTTTCAAAACCCTAAATGCACCACCTGTACTTCACTTTGTCAATATAGAAGAGTAAAGAGTTTAATTTCCTTTTAGTGGGTTTGCATAATGGACTATTAGATGTCCACTGTGTTTGTCCAAATTCATTATTGGATGACCTATATTATGTACTATTCCACAAACTTTCCATTCCAAGAAGTGACATCCATCTTCTCATTTTTCTTGTTTTTTAGCTCACTAGAACATCCATCTCTGTTGAGGGTGTCCATTTAAGCTATCAATGGAAGATGACAAGGAAGAAATATATGAAAATAAAAGAGGCAGTGGCACTTTTAGACTGAATACTACTTGCAAATGATTTTAAGCTTAAGCCATCGAGAGTGGAGAGAGAGAGGAACTGAATGGAAGATGGATACCTGTGTTTGAAAAGGAAAATCTCTTTCTTGTGGGCCTTTCGGTAAATCAAGTTCAAGAGACTGTGTACTAAGCTATTCTTGGTGTGGATTTAGACCCAAACTTTCTCAAACTATAATTATTGGTGTAGCCAGAGCATTCTATGCATATAACTCAAAAACATAAGTTCTTCTATTTGTTTCCCTTCATAAATATTATTTAAAGAAAGCAAAGAAGATTAAATCTGTAATCACATCATGCAACACAAAAAAGTTGTCCTGCCAGGGAAAAGGGCACAGGCCTATGAGAAAGCAACTCCATTAGTAAATCCTCAATTTCATGGCATATAACAAAATAAAATCTATTAGGATGACGAATCCATCTCAAAAGAAGGTCAAGTGAGGATTTCTCAAGGACTTCCTCATAGCCTAAGCACAGGCTGCATCGGAGCATCTGACTACAACTCTGGAAGTGTCACAATCTCTCATTAGCAAAACAGTAATGTGATTTGCATGATAACCTACCATTTGAGAAGCTAGACCTAACACAAGATCTCTTGGAAGACCTGCAGCAACTCCTCCATCAGCAAGAGCTTCTATTGCTAGAAAGATATATGCTGGGCCACTGCCATTGCATATATACACAAAAAGGAAAACTCTTAAGTCAAACTGAAATCTCACCACACTTGTATACAAAACCTTCACGGAAGTACAAGGAAACTGATGCTTTAAAAGCTATTCCAAAACCTCAGGCCAGTAAATGCATCGAAATATTTTTCTTCAGCTTTCCACATCTTGCCTATAGATCCGAATAAAGTAGCAATGAGATCTGCATCCTCTTCTTTCACTGCTCCTCCCTGACTCATAACTATTCAACATTAAGGACATTAGAGAATCTCATTGTAATTCTATCTTACGAAATTAGACAATAACATGGTTGAATCTGACAGATCAATTTGGAAATTTATCTTGCAAAATAAGTAATTGTAATTCCACATGTTATCGGGGCAACCTCCAGTTTAAAATAAAGTGATACAATGAAAGGGCAGAACTCCACTTGCATTAACTATACTGCCATAGTATCACTAGAACAGATAACAGAAGTAATCCATCCTGACCACATCATGACAGTGCCATGGATTATATCTACTCTGCAAGTATCATGGAAACCTGCTTACTAGATTTTCTTCTTTCCTATGATTACTAAGAAGATAGCATCACAAATAATTCTCACAACACTTGAAACCTCAACATCCAAAGAAAAATTTCTATTTTGTACATTTTCATATTATGAACTATGGTACTTTGAATGTAACTTAGCCAAGCAAAGTTAAGTCAACTAAAGGAAGCCCTTCACTTTTCATCATTACAATTGATTGCAGATACTCAGGAAAAGAACTCAATATTCTGAATCCAGCTTGTGGAACTTAACAACTAAAAACATCAAACCAAGAGGGTTCGATGCTTCATTTAACTTCCTGCAGCTAATGGACATGACCAAGTCTTGGACTAAATAAGAAGAATATGGAAGAAAATCAACGATTTCCAATGTGAAAGCAATTTCGTTTTTCTGATGAAGCAACACAATCCGTGAACAGAAATTATGTATCATCCAGAGAGACTTGTATGGTTAAAAAAGTCAATTTCTACATGAGACGGTTAAAGGCCAAAACAACATTGGCTTTCCATGCATACAAGGAAGACCAGCAAACAAGTAGTATATACATTACCAGATGCAGCCTCGCCAACAGCAGCAGGAGTATTTGGCATCACATGGATAAATCAATCATGGCCAGCCCAATCCTAGGAAAAAGGAAAGCATACTCACTCTAGGCAGTTCAAAAACAGATAATTCTTAAAATTAGACGAAATAGGAACCAACAGCGAGCACCCCAATTATGGTATTCAATTCAAAATGATAATTAATAGAAAAGGGTCCATAGATAAGGATTCTTCAAAGAGTCAAAGTTTTCATTAGAAAAAGTTTACCATCACAACTATAAACTGTCCATCTGGAAAACTACAATACATTGACATAACACACCTGAACGTTTTGTTTCTTTACCTAGCATCATTTTTATACTCTACTTAAAAAGCCACACAGAATTTTACACTGAAAATCCCATCCCATTATTGAGGTATTCCTAAGTGTTGTTAAATCAATCAAGTCATGATTACCGATAAAAGATAATGTCAATCCATGGTTCATGTTGCACCCCTAAATTCACAAAAAATGGCTCCACAGGACATTTAATAGATTGCTCAAATGAGAAATTGACCCCTGGATGACATATTGAATGAAGATAACAAATTGTAGAAACGTCATTCCAATTTCTTCTAGTCAAACCAAGAAAGTCATATATATTATAGCATCAAAAAAATGGTAGAGGAGGAAATAAGGATGGCAGAGATGCAGTCTTCAGGGGTTCAATGATGTGAATTGAAAGAAACTCTGATCCTCAATAGCATTGTATAAGATATTCCCATACCATGAAACTTGAGACAAGAACCAAAAACTTGATGCCAATAAAAAAGACAATGGGGGCAAATACCAGCAAATCCTTCAAATTTACTCTGGCAAATACTGAGACCAAAAGCTGCTTCTTTGATAGTAGTGGCCTCAACTAAGAGACAACACCTTTAACTAGAGAAAGAACAACAAAAGTTAATTAAAAAATATTCCAAATAATTTCTACTAGAAGTATTTTCAGCAATGAGGAAGACGCACAACCTCTAGAACCAAAATCCATACTACCTTTGAAATCAAATATCTATTGAAACATCCTCCTCCAGATTTTATCATCACTTAGTAAAAATACAGAAGAATATCGTAATTTTTAATTTCTATAGACCATTGACGGTCATCAACAGAATTATATTATCCCTATGGTGAGAATGTGTTGAAGAAAAGCATGCAATCATCACTGCAAAAGTTATGATAAACAAAAGTTAAGGCCAATTCATCCAAAATCTGGTGATAACTGAGATGAACTAGCATGTTGTGAAATGTTCTGCTGCTACCACCTCAAAGCTGAAGAACACTGGTGGCTTAAAGTTGTATTGACCAAACACATGCTTTCATCCCATTATTGAAATTTGGGAAAATGAAAGACAAGCAAAGTGGCAAAATGAGCAACAGAGTACAAGTTTAAGTGTTATATACCAACATGGGGTTTCACTGAGAAGATGACCACATCACCATCTTCAACTACCTGCTTTCATAAAATTTCAGTTTCTTTATCTAGAAAGAGAGGGATAAGGGGAACAAAAGAAACCCCAGGAGGTAGAATAACTAACAATCGTTCATCCACTCATTTCTCACATCCACAAACAAGAAGAAAAAGAAAAGTAGTAGGTCTACTGAACCGCAAGCTGTACAACCGCTAAACCAACTTGCTTGCTCTCTTTCTATGGAGAAGAATTTAACATAAAATCTAAGAAGAGATTTTGCTCAAGAACTTGCTCGAGCTGACAAGACAAACAAATTGTCATTTTCCACCCAATTAACTTACACAAACCAATGCCAGCAACTAAAGGATGAAGCAACAGCCTGAATTTTTTCGCCGTGAGCAAATACAAAAACCCAGAGGCAGAGCTAGGACATCGAATTCTCATAATAAAGATTTTGAGCTGTTCAGCATTGAATATCAATGTCGTTCCAATAGCGAAACTAAAACCCTGTAATCGTAACACACCGAGGCAGAGCCCGGGGCAGCAAATATACATCATGGCAAAGGCAAAGCCCCCTTTTTCACGCCTATTCCATAAAAAATGAAACTTGACGCTAATTACATCAACTGCATTTTCCCCAGGCGGTCCGAAGATCCGATTATTTCACATTCCTTTCCCGCTTCCCATGAGAGAGAGAGAGAGAGAGGATACGCAACAGCTGGACAGTCGGAGAGGACTTGGACGCCGAAAGGGATTCGAATGCGGCGCCTCGGCTCGGGTTGGCGTGAGCGGCGGCGCGAATCCTGGATGCCGGCAAGACGCCGGACTTGACCACCCCCTCGCGATGGACTCCGCCATCTTGCCGGCTCCGATGAAGCCGAGCTTGTACGTCTCCGCCGGTATCGGCGGTGCCACCACCTCCATTGTCTCCTGCGAGTTTGCTCTCCCGGAACAGAGGGAGCTCCCGTCGGCTCGAACCGTGAGAGTGCTGACCGCCGAGCGGGCCACCGTCGCCGGAGCGGCCTTTTGTTCGAGAAGACGACGCCGGGGCAGGCGGGCGGGAATTATCGGGCTTCGGTGCCCCGGGGCAGATTCTAGTGGGCCGAGCTTTTATGGGCCGGACTGAAGCCGGCCTTCCTGTTATGGGCCCAAATCGTCACCCTTCCTTCATATCGATAAGAAAGGAGATTGTGGTTGTTGTTAAATTATCGGTCCGTTTGTCTAAAAGAAAAGGAAAAGGAAAAAAGGCACAAAAAATCCCAAATTTTATTCATTGTGACATATTTACTCTAAATTATATTTTGTGACGTCAAAAATTCTAAACTTTCACTCATGTGACATTATATTTTCTTCTATATATATGCTTACAATCCTAACCTAGGTGCTTGGATATAGTTTTACCCTAGAAAAAGAGGGATTTATCTCATTTGTTTGTAGCTAGAATATAGTTAATGGATGCATGCATTCTCCTTATTATATGATAATTCTTTTCTGTCCTTTTTCATTTTTTCCAGGAAAGCAAATGTTCAATCTTGAGAAACCACGTCTTATGTGTCACTTTCGTGTTTCCCGTGCATCCTTCACAAAAATCTATGCCCTAAAGCAAAACCCACATCAAAGTTGCATGCATTTAGCTGTCTAGGTGCTATGTTTGCTGCTAAGAGCTTCTGTCATTACCAAAAGAAAGATGTCGAGGCTAATGTCCGAATGTACACAGAATTTCTAGAGTTTCTTAGTGCTTGTGTTATGTGTCTTGACGTTCTCTTCAACAAAACCCTTATGTCTAATTCGAAGATGCAAAACGGCGATTTTCCTATTCAGGAGGAGGCAATTCTTGGGAAAAGCCAATTGTCTTGAAATAAATGATGCTGAAAAAAAGAATTAGTTGAATAATCTCCGAAGCTCTGGTGACTATTACTTCCTATTTTTCACTATATGAACCTAGAGATATGAACTTCATCTCTATTGCAGTGTTTGCACTTCCCTTTCAAAAGGAAAGACTGACTAGAGTTGATAGGGCATCTATAGTTTATTAGGGTTTATTACATATTTTAATGAAATATTTAGTTCATGTCCTTAAGTGTCTCTTGGACAATTCTCCTCTGCGAACCAAACAATTCTCTTCATGTGCCAAAGCTTCCTCACTTTATTTATGTCTGAGAAGTTGATACAAGTCTCACATGCACACACAAAGAAAGGTTAGATTATGTGAAGAAACTAACAAGAATGTGGAAAAAAAATTGAAGAACCCAATGCAACATCATTTGCTTGTACAATTAAATAGTTAAAAAAGATAGTGAAAAAAAAAATTGTTTATAGCCAAACATAGTCATAAAAGATCCTATATGCAATATCACGAATCTAGACAATAACTTGACCACGTTCAAACATCCTTAATATTTCAAATTTACAAGTATTGCAATGCATGTTCCTAACACATGTAAGAAATTTTTAACATAAACAATGATTTATTTACTAAACTACATATATATTGAGGGTGGAGATGAGTAGAAGATCACTTCATGGTGACAAGCACTTTGCAAATGTTCCCTGCTTTGTGTAAATATGAACATACGATTGAGACTTAAGCATTGTTTGGTAACCATCCAAACAAAGTTACTTCTCGATTTTTTGTTCCGAGATCAGTTTGGAAACAGAATCGCGTTTGATAAAATTTTTGTTCCTAGGAACAGATTTGGAGTAGAATCAAGAATTAAAAAAAAAAAATTGATTCTTGTTCCAGGAACAAAAAAAAGAATCAAAACCAACTCTTATTCTTCTCTTTTCTTCTTCTTCATCAACCGCCATTTCGTGGTTGTTGTCCGCCGCCGTCCACCGCCGCCGGTCGCCGACAACCGATCTGGCGAGCTCGCCGAAGGCAAGCCTCGCAACGCCCAGCTCCGTTGGTGGCCAGGCGAGCCTCGCCTGGCCACTAGCGAGGCTCGCCCAATCCCACCGATGGCTGCCGCCTCGCCGACCTCCGGTGAGGTTGTCGGCCCTCGCCACCGGTCGGTCGCCGGCCCCCTCGTCCGGCCGGCCACAAGAAGAAGAATAGGAGAAAAAGGGAAAAAAAAAAAAAAAAAAAGGAAAAAAGTAAAAAAAAAAAACAAAAATTAAAAGAAATTGATTTGGAACAAAATCAATGAGCACGATATCAAATGCAATTCTATTCCAAAATCAGAAATTTTGGACAATTACCAAATGGTTTAAAATGCTTAGAAATTGTTCCTAGTAATAGAATAAAAAAAATATTTCTAATCGAATCTATTCCCAGGAATAAAATCGTTACCAAACGCGCCCTTAGAAAGCAATGTGCTTTGGATGGCTCTTATCTATGTGCTTTTGTGATGGCATTTGGCTAAATCTTTTAAAAAAATAAAAAGCAACTTTTTTTTTCCCACCAAAATTTAAAATAGAAAATTTCACGAAAACTATGAAAAAGTTATACGTGAATCTATAGGTCAATACGAGTATATTACTAAAATTCGAGTGTTCTCAATCTAAGAAAAAGTTAATGTGCATCTATTGCAGAATTTAAATCAAGCTATCCACACACTCTAAACTTCTTAATGCTTGAGAGCTCAGATCTAGCTATGACCAAAATATCCGCATACTATGTGTTTCGATATGCAAAAGGACAGCTTATATGTGTGGGAGATTCCTAATATGCTCAACATACATAACGAAATTGTTTCTAGATAGTTTACAATTTTGGGATAAATGACAACCTCAAAAGAGTAGATAAAGAATTAAAATAATTTGAACTCCAATGATTGTTCAAGAGATAAGCGTATTTGTCGTTCTCGATTAAAGTTTGTGCTTAATTTCTTTCCTCTTTTTTTCCCCTAGGCCTTGATTCAAACAATAACACTTATGCAATATCTTTGGGGGCACCTATAGAAACATTGGCATTGGCATTGGCTATGTGCTCCAAAAATTATTGGGTAAACGTGCATGTTCTGTTAGCGATTATACATGGATCGAAATTACATGTTGCCGAGGGTATATGTCCCAATTCTATTATTCCTGAAAAATTTTGATCGAAAATCACCTTTCCAAATGCTAAATATCATCATTTTTTTTCTTGAAAATATGTGAAAACATTTGGGGTGGTCATAATAAAGTCGACAAATAATATCATCATGATTTTACATAGATTACTAATCAAGAAAATGCCTGCATTTTGATATATGACCATCGAAATTACAAGTCATGCAAAAAAAAAAAAACAAACAAGAGAAAAGACACATGACAAATTGTCCTTGATCATTCTTTTTTGGCAGGAATATCATAGTTGTTTTATGAACGAATGAATACTCAAACATGTTCACATAGCCTTTAGAAAGTGACACTGTGGAATGGCATTTCTGCTGCACTAAGCTCTCTAATCAATTCAAAATTTAGTGGTGGTAAAGTAATATTCGGTGTGTGGTAAAGTAATATTCGGTGTGTCGAGAAGACATGCTAAAGTTAATATGCTAAATGCCACATTATGATTTTATTGGGTGTTTGAAGAAGTGAGCTAGGACAGTCCGACAACAAACTTAGATATCTATCAAATCCCGCGCTACATTCGAGTTAACCTTTCCTGATGGACATAAATTACCATTGCTCTCACTTCTTACAACTTCCACAAGCCATTCCTTTCAATTTTGGCAACTAGTTTTGCGTGATCCACGAGTGAGGAATCCATACAGAGTTAATGTCAAACTTCGAGTAGGTCGAGCTCCCACAATATTCCTCTTTCAAATGCTTTTGGCAGTCGGAGGATTTGTCCTAAAAATATGCTTTTCGGATACATTCAGGTTTACGCTTCCATTCTCTTATTGCCAAAAGGCGATGCTTTCGCTCTTTTATCGGCACGGTGAAGCGTAAAGCAAGGTGCGGAATTCTAATCGGCGTCCACAAAAGTCGACGCGATCAAATTGATCGCGCCATCGAAGAGCATCAATGTGCACCTTTTGAAACAAGATAAAGTTGCAGACGTGGGAATACTGCGAGCATTTATATATATATATATACGAGCAAGCCAAACATCACACTCTCAGCTTCAGTAAGTAAACACAAAGGGCAGCGAAAGGCACTGGTTTCTTTGTTCCTGCTCTCTCTTCTTACCAGATGCCCAAATCAGAAGCACAACAGAACCGACCCCCTCCGGGTATTTTCCCACCCTGTCCTTGTCGACCTTGATCGAAGGATTGATTCATCGGAGTAATAAGATGTTAAGGCGTATCTGAAAGCTCAAGCTTTCCACCTCCTTTTTTTTTTTTTTTGGTTTAAGGGTACCCGACAGACGACCCGCCACACCCCAGGAAAAGGAAGTTCTTCTGCTGCAGCCGCACGAAGATGAAAGGAGACTATCGAGAGAGGGACTCGAGAGAGAAGGCCATTCGAGAGAGGAGCTTCATAGATGGATGGTAAGCCAACGGAATCGCCTTCTTTGTTAGCTTCGACTGAAGATATGAATTAAATATGCTCTAGAGAAGTCCAGTTTGACAGCAACCGCATCACCATTCAACATTTGCTTGTCTCTCCGCTATTATTCTAGGTTTTCAAGCTGTTCTCTGATGACTTGCTTTTGTTGTTCTTGACAAATTCAGCATGTTTGCTCTGTGCTGCTGCTGGCTCTGCCAGGAATGTTGCGCCTACTGAGAGTAAGCCATAGCTTTGCCGGAGAATTCACCAATCTTCCACTTGGAGCGTGTGTGCTCAAATCACAGAGTGTAGAAGTTCTTTATGGTCAGTGTGATGTAATTCTTCCTTAGATAAAGGGGATCATTACAATATTTTTCCCCCGGCACGAGCAGGTCATTCTTGATTTGCCATCCGTATCTTATTTATATTACGCCTTTGTTTTCCAAAAATTCGACTGTTTCGTGCAGATTTTAGCAAACGAAAACGAGTAAACAAAACAGGCGAGAAAGAGGTAGGAGACAAACTGGTCATGGACTATCGTAATTGGAGTGATTCTTGAGACGACAGAAACTAAAGCAAATAGCGAAAGAGATTAGACGGAAATCAAACCGAATAAGGAACATATTCTTCTGCTTTTGCTCCACTCCATCGGCCATCAGCATCAGGTTCAGATGATATCCTTTCAGAATCTTGGCCGAAGATGATATCTACTGCGGAATGTGAGCGATCGAACAATATAATAAACAAAGCAAGAATATAAATCGGATATCAAATTTACGTGATTCGGTCGTAGTATAGCAACGAATTTCATTATAGATCAAGCGTGGAGATTACACATTCGAATCACTCAAACACTCTAAATATTTTTCAGTCCCCAATTATACTTAATAATTCATGCGGTGTTTAGCCCCGAAATTCCTTTCACGAAATAATCTTTCAATCTTGTGAAAGAATTATAAACAAATTTTAACAAAAGATTTAATGGTTCGAACATTGACATGATTCATGAATTCCCTATGGACGTCTTCGCCCACCAAGCACTTGAGCACACGACGCTTCGAGAAAGACCTCACGGCCACGGCAAGACTTGCTTTATAAATCTTGAAGAAAGAGCCACAAAAATAAGCCCTTTGAATTTTAATATCACCGCCACAGAGAAGAAGTCCAATTCGGTCACGTCTTGGTCAACAAAAGGAAACCAGTTGACCGACTAATTTGCAATTCAAGTCCACGTTGGATTGCCAATATTAATTCAAAGGCTTCAACAATCAGACTATAAGTCGGCGATTGTATTTCCTGCTCTATTTTTCTTGGTGGATTCCAATTTGATATCAGCAAATATCTAACTTGGACTTTGACACCGAAATATACATAATTTCATGGCACAAATTCGGATGTCCACAGACAAATACTATATTTTGAGTTGGGTTTCATTTATGAGCTCAAATTCAAGACATATTTCAATAGTATCAACTACAAAATATTCTTATTAGATTTTCTACAATCTCAGTTCAGAACGAAAGAATTTGGCATCATCATAATGAAGTCTAGAAATGATATTACCATGGTTTTACATCTTATTACAAATCTAAATATGCTTATAATATTACAAATCTCTCATCTCATAGTCAAATTTTAAGGTTAATAACACGAAAAACCTCGAATTGGTATACCTACAACAAATTTACCTAAACTAATATTTTGACCATAAAAAAACCGCAAATCAATGCGCTTGTGACAAATTCATTCTAAATTAATTTTTTAAGCACCAAAAACCTCAAACTAGTATGTTTGTGACAAATTTACATTCTATTAATTTTCGTTAAGTTAGATTAATATCACAAACCGATATACATGTGACAAATAGATGGTAAATCCCAAACTAGTATATCCTTAAACTACCACTTGCCATGCAACTCAAAATTTGACATTAAAATTTAATAGAAACTAATGGAGGGTAAATTTATCATAGATATAGTTTATGGTTTTTGGTGGTCAAAAAATTAATTTTAAATAGATTTGTGACATGTATACCGATTTGAGATTTTTCATGGTAATCCTAAATTTTACTACTATTTTTTGGTATCTAATTACAAGTTGAAAGATATTATTTTCACTTCTATGAATGTGTTATGATAATATAAATTTTTTATATGTAAATGATAATTGAAATCTTACATCCTTAATTGACTAATTAATAAGTCAAGACTAGTAAGTATTTTCACTTGAGCATTACACGACATAGGCTTTATACATGTATAATTTGTCTTACTCCCAAAGAATGAGGATCTAATACCTTACAAAAACCTCCAATTTTACTTTTTGTCTCTTAAAAAACCTCTAACTTTAGGTCCAGTTCCAAATTTATCATAAAATTCATATTGTCTTATAAAAAAACCATCAACTTTAGGTTTTGTCCCAATTTTATCATAAAAAAAAAAAAAAAAAATTCCTATGAAAAACCCCTAACTTTAGGTCATCCTAATTTTACCATACAGTCTCAATTTTATCCTAAATTTTTTACAGTCTTATAAAAACCACAAATTTTTACTTAAGTTACAAATTTGACCACATTAACCCTCCGTCCAAAATTTCTCATTGACAACCAAAAGATGAAAAATTCCTAAGCACGAGTTGATTGAGCTTCCCCAACACGAGCTCTCCAACTGTGAGAGATGGAACATTCCCAAGCATGATAGATTAATGAGTGCAAAATCACTAGGGGCGATTTTGACAGAGGATTAATGGAGAAGGGATTTGTTACTCAAGTAAAAGTTGGTGGCATTTTGTGAGACAAAAAAAAAATATATAATGAAATTGAAATTGAACCTAAAACTAAGATTTTTTATGAGACAAAAAAAATATATTAAAATTAGTATTGGACTTAAAGTTAAGGTTTTTATGATACAAAAAAAAAAATTAAGGTAAAATTGGGACTAGACCAAAGTTTGGAGTTTTTCACGTGTAGGGTAGAATTGGGACATGATGCAAAGTTGGAGGTTCTTTACAAGACAAAATGTAAAATTGGGACTAGAACTAAGGTTGGATTATTTTTCAAGTATTAGGCCAAGAATGAATATGAGTTCAGTAAATGTACCTGAGGAAGGCAAATGCCTTTTCTTTTTTTTTTCTTTTTTGTCATATCATGTACTTGCATATAATATACATAGGAGGACCAATGTTTTACGGACAAAGCATGAAACAAAGTTACGACACGAACTTTCCCATAAGATTGTGTTAGGAAAATGAAACATAAAAGAGAAGATAACAAAAAAGAGGACAAACGAAATTTTACATGAAAAAACCTTTTTAAATATAAAGAGAAAAAGTACGGTACCATACAAGGCAATCTTTTACTATAAGGATCGAGTTTCAAGTTACAATTATAAGAGATATCACCTCAATATATAATAGGAGTCTATGGCATAAAAAGTTATGGCAGAAGTTATATGTATACCCTTAGCAACAGTATTTTTCTATTTCATAATCTAAGACTCCATCAATGTCCAACTTGGAGGCTAATCATGAAATCAGCAATAGTCTCTCATTGTCTTCCCTCGTCTTTACACCCAATTGTCTTATTACAACACCATGTTTTTTTTACTTTCTAATTTTGAAAGGATTTTCCCCACATAAAAATTTAAGCTTTTCTTCTCTGAATCCTTCTCTCCTACATATTACATTTCTAACAAATATTATTAGAGTTGATGGTTGATTAATGATCCACTTCCAATGTGGATAAAAGTAAGATAAGGTAGGTCGAGAAGACATCCTAAAGCTAATAGGCTAGATGCCATGTCATGATCTAATCGGGTGTTCAAAGAAGTGAATTTGGAGCATCCAATGGCGAACTTAATTATCTATCAAATCCCGCGTTCTCTGCACGTCGACAATTCCCCAAATAGTTCCATTGTTCTCACTCGTCATAGCTTCTGCAAGCCATGCTTTTCGGCTTTGGCTTACAAGTGAAGAATTCATATATAGTCAGTGTCAAACTTGGAGTAGATTGAGCTCCCAACTTGATTCCTCCGCGAATGCTACAGACAATTAGAGAACCCAATTCTTTTAAAATATGCTTGTGGTTCTAATAATCTCTCCTTTCATTGAAAATCATTTGATAGATTGATTCTGTTTTCTACTCCGACTCTTACTCTTTTTAATGGTCTTGAAAGAGCCCCCACGTGCACCTTTTGAAACAATATAAATTCTGTAGACATATGTCTAGTGCGACTATATATGGACAAGCAAGAAAAACGTCACAGCATCAGCTACATTTAGCAAACACAAAGGGCAGTGAAAGGCTCTCTAGTTACATTGTTCCTGCTCTCTCTTCTTCCCAAATGCCCGAATCAGGAGCACAACAAAACCCACCTCGTCCGGGTATTTTCCCACCCTATTCTTGATAACCTTGATGGAAGGATTGATTCATCGGAGTAGCGAAAGTTAAGGCGCATTTGAAAGCTTAAGCTTTTAACGTCCTCTTTTTTTGTTTAAGGGTCCAAGACAGAAAGCCCGCCAAACCCAAGGAAATGGAAATCTTTGTGCAGCAGCAAGAACAAGAAGAAGAAGAAAGGAAAGGACTTTTTCATGCAAGGATTGTAAGTCGACAAGAATTGCCTTCTTTTTTAGCTTCGACTGAAGATTTGCATCAAATGCATCAATGAGCAAAGAGTTCGATCTCATGAGAGTTCGAATGCAATTGAAATTCACAATCACTCCTTTCTCTGCTATTATTCGAAATTTTCTGACAGTTCCTTGATGACTTGTTTTCGTGGTTCCCCAACAATCCAGCGTGTGTGCCCCGTTGTGCTGCTGCCTCTGTCTGGTATGTTCCTACCTGTGACTTGATAGCTTTGCAGGAGAATTCACCAATCTTCTACTTGGAGTGTGTGAATCATAGTGCGTAATAGTTTGCTATGGTCTGCATAACATACATCTTCTGCACATATAGTATATCACTGCCATATGTTCATTGGCACAAGAGGTCCCTCTTGAATTGCCATCTGTATCTAATTTGGAGACTGTTTTTCATCCAAATCTGAGTGTTCCATGCACATTTTAGTAATCGAAAACTAGTAAACAACAAACAAGAAAGAGGTAAGAGACAGCAGGTCAAGGATTCTCATGACTAGAATGACTCTTGAGAGGAAAACAGAAACTAAAGCAAAGAGTGAAAAGATTAGATGGAAATCAAACTGAACAAGAAACCTATTCTTCTGCTTTTACTCCTCTTCATCGGCCATCGGCATCAGGTTTAGATGATATCCTTTGAGAATCTTATCACGTGTGGCCATAGATGGTATTAGCTAGAAAATATTCACATCAACGTTTTCTATGATCTCAAAACTCAATTCACTTGCTAACACCAAAAAAAAAAAAAAATAAATAACAAATTCTTTTAAAGCATGAAGTTTGGTTACTAATCTCAAAGAGTATCAAGAACACAATAGGGTACTTGCCAACTGCATGAGCTTAAAGAATCGATAGAAAACAGTGCGCTCGCATACAGTGCGCTCGCATTTATTTTTCTTTTTACTTTACGTACTTCTGCTAAGAAAAGATCATTTTCTCATGGGTTGGCATGTACATAGCATGCATAAAAGCGCTAGCAGTATGCATTAGACGCTGGTAATCAATAAGGCTTTGTCATCCTCACTCACGACCAATCAGAAACACGCACACCTAGTCAATGACCTTGATAATCTTCTATGAGTGCATTGCTGCACCTAATACCATCAGTGACTAGCAATTACAATGCCAAAAAAATTACAATCATTTTGGCTGAGAGACACTGAGACAAGGGGCCAAAATGAAATAAAATCCAGAGTAATTATTATGCAAACCCATTTTAATGCCCATGAAGCTACGACTCAACCCATTTCTCATTTTTGCTGCAGGTGGCGTCAAGAAAAATAGAAGGGTGCAAAGAAAGGAATAAGAAAGGAAGAGGAAAAACCGTAAAATAGAAAGGAAAGGATTCAGTTCATGCAAGCACAGACATCTCGAAAATCTGTCCAAAGCACTCGGTAAGAATTCCAAGCCTTGATCCCTTTAATCAGAGGGAATTTCTTAGTAAAGTTGCAAGTTAGGATTATTTTGAATTCTTGGTAGACATTAGAGGTATTTGCGCTGTATAATCATGTTGTAAAGAAACTTTTCAGATGTCGTGGACCTCTAGGATTTTAGAGAAGTCGATTTGTGTCACAGTGTCATCAAGACAAAATTTTGAAGTTTACTGCATCCCGTTGAAATAGTTTCATCTTTATCTTGACATTTTTGCCAGTCTAATCTTTGGGTCAAAGGCACAATTTGAAGTACATCAAGTTAGATTTCCAATGACTCTGGACCCATTTGAAAAAGACTTCGGTAGAGTTTTTTTTTTTTTTTTTTGGGGGGGGGGCGGCGGCGGGGTTAGAACTTGGGTATTTAAATGAACCGTTTAAAATTCAATAAGTTAACTGTTAAATATATAGTATACAGGAAGCATCTGTCTATTTTGAGCAAGTTTTTGAATGCATATCAAGAGTTTTTCTATTTTTTGTTACCAAATAAGCTTGTTTTGTTTGGTCACGTCTTAATTGATTTTGATGTTCATTTCTCGCTTCATTGATAGAATTCTGAGTTTGCTGTTCAAAATATTTTTCTTTCAATTTAGTATAACATGCTTTTATTATTTGGAAACCCATGTCTTGAAAATGATAGGAATTAAATGTGTTGTAAGATATGAAAGAATCATCGCATGGCAAGTCACTTAGGGCGCGTTTGGTAACGATTCTCATTAGAACAAATTCTCGATTAGAAATGATTATTTTTTATTCTATTCCCGAGAACTGATTCTGAGTAAAAGAACGCGTTTGGTAACTGTACAAATTTTTTTATTCTGAAATAAAATTACGTTTGATACCGTGTTCATTGATTCTGTTCCAAATCAATTTATTTTAATTTTTAAATAATTTTTATAATTTATTCCTTTTTTTTCTTTTTTTTTCCTTTTTTCCTTTTTTTTTCTTTTTTCTCCTATTCTAATTCTTCTTCAGGTCGGTTGTTGGCCCTCAGCGAGGCCAGCCCTCGTCGGCTCGGCCTCGCCGGCAGCTGGGCGAGGCCCGCCTAGCCACCGGCGGGGTTGGGCGAGCCTCGCCGATGGCTTGGCTTGCCTCCGGTGAGCTCGTCAGACCTCGCCCTAGCCTGGCGAGCCTCCGGCGAGCTCATAGGACCGATCGCCAACGACTGGCGGCGGCAGCAAACGGCGGTGGGCGGTGACGGGCAACGGCAGCGGGTGGCGATCGCGGGATGGTGGTCGATGAAGAAGAAGAAAAGAGAAGAACAAGAGTTTTGATTCTCAATTTTGTTCCCGGAACAAGAATCAACTTTTTTTTTATTCTTGATTCTCGTCCCAAACTGATTCTGGGAATAAATTTGTTCCTGGGAACAAAAATTTTATCAAACGTAATCCTCGTCCCAAACTGATTCTAAGAACAAAAAATCAGAATCTTGCATTGTTGGGATGGTTACCAAACATGCCCTTAGTAAAAAGGAAAAGTGGCACTTGTCAAAATTATTTGTTTCATAAAGATGGATTAAGCATTTACTAACATTTTGATTACATGAAATTGCATAGTAAAGCACTTGTCAAAATTATTTTTGAAATAATTCCAAAATTGCTATGCAAAATATGCTCTACTTCCGACCCTCTACTTGATGCAAGGGCTTGGGAAAGGCTACTTGTATTGATTTGCCAGTTTGGTTGAAATTCATTCTGATGTGTTTTTATGATTCGTTGGAGGATGTGATGATAGTTTGATGCTCTTATTGCTATGATCTGAACCATTGTTCTCAGGATGTCTTGTTTGGATCAAGCCACCAGCAGATATAGGTGAAGATTTATGTTAGAGACAATCTTGATATGCCTCGTTTTAAGATGGCCATAGTTTGACATTGAACACAAATATTTGGTGTTTTTTGGATGTCCCTGATCATATGAACTTGTGCGAAACCATATAGAAACATCTTTGTATTTTATATATATGATATCTTGGTTCACAAATATGAGTTCTTTGTTCAAAATATTTATACATATGCATAGTGAATGCTCAATCCGTTTAGAAAAGATTTTTACTCATTGAGCTATGACTTACTCATACCATTCATTTCAATTCTTTTCCAATTTTCTTCCAAGTTCTACAGGTACCAGCAAGTAGGATAAGAAGATTTCGACAGGCAAATATTTTCAGTTTCACTTTTGAGGTCATTTGAGATTATTGGGAATGAGATGTACTTTTCGTCTCTAGCTCTGTCATTCATTGGACAAATGCAGTACAGTTTGACCTTTTGAATTTTATGCTTAGCTGATGAGATGAATGTCCTTTTCGGTACACTATATAGTCCAGTCCTTTTAATCAGCTTGCATTTTTTTATCACGTATCATATATTTTGAGGACAGGTCTATGTTGATTATGTGTGAGTTGGCCGCACCGTTTGAATAGGAGGAAGGTCGTGTCGTTTCCCCCCGTATGCTTGGAGAGTTGGGGTGCGACGACTATCATTCATCCACAATCAATCTGCTCAACCTAATCTAAAGAAAATGTGCTACAGGGACGCCTGCATTCCGAAAGAAGAAAATCCCTGCCGACGTGGGAAAAGATATGATCCCAAAATTAGGTCGTTGGATCTACAAGCTCTTGATAGTATAGAACTTGAAAGAAAGGGAACTTAAAGACTAACAGGCAAGTTGAACCTCAAGCTGCACCTATAAGTAATCTTCCTTCCTTAAAGACAAAAACCAAGCAGAAGGATTGCAATGGTACTAAATAGATTCTGACAGCTGAAAAATGAACCTTTAGAGAAGCCTAGCCTGAGATAAACTGGTATTCAAGTCAAAATCAGAGACCATCCTCACACTTACGAGCTATTTTCTCTAAAATGATGAATACGATGTAGGCTGAAAAGTTGAAGTCGGAATTAGGAAGGGGAAAGTTCACTGCCACGCTTAGCAGCAGCAATGACTGCATTCATCAAAATCCCCCGAAATCCAGCCTTTTCCAGTTCATGAATACCAGCAATTGTAGTACCCCCGGGTGATGCAACATCATCCTTCAGCTGACCGGGATGCTTGCCCATTTTAGAGGCCATAGATGCTGCACCCAACACCTGCAAATGTAGCAGCAAAACAATGAACCTTCAAAATGAATGAAAGCCAGTGCAAACCACTAATAATCCAAGCAGCATTCATACAGGAACCACAGCAATCTCTCCATGCCAAGTTTCTGAAGTTTTGTTAAAATGATTAAGGTATCTAACCTAGCAAAAGTACTTAAGTTAGGAATAAAACTAGTGCAGTCCATAATCCAGCATTAATGTTACTTCTGTCAACTCTTCCGCCAGAGTGTACAAACTGCTACTGAATTCTAGATAAGTATAAGGGCAAAGGCATAAAGAACAGACATACCTATCTACACTATGGTTTTTGTAAGGATGGTGCCATTTTGACATCCAAAATAGCTTAAAACAAGACATTTTTGTTGAATGAACCAAAATATCCTTGAATTTAAACAAGCCCATCACCACACTGATTTCTACCAATGGCAATCACAAGCACATCTATGAACTGAGTAAGAAATTGATCAAATAGTTACCAATCACCATTGGCCATGCTCAATTGCTAGAGGAAGATCAATTATGCAGTCATATGATGTGGAAACCCTTTGCAAATGGGTTTTGCGGAAATAAAATGAGTAAATGGTAAGGGTAAGAATTTTCTGTGGAATACATTAAGAGCCAAGAGCGATGAAGACTGAAGAGAGAGGAAGTAGAATGTGATGGACTGTTGTGCAATATGAATCAAATTACCAAAATGAAAATGTAATAGAAGAATGTTTCAATCCCTTAAAATACACGACCCGTACTTCACTTTGTTAATATAGTCTTACAGAGCTTAATTTCTTTTTTATATTTGTTTGCATAATGGACCATTAGATTTCCACTGTGTTCATCCAAGTTTGTTATTGGACAGTCACCTATATTATGCCATTCCACAAATTTTGCATTCCAAAAGTGACATCCATCTTCTTCTTTTTTTCTTCTTTTTATCTCACTAGAACATCCATCTCTGTTGAGGCTATCCATGGAAGATGACAAGTCTATGAAGATAAAAGAGGCAGTGGCACTTTTAGACTGAATACTATGTGCAAATGATTTTAAACTTAAAGCAAGCGAGGGTGGAGAGAGAGAGAGGAACTAGAATGGGAGATAGATACATGTGTTTGAAAAGGGGAATCTCTTTCATCTGGGCCTTTTGGTATGCTAAGTTCAAAAGACTGTGCACTAAGTTATTCTTGGTGTCGATTTAGACCCACACTTTCTCAAAACCTATAATTATCGGAGTAGCCAGAGCATTCTATGTGCATAACTCACAAACATAAGTTCTTCTATTTGTTTCCCTTCATAAATATTATTTAAAGAAAGCAAAGAAGATTAAATATGTAATCACATCATGCAACAGAAAAAAGCCACCCTGCCAGGGAAAAAGGCACAAGCCCATGAGAAAGCAACTCTATTAGTCAATCCTCATTTTCAGGGCATATAACAAAATAAGATCTATTAGGATGATGATTTCATTTCAAAAGAAGGTCAAGAGAGGATTTCTTGAGGACTTCCTCATAGCCTAAGCACAGGCTGCATTGGAGCATCTGACTATAACTCTGGAGGTGTCACAATCTCTCATTAGGAAAACAATAATGTGATTTTATGCATGGCAACCCACCGTCTGAGAAGCTAGACCTAATGCAAGATCTCTTGGAAGACCTGCAGCAACTCCTCCATCGGCCAGAGCTTCTATTGCCAGAAAGATATATGCTGGACCACTGCCACTGCATATATACACAAAAAGGAAAGCTCTAAGTCAAACTGAAATCTCACCACACTTTTATACAAAACCTTCACAGAAGTATAAGTGAACTGATGCTTTAAAAGCCATTCCAAATACCTCAGGCCAGTAATTGCATCGAAATATTTTTCATCAGCTTTCCAAATCTTGCCTATAGATCCAAATAAAGTAGCAATGAGTTCTGCATCCTCTTCTTTCACTGCTCCTCCCAGACTCATAACTATTCAACAGTAAGGACATTAGAGAATCTCATTGTACTTCAATCTTACGAAATCAGATAATAACATAGTTGAATCTGACAGATCACTTTGGAAATTTATCTCACAAAATAAGTAATTGTAATTCCACACGGTACCGGAGGAATCCACTTTCTAATAAAGTGATATAATGAAAGGGCAGAACACTTGCATTAACTATACTGCCATTGTATCACAAGAACAGATAACAGAAAGAGTAATCCATCCTGACCACATCACGATAGTGCCATGGATTATATCTACACTGCAAGTATCATGGAAACCTGATGACTAGATCTTCTTTCCTGATGATTAATGAGAAGATAGATTCCAAATAATTCTCACAACAATTGAAACCTCAACATCCAAACAAAAATTTCTATTTTGCACATTTTCATAATACAAAACTATGGTAATTTGAAAATGACTTAGCCAAGCAACATTAACTCAACCAAAGGAAGCCCTTCACTTTTCATCATTATAATTGATTGTAGATACTCAGGATAAGAACTCAATATTCTAAAATCCAGCTTGTGGAACTTAACAACTAAACACATCAAATCAAGAGGGTTCGATGCTTCATTTAACTCCCTGCAGCTAACAGACATGACCAAGTCTTGGACTGCATAAGAAGATGATGGAAGAAAATCGACAATTTGCAATGTAAAAGCATTTTCAGATTCTGATGAAGCAACACAGTCTGTGAACAGAAATTATGTATCATCCAAAGAGACATGGTAAAAAAAGTCAGTTTCTACATGAGACAATTTAAGGCCAAAACAATATTGGCTTTTCCATGCATACAAGGAAGATCAGCAAAGACCTAGTGTATACATTACCAGATGCAGCCTCGCCAACAGCAGCAGGAGTATTTGGCATCACACGGATAAATCGATCATGGCCAGCCCAATCCTAGAAAAAGGAAAGCATACTCACTCTAGGCAGTTCAAAAACAGACAATTCTTAAGATTAGATGAAATAGGAACCGACAGTGAACACCCGGATTATGGTATTCAATTCTAAATAATAATTAATAGAAAAAGGCCCATAGATAAGAAAACTTCAAAGAGTCAAAGTTTCATTAGAAAAAGTTTACTATCACAACTATCAGCTGTCCATCTGGACAACTACTATACATTAACATAACATACCTGAACATTTTGTTTCTTTACCTAGCATCATTTTTATACTCTACTTAAGAAGCAGCACAGAATTTTACACTGAAAATCCCATCCCATTGTTGATGGTTTTCCTAAGCATAGTTAAATCTAAATCATGATTACCATTAAAATATAATGTTAATCCATGGTTCATGTTGCACCCCCTAAATTCACAAAAATGGTTCCACAGGACATAAATTAGGTTGCTCAAATGAGAAATTGATCCCTGCACAACATATCGAATGAAGATAACAAATTGTAAAACGTCATTCCAGTCTATTCAAACCAAGAAAGTGATATATATAAATATATATTATAGCATGAGAAAAATGGAAGTGGGGGAAAATAATGACAGCAGAGATGCAGTTTTCCGGGATTTGATGATGTGAATTGTGTAAGAGCCTCTAATCCTCAATAGCATTGTATAAGATATTCCCATACCATGAAACTTGAGACAAGAACCAAAAACTTCATGCCGATAAAAAAGACAGTGGGGGCAAAATACCTGCAAATCTTTCAATTTTACTCCAGCAACTACTGAGACCAAAAGCTGCTTTTTTGATAGTAGTGGCCTCAACTGGGAGACAACACCTTTAACTAGAGAAAGAACAACAAAAGTAAATTAAAAAATATTCCAAATAATTTCTACTATAAGTAACATTTTCAGCAATGAGGAAGATGCATGACCTCTAGAACCAATATCCATTCTACCTTTGAAATCAAATATCAATGGAAACATCCTTCTCCAGATTGTATCATCACTTAGTAAAACTACAGAATAATATTATAATTCTTTAATTTCTGTGGACCATTGACAGTCATCAACAGAATTAAATTATCCCTTTATGGGAGAATATGTTGTAGAAGCATGCGATCATCACTGCAAAAGTTATGATAAAGAATAGTGAAGGCATTCATCCAAAATCTTGTAATAACTGAGATGCACTAGCATGTTGTGAAATCACATGTCACATGTTTGGCTGCTGCCAACTCAAAGCTGAAGAACATTGGTGGCTTGTGGTCATATTGATAATACATGTGCTTCTATCCCATTATTGAAATTTGAAAAAGAAAGGACAAGAAACGCAACAAACTGAGCAACAGAGTACAAGTGCTATATACCGACTTGGGGTTTCACTGAGAAGATGACCACATCACTGTCTTCAACTACCTGCTTTCACAAAATTTAAGTTTCTTTATCTAGAATGAGAGGGGAAAAAAGGGGGACAAGCTACTCAAGATTAAACCTGTCAAGAAACCCCAGGGGGTAGAATAACTTGCAATTGTTCATCCACTCATTTCTCACATCCACAAACAAGAAGAAAAAGAAAAGTAGTAGGTCTACTGAACCGCAAGCTATACAATCGCTAAACCAACTTGCTCGCTCTCAAAGAGCAACATAAAATCTAAGAAGAGATTTCACCATCTGAAAGACCCGGGCAAGATATCGGATTTGCTCAAGAACTTGCTCAGCCGACAAGACACATAAATTGTCATTTTCCACCCAATTAACTTACACCAACCAATGCCAGCAACTAAAAGGATGAAGCAACAGCCTGAATTTTTTCGCCGTGAGCAAAAATACAAAACCCCGAGGCAGAGCTAGGACATCAAATTCTCATACACTTATTAAAGATTTTGAGCTGTTTCAGTATTGAATAGCAATGTCGTTCCAATAACTCAACCAAACCCTGTAATCGTAACACGCCGACGCAGAGCCAGGGCAGCAAATGTACACGTCATGGCAAAGGCAAAGCTCACACCGTTTTCACGCCTATTCCATAAAAACCGAAACTTGACGCTAATCACATCGACTGCATTTTCATCAGGCGGTCCGAAGATCCGATGATTCGCATTCCTTCACCGCTTCCACACAGAGAGAGAGAGAGAGAGAGAGAGGGAGGGATACGCAACGGCTTGATTGTCGGGGAGGACTTGGACGCCGAAGGATTCGAAGGCGGCGCGTCGGCTCTGGTTGGTGTGCGCGGCGGTGCGAATCCTGGACGGCGGCAGGACGCCGGACTTGACGACCCCCCTCGCGATGGACTCCGCCATCTTGCCGGCCCCGATGAACCCGAGCTTGTACGTCTCGGCCGGTATCGGCGGCGCCACCAAATCCATCGTCTCCTGCGGCTTTTGCGCTCCCGAAACAGATGGGGACTCGCCGGATCGAAACTGCGAGCGCCGATCACTGCGAGCGGCCACCGTCGATGGAGCGGTCTGTTCTTCCAGAAGACGACGACGCTGGCGCCTAAGTAGCACTACACTGACGCGACACGCAAAATGAGGCGCCGAGGTCGTTTCTCAAAAATAAAGAATTTCAACAACACATTATATATTAAAAATATATAATAAATTATTATTTTTATAATTATTTTAATCAAATTAATATGAATTAAATTCATAAATAAATAAATAATTAAAAAAAAAGCCTATAATGAATTTACACTAAAAACATTAATTCATCATTTATTAATATTATTCATTATTTTAATTTGACCAATTCAACTATATTTCAATGATTCATAAAACTTGAAGGAAAAACAAGCGATCCATATTTTGATTCGTATATTTAATATGTTGGAAGAGGAGAAAAAAAACTTAAAGGGTGAAATTACGTATCACAAAAAAGTGAAAGTCAAGAAAAGAGAAGATTGATTTTTTCTTTTTTTTTCATTTATTATTTTTATTATTATTATTTTATTTTTTCACATATATATATATATATATATATATATATATATATATATATATTCACTTCTCATTTATTTAATTTTTAAAATTAATCTCGATATTGGAATCACGCGTGTCGGAAATTGATGTCGGAATTCCAACTGTCGGAGAATGATCGGAAAATTGATCGGGTGTCAAATTTTCCGACACGTGTTGTGAAATGTCGAAGAGTATCCAGAAATCGGAGAAGTGTCGAACACGTGTCGAAATATCCGACACAACACGAAGCGCTTTCTTGAAGTGTCGGTCTTTCATAGCCATGCCTGCACCTGGGAGGCGGGGTCGGAACTTGTCGGGCTTTGGGGCTTCGAAGCACATTCCACCAGGCCGGGCTTTTATGGACATTGGGCTCCAGCTTTAATGGGCCATACTGAATCTGGGCTTCCTGTTCTGGGCCCAAATCGTCACCTTTCCTTCATACCAAGGAGAGAGGAGACGGTGGTTGCCGTCAAATTATCAGTCCGTTTGTTAAAAAGAAAACTGTCTTCAGTAAAATTATTTTTTGACTTTTTTCAGTGTTTAGATAACGAAAAAGTAATTGATTTACGAAAAAAAAATTTCATGAACTGAAAATAACAAGTTTACATCGGGGGGAAACAACTTCTCTTTCTTGTAAGAATGAAATCATATTCCCTAAACCATAAACCAAATGAAAACTAACTTCCTTGGAATGATTCTCAGGAAGAAAAAAATTCTTTTATCATGAAATTTTCAAAGACACAAATGTACCATTCGTTGATGAATTTGCATGTATCATCCTTCAAAAATTTATGATTCTCTATCGCCCCCTTTCCAGAATCACTGTCTCTTTCCTCTTCCAAGCCTCTTGACATCGGAACCGGCCTTCCCGATCTCCGTTACTTTGAATGAGCCCCATCAAGGCCTTCTTTCTTATTGCTTCTGGGCTCTTGTGAAATCAATGTTATCGACGACATTTCTTCAATTTCGTTGATCTAATTTGATTGAACACATACAAAATCATGGACATATATAGAAATCACTTGTTTTCTTTCTCATGGGAACATGTCCACGTATCGAATTTACTCATGACTTTCAATTTAAATTTCCGATTTTAAGTACATAAGAGTCGAAAGGTCGCTTTTTAAGGATTATAACGATGTATTAGCAGTCAATTGTGTGATACCTAACCCCTAAAAGATAGGAATAAGCATGTCAAAAGACAAACTCAATTTGTGCAAGCATCGGTGACTTTTCATACCACGTCCCACCTACGATGTTATTTCTCATCGTGCAAGACATCACAAGAGAAATAATTGGAGTAAAAAAGCCCATAAAAGTTGAGCAGCGGCTTGGCGTGCACGTTCTCCCAACTCAGTGTCTTTTTTGTAGGGAAGGTCTGCCCGTACTTCTTTAGTCGACCGCTGTCGTTTTTCATCACTTAGAGTACCGGTTGGAGTGGACGACCAGCGCTAATGATCCTCTCTGAGTGGTACCATAAGGATGTCGCACTATTATATAATGTTCAGACCACATCATAAGTATTTCTCGCCATCCATGGCCTAAAGGTCTGAGCTCGATAAGCTTGTACTGCAAATCTATCAAGATGCTAGCGGTTAGAAAGTTTTATGTATGAAAAATACGTTATATTTAGATAATGCAACACGTGCCATTCAAAGGTATGACTATTGACTAATGATGTAAGTCAAAGTCACGTGTGAGCCTTTACGACTGAGCCAACCATCCTAGTGATTAGTTGACTACATTAACCGAAGATTTGCCTTCCTCAAGGTCCCCAGACATTAATAAATCACACTAAATAAACAAGATTAAGTAGGGTCCTATCACCAAATCTCTCTACAATATGAATTTAAGTTACATAAGATAAAACTCAAATTTTTGTAGCACGAAGTACATAAAAACATGAGATAGCTAATGAATAAGAAAATGCAAAGTTTCTTACATCCTATTAAGTATACTAAACATCCGACGGATTCTAATTTGATGTAGCATACTTTACACTTACGATAAATCACAATACAAAAATGTTGTAGATCAACTTTCAAGGCTTCCTACGATAATTTGTTCATTGTACAATGCAACAGCCATAACATCAAACATTTAAAGGAGTACTATTCGTAATTGGTTTATTTAAACACCCAACATGTCGATATTAAAATTCCACGAAAGTTTCGGGAGCTTTTTTTTTTTTCCTATCTAGAGAAGTCAAGTGCGTAAATTACAAGATTAAATTAACAAAAAAGGTAAATTCCTAAAAAATAATTTCAATCAGTAATTCGTATAGCACTTGAAAAAAAAAAAAAAACCCATTAAAATAATCCTATTTGGCTTATCCAGTTGTGGACTAGAAAGGATGGAAAAAACGACCCGGCAGAAGGAAGCCCGCCGGATGCTTCTCAACGGACGGTCTCTCCCTCCTATATTTGCGATGCGGAGCGGCTGAACAGCTTCCCATACCAAAATCTGCACGGCAAAAATCACTCAGCTAGAGAGAGAGAGATGGCGGAGCTGTTCGTGAAGCAAGCCCAGCAATACGCGGCGGCTCGGCCGAGCTATCCGCCGCAGCTCTTCCGTTTCATCGCCTCCAAGACGCCCGCCCGCAACCTCGCCTGGGACGTCGGCACCGGCAGCGGCCAGGCCGCCCAATCCGTGAGTAACATAGGCTCGTCGGCCCGCAATTTCCATTTCTTTGGCATCAGTTCTATTGCTTTCGATCCGCCGGGTCCGACCGTAAAGGAGTCGTGTCGATTTTCTTTCAGCTTGCTGAGATCTACGGCAATGTCGTGGCCACGGACACGAGCCCGAAGCAGCTCGAGTTCGCCCCGAGGCTCCCCAACGTCCGGTACGAGCTCACTTCCCCGGTCATGTCGATGGCCGAGCTGGATCGGAAGGTCTCGGCCGCATCGAGCGTCGACGTCGTGACGGTCGCGCAAGCCCTCCACTGGTTCGACCTCCCCACTTTCTACCGGCAGGTGAAGCACGTCCTCAAGAAGCCCCACGGCGTGGTCGCCGCGTGGTGCTACACGATCCCGGAGGTCGACGGCCCATTCAACTCCGTGTTCCGCCGCTTCTACTCCGAGGACTCGAATCCGTACTGGGACCCGGCCCGGAAGCTGGTGGACGGCGAGTACAGGGGCGTCGATTTCCCGTTCGAGCCGGTCGAGGGGATGGAGGACACGGGGCCGGTCCGGTTCGTGACGGAGAGGACCGTGGGGGTGGAGGATTTCCTCACGTACATAAGGTCGTGGTCGGCGTACCAGACGGCGAAGGAGAAGGGCGTGGAGCTCCTGAGCGGCGACACGGTCGAGAGGTTCCGGCGGGCTTGGGCGGACGGCGGCGAGGACGAGAAGGTCGTCAGGTTCCCGGTTTTTCTCAAGATCGGAAGGGTGGGCGGCGCGTGAGAATCGCGCTTACAATTCTGGCGTGCGAATAAAATAATGAAGGGCTAGGAACCTTCATTTGACCGCTGTATCATATTGTTTGCAATAGCGATACCTTTCCATTTGACCTTAAACGCCCATGTCAGCTGACTTTAATTTACAATAAGATTACCATCACGAAAAATCCTAAATTGAAACATCTACTAAATTAATTTTTTAATTATCAAAAATCCTAACTTAACACACTTATGACAAATTTGCCTTCTATTAATTTCTATTAAATTTTATTGAATTAAATTACAGTTAACGAATGTACTAATTGGTGGTTTTACTTATCCGTTTATCACATGTATATCAATTTATGATTTTTTGTGATATTAATCCAATTTAACGGAAACCAACAAATGATAAATTTATCACAAATATATCAGTTTAAGATTTTTGGTGGTCTAAAAATTAGATTCCATTCGTTTCGCGGAAAACAACTTTTGAAAAAAAAAAATTTTCAATTTTCCCAGGTGTTTATTTCATTGAAAAATTAATTGGTTAGAGAAAACATTTCCCATCAATAGAAAAAGTATTTTAAAGTAAGGAAAAATATTTTTCGTTTTTTAATTAGGGGAAAATATTTTCCCCACCTACTCTCTCTTATGTCACATCCCTGTCGGTCCCTCTTCTTTCTTTTGTTTACTTTTTTCTAATTTATTATTTTTTTATTTTTTATTCTTTTTGTTCTTTTTTTATTCTTTCTATCTATGCCAGTTGCCGGATAGTGGCCGACTAAAGAAGAAGAAAGAGGAAAAGGAAAAAATAAAATAGAAAAAATAAAATAATTATTAAAAGTAGTGCACGGAGGAAAATTAAATGAAAATTTCCATACCAAACGGTGGACAATATTTTCTTGTTTTTTTTTTCAAGTTTTAGCCGAATATGAAAAATATTGTATTTTTCCTAAAAATAGCTTTATAGAAAATATTTTTCAATAACACCATATTTTATGCGAAATGAATATTTAATTTATGATAAATTTGTTATAAATATATCAATTAAAAGATTTATATATCGATAAATTAATTTAAAATAAATTTATTATAAATATATCAATTTGAGTTTTCGTATCCCTCAAAAATTATCAACATCTATTATTTTGAGCAATGACCGTCAATCAAAGCAATCTGGAACAGAGACCTTTCCAAATTCTCTTTTGCAGCTTTAAGGTCGAGACAAGGAACATGTGACAAGCGACGAAGAGGGCGGATCCGACACGGTGCTGTCGCTTTCCCAGACGGACCACTCCGCTCGCATAATGGAGATGGAGTGAGCATGCGCAGTTGAAATGGTTGAACTCCCACCTCGTTTCCTCGTATCTGTCTGCACGAGAGAGAGAGAGAGACATGGCCGAGCTGTTCGGGAAGCAAGCCCGGCGATACGCGGACGGTCGGCCGAGCTACCCGCCGCAGCTCTTCCAATTCATTGCATCCAAGACGCCGTCTCACGACCTCGCCTGGGACGTCGGCACGGGAAGCGGCAAGCCGCCCGATCCGTGAGTTTCCTCGCCGTCGGTTGCCGTCTGTTTCGCTAGCTCCGGACTTTTTAATTTGCGGGGCCATAGTAAGTCGTGTTTGATCTCAGCTTGCAGAAATCTACAAGAACGTCGTGGCGACGGACGTGAGCCCGGAGCAGCTCGAGCTCGCGCAGAAGCTCCCCAACATCCGCTACGAGCTCACTTCTCCGGTCGTGTCGAGGGCCGAGCTCCAGCAGAAGGTCGCCGCGGAGTCGACCGTCGACTTGGTGACCATCGCGATGGCCCTCCACTGGTTCGACCGGCCCAACTTCTACCGACAGGCGAAGCACCTGCTCAAGAAGCCGGACGGCGTGATCGCGGCGTGGGGCTACACGATGCCGAGGGTCACGGGCCCGGTCGACTCGATCTACGAGGAGTTCTACTCGATGGACTCGAACCCGTACTGGAGCCCGACCCATAGGATCGTGATCGACGAGTACAGGGACATGGATTTCCCGTTCGGGCCGGTGGAGGGGATGGAGGACACGGGGCCGGTCCGGTTCGTGGCGGAGAGGGCGATGGGGTTGGATGAGTTCCTCACGTTCGTGAGATCGACGTCGCCGTACCTGAAGGCGAAGGAGGAGGGCGTGGAGCTTCTGGGCCACGACGTCGTCGAGAGGTACAGGCGGGCTTGGAACGAGGACGGCGAGGACGAGAAGGTCGTCAAGTTCCCTGTTTTTCTCAGGATCGGCAAGGTGGGAAATGCGTCCTCCGCGGATTAGGATGAAAAGGCCATTCTTGTGCTCATTTCTGGAGCGCTCGTTCAGCAAAATTTAAGCTGTGTTTCTAGACAAATCTGTTCGGTTTCGAGTGAATAATCGGTATATATATGATGGTTCAGGCCCTTATTTGAAATTTTCTTTCCTCCTGAATTGTGCTCAAGTTCGATGAGGTGAGGTCAGCCTTTTCAAGAGGGTCGGCCGCAAGAGAAACTGAAAAATAGACAAAATAGACTGCTTATTTGCAATGACAAAAATTCAGATTTTTCTCAAAATCCGAAGCGATTTAATCTAGTTATTTTCTAGGGACAAACCTATACTGACGAGAGAAACGCAATTCTCAAGATGGGTATTGTGTTTTTGTCGTTTTATTAGCTAATATGTAATCGTCTTATCTCACGTGGCTGATCTGAAGTTTTTTTACACGTGAAATATGATTACACGAATAAATTGGGAGAATAATAGTTTTTAATAGCTTTCAACCATACAAGCATTGACACATCAATAAGGACTTCTCATGCAAGGTAAAGTGCATGTGAAACATTAAAAAGAAGAAGCAAATCATACTACAGAATTAAGAAATTTTGAAAGAGAAATGTTAAAATAATCTATAATAATTTATTTTACTTCTTTATAATAATTCAAGATAGTCATTTATTTATTTTCTACGAAATAAACGCACTTCAAATATTTTCATAGATGATAAAAGTATTATTTCTTTATTTCTGTTAAAGACATAATCAGTTTTTTAAAAATGTTTTTTATATTATTTATTTTTCGTGAAATGATTAGGTTGTCATTTCGGCCAAAAATTTGCGGGCCGGTCGGGCGGGCTTTTCGGGCTATGCGGGCACCGCCGGGGCATCATAAAGGCTTTTCCAGTCGCGGATGCTCGGTCAGTAGAATCCTCCCTGAAACAAACGTTTTCCCAAAACCCTCCCGCTCGCTCGCTCGCTTGAAGGAGGTGGACCTGCGATTCCGGCGACGAACGGTCCGAGTAAGCTTCCCCCTCCCTCCTTCTCTCCTCGCGCGCTTCGCCCTCCCCCTCCCCTGCCGCCGCCCCCGCCGCCGCCGAGGCTGCTGCGGCCGCGGCGGTTTGATTCCGCCGCGCCGGAGCGAGGCTGAGGAGTCACCTCCGTTGTTCGGTCCTCGTTTCTCGGTGTTCCGTCCGCCGATAGGAGCGGATGGTTTGACGGAAACCTAATCCCTGCGATGGTCGTCTTTTTCTTGAGCTCTTGTACGGGGGCGAAGCTCGTAATGGGGTTGTTTCTGGATTCGCGGAGTTTAGTAGTAGGAGGGACGATGTGTCTAGGTTTTTTATTAGCGTCGGGAGGGACGCTTTGGTAGGTTCTCGAGCTGCTTCCAATGACCAAGTGTTCGTTTTCGTTTTTGATCAGTTGACTGGGGAGAAGAGCGGAGCGGAGCGGCGTTTTCTCCGGAGCTAGGTCGGCGCGAGGTTTCGGATAATGGATGTCAATTCCGGTGCTCAGGGTATGGACGTCAAGTCCGCTGATGAAGGTGCGTCGGTGCCGATGGACACCCTAGACTCTTCGGGGGCAGAGGTGGGCGATACTTCTCCGTCTCGATTGTTAAGCTTATGCGGTTTTTCTTTGGCTTGATGTGTTCTCATTTTACTTTTGATTATGTTTGAAGGTGAAGGGAAAAGAAAAGGAGGAACTTAATCAGTCAATGGAGAAGTTGAACATTGCCGGAGTCGTCGTCTGGGCAGGTAGGGATGCCATTCAAGAGAAAGCCCGTCATCATCATTGTTATCGGCATGGCAGGTAAGTTTGTTTAAAGTCGGCTGCCTGAAGTTAGTGAAATTGTAAATTTTGTTCTCTTGTTTCTAGCGAGATAAATACCTTATCGATGATATAAATCGTGTAGGCAGCGGAAAAACGACGTTTATGCACAGGCTTGTTTGCCACACGCAAGCCTCGAATATCCGGGGTTATGTCATTAACCTTGATCCTGCAATAATGACCCTCCCATTTGGTGCCAATATTGATATAAGAGACACCGTTAAGTATAAAGAAGTGATGAAGCAGTTCAATCTCGGGCCTAATGGCGGCATTCTCACATCACTTAACCTTTTTGCCACAAAGTTTGATGAGGTAAAACTTAGGAAAATAAGTAAATGTAGACCATGTTTGCCTTGTACAACTTTCCATTAGTTGTATTATATCGGTTTGCCATTCTCACGAGCTTCTTCTTCTTTTTCTTCTTTTTTTTCCAGTTTTTCTTTATGATAATAATGATCTCGTGTCTTCTTTATCCAAATACCAGGTCGTTTCGGTTATTGAGAAGCGAGCAGATCAGCTTGATTATGTTCTGGTGGACACTCCAGGTCAAATTGAGATTTTCACGTGGTCTGCTTCAGGAGCCATTATAACAGAAGCATTTGCTTCCACCTTTCCTACTGTTATTGCTTATGTAGTTGACACACCTCGATCAGAAAGTCCTGTTACTTTTATGAGCAATATGCTCTATGCTTGTAGTATCCTCTACAAAACCAGGTTGCCTTTGGTGTTGGCATTTAATAAGACTGATGTGGCTCAACACCAATTTGCTTTGGAGGTAAGTTCTCTTTTGCTTCTTTCCTCTGATATATTAGATGCTGAGCTGGAAACTGCCTTACTTGCATAAACGCTTTAATAAGTGTTTATGTTTTGTTCATTTGCTTGATTGCTTGAATGACGTTGTTCACATCTTACCCTGAATAGTGGGTCATGTGCATCAGATTGGAATCTCCAACTATATTTTTACTTAAGCTGTGAGATGATCCAGAGTAGAAAAACTTGATCCCCTGATTAGTTAGGGAATTGAAATCACAACACATGTAAGAAGCCAAGTTACATCTGTAGACAATGAATTTACTAGGACGAAATTTTTTAGGAAGAGGTAGGAACAATTAATGTCACCCCTCTTTTCCAACCTCTTCATACTTGTGAAGTTTTGACATACATGTTTGTGCCAATTTTGTCGTCTTCTGTATTGGGTGCCCTTCTTTGTATGTGTGGCGTCGATGTCCACTGTAGAGTATGCTGCATATCTTATAGTTCATAAGATTCTCGATTTTAATTGTGAAGAAGTTGGAATAAGATACAGTGTATGAGTAAAAGCTTCTGTTCCCTTTACAATGAGGATACGTCGGTGTAGTAAAGAATGCAAATCTTTCTTGGTGTTGCAGTGGATGGAAGATTTTGAGGTATTTCAAACAGCGCTTGACTCAGATCACTCTTATACATCAACATTAACCCGAAGTCTTTCACTTGTGCTGGATGAGTTCTATAAGAACTTGAAATCAGTTGGAGTTTCTGCTATTTCTGGTGCTGGTATGGCTGAATTCTTTAAGACCATTGAGGCTAGTGCTGAGGAGTACATGGAGAACTACAAGTATGGTCTTTAGTACTAATTTTCAGTTTTTGTAGCTTTACCTTAATATGCTTGCCCATTTGACTGTTTATTATCTATTTGTGTAGGGCTGAACTTGACAAGAGACGAGCAGAGAAACAGCGCTTGGAAGAAGAACGTCGGAGACAGAACATGGAAAAGCTGCGGAAGGATATGGAGAAAACTGGGGGAGAAACTGTGGTTTTGAGCACGGGGTTGAAGGATAAAGAAGGAAAGAACAAGGATTTGATGGATGAGGAAAACGAAGATGAAGAGGAGGAAGATGTAGACGGTTTTGAGAGATTCTCTGAGGAGGATGAAGATATAATAGATGAGGACGATGAAGAAGTTGGGAGATTCTCCTTTTAGCACCAAATCCCTGTGATGAAAACTTTAACCCATTGACTATATGTATAGGATTGCCGGTGTCTATTGATCACCCTCATCTACAGGGTAACAGACTTCACATTGTCTTGGTGTAGGCGTGTGAAGTGTTTTGGTCTTAGCTGTGTATATCCGACAGATGATAACGATAACTTTGAACGTTCGTCGTTTATTTTTGTGGGTGGCAAATGCATGTGATTGAATCTGTGCAATTTTCGTGCCGTGGTAATCAAGTGACAATGTTTGTGTTCCTAGATTCTGATGACTCCCAAGTGAGTAGATTATGGAGCAAGCAGAGACGGTCTCATCCCAGAGTCGATTTTAAATTAAAATGTGGTCTCTGTATGCATTTGCAGGATTTGTGGACGACGCTTCCTCGTTAGCATGTGTGTATCCTGTAGCAACATTAAATATGCTGTAGGAAATGAATTAACGAAGACTGATCGTGAGTTTTGATTTCCTACAAGCAACAGATCATCGTCTCCTCATGACTAATGAGTTAACTGTTGCATATCCAACTATGTTTTCAGCTGATAAAGAGGACAGACATATGCAACTGTCATCTCTCATCGGAAATTCAGAATGCAGTGTCTACACTGTCTGGAACAAGATCGCTGTCCCTGCAGATTTTGCAAAAATTTCCGCCTAATGAGAACAGAATGGAGAAGCTCTCTGAAGAATGTTCTTCACAACCACGGGATTTAGCGCTGTCCATTCGTCCGCTGCTTATGAGATCTTTCAGTGGTTGAGCATCGAGTCGTATTGCTTGCCGCCTGCTTTGGGAGATGGGGTAAGTTCAAATCTTGTATTGCCCGTTGCTTCTTGGCTGTCCAGGAAAAAAACCAGTAATTGCTTGATTCCGAAGATTCGAGAGTACATGGAAAACCTTAATTTCCTCCACTTGGAGTAACCATTAATTCCTAGACGAGATTCTGCAGAGCAGTGTTCAATCATTTGCCAAGACAATAAAACTTTTCTAAGCAAATCCTTTTTGTTCGTGACCAAACCGGCGCGGGCTAGGACTTCTTTTCTTTTCTGGCTAATGAAGACTGAAACTAATCCTTGCTGAAGGATGATGGTAAAGTAACAACTGCTAAATAAGCAGTGTAATCGCCAGATTTATTTGCTGTAATCACTTACCGTTTGCTTCTCGCTGATATCGCTCTTGGATCCTCCTCTTGGTGGCTTCAAATTTGATTTCCATTGCAACCTCCTGCAAGAACTTGAGCTTCTGAGTGAACAGAGGTCCATCCTTAGTTTTTCGCAGCAATGATAAACCCGAAACTCAAGAGACTTCCGTTCCTACTTACATCCTTTTGACCGCGAGTTGTCTTTTGCTACACACGGCGACTTCATTCGGCTTTTCCAGTTGAGCCTTTCTTTCCATATCGAACTTCTCCAACGTGATCTTGTCAGGAGGGGTAGTCCTCGAGTCACTTTGCGAGGACCCGTTGGGCTTCACAACCCATAGCTGCTGCTTCGGTTTCTGGATTGCAGAGTTCTTCTCCCTAATGTTGCAAGGATCTGCACAAAAAAAGTTCAGCTTGCATTAAAAAGCATAGCAAGCAACAGCAGACTGAAAAAGCCATGCGCTCTAAAAGACTGCTTACTTCCATCAGGCTCCACCATAGCTTTCCATTGTCTGCAACAAAAAGAATCAAGAAGTGATTATACAAGAACGGATCGAAGTGTAAAAGAATCCAAGCTTCTAGACACCGAATAAAACCAAGTTGCTGAAGCATCTATGCCTACACCATCAACCAAGCATTTGGTAGCAAAACAAGGGTGTTTCTGACTTGGATTATACAAGAACCAGATCGAATTATTTGCAGTTGCCGAGAAATAATCATCGATTATCAGTACAAACTGGTTCTAAAGATTTTGACTTTCGACAAGGAAAAGATGTGCTTGATTAGCAGTCAGTGTGAGATTTGTTCTATTTCTTCCTGTGATAGCCCTGTAAATGTAATGTTTTTCAGAAGCTAATTCATTGTTGAGAATGGTAAGGAACACCATACTCTATGATGCTGTGCGCAAGCTGAGCAATCTGCTTCGATCTGCAGTTTCTCCGGAGACTGTTGACACTTATGCCGATCTTGGTCGTCTGCAGATGGTCAATTTTTAGGTACTCACGGTCGACAATGGGTGAAAAATGACAAACAAGATGCTCAAAAGCCTATCTGGCATTGTGTTTTAGGAACTTCATACGAAAGGATATGCACTCAAACCTCCAAGATATCCAGAGTAATGGCCATCGACTGGAGTCTTCGCAGTGATTCGTGCAGCGCCGAATCGGACTGCTGAAACAAGAAACAAAACAAGTAAAAGATCGCGTGTGCTTCAAGATTCTCAATGATCAATACAGCAGCTAATGGTCTATGCGCATGTCTGTCGCCGAAAATTTACGTATATTCGAAATCGATGATGAAGAACGAAAAAGACATCGGCAAGAACGGATTGCCCTGCAAAAAGACGGTACTGATTCAGAGTTATATTAGGCTACTGACCTCGAGTCGACGCTTGTCCAAGACCTGCTTGATCCTCAGGACTTCACCGAAGACTCGAGACCGCTCGTCAGTCTCATCGGCGAACGCCTTGGCCTCTCCACAACTGCAACAGCTCTCCTTGTCCATGTCCACCGCTCCTTGCTCGACGTCAACCCCACTGTCGCCGTTCGCCTCGCTTTCTTCACTCGGGGCATGCCGGCCAGTCTCGCACGAGTACAGGCGTTCCATGATCCGTCCCCTCCGCGACCGGAAATCATCCGGGCGATCGTGGGCGGCCACTGCGATCGCACTGTTGATGAATTCGAAGACGTCGGCGTCCGTCCCTCGGAAGAACGCTCTCCAGTAGTCCAGCGACTTCGGCATGGCGGGGACGGACTACGGATGAGCGTGCTGGGAGCAGGAAGCGATCAAGAAGGAAAGTTGACGGTACAGAAGTGTTGGAGGAGATGTGGATTTCCAGTCCAAAGCCAAATCCATCTTTTTCAGTTTCGAAATCTTGCGAAAGGAAACATCACCGGATCGCTCGTATCCAACGCCCTTATCTTGATTCTATGTGGAAACTCGTTTCCTTATTTAATGTCACGCTTGTTTAAGAAGACGAACCTCAGGAAAGAATGGATACCACGAGGAATCTCAAATTGATATATTATTGACAAATTTACCTTTAATTATTTTTTTAATTAGAATATTCTCCATCAGTTTCCATTAAATTTTACAGTCAAATTACTGAGTTGGACGATACACGAGTGTACAAGTTTAAGGTTTTAGGTGTATTAATTTGTGATTTGTGATGATATTAATCAAATTTAACAAAAATAAATAGAGAATAAAATTTTTGGTGATAAAAGAAAATTTAGTTTTGGGTATATTTATCGCTAGTGTATTAGTTCGGGAGTATTTGGATTAAATTTGTTACAAATATACTAATTGAGGGTTTTTCACCTAGAAAAAAGGCGAAAAAATTTTAGATTATTTCCGGAGTGCATCGATTATTGACATTTGTCTAAGTCAATTTTCGTATTCTAAAGGAAAAAAATTAAAAGGTTTATGGCACTTGAGACACATTATTGGCTTGGATATGAATATTGTTACGTGAAAATAACTAGAATTTCAAATTTATCTTTGGTTTCATATTGACCTTTAAAAATTTTTAATTAATAAATAAAATAAAAGGCGATAATTTCGAGTTGGTATTTAAATTTTTGAGTAAATATCTAAAAATCGAGGTAGAATGAACCTATTCGATAATCATTTCTACTGTTCGACACAACTGGTAGTAGGTAGATTTCAAATTAAAAACTAATCATTCTAGTAGTAGGTAGATTTCAAATTAAAAACTTGATATCTACTCGGTTAGAGTTGATTTGGTTTTTTGGAATAAAGAATTGACCCGGATGACTTTGGAATCAAACCAATTGGATCAATCCGGGAATCAGCCTACATTTTTTTTTCCTTCTTGTTTTCAATCTTTTTTTAATTAAGCATATCATTTTGTACATGTAATGTAAAAATTTCCCATATAAAAAATAAATATAAGACAAAATAAAGTACTACAACATAAGAAAGTAGAAACCACTTATGTATTAGAGATTTAAGCTCGGTTTTGAATCAGTTCAAAATCAATTTTATCCGAGAAGTAGTTTTGAAATCGACTCAAAACTAGTTATATCTGAAAACTGATTTCGTAGAACTAATGGTTTGTAGGATAGAATAAGGGCGCGTTTGGTAACGATTCTCGTTTCCTAACAACTTCCAATCGAAATGATTATTTTTTATTCTATTTCCTAACAATTTCTAAGTATTTTAAGCTCGTTTGATAATTGTCAAAATTTCTTATTCTTGAATAATCAAGCGTTTGGTGCATCGCGCTTCAAAATTTTTACTCCAAATCATTTTCTTTTAATTTTTAAATAATTTTTTTTCCTTTCTCTCTCCTATTCTTCTTCTTCAAGTGGCTGGTCATCAGATCGGCCAGACAAGGGCCTGCGACCTTACCGGAGCGTCGCCGGCCCTCGGCGAGGCCCGCTTGACAACCGACGAGGCCTGCTTGGCCACCAACAAGGCTCGGCCTCATTAGATCGCGAGGTTCGCCCAGCCTTGCCTGTGGCTGGGCTTGCCTCCGGCAAGCTCGCTGGATCTCGCCCTGGCCTAACGAATCTCCGGCGAGCTCGCCGAACCGGTTGCTGGCGACTGATGGCGGTGGGCGACGGACAACAATCGCAATGGTGGCAGTAGATGAAGAAGAAGGAAATGTCTTGATTTTTAGATTTGTTTTCGGAACAAGAATTAATTTTTTTTTATTCTTGATTCTATTCCAAATCTACTTTTGGGAATAAAAAAAATAGAAATTTATTTCTGAAAATAAAATTTTTATCAAACACGATTACGTTCCAAAATTACTTTCGGGAGCAAAAAAAAAATGAATTTGACACTGACCAAACAGGCCGTAAGCCACGTCACCCTCCTTTCCTTTGCACCGGCCTCTCGCTTTCTCTCCAAGGAAAAAATCAGAAGCTAAAACCCTCTCCTCTCTCTCTGTGTTTTGCATCGTCGCGCGTTTTGGTGTGCATTCTGGATCGCGTTTTCACTGCGAAATTCGAAAATGGAAGCGAAGATCGGGCGGTTCTTCGATTCGGTGGGCGGCTTCTTCAAGGGCGAGGACCAGATCCCCTGGTGCGACCGGGACATCATCGTCGTAAGCCATTCTCCCTACCCCCACCCCCCCCCCCCCAATTCCGACGAGTCGCGCTTTTCCTTTCTTCCCCCATTTCGTCTCGATCGTCCGTGCATCCGAACGGGTCTCTTCTCGCGGCAATCGGTGCGAGCTACCGTTCTATCTGCTCCGGATCACGGTCATACGCAAAGGTTTAAAGCCGGTGACTGGTTCCCCCGTTGATTTCATTTCTGTTTGACGGCGTCTCCGCGGGGAATGGTGTTTCCGTGGATTCGTGTCGACTTGGGACTAGTTGATTCGGGTGTAGCAAATGGGTGTTGATGGGAATTAGGAAAGTCAACTTGGGTAATTCAACCGACCCAAAAAAAAAAAAAAAATTGGGTAATCCATTTTGACCTCAAAAAAAAAAAAAAAATCTTGGGTTATCCATGATCTGATGCTTCATGAATTCATAGTGGCTTTAATCATAAGACCAAAGCAACACCTTTTAACTTGAATTCATGGTTCAGGGTGAACCCTAGTTGTTGGGTTGACCGGAGGCAGCGAAACAGGTTTTACGGGGAAGGATCGATATCTGGCACTGTGCCAAAGTTGTGGTTTTTCTAAATTTTGCTTTGTAGTACCTTAAATAGGAAAGGAGCTTCAATGCCTCGTCAGGCCTATTCCGGCCATGGGGAAAAGTCTGTTCTTATCGTTAAGACATTCCGGAAAGATTCTAGATGACTATACGTCTCACTACTTGTATATTTAAAGGGTTTCAGGTATTTGACTGTGAATCAAAGTCCAGTTTCAAACTCTACAGGAAAAGTAAGAAGGGAAGGGTAAAAAGTGAAGCCAGTCCCTATTCTGGAAATCGATTTTCTAATTATTGGTTGTTTACCCTGGAAGAAGATAGAAATCTTAACAATTCATTTGTTCATTGTTGGTAAACTAGTCATGGAAATTAGTGTATGTGCCTTTCTTTTGTCCAGAAATTTAGTGTTTACTATTACTGGCACTTATTTTGTTGTGTGTGCTCAATTGGGTGAAGCCTTCTACTATCTTATCCAGTGAATGTTCTTGGATGGTAATATTCGCATAAGTTGGTGATTCTCTTGGTCTTTGTGGTGACTTTCCAGCTAGTCTTAGAAATAAGGAGAATAACTATCTCATGCTGAAAATTACTGCCCGCTGACTGCAACGTAGAAATCTATTCATTCAAATACTTGGCTAGCTGGATGATACACTATTTATGATATAGCTCTTGGAAGATTTTTTTGAGTGAACCTCATTGGAACCTCTATTATGCTATTACATAGACGTTCCTTCTCTGCAAACTAATTCGAAATTAATGACGGAAGTTGGAATTCAGCATTTGATTGATCAGAGAATTTGATCTATATCCCAAGCTTTCATGGTTTACTATTTTGCTCGAGTATCTTGTTAAACAAATGCACACAATATCATTGGTGTACCAGTGGCGGTCTTGAACAGGGGAACAAGTTCTTCGGATTATTTTCCGCAAGAAAGCTTCCTTGGTTTCGTTTTGGGCTTCAAGGAGCCAAGTAGCTTGTATAAATGATTGTGGATTTGCCTGCCATCTCTTGGGTCCACGGATATTGGGGATGGTTTTCCTTATTGGAGTTTACTTTCATGCTGTAAGAATTGTCATTGAGATCTACCACTTGTCTTTACTTTTGCCCCTGAGCAATTTTTTTTTGTCACCTAATTAATTATCATGGCCTGTTATAGTGAATCTGGATATTCTATTTTTCTGTGTGGTTTGGTTTATCATTATACCTACCCCTTGAAGGCAAACCCAAAACTCTCTTTGCTTCCATACTTCTCGATTGTTTGATTGATCTTATTACGTATCTCAGCTTTTCTATTGCTGAGTCAAGTTATTATACATTGGCAGGGCTGTGAGAGAGATGTTGCAGAAGCTGCCAATGGTGGTTCTGATGAGCTCAAAAGCGAAAGCATAATGAGGTTATCATGGGCCCTTGTTCATTCTAGACAACCAGAAGATGTGCAGCGAGGGATAGCCATGCTTGAAGGTAGTTATCTGTCTTTGCTGTTTCACTTCTCTTTTTTCTAGCTCAATGCTCTCAACAATTGTATTTTTAATGCAGCAGTAGCTGTCTAGTGTGATATTCAAGTGAATAGATTATCTGTTCTAACTTCTTTTTCTTTGACTTGTTGCTCAGTAATATCTTTTATTTGTTAGCTCACTTATGGCACATGGCATTTTACGATTCATTTTGTTCCTTTTGGTTTTTCGGTATAGAAATAATCAGCACATGGTGAAGCACCCCCGATAATTAAGATCATTCATGAGTCTTAATGCAAAATTTATCTAATCACGTGCACCGTGATTGTCTTTTCTGTTTTATCTTGTTATCATGATTTGTTTCCTGGAAGTCACTGCAAATTGTGCAAAAAAATTCATCTTTCTAGATTATTTAACAGGATTAGATCAGCCCAAGAAAAATGTCTTCTTTTACCAGGTTGTTTGCATGATCTCTGGATGAAATTGGCAAAGAAACTTCCAGTCATTTCTCTTTATCAGAATTTTTACTCTGTTGGTCTCACCGTTTCCTCCCAGTAGGACCGTGTCATGTTTCTTAGGTTGCATTTTATAAGCCATCCTGATGGTTGATTTCTCGAGATCTGCACCAATTTAAATGTACATTCACCTCATGAATTTCGTTTATATAAGAAATAAAAAGTGACCATTCCTTGAAAAAGGAAACCTTGATGTTGGTTGAATCTGGCTATTATTTGTAGGCTACTTCAAACTTCGGAAGATGTTAGAAATTAAACTAACCTTATATAAAATGCTTGCACAATTGAATTTTGAATTGGGCGACATCTGTTTTCAGCTTCCTTAGCCAACACGAATACCCCTTTACAACAGAGGGAGAAGCTGTATCTTCTGGCTGTTGGATATTACAGAAGTGGTCAGTATTCCAAAAGCTTGCAGCTTGTACAGCAATGTTTGGAGGTAAGTTGACCATTTGCTCCAGTTCCTTGCGTTTCTTGTCTTCTGTACCAAGTATGCTTTATGTTTTTTTGCTTGAAATAAGCTATTTCTTGTGGTTTATGGAAACTTACAATTATGATCACATTTTAGTATGGGAGTTTTAAACACTTCTGAGATAAGAGATTGTGAGATATGGATGAGTTAAATTATCATTATCAATCTGTCGATTACTATCTAGTACTCATTATCATTTTGTCAATAATTATTAACAATATCCTCTTTGAAAGGATTTCGCTGTTGGGCTTTTCCTCGATATTGTGATTTGACTCACTTAAACAGCAAACTTGTTGACTCAGAATTTCTATTCCCTGATACGTGACCTTCCCCTTTTTGTTTTTTTCTTGGAGAATTTTTTATGTGAGTTGTTTAAGTGTTACTGGTGCTTATAAGTCAAGGTTTTTTTTAGCTTCATATTGATATGGGATGGTCACTGTACTTCTCCATCAGACGATCAGCTGTCAAATGCTCCCTCTTCTTTGATGAAGTTATATTCACATGCTTCTTTTCATGTCTTGATTCCTTTATATCTTTGAGTATGTAGATTGCACCTGATTGGAGGCAAGCATTGACACTCAAAAAGACTGTTGAAAGTCGAATCACTAAGGGTATGAATAAAAAATTTACCTAGTCCTGATAATTGTTCTAATGCATCAAAATATCTTAAGGTTTGCTGATAACTCCTATTGGAATACAGATGGTGTAATTGGAATAGGCATCACGGCAACTGCTGTTGGACTTCTAGCAGGCGGTGTTGCAGCAGCATTGGCTCGCAAGAAATGATAAATCCAATGTATCTGTGGAATTTTCGGCTGGGAAAATAGTCTCTGTGTTACCTGGATACTGAAACTGGGTTATTGTTGCTATTTTGAAGTTTTTTACTGAAGCATTTTGAAACGAGATTTAAATGCTCCAGAGCTTGTGTATATGCTCCAAAACCTTTTTGCAAGAGGGTCTCAGTCTCCATCGTTAGAGTTACTTGAAGTAATTAATAACTACTTTTATGCAAAGCCTTAATCAAGTAGAAAATTTGAGAAGAGTCGGCACTTGTTGCAGATGCAAGAGAAGTAGGGGTCTCCGTACGCATGTATGTATAAAGCAACTACCATATTTTTAAAGATTTTCAGACAGGTCAGCGCTTGAAAGGGGTCTCTTAATGGAAACAGTTTGTATGTCTGCTCCAAGATCTATCGATCCCAAGGAGATTCCTAGCGTGATCCTTCAGGCATCTTAAAAAGCAGCTTAGGTAGAAATTGACTAAAATCACCCTAGAAACCTTTTACCTTCTACTTAGTTGTGCTAACTCTTCTGCTGGTAAACTGTGTCCAATGAACACTGAAAAGATAGAGCAGAAATTGGGATGTTTTATGTATTGCGGGAGCGGACGCATTGGTTTCCAAAGAACTTTAATGGCAATCAAGCTTATCTCGGACACAGCTGACTCTGTTAAAGACATACATGCAATGACCAATGCTTTACCAAAATTTGCGCGTTCATCTTAGCATATGCTCTAGGGAAGGAAAGTTGGTCAAGCGGACGAGGAGATAAGAAACACGAAAGAGAAGTAACATTGAATGGATGAACAGCTTTGCAACCTACATATGTTACGATTTCATTATGCTTTGTTTTGAATTATCTAAATCTAACGGTTGGCTTGGCTGAGGAGGGCGTGTTACCGCATGACCACAGGAATGCCATCCATTTTTCAAACCTGAGCAAACAAAGTAAGGAGTTGCAATTGGACAGAGAGGGCAAATATCTAGACTTTCATGCTTCCAAAAAGTCCTCGTCCGCTACATCAATATCGTTTTGTACAGAACTAGACCTCTTCATTCTCATTTTCAAGTGAAGATCGCGGAGCAGAGAATAGATAAGCTCCTTTTGACCATGAGACTTGTCGGCAACGACAAACACATGAAACATATTTCCCACCTCAATCCAGCTACAACCCGGCTGCTTCTTTAAACCCTCCTCCCTCATTTCCAACCTCACTCTTGCAGCGTCTCTCCATTTCCCGGTCGATGCATATATGTTAGACAATAACAAATACGTGCCGGCATTTTCTGGTTCCAACTCAAAAAGCTTCTCCGCAGCCACCTTGCCAATTTCTGTGTTCCCATGATAGTTGCATCCTGCTAGAAGGGCTCCCCAAAGACATGCAGATGGCTTGTCCACAACCTGCTCGATCCAATTAAAAGCTTCCTCCAGCCTACCAGCTCGACCGCACAGATCAATCAAACATGCAAAGTGATCTTCTTTCAGCTGTGCGGATTTGTCCTTCACAAGTCTGCTGAAGTACTCTAGGCCCTCCTCCACTAAACCAGCATGGCTACATGCGGAGAGTAACCCCACATAAGTGGAGTCATCGGGTTTAAAACCTAATTCTATCATTTGGTTGAACAAAGTGATCGCCTCTCTTCCACATCCATGATGAGCGTAAGCTGCGATCATACAATTCCATGATATTAAATCTCTTTGGCTCCACAAACCATCGTTAAACATCTTCCTTGCAGTGACTAACTCCCCACATTTTGAGTACATGTTTATGAGAGCCGACGCCACAAATGTATCATCATGGTATGGTGTTTTGCAAATTACCTGGTGAACTTGCTTTCCTTCCCCAAGACCTGCCGAATCACTGCAAGCGCCCAAAACGCTCACAAGGTTGCTTGATTCGGCTCTATCTCATCATCACCCATCATTTTCAAAAGATTTTTAGTGCTTCTTCATTTTGCCCATCCTGAACATACCCAGTGATCATGGTAGTCCAAGAGACAACATTCCTCTGGGGCATCTCATTGAACAAATCCCTGGCCCTCTGTATGTCTCCATTGTGAATAAGCCCCGTGATCATCGTATTCCATGACGGCACGTCCCTCTCTGGCATTCTCTCAAATAAATTAAGAGCCTCCCTTGACCTTTTATTCTGTGCATAACCAGTGATCATTGCGTTCCATGAGACAACATTGCGTTCTGGCATTTTATCAAACAACTCTCTTGCCTCATCAATCATCCCATGTTTAGACAAACCTGCCACCATCGCCGTCCAGGAGATTACATCCCTTCTTGGCATCTGATTAAAAAGCGCCCTTGCTTCCTCAATTCTCCCACGCTGTGCCAAAGCAGTGATAATCGTATTCCATGAAACCACATTCCTCCCCGGCATGCTCTCAAACAACTTCAACGCCGCATCAACTCGATCATTTTGTGCATACCCGTCAATCATAGTGTTCCACGAGACAGCATTTCTATGGGGCATTTCGTCAAACAAAGTCTCCGCTTCACGTATTCTACCCAACTTCACATATCCCCCGAGCATGGCAGTCCAAGTCACCACATTTTTCTTGGCATCTACCCTATCAAACAGCTTGCGCGCCTCTTCGATCAACCCACACTTGATATAAGCGGATATCAGAGTGGTCCACGCTATCTCGTCTCTCCCATCCATTTCATCGAACACCTTGCGCGCCTCCGCTATCCTCCCTTCCTTACCGAGCTTCGTCATCAGCCAAGTAGACCGAGCAATGTCCGATTTCGCACCACTGCTCGGCAAGCGAACTCTGAAACCCACGGAATCGCTTGTGGAGTGATAAGCCCTGGAAACGCCCAGAGCAGGGGCGATTCTCCTCGCGGCCTTGGCCGAGCTGAGCGACGATCTCCACAACCCCAACATGTCCAGGCCCTTCCAAGGTCACGGCACCAGGTCGACCAACGCCAAGGGGATCAAATTAACTCGCGAAAGCTCAAATGGAGCAATCTCCATCCGCTACGAACCTGATCTCCCGGAGAAGCTAACCATGGGGTCCCTTCAACCATTGCGACGGCTTCGCGAGCGTGGCAACTAGAATAGATGAATCCATTTCATTCAGTCATAACTACAAAAATTCATGCTTTGCTTCATCGAAGTCCTCTTTTGCGTTTGATGGGTTGCAGAGATGTGGAAATTTCTGTTCCAGGAGCTATAAGACAAGCAAAACGAATACGAGGTATGTCGAACAATGCTATGGAGAATGGCCTAAAACAGAGCAAAAGCAGCAGTTCCCCTGCATCCAACTGCACATCTTTCTTCCCATTAGTAACTGTTCTTCTCTCTACAATTTAGGCTCGATGAGTGAATTGGGAAGCAACTTTTGATGAGTAAAATTCATTTGTTATTCACTTAAAAAGTGGGAGGACTAATGCCACTACAAGCCCTTCTGTAATATATCTATCCATCATTGACCTATATGACCAACATGCCATAGCTATAATACGAGCTAAGCATAAGTTTCATGAAAAAAAACTCCTATCACAGTGTCATCCCTAATAATACGCAACATGTCCACAAACAATAAACACAAATTTTCACACATGGAGAATCGAACAGTATCTGCATTCGGCTTCAGAAATTTGGTGTTCAAAACAATGAAATCCAGCTCCAGCTCCGTGACTGCGCCATCCACCTAAGATTCTTTTCGACTGTTTGTGTGACTTCGCCATCCGCCTAAGATTTTTTTCGATTCTTTCGCGAGAGCACAGACCCTTATACCTTGGCCGTCGCTTTGGGAGAGCTGGTAAAGCCGACACCGTGGGCTGCCTCTTGGCTGTCGAAAAGAACGGACAGAGGGATTATTTACAATGTGCTAGATCTAAGAAACATCCGAACTTCTTGCTAAATCTACTAACCTGTTTGTGTTTGTCGATGATGTTCTTGTAATTTCCCGTTGGAGTCTCTGAGTTTCTTTTCCACTGCAACCTCATCCGAGCCATCGACCTTCTGATCGAACCACATGACCAAGTCAGCTTCTGGTTAGAATGATAATCTGAATTTAAATAGCTTTCGCACTTACATCTTGTCGACTGGTGAGATTTCTTTTGCACCCCGTGATTCCCTTTGAGTTTTGAAGCATTCTTTCTTCCTCGAACTTCCATGTCCCGATCTCACTTGCTGGATTTTTCATCGGGTTGATGCTTGAGGACGTGTTGGGCTTCACAGTGGCTTGGTGCTTGTCCATATTCGAAAGCCTCTGGTTCCTGTTAGCAATTGAACCGGCTTCCTCGTGGCGTTTCTGTTGGTACCGTCGTGTGATGTTCTGGTTCTTCACTGAGGATGTCGGTCTATCAGCACGATCCATTCCTCCGAGTTTGCACGGATCCACATAAGAATTTCCAACTGACAAGTTTACCAAAATAAGAATAGGGTCCCACTTAAAGAACAATCGAGTTCAAGAAAGTTTGCCTAGCAGTGCTATTACCAGCATTATCCTCTGTGCTGCGGCAGGTTTCTTCGACCATGGCCTTCCATCTCCTGCATTAATATAAAGTACCGATTTGTGAGAAGGACAGAAAATCCTCACGAAATAATCATGCTGTTGCGCTTCCAATTAAGTGAAGTTGCTAAGGCACCCAATCCTATGCTACAAACAAGAGATATGCAAAAAGGGCGTCGTTGCTTCGATTATGCAAGAAGCAGGCATTGCAGGTCTAAGGAGTTTCTACTTTAATCAGAAGATCCAGTGCCTGTACAAAGTTACATCAAATCAAGTTTGAAGTGGTTGAAAAGTTGCAACAAGCAGTTACTGAGAAAAACATGTTTGATTGCTTCATGTAGCAGCACACACACAAATTAAGTGCAAGCGTCTGGTTTTTAAGAAGCAACGAACTGAATGAGAATTGATAGAACTGAAATATATCACCCCATACATAGTGATGTCGTGTGCGAGCCGAGCAATCTGTGTCGACACATCTTTCCTCCTGAGACTATTGAGAGTAATCCCAATCTTTGTTTTCTGCAAGAAGCCCGTGAAATCAGATGAATTAAAGAAGCCTATCGGCATTGTCTTTCTAGAACTTAAACAAAAGATTTGCAATTTAATCGAACCTCCAATATATCCATCGAGATAGTCATCAACTGGAGTTTTCTCAATGATTCGTACAGTGCGGAATCAGACTGCCGTACCCAAAAACAGAGCCAGGTTATATTTGGATAAGGAACAAAACGAAAAGCGACTTTTCAAGGCATTATCTCCAAAAGCTACAGAAACTCGAAATCAATGGACTTAGGATGTACAAGAAGCAGAAAAGCAGGAGAATCGATGTATGGAATTCATGCTAGGCTATTCACCTCGCATTGACTGTTGTCCAAGACCTTCTTGATCCTTAGAACTTCACGAACAAGTAGAGACTGTCTGTCAATCTCATCACTGAATGCCTTAGTACCTCCGCAATCAAGATAGCTTTGCGGGTTCATGTCCACCCTAACGCGCTCGACGTCACCCCTACTGTAGTCCTCGATCGTTTTGCTTCCTTTACCCGCGTGTACGCAATCATCTCTACCATCATGCGACGCAGGCGGATCATCGCACAGCAGCTTCGCGATGCGTCCCCTTTGTAGCCGAAAATATCTCGGGCGATCCAAGGCGGCTATTGTGATCGCGGTGTCGATGAATTCAAAAATTTCTGTATCCATCGTTCTGAAGAAATCCCTCCAATCATCCAGTGGCTCCCCCATTGTAGCAGTGACTTCGACCAGAGTGCTTGGTGCGTAAGAAGCTATCAAGAAACTGCAACGATCTCTCTGGTTTCTGGAACAGATGTCACGCCACAAGACTTACCCGTTTAGAAACTCAGTCCAGAATGGTGGTGGAACGTCGGCGAGAAGTAGAAGAAAACTAACCCGAGAAATCCTCACTTCAGCTATGGCGGAACAGGGGTCGCCTTCGTGTCACTGATGTGGTCTCTCTATATAAGGTTCGTATGCGATACAAACGTTGAGTAGGAGAGGGAAACTTACCAGGTTTGTTTTGGTTTTACGCGTGCAAATATTTCCTTTTTTAATTTTTGTAATTTTCTCGGTCCAGATTTAAAAAGGGTAACCCAAATTTTTATAAATATCAAACAATTCTTTGCCAATCTATTGTTAATATCTTGTAAAAGCTTTAGATGGTTCAAATTATTAAGAAAGTCAAAAGATGCCTAAGCTGTAAAATTTAGAAAAACGTAAAAAGTATAAGGCGGTTCCGAGCCTTAAATTAATTGAAAACTATTTATACAAAGAAATAACTTTTCTTGATTACAAACATGCTTATGTTTTGGCCTATCTAATCATTTCTACCAATGTAGAAAGAAGTAGGCATTTTGTAGCACATGGGTGTTCTCAGAGAGATCAAAATCTCTAGATTAAACTAAACCAAGATAGCTTTAGGAAAATGAAAACTTTTTGATCTTTTAATTTATTGATTCGGCTTTAATTATTTTAGGAAGTAAAATCAACAAATTTGACGGAACCAAACTGATAACAACTCGATATCCACAAACGAAAATAGATTCATCTATAAATTAATTAGTTCTATTACAAAATATCTGCTTCAACATCAATTTATGTTTTATATGAAATTCGATATGTTGGACGTGGAAAGAAACTAAAGAAAAGAATTTAAAAAGAAAAATAAAGAAACCAAAGAAAAGGGCACACATTGGGGGGAGCGAGAGAGAGAAACAATCAGATAATACTCCATTCATTGTATCGCACCGTGAGAAGGATACACGACAAATCAAATTGAAAGATTCTATTACTTTTTGCATTCTTCAAATTAAAAGATGTCAATATTTTTGAATTAAAGTCATTGGTGACTTTAAACAAATAGCCCCTTATTGTCATCTCTCAAAGAGATTAAGTATAACCAATTTATATTGAAATTGAACCTTATTAATAGGGCTTTGTAACTTAATTTGCCAAAAAAGAAAGTTATTTGGCTTATTTGTTTTCCAAAGCAAAAATCAATAGATTTGATTGAGCCAAACTGATAACTAGATATCTGCAAACGAAAAACTACTGGATTCATTTGTAAACTGAGTAGTACTATTACAATACTATTTGATTTAACATCAATTTATGTACTGGCCATTATGTTTTATATTAAATCGGATATCTTGGATGTGGAAAGAAACTAAAGAAAATAGTTTTTTTTTTTTTTAAAAAAAGAGCAAAAGAAACCGAAGAAAAGAGTATTCGCACACATTGGAGAGAGAGAACTAAACAATTAGATAATATCATTAGAGATAACAACAATTTTAATATCCTAATGTAGTGTAGTCTTAATAGTTATATAATACTCCATTCATTATATCAAGATGTGTGAAGAATACATGACAAATCAAATTTAAAGATTCTATTAATTTTGCATTCTTTAAATTAAAAGATGTCAATATTTCTGAATTTGAGTTATCGGTGATTTATCATTATCTCTCAAAGAGATTAAGTATAACCAATTTATATTGAAATTGAACCTTATCAATAGGGCTTTGTAACTTAATTTGTCGAAAAAGAAAGATATTTCATGATAAACTTCGTTTGGTCCTAAATATTTCCTCATCATTCATTTTAATATAAATGACCTAAAGAAACTCCCTTCATATGACTTTTCCTCAATGTTTTTTTGGCCCCCCAATATGTTTTTCTATTCCTGCCATCAAGGCCCTCCCGAACCACTTAGTCGAATAATTATCTAAACTCAATACGAAGAACTTGGAGCAATTTTAATAAATAATTTGATAATATGATGTTGTGAAAGTAAAGATAAAGATGCCTTGTCAACGTATACGATGGACAGAGAAACAATTAAGTGAAAAAGAGAAGAGAGATGAGTAATAAATACCACAGTGTGAGGGAGAAGAATGCTAATGTTGCCAACAAAGCAAAATGACCAAAAAGAGCGACAAAGCTCACGAATCGCTTCATTAGGTTAAGTTCGTTTTTTAACCTCGTATTTTGTAATAAAAAAACAATATCAATCCGTCGCTCTGTTTATCCACCCAAATAAATAAATATGAAGCAACCATTATCACGAGCTTTTTCATTTTTCCATAAAGAAAATATTTTAAGATATTTGATTGACTTAATTGGATGGATAATCATGCAATACTCCGAAAAGATTTATTCCTCACTCTCTCCACTTAGAGGCAAAAGTATATCTTAGCTCATCAAAATGACTTCCCAAATCAACCTAGGAACCAAACCGGACCCACGAGGTTGGTCCAAGTTCTAGAAGGGGTCAATTCTGAGTTTCAAAATTTGAGAATTGACTTATTCCAAATTCCAAAGTTGGACCGGCCCAATTTAGAAACTGCTCATCGAGGTCACAACAGCAACTTGACCAACACCGAGGGAATTCCATTTGGCTATCACAATTTTTCACACATCCTTGTAAATCTTCGACGCATTTAGGAGTCACAGCATTCACATCACTGGTCACGACCAATTCAAATCAACTAGCGAAGGCTCAAATGGATCAATCTACATCCGCAATGCACCGATATCCTCGAAGCCAACCTCGAGTTGCAACAGAAACCATGGGTTCCTCCAACTATCACATGACTTCACTGACGATTAGAGTGATCCATAATACGTGACCGAAACGGGGTGATATTAACTAAGCTTTGACTCTCCAACAAGATAATCGTTGTGTAAATTCGCCATGTGACCTCACAAGCAACAAGATTGGATGATGCTATTCATTCAGTTTAGGATTGAAGATTCGTGTTTTGCTTAATCGAATATCCACTTGCGATTTGTGACATCCTGAAATTCGAGTCCTTTGAGGAATGAATGGATGTGAATTTCGTTAATGCATTGTTGGTTGATCTCACTTGGAATTGATCACTCCTGAGATACTAACCTTGAAGGGAAAGGCTATTGAAGACAGAACTCATACAACTAAAGGACTCGACCTGGGAAAATGACTTGACCGTGAGACTTGCGTCAGGACGATCCTGTAGATAGGCAGGCCGATTCTAAGGACGACTAGAAGTCGATTCGTGGACAGAACATAATGGAACGACGGGTGATTCCGTTTACTGTTATCGGATCCAAGAACAACCCTATGTCGATCCACAGTAATCGTGTACTTTGAAATAAGAATCTATCCTCCGTAATTTCATGTAGTCAAGGATGTCTATGCGTCGAGATGTCTTGAACGTGGTTTGGCACGAATCGGTCACGCGTGAATCCTCACAGCCACCCGTCAGTCTGAGTTGTAACTTAAATGGCATTGGTCAAAATTGACATGGCAAGAGAACTTAGGACTGGACTTCGAATTATCGGGAATGTCCGAGACGGACGTTAGATGAAGCTTCGCTTCAAACAAATCAACGAGTCATTTAAGCCGAGCAATGGAAAAGGGATTTTCGGACCGAGAAAGTAAGCCCGTGAGGACGTGGGCCGGGCCAAGCCAGTATGGGCCTAAGACAATCAAATGAGCAATTGTGCCTAAACCAACTATTCATCTTCTAAGCCCATGGACCAAATCTTAGCCATTTCAAGCCCAATCAATTTCTAAGCCCACTTCTATTCATGGCCAAGCCCAATTCCTAGGCCCATCCACCAATTTCAGCCCAAGGTTAGATTGGTAAATTGGTGCAAGGTGAAATGACCAAATTGCCCCTAAAAGCAAGTGGAGAAGGGCAAAGGAAGAGAGAGAAGGTGAGGGGACTTGCATGGGGAGTTGGGCAAGCATTGATGAGGCCTTCATATCCCTCACTTCACTCTCTCTCTCCTCATTCGCTCTCCCTTGACGGAGCTCTCTCTCTCCTTGTTCTCCTTTCTCCAGTTTTGCTCCTGCAGACCTTCCTCTAAAGATCCAAGTTGATTGTTGGCTTTCCGGATGAATCAGCCTTCGTGCCACCCACCATTGTCTTCAGAAGATCCAGACCGTGCAGGGGGACTTGGCCGTTTTCCGAAACGATTCTCCAGCCGTCCCGAATTCCGGCCAGAAGCCAGCAGCAGTCCGATCGCCTGAAACTGTTCTACTCCAGACTAACCTTTCGTAAAAAACTCAAGTTAAAAGTGGTCTTCACGTAAGAATTAGGCTACTCTCCACCCACCACCGTAAAGAAGACTTCGAGTCCGTACCGAAGCATCCAACCGCTCGCCGGAAAGATTCTCCGGTCATCCCGAAATCTGGCGACAAGCCACTGGCTGCGGTACCACCCGGTTCCGCCCAGTTCTGCCTGGTTCGCGATTTCAGCCTGTTTTCTCCCATTCTGATCCTTCTTTCACCTAGCCCAGCTGCCAGCCACTCCCCCTTGACCCCCAGGTGCCGCCGGTTGCTGGCCAACCCCCTCGCCGGAGCTCCGGCCAAGCCGTTCAACTTGTTTTCTCTTCCGGCAGGGCTGTTTTTCATAATTTCAGAGGGAGACAGAGGCTATGGTTGCTGTGTTGAGCTTGGGACCATCTTGGATTGTTGTTGTCGAGGTCCCGGTGCGTAGCCACTATCGCCGCCGCCGCGTCGGTGCCTCCGGCCTGCTTAACGGGTGAGTTTAGCTCCTAATCCTTCGATTAGTGTCTAAACTTGCTTAGGGTTGGTTTAGTTAGATTTAATTCTAGTTTATGTGATTTAATTAAGTTGTATTAGTCATAAGATAGGTGGTTAGATTAATAATTAATATTATTTTAGCTTAATTTTACTTTATTAGCCTATTGATGCTTATGTGGTTAATTAAGCATGTTTATCTTAATTGATTGGTTTCCTTAATTTAATAATTGTTTTAAGGATTTATCAATATAATTTATTGTTTATTAAATTCTAGAAAATTACTGTTCACGCGCGCTGTTCACCGATTACTGTTCACGTGCACTGTTCATCCGAATGCGAAAAATATCCAAAATTCATGTGTGTTGATTTTATGAAGTAAATGAATGTGTAAATCCATGGATATCCGCATGAATTAAGTGATGATTGTGCAATTGTGTGGTGATTGGAAATTTAGTATTTATTCAGAAAATCCCGGGTGTCGGGTTTTGATACTGAAAATGGATTTTTTTAAGTATTATATGAAACAGTGGGATTTGAAAATGTAAGGTATCAGCTTTCTTGTTTGAAATGACGTGTACCCACACACGACTACTTCTCGGATATTTTTAATACGAAGAAAAGAGGCTAGGATGACTATTTTAATCGAGACATTTGAGTGAAATGCAAAGTATCCTGGGCCGATGTTGAATTGTCGTGTGTTGGTTAAGAGAACCCGTCTTGAGCTGATGAGCTGGACGTGCCCCTATATGGGATGCCCGCACAATGGATGCTGGTCGCAGTAGAGGCTGGGCCGATTGGACCGATGCTCCTTCGGGAATGCCATCGACGTAGTGACAAAGCCGTGCTCAAAGGGGTGAGACGATGCCTGGCTACGCCAGAAGACCGCTGAACTGCGAGTAGGCCATGCCCGTGTGTGGCCGTGATTAATGAGATGATGCCTGGCTAAATACCAGTATATGTGTGGTAGTGGTTAACAATTGGAACGCATGCTGAGTGTTATTGATTGGGTTGAGACCCCTGTGATTAATTGAGTGGATAAGGCGTTTCAATTGTCGTATGCATTGAGTATATGCATTGTGTTTTCGAACTGTGCCAATGTGCAAGAATGCATGAGAATCATGGCATCTGTGATTTCGCTCATACATGAGTTAAGCACATTACTTATGGCACGCACGCACGAATCGATAACGTGCAGGGTGTGGCAATGGCCAGGTGAGATCGCTTGTGATGCGACTCGTATGTGATTGATGAGATGCATCATCTAATGGCCATGTGCATTGCGTGTATCGTGCTGAATTATAACGTGCAGGGTATGGCATACCAGGTAAGGTTATATGCGAACCAATTATTGATTGTTGGTTGTTAGTTGTGGGTCGTTGGTTGTTTGTGGTGTGATTCCGGAGAGATACCCCGAGTTGAGTTGGTGTACTAACCAGGGCTTAGGGGTGGAACCCGCTGAGATTTATATCTCACTGGTTATTGAATAACCATTTTCAGGTCCCTAGTGTGAAGAACCAAGAGCTTGAAGCAGAAGGGTCAAGAGCATAGGCGGCTCAGTAGTTTTTGTTAGAGATAGGTCTCCTGTACTTGGACCTTAGAGATGGACTCTGTTAATAAACTGGCTTGTTTATGAAAGTGTGGCTTGTAATGAAATTGTTGTCCTGCTTTTCTATCCCATGTTTGTTATTGTCAGGAGATTAGTTAATTTGCTTCCGCATGTGCAATAAAATGTAAAGGGTCGGCGACGAGTCCTGGGAATGTAAAATTCTATCGACCACTGAGGGATGTGCGCGTGCTCGAGGTTCGGGGCGTGACATCCTCGTTTAGTGGTATCATAGCGAGGTTAGAATTTGGAGTGATAAGGTGCGATGGGTTTTGGGATAGTAAGTAGGAAAGGCTTTTTCCTTATGCAGACGCTTGTGATTGGCTAGCTGTTTGGTAGTTTGTTTGGTGTGGGTCACTCAGTTTTCCTAATTCGGTGAGGAATTGGAAAGCAGGTTCTGTAGAGATCCTGTAGAATGAGTGATCCGGAGCGGAGGAGTCCTCGGAAGAGGACTGTTGTGTCTGTCACTCGGGGTAGGACGCCGACTAGGGTCGGTACCCGAGGTAGAGCGTAGGCTTAAGCCAGCGTGTGTGAGAGAGTACCGCCTTAGGTTGGTACTGGTGTAGCAGCACTTGACAATCCTAGATTAGATGGGATCGTGTAGGCGCTTGAGTTTTTGGGAATTTTGATGGGGCAGCAAGTTCAGAATCAAGCTACCGCTGTCACTGCTGCAGCCGTACTTGTTAGAGTCCAACCTGGGATTGTGATCGGGAGGAGACCAATGCACAAGATGGTAGAGCAGTTCCTGAGACTTAAGCCATCGAGGTTCAGTAGTGTGGGCGACCCTAAGGTTGTGACCCTTTGGATAAGGGATATTGAGAAGATCTTCACAGTGTTGAGGTGTTCAGAGGAAGATCGAGTACTTCTGGCGGCTTATTAGCTTCAAGGTAACACCAGTATGTGGTGGGAAGTCACTCAAGGAAGAGTGTTCCTTAAAGGCACAACTTAGACTTGGGGTGCCTTTTTTTGAGACTTTCAATGGGAAGTACTTCTCAGACAATGCGAGAGAGTCCAAGATGGCAGAGTTCCAACAGTTTCGCCAGAATCAGATGTCCGTGGATCAGTATGAGGCGAAGTTCGCCGAGTTGGCCAAGTATGCGCCGAGGTTGGTAAAGGACCCTATGGATAGGGCGAGATAGTTTAGGGATGGCTTGAAGCCAGAGTTGAAAGACCAGCTGGTACTTTTGAATTTAAAGAGCTTTGATGAGATGTATGAGAGGGCACAGAGGATAGAAAAGAACATGATTGAGAGGGCGACTGCATCTGGCTTGCAGTTCGTGCCTAACCGAGATAATCGTCAGTTTGAAAAGGGACCGATGATGGGAAGAAGGAATCTCATCCCACTCAACAGAAAGAACTACGTAGGGAAGTCGACACCCAATGCCATGGGAGTATGTCGGGTGTGTGAAAGGAGACATGGAAATCTCCCCTGTCCTTCGACGACAGGAGCCTGCTACGAATGTAACCAGCACGGGTACTGAGTGAAGGACTGTCCGCGTAGGCATAGGGGACCATAGCAGCTTTAACCACCGCCACTGATGGGACAGAACAGGGGGAATGCACCGCAGACAAATCGACATTAGGATGGCGAAAGGGACAAAACTGAACCGAGTTATGCACCGAAAGGAAGGATAGTGTTTCTGGGATGATTTGATTAGAGTGACGCAGCAGGAAATATGGTGAAGTTGGTAGAACTTCGGTTTGTGAATGAGGTTGTAGAAGAAAGAATCACTGGTTAGGATTGTACCTGACTATTTTACCTAAAGTATAACTTTGAGGTTGTAAATGGAAAAAGATTGGCTCAAGGAGCATCTTGTTGAAATGAATTGTTGTTATGTAGTAATTCAGTTTGTTTCGTTAGCGTGTGAAAGTTTCGAGTTGGTCGAAAATTGAAAAGGACCTTCATTTGTCTAATGTTGTCATCTAAGACAACTTGGTTTTTGGATATGGGTTGCCAATGTTATTTGGCAACTGTAGTGGATATGACAGTTGAGGAAATGAAAGTGGAGAGCATGCACGTGGTACAGAAGTTTTCTGACACGTTTCCTAAGGAATCATTCGATTTGCTCCTAGAAAGGAAGATCGAGTCGTGATAGTGTTTATTGACGACATCTGGGTGTACTCAAGAAGTCCAAAAGAGTATGAAAGACGTTTAAGGGCAGTACTTTAGACCTTGCAAGAATATGGACGGGATTTCCGTGAACTTGACTGAGATTGAAGCCGTGATCAATTGGCCTAGATTGACGACAATAACAGAGATAAGAAGTTTCTTAGGGTTGACAGGTTTTTTTTATGGACAAGTTTGTGAGGAGATTCTCAGCAATGGCTATGCCTCTGATAGATTGTTGAAGAAGGCAGAGAAGTTCGTAGGGACAGATAGGTGCGAGCGTAGTTTCTAAGAGCTTAAGTGGAAGCTGACTACCGCATCAGTGCTGATGATTGCATCTAGTCTTGGAAGACCTTTGCAACCTTTGGAGTTTTTCGAGTGGAAGTGGAACACATCACGATGGTCTTGTGATGGGATTATTGAGAAGTCATTCGACGCCGTCAAGGTCATTCGAGAAAGTATGAACCGAACCCGACTCACGCATAGAACTTTGAGGGAATTGAAGGTGTAGATGCAGGAAATGTGGGATAAAGGATTTATATGTCCTAGTGCACCACCTTGGGGAACACCAGTTCGGTTTATGAGAAGGAAAGATGGGTCGTTGTGCCTTTGCATCGATAATCGGCAACTCAATTGGGTGACAATCAAGAACAAGTATCGGTTGCCAAGAATTGATGATCTGTTTGATTGGTTACGGGGAGCTCTGATGTTCTAGTAGGTTGACCTGAGTATGGGTCATCATCAGTTGAGATTAAGAAAGAAATGACCAAGAGACAGTGTCATCGGATGGAACTTTTCAAGGACTATGATTGCGACCTCCTATATCACCCTGGGAAAGCTAGTAAAATTATAGATGCGATGAATCGAAAGTCATCGATTGCACAGATGGTGATTCAGGAGTGGATTTTTACTTGAAGGAGCTGGAGATTTGGTTTCAAATCTGAGGTAGGCCGCCTTTGTCTTATGGCCATCCACAGAATTGAACCGGAAGTACAGCTAAAATTCAAAACGTTGCAGTTGACCGATCCTAATATCCAGAGAATTTTATAGGAAGATACATAAGGTAGAATGGCTGATTTGCAAGCTACCGTGGATGGAACACTAAAATTTTGTGGATGATTGTGTGTACTCGATGATGTGGATCTTAAGGAAGAGATCTTGTCAGAAACTGACTGTAGCAGTTATCAGCAGACCGTTCAGATGATACAGTTTAAAGCGTGGTATGGCAGAGAGTGCAGAACTCCAGTTAGTTGGGATGAAATCAAAGAGCAAAAGATTACTGGCACAGATTTAGTCCAGTAGTCAGTGGATGCAATTGCAGTCATCAGGAACAGATTAAAGACCGCTCAGAGCCGCCAGAAAAGCTGCGCAGAATTGTGTTGAAGATCTTTGGAATTTTAAGTAGGGAAGTATATTTTTCCTTGGATGTCGCCTTTGATAGGGACATCGCGTTTTGTTAAAAAAGGGAAGTTGAAATGGTACTTACATCGGGATCTTTCGAAATTTGGTTTCAAATGGGGATTTTGGCTTTAAATGATAAAGAAAGCAATTCAGGACACCGCCGACACCTCTAGCCAAGTGGTACGCGGGGAAAAAGCAAATGGGTCCGAAGTCGGGTGTTCAAATCCTCGACGCGACAGTTAGCCACCTAGTAGAAAAATAAAAAGAGAAAGAAGAAAAAGAACCAATTTTTTGCAAAAATAGACAAGTGTTTAGCATCTTGGATCCAAAATGGTTTGGACAAGATTATAAGTGATCTGGCAGCACCAGTATAGAAAGATCAACCTGGGAAAGAGAAGATTCGATGAGATGATCGTGCCCCCACCTTTGTGATTAAGGAGTTGGGAAGATTTAATTTCGAGGACGAAATTTTTATAAGAGGAGAAGAGTTGTGACATCCCGAAATTCAAGCCCTTTGAGGAATGAATGGATGTGAATTTCACAATGCATTGTTGGTTGATCTCACTCGAAATTGATCACTCCCGAGATACCGACCTTGAAGGGAAAGGCTATTGAGGACCCAGAACTCATACGACTAAAGGACTCGACACTGGAAAACGACTTAACCGTGAGACTTGCATGAGGACGATCCCTCGTAGATAGGCGAGCCGATTCTAAGGACGACTAGAAGTCGATTCGCGAACAGAACAAAATGGAACGACGGGTGATTCCGTTTACTGTTATCGGATCCATGAACGACCCTATGTCGATCTTCAGTAATCGTGTACTTTGAAATAAGAATCTATCCTCCGTAATTTCATGTAGTCAAGGACGTCCATGCGTCGAAATGTCTTGAATGTGATTTGGCACGAATCGGTCATGCGTGAATCCTCACAGCCACCCGTCAATCTGAGTTGTAACTGAAATGGCATTGGGCGAAATTGACATGGCAAGAGAACTTAGGACTGGACTTCGAATTATCGGGAATGTCCGGGACGGACGTTAGATGAAGCTGCTTCAAACAGTCGACAGAGTCATTTAAGCCGAGCAATTGGAAAAGGGATTTTCGGACCGAGAAAGTAAGCCCGTGAGGACGTGGGCCGGGCCAAGCTAGTATGGGCCTAAGACAATCAAATGAGCCATTGGGCCTAAACCAACTATTCATCTTCTAAGCCCATGGACCAAATCTTAGCAATTTCAAGCCCAATCAATTTCTGAGCCCACTTCTATTCATGGCCAAGCTCAATTCCTAGGCCCATCCACCAATTTCAGCCCAAGGTTAGATTGGTAAATTGGTGCAAGGTGAAATGACCAAATTGCCCCTAAAAGCAAGTGGATAAGGGCAAAGGAAGAGAGAGAAGGTGAGGGGACTTGCATGGGGAGTTAGGCGAGCATTGATGAGGCCTTCACATCCCTCACTTCACTCTCTCTCTCTCCTCATTCTACTCTCCTCGACGGAGCTCTCTCTCTCCTCATTCTCCTTCCTCCGCTTTTGCTCTGCGGACCTTCCTCCAAAGATCCAAGTTGATTGTTGGCTTTCCGGATGAATCGCCTTCGTGCCACCCACCATTGTCTTCGGGGAGATCCGGACCGTGCGGGGGACTTGGCCGTTTTCCGAAACGATTCTCCGGCCGTCTCGAATTCCGGCCGAAAGCTAGCGGCAGTCAACCGCGAAACTGTGAAACTCCCGCTCCGCCGACCTTTCATAAAAAAACTTGAGTTAAAAGTGGTCTTCACGTAAGAATCGAGCTACGCTCCACCCACCACCATAAAGAAGACTTCGATTCCGTACCGAAGCATCCAATTGCTCGCCGGAAAGATTCTCCAGTCATCCCGAAATCCGGCAACAAGCCACCGGTCGCAATACCGCCCGGTTCCGCCCAATTCCGCCTGGTTCGCGATTTCAGCCCGTTTTCTCCCATTCCGATCCTTCTCTCACCTAGCCCAACTGCCAGGCACTCCCCCTTGACCCCCAGGTGCCGTCGGTTGCCGGCCAACCCCCTCGCCGAAGCTCCAGCCAAGCCGTTCAACTTGTTTTCTCTTCCGGCAAGGCCGTTTTTTGAATTTCGAGGGAGACGAGGGCTGTGGTTGCTGTGTTGAGCTTGGGACTATCTTGGATTGTTGTTGTCGAGGTCCCGGTGCGTAGCCACCGTCGTCGCCGCGTCGGTGCCTCCGGCCTGCTTAATGGGTGAGTTTAGCTCCTAATCCTTCGATTAGTGCCTAAACTTGCTTAGGGTTGGTTTAGTTAAATTTAATTCTAGTTTATGCGATTTAATTAAGTTGTATTAGTCATAAGATAGGTGGTTAGATTAATGATTAATATTAGTTTAGCTTAATTTTACTTTATTAGCCTATCGATGCTTATGTGGTTAATTAAGCATGTTTATCTTAATTGATTGGTTTCCTTAATTTAATCATTGTTTTAATGATTTATCAATATAATTTATTGTTTATTAAATTATGGAAAATTACCGTTCATCGATTATCGTTCACGCGCACTTTGTTCCCGACATTCGTTCACGTGCACTTTGTTCATCCGAATGCGAAAAATGTCCAAAATTCATGTGTGTTGATTTTATGAAGTAAATGAATGTGTAAATCCATGGACATCCGCATGAATTGAGTCATGATTGTGCAATTGTGTGGTGATTGGAAATTTAGTATTTATTCAGAAAATCCCTGGTGTCGAGTTTTGATACTGAAAATGGATTTTTTTTAAGTATTATATCAAATAGTGGGATTTGAAAATGTAAGGTATCAGCTTTCTTGTTTGAAATGACGTGTACCCACACACGACTACTTCTCGGATGTTTTTAATAGGAAGAAAAGAAGCCAGGATGACTGTTTTAATCGAGACATTTGAGTGAAATGCAAAGTATCCTGGGCCGATGTTGAATTGTCGTGTGTTGGTTAAGAGAACCTGTCCTGAGCTGATGAGCTGGACGTCCCCCTATATGGGATGCCCGCACAACAGATGCCAGTCGCAATAGAGGCTGGGCCGATTGGACCGATGCTCTTTCGGGAATGTCGTCGACGTAGTGACGAAGCCGTGCTCAAAGGGGTGAGATGATGCCTAGCTACGCCAGAAGACCGCAGAACTGCGAGTAGGCCGTGCCCGTGTGTGGCCGTGATTAATGAGATGATGCCTGGCTAAATGCCAGTAGATAGCGAAACTGCGAGTAGGCTATGCCCATGTGTGGCAGTGGTTAACAATTGAAACGCATGCTGAGTGTTATTGATTGGGTTGAGACCCCTGTGATTAATTGAGTGGATAAGGCGTTTCAATTGTCGTATGCATTGTGTTTTCGAACTGTGCCAATGTGCAAGAATGCATGAGAATCATGGCATCTATGATTTCGGTCATACATGAGTTAAGCACATTACTTATGGCATGCACGCATGAATCGATAACGTGCAGGGTGTGGCAATGGCCAGGTGAGATCGCTTGTGATGCGACTCGTATGTGATTGATGAGATGCATCATCTAATGGCCATATGCATTGCGTGTATCGTGCTGAATTATAACGTGCAGGGTATGGCATACCAGGTAAGGTTGTATGTGAACCAACTATTGATTGTTGGTTGTTAGTTGTGGGTCCTTGGTTGTTTGTGGTGTGATTCTGGAGAGATACCCCGAGTTGAGTTGGTGTACTAACCAGGACTTAGGGGTGGAACTCGCTGAGATTTATATCTCATTGGTTATTGAATAACCATTTTCAGGTCCCTAGTGTGAAGAACCAAGAGCTTGAAGCAGAAGGGTCAAGAGCATAGGCGGCTCAGTAGTTTTTGTTGGAGATAGGTCTCCTGTACTTGGACCTTAGAGATGGACTCTGTTTATAAACTGGCTTGTTTATGAAAGTGTGGCTTGTAATGAAATTGTTGTCCTGCTTTTCTATCCCATGTTTGTTATTGTCAGGAGATTAGTTAATTTGCTTCCGCATGTGCAATAAAATGTAAAGGGTCAGCGACGAGTCCTGGGAACATCGCAAAATTCTATCGACCACCGAGGGATGTGCGCGTGCTCGAGGTTCGGGGCGTGACACGTTTAATGAGTTGCAGAGATGTGAAACTCAAGTCCAAGGAGCTAAAAGACGGGCAAAAGGAATATGAGGTTATATCAAGTCGATATATCTTTCTTCCCATCGGGGGGAGATACGTCGGACAATGCTCTTGAGGATGGCTTAAAACAAAGCAAAAGCAGCAGTTCCAAGCATCCAACTGCACATCTTTCTTCCCATTAGAACTGTTCTTCTTTGTTACAGTTTGGACTGCATTGCAAAAAGCAACTTTTGATGATTTAATTCATTTGTTATTCACGGAAAAACTTTGAATGTGCGAGGACTAACGCCCGCTACAAGCCCTTCTGTGTAGTATATCCATCATCACCTGTATAACCAACATACAAGCTTCATCAACAACAACTCCTATCACAAAGTCAATGCTAATATACACAACATGTCCAGAGGTAATAAACACGGATTTTCACATGTAAAGAATCAAGTAACAGCTGCATTCGGCTTTGGAACTTTGCTCTTCAAAACAATGAGATCTGGTTCCGTGACTTCGCCATCTGGTTAAGAGTTTTTTCTGATTCTTACACATGCCCGGACCCTTATGACTTGCCACTTGCTTTGGGAGAGCAGGTAAAGCCAGCACTATCTGCTGCCTCTTGGCTGGGCAAAGGAATGAACAGTGTGATTGCTTGCTAATTTCAAGAAACAACTGGACCTCCTACAAAATCAATTAACCCGTTTCTTCGTGCCAATCACATTCTTGTACATTCCACTTGAATGCTTTGGATTTCGTTCCCACTACAACTCTATCCAAGCGGTAAATCTTCTTATTAATGCAGATATTCACGTTTCGGTGTGTAATCAATGCATATTGCTACTATGTTCCAGGTCCAACACACAAGCAGTTCTCATACTCAACTCACAAGGATCTTTAAAGAGAGAAACTCTAAAGAGAAAAGCTCTGGATTGTATTACTTGTGAATGAAATGAGTACAATGAGAGGGAGGAGACCCTATATATACAAATACAAGGCAAACCGTATCCGTAGATCTCTCCTCGATTTAACGGTAGAGATTGGATCTCCCCAACTACCAACTACGCGCATTTATTACATACAAATACAATTACCGTATCGCTCGCCCCCAAGGATATTCTAGAAGACTCGAGAAAACCCTAGGACTCGGAGATACAAGCCGAGAGTCACTTGATCCATAGCTATGTTACGGCCGTCCCTTAGGAACCTCTTGGATCGACTTTCTTTCGGGCCATGACACATGATCGAACGATCGTAGCTATATGTAGTTAGTACATTCTGAATTTTCCAATAACATTTAGGCTCTATTTATTTTATGAAAAATAAATAATTAGGAAAATATTTATAAAAAAAAAATTATCGGTTGAAATAATGAGTTAATGGAAAGTATTCATAATGCACAATAATTTATGTCTAAACATTTTTATGAACGGTGAAATTTTCTTTCTTACTTCATTTATATAAGCATTACAAACGATCATGTTTAAGAAAATTTTTTATAAATCATTTATTTTTTGCTAAACAAAATGAATCTCAGATTATTTGACTTTTATGGCACGTGTGATTATGCTCTCTCTATTAATCAAATAGGAACTTGTTGGCCTTTCTCAACCGTGGCAGCCCCAAGGGCATCCGCCAGCTGAAAAGGGGGCAAGCTAACCTCCCTATCGAAGCAAGAAATCGTAGATTACGATGTTAAGGGCAAGGACCAAGGTTTTTAATTCATCATAAACAGTGGAGGCCTCACTATCGAGGCTAATAACTGTTCTTCTCTCTACAATTTAGGCTGGATGAGTGAATTGAGAAGCAACTTTTGATGAGTAAAATTCATTTGTTATTCACTTAAAAAGACCTTTAAATGTGGGAGGACTAATGCCCACTACAAGCCCTTGTGTAGTATGTCTATCCGTCATGACCTATATAATCAACATGTCATCCCTAATAATACGAGCTAAGCATAAGTTTCATGAAAAAAAACTCCTATCACAGTGTCATCCCTAATAATACGCAACATGTCCACAAACAATAAACACAAATTTTCACACATGGAGAATCGAACAGCATCTGCATTCGGCTTCGGAAATTTGGTGTTCAAAACAATGAAATCCAGCTCCAGCTCCGTGACTGCGCCATCCGCCTAAGATTCTTTTCGACTCTTTGCGTGACTTCGCCATCCGCCTAAGATTTTTTTCGATTCTTTCGCGAGAGCACAGACCCTTATACCTTGGCCGTCGCTTTCGGAGAGAAGGTAAAGCCACCGTCGGCTGCCTCTTGGCTGTCGAAAAGAACAGACAGAGTGATTATTTACAATGTGCTAGATCTAAGAAACATCCGAACTTCTTGCTAAATCTACTAACCTGTTTGTGTTTGTCGATGATGTTCTTGTAATTTCCCGTCGGAGGCTCTGAGTTTCTTTTCCACTGCAACCTCATCCGAGCCATCGACCTTCTGATCGAACCACATGACCAAGTCAGCTTCTGGTTAGAATGATAATCTGAATTTAAATAGCTTTCGCACTTACATCTTGTCGACTGGTGAAATTTCCTTTGCACCCCGTGATTCCCTTTGAGTTTTGAAGCATTCTTTCTTTCTCGAACTTCCATGTCCCGATCTCACTTGCTGGATTTTTCATCGGGTTGATGCTTGAGGACGTGTTGGGCTTCACAGTGGCTTGGTGCTTGTCCATATTCGAAAGCCTCTGGTTCCTGTTAGCAATCGAACCGGCCTCCTCGTGGCGTTTCTGTTGGTACCGTCGTGTGATGTTCTGGTTCTTCACTGAGGATGTCGGTCTATCAGCACGATCCATTCCTCCGAGTTTGCACGGATCCACATAAGAATTTCCAACTGACAAGTTTACCAAAATAAGAATAGGGTCCCACTTAAAGAACAATCGAGTTACAAGAAAGTTTGCCTAGCAGTGCTATTACCAGCATTATCCTCTGTGCTGCGGCAGGTTTCTTCGACCATGGCCTTCCATCTCCTGCATTAATATAAAGTACCGATTTGTGAGAAGGACAGAAAATCCTCACGAAATAATCATGCTGTTGCGCTTCCAATTAAGTGAAGTTGCTAAGGCACCCAATCCTATGCTACAAACAAGAGATATGCAAAAAGGGCATCGTTGCTTCGATTATGCAAGAAGCAGGCATTGCAGGTCGAAGGAGTTTCTACTTTAATCAGAAGATCCAGTGCCTCTACAAAGTTACATCTAATCAAGTTTGAAGTGGTTGAAAAGTTGCAACAAGCAGTTACTGAGAAAAACATGTTTGATTGCTTCATGTAGCAGCGTGCACACAAATTAAGTGCAAGCGTCTGATTTTTAAGAAGCAACGAACTGAATGAGAATTGATAGAACTGAAATATACATAGTGATGTCGTGTGCGAGCCGAGCAATCTGTGTCAACACGTCTTTCCTCCTGAGACTATTGAGAGTAATCCCAATCTTTGTTTTCTGCAAGAAGCCGGTGAAATCAGATGAATTAAAGAAGCCTATCGGCATTGTCTTTCTAGAACTTAAACAAAAGATTTGCAATTTAATCGAACCTCCAATATATCCATCGAGATAGTCATCAACTGGAGTTTTCTCAATGATTCGTACAGTGCGGAATCAGACTGCCATACCCAAAAACAGAGCCAGGTTATATTTGGATAAGGAACAAAACGAAAAGCGACTTTTCAAGGCATTATCTCCAAAAGCTACAGAAACTCGAAATCAATGGACTTAGGATGTACAAGAAGCAGAAAAGCAGAAGAATCGATGTATGGAATTCATGCTAGGATATTCACCTCGCATTGACTGTTGTCCAAGACCTTCTTGATCCTTAGAACTTCACGAACAAGTAGAGACTGTCTGTCAAACTCATCACTGAATGCCTTAGTACCTCCGCAATCAAGATAGCTTTGCGGGTTCATGTCCACCCTATCGCGCTCGACGTCACCCCTACTGTAGTCCTCGATCGTTTTGCTTCCTTTACCTGCACGTACGCAATCATCTCTACCATCAAGTGACGCAGGCGGATCATCGCACCCTGGGCGCCTACTCTGAGTCGTCGTGACCGAGAACAGCCGCTTCGCGATGCGTCCCCTTTGTAGCCGAAAATATCTTGGGCGATCCAAGGCGGCTATTGTGATCGCGGTGTCGATGAATTCAAAGATTTCCGTATCCATCGTTCTGAAGAAATCCCTCCAATCATCCAGTGGCTCCCCCATTGTAGCAGTGACTTCGATCAGAGTGCTTGGTGCGTAAGAAGCTATCAAGAAACTGCAACGATCTCTCTGGTTTTCGGAACAGATGTCATGCGACAAGACTTACCAGTCTAGAAACTCAGTCCGGAATGGTGGTGGAACGTCGGCGAGAAGTAGAAGAAGACTAACCCGAGAAATCCTCACTTCAGCTATGGTGGAACAGGGGTCGCCTTCATGTCACGGATGTGGTCTCTCTATATAAGGTTCTTATGCGATACAAACGTTGAGTAGGAGAGGGAAACTTACCAGGTTTGTTTTGGTTTTACGCGTGCAAATATTTCCTTTTTTAATTTTTGTAATTTTCTCGGTCCAGATTTAAAAGGGTACCCAAATTTCTATAAATATCAAACGATTCTTCGCCAATCTATTGTCAATATCTTGTAAAAGCTTTAGATGGTTCAAATTATTAGAAAAGTCAAAAGATGCCTAAGCTGTAAAATTTAAAAAAACGTAAAAAATATAAGGCGGTTCCGAGCCTTAAATTGAAAACTATTTATACAAAGAAATAACTTTTCTTGATTACAAACATGCTTATGTTTTGGCCTATCTAATCATTTCTACCAATGTAGAAAGAAGTAGGCATTTTGTAGCACGTAGGTGTTCTCAGAGAGATCAAAATCTCTAGATTGGACTAAACCAAGATAGCTTTAGGAAAATGAAAACTTTTTGATCTTTTAATTTATTGATTTGGCTTTAATTATTTTAGGAAGTAAAATAAACAAATTTGACGGAACCAAACTGATAACAACTCGATATCCACAAACGAAAATAGATTCATCTATAAATTAATTAGTTCTATTACAAAACTATCTGCTTCAACATCAATTTATGTTTTATATGAAATTCGATATGTTGGACGTGGAAAGAAACTAAAGAAAAGAATTTAAAAAGAAAAATAAAGAAACCAAAGAAAAGGGCACACATTGGGGGAGCGAGAGAGAGAAACAATCAGATAATACTCCATTCATTGTATCGCAGCGCGAGAAGGATACACGACAAATCAAATTGAAAGATTCTATTACTTTTTGCATTCTTCAAATTAAAAGATGTCAATATTTTTGAATTAAAGTCATTGGTGACTTATTGTCATCTCTCAAAAGAGATTAAGTATAACCAATTTATATTGAAATTTAACCTTATTAATAGGGCTTTGTAACTTAATTTGCCAAAAAAGAAAGTTATTTGGCTTATTTGTTTTCCAAAGAAAAAATCAATAAATTTGGTTGAGCCAAACTGATAACTAGATATCTGCAAACAAAAAACTACTGGTGAGTAGTACTATTACAATACCATTTCATTTAACATCAATTTATGTACTTAAATCGGATATCTTGGATGTGGAAAGAAACTAAAGAAAATAGTTTTAAAAAAAAAAAAAAAAAAGAAAATAGAGCAAAAGAAACCGAAGAAAAGAGTATTCGCACACATTGGAGAGAGAACTAAACAATTAGATAATATCATTAGAGATAACAACAATTTTAATATCCTAATGTAGTGTAGTCTTAATAGTTATAATACTCCATTCATTATATCGCGATGTGTGAAGAGTACATGACAAATCAAATTTAAAGATTCTATTAATTTTGCATTCTTTAAATTAAAAGATGTTTAGGCAAAAAAAAAAAATTAAAAGATGTCAATATTTCTGAATTTGAGTTATCAATGATTTATCATTATCTCGGGAAAAGTGTTAAAAAAGTCATAAACATTTTACATTTGTGCCAATTTAGTCCTAAATTTTTTTTTGGTGCAAATTCAGTCATTTCCGGCCAATTTTGGTTGGATTTTGCTAACTGGGCGCCGATCCGGCGAGGTGGTCGACGACTAGCCATCGCCTCTATTAATTTGGCTTTGTTTGTTTTACAAAGCAAAAATTAATCAATTTAACTAAGCCATACTGACAATTTGATTTTGACAAACCAAAAACTAATAGATTCATCTATAAACTAAGTAGTTCTATTACAAGACTATTTGCTTTAACATCAGTTTATGTTTTATATGAAATCCAATATGTTGGACGTGGAAAGAAACTAAAGAAAAGAATTTGAAGAAAGAAAACAAAAGAAACCGAAGAAAAGGAGTATTCGCACACATCGGGGCGAGAGAGAGAACTAAACAATGAGATAATATCATTAGGGATAACAACAGTTTTAATATGCTATTGTAATGTAGTCTTAATTGTTATAGTAAGCCATTCTTATATCACAATGTGTGAAGGACAATTGAAAAATCAAATTTAAAGATTCTATTACTTGCATTCTTCAAATTAAAAGATGTCAATATATTTGAATTTAAGTTAATAGTGACTAATAGCTTATCTCTCAAAGAGATTAAGTATAAACAATCGAACCCTTATCAAGAGATGCCTTTTCAACGTATATAAAGGAGGGAGAAACAGTGTGAAAAGGCGGAGAAGAGTAATAGATAGCGTTGTGTGAGGAAGAATAATTCAGTTGTTGCCAACTAAGCAAAATGACCAAAAAGAGTGATAAATCTCTAGAATTGCATCTAATTTCGTTTGACATATATGTATAGATAAGTTCGTTTCGTAACCTTGTCTTTCGCATAGAAAATGGATAATTCCTCACAACATCAAGGCTTTCTGGAGGAGATCACAAAGCACCCGTGAGAAGTTCTGATTTAGAAAAGGCCCGGGGTGATATTAACTAAGCTTTGATTCTCCAACCAGATTATGGGTAGGGGAATTCGTGATACTTTGCCATCCGGCAGTTTACATGGTATAATTTTATCATACGGCCCACATTCGATTAATAAGATTTGGTATGGTTGATTGTCAAATCCAACGTTTATTGGTATCGAGTTCAGATTTCACATGACAAGAGAGAAATAGAGAGGAACAAATCCGAAGATGGAGGAAACGAGGGAACAATAGAACTGACATGAGGAGGCAAGTGGAGTAGATAGTAAGGGTGCGCATGACAAAATTTCTGGAACAGAAATTGAAAAGTTAAAAATTTTAGTTTATGATTTCTTCTTCAAATCTATTTATGGAATAGAAATCTTCAAATAGAAAAATCAAATTGTGTTACCAAACGGATTGCCCAAACATATTCCTAAACGAGAGAAATGAGAAATGAAATAAGTAGAAATTTTATCACGCGCGCCTAGGTAATTCTCAGAACCGGCGGCAACAATGGGGTTGATGGTGGCAGTGCAGTCAGGGTGGTGGGGAACATGCTCTATGTACTCAGCGAGAGAGAGAGAGAGATGGTTTTTAATTGGGTTAGTGCTTTGTGAGGAAAACACTTTCTTAGGTATAGCGACATTATGATAACCGACTAATTAAAGCTTAATCAGAAAGTTTCCTCTCATCATATCAGAAGATATCGACTCCTTTAACGCAAATAAATGCAGAAGTACCACTCAAGTAGCAAAGTTCTACCGGCTTCATATTTTGGAGGACAACAGGGAATGACGCACTCATTTTGGGGAAGTCGGTCTACAATCGTTTAATGCTGGACAGTCTGGTGATTCAACGTTTAATGAAAGATCCTTAACTGGTTTAATTTATGACTTATTGAAGAGGGATAAAAGAGGAGCTTTTATTTGGCTACTCTCAACCTACATTAGTCCACTCCACATGAGCGGTTAAATCAACTTGGCCCCCACATGTTCTAACGGTTCACATAATCTAATGGCTCATATAAAATGAGATGATAAAAGTCGAGAATTCTTATAATTTTCAAAAGCATAACCCACGTTCTTTAAGAAAGCCCTTATCAACCTCATTTTTCTTCATCTGGCATAAGAACTCAATTACCTTGAGGAGAGGATAGTAGATTGTAATACACGCAACATCTTGATCCGAAATTTCAGAAGGTGCCATTAACATCAATGTTGCCCCATAGTATCTTTCGAACATTTTTTCAAATTCGACTCGATTGGCAATAGATAATGTCTTCAATGAAAAGAAAGAAGAATGCTATGGTGCATTTGCCCATTAGTGACACCTATGTCAGCCAGCAATGCGACAAGAAATAAGAACACTACCGAGCAATCGGTAAAACTTCCTTGGACATGCTTTCCATCAATTAACAACAAAACGGGATCAATAGGCCATTCTTTAAACACTCCCACGACTCACAGTGAAACCTACTGCATAAAACTGAGATTCAACTCCTAGCCAGAGACAACGGGAACCAGCTCAACCATCCAAAACTCTTAACAAGTGGATGGTACCATGAGCCAAACATCGTTCGAAACAGGATGGAACCATGATTACAGAACAGTCAACAAGCTCACTTATTCTGCCCACCGGTGATTGTGCTAGGACACTCCTATTACATATTGACACCACAAAAGAACAATCTCTAAAGAACACAGAATCACCAGACACAGCGGTACGTAACATGCGTGCCTGTTATGTCACCACTGTAGGTTACTTTCACTACCTGACCCTTCTCAAGTCCATAGTATCTTGCGATTGCATCAGTCTTCAGCATCCTCGGAAGCTGGTGAGAAACAAAATAACCACACACCATCAGTACCATCCCCAATCACCAAACTAAAGAGAGTACACGAGCTTTCATGTATCACCACATGGATATAAAAGCACACATGCTGCTGATTCCAGATAAGAAAATTCATTCTACAATTGGTGCTACTAAATTGCCACAGTCCAAGCTTGTAACTCCATCTGGACAAGCTTGGATCATGTAACTGTCAATGCAAGTAATGGATGCACAAACTATGTAATCTAAATAAAGCACACAATTCATAGGACAACGCTGTGTACTGGCTAACTTATAGAAAGTCATGACAGACTTTCCTCCCTGTACAACTGGATGAACTTACCTAAATTCGCACATCACCACATTCACATGTATATATTTAGTTATCTGAAGTAACTTAATGTTTCAAACTATGATCATTTGGTGTGTGAATGATTACTATAAGAGTATTGTCTTCAAGAAAGAAACTTCATGCAATGGAACCAAATATTACTGCTAAAATTTCAGCATGAAACAAGAATTCTAATATGCAAAATTGGTAGAGATAATAGTCCACTAACCTGCTTCTCCTGTATGCTGTACTTCTTTAAAAGCCTTTGCTTCTCTTGGTCAGTCAGAACACGATGTTTAGGCTTGAGGACATGCTTAGTTATATTGACAAGCAAGTCTGTTATCTGACATGGTACCAGAAAATAATGAATGATGGGAGCATCAGATGACAAACTAGTTAAAATACACATAAAGATGAAACACGAGTCTCTGGATTACAAAATAATAGACAGCACCAGATGACAGAGCTGTTGATTGTAAAACATTTTTTATAAGATTGAGATTAGATACTAATGTGCCCAAAAGGCATGAAATCATAACGGACAGCATGAAATCCACAGAATACCGGATCAAAAGGAGAAGAGGTTCATGAAATAAATCTTGAAGTCACCCAGCATCAGGAATTGGTAGGAAAATGCTTAAAGTGAGTGTGAGAACAATCAAACATGGGCAACACAAGTGACTCCACAGAAAGGGGAGGGAATAGCCAGGCTCTAAAAGCATGCAAGCATGAGCAGCCAAAAAGTTATTTGAGTAGAGAAGAAGATGAATATGTCTTGCCACATTATTTACGCTTTGGTTACTCAAAGCCTTCACATCTTTACTCCAACAAGTAACATAAAGAGGCGTTGGGTACATTAGGGCTAAAATTGGATTTCCCAAATTTACCTCAACCAGGAATGAGCATTCTTTTCGCAATAACCACCTCAAGCACTAAGGAAATTAATTGAGTCTGCATTGCACCTTTACCTCTAAAAAGAACTAACGCTTACATTTTAGTCAACTTCAGAAAAAGAACAAAAGGCCTCAGTTCCAATTAAGTGAAACTCCTAGCTATAGCCAAGATATCATCTGCAGTCTAATGCACAGTAATGAGGGGGCAAAAGAAGTGAATAGAACAATGCAATACCTGGAACACTTGGACTTTAAAAGGAAAAAGATCCAGTGCTTTAAGAGCTTGATTGGTCATTTCGCCTTGCAAGACCAATATCAATCCGCTCAAGCCATCTTTGTTAGCGATTTGCCCACTTATATATCGGATACTATTGACTTTCACAGGGCCAGGATTGCAAAAATACACCAACACCTGCAGTCAGGGCAATTTTCAATCCAGCAAAATGACAATTCGCTGGCAAATAAGTTTATGCAAAGTAGAAGAAATCAAGAATGCCAACGAAAAGAGCGAAAGAAGCTACCATAAGCCATGAGATATGATTTCAGTATCATATAAAGAAAAACAACGTACTACAGGACGCATTTCTACTTCCGATGAGATCTGTCAATTTCTCATGGTACCCAAGACTGAGGTAGAAACGCTCAAGAGACAACGCTTTTGACATGCTAGAGCAAAAACAAAGATGCTAGAGCAAAGGTTCCTCTTAGTGGAAATTAATTACTCACAACACGGGAAAAGGATTCATAACCAAAAATCCAGTGTCTCGATTTTCTACTAACTTGACAAGGCATGCAAGCAAAAAATTTCATCACTTTACAGAGAATTTTTCAAATTTGACAATCAAGACAAATGATCAGACCCTATCTCAGAAGCAACCGACAAATTCTCTACTTTTACACTTGACAAAGCAGCATTTCACTTCAGTCCATTGACGAGCACTTTAAGGGCACAACCACATGGAAGACCATCAACCACTTTAACATCAAAGGAAATGGGGAGCGCAATTGAAGGGCTTACTCGCTTGGAAGGGTCGGAGCGGAGGGAGTTGGAGATGCGGAGGCGGTCGATGTCGGGGCTCTGGCCGTGGGTGGCGCGGAAATCGGCGAGGGAAACATCGATGTCGGAGGAGGGGATGGCATAGCCCCTGTCCCGGAGCATCTCCAAGAGGGTCCGCCGCGCCAGGTAGTAGCGGTGGCTCTGGACGCTGCCCTCATCAACGTAGCTGCTCATGCACTGCAGCCGCGCCTGCCCATTCGCCGCCGCCGCCATTCCCGGGTTGTCGACGTCCATCGCGGTCGCGGCAGCCATGCTCTACGCTCGGAACAGTGAATTAAGACATTTGAACCGGGCAAAAGCGAACAGTCAAAAGAGTACCCCGAGCAACTATAATTGTGCTCAAAAGTCCATAATACACCATTGCTACGCTTAAAAATCAACTTACAAATGCCTATAACTAGAGGAAAAAAAAGCCAGAAGCAATCGTATATGGGCAATATGCTCCTTTAGCAGTTTAACAAAATGGAAATTCCGAATTTGTGTCTTTTCTTCTTCAGTAACTACAAGAGCTTTTATAGCAAAAGGGCACCAGGGAGCCACCACAATGTATCAGCATTGTCATATATGAATATTGTTCCCAGAACTATAGCCATCCATATGATAAGAAAACGCATGTCATAGCAAAGATGGCTTCAACCATGTGCAGCAAGAGAAAAAGACCTCATGATCATCTTATTCGAACTGTCCACTCATTTTGAAACATGCCCTCTTCCTTCTAGCTGCAACTAAAACTCGCTAGCACAACAGCACCGCAAAAAACCCATAAAATCCCCGCAAAAGCTTCAAACGCAAAACCCTCGGCTCTTCTAGAACTCTCCCACTAAAGGCGAAGCCTTGGAGTTGCCAAAAGCACCGACTCCGCAGCAATATCGACACAAGGCCATAGGATCGACACGACGACACGACAGTTTCTAAAGCGGCAATCGCGCGTCCCTTTCATTTTCATCTTCAATTTCTGAACCGACAAAACGATAGTTCTCGACCAGAACGGGGAGATCAAGCACACGTCGCGTATCAGAGCTGGGAAACAATGGCTAGAAGCAGATGTTCACTTGCCACGATGACTAGTCTCTGTCTCTCTCCCTCTCTCTTGCTCGAGCTGCGCAGCCGAAAAACCCCACCGCGGGTGGTGACCGGAGTGATTTATCTGCTCGAAACGCGGGGGTTAGGGTTTGTGAGGAGTGCAGGACCAGCGACGCCGTGACGATTGAGCTGTCGGACGACCTCGATGGGCGGCGATCGGCGGCGGCAAGGCGGTGGAGGTGGCGGCAAATCAGATAAGTGGAAGCCTAGGGGGAAGCGTCCCCTCCCCTGTTCCGCTGGAAACCTACTGATTGGCGGGCCGAACAGGACCGAGATGGGCCGGTTCGCGGTGTTAACCAGGCAGGGCCCGGACACTGAACCGGGCCGAAAGAATTAGCCCAATAAGGTTCACATCATGTGACCGTTTTAAATATAAAAAAATAAAAATGATTTACCAAAATGAAAAAATTCATGTGACCGACCCGAACCGTGTTTTCGGCTTGAGTCATATCATAGCTTTCTTCACGTACAAGTCGGGTTGGGTATTAAGCAAGAACTTGGCTGAATATGAACCATCAAAGACCCCTATTAATGAGGACCTTCATCAATGTATGCTTCATCCTTATTTGCAGAGAACGGTACCATGTGCGCCGATTGATCATTGAATTTTGCTTCAAATGTGAACATGGATCACGATTACCTCGAGTACCCTCCTGAGAGAGATGTGTGTTCGTGACTTGGTGATCAAGCTGGTGCTTCTGTACTACCAAAGATTCTTAATGAATTAATGTAGGCCATGGGCTTCCGAAACCCTTGCTCTAAAGGAAGGTTTGTCGCTTCCGGTCGAGGAGGGAAGTGTAATTCAACTGAACTCGAGAGTTGATATGAAGGTGGTGTTCTTGAGCAATAGCTTAACTACGTGTAAGTGTCTTGAAGATATCTCACAAAGCCCATGGGCCCTCCAAAGCTTAATCCTAAATTGCAAAAATCTTCATGCCCAAGTAGAGAATGTTCTCTCAAAATAGGCCCAGTTTAGTGTTCCTAATGGAGACGAAGAACAAAGAATAACTGGTTGTGAAATTAAAGAAGAACTTAAAGTTTCAAAATCACTTCATGGTGGACCCAATTGGGACTGCAGGCGGGCTAGCTTTAATGTGGAATGCTAAAACTCAGGTATCAATTGAATCATACTCTGCTGATTTTATAAATGCAACTTGTAAATGGGAAGGAAATAGAAAGGTGATTCGAAGTACGTTTGTGCATGCCCCTTATACTTTCCAAAGAAGAGTGTTGTTTTGGGAGGAATTGAAATATATAAAATCCCACAATTCTCTGCCATGGATCTGTATTGGCAATTTTAATGAAATTCTATACAACTGGGAAAAAGTTGGAGGAAGATTAGCTGAGTATCACAGAATGGCAGCATTTAGACAAATTGTGAATGATTGTTCTTTTATGGAATTAGAAGGCAAAGGCTGCACGTTTACATGGGCAAATAACCAGGGAGGAGATGAATTTATAAAAGAAAAACTTGACAGAGTCCTATGTACCATTGATTGGAGGGTTTCCTTCCCATAAGCTTTAGTATTTATCCTTCCGGCAATAGGTTCAGATCACTGTCCATTATTAGTATCACTCATGGCTGAAAGGAGGAAGAGAAATAGGTACTTTAAGTTTGAAGCTTTTTGGTTGGAAGATCAGGAATATGAGGAAAAAGTAAATACGGTGTTGATTGATCTTGGAGTGAAAAATCTAACTGGGGGCAAAGATTCAGAAAATTATGACTTCTTTGGAGGTATGGAGCAAAAAATTTTCCAATGCCCAGACTCAAATCAGAGACTTAAAAAGAGAACTTGAAGCCATAACAAATAATCAAAAGGCTGAGCATGATAGAAAGAGGGTACAAGAGGTAAAAGGAAAAATAAAACTGTTATGGAAGCAAGAAGAAATGTTCTAGGGGATGAGATCGAGAGTTTCATGGCTGAAATGGGGGGATAGGAACTCTAAATAATTTCATGCTACCACAATTCAGCGCAAGCAAAGAAACAGAATATCTATGCTCCAAGTTTCCAGTGGAGAGTGGACCCAGGATGAAGGAAGACTGAAAGAGGAAACTTTAGCTTTTTTCACAGAATTGTACACCTCGGTGGGACCTCGTAATATCCAACCCATCATCGACCAATGCCCTATTATGGTACGGAAGAGATGAACACAGCTCTAACAGCAAAAATTATGCTACAGGAAGTCAAAGATGCAATCTTTCAACTCGGTGCGCTTAAAGCCCCAGGACCAGACGGACTAAATGGTCAATTTTATCAGAATCACTGGAAAGATATTCAGACAGACATTATGGAAATGGTAGAAGACTTCTTGGAGACAAAATGCCTAAATCCGAATCTGATAAGAACACACATTGCACTTGTCCCTAAAGCTCCAAACCTAGAAAAATTAGACCAATTCCAACCGATCAGCCTTTGTAACTTTTCCTATAAAATTATTTCAAAAGTGCTGGCAAATCATCTTAAAAGATGGCTTCCTAATTTGATTGAAATAGAACAAAGCGCTTTTGTCAGACAGATACAAGACAACATCCCCATAGTTCAAGAGGTCCTTCACCATCTTAGAATCAGGAAAAGAAAGAAGAAATTCCAAGCCGTGCTCAAACTAGACATGAAGAAGGCCTATGATAGAGTCGAATGGGACTTCCTTGAAGCTTGTATGAAGAAAATGGGTTTTAGCACTACATGGGTAACTTGGATCATGCAATGTGTCACAACTACCTCATTCAGTGTGAAATTAAATGGAGACTCCCTACCTTATTTTCAACCAGCTCGAGGTATTAGACAAGGAGATCCTCTATCCCCTTACCTTTTCATACTTATGGCGAATGTATTATCCTTAATGATGAAAAAAGCAGTTGAGGAGGGAAGACTAAAAGGTATTAAGTTAAACAGCCACTGCCCCACACTATCGCACTTACTATTTGCAGATGACTCTATATTTTTTTTAGATGGTAAGATTAGTGAGTGCCAAAATCTAGCAGAGGTGCTAAATCAATATTGTGTAGCTACTGGGCAACTAGTGAATTTGAACAAATCAGGGATCCTTTTTAGTGCGGGCTATCCCCAGAGTTTAAGGAGGAATATGGCAGGGGAGCTGCAAGTCCTAGAGATCAACAAAACAGGGAAATATTTGGGTATCCCCTCTGATTGGGGTAGTTCAAAAAAACAGATGTTTGCATGGATTTTGGCCCGGGTAAATATGAAGCTGGAAGGATGGAAGGAAAACTTGCTGTCTAAAGCAAGAAAGGAAGTCCTCTTGAAAGCAGTAGTTCAGGCTATCCCACAATACGCAATGTCGATATTTAAAATTCTAGTATCTATTTGCAAAGCAATAGAACAAAAGATAGCTTTATTTTGGTGGAAAAATGAAAGGAAAGCTGGAATTCATTGGAAAAGTTGGAATCTAATGAAAATGAGGAAAGATAGTGGCGGTATGGGTTTCAGAGACCTCATTACATTTAACAAAGCTATGCTAGGAAAGCAAGCATGGCGTCTAGTGGAAAACCCTCCTACACTATGGATCCAACTTCTCAAAGGCTTATATTTCCCTAATACAGATTTCTGGCATGCAAAACAGGGGCAAAAAGCTTCATGGGGATGGAAAAGTCTCCTAGTTGGGAGGGAAGCTATCTCATAATCGACCCAATGGACAGTGGGTGATGGACAATCAGTTAGAATACGGTAGGATAAATGGCTAAAGCGGGGCATACTAATCGGACCTGCTAATAGAGAAGACCCTGAGTGTGTTAACGAGTTAATTGATAAGCAGACTGGCTCATGGAAAGAAGATATAGTACAAAACACTTTCAAAGACAACATTGCAAATGAAATACTGGCAATTCCCATCCCGGCTACAAGTGAAAAAGACAAACTAGTGTGGACTGCAACAACATCAGGCAACTACACAATCAAAAGTGGGTATAATCAACTAAGGAAAGCAGAGATCACTTTAGCACACAATGAAGCATCAACTTCATACCAAAAGCCAAGAGAACTATGGTGCAAAATCTGGAACTTGTGGACTATCCCAAAAATCAAAATTTTTATGTGGATCCTTTGTCAAAATGCGCTCCCTACGTCAGAGAACTTAAGCAGAAAGAAAATTGCACCTGAGTTGACTTGCCAGCTCTGTAAAAAGAACCCCGAAACAGAGGAACATTTGTTTTTGCTCTACCCCTGGACAACCAAGATTTGGTCAGATCCACGCATCAGTATACCAGTTCAAAGAAAGGGCCTAACAAGCATAGATCGGTGGATTCTTAACTACAAGCGAGCCTTACCAGAAGCATCATCCCTCTAGCAAGTTGCTGAACTACTCTGGTTCATGTGGAAAGCAAGGAACGAGGCCATTTTCAAAGGGAAATCGCTGATCCACAGGGAGTCATCTCGGAAGCCCTTGCAAAGCATCAAGAATTCAAAATCTGGAACTCCAAACAGGAAGTGCGTGAGGAGAGAGACCGTACCTGTGCGTCGAACTGGAACCCCCTGCACCGAAATCGCTGAAAATCAACGTCGATGGAGGTTTTAGAGTGGGTGAATCTAGGGGTTCGATTGCTGGTGTATGCAGGGACGCGGATGGTGTTCTGCTTGGAGGGTTCGCACGCCAAGTTAGAGTGCAATCTGCACTCCAAGCTAAAACCCTAGCTTTGCTCGAGGGGATGAAGCTCGCGCACAAATGGGAGAACGGGAAAGGTAAAAGTGAAAGTACAATTGTTGAATCTGACTCCTCTGTTGCAATTCACGCTTTGTTGGGGGAAGGACAAGTACCGTGGGACATTGCAGCGCAAATTGAGATGGGCCGGGCCTCTCTGTCTTCTTCGCCTCACATAAGAATCACTCACTGCTTTAGAGAACAAAACAAAATTGCCGATTGGGTTGTTAAAGCCCAGCTCGACCATCGACTCCCGAACAACTGGGTTTCGAGCCCACCACAACCACTGTTTGATTTTCTTTGTTCTAAAGCCCAGATGGGTTCATGTTCTATGTTCTCTACTTAAGTTGAAATGAAATGCAGCTCTTTCGACCAAAAAAAAAGTAGAGAATGTTCTCATTCAAGATTGCCCACGAAAAACCAATCAAATTGCAGATTGGATTACGAAAGCCTACCGAATAGGAATATTCCTTCTAATTGGCTTACTAAGCCCCCAACCCCTTTGAAATATATTATGTTTTGAATTTTGTTCTCTTGAACGTCATAACTCTAGTGGAAGAATGAATAAAATTTGTCTTCAACCAAAATAATAATAATAATAATAATAATAACAATAATAATAATAATAATAACAATAATTTAGGCTGTTCTATGTTTTTTATTATTATTGTTAATTTTTTTGTCTTTTTTCCATCACCACCTTAATTGGAGAGGGCAGACAACTTTCTACGTTGGCAGTTTCTTTGTTTTTCCACGCTACTTCCCTTTTTCACTGTTCAACATTGTCTGCAACTAGCATGCTGCCAACATGGAAGAAGAAAGAAGAAGAAGAAGCAACGCGGGTCCCTTTGAGCAGTTCTCTGAATAACTTGTGGATGTGAGTACATCACCTGTCATCCTCTATAGATTAAATGAGGGCCTGCCAGAATGGACTTCGCTAAAATTAAAATGAGTTAACATCTGTATTTTATGAAAGTTTCGAGTGTTTCAAATTAAGAAAAAGTCAAAATGTATCTATAGTAAAATTTATATTAAGTAGAAAGAAAAAGAGCAAAAAGGTAGAAATCTATGTAAACATACCTAAATTGAAAGAGTTGAGTTTACTTCGAGTTAACAATAAGTCAAAAGACACAATAGTAATTTTTGCTACTTCCAACGAAACATAAAAGATTTATTAAAATTTCAAGACAAACGCACTTTTAACTTTTTTTTAACCTCGAAACTTTCATAGTATATAGAAGTTTTGACTTTTTCATCATTGATTGAATTTTGAATGATATAACAAATTTTGACCGGAAAAAAAAGCTGCTTTTTAACTTTTGCTTAAACATTTTGACCAAAAAAAAAAAAAAAAAACTTTTGCTTAAACATAAATTACATATGGCAAATTTTTTTTGTAAGACTTCAAATTACTCTACATGGAAATTTCTCCGTCTTTTCTAAAAATTCAAGGTGATAACAATAAAATTTGTTAAAAAGGAAAAAAGAAGAAGAACAAACTTTAGATATCAAAAGCAAAAGACAGTCTGTTTTTTGCAGTTTTCTCTCCTTTTTTTGGCCACTCGCAGCAGAGACGCCTTCATCTGAGCAGATGTGGCTTTGTCTTCATGGTCTTAGGCCACCATCTCTGTTTTGGCTCATCTCGTGACTGCTCAGATTACACGACAAAGACTCAAAGTTCAATCTTCACCACATTCGTCACTTCTACTCTGTTCTTTTCCCGTTCAGCAGTCTCTCCTTTGATTCCATCCAACTTCTCTCATTCCCCGGTAACTCAAAACTGCCGAAGCAAACCCGAGAAAGGGTCTTCGCCACAGCTCCAGACGAGCGTTTCTGTTAGGTCCTTTAGTTGGGTACTGAAAATGGCGAGTTTTCAAAGAGCCTTTTCAGAGGGGATTCAACGTGACATGAGCGAATGAAGTGAAGCCACCGACTGCAATGTCACGTCGTAATCAATGGTCATTTGTGGGGGCGCATGGGCAGGGCAAAGAGTTGTCGTTTTTCGAGTACGTGGAGATGTCGGATTCCGTGTCCCTTCGATCAGGAAACCTTGAACTCTGGTAGGGTTGGTTGGTTGGTGGTAGGAAGTAGTTGGCTTGAGGAAATGGAGAAAGTGTCCTCACGTGGCCCTTTTCATCGTTGGGCCAAACCACGTTGGTGGTACAAGAATTCTCCTTGTTAACAACAGGTCCCATGCTTTAGATTTACGTCCTAAAATTTCGGCTTTTGGGAAAAAAAAAATTGCAACTTTTAAAGACTTTACGATGTTAACTTAGATTATGTCATCATTCTAGAAAGAATCTGTCTACTTTTTGGTAAATAAAGGAACTTAATACGGAGTATTTGAGGGAGGAAAAGGAGATGTAGAACAAGAAAAGTAGCTGAAAATGCAGATATTTGTCATTAGTATTTAGTGAGATGCATTGTTAAAGAGCATTTCGGATATTGGTTACGCGTGATACAAGAAATTTGGAAATTTATTTACAAGATCTATTATGGAGTGGCTATGGAAAGGAATGACAGAGCATTGAATATTTGGTAAAACTCATGTATCATCCCTACCTACCAAGTAGGCGCCAAGTTGCTACCTCTCCCCTCTCCCCTCTCCCTCTCTCTCTCTCAGTCTCACTTGCCAAAATCCTGTCACAAACTTGCATTTTCCTTTTCTGGCTGAAGTCACAAACTAACTCCACATTAACAGATCCCTCCCTCCCTCTCTCTCTCTCTCTCTCTCTCTGTGACATTGTGACATTCAAGACTTTCACAGGCAAAGAGTCTCCCAAACAGAGAAAAATGCAGGGAGGCCAACTGATAGTTGAAGAGAATACGAAGCTCTCATCAGTTCTAACTCCTTCTAAACCTGTACATCTTCTCTCTCTCTCTCTCTTTCACTCCTTTTCAAGTCCTTTCTATGGTGAATGTGCTTTATGTTACTTGATTTCTGTGAGTTGTGTGCTTATAGTCAGGTTGGTTCTTCCTGAATCATGTGCTTCGGAGTCTTGAGAAATAGATTTGATGAGGAGATGAACATACATGTTATGCAAATCATGAGTTCCGATATTATTATTTATCTCATCCAAATATTATTATGATTCACTTTGTTGGTTTCTCACCTTGCAGAGCTATATACAATCACTCACCAAAATAGTCGGCACTCTCGGACCTAATTCGCGCTCCGTTGAAGTTATCGAGGCATGCCTCAAGGCGGGAATGTCAGGTGCAATCGAACCACTGCTCCTTCAGCGAATTTGATCTATCTAAAGACAGTCCCTGATCTGTCCGCAATTACTAATTTTAGCTTTTCCTTTGGTTAGTTGCGCGTTTCGATTTTTCTTGGCTAGATGGAGACTACCATCAGGAAACTCTTGAGAATTTGAGGATGGCTATGAAAAACACTAGGAAGCTTTGTGCAGTAAGTAATCTGTTCTGCGTTTGTGTTCTCGGATAGTCATTTCCTGAATAGAGACTTCGTCATCTTACTATGTAACCTTCTTAAGTGTTCACTAACAAGTGCTCGCTGCAGTGGTTATCTGTCTTGTTTCCTCTCGCACCATGCATTATGACGCTTCAAGTGCTTGTCCACTCTCAAGTTTCAACGCCTTATTAAAGCTTATAAGTTATCTCTAATGTTTGTTTTCCTGTCTCAAAAGATGAAGGCATAGTCTGTCATATTTGATTAAACATCTTAGGAGTTTGAAGGTACCTTGTCTGAAAAATTGCGAGTATTGGTTTATTGTCAGATAATGCTGGACACAACGGGTCCAGAGCTACAAGTATGCAACAAAACTGGGAATCCAGTTGATTTTAAGGCCGATAGTCACGTAACCGTAACTTCAGACCTTTCTAAAGAATTTTGTGCTGAAGTCTTACCAGTTGACTATGCAGACTTAGCTAAGGTAAATTTTTTCTTCTGCACTATGTTAACATATGTTAAATATGAGGATTGTCATTTTCTCGCTCATCCGAATATAATCATGAAATAAACTGACAAAAGGCAAACACGAAACAGGATTAGCCCGTGTGTAGAATTGCAAATGCCATAGTAATTCTCCTGGATATGCGTAGCCTAACATTATCTTATATTTACTTCTATAATGCAGATGGTTCGGAAGGGTGACACGGTTTATCTTGGACAGCATCTCTTCACAGGACATGAGACTACATCTGTCTGGCTCGAGGTAGCTTAGTAACTGTGGGGCTTCCTTCACCAGCCCTCCTAATTGCAGAGTGATTGTGTAGCTTAATCTCATTTGCTAGTTCTGTTGACGAATTTCGCAGGTCCTGGAGACAAAAGGTCAAGATGTCATTTGTCTTGTGAAAAACAGTGCCACTCTCGCAGGCTCCATGTTCACTGTCTACGTATCCAATGTCCCGATCAACTTGCCCACATTAACCGAACATGACAAGCAGGTACTGCTTATCTTCTTTCTCAACAACTAGAAAGCCCATTAATACTTCTTACATGAGGAACATTGATAGATGGGAACAAGGCGGTCTACCAGTTAATCAATGCTGCTTAATTTTTGCTTCATATAATTATAAAAATAACTAGCAGTCTGTAAGAGTAGGATACGCAAATGCCTAGTCACTCCTATCAAAAGTTGTATTGCACAGGCCATCATTTGCATATATTTTTATACTGGAAAGCAGCTAATTTTGCCGCCATAAACATAGTTTCTTTTCCATAAATTGTTTAATTATGTCCTCTGGTTGGATGACATCGGCCATGCAAAATCTCTCTGTCTCAGTTCAGTTTTTGCTGGATTTATAGTGGGTTATGGAGTTCCTTTCCCTTCAAGGCTTCAGATACAATAAAACACATCCACATCACAGTAGATGAGTGCAACTTTAATAACCTCAGGCTCACTTATAAACTTCACTGTTTGTCGCTGTATTTACCAATTCAAACTTTTCTTTCTACTGCAAATCTGCCAAAATCACTTGAAGTGGTCTCACTTCTGCTCCATGCTTGACAGGTTATATCGAAGTGGGGATCACGCAACAATGTTGATTTTATCTCTCTTTCATACACCTGTCATGCAGAAGATGTAAAGGAGGTCAGTTAGGATCACATCTCCTTGCTGTTTCTTTTACTGTCCCGTTATCATATTGGAGTCAGTCCTTTGTAAAACTTGGTTTTTATTGAAGTAGGAAACCAGATGCAGGAAGGATTTACAAGCAGACAGCATCTTGTAGAATTGTTTATGTTAGGCATTGGCCTTATATGAGTTCTTTTCTACAGCTCAGGGATTTCCTTAAGAAGCAAAATCTCAGTGAGACCCAAATATATGCGAAAGTTGAAACTGTGGAGGTAAGCTGACGTTTTGACAGGATAAAACAATTACAATTTCGGTTTTTCCCTTAAGCATGATTCTTGCGGTCTCCATAATTCAGTTTTAGCATTCCTATTTCCTTTTAGCGGGGGGTTTGAAGAATAGTTCTCTTATTAACCATGACTTCATTTCAATTCAGTCCTTTCCTCTAATCTCAGTCACTTTTCTGCAATCATGCCAGGGCTTGAAACATTTCGACGAGATCCTGCAGGAAGCAGATGGCATAATCTTTGGTCGAGGAAACTTAGGAATCGACTTACCCCCAGAAAAGGTCAGGGCTGTTGTTTGTAGATACTTCTAATCAGCACCAAATACATTCTTTCTCATGACTATCTAGAAATTGATACAGGAGTCACTGAATCTTTTTATGATGCAAAAATTAATAGCAAGGGGTCCATGATGAAGTTATTAGTATGGTCATTAATACGACCATAAGGATATACTTGCCAATACCAAATAACGAATCTATGCATGCACTTCACTTTTATGATACGATTATCCTAGGTGATTAATGTTTGCTCCTCGTTTTCTAGGTCTTCTTGTATCAGAAATATGCTGTGAATAAATGCAACAATGTGGGTAAACCTGTTGTAATTACTCGAGTGGTTGATAGCATGACTGGAAACCTGCGTCCAACTCGCGCAGAAGCAACTGATGTTGCCAATGCTGTTCTTGATGGTTTGTGTCACAATGAACTCTGACAGTACTACGTTTTTTTCACATGTAGAGACTCCCCTGCAAACTTCAGTCATTTTCTTTGTGTAATTAAACAGGTGCCGACGGAATAATGCTAGGTGCAGAGACCCTGCGGGGTCTCTATCCCGTGGAGTCCATAAAAATTGTGGGCAAGATTTGCGCTGAAGTAAGTGACTAAGTGATAGGAGGAATATTTCATTTGAAAACGGTAGCAGTCCCCAGGATGGTATTATGCCTGTAGGTTTATGTTTTCTCATGCCAATGAATGCTACTTGACAGGGCTTAGTTGATATTGCAGGCTGAGAATGTGTACAACTACACCCTCAATTACAAGAGAATCATCAGAAATGTTGAAGAGCCCATGTCCTATGCAGAGTCCGTGGCCTCATCAGCGGTACTAAATTTCTTAATAACCTAGCTGTCTAAAGATAATTTTTCCTGTCGATTACCCATAAAAGCCGTTCTAATGTCCTGTTTGATATATCTGAAGGTACGTTCTGCTGTTAAGGTCAATGCTGCAATAATTGTTGTTTTCACATCTTCCGGCAGAGCAGCAAGGTGTTTTAACAAATGCTTATGTTTTAGCTTTCATATTTCACTTAAATCAAGACTTCAAGTATAGAGAGTGATCTGATGATTAAATGTGGCGTGATATTATTTGTAGGCTAATTGCAAAATACAGGCCACATGTGCCTGTTGTCGCGATCGTGATCCCTCGTCTCCAGGCGAATTCACTGAGATGGACTTTCTCTGGCGCTGCGCAGGTAATGGAAAAGTTCTCTCAGCCTTAGTGGGTTTGATCCTGTGTTCAGTTGTCGAAAAATCTCCTATCTGATGAGCTTTCATGAAACAGGCTAGGCAGTTGCTTGGAGTGAGAGGTGTTTACCCTATTCTGGGTAGTCCAGATGATGTAAGGGCTTTTCTTTCTTCTTACTTGATTAGTTTGTGTGGTCGATCTTCTGGTTCATTGGCACATAATTAGCAACAATTGCAGCTCTTCAGTCATGTTCTTGTTGCACATCGATGCAGGCGGCTTCGGGCAGTTCCAGTGAAGAACCTGGACTGAGACTAGCTATTAAGCATGGTAGATCAGTCGGACTGCTCAAATCTAATGACCGCATCGTTGTCTTCCAGAAGATTGGAGACTCAGCAGTGGTGAAGATCATTGAGGTTCAAGGCCAGCTTTTGGTATAAGACACATCGAGACCACAACCGGGGTCTCACCCCAATTTTATCAGTCCTCATGCTCTGCATCTCTCTAGAAATGTCCTCGCCATTTCACTCATATGCCCCTTTTAATTTTTCCTGGTTGCCACTCATTTACTTAGCTATGAATTTGATGGATGCCAAGGGATATTTCGCTGACTACATCACTCGCCTGCTGGTGCTGGCTAAGTAAGCAAAAATTTTCAAGCTCCTGATGTTTGTCAGCCAAGATGTCTTAGCAAAACAATAAATGCTATTCACAAGCTGACTCTACGCAGCAAGATGGAAAGAAGACTCTGCTTGAAGAAACGTTTGTCCATATTCAATCTAATAATTTAGAACTTATATCCCACGCATAAGGTCGAACCTGCATGATTAGGTCCAGCAGCTGCAATATCAATTCCATGTTTCCAAAGTGACGATCTATTGAATCTGCCTTTAGTTGTTTTCACCAATAATGACAATCGTGAGACTACCAAGAGTCTGCTCAGTGTGTACTAAGGCTTTGCCTGCGGAAGGAAACAGTTCAACACGAACCCAAAAGCGTCTATTCCTCTGTTTCCTTTTTATCTTTAACTAGTCGATACCAGAACATAGCCCTTGACGTAAAGAATCATAGTTTGAGCAAATTCATTCCAGAATAGGTAAAGCTTTCGTTGTGAACTAAGCCCCCAAACAGGGGAGATCAAAGGGTATTCAAACATATGGAGGAGGTACACAAGCATCTTGAAGCTATTTCAAGCTGCAAATCTGGGATCTTTGCAGCACATTAGAAACAACGTTTTACATAATAGGCTTGTGATTCATAAAGTAAATCAAAATGTCCAATAGCTCCTATTTTTGAATTGACTGCCTTCAACAGAACTTTCCCTCTTCTTTCCAGGGTACAACACAGGTCGACATCTACAGTTCAACCCTTGTTTGCAGGTACTCCACACACGCTGCAAAATGAGAGCACAATTGCTTTAAGTGATGGATATAAGTTTGTAAATCACAAACAAAATTTTGTGTACTTTAGAGCACGTCCACAAGGAAAATAAGTTGGGAACCAGCGACAGCAAAAACAGAAAGAAAACTTACACAATGCAAACTGCAAAGAATTATGTAGAAACAGATAAACCCACTGCATTTGGGTGCTTATATCTCATCTTCCTCAAAAATATCCCGTTCAGGGTAGTCCCCAACCTGTAAAACCACATAATGATGAGAAAATTCAAGTTAAAGACAGTTGCAGTTCACCATGCAAAGGCAACAGAACCTAACTCTGTTTAACAAGGACACTGCCTTTTGGAATTTTCGCAAGCATTTCTATCAATCGCTAAACAAAGAAAAATTCAACAATTGACAGTTGCATCTCACATTCTAAAAACATATCTCAAAAGTGTGAACAATAAATTTGCAAGAGCCATGTTTCAATAGAGATGCGCACACATCCATACGAAACAATGCGTCACTTTCAGCAATTTTTCCAGGTCAGCAATCAGCTCATAATTCACACATCTAGTAGTAGCAGTACTAGTACGTTTTAAGTATCAGACAAAATAATATTAATAGACTGTAGTAGTCTCCTCACCTTTACTTTGTCTGGTCTGACCATTGCACCGTGAAGTGGAGGACACTCGAAGTATCGTGTCCCTTTTACCCTGCAACATCAAAATGTCTGGTAAGTATTCAAATGCACAGGGACAGCCATGAGCTTACTCATGCTAGTACAAGCAGATGGCAACAAGGATACGTGGAAAGAGCAGAATACAGCATGTTGTTCTTGAGAATCTTTGCAGTAACATTATTTAAATGCCTTTTAGCCTATCAATCATTGTGCTCCTGAGAACCCCGAGCATCAGAGATCTAAGAAAAGAGAGTTGGCACACCTCAAGGGTCAAATTATACCCTTGAGCCTTTATTTTTCCTCCTGTTTCTAACATCTGCTTTCAGCTTATTGTGGAATCTAACCATTTTTCCAGAAGAAAGCAAGCAGGGCAGAGGTGCGGCCTGTGAATTGAGCCAGGCCTTGCTCTTTATGAAAGCTTTGTTTGGTGGAAAACAGAGCAAAAATAGAAGTATATCATATGTTTTCCAATTCGGGACAAAGATTTTGGCATAATGAAACAAGCTTTAAATTATGTTAGGTTGTTTACTAGTGTTCATTGATCCTTTCATCTATCAATCAATACAAGCACAGTTTTATCTTTGTTAGCAATGTCATTACTATAATAACTCCTCTCCACTAATGAACGCTAAAGTTTTGATCCAGAGTCAAGCCATACAGACCGACAGTGTCATTGACAGTGACGAGCATCTATAACAACTCAAGTAAATGCCAACAGAAAAAATTGTTAACAGGGACATACATGCCATCATGCTTTCCCAATGGTTCGTCATATTGAATTCCAATCCAGAAACCAGGTGCAAGAGATTCTGCTTTACCCACGAATTTTATTACTCCTCTTTTAGCCCCTGGCTCAACTTCACATCTATCTCCCACCTTAACAATCAAAGAAGACAAATTACAAATTATGCACATCCTGTTAGCAAGGCACAGAAACAGTACAAAAGACAGCATGAAACAAGACAAGGAAGGGAAACAGAACAAGTCAAGAAATGCCTCTGCAAGTGTAATAAGAAATCTTCAGTGCAAATGTACGTGTTCCATTTCACTTTCAAATAACAGGTCATAATACAGAACTTATACTCAAAAAGACCTCTACAGCAATCAATCCTATTATGGTAATTTGGCATTAACCATGCTAACAAAAAGAAAAGTGGATAGCAACCGTTGTCTAACAGTTAAGACAGCCAAAAATTCTCTAGCTTTAGTTTCTCTTGGATATTAAATTACCCTAACCAAAGCAGATGATAACTATTGCATGCGATATTTTGCATGATGAAGGAATCCTTCAGAAAGGAACCTAGATTCATTGATCTCTTCAGCGATGTAAAATAAGATGCTAGGATGATTTTTTAATATAGTACTGTCAGAGCATTCACTCTTACACCTCCTTTCTACCAAGAAAACTTCCCCTACTCTAAGCCATAATTTTCTGAGATTTACAAATGGGACCATATGAGAAACAGTTGATCACCAAACTAAAACGTCACCAAACTAACTGACCTTGACATTGGTGCAGAGATCTTCCATGTAGTTGTCTGTTATCTGTAGAAAATAGTAGTAGAAAACTCAATTGATTGATCAAGAAATATTGTTGAATAAGGACAAGGGATCATTGATGGGACAAGCATCATGTGGAAACAGGAAAAAAACACCTTCCATGACTGACACGCAAAGTACATTTACTGAGGGGAAAAATGAATGTTCTTCAGAAACACGACTTTGGAGGTAGTACCTTCCAGCTAAGTCAAACTCAAAAGGTTACCTTTGGTTCAAAAGCTGATGGATTTTGGGATGTGATTTTTTCCTTAAATTTCTTGAAAGTTCCTGGAAAAGGAAAAATGCAACCATTCAATGACAAGTTGAAGCATTAAAATCAGAAAACACAAAAGTGCACAATAAGGTAGGAATTGTAGGATACAGATGTCGCCCAAACAAGCACCATCGTGATTAATCATTCGACATCAGTCATGATCAACTTCTTCATCATATGCACCCTTAATCTTATCATCCACTTTACTTGGCAGGATGGTATGGGCCAATAGAATATCCTTTTTTATTTAGTAGCAAGAGCTCATACGATTCCAAAACAAGTAAATCTCTCATTATGCAGTTGCACCAACTTGTTATTGATAACTGTTGTACATCAGAAGCTGATTAGAAGTTTTCTTACAGTCTCCATGATTAAAAGTATGATTCAAGTAGAGTGAATGCAAAATGACTAGATGAGCTTTCTGATAAATATACTTCAACAAACAGATGGGAAATCTTCATGCTAAGAACTCACCATCGCGTTTATCATAAGCTTCGTCTGAAATTTTATATTTCTCCACCAGCGAAGTATCTTCTAGCCAGCCACCAGAGGTGACAGATGATGGATCAAGATCTATAATATGCAACCGATACCTTTTAAGAAAAAAAGAACACCAAGCCATACATTAATTAATAAACAGACACGACAGGGGTCCAAAGCAAAAAGAATTTCGCGCCAGATATTGCCAGTTCGTAGTCGATAAATTAGGAGAAAATGAACTAACAGTTTTCATACAGATAACAAAATCACGAGTCACAAGCAACCAACGCAGCTTTATTCCTTGCCCAAAAGATGATCTGGTTAACCATGTCAACAGAGGGGCGGACAAGTATCATCTTTTCTTGGTTTTTGCATGCCATGGGCCACAATCAAACGGGAAGTCCAGAAAACCTCAAGCATTCCAAATTGCACAACCAACATACGTCAAAGCACAGAAATGGGAACCGACCCATCAAGCGGAGAGTAGAAACCGAGCGGCCTGGAGCTATCATCCAAGGTGGAAACTTTGGAGCCAGCGTCATCGTAGAGCTCGAGGCACATCGAATCCACAGACGTCCCGCATTTCCTCCAGAGCTTCTCCTTCACGGACTCCACCGTCGCCTGCCCATCAAACCAAAAAAAAAAAAAAAAAAAACCCAGCTTCATCAGATCCAACAATCGCCAGCCTCACCCAACAAAAATAAAAAAAAAAAACATCAAGATCCAACTGGGACCCAACTGCGGATCAGACCCAGAAGCTAAAACCCCGATGGGAACGGCTTACCTGGAGCGAGAGGCGGATTTCGGAAGAGAAGGTCTTGAGGTTGGAGTGGGAGAGGCGGAGGAGCACGGCCTCGTCGTCCCCCGGGAGCTGCTGGAGGCGGCTTGCCATCGTCGTGCGTTGCTCTGCTCTGCTCCTGCTGCGGGATCAACCCAGAAAAAGGAAATCGAGAACGCTCGATTTGAACTCCTCCAACGACTTAGAAAATTGAAAAGATGTCATTTTATGCTCCGTTTAATGCTCCAGGAATGATTTGGAACATTTCCCTAAAGATAATTGTTTATATGAACGGGAATTTTTCATTATTATGCATAAAAATATTTAAATATAAATCATTATCAATACTAAAAATATTTTTGTTAAAATTAATTATTTCAAGCGATCATTTTTAAGAAAAAAATTTCCGAATCTTTAATATTCCGTGAAACAATTTGAGTCTTGAAAAAAAAATATCCGTATCCATTAGGAAAAATCAATCGGCATAAAATATTTGTATTATCAACAAAATTTATGTCTAAATATTTTTTTAGATGATAAATATATTTTCCTTTTATTCATTTTTGTGATTGATGCAGTTGATCACTTATGAATAAAGTTGTTTTTTTTTTAAATTGTCAAATTTTTACAAAATAATTAGACTCGAATTTTCTTATCATTGTGAATTGGGTAGTTAAAGCCCATACATCTAAATTTCTCATTTGTAATTGGGTTTATTACCCTCCTTTAACCCTATGGGACCTTAGTTTTTTGCTTTATTAATTGTTCGTCTTGTGCTACCTAAAGAAATAAAAAAAAAAGGCTCCCATTTTGATTGGGAGCAAAAAATAAGGCACTTCAGTTTGTTTCACAATAAATAACCTCTAGAAAGCATTTTCCGCATTTTTCAGCTTTTATTTCATGGAAAATCAACTAATAAGGGAAAACAAGAAAAGCGTTCTAAAATAGTGAAAATGTTTTCTACTGGAAAAATTTTCCTCACTCACACTCTCATCTCACCTTCACTTATTTCTTATTCTAAAATAAATTTTCAACTTTTTTTATTTTTTTTAAATCCATTTTTTTTTTTTTTTTCTTCATCCTCAATTGCTAGTTGGAGCAACCAACCACAAATGATGGACAAGCTCACTGGCCTCGAGCAAGACTCGTGTCTCGCTAACCTCGTTAGATTAGAGAGCCTTTATGATGTCAGCAAGTCTAGCGAGACATGAGCTCTCCTTCAGCGGATTGCCTGTGACCGATGGAAGAAGAAGAAAGTGAAAAAGAAAAAACTAAAAAGAAAATTTTTAAAATTTTAAAAATAATTAAGATTTTGATTTTTTAAAATACAAAATTAAAAGGAATGCACGAATAAAAAAATATTAAATTGAATTTTCCATAATGAATAGAAAAAATAATTTTTGATTTCATTTTCAAATTTTAGCCGAATATCATAAAATATTATTATTTTTTTGGTGGCTTCTAGAAAAATATTTTACAAAAATTGCACATTTTCCGAGAAATTAATGAAACTTAAGTTTCCTCTTAATTTATTCAACCTATATTATAAAAAAAATGAAAAAAATGAAAGTTAAAAGCCTTGTCAATCGTTGCTTCCCCCTTGAGCTTTATCTCGTGACTCCATGTGTTAATTAGACTCGTTAAACGGATGGGTCGGGTCGAGTTTGGGTTGGGTCATAAATGGTCGACCCAAATCGACTCATTTAACCCATTTATGACCCATCTATTTTAGTGCAAAATTTTTTACCCATACCCAACCTGACCCATACTCGATCCATACCCGACCCATTTAACGAAACATAAAAAAGCTTATATATATTTTTAAAATGGTATTACTAAAATGGTTTTATACAACACAAATTTAATGGACAATTTTTATAATTTTTTAAAAAATTATTTAAAAAAATCGAATTTTAATTATTTTATTTTTAAGAATATAATATTTAATTTCTTTTTCTTTTTTTTTTTTTTTTTTTTTTTTTTCTTCTTCTTCTTTGGCTGGCCGCGGCCACGACGACAGTTGGCGACCGACCACAAGCGAGCCTTGAGCTCACCCGACGCCAGCAAGCTCGAGCTCGCCCCTCACCGAATCTGGCAAGGCTCGAGCCTCACTGAACTTCGGCGAGGCCTCCACCTCGCTAGATTCGGCGAGCTCGAGCTCGCCCAACGCCGACGAGCTCGAGGCTCGCCGGCCGGTTGCCCGGCCATCATGGGCCGACCACCGAAAGAAAGAAGAAGAAAGAAAAAAAAAAAAAAGGAAAGAAAAAAAGAAAAGAAAATTATAATAAAAAAAAACAATTATAATTTCGATTTTATAAAAAAATATTTTTTGAAGTTAAAATGGGTTTTAAATTCAACCCATTTAAGACCCACCTATCTTTAGTCTTTAATTAGTTAACCAATTTAACTAGTTTCTTCAAAAAGCAAGTGACCCATATATGACCCATTTAAATCATAAATGGGTCATATATGGGTCTAAGACCCATTTTACCACATCTAGTTAATATAAAACCCGATTCTTGTAGTCTCCATCGTGGTGTGTGAGTATGAAACCGCAAAATAAAGAACGAGGAGGGACAAACCCTATTCTTGGGTCCATTGTCGAACTGGCCCAATCAGTTCTAGGCCCAATGCAAAAAAAAAAAAAAAAATCGGTACAATTTTGAGTTTCAAGAATTGGCCCTTATTAGGTGTGTTCCTAATTTCAGATCAGGAATGGACCCCCTCTTAGAACCAAGTCGCCCCTCGCGTCCCCATGATAAGATTATGAGTTTCTCGACCTTTCTAGCAATTTTAGGGATGGTATGTTAAAATTTGACTCGTTCATTTATTTCTTTCTCTAAAAACTCAAATCTTTACAGATCTGTTATTTGCCTCTCCAATTAGATGTGCTTCATTCTTAGACCAAAATCTCATCCACATGCGAAGGATAGTGAGGGAATAGATAAATATCAAATTGCATATTCATGTAGTGGGGCTTAAAATCTTAGGAGTGGCTGTTGTAATTACACATCATCGTCGGTCATCGGTATTGGTCGATTGGTATTAGTGCACATGCATGGAAGCTATGGTCCATATTGGGCTCCTTTCACACATGGCCAAGAGATGAAAGTATGGGTTAAGGACTATTAAGGCCGCCCAATCACTGTGCTATCTTCGGCCTAAGAAAAGGTACACTCAATGGTCTATACTCTCAAAAACCGAAGTGGCCCCCGAATCAACCAGTTAACATGTACTTCTCAATGAGCGATTTGAAAAAAAAAACACTCTGTAAATTTACATGTACAGGTAGGTAGATTTAGCTCAAACAGTAATTTCTCTCTCTCTCTTTTTTTTTTACAGAATTAGTTTGAAAAAAGATTTATCAGAAAATGCTGATGAATGTGCAGATCATACTGCCACCAATGTCAGCAGAAAATATTTGTCTTCAAGGGTTGGATGATGCTGCTGCTACCCCATACCACCTTTCTTTCGAGCTGCTCTATCAAGCAATAGAGCAGATCTAATCAGAGGCCCGAGATTTGAAACCATTTGATTGACAACATAATGCTTTATGATTCGTGATTCTAATCTTTTCTACAAGCTATCAGTCAAGTTTCTTTCAGAGTACAGTATCTCATCTCATCTCATCTCATCTCATCTCATCTCTTTGTTCTCTTTTGCTCTCTCGCTCTCTGTCTTATGTTTTCCTCTTTTTTCTGATGAGTGATGATCCATCCTCCATATGGTCAAAAGCAAAATTGGGCAGGAACCTCTTTATCTCCATGCAGAATGTGTGTACACGAAAGGAACTGTCTCTCCATCTTTCTGTTTAACCGTGTGTGTGTATGATCCAGCATTGAAAGCCCTTCCTCTGTATATACGGTTTTCGTTGGGGAAAAAAAAGAAAGAAATTCCTGGGGAGGGCTTGATCAGACGACAGCAGCAATGTCGCTGTATCTGGGCCTTGTTCTATCGGGCGAAAGATTCTCTTCCATGGCCTTTCTCTTGCTATTGCCTGATGGTCTTGGCGATAATTGTTGTTGATGTTGCTGTTGTTGTTGCTGTTCTTGATGCTTTTGGGACTTAATCTCTTTTTCTTCCTGTTCTTCTTCTTCTTCTTCTTCGTGTTTGTCTTGTTTCTGATCCTCAGATACGGCTTTCATCATATGGGGTCTGAGCCTGTTCAGATCTGCTTTCTTCACTGGCTTCAAGAAAAATTCTTCTGCTCCTTCTTCTAAGCATCTGGATTTAAACAGCAATCACACCAAACAAAGAAGATTAGCTACCCTCGTAGATATTATTCGAACTAGTCAGATTCCCAATACTTTCTTGAGAATATTGAGAGAAACGGGTTCTTTGTTTTCTACCTGCTGATCCTTGAAGGGACATTTTCAGATGACATGATGACCACCGGGATGTTCCTCAAAGACGATGATTCCTGCATAGTCAAGAAAGTGGTATGAATATTTTCTCTTTTCTTCATATTTAGAATCGAAATTCTACAAAATTGTCCTGAAGGGTACTGAGCATGAATGGGAATCGGCCACAAAAAGTGCAGGTGAAGTTAACCCAAGAAAGGAAAGTGCAGATCTTGAAACTCATATGCATCACTGGAATTTTACAGGACCGGCGACGGATTGCACAAATATTCTCTCTCTGGAGATTTTAATCATTGATATTCCCAACCAAGTGGCAGGCAAAAGTACACGAGTTTTTCTCAAGACATTATCAATTTTGGGACGTGGAATCCGTATGGAAAATCAATCTGACAGTCCTACCAATCGCCGGCAGACCAAAACTTTCCAGGAAAAGAAAGTGATTCAGACGGGTGGTGGGGAAAAAAAAGGATTTCGTACCTTGATTTTCTTGAGCAAGTCGTAGCCCGTCATTCCAGGCATGCAGTAGTCCGTTATGATGAGATTCACTTCCAATTCCTGCAAGAACAAAGAAACGAGGAGGAGGTCAGAATCACAACCCACGAAACAAAAAAGGCGGAGAGCAGGACGAAGCTCAGGAGCAACAGACGATCTCCAAAAAGAGAACACATGCCTGATGATGATTGTCCGTCGAAACGGACGGCGAACCGGAGTCGCTTCGATCGTCCTCGTGCAAGCCCAGAAACTCCAGAGCTTTGCTACCGGAATCAACCGTAGTAACTGCCATTGAGAGACAGCAAATACGTGAGACCAGAGAACCGGAACATCCAGAAGTAGCAACAGGAGGGAAACTTCGGAGACCAATCAGCGTCACCGAATTCCCCCTTTTCCAGGTGGATGTCTGGGAAAAGGGGGAGAACGAAAACGAAGTTACCTTGATACGAGGAGGTCTTGAGGAGCCTCTCGATGAGCTTCCTGTCGATGATGTTGTCGTCCACGGCCAGAACGTGAAACCGCGACTCCGCTGCTGCCATGCCCATTCGGGACCAATGCAAGATCTGAACGAGATGAGATTCAGAAGAAGAGAGGAAGGAGAGAAGTGGGTTTTATTTTTGCCTTGGGTGGTTGTTCGGTGGTTTGGTTTGGTTTTGGTTCTTTTGTGTACTTAATAGGGAAGGAGGAGGGAAGAGGCTTTGTATTGAAAAAAAAAACAAGACCCACCAAAATACACACACCCCCCACAAAGCAAGATCTGACCAGATTTCATCCCAAATCTTCCAACTTGATTTTCGATTACAGGACAAGCAACGCGAGATCAAACAAAAAAACAAAAAAAAAAAGGAAAAAAGAAAAAGAAAGGGGCATTTGGGGGAGTGAATTTCGAGGGGCTATTTTTTAAAAGAAAGGCGAGGGGGAGGGGTGGACCATGATTTTTTATATATTGGAATATGGAGGAGCATGAGACATGAGATTTTAGGCCACTAAAGAAAGAAAAAAAAAAAAGAGGGAGAGAAAATGAAAGTCTGGAGAACGTGAAATTGGGGGAGGAGTTTGGGTTTGGGAGTTGTTTTCCTTCGTTGGATTTGGAGGAAAGCAAAGGCCAAAGGGAGATCATGAGGGAGGTGGGGGGTTGGGCCCACACGAAATCCTCCCGAGAGATACAGGTGATGTCAGCAGTTGGTGCCACTTTCTCTCTCTCTCTCTCTTTTTTTTCAATTTCTCTCCTCCTTTTGTTTTTGTTTTTTTTTGTCAAAAGGAGTTGGAAGAAAAATTGAGATCATGTGGAGCTTAGAATATCTTTGGGGGCAGGTGGGGGCAGCGCGCAAAGAGACGGCAATTTCTCTTGATTCCCTTGTGAGATTTGCTTCCCATGGCCACACCTTTTCTTTATTATTTACTTATTTATTTATTTATTTATTTATTTATTTATTTATTTATTTATTTATTTATTCAACAAGCACTCACATGTATGCGTGACTTTGTTTGCTTCTTTCATTTTATTCACTCTCATGACCCCCATCACATATTTTGGGCGGTCCTTGACTTGCCTCGTTTGGCTCCTTCTTGTGAATTTTATAGTCCTTTTTTTTTTTTTTTTTTGGCTTAGTGTGGCGCGCATATTCTAATGTCCTCCAAAGCCTACATTTGCCAGAAAATACGTGACAGGAGGGATATATTCATATTCGAGAGAACACGTTGTTACGGATATGCTCTGAAACCGATCGTATCGTGGAATGAAGATCTGATTAGTTAGGTACCGGAATGGTGTGAACACCCGATGTTTTGGATAAGAATAAGATTTGATATGAAAAAGGGAAACAAAAAAAGTAGAGTGAAATTGAGTCGACATCCCGACTCCTTGATTTTTTGGTGGAAAATGACATATTACATTGTGCCCAATTCGAATTTTTAATTATGTATGTAATCGAAGGGAAAATTTGGTACTTTTACGAACCAATCGTGTAGATAAATAGATGAGTGTTTATACTTTGTTTATCTTGCTCATTTATACTTATTTGTGCAATAAGTAATTTATTTACAAGTGAAATTCCATTGGGGTGTAGTGGCGTCTCCATTGTAAATAATCGAGATATTATCATATTGGTACATGTGAGTCTAAATGCATCTCGAAATGAAAAGTCTTGAAAAATTCTCACAATTTGAACACACAAGAATAATTGAGCTCTGAAGCATTTATACCGAGCTCAAGACCAAAGTAGATCAAATCAAACCGATGAATTCCAATATTAATTGGAAGTTTACCTTTGTCCATTCGATTTGACTTTTGATTCTAAATCTTTTCCATCTCTGTTTCATACTAGGAATAGGAGGATATCATCGTGCTTGTGCACCGGGCTAGTGTAGATTAATTTGGTATAAGTGAGCTCAGGTACAAGGAGAAAATTACATAAAACAAAATTGTCAAGAATTCTTCTCTTTGGCTTTTATCTGATTTTGTAAACCTTTATAATTACCATATTTGTGGAGAATAGGAAAATTGCACCTCTACATGTCTTAGGATTAAATCCATATTACTCCTAGAGTCACCCTCATAAATAAAAACCATAAGGCAACGTACCATTATTTCAACCAATCTTATTGAGGATGCATGTCAAGTGTGAAAGGGTATGACGTTGTTTGGGAACGCAATTGAGTCCTAAATTCTTAATTGGTTCAATCAAATTATAAAACTTTACCAATAAGCACAATCAAGTTCTAAATTTCTCAAATGATTAAAGTAAGATCCAAATCTTTATTGAAAATTGAGCGCGATTCAAGAATTCCATTTAGGAAATTTTAAGTAAATTTATTCAAAAGACTTGATTACACGTTTTAAAAATGGTCGAGGGCTTAAATGGAACAAATTAAAATGTTTAGAATTTGATAACATTGCATAGGCGAGTTTCAAAATTTCTAATACACTTTTCATTTTCTCATTTATCAACGAACTTAGCGGCATTTAGGAGAACGTTCCATGAAAAATACCTAAAACTACACGCGAAAAAGGGTTGACCTGAGGCATTTAGGAGAACATTCCATGAAAAATGCCTAAAACTTCATGCAAAAAAAGGGTTGACCTGAGTCTTAGTCTTGGTCAACGCAAAAGTCGACCGCGGAACTTTAACGAAGAAATTATGTCCATTCATTTCAAAAGACAATCGCAGTCCCGCAATCAGAGCTTAATGTTGAATGAAACCCTAATTTTTTTTGTATATACTGATGTTCATGTGGAGTCAATGGTCGGCTGAAAATGATGCTCTTGTCGTTAGACAAGAGCAGCACATGATTAACGTACATATTTAAGAATTTAGGAAGAAAATGGATTTAATCCCCCCAGGACCGCAATTCTCCTTTACGATTGTCCAATCAACCTTAAAGCTATTATACAAATGTCAGTTTAGTCTTAAACTTTCCAATTTTATCAATTCAGTCTTAAACTTTTGCACAAAATTTCAATATAATTATTTTAATCAATTTTCATCAGAAATAATTGACGTAATAGTTCTTAAACCATCCTATAATACACTGTCACGTTAGGGTTTTTCAGTGAAAATAGGCCGGAAGGACTGCTTTGAAATTTTATACAAAGATTTAGAATTGAATTGGCAAAATCAAAAAGTTAAGGATTGAATAGGCATATGTGCTATAAGTTTAGGATTGATCGGGTATATTTTTTCCTCTTTCATGTGAGTGAACCTATGCAAAGCTCGATTGAATCAATCATCGATTGCTTTGAAAAGCAGACGGCGGTTCTTCAATTTTGCACACTTTCGGTTTGATTGATTAGCTTCAAAGCGACATGCAAATCTATTGCCCCTTGTTGTCATTATTACGAGAATCTCCACAGTAAGAACTTCAAGGTTAAGGAAGAAAGAAGTCGAGATTGATTTCTTGATAAATAAAGTAGTTGACAAATCACTTCACATATCATCCCAAAATTACAACACGTTTCATTGGATTTTCATTTATCAGGACGGTAATATTCCACGGTTCTAATCCAATTTGCTCGCTGGCCAATTCCATTTCATTTTTATTTCGTCTGTGTTGAGCGTGCTATTGTAAATTTTTTGTGATACACCTAATCAGCTATTTTACCTATACAAAGGTTAATGCCATTGAAATTCCCAAATTGGTACCTCAAGACACCTTTACTAGAAACCGATTTTCGTCTTCAAAAAAAAAAAAAAAAAAAAAACCTCTAGTTAGTAATGTTGATCCCAATCCACCCTCCATCAGAATTCCAATCAATACTTTATTAAAATGCGTATATGTCAATACATGTGGCACATGGTTGCAAGTCCGATCTGATATGGAGAATGACAAATCTAATGCATGTGGTCGCTTGTGCAATTCAACGGAGAGTAGATCAGGGTCGGGTACCACTTTGACATTTTCATTAGACGAAAAATTAGCTTGAGGCTAGTGTGTCGTGAGGTACCCGTTCGAGATTTTTATATGATGGGTTCGGGGTGAATAAATCAAAACATATTCATTATATATTTGCAACGGGAAAGAGAGGAAAAGAAATTGGTAAACGGATTGAAAAAAAAAGGGAGGAGCAAAAGAATGTGACATGAAACAGGGAATCGGGGGTAGTGGTACGACGGGTTTCTTTTCTTGGCAAAGATTCCCCGACAGATTATATGTCAACATGTAAATCCAACGCTTTCCAAGATTTTCATATCTTATCTTGCGGGCCCCGCCCGACCCGACCCCCAGCTCGACACGATCCGAATGGTCCGATGGGTGGGCACGAGGAAGGAGGAGGGGCTTCGATTGGGATGTTCAGTCGGACCAATCCCTGATCTTGGAGCGCATCCCACGTCAGGTTAATAATTATTATTATTATAAGTTCCTTTTCAACGGGGAAGATTTGGAGTTATCTTAGTCCAAAAAATCATGTGGTTGGAAGTTTGGTGTCAATGGAAATCTTGTGGGGTGCGAAAATGAAATCGAATAGTTGAGCCGGGATGGCGAGGTTATTGAATTCTCGCGTTCCGTGACGTGATTCCAGGGTGGTTAAAATAGATCAGAATCTTCGCGGCTTAATCATAGTAGAAGAATATTGGATAATGTCGGGGGAAGAGTGACATGTACTGATGTACGGTGATGTGCTTGGCGTTGCGTCACTGAGAGGGAGAGAAAGGGACATGAGAAGAGGGATTTTTTCGCCGATTGAATTATGGACATTGAGGAAGGAGATATGATGCTTGATCGAATCAATATATCTCGCACTACATAATGTGATTTCCGGGTGGTTAAAGTAGAATAGAATCTTCGCAGCTTAATCATAGTAGGAGATGATTGGATGATGCGAGGGGGAAGAGTGACGTGCGCGGCAACGTGCTTGGCGTTGCGTCGTTGAAAGGGAGAGAAAGGACGGAAGAAAGAGTGATCTTGCCAACTAACTTATGGACATTGAGAGAGGAGATATGGATGCTCAGTTGAATCAATATATCTCACGCTACATAATGTGATTTTGGGGAGGTTAGAAGTAGATTAGAATCCGCATGGCTTAATCATAGTTGAGAGATGATTGGATGATTCGAGGGGGAACAGTGACATGCACGGTGGTATGTTTGGTTTTGCGTCATTGAGTGGGAGAGAAAGAGATGTGCGGAAGAGTGATTTTTCCAATTAACTTATCGACATTGAAGAGAATATGGATGCTCAATTGAGTCATATATCTGAATAGAAATTTCGATGATCAAGTCAGAATTTGCTATTTACCAAATCTATTGATCTATTTATTTAACAAACAAAGTAAGTAAAATGATTTGTTGATTGATGTTCTTTCCAATGCTTTCAATAGACTAAGATCTCATCAATAAATCTTATGAGAATCAATACAAATCAACACTCTTTGAACAACATGTTATCAAACTCGCGAAAGTATTTGGCACACTCAGGAAACCCGAAAGATATAATGAGAAATTCATGATAGATTTTATAGAATCAAACACAATATACTGAAATAGACAAAACGGGATTTGTAACTCACTTGCAATCTAATGAAATAGATAAAACGGGATTTGTAACTCACTTTGTTTGGAAGCTGTTCTCAGCATATCATCTCTTTCAAATTTTCAAATACTAAGACATCCTTTTTCTTGTCATCTTATGTCCTCTTTTTTACTTGCACCATCCATCGTCGAGTTTCCTAATAAACTAGTACAGAGCTAGGTTCTAATTGCGGGATCCAACGACATAGCCATGGCAAACATACTGACAATCAATGTGGATAATCCACTAGGAGAAGCACATTCGATGTGCTTGTTGCTGGGTGTGGCACAAATGGGGTCTCCATGGCCGGCTGTGATCAATAATGAGCCGGTTGATGTTCTTGACCTTGTGCGGACCGGTTGTTTAGATCTTGCGCGGGTCTATCGGTTCATTTCCTATCGGTTGTGGTTGTGGTTGTGGTTCGGGTTCTTTAGGGGCCAGTTTGAAATTCGCAATGTGACTAGGTCGAGGATAGCTCTAGTTTGTAGATCAATTGGTCGGTGACTCTAGATGAGTTGACTATAACCGTAAACCCTCCTAGCTTTTAGGTTCAAATCAATCGCGTGATTAGTGCTCTTGGCTCATCATGGAGTAACCTTTTGACTAATTTTTAGGGGGTTCAATGTGTTACTTTGTATAGTGGAGTAGACCCATGTCGTCCAACAATGTAAAAATATTTCTCCCACTTACGTTTCCCTTTCTCATTGAAATATCAATCGCATAATTCCTTTTTAATGGGGAAAATTTGGAGTGATCTTAGTCCAAAAATCATGTGGTTGAAAGTTTGGTATCTATGAAATATTGTAAGGTGCGAAAATGGGTCCGATTGGGTTTGGGCAGAATCAAATTATCTTGCCGGGATGACGAGGTTATTGAATTCTCTCGCTATGTGATGTGAATTGGGGATGGTTGAAGTAGATTATGATCTTCACAGCTTAATCATAGTAGGAGATGATTGGATAATGCCGATGGGAAGAATTACGTGCACGGCAATATGTTTGGTGTCACGTTGCTGAGAAATAGTGATTTTGCCAATTAACTTTTTGATGTTGAAGAAGGAAATATGGATGTTCAATTGAATCATATGTCCAAATAGAAATGTTGATGATCAAGTTGGAATTTGCATTTAATCTACTTGTCTATTATGTTTGACGAATAGAGTAGGTAAAACGATTTGTCGATTGATGTTCCTTCGAACTCTTTCCATAGACTAAGATATCATCGATAAACCTTATAAGAATCGATATAGATCGAAACTCTTTGAATAACATGTTATTGAACCCATGAAAGCATCTGGCGCACCTGGAAATCCCAAAAGGCATGACGAGAAATTCATGACTTATAGAATTGAACACCATATGCTAGAATAGACAAAAAAGAAATTTGTGACCCACTTGTTTGGAAGCTGTTCTCAGCATATCATCTCTTTCAAGTTTGAATACATGATTTGCTTAACTAGCTTCTGGGAGCCCAAAGGCATCGGCAGATTTGTAGATGAGATCAAGTTAAATCTTTGTGAGTTTGTAATAACTAGACTAGGCACTAGATCGAGACATAAGTAGCCTAAGACATCCTTTTCCTGTTATGTTGTGTGCTCTTTTTCACCCGCACCATTATTGAGTTTCCTAATAAACTACTACCATAGCTAGGCTCTAAATGTGGGATCCAACGACACGACCGTGGCAAACATGCCGACAATCAATGTGGATAATCTAGCAAAAGAAGCACATTCGATGTGTTTGTTGCTGGGTGTGGCACAAATGGGGTCTCCGTGGCCGGCTGTGATCAATAATGAGCGGGTTGACGTTCTTGACCTTGTGTGGACCGACTGTTTAGATCTTGCGTGGGTCTATCGGTTCATCTCCTATCGGTGGTGGCCGTGGTTCGGGTTCTTTGTGGGCCGGTTTGAAGTTCGCTGTGTGACCAATTTAAAGATAGATCTTGTGTGTAGACCGATTGGTCAGTGATTCTAGATGAGTTGACTACAACCATATGTGTGCCCCCTACCCTTTAGGTTCAAATCAATCGTGTGATTAGTGCTCATGACACACCTCATGGTAACCTTTTGACTAATTTAGAGCATTCGACACGTTGCTTTGTATTGTGGAGTAGACCTATGTCGTCCAATAACATAAAATATTTCTCCCATTTAAGTTTCCCTTTCTCATCGGAATATCAGTCGCTCTTGTTTTTTTTTCCTGAGCAATCCGCATAATTCCTAACATTCAAAAACCGAAATTCGGCTTCGAATCATTCTCTACATGTTCGGCATGCAACTTGAACAGTGACATACAGCATCGTCATCCTCAACCGACATACACAAAAACAAAAGAGAATAGATCACGAATGACAGAGTTAAACACGCTTTGTCTCCATACCATCGAGCCTCGACAGGGACTGGCATTCTTGGAGCCATCCTCACCGGGACCCCCCAACTTGAGTAATTGTCGAGTTACTGCCAAAACGCGACACTGTTAAGATTCGGCGAGATCAGACGAGCATCAGGAAAAGTACGACGCCAGATTGTAATTCGAGAAAAAGGGGAAAAGCCCAACTCTTTTTTTTCAAAAGGAAAGAGGAGGAGGGGGAAGCAAAGTGAAACCACACAAAAGTATTTAGGGTTAGCTAGAGACAGCCAATGGAAACGCAACATGATCCGGTTGGCGCTAGGACATGGAGAGAGACCAGTCAATCGGGAGAGGAAAGGAGAAGGGGTTGGACAGTTAGTAGCCAATGAGGTTCCCCACATCTCAGACAAGGGCATAACCCACACACAGACACAGTGCTTTCTGTCATGGCCATGGCTCGACCTCTCACATGTTCGCCTCTTTCCTCCTCCTCCTCCCCCAACCCCCCACCAGAATTTTCCTCCATCATCGCTTTTGAGCCCCACCAAGAACGCCTTTTCCTCTTTGGAGTCTGCTTCCTTCCCTCATCCAATCGAATCTATCTTGGGATCTTGCCCCTCATTTCTAATTTGTATTTTGTTTTTGTTTTATCTCATTCTCATCGCTTGCTCCGGTCAAAATAATACTGTGAATTCACACTGGACAATCATCACTGCATATGGAATTTGCTGAATTTTTTTAATTTAGGCACACATGATATCAGCTAGACAATTAATGTTAGGATACCCATGAATCGTACTGTACTTAATCATGAAACTTTTGACAAACATATATGATATCGATTGGACAACTATATTATTAATTATTCATAAGATGAAATATATGGGTATTCGGTATATGAGTATCATATTAATCATAGTTATTCATTATATTATTTGACCGTTTATATATTGTCGTAATATCAATCATCAACATGCTTTTGAAATTGATCTTAATTATGTGATGAACATACGAGTAAAGGGTATGTATTTTTACGAGTTAAAGACCAATAAAATTGTAATGTGATAGTCATTGGTGTCGACGAATTAGCTGTTAACCGCGGGATTAAGGGTCCCTTTTGGGTACATCCTTCTTGCCCTAGATCTCCTGCCTGATTTGCCCGTTTGAGCACGCACGACGCGGCAAGACCACCGGACACGGCTTTTGAAAGTTGGGTGCTTTCCCTCATCATTCGGTTTCTGTATGCATCCAGACAATTACCAGGCAATTTACCAGAAAGGTGGAAAGAGATTTGAGGAGGAGGAGGAGGAGGAGGAGGAGAAGAAGATAAAAGGAAGAGATGGAAAGATATGGTGTTGGATTTCGGTGTACTATAAAGCTTGGAAGAAAGCAGAGGGGGAGGGCATCTCTGATCATGACTAACATGGCGTGTCACGCTGAAACTTGACCATTAATAATGACCGGTTGGCTTTTGGCATGGTCCCCCCTTCCCTTCCTCCCCTTGATTAAGAGGCATATTCCTCTTCCCGGGATCGATGGACCCCGATTCATGTGATCTATTAGATTATGTGAGTTCTATGTAGGATCCCACGTCATCGGACGGATCGTTTGCACCGGGCTTGTATGCATCGGGCGATAGTCGATAATTTTCTCCTAGTAAGGCCATCTTGTTCCATGGTCCCCTCCCCCATTCACAAATCCCCTTTTCGTATTCAACACTTTAAAGGAGAATCATTTGCTTATACCATAATGAAATGTCAAAAGTTGCATCATGCACTTAGATTTTGTGGAATCAGAGCACTCAACTAGATTATACGAGATGGAGCACTATCTATCGAGACAAAAAAGGAGATTTGTGACCTAATCTCGTAGGCATATTTAAGATGCGTCGCGTGGAAATAGAAACTTTTTTTTTTTTTTTTTTTACTATCACGAGTATTTGATCCAACCTGTTTCACATGGGCCTTCACAACGGGACTTGGAATATTTGATCCGACCTGTTTCACTTTATCTCGCATGACACCCGGTTTCATACTTTTGACTATTATGTTCTAACAATATCTTTGACACTTTAAGACCTCAAGTTTCGCATAAGATAAAAGATGCTTTGTGACTTAATTCATAACTATGATTCACACTCAAATAGTCATTGCCTCGAATGGTGAGTAGTTACAATTAAGCCCGCTTTTTGAGACTTAACCCACATAAAATATGTTTGGTCATTACTTACGAATCATTTCACAAAGTCTCTCATCTGACAGACTCGAGATATCACAGAACTCACTACCTCCCTCAATTCTATATAGTTAGAGCTGTTCCTTCCCCTTCGTCATCTAATTAGGAACTTGCTAGGAACAACGCCTTGTTCAGGTGCTTCTTACATAGATGATCACTCCTTCCCATCATTGGAGCAAGTTGAGCCTAACTCATCCTTGAATCACATGTCTTCATCAATTGGAAAATATTAGATATGTGCAAATAAAGTAGTGACATTTATGTACTTTAGTTTCTTGAATCTATACATTCGTCTCGTCCCATCAAGAATGGTAGAGCTTAAGCAACGTACGAAAATACCATACCCACTAGTTTGAAGTTTGAGCACTCAGGAATACCAAATTTAAGTTTTATTTATTTCATGAAAAATAAATTATTTGTAAAAATATTTTTCTGAAAATAATCATATATCGCCTGAAATAATCAATCGGTTGAAATGTTTTCATTATCGACAACATTATATATCTAAATATTTTTGTGGTCGATGAAGATATTTTTATTTATTTATTCATTTTCGTAAGCAATAAAAGCGATTGTTTTTAGAAAAATATTTTTTAAATAATTCATTTTTCCACATAATGAACAGCCTTAACTTGGGGGGGGTAATGGACAGCCTAAATAACATTATCTGTGTTATGCTAATATATTATCTCTCATTTAATTAGATCTGAAGTCAAATCAAGTCATATGCTTATTTCATGATTTCCCTTGGCGTGGTTCATGTTTATTAAGAAAAAAAAAACTTTCCCAATTCAGCGTGCCGCGCGAATGAGAGTGTGGAACCGATTGTAAAAATTATCATTTGACTTTTAACAAGAATATTTATTGTATAATTGGCCAATGTCAATCCATGAAATTTGACATTGTCAAAATAATAATAAATAAGTAAATAATAAATGAAGTCCAACAGGTGGTTAGATATGTAGATCTTCGGTAATGCATCCCAGAAGAAGGTGACAAATAGAAAATTTCTGGCATACGGTCAACGGACCAAATGTCAAAATCATGTAGCAATTATACTTAGGGATATTAAATCTAGGTCTAGTCAAGTTGTACATGCGAAGACACGAATTTTTTTAGATGAGTAAAATAAGAAATGAAGATTTGGGAAAAGAAATCAAATCTTGATTGTTTATGGAGCTGGAAAATGCCTCGATTATCATAATTATGGAAAATATAGTAATATTAAAGCTGATGGCTTGATGCAGAGAACCCTACAGCCGACCTGGCTCATTTAATTTTAAGAGATATGCTGGGAACAACGAGATCTTCTTGATAATATACTTTAATTACAATGAAGGATCCGTCTTTGTATTTAATACAACCCCAACAGCCATGGCTTACCTAGGCGATTATTGGGGATCTAATAGAAAATTTGCAACTTGGGAGGGACAGATTTGAACAAAGTTCGTGGAAACTGGAAAGAGACCTTGCCCTCTTTCTCTTGTCTTTTTCTATTTTTCATTTCCTCTTTTCCCAAGCTTTCGTAAGCTGGAAATTAAGTTCGAGAATCTTGCATGTTAACTTAAAATGCAAGGAAAGAAAAAAGTTTACAAATGAGTCAGTCAAAGGTGCTCGAGAGCCGACCCGATCATCACTCGACTACTAAACAACGAAAAGAAAAAAAGGGGTTTACCCATAAAAGAAACTCAAGAGTTATTAAATTTTCCCACCCATTTTTTCTTTCTTCAAAAGGTCGGGCAATTAATCATGGGGTTTACATCTTATAGTATATACTTTCGAATAAGTAGTTTTTTTACACCCATTTTGGCCGGAGTTCTCTTTTGGCAATATTAAAATCACACTTTCCAACCTAAACCAGCTCTTGGGGAGAGGTCTATAGTAGGTCGGACGAAACCAATAGGTCCATACCAAAATGAGCCACGACCAAGTTGATTACATTTTTTTTTTTAATTGAGAAACCCAATTGAAAATCGAAACATAGCTAGCCGCATAAACTCCTCGAAATGGTTCCTGCTATTATTGGCAAAAAAAGGCCTTCAAGAGAGTTCTTTTTGCTAGATATACCACAACTTAAAGGTGGTCTCATTCAATAAATAGTAATCTTAGTTGGTAGTACTAAACATCACCCTATAAAAAAAGTTTTTAAATTCACCCACTATACATATATACCTTGTTCGTCGATTTCTTTTGCTTAAAAAAAAGAAATAAAAATTTATAATACTCACATTGAGCTAATTATAGCCCAAAAAAGGGGCTAATGCTTTACTTTTCTTGCAAGGGTTTAATTATATTCATATAAATAATGATAAATACGCCCAATTTTTTTTTTTTTAAAAAAGGTTTTGCAAGGCCAACGGGAATGAGGAGGCCGTTGACTAAATGTTCCCTAGGTCTATTTCCTCTTTTAGTTTACCTTTTCCCAACATGGTTTTATGTGCATAAATATTCAAATACAACCATCAACATAAAGCTTCACACGTACCAAGGCAAAGACAATTTGACTTCCAGCCCCGCCGTCTCAAAGGCTCAACCAAAAGGCCTCAAAACAGCTACATGATTGCAATTAGATCCCTTTCATCATCCAACAGATCAAAGGTCAAAAAGAGAAAGTCCGGTTAATTTTGCCATTTTGAATAAAGATGTTTGTGACTATTTTATCTCTCTTTTCTGGGGTAAAAGATTGGCTACACAGAACAAAGGAGACTTTATAAAGGGAGGAGCTTTTTCTTTTTGCCCCTTTTTTCTTCTAGGGTTTTCTCAAGTCATTATTCCTGGTGGGCATTGCCGATTAAGTGAGGCGCATATACATAAGATGTCAAGTAGATAATAGTAATTGATTAGTTACACTGCATCACCATTGTGACATGATGAATTCTTCACATAGATACTTTCTCATATCCCATGTCAAGATTGCTACAATTTTCTTATTCTCTCTTTTTTTTTTTAATGCTTATCTCTTTCCCCTCAACCTAGATGATGGAATATCATTAGTTGCAGAGACTTTTTCCTTTTCCAACCAAACCAGAGTTCTCATGGCATCCTAATCCATTGTCGAAGCTTCCAATTTTGGTTAACTATTTTGTCACGACAAATTGTGGAAGTATAGATGCAACATTGCCAATTGCGCCTTCGTAGGAATTGTTTGCTGTGATTTTCATCTCTTCGATGCCGAGGATATCTCGATCATGACGCATTCAAATCATCTAATTTTCTCCTCGATGTGACTCAAAATGGAAGAATGCGGGACACTATATATGACAAGAGAAGGAAAATTGATGCAAGATCGTGAATCAAGTGCAATTAAAGCATGGGCCGTCAGATCAGCCTTCAAGTCCAGTGGGTAACGTGATTCACAAAGTCACTGGGCTTGAGCTACCTAAATCCGGCCTTTATTTGATTTTCTCGTCTGCACGGCCTCCAGAAAAAGATTTCGTGACTTATTTTTCAAGATAAACTTGTACCTTCGTTACCAAAATGAATTCGTCAAAACAAACAGAGTCCCCAAATTTCCATCCTTCCGCGGGAAAATTCCGATGAATGTGGTCTGGACATTCCAAAATCTACGAAGGACCGAAATACAATGGGATAAAAAGACAATGGACTTATGTAGTCCTTAGGGCGTACATGATAAAATTTCTACTTCTCATTTCTTTGTTTCTTGTTTCCTGCAAACGGGTTTGGAACAAAAACTGCCGTTTGGTAACACAATTTGATTTTTCTATTTTTGAAACGATTTCTATTCCGAAATAGATTTGAAAAATAAATCATAAGTTAAAATTTTTAACTTCTCAATTTCTGAGAAATCAATTTCTATTTCAGAAATTTTGTCATGCGCACCCTTAGTCGTAGATCCACAATATTTGATGCGATGGGAGCCATTAAGTCCGTAAGACGTAAAGTACGAAATTTAAAGATTTTATTGAGGTTTTTCGTTTGGAAATTTCCTGATTCTGAAAACTATCCCATGAAAAGAGGGACAGTTCTACTAATCCGTTCCTTAAAAAATCAGATTCTTTGCTCCATGCAGGAAAATTTCCGAAAGAGTTGTTACATGTAAAAAAATATCGGCCAAAAAAGATTATTGACCGCCTGATTTCCGGTTAAATTGTTGGCAACATACCAACACCTTTATAAAATTATCAACTTTCTTAGATAGCTTTCAACTTCTTGAATATTATTAAATGTTATTTATCTTTTTTGCCAACACCTTAAATTTACCGATCATTATATTGAATTAACTAATTTTATTTGAGTAATTACCAACCCTTTTGCTAATCAAGTTACTAACTAGAAAAGTTGGTAAATCAGGGAAAAAAAAAACAAATAGATACTGGCGTGGATCACTTAAATTAATTTTAATAATTTCATGTAAGAGTGGGTGAATTTAAGATGCACTTAATGAAGATTAATAAAAAAAATTTGGTAAAAATAAGAAAAGACAGTTATTTAAAGAAAGCTGGTAATGAAAAACTAATTGGTAACTTAATTCGAGAAAAGTTGGTATTTCACTCCAATAAAAGTTGGTAAATTATAGAAAGAATTGGTAAACTTTTAAGAGTTACTAGGACATGCAAATAAATGTTTGTAAATTATAAACAATTTGGTAAATAATTTTTTAGAAAATGTCTGCAAACAACTCAAATAAGTGCTGGTAACTCAATATTAGGTAACAATTTTACAGGAGAAAAGTTGGCTAGTTATGCCATTTGACATTGGTTATCTACAAACAAACAAACAAAATGTCAGTAAATGTAAGGCTGCTGACCAAAAACAAATATATAAATTTGTGACTCGATAGTAATCTTGATAAATAAGCAATTCAAATGAGAGGTGGTTAAGAAGGTAACTAACTATTCATGCTAAGCTTAGAGAAAGAGAACTCGAAACAAAACCCGGCAATCTTTAGCGCCCTTCGGCGACCAGAGATGCCGAGAACGTCAGCGAAGAGATCGACATGCTCCGCGGCACGACCGAGCTCGTCGCGCTAGTGCTTCCGGGGAAGTCCCGAGCTTCAATTATGTCGCTCAAGTTGTCGGGCAGTCTCGAGACTCCGTTCAAGTACTGAACCACACTAGACATGCTGGGCCTAGCGGCTGCCACCGCATGCGAGCAGTAGAGGCTGAGCTTCAATGCCAGTTCAGCTTCTTCGGCTGCGTAGTCGTTCCGGAGGCTACCATCCACGACCTCCAGAAGATCTCCCCTTTCCCAGCAGTTTAGCACCCACTCGGCCAGCAGAATTTGATCTGCTGGCGCTCTAGGATGCAGCGGCCTCCTGCCACAAACGACCTCCAGCATGAAAACCCCGAATGCGAACAAGTCAGTGCTCGTGCTCGCTTTGCCGGTCCGGGCAAGTTCAGGTGCAATATAGCCCAGCGTACCTGCCAAGACTGATGTTTGGGGGTCGGTACCGTGGTCGGCTAACTTGGCCAGGCCGAAATCTCCTAATCTCCCATTCATTTCGCCGTCTATCAGGACATTGCTGGCTTTGATATCCCGGTGTATGACCACTTGTGCCCATTGCTGGTGCAAATAGAAGAGCGCCGCCGCCACGTCTTTCAAGATCTTGTATCGCATTCCCCAATCAAGCGTCAATTTCGGTTGCCCGTACAGGTACTTGTCTAGGCTTCCATTGGGCATGTAATCATAGACTAGGAAAAGTTCTTGCTTGTGCCTGCAATAACCGACGAGCCTGACGAGGTTTGGGTGTCGAAGGCGGCCAATGGTGGCAATTTCTGCGATGAATTCTCTCATCCCTTGGTTGGAATCATGGGCGACCCTCTTCACCGCGATCTGCATGTTCGACGCCAGCAAGAGTCCTCTGTACACTCGGCCGAACCCTCCTTTCCCAAGAAGCTCTCTGTCCTTGAAGCCCTTTGTGGCGGCGAAGAGTTGCTTGTAGGTGAACTTATGCGGTCCATACTGGACTTCCCAATCTTCCAACACTTCCCTAGACCTCCTCTTCCTTGAAACCAAGATCGCACCGAAAATTAAAACTAGGACAAAAGTAGCCGCCGATAGGGACAGAACTACTGCTAAGATCTTCTTTATATTTCTGTATCCTCCATTTCCTCCAGCGCCTATAGGTAGTTTAGGAAGCCAAGACGCTTCGATGTCTTCAGCTTCGCCATTCATTTTGAAGTTCCAGGCCAATATGTAATGAGATGTTGAAGATGTTTCTGCAAACGATGAGAAGCCGACATACATGTACTCGTCCATGTAAGAAGAAAAATCTTGCGTCAAGGTCACGAGAGGGACACTAGGTCTCGGCGTATTAACCGGATATAAGGTGACCTTGACTTGGTTGTTGGCGCTGTTGTACTCCACCCAAGTTTGGATCGGGTCTCCTGCTTTGAGCATGAGATTCGAACTCCCATATTGATTGTTACTGACGATCCGGTCGAGTTCAAGTACAATCATGTTGTTCGAACTGTTCCAGTAATTGGAATTGTTCATTGACCAGGCACTGTTGTGCGGCCAGATTCCAGGAATCCCCTTAGAGGGTGAAATGATGAAGGAAAATCCGCTCCCATCTGAAAGGTCTGCAGAAGGAACAGCGAAGACAAACGTCGTAGAGAAAGAGAAGACATTACCAGTCGAGGAATTCTTGAACTGGAGGGGACTGCTGTAATACATGTAGCCCGCATCTTGTGTGGTCGAGTTCGTGACGACGATTACACCATTGGAATCTACCTCGAGGACGCCTTCAAGCTTTAATAGCCCATAGAAGCTGAAATTCGCCTGAACGGCGTCTGAATGTGCCACCTTTAGAAGCAAGAACACCATGAAAATGAAGCACGACATGGCTAAAGGCGGAGTCATGAATCTAGGAAGAACTCAAGATTGCTCGACTGGCCAAAGGAATAATATAGTCTCTTAATATTGAAATACCAACTTGAAACAGGTTAGTGTGAAAGAAACACCTCATAATTGCCTAGATTCCAACTGCCATTGTCCTCTGCAATTGATCAAACAAATATTGTTCGTATGAGGTTTCTTGCATTAGAAAACAGGATATTCATTCAAACATGACCTGCATTTTTGCGTTTTGAAATCGAGTTACTTTCCGGGGCGGTGCAGACTTGGGGATGATGAGAAAAAAAACAGTGACTTTTACACTGTCCCTCATCCTATCACGATTATAATAAGTACATCAGCTGGTTCAAAAGGTCATGTGCCGTACCTTGGACAAACAAACATTGATTTCTTTGACCATCTAGTATATCTACTTAGGTGGGCTTCCAGAAGAGATATAGTTAATAAATCATTCTTTTCCCTCCATTCAAATTGCCTCATGGATTATAGCAGGTTTGACCAAAGGATGAAGAACGCGGATTTGCTTCCTAAGCACCTATATATATAGAGAGTTTCTAGGACATGACCTTTTAATTTGTCAACTTCATAAAATTGGCTAAATGGCTATGCGCTTGGCCTCCCGTTTCAAAAAGTGATAAGTTTTCGAATCCTACCGTCACCGATCCCTTGATGCCATTGCCACCCTAAAGTCACCCATCCATGCGACTATATAATTATCCACCCTAAAATCACCAATCCATTCTAGGATATGACCTTTTAATTTTTAATTTTTAATTTTTTTTTTGGAACCTAGCAATGTGATTTATCTTATGATGAACCGGTATTAACTGCCCAACTAGCTTGACTCAAAGATTATTAACATTCGGTCAAATATGGTAATATCGAACCGACCAAGTAGACACGTGAAATTAAACAAATAGAGATATATGTTTCCATAGTTTTAAAGCTTGTCGCAATAATATAATATGAATTTTCAAATTTTCAAATAGTGCAGTTAAATTCTATAAATGGTAAGCTCCGATTAAATAATGGAAAGAAAATGATGGGATGGCTTCAGTTAGTAATTTTTCTGTCCCACGTGGCTGTTTGCTTATCTGAGTCGTTTCTTCCCCCTTAACCCTTCAAATCTTGTAATTACTTCTCCAAGTTGGACGTCCAACTCGTCTTCTTCGTGTGAGCTCTAAGTGCAGAGAGAGAGAGAGAATCAATATTTGGAGGAAAAAATCGAGGGAATTGGAGGGGAAAAGCTGGTTGGAGAGAAGTAGATTCCTTCGTCTAATACGCGTTAAGCATTCACTGCTCTGTCAAGGCTGCATTTGGCTTTGGAATCGCACGGGTATGCTAAGGCCTGCTTCTAGGGTATTTCCAAAGAGGGTTTTTATGTATGGTCAAATTCTTCAATTTGTTGGGACCGATTGGTTGTTGAGCAAAATTTTCAAAAAATGCTGCCCATCATCGCATTTTTTTTTCTCTTGTAAGTTCAATGGGCAACGATAAGATCGCGGCAACAATTTTCTTTGAACGTTAGCTTTCAAGTTGGACCACCTAGGGGTGTCGATGGTTCGGTTCGGTTCATTTTTTTTTGAAAAACCGAAAAAATCAGTTTTTAATGCGAACCGAACCGAAAAAATCGAATTTTTCGGTTCGGTTCGGTTTTTGACACCCCTAGGACCACCTAGTGAATATGTAGGTGGAAGGGTCGCTCTTATCGAAATAGACTTACTTACTAAAAGGGGGATTTTTATTTTTTCAAAGTAATATTTCATTCATTTTCACAAAAATACAAAAGAGAAATATTGCAGTCCAATTATAAACCAAAACAAATCCAGAACAACTTCAAAATAAATAAATAAAACTCTAAATAACAAGATGAATTATCAAAACAAAATCAGAAGTCACACATTCAAAAAGTAGATCTATGATTTTTTTATTTTTAAATCAAAATTGACAAACAATCACTGAATATATCCTCGGTAATAAGCACACATCGAGATTTTCAACTATCGCTATAGTTTTTCCTTTGAGCGGTCCGACACATAGGTTCAGTAACCCAACACCATCACTATTCAAAGTAACAAGGTTAAACGAACACAAATCCAACACTTGTGAGAGCAAAACATTCACGAAACTCATTCGATCTCTTTTGAAATTGGACTTGTATATCAATGAAATCCAAGGAAAGCAAAACCCCAAAATCACACACGCAAAAATCCCCAAATCTATACTAGATTGAAGTAGAAATCTCCCTAAAACGGGAGAGAGAAACTTTTAGATCTAAATTAAACCAAGAGAAAAGCTCCTCAAAACAAGAGGAAAGCAAGGAAAAGAAAATAGAAAATCAAATCAGCCAAAGAAAAAGAAAAGGAGAGGAGAGGGAAAGATTGTTAGAAAAATATTAAAATACCTGAAAACAATATTAATAATTATTGAAAATACATTGAAAAAGATTAGAAAATAAAATGAATTATCTGAGGCATGCAAACATTGTTCTTAAAGATAATTCCACCCCTCAAAGTACGAAACTCGATGTGTAAGGTTATAACAGCTATTCTCTCAAGATACAACAGATCTTCTTGTATGCTCCGCACTAAATATTAGAATGAAACATAAATAACATTATGTGTATAACCTAGCAATGAAAATAAAAATACATACGGAAAATAAGAATAAAGAAATAAAGATATTTTGGTTTTGAAATATCGATATCACTTTCCAATTATATTTGAAGAAGCAATTTATAGGTAAAAGAAAGAGAGAACCATTAAGAAACAATTACAATAAATTGGTATTTATTGAAGAAGATGACCATTGTATAACTACTACAAAATAAATCCAACATTATAAACCGTTAGAAAGTCGTTATACGGTGTTACATGATCGTTAAATAACCATTATAAAACGTTACAAAACCATTTTTTTATTAATGGCAAACAAAAATCATTACAAATTGATAATAGTTTTCAATATTTCAAAACTACTAAAATATCCAACAAGATCTAGCCCAAACCCTTTCCAATCTAGGTTGAAGAAGACGCCTGTGTGAAGGTGAAAAGGAGAGAAGAGAACTTTAGAGGAGAGAAGCGTGTCACTACTTTCCAATCTTATGAAAGGGTTCACTCTCGCAATAACCAACACTATTGTGGCTTAGGTTGGGTGTAACCTAACTCTATTACAAAATTAGTGGAAGTAGTACGCTCGAAAAAGAAGTATGTCATCATTTTGGTGAAATTGTACAATTAATCTTAAAATTATTATACGGATATCAATTAAGTACACAATTTTTTAATTTTGCTAATTTAGTCATAATGTGTGAAATTTTGATATAGTCATTCTAACCAATCTTAACCAAAAAATCATTCACATGGTGATGTACCATATAGGACCACTAGCAATGATTGGACTGCTTCATCAACGAAAATTGGCTAAAAAGATTACATTAGAATTTCATGCAAAGGTTTATGATTAAATTGGCAAAAGTGAAAAAGTTATGATTGAATTAATATTTGCATAATAGATTTATAATTAATGGTGTAATTCTCCATCAATTTGGATGGAGCTACCAAAGGAACTTGATTCCACCGACATTACAACTTTTTGGACTTTTGCACTATTTGAATTTTGTGACTCAATTATTGCACGACTTTCGATGCCCTCACCCTAAAAAAAAATAAAGAAAGAAAGGAAATTCCTCAATTGATGTCTTAATTAAGAGGGGTCAACGAAGAAAATGGAGACTCTTTTGTAGCTGCTGATAAAACAAACATAGCAGCACTCAACCGAATCCACGCAATGAACCGTTTCATGATATTTGCTTCACTAATACGCAAGTGGTAAGTGAGAATAACGTCTTAGGCCAATGAATCATCACGCGTGAATTATATCATGCAAATTAAAGCCCATTAGGTCCAGAAAGCCCAATCATCCACGCAAACATAAGAGTTTTCTGATCCATCAGATCGAGCCGGGCCGAGCTGGGCCTATGTTAAGAAAGAAATGAAAATTGCAAATGGCCAAGCATGCTGAAATCGACACTATGGAGATGAATAAGCATGATGAGCCACATTACATCTATAGGGAAATTTTTTCGTAAAGCAGAAAAAGTTGATTGGTGTATGAAACATGTAGCATGCATATTCATTCGAATAGAATGAGGATTATAGCTTGGTCTCACTATTTTATTGACGGATGATGGAATTCATATATTAGAATGAGTTTGGATAATATTGGTGTCATTTTTTAGGCTTTGGTTTCATTTGAGCGACTATGCTAATGGCATTGCACGATTTCTTTATTTGCAAGAATCGGGATCACCCAAAATTGTGAGTTTCACAGGCTAGTTTTTGTAAAATACTTGTGGGATCACATTCATCTACCTGGTGTTAGATGAATATGTGGTTCAATTTGAATATGTTGCTTGAAGTTGCACCATAAAAATTGTTAAGTAGGGAGCCAAATAAGAGAATAGGAAGGATTTTATAAGATTTATCGCTGTTATAATATGTAAAATTTTATGGGACCATTATCAATTGATGTACAAATTCAAGCAGAGAACGACAGGAAATACGCTAAAAATCTTACCAATGGTTATGTACTCAGCTTTAATGTCGTATCAGAGTATAAAAATTGGCAATTTTTAATTTTAAGGACACGTTTGCTTTCCAGAAAAGAAATAATATGGAATTCCTAAAAATAATTGTATTTGGAAAAATTAATCAACGAATCCTAAAAGAATATAGACAATCATTTTGAGAAAATATATTTCCAAATCATTATTTTTCCGTAAAATGAATGGTGCCCCTCAAGACAAGAAGTTATCATAGGTATACTCCATTTTAGGTTGCAACTATTCTTTATTATAGTTAACAATTAGATATACTCGATATTATTATATATGAAAACTATTTTCAAAAATCTTTTATCAAACCAAGCATAAATATCTGATTGAGATACTCAATAGTCAATATGACACCACTCATTCTCTCAGCCTTTCGCGGGCCGAGTGTTGTCGGATATTGCAATGGCTTCTTCGTCGCCCTTCGCGTTTAGTTCAATTCCTCGCACCTTCTTTCATCAATTAATTGTTTTTTCCTTTCCTTATACCCCTTGAGTTTGTATAAATTTTCTCAATCGTACTCAGACTTTTTTTGTGTATCATGATGCTTTTGCTATCCTACCAACTTTTTTGGCCATTGGATGATGGATGATGGCCCCGTTGGCCCTTGGGCTGGCCAACAAGGGTTTCGTGGCACTCGCCTAAAGGGCCAACAATTAACCAAAAAAGAAAAAAAAATAAAAAAAAAAGGAAAAACAATAAAAATTTCAAAAAATGTTTAGAAACTATTAAATTTTGTCAACATAGCGCCGGCATGTCATATAAGACTGTTGGCATTGACTAAACTACCATGTCAATGATTTCCAGTCAAAATTGGCCGTATGACTCAATTGACATAACTTGAAAACGGTTTAGAATTAAATTGACAAAAGTATGATAGATTTAGGACTTTTTGTGCAACTTTCCTGATTAAATAGAGAACCTTAGTTTAAGCCACTCAATTCACAATTTCAAAAATATAAACTAGACCAATTAATCTACCTCAACCTAAATGTCCATGTTGAATGATTATTCAAACGGTCTGTTAAATTTGACCCAGCATGCAATGGCGTTCCTGAATTTTTGATTTGTTCATTGTTGTATTTGATTTTAGCTGAATATGCAATGTTGTCCATAAAATTTAGATTTATTTAATGTGGTCTTTGAACTTTTGGCAAATGTTCAATTTAATCCCCAAACTATATGAAAATATTCAATGTTATCCTTCCATTAACTCAAGTTAATGGAATTTTCTAATTTGGCTTCCAAAACAGTAAGTTTGAATGATGAACAAAAAAATAACATTACATGTGGATTATCCACGTAAACTATTCAAGGCAAATTAGTGACTAAACTGAACAACTACAAAAAATTCATGGACCATAATGAATAAATTGAAAGTTTAGGAACGACATTACATATTAGGTTAAAATTCATAGGCCATAATGAATAAATTTAAAATTCAGGAATAACATTAAATATTGAGTTAAAGTTTATGGACTATTGAGGTAATTTCCCATATACATATGTAGCCATGTGATTAGCAGGCCTATTCACATAAATCATGAATGCAATTTTTCCGCCTCCATCGAGCCTACTTGCGATCATTGTTGAACAACAAGAACTTTTTTTTTTTTTGATCGGAAAAGAAACTATTATAAACGATCAGCAAACCAGCGGGAGTGTGCCGCTTCAGTACAGATTAAATCGAAAAGAGCAGGGGGGGAGTCAGCCCAGTTCGCCGGGAGCAGATGATGGGCTTGGGCCTTTGCGGCCCAGTCAGCGACAAAGTTCATTTCCCTCGGACAGTAACGAATTCGCAGGTTAGGGAAAGAAAGAAGCTTCGCCGCCGCTTCCGCAAAGAGGGCTCTATGCATCCATGGAATACAGTTGGGATTGTTGAAAGCTTCTACCGCAGTTTGACAGTCAGATTCAAGCAGGATCTGTTGGTGATTCCATCCTTTGTCAAGCAGATATTGGATTGCTTGATTAACAGCCTGTATCTCCGTTTGCAGGGGGGAGACAGAGGAGGTGTTGCTCGCATGACCACCCAGCAGCTTACCAGTGGAGTCACGACACACACAAGCAACAGAACTTGGGAGCAAAGGCGTGGTGAAAGAGGCGTCGACATTGACCTTCAAGACGCCCGGATCGGGGGGACGCCAGCTTTGAGACAAAAGACGACAATGAGGGTGGCGGTTGTGCAGTGATCTGGAGCCTGGTCTAGCAGAAAGGTTGACGGTAAAGCCTCCTTGGTCAGTGACATCAGAAGCTCGGAGGCGGGTGGTAACTGGGCTCTGTGGTTGCAGACCCTGGTGTGAGCAGCTTTCATGGCAGTTTCGGTAGGATCGGGCGAAGCTTAGGGCAGCAGCAACAACCTGGTGAGGATTGCGGATCTGTCGACGAAAAACAAATTGGTTCCTGGCTTTCCAGATGTGCCACAAAACAGCAGCTATAATGGCTATATCCTGTAAGTCGCTGACCTCATCTATTAATTGTAGTAGCCAAGCGTCGAAGCGATGTGGTTGCAAGTGCTGAACCGTAAAAGGCACCTGCTGATTGGACCAGACCTGAGTAGTCCATGGGCAATGGAAAAAGATACGTTCCGTGGACTCTGGTACTGGGGAACGACTGCTGTGTTTACATAAGCGACATAGTGGATTGGGTAGGACATGGCGATTGTATAGGTTTTCAGTTGTGGCTAGAGCATTCTGGCATAGCAACCATAAGAATATGCGTAGTTTGGGAGTAGTCGGCACCTGCCAAAGGGTTGTCCAGAGTCTGCGGGGTGCCTGATAGGAAGATGTAGCTTGATGGTGGTGGTTACTGCTGTCGCATAATCTGATATGATGATAGCCACTCTTGACGGTATAAAAGCCGTTTAGACACCCTTTCCAAATCAGCTTATCTTGTGTGTATTGTGGCTTAAGCTTAATATTGAGGATTTCGTTGACTATGCTCTCGTCAAAGCTGGCCTGTAATAGGGGAATCTTCCATAACTGTTGTTCTTGGTCAATAAAAGCAGCTACCAGAGAAGGTTCATCTCTCGGGGCAGGTCCGCCAATGACTCCGATAGGAAGCCACTTATCCTCCCGAACCCGTATCTGCTGTCCGTCTCCAACCGACCATTGCAACTGGTGGGAAATAGAATCGCGGCCAAGCAAAATGCTTTGCCATCCCCAAGAGGGTCGGGCGCCTCTCTCTGCATGCTCGAAATCTTTAAAAGGGAAATAAAGCCCTTTAAAGAGCCTACACCATAAGGAGTCAGGTTGTTGGAGAAATCGCCATGCCTGTTTCGCCAAAAGAGCTTTATTAAAAGTAATGAGGTCCCGGAAGCCTAGACCACCCGCATCTTTACGGCTCTTCAGGTGTTCCCAGCTGCGCCAATGGATGCTCGATTTTGTTCCTTGAGACAGCCACCAAAAAGTAGCCACCTTTTTTTCAATAGATTTGCATAGGGAGAGCGGAATCTTAAATATAGACATGGCATAGTGAGGAATAGCTTGTACAACCGCTTTGATTAAGACTTCCTTACCGGCTTTCGAAAATAAATGTTCCTTCCAGCCATCCAGTTTGGAATTTACTTTTGCTAGAATCCAGGAAAACATTTCCTTTTTTGATTTCCCCCAGTCGGATGGGATGCCTAGGTATTTTCCGGTCTTCGTCATCACTGGGACTCTCAATTCGCTAGCAAGGGTTTCTTGCAAAGCTATAGGACAAGCACTGCTGAAAGAAATACCAGACTTATTACGATTCACAACCTATCCTGTGGCCAAGCAGTATTGATTTAATATATTGGCTAGGTTTTGGCATTCTAGCCGAGTCCCTTCGACAAAAAAAATGGCGTCATCAGCGAAAAAAAGGTGAGATAAAGTGGGGTACCTGTGGTTGAGTCGAATACCTTTGAGGTGGCCGATGTCCAAAGCTTGGTGTATGAGGGTTGAGAGGACATTGGCCACTAAAATGAATAAATAGGGGGAAAGTGGGTCGCCCTGTCTTAAACCTCGCTTCATTGGAAAAGGAGGAAGAGGTTCGCCATTGAATTTGATACTCAAAGAAGCAGTAGTTACACACTCCATCACCCAATTGACCCAGATAGCATGGAAACCCATCCGAAGGAGATAATCTTGTAGGAAATCCCATTCAACACGATCATAGGCTTTCTGCATATCAAGTTTAAGGACAGCCTTGATCTTGTGCTTCCATTTTCTTATTCGTAGTTGATGCAGAACCTCTTGAACCATTAAAATGTTATCCTGGATTTGACGGCCACCAACAAAAGCACTTTGTTCTGTAGAGATGAGATCCGGTAGGCAGGGTTTCAAACGGTTGGCTAGGACCTTTGAGATGGTTTTATAAGAAAAATTACAAAGGCTAACTGGTCTATACTGGTCTAAGCGTTCCGGGTTGGAAGTCTTTGGGATCAAAGTAATGTAGGTCATGTTAAGTGTAGGGTTGAGGACTCCCGAGGTAAAAATTCTTGCACTAAGTTAAATAGATCATCTTGTAAAATATCCCAATGAGCCTGATAGAATTGACCATTTAAACCGTCTAGGCCAGGAGCCTTAGTAGCTCCCAATTGAAAGGCGGCTGTGCGGACTTCCTCCTTTGTTAAATCAGCTATAAGAGAGGCGTTCATCGCTTCAGTAACCGTTGGCGGACATTGTGCCAAGATTGGGCCGTAGTCACGTTGTCCCCCCGAGGAGTAGAGAGTCCCAAAGAAAGCTTGAGTCATTTCCTTAAGATCGGTGGGGTCCCGAACCCATTGCTGATCAGTGTTTTGAAGCATGCTTATTCTGTTACGCTGGCGTCGCTGGATGGTGGTGGCATGAAAGAAAGCAGTATTCCTGTCGCCCTGTTTTAGCCAGTTCACTCTAGATCGTTGAGCCCAGTATTCTTCCTCTTGCTTCCACAGGTTCTGGATTTCCTTTTGTAAAGCGTCAACCCTAGATATGTCAAGGTGGGTGGAGGGTGTATTCATAAGGGACTGAAGTTGGTGCTGTAGGTCAGTAAGATGTCGTTTACTATTGGTGAATTTGGATCTGCTCCACTTTGAGAGGGCTGCCGAAACTCTTGCAAGCCGTTGTGGCAAATTGAGGAGTTGATGTTGAGGATCCTGCTAGGCATTGCAGACTACCGAACGACATTCTTGGTCGTGCAGCCAAAAGGATTCAAAAATAAAAGCTCGATGTCTCTTCGGTGGGGTGATAGTGGTCGTTAAAAGAAGCGGACTGTGGTTGGATCCTATAGGTGGAAGTGCGAAAACTTCAGCTGCCGGGAAGGTAAGCCGCCATTCCATAGAGCAGAAAGCCCTATCAAGCCTTTCTCGAATCAGTGCGTCCCCGTCTCTATGATTACTCCATGTAAAAAGGCATCCCTTACTCTCTAAGTCCATCAGTAAACAAGCACTCAACATGTCTCTAAAAGCAGTCATGCGTTGTATAGAAGCAGGTTGTGCACCTTCTTTCTCCCAAGGGTACATGATGTCGTTGAAGTCGCCTATGCATAACCAAGGTAAAGTATTGAAATGATGAATAAGTTTCAGAACTGCCCATAACCTGTGGCGTGAATGAAGAACGGCCGGCGCATGGAGGCACGTGAGACGCATCATTAGTCCACTTGTCCCATCCGTACATAGAAAATCCAGAAAGTCTGGTGTTTGCTGGTCCACCACTAGAGAAACTAAATCTGTCCAAAAAACTGCAAGACCCCCTGCTAGGCCAACCGGGTGTTCCAAAATGCTATTAGGATACCCGAGTCTTTTTTGTATTTTCTGAAGAAAAGGAGCTTGATGTTTAGTTTCCATCAAGAAAAGAACGTCCGGCTGTTCGCGGGCAACCAAAAACCGTAGAGCTTGAACGGTCAGGGGATTGCCCAACCCCTGACAGTTCCAACTCAGTAGCTTCATTTGTGTGTTGGTGGCTTATTAGGGCTAGCCACCAAAGCCCAACTATTTGTAATGCCAACTTCAAGAACGGGAGTTTCCATTAGGTGGGATTCATCTAGCCCTTCTTTCAAAGGATTATATCGCTTTGCCTTCTTGATGGGGCCTGCCTTGGTACTTAACTTGCTGCTTCTGAGTTTTTTTGCGCTAGTCATAGGTGCTGACCCTTCGGGTAATATTGATGTAGGGAGAGGAAGTAGCGGAGGTTGAGGAGTCACAATATCATCGGGCCGAGGTTTCCAACTAATAGGCTTTGCCACGGTAAAAGACTGACCTTCATCAGATAGCTGCATGATTTCTTTTCCTTTGTTGCATCGTGGCTGTTCTGCTGGCAATTCTGTTGTCTGCACCAGGGGCGTCTCCAGGACTGATTCTTCCGACTCACCTGGCTGCTCAGGAGGAGCATAGAAAGTAAGCCAAAACGGACTGGGTTCCTGGACCTCGGCACGAAGCCATTGACCGTAGTACATGTTTGCCCTTGTTTCAAATTGCGTCTCATCATAAGGAACATCTTTGCAGGTCATTGCATAATGTCCGAGCTTGCCACACGAGTAGCAGAAATGGGAGAGGCGTTCATATCTGAAATCTAACCAAAAATTTCTGCCCTCGAGTCGGAGGAGTTGGCCCGTCTTCAGGGGTTCCAGGAGGTTTATTTCAACTCGTGCACAGCCTGTGCGAATTAAAGCTCCATCCTTACCATCCACTCGGACTTCTAGAACTTTGCCCACATGGCGAACAACTCTTCTAACCATTTCCTCTGTACAGCGTTCTAAGGGAAGGCCAAAAACTTGGACCCAAAAGGCGCAGGTAGAGAAATCATAGCATTGCAGAGGCATATTTGGTGTCCAAGGTTTCAGAATTACTAAATGATTTGCAAAAAGCCATGGTCCTGAATCTAGAATGCGTTTCTTTTATGTGTCAGTTCTGAATCTAATAACATACAATCCTGCATCATGTTGGGAGATATCAACCTGGTCCGTGCGCCAAGCGCGCCGCATTGCATTCTGGAAAGCTTGAAGATTAATGGAGGCATTAGAGAAAATCTTACCCACAAGGCTGAGATGACATTCTTCCAGTTTTGCTGCTGAAGGAGCCTCATCGCACACTTCAATACTCTGTTCTGCCCACAGTCGGCCCAGGCGATGACATAGAGCAGCGAGGCGGACCTCATCAGGTCGTTGGGTAGGCTGTCCAGGAGCGGACATGGGAAGAAGTCCCAGCAAGACAGTGAAAAAACCCGGACCCAAAACAGAGGATTCGAAGGAAAGAGGACCAGCACAATTCAGAAAGCCATCCAAAGAAAATCAGACGAAATACCAGACGAAAGAATCAGTTCAGTTCTGAGGGAACCAAGACACCAGGCGATGCCGACCGTGCCCTTGCATGCAAGAGACGAGAGAATCAGAGCACGGGAGAGGAAAAACAGAGCCCATTTGGGAAAGAAAGGTGGAGGAAAGGTGCAAATGGGTATGGGGGAAACAGAAATTCGGAGCAAAGAGGTGAAGCCATGGGAAAGCCAGCTAAAGGAAGTGAATGTTGCAGGTAAAACAAGAAGGAGAGCGATGAGAGACCATGGTTAGGGTTTAGATTTGGGCGAGAAAAGCTACCAAGGGAGGTAGATGAAGCTCGACAAGACGAGAAATCATTTAGAGACTCTCGTATTTTTTTGTACTTAATAACAAGAACAACAAGAACTTGGTATTATTAAAAATTAATTAGAAGAAAAATCAAACACTTGGAATGAAATAATAAAAAAAAACCTCTCATCCTAGTATTAGATTATCATTAGAATTGTTATAATCTCCGCCAATAAATTAAGCTTATGGGTTGGAATTATTTGACATTACATCAGAGTTTCGATTGAATTTATCCATGCTTATTGTTAAATAATCAGTGCACACATGGATCCTCATCGAATAATCTTACGCTCCCATTCAATAGTTCGATATCCCCCATTTTGAATTGGAGTTATCAACCCAAGTTGAAGACGGACTCTGCTAATTAATGACATTATACTAGCGGGATGCTAATTTAAAACTGACACTTTGCACCCGTGGCATAATCAATCATGACTAAATGTTATAGTTAGGGCAACTATTTAATATCGGTACACTATATTCAAGACACTCGCCAAAAGTTGGCACAAAGGAACACTTAAGTGCCAAAAGTTACGAAAGTGACACTTAAGTGCCAAAATCGCAGCAAAATAGATCACTTAAGTGCTACTGGTGAGAAAATCCGGCCAAAATGCTGACATGGCAATTTTCCGGCAAGTTGCGCGCAAAATGACATCGTTTTGTATGCCGATGTGGCTAAACAAAGTGTCAAAACAACGTCGTTTTGGTATAATTCGAATTTTAATATAATAATTAATTAAATTTAATTAAATTAAATTAATAAATAAATAAAGGGAGGGGAAGGAGGAGGAGGGAGGCAACCGGCGCCCGGGCGTTGGGGCTTAGCCCTCACCGCCGCCTCCCTCCGTCGCCGAGGAGGTGGGGGAGTGTCGGCGGGGCCGCCGAGCTGGGCCGGGGGTCGACGGCCCCGGCCAACCGACGACAAGGGCCGCGACCCTCACCATCGATCAACCGGGCCGCCAACCCCGGCAAGTGGCCTCGGCGACCCTCCCCCACCTTCCGACGACGGTGGGGAGGCGGCGGCCGAAGGGCTCCCCTCGCCGCCGACCGCCTTCCTCCTCCTCCGTATTATTATTATTATTATTATTATTATTATTATTATTATTATTATTATTATTATTATTATTATTATTATTATTATTATTATTATTATTATTATTATTATTATTATTATTATTATTATTATTATTATTATTATTATTATGTTTTAAATTTATTTTAATTAATTTTTATATTATATTAAATTTTAAATTATGCCAAAATGACGTCGTTTTTGTGTGTGTTTTGCTGATTCGACATTCCGGCGAGCCATGTAAGCGAGAAAATTAATAAAAAAAATACCACGTAGGATTTCCGGCGTGGCTCGCCGAATGTGGCACTCAAGTATCTCATTTTTCATAAAAAGTTGCACTTAAGTGTCACTTTCGTAAATTTTGGCACTTAAATGTCCCTTTATGTCAACTTTTGGCACTTGAAACGTTCTTTTGCCCTATATTCAACCATTATTTCTTCCTAACATTAAGTTAGGAATGATTTCGGAGAACAAAAGGAGCCATAATGATCCCCTAGACCCACTTGAATCCACAATTGTATAGAAAATTCTACCCGCATTGAATCTCACTTAAATTTGTGATGGATATATATGTTATGAAATTGTAAATCTTACTATGCAATTTTCAGTTTAGAGAATACCAATAATGTTTCATGCATATCACATCTAAAGTATCCTTGAGTGTAGAAATCAACACTTTCATTGATCCTTCCAATTTCTCGTGCAAAAGAAAGTTGCGTCTTCATTCCAACCAAAATGAAGTTTGAATCTTAAGAGAGGAGGAATTCCGTGGAGAAACCTATCCGATTTGGTGATAAAATGCATGCCAGCCCCATTCTATCGGCCATATAGATGGTGCATATGACTCAAATGACATTCTTTCCGTACAAGGTTCCTATGATAATGCCTCGGAATTGCTAATGCCTAATGACCCTTCCTACCCTTAAATCAATAAATAAAAAATTACAGTCTAGCCTCCCGTCATGAAATAAGCGAGATACATGCATTATGAAGCTTTCTAGCTAAAATCTATATATATGCCCTTTTGCAGGTTAGGTGCATGAATTCTCCCGACGTCTCCACCAAGTTGGCTTTGTTTTTACCTTTACTTGCAATTCAAAAAACGTGTGCAAGGACGGGACAGGATCCTTAATTGGTTTGCTCTTGTAAGTCTTTTTGTTGCTTTTTCAACTCTACTATTCGAAACCCCAGTTAGCAGGGCACATCAATGCGACAGAAGAATGTGCATCCTGAACAGCTCAATCTCGAGGAATAAGACAGAGACATAAGCGCACCCTGATTTGGAAAAAGAAAGAATCACCGAGGACGACACAATCCCGAAGAACGTGCCGAAGTTGAGCATTGTGCCGCCCTTGTAATTCTACGCCTGGGAACATTGTCTAGACTTTTTGCATAAGATTTGACCCCTATTCTCCTTTTGTAGGTTTGTAAATTTTTTCTTATCTTAAAAAGGAAAAAAAAATTGTTAGGCTTATTTCACATTTACAAAATGGTTACGACTTGAATGTGTGTGGTGTGGACTTCTTTACGTGATGTATCACACTTTGTCTTAAATTTGAAATACAATGTATCTAGCAAATCAAATTCATCGTACAAATGTTGAGGTTTAGGTTATCATTATAGCCCAGGTGGCCCCCAAATGAGGTAGGTTCATGTCGTCATGTTTTTTAAAACAAATTAGGTCGAGATTCAACCACGCAATCCGAGGGAAATATTTTCCCCACGCTTTTTCTCCTTCGGTCTTTTTTTTTTTTGGTAAAGGGTAAGAATTTTCTCCTTCGGTCTTTGTTGCTTTCAAACCCTAGAAAAAAAAAACAGCAAACGTGGAGTACAGGTGCGTGCGGGGGACGATTCTGCGCTGAGAAGAGAAATGCATTGAACTTTGTCCGAGGAAAAGAGAGGCGGCGCGCCGACCTTCACTTGCGTCACCATTCATGACGACAAGAATGTAATCTTCTTCAAACCAGAAGTCAATTTTTGACATTTAAGGAAAAGCTACACCGAATAAGCAACCATGTCAAACGTGGAAAACAATATCGTCAAAAAAAAAAAAAAAAAACGTGGAAAGCAATAATGAGCTGGAGTTAATATCCAAAAAAAAAAAAATCATAAATCAATACAATCACGTCATTTTATCTCATACTAATTTTTATATTACCACTTTTCTCAAATTAGTATATTAATGTCACATTCGCCCCTAAACTTATATTCATGCCATAAAAAATCTTAAATCGTACATCGATGTCGCATTTACTCTAAATTAATTTTCATATCACAAGTACTGCAAATTTTAACAAATTTTCAAAATTGCACCGCTTTCATTTTATTTGTAGTAGTTCAAATACTAAAAAGCTTAAAGCTAAAAGCCCAAAAATGCAGGACTTCTCTTCGAACTTTTTTATGTATCAATTTGCCCTCACATGTTATTTTTTCAACATATAACATCTCATGGTGAAGGAGGATGTCCTTTCTTACCCATAGTGTGTATACCACATACAAACAATACAGTCTTGATGTGTTATTTTGGATACATGTTATTTTGGAACTGTGATATTATTATTTCAAAATAAAATAAAATCGACAAACACTTATAAAATGGGCGAATCGATAGTCTTCAGCATCGCATAGAGTGTGCTCTGGTCGCGTGCCCTCCCATAATCGCAATGGGATTTTTTGACAAACTATGCTCGCTAAGGCCGTGTTTGGTAACGTTTCTGTTCAAAAATTATTCTTGAGAATAGAAATAAAAAAAAAAAAAAAACTATTTTTATTCCGGGAAACAATTTTTAAATAGAATAACGCGTTTAGTAAACTTGTATAATTTGTGTTCTTGAAATAGAAAAAGAACATAAATATATTTGGTAAACTTGTATAATTTTTTGTTTTTTTTTTTTTTTTTTTAAATTTTTGATATTTTTATTTATTTTTTTTTTTCTTTTTCTTTCTTCCTTTTGGCCGGTCGCTAGCCTCGCCATGGCCGGCGACCGGCCGATCCGGTGACGCTCCGGTGAGGTCGCTAGCCCTCGACGGCCGGTCGCCGGCCATGGCCGAGGCCGGCGACCGGCCAAAGAAAAAAGAAAGTGTTTTTCGAAAGTGTTTCAGAGAACAATAAACAAAAGAACAAAAATTGTGTTCCGAGAAACAGAAACAAAACCCAAACAAACAAGCCCTAAGTTTCTGTACAACGATAGGATAAAGCCCAACAACAATTTGAAGATGGGTATGCATCTTCCATTATTTTAACCTAAAGAAAACTCCTCAAAAGTCTTAAGAGGCTTGATCAGTGAGGCTCGATGAGAATTTTCCCTGCTAGTAGATACCTGGTTCATGGAAGCCGCCAAGGGAAGTTACCTAGTTGCGACAACCTGCCGTCACAAAGTCGCCTTCCTGATGGGATCCACAGCAGTATTCAAATCAAGGACTCATTGGCTGATAAGTTTCCCTTAATCCCCTCCGCAGGAAAAGGACGCATCGATCGCTCAGCGTGTAGATCACGTCTGAACTTGTCACGCTTTTGCGCCCCATTGGTTTACTTAGTTATCAGTCGCCTGCTTTCCATCCTTACTCAAGTCGCATGGACACATTCTTCTTTGCATAGTATTATCATCCGCTCGCCTTGCATTTTCGACTCACGTGTTCAAATTATACTATTGTCGTCACACCTTACATCATCCAAGGTAGAAATTTTCTGGATTTGACGGCACCTCGTACAAGAATTATTTGAGCCCTATTACATATTTCAGTTAGCGACATCAATCACTGCAAACAATTATAATTATCTATGAATAGTTACTACTGATGGTATCTTTATCACGCCAAGAATAAATATTTAATTGAGATTCCCATTCTATAGCTTAGTATGTTCGGAAATTGCAATGGCTTCTTGGTCACTCTTCACATTTAGTTCAATTTCTCGTACCTTTTTTCACCCATTTATTGCTTTTTCTTCCTTATGACTCTTGAGTTTATATAAATTTTCTCATTCCTGCTCGAGGAAGGGTAGATTTATAGTTATAATCTGTATTCTTTCATATACTAGCAATAGCAATTACGAAACCCGATGGACGATACAAGCATAGGTAAATTGGATCGAGGCCCTACAACCATTGTTCCAACGGTAATTCTATAGTCCACTGAGTGTACTGTATAATATTACCACTCGTCCTCGTAAAAAGGTACAAAAACATCCTAACACGCGGCAATAAGGTATAACCTAGTGTAGTGTTAAAAAAATTCGTAAAAGAACCGATTATACATTACATTATTATACTTTAGAAATTCCCTTGTCCCAGCTGATCTTGAAAAATAAAGTAAGACCAATTAATCTACCTCGGCCCGACTGTCGGGCTGATTCGCATAGACCGTGAGTTGCTTATTCTCTCCAGTAGGGAACAACAAAAACTTAGTATGATTTAAATTTATCTGGAGAAAATTCAAACACTTGGAATTAAATTAAAGAAAATTTCAACCTAATCACGTTACGAATTCATGCTAATCATCTCGACCTAAACCTAAGGCCCAAATACTACCCCTCTCATCCTGGTGTGAGATTATTTGTTGGGATTCTCATGTTCCAAGCAAATAGATTATGCTTTTGGGTTGGAATTACTGAACATCACATCGGAGTTTGATTAAATTTATCCATGCTCCTACTAGTTAATCGGTGCACATGTAGATACTCATCGAATAATCTCACTCTCCCGTTCTTTTAATTGGCATCCTTTAAACCTTGAGGTTGGAATCACGAAAATAAGTTTTTTCCTTTTGGTCGTAAATTACGAAGTGAAGTTGAAGAGGGACTTTGCTAATTAATGACATTATACTAGAGGGATTACAAAGAAATTGGTTACTGATTTTTTGACAACTTTATGCACTAGATGGGTTCTTGAGACTCATAAAAGAAACCCTAAAATAACTGTCTTATTGGCAATCCATCCTCGCTAGTTTAAAACTTACACTTCGCATCCTTGACGTACTCAATCTTGACTAAAATTGATACTGTTAGGACAACTATTCTAGACATATCAAATGCGTGTCGAATCGGGTCGGGTTTGGATCGAATAAAAATAAACTAATCCAATATTAATCCATTTCCATCTATTATAAATCTTATAATGCATACCCAACCTAACCCACATAATCTTCCTCCCTTTATTTTTATTTTCTGATTCATCTTCTTCTCACCTACTCTGTAATCAAGTGAGCCTATCATCAAGCTCCCTATAGTTAGGCTTGTTTATCTCGCAACTTACGGAGTCCACGAAACGCGTCGCAAGCGAGTCAACGAAAATTGGATCTCATGGCGAGAAGCAAAGAAACGTTGGAAATGGAAAGAGAAGAACATTGTAGAGAGAGATAGAGCCAGAGAGGTAGAGAGAGAAGCTACTAAATGATCTGCTCTCTCTCTCTCTCTCTCTCCGCTCCCGCGAAGAAGGAGATGGCGATGAGGATTGATTATGATATTGTGCTATGTAAGTGGATCTGGGGTTCGCCTGAGCTTGATCAACTGAGCTGAAGCTCAGTGACGGCAGAATAAGCAGCGGGCCAAGTGAGAAGTGATCGGAGGCGATGGCCGACTGAGAGCAAAGGTGTTGGTGATGGAGATCTATAGCTAGGGAATCATGACTTGTGGGTCTAAGTTGAGTTATTTATGGGTAGACCCATTTATAACCCATTTTTCAATTATAATCTTTTGTAATAAACCCATTTCAACCCCATATTAAGGTTTCAACTAACCCATTTTCTATCCAATCCATTAAATGTGAGTTAAATGTGTCATTGACCCATTTTGCCACCCCTAAAATATCCTATATCGGTGCACTATGTTCAACCATGATTTCTTCCTAATATTAGACTAGTTTGGATTAATTCCAAAGAAAAGGGAAGCCATGATGATCCTCCTAGATCCGCTTGAATCTACAATAGCATGGAAAGTTCTACCTACATTGAGTCTCGCTTGAATTTGTCATAGTATATTCAAACCTGATGATGCAATATTCAAATTAGAGAACACCAATATTGTTTTCAGCATATCATATCTAAAGAATTTTTTAATATAGAAATCAACCCTTTCATTTGTTCCTTTCAGTTTCTCCTACAAAAGTAAGTTACATCTTCATTCCAACCAAAATGAAATTTGAAATTGAAGAGAGGAAAAATTCCGTGGAGAAACCTATCCAATTTTTAACGAAGGAAGTTGTGATATATGAAACGTTGTAAATGTGGAGATAAAATGCATGCCAACCTTGAACCGTTGCCATATAGATTGTGCTTATGACTAAAATAACATTCCTTCGGGTACAATATTCTCTATGATAATGCCTGGGAGTTGCTAATATGGTTGGACCCTCCCTACCCTTAAATCAATAAAATAAAATAAAAAATTATGGAGTCTAACCTCTAGTCACGAGATAAGCAAGATACATGCATTATGAAGCTTTCTAGCTGCAACCTAGACATGGCTGTTTGCAGGTCAGGTGCATGAATTCTCCTGACTTCTTCGCCAACTTGGCTTTCTTTTTACCTTTACTTGCAATTCAAAAAACAGATAAAAGGACGGGCTAGGATCCTTAATTGGTTGCTCTTGGAAGTCTTTTTGTTGCTTTTTTCTACTCTACAAGTTGAAACCCTGGTTGTCAGGGCACATCAATGCGACAGAAGAATGTGCATCCTGTACGACTTACCACAACGAATGAGACAGAGAAAAGCGCACCCTGATTTGGAAAGAGAAAGAATCACCAAGATCAACCCAATCCCGAAGAAAGTGCCAAAGTTGAGCATCGTGCCGCCCTAGTCATTCTATGCCTGTGAAAGTTATCCGGACTTTTTTGCAGATGATACGTTTGGTTTTGTTTGATTTGACCCCCATCCTCCTTTCGTAGGTTTATACTTTTGCTCATCTTAAAAGGGAAAGAAAATTGATGGACGTTATAATTATCCTGTATTTACAAAATATTTACGACTTGAGTACCATATCGAAACCCTAATTCTATATGTGATCTAAACTTATGTAGACGATATGTAGAGTTTTATATGAATATGATCTCTTTTAGGATGTATTTGATAACCATTCTGTTTCCGAAACAATTTCTACTCATAAATAATTTTTTTGATTTTATTAGTTAAATGAATTTCTCGGAAATAATTTCTGCTTGGAAATAGTTTTTTATTTATTTCTATTCCCCAAATGAGTTTCTAAGCATTTGAAAGCATATACTAATTGTCCAAAATTTATATTCTCGAAATAGAAATGCATTTCATACGACTCCCAAATTTTTTGGTAATTTAAAATTTCTTTTAATTTTTAATTATTTAATACATTTTTTTTTTTTTCTTTTTTTTTTTTTTTTCCTTTTCTTCTTCTTTCTCTAGCCGATTGCCAACTTTAAGGGAGCTTTGCTGGCCCCTAGTAAGGTTGAGCCTCGCCGAAGTGAGGAGACGCGGCGAAGCTTTAGTGATCGGCTAGAGGAAGAAGAAGAGGAAGAAAAAAAGAAAATGGTTTGGGCTTGGTTCTAGAGCTGTCCCCCAGAACAAGTTTTTCTTTTAATTTAGGGTTAATATCTTAAAAAACTCCAAACTAGTATACTTGTGACAAATTTACCCCAAACTTGTATACTTGTGACAAATTTACCATCTATTAGTTTTACCCTCTATTAGTTTTCGTTAAATTTTACTATCAAATTATTAAGTTAAATGACACGTGACAGTTGATTGCTATACCAATTTAGGATTTTGTGTTTCGTTTGTCATAGTTTACAATTTTTTTGATTTTTTTGTGGTATTAATCCAATTCAGCATAGGGTATATTTGTCACAAATTTACCAGTTTAGGATTTTTTGCGGTCGAGTAATTAGTTTGAGGTAATTTTGTCATAAATGTACTAATTTATGATTTTTTATAGTTAGTCAGGGTAAATTTGTCACAGATGTACCGATTTGAGATTTTTCATGATAAAAAAAATTAGTTTTTGATAAATTTGTCACAGGTGTACCAATTTGGGGTTTTTCATGGTATTAACCCTTTAATTTATTAATTCTGTTTCAAATTTATTTTTCAGAAACAAAAATGTTACTAAATGATTTTTTTTTTTTAAGGAAAAATTAGAATCGGGTACTATTTGGCACATTACCAAATAGGTCATTATTCTCTCATATGTAACTGTTCATATAATAAAAAAAGATAATTGAAACATGATATATTCGATAGATTAAATTCATTGATATGAAAGCTGAGTTGAGGTGTAGATTTGTCAATGTTTCCGGCCCCAAAAGAGATATATCTATGTCATTATGTTTTCTAGTACAAGTTAGGTTGAGATTCAACCACGCAATCCGAAGGATTTGTTTTCCCAGCACTCTTTCTTCTTAAGACAATGTTGCTTTCGAACCCTAAAAAAAAAAAAGGAGTACAGGTGCGTGTGGGGGACGATCCCGCGCGGAGAAGAGATGCATTGAATTTTGTACGAAGGAAAGAGAGGCACCGACCTCCACTTGCGTCACCATTCATGACGACAGGAATTTAATCTTCTTCAAACAGAAGTCAATTTTTGACATTAAAGGAATAGCTATACGAACAAACAACCGTTTCAAATGTCGAAAAAAATAATGAGCTCGAGATAATATCACTAAAAATATTAAATCAATATATTTATATCAAATTTATCTCAAATTAATTCTCGTGTTATCGAAAATACTAAATTAGCACATTAGTGCAATATTTATCCCCAATTTAATTTTCATGTCATAATGAATCTTAAACCGGTACATTTATATTTACTCCAAACTAAATTTGTTTCAAGAAAAACTATAGATTTTAGCAGATTTTTGAAACTTGAGGGAGCTCTTAGTAGATTTCGCTATCTAATATATTGGTGATTTGGGATTTTTTGTATTAAAAAATTAGTTTAGGATAAATGTGGTACTAGTAAATCGATTTGAAATTTTCGAAACACGAGAATAGTTTGAGATAAATGTCGCACGATGCACTAGTTGGGCTTTTTTGTTATCAAAAACATAGTTTGATTTAAATGTGACACAAATGTACAAAATTAAGATTTTTTTATGGTATTAGCCCTAGAGGGAGGAATCTGAACTCTATTTTGAAAGTAAAAGCATAATATAAACACTGCCTAGGGTTGTTCGAGGTCCAAAAAGACCATATCAAGTTTCTAGTACTGAATTTCTTAAAATTGATCTCCTATCCAGTTTCTAGTTTCTGTTGATCTTTGATTGTAGATCGTGGCAGCCAACTTGGCATAAATCTGTGTATTGTACTGCATGGTAAAACGCTTTTTTATTGGCACAATAATTTGGAATACGTGGGTTGGTCATATCACAATTTCAATGGAAAATATACTGTATGGACATAAATATTAGTATCATTCCGTTTCTCCATAGTTCGTTTTTAATGGACAATCCATTTGACGCAGAAATATAAGCACTTACTATAAGAAAGGTTGGTCCTCGGCATGACCTTAAACTGCAGCGCTCCGGGGGGGAAAACCCTGATAACAAGGCCCCTGGGCACGGGTCGGTGCCTCACCCCCGCCCTTAGGCGGGAACCGCGGTGCACAAGCGGGTACAGCCTTCCCGGCTGGAAAAAGATAAGGGTTTGGGGGAAAATCTTGCCCCCTATAAAACACATAAGAACTAGGTTGAAAAAATGGACCTGAGCAGGTCCTTAAACTGCTCACCGGTGGAAACGGAGGGAGAACCTCCCCAGGGAGAGTGACCCCTTACGCCCACCCCAGGCTGGGATCCGGGCCTGGTAAAAGATTCTGCCCCACTGGGGGAAAACGGCTTTACGCCAATGGGTTCCCACCCATACCCGCCGGGCCTGATGGGGCTCTACTTCCCTGGAGGCCATTCCTCCAGGCGCGCATCCCCAAATGATGGCACTTACTATAAGAAAGGTTGAATCTACAAACGCAAAAACTAAAGACGTACAACAAAAAAGTGAGTCAGTACAAAAAGTCAACAGAAATTAAGGGTTTTCTTTTATTATATTTTTTTGGTTCGGAACAGAAATTGGGGTTTATGTTCATTGGATCTTCTTGGAGCTAGCGTTGACCAAATACGGAAAGAGACAAGAAAGTACTTGACATGGGTTCATCTCCCCCTGTGAACGAACTCCTTGCCCGACTATTCTTGGCGCCTTGCGTGATCACAATGGATTTGATCGAATCTCTGTGACAGAGACAAACAACGTTCGGATTCATTCTTCAAATAGGATTTTTCGGAGCAACTTAGAAGCATGTGTCAATAATGTATCGAAACAACCACAAACACATGTTATTACTTTTATCATATTTTACTTAAAAGTGTGGATTATAATATAAGAGATATCAAATTTAAAATCGTTATTCAATTAAAATGCATTGCCTGTGCCATATATATAGGCTAAATAAACATAAATGCAGTTGAAGTAAAAATAAAATTCTACTATACATGTATCTCCAAAGGCGTTGTTCATGTATTTAAGGGGTTTATATGGATTATCTCTCGAAGCACACTTTAAACGACTTGATTAAGATGTTCTTCAGTTTGAGCCCCACAAACGTCAGACGTCTAGTTCAGACACGCTACTAACATACCTCGAATGAAAAAAAGCTCGCAGGTAATCGCCACTATAATTGTGCTAGCAATCTCATGGAGACAATCCTCTACGCATGGTTAGCTACCATTTGCTAACCATGTGTTATCTCTCTTTTTCTTTCTTAACCCACTCACATTCTCTTTGCTCTCTCTATATAATGTTATGGTAAAGTCAACATTTAACTTCCTTTAGAAGCTAGTCTTTAACCTTTCAAATAAGTTATTGACTACTTTTTCCAGAAGATACTTCTTTCAGAAGCCGGTTTTTAACTTCTCAAATAAATTATTGACTACTTCCTCCAGAAACTGGGTAAGCAAGAGAACAACTCTCGTGAGTGGGCTGTATCTGATCGAGTGAATTGGTTATGGTGTGTGACATCCCTAGGTTCATCATTGAGCCGGTAGTAAGACTTATACTAACACATTAGTACTTCGAAGAGAATTGATTGTCCCAATCAATCTCTAGGTCCTACAAGCCATAATTGACATCTAACAATATGTTATGACTACCCAAATAGTTTAAATGCTTTAAGAACATAATGAATCTATCAGCTCTTACTACATTGTAATTCAATCCCTTTATCTTACTATATCCCAATCGAACAAAGACTTTCGAATATTTGTCAAGTCACCAATTTGATCATATGCACAAACTTAATTGACCATACAATTCATTCTCGGTTACAACCCCAGCTAAGGATTTCAATGTAGTGTCACAATTAGATTACATAGGACATCATTACTATACCTTGCATGTAACAAGGAGATGGATTCCATGTTACACACACGTGTAACTTCGTATGTGAACGAGTTATGACCATCAGGTATAGAGACGAATCAATGAGCCGCCAATATGCATACCCATGAACCATAGCCGTCCAACACACAAGTTAACATCTCTAGTCTAAGGATTATTTACACAAGATCAGAGTATGAACGATTAGTCATTGATTCCGCTAAAAGCTTCCATGTTGCCAATCGTTCTATATGCGTCACGTTTAGTGAACTTGTCTGCTACAAGCACCAGTGTTCTAACTCGGGCATCATAATACCCAATGACTCGTGACTCGTCATTATCTTAAGCATCCAATACTTAATGGTGAAGTTGAACACACCGGTCTCAACAGGATCATTATCCATTCAATAATCCATTGATCGAGAACGGTTTAAAGATTCAGTCTAATTATGAACTCATCATGCATATTCTTAACGTCTCAATAATAAGTCCAATCACAATTGATCCTATGGAAACATTCATATATATGATTGGACAAATGAATGAATACGTCTTTACTATTAATTTGATAATACAATTGAAATTCCTAACATATAACTATTACATTATTGCTTTAGGGAATATAACTAACACCATATTATTTCATGTCACAAACTCCTATATAGAGTAACAACTATCTTTTTTCCTACTGCATTAAACAACATAACTTGTCCTCAATTACCAAGTTTAGCACGTATTTTAGGCTTTATTTATTTCATGGAAAATGAATAATTTGAAAAAGGAAATTTCAAAAGATAATTATTTATGTCGCTTACGAAAATGAGTAAATGAAAACCATTCATGAAAATATTTAGATATAAATTATTATCGACAATAAATATATTTTTCATTGAATGATTATTACAAGCGATATAAGCAATCATTTTTAGGAAAATGTTTTCCAAAATATTCATTTTTTATAAAACAAATGGAGTGTTAAATCATATACGACTTTCATACTAAAATTAAAATGAATGGGACATGGGCAAAGAATCTACCTGTTGGCCAATTTCAAAGCCGCAATGACCCCGTCAATATATTCAGACGGATCAACTTATTATATATTATATAGCTCAATATTATATCACATTTATGATGTGAGACTTCTTTTGCCTAATACGCACACACATGTATCTCAACAATAGCATTCGGCTTATCACTCTCTCACATAGAGAGCTTACTCGAGTATTGTAATAAGTATAATAAGTGTGCATCGATATACCATGATAAGTATAATGAATACCACAATGAGCTTACATGAGTTGACAAGGGGAGGTCAAAATTGAGATCAGTCAAAGATGTAAAACAACTGTTAGAATCCACGGAACATCATGCGAAGTTTGGGACAATGATTCTATTCAAAATTCACAGAGTGATAATGATTCTACTGAAAATTCTCACCCCCACAATTTTTTTTTCCCCTTTTGGATAAGGCAAGTTGTTGTGTTTTCACTAGAAAAAAGATGGTGGGAGTCTATCATAAGGCTCAGAAACGCGCCCCACCCCCCATAAAAAATAAAAAATCATAGAGGCCACGTTTCTCTCCGAAGTGCATGCATATATCCTGATGGTGGTGGTGGTGGGGGTAGCTTTTCAGGCATTGATCAGACATCATTTGTAATTATAACTGGGGTTTCGTGTCCCGAGCGAGAAATGTCATGTGGGACACGTTTCTGCGCGTGGGAAAAGACCAATCTGAAGTGGAATCAATCGTTCCTCACTTTTGACCCGTCGAATGCGCTTTGGTAGTAGTATTGGTATTGCTATTGTCTTCCATGCATTTTAGATCTGTCAGTGTGACTAGAAAGTGTCCCAGATGCAAGCATCAGTTCATTGGACATGGATGCATTTCTATGGGGAAAAGGACATCACCGCAGATCCAGAAGTCCTGTTTAGTGGGGGCAACTGAATCTGATTAATATAAGTGAATGTTATTAGGGTTTTTTGTACTCGAAGTATGTACGATGACAACTGAAATTTGTGTGCGAACTAATATTTCCTTGATGACCAGAGGGTTGTTTATCATGACTCCGGGCCAAAAATAAAGGAAATGTGGGATAATAGCTTTCTCTTGTACCTTTTTTGGAATTCTTATGGCGGCAAAATTAAAAAATATTTAAAAAATTACTACTATTTATAGGTAATTTTCAAAGACACATCCAACTTTTTCATGACTGAAAAAAAACAATAATCATTTGTATGTTATCATTATTCTGCGCGACATTATATATACAGAAGCCTTCATTTACTAAAACGATTTAAGCATTTGAAATTGACATTCATTGATGAAAATATCATGGTATATAATTGCGTTTGGCACAACTTTAGGAAGGTTGTAGCGTTCAGTAACAATTTTTTGGATCTCTTTGACTCAAAGCAAGCATTGGCAAAACTCAGAACCCAAGTGAGGACTTTCCTTACTTTAGCTTTGCAGCATTCACGGAAAGCTCTCTGAGGGGTTAATAAATTTCTTTTTCTTCTAAGGTTGCCCCTCACTAACATTTTCGAATTCCTTTTTTGCCCTCATTTCTATTGTTCATCATCTCTCTCGACAAAACTGACCCATTGTTCGTCACTCCAGATTCTGATCGATGTGAGCCCAAAGTCAACAGTCAGCGGGGGACAATCGCCAAGATCAGAAAGGTCGCTGAGATACTTAGTTTAGGGGGTTTGGGTTCGTGTGATTTGGCTTTGCCAAGGTCATGTGACCCTTGATATTGCCTTGACTGGCTGCCACAGGTTGCGTGACCTCGAGCAAGCGGTCGCTGAGGTCATGCGACTCCTAGAATCACCTCTCCTTGGCTACCAAGGCCCTATTTGGTAACCATCTAAACATGGCCAAATTCTGATTCTTTGTTCCCGGGAGTAGTTTGGGAACAAAATCGCGTTTGGTAAAATTTTTGTTCTCGGGAACAGATTTGGAGTGGAATCAAGAATAAAAAAAAGTTGATTCTTGTTCAGGGAACAAATTTGAGAATGAAAAAACCAACTATTCTTCTTCTTCCCTTCCGCTATCCCGCGACTGCTGTCCACCATCGCCCGCCGCCCGTCGTCGCCGGTCCGACGAGCTCGCCGGAGGCAAGCCCAGGCACGGCTAGGCGGGCCTCGCCCAGCCCCGACGAGGCCGGCCTGGCCACCGATGGTGCCGGGCGAGCCTCGCCTAGCTGCCGGTGAGCCTCGGCCGACGAGGGCCGGCGATGCTCCCGGTGAGGTTGTCGCCCCCTCGTCGGCCGATCACCGGTCCTATGATCGGCCGAAGAAGAAGAAGAAGAAGAAGAAGAATAGGAGAAAAAAAAAAGAAAAAAAAAAAAAAAGGAAAAAAAGGAAAAAAAGTAAAAAAAAAAAATTATTTAAAAATTAAAAGAAATTGAGTTGGAATAGAATCAATGAGTACGGTACCAAACGCAATTATATTCCAGAATCAAAAATTTTGGACAATTACTAAACGCATTCTTTTATTTAGAATCAGTTCTCGGAAACAGAATAAAAAATAATCATTTCTAATCAAAATTTGTTTCCCGAAACAGAATCATTACCAAACGCGCCCCAAAGGGCTTGTGAGCTTCACCTCAAAAACACCTCCATCACACGACCTCAACTTCACCTCATCTTGGTTGTCCAAGCAGCGTGACCTTAAGCGAGGGCTGTTGAGGTTCTCGTGACCCTCGGCATCACTTCTTGTAGGCCGCTCAAGGTCATGTAACCTCGGCATCACCTGGCCTGAGGTCACGCGACCTTGGTGTTGCCTCGCCAGTCTCTTAGGGTCTGCATGGTAACATTTCTTTTTCTCCCAATTTCTTCTTTTGTTCCCCCAAAAAAAAAGAAACCCGTTTGGTAACGCTAAAGTTGATTTCTATTCCCCTAATAGAAAAGTTAGCCCGGAATAAAACGAGAAACAAAAAAAAAGTTGCTTCTTGTCCTGAACAATTTCTAGAAATAAGCAAATTTTCTTTTTTATTTTTGTTTTATTTCTCTCTTGCCATGGCCACCTCCAACCGCCGAGCCACCGTCGACCGCCACCCGCCGCCGCCGACCGTGAGCAAGAATAAATAAATAAATAAATAAATAAACAAATAAATACAAATAAATACAAAAGAAACAAATAAATACAAATAAAAAACAAACGCAAGAAAATAAAAAAAAAAAAAAAAAAAACAAATAAATACAAATAAAAACAAATAAAAAACAAAAATAAGAAAAATAAATACAAAAAACAAATAAATACAAAAACAAATAAAAAAAATAAATACAAAAAACAAATAAATACAAATAAAACAAATAAATACAAATAAAAAACAAACGCAAGAAAATAAAAAAACACATAAAAAATAAATAAATACAAAAAAAATAAAAACAAATAAATACAAATAAAAAACAAACGCAAGAAAATAAAAAAACAAATAAATACAAAAAAAAACAAATAAATACAAAAAAAATAAAAAACAAATAAATACAAAAAACAAATAAATAAATAAAAGCAAATAAATACAAATAAAAAACAAACGCAAGAAAATAAAAAAAAAAAACACATAAAAACAAATAAATACAAAAAGAATAAAAAAACAAAAAAAAGAATAAAAAACAAATAAATACAAATAAATATAAAAAACAAATAAATACAAAAAAGAATAAAAAACAAATAAAAAAGAACAAATAAAAAATAAATAAATACAAAAAAGAATCGTTGCGTTACCAAACGCATTTCTATTATTTTTCTATTCTAAGAGTAGAAATTTTGTGTAGTTACCAAATAGGTTCTTTTACTCGAAATTGTTCCGGAATAGAAATAGAAAAGAACTATTTCTGAAAAAACTCTTCCCCAGCCAAGAAACGTTACCATGCGCACCCTTAGACGACTTCAACCGATTCCATCAAGATTGCCGTTTCAATCCTACCCACTCTCCAGTAGTCGTGCCCTCTGTCTCTTTTTTTTTTTTTTTTTTTTAAATCTATTTCAAAGTTACTTTACAAAAGATATACCCAAAATAAATTAACCAAACCGTACCCCACCAGGTTTGAGCAAAAATATCTTGAGCCAAAGATCTTTGAGGAAATAATTTTACATTTTCCAAAAACTCTATCAAACGTACCCTACATGCTCTTTAGGCAGGAGCAAAGTCGTCAAATGCACCAGTCATGCTAGAGATTGGGAACATTGTGTGCATAAATAAGGATGCTGTGGTCAACCTGAAATGGCCAATATGCGATTCCAGACGAGTAAATGCTACGTTAAATTGAGAAAGCCCCTTGGTTTCATTTTTTTTCCTCCATTAAAAAGTTATTCATTGACTTTCCTATGAAAACTAAAAATATTTTTTGAACGACAGTAAGTTATGACAAGATTATATAGTTCTAACTGGTCAGCCTTTTTACATTTGGAAAGGTTTTAGATGAGTAAATTAGATAAAAACAACACAACCTTGTGTAAAAGAAGAGACGAAAACGATTAAGTTAAATAAAAACAACACAAACTTGTATAAAAAAGAGAGTAAAAGGTTAGTAGAAGACACTCCAAACAAATGTAAGAGAAAAACGAGTAAGAAATAGAAAAAGTTAATATTACAAAAAACCCAAAATTGATACACTGGTGACAAATTAATTTTTTAACTATAAAAAATCTCAAACTAATACATCTGTGAAAAATTTACTCCAAATAAATTGTTTTATTACAAAAAACTTCAAACCAAGATACATATGACAAATGGAGGGTCAAATCCCAAACTTGTATACCCATCAAACTATCACGTGTCGTCCAATTTAGTAATCTGATAATAAAATTTAATGGAAACTAACGGATGATAAATTTATTATAAATGTACTAGTTTGAGATTTTTTGTGATAAAATAATTAGTTTTGAAAATATTTATCACATGTTTACTAATTTGGCATTATTTGTAATATTAACCCATTGAAAAACGAACAATTGACCCATTGGGGCAAGTACTAGTTTCAAGCATTTTCCTTGAAAGATAAAGTTTTCATCATCATGTTTAGTCATTTTAAGCGGCAACACAAAGAGAAACATAGTACATGAATTGCTATGAGGAATGCGAGGAAGCATCGTGGGTTGCCCGGACAAGAAGCAAACAGCAAAAAGCAAAAAGCAAAGGAAGGAACCACGTCGTTGGTTTCCAAAAAGGATGGCGGAAAAAAAGGATGTGGGTCAGTATGAAATTCGCATTTCATCCGTGTTCAGTGAGTCAGACATGGATCGATGACGTGCATTGAACATATGGGAGGTCGACCTGAGTTTGGTGGATGTGCATGGGATCTGCTCGTTTTCTTGTCCTGAATTTGTGGCAGATCTATCCGGTTGAGAAAAAGGATGGATTATTCAATATGGTGGTTGCCTAAATTCCTTGAAAGTCACGTGAAACGATGGTCTCAAATCAATTACTGACGAGCTCTCCATAGCTCCACCACATTTGGTTTAAGTTCTGGTAACAACCTAATAAAGTGATGTGCGGTAATATTTTATTACTCACAAATGGATGAGGACTTCTGTTCTTTACTTTACTCTCAAACGAATATTTAGATTCAATGCATCTAAACAAAAAAAAAAAAAAAAAAGAGAGAGTCTTGACGAGAAGTGTTACATTCACATTATGATCGTGAGATTTTATGAAATTACTATTACTATTTTTAAAGCTGTTAGATGAAAGCATGTCTTAATATATAAATATTCTAACAGTGATCAGAAAATATTTACAGTGATCGTTGTAGATAGGAAGTCCATCTAACATCTATTTCAAAATTTAAGTTTAATCCAACCTTTTGTATCCTTGAAACTTCATAGAACTTGGCTCTTTTCAAGGTATAGGGATGCAATCAAGTCAAATGAAGCCGAGCTGATACTTCATTGGTCTTAAGGTAGAGTTGTCTTCAGACGTACTCGGTGCCCGAAATTGAATTCAAAATCAATTGAGTATTATGAATTTTCTTTTAGAATTAAGTGTTGAGTTTGAGCTTGTAAAAACCCAATCTGACCCATTTTGTGAGACCCTCGGATGCTGCGTCCCCAAAGGAAAAGTCTCAATTGGAATTTTATGGCCGACTTGTTGAAGCGAGGAAAAGCGATAGAGGAAAGTTAACCAGATTGACTTCCAGCCTGTTTTATTAGTCAAGCACATTATCAAGTTTTCTCGTTGATGGCTGCCAACTCCATACTCGTGTTTCACCAAAATGTGTAAATTCTAACTCGATTATGACAAATGGTATGGAAATGGGTTCTTTGTTTATTACGGACGATGATGTAAATGGCCGTAGAAGTAAGGATGTCGAAATGCCGGTTGACAATTAAAGACTGAGAAAGATAAAAGGTGCAAAAAATTTAAAGGCGCTCGAAGAGTAAATTCACAGAAAAATCAAAGACGAAAGTATATGTGCATAGAAACAGGTGTCCTCTGTCTATTGATTAGGCTTCACAAAGATAACAAATTAGAGATTGATATGGATAAGGATAGCTTCTTAGCACCATCTGCAATTATTGATAAGCAGCCACCCTTTCCAAGACTCTAGATACCATTCTCTGAGATCTAACGGTGATTATCCAAGATAAGACATGAATTTCAAGATTTCAGGGATAACCATCTAGCAATCATATGTTCATATCAATTCACGGCCTTCGTTTTCAACTGTCTAGGTGGCAAATCTACAGTTTAGTCATAAATGACACCCTTCAACACGAAGCAATATCAGCAATTATTTACGTCCGATGAGGTCGATTCCCTTAAAATTATCAACTAGTTCACCGTCGATTTCCTTCGAGCGTTCTATGGGATCATGGATAACCTCTTCACTAATCAAGCCATCTTGCTGTATACAATCCTTTCCTAGGGCAACAAAAAATTTTCAAAGGATGTCGAGGCGTGATCTATCCAATCAATTACGCAACGGGATGCCAATCAAGAAAATTGTTTTCTTTCCATCTCTAAAGAAGGTTTGGATAGTGCGGAGCGCAGACAATCATGCACAATCGGGGAACAGTGGGGAATTCAAAGAAGCGGAAGGCACGGTGAGGGACTCGAGGAATTTCTTTAGTCAAAGTTGCACTCATTGCTGATCAGAGGATACGTAGAGGTTGTCTGAACCGGGACACTACATCAAGGATTTGACGGCGATTTTTCCACCTTCTTGCTTGGACCAGGGAACGCTCCATAAGAGCTTCGCCATCACCTCCTACGTTGAAACCATCTCGCTCTTCACATTCCCATCTCTCTCTCTCCATCTCGCTCTTCACATTCCCATCTCTCTCTCTCTCTCTCTCTCTCTCTCAAAGAAGAAGAAGAACAAGAGTTTTGTTCGATGGTCATGCGCGAATGGAGGCGTGACGCGTCGTCGATCGGATGTTGGACGAAGAAGATCATCGAGAAACCGGAGGCTTTGATGGTCAAGTACTTCAGCGCGAGGTCCGTCGTGCTCCTGGCCCTCCTGGCGACATTGCTCCTGGTGCTGCCGCTGCTCCTGCCTCCCCTACCGCCGCCCCCGGCGCTGGTGCTCCTCGTGCCCGTCCTCATCATGTCGGTCCTCATCCTCCTCGCCTTCTCGCCCACCCAATTGACCAACGTCATTGTTGCTTCCGTCTGATTTCGATCCTCGAGACGACGATCACGGATCGCTCTGAAAACCCTCCGGCGCTTTTCCGGAGCGTCATCTTTCGGTTCGTCCGACCAAAACCTTGTCAGAGAACTCTTTGTTCGGGAGGGAAACGGAAGATCGCGTGGTCGAGGAGGATCGCAGCAGAAGAACGTGCGAAAGCTTGCCCGAAGTTGAAAGATCGCGAGACCCAGATCGACAGATGATCGAGGTTCAAGAAAGTTTCCTTACATCGCCTTGCTTAAGATTTTCTCTTCAGCCACGGCGATGGTTTTCAAATTCTGCAGTCCCGGACGTTGGTAACGCGGCGGCGGGGATCGATTTATGACGCGGATGCGCTCGAAAAGCATCCATGATCTCCGGCTTGACGCGGCGTTTCTGTATGATGTATAATGTGTACAATCGATAAGCTTTAATTCATTTTTGCCCCATCTCGATTCCCTACGCTTGGCGGTTTTAGCAGGCGGAGATTCTTATCGATTTTCAAACAACTTCGTTCTTCAAGGCAGCGTATGATATTGCCAAGTGCTTACATTCCTTCTTTCCCATACCCTAGAGATTGCGAGGTGATAGAGAGAGAGAGAGAGAGAGAGAAGTATTAAATTTAAATAAATTAATATATTAGGCTGCGAACTCCTCCTTTAGCTTGAAGACAAAAAAAAGAAAAACCATTTATATATTCCCTGGTTTCGAAGTTGATTAGGGTTTTGCCGAATCCGTGGGCGGGTCTGCTTGGAAGATCTTTGTCGAGACGGACTAAGCGCCGTGACCAACTCTACACTTATTTATTTATTTTTATTGTCAACAGTTACACCAAACATGGTGTGCTTGAGCTGGGCATATGGAGAATAGTTGAGGGCATTTTAGACATTATGCTTGACCAATCTTCATAGATGGGTGCAAATCCGATCGCCCACGCGCATCGAGTAAGACGGTGGCGGTGGACTTGGCTCTCAAAAGTCACCATGAGTCGAAGACTTCATGATTTCTTGATGGAATAACATGTCATATCCAAACCTAACTCTTAAGCAGTGAGTCAATTTTGTGTATATATATACATATATGACCTTTATCGTATAAAAGGCAAGCTCGCGAGAATTTCAATCTCATGCTTTTGTTTGGAAAAAGCATAAAAAAGTCATAAATATATTACTTTTTTGATAATTTAGTTATAAACTTTTTAATTGCGCTAATTAAATTATAAACCTTTTGACAATTTCTCAATGTAGTCTATCTAACTAATTTTAACCGGAAATTACTAACATAGACATTGGCCGTCCTACATGGTACGACCAGCATTCAGAATAATCAATTAATTTTTTAAAAAATTCTATTACTATTTTTTTTTTTTTTGTTTTTCTTTTTTTTCTAACTATGGGCCTGCAACCTCATTGACCATATACGAGGTCTCCACCCTTGCCTAGATCCACAAGAGGACCATGATCCTCACCAGCCTATAATTGTTAAAAAAAGAAAAAAGAAAACAAAGACAAAAAAAAAATAAAAAAAAAATTAGAAATATTAAAAAGTTATGAAATTTGTCCACGTCATCATGCCACGTAGGATGGCTAACATTCTTTTCGCAATTTTAAGCTAAAATTAGGCAAATGGACCACATGGCCAATTATAAAAAATGTTCAATTGGTACAATTGAAATGTTTAAAAGTGAATCAACATAGGTGCCACAAATTTAAAAAAAAATTGGTACTTTTCTTGCTTTTGTCCCAACATTGCATGGAATGCATTATGGTGATATGATATAACATATATATAAGGATCATAATTTATAATAATCAAGATACTAGTTAATTAATGTCATAAGTATTTTACTTTCCAAATCTCTCTCATCATCCAATTTTTTGAGTTTCTTTTTTTTTTTTTTTTTTTTTAATTAAGCTGTAATTTAATGTAGTCATGAAAATTTTTAACTAATCCAATGAGTATCTTAGTTTCATATAAGAATAATGTTGCAAAGAGAAATGAGAAATGTGAAATTACTTTAAATTTCTGTCTTCTGATAAAGTTGGTGTAGGGTACATGGTAGGGGGCCATCGTTGTGGCAAGAGACTACCATGGTGTAGAACGCTATCGTTGTGTCACATGAATATCATTGTGATAGGAGCCAATCGCGGCTGCTGTGTAGGCTACGCAACAACAAAAACAGCTGACGTGGTTATTGGACGAGATGGACATGTTGAGGATTGATGTAGAGAGCGGGATATTAGTAATAACTTAAACAAAAAAGGACACAAGATAAAAGATGTGCTTGGGGTGTGCACTGATGCTTTTCAAGAAAATCCAACTCTGATGCCAAAATAAAAATAATGTAGAAATGAGAAATGTGTAATTTCCATATAGAGTAGATGAGATAACTATATCGGAAACATTTTTCTTTTTTTCTAAGTCGACATAGGTAACATGTTTACCAAGGATATGCACAATCTAACGGAGAAGTGGAGCATGTCCTAGATATATGCACCGTTACAAAAGATATCAAATTCAAGGGAAATATTTCATATGTGGCTAACAGATTAAAAAATATATTTAAATCCCTCTCATATTGCAAGCATTTTGTTTATATTCTAACTCATTTACCATTTTAAACATCTCTCTCTCCAAACACATTCGACTTTTTCTTTCACATGCATAAGTGTGTATGACTGTTTTGCTAGTAATGAAGAAAAACAACACTCATCGGTGGGAAATCAAATGTGACCTCTGTGGGTCTTTGCTACCTGGAAATCAATACAATTGCCCCAGCCTATACGGCAACAAGAATACACGTGTTATTTAATAGGATTCTTTGATTTGAAGAAGTTTTGTAGCTTTTATGCTAGAGTTTAGCTGACAAAAAGGAGTGTTTTTTCCTTTTGTTGGCCAGGAGGATGTAGAGTAGACCACGGAGGAATCTTTCAGGAAAAATTTTGTGAAGCAATATCAATGGATCTATAGTTTTATTGGGACCATATGAATTGTTCCATGTTACAATAGAGGGTCGACACTTCGTGTCATGTTAGCATATCATGTCGCGTGTCATTGTATGTTCATGTACAGATATTTCAACATGATGACAAGGTGTTGTTCCTTAAAACTGAAATGGGGGAACACGCCAAGTTCCAAATGAAGTCATATCACATCTCATTGAGTTCGGATTTCTCTAAGTTCATGTTTTGCGAGTCCCATTCTTGTGTCACAATAGAAATCGCCGCCCTCATGATCAAACTTGAGATTTCTCTTTTTCTGTTGGATGGACCCTTTGAAGAGAGTTCACCCTAACTCCAGACATTCAACCCTGCTACAGTTCTCTAAATTGAGCTTATCAAAATGTAACATCGAGTACCATTGTGATCTGACCATTAAAGTCATCTCCATTCACTTCCAATTCATATTTTTGCTCCTCATTTCCTTCTTTCATTCTTTACTAGATTGAGACTCAAAGTAAAGTCCACCAGGGTCATGATCAGACCTATAAAATGGGTTTTAAACTCATATTTGACCCAAATTTTTTTATAAAAAATTGGTTATATTTGGATCACTTCAAATTTGAAAAATCTACTATTAAAAGGTTTTAAAATTTAAAGCCTAAAATAAATGGGTCCAGATTGGTTCAGTTTAGAACTCATTTCCAACCCACTAGGGTTCAGACTATCTTCTTTCTCCCTCTTTGCTCTCTCCATGTCGTTAGTTGACCAGGTAGGGCTTTGTCGGAATCACTCCTACCCCTTGTAGATGAGGAAGAATCAGTCATCGGCGAGGCAATCGTGCTTGATGATCTCTTTAGCGCAACCAACATCTGCCATGCTAGAGGCGGAGTCGCCATACACGATGCCGAAGCAGAGGTCGTCTGGAGGAGCGTGTGCAGGATCATTTGGTAACGGAACTCAAAGATTAGAAGGGGGAGGATTGCGCCGAGGAAGACAACGAGGTGGAGGGGGAAGAGCGGGATCTCAGCGGCATCGGAGGAGGACACAAAGCCGGTGCGGTAGATCTCCGAGGAGAGGCTGAGCACTGGAAAGAGCCCGGTTTTCACCGGCTCCGCCAATGGCGGGAGAGGCCGAAGTGAGAGGAGCCAAAGAGGAGAGATGGAACTGGGGTTTGGGGGGGAGGAGTAGACGGTGTTGACCCTGGTGGGTATGGTGAAGGAGCTTTTGAGAGAACGAGAGAGTAAAAAAAATTAATCGAGAAAAGAAGTGAATTATGTGAGTGAATTTGGATTGGATTTGACATTTAAATTGTATAGAAAAGTTATGGTCAATGTCAGTTTCTTTTTTCTTTTTTGCCGGTCAATGTGAATTAAATGGGTGACTTTGGATTGAACCCATTTATGACCCATTCAAACCTAATTTAATTCACCCATTCACCGCCTCTAGTCACGATCTAAGTAAATATCAAGTATAATTTTGGTCCACAAGCTCCTAGGTGAAGCCAGAGAGGAAGAGGGAGAGATGAGAACGTAAATTTACACAGAAGTAATGATATTTTCATTATATTTGGGTTTTTTGGAAAATTTACACAAAAAATAGGGATAGTTTGGTTAATTTAGAGGTAATTTACCCCAGGCTCGTTTGATGAACATGTTTTTCATTTCGAGCAACACTTCTGATTGCAATTTTTTAAGATTATTATCTTAGAAGGTGTCGTGGTATTGCCTATCCAATCAATTACCCGACGGAAAAGCGGATCGAGACTTTTTATCTCTCTTCGAAAGTAACAGTGAGAGGTGCTTCAACCTTGTGAATCATGAATTTCACAGTGGGAAATTAAAAGAAGAGAGAAAAGTTTACAGTGGAGACTCGAGGAGTCATTGGTCAAAGCCCGGACTCGTTTCCGATCCAGGGTAATCGATACGTTTTGCGGTTTGTCTGAACCAGGACACGACTTCCAGGGATCCGATAGCGTTTTTTCCTTCTTTTACTTGGACCGGTAACGCCCCCACGAGGATCTTCGTCGTCGCCTTCCCGCATTAAAATCCCTCTTCACATTCCTCTCGCCTTCCCTCTCTCTCCCTCCCTCTCTCTCTCTCTCTCTGGCTCGCATATAAAGAAGGGTCGTGATCGATGGTTATGTGCCAATGGTGACGTGACGAGATTCTTGTCATCGGACGTCGGACGAAGAAGATCATCGAGAAGAAACCGGAGGAGGCTTTGATGGTCAAGTTTTTTAGCGAGAGGTCCATCGCCCTCCTGGCCCTCCTGGCGGTATCACTCCTGGTGCTGCCGCTGCTCCTGCCGCCCCTCCCGCCACCCCCAGCGCTGCTGCTCCTCGTGCCCGTCCTCATCATGTCGGTCCTCATCCTCCTCGCCTTCTCGCCCTCCCACACGCCCAACGTCTTCGTTACCTCCATCTGATTTCGACTCTCGAGATGCAAACCATCCGGTCCTCCTGTGGACGAGTGGGACGAAAGATCGAGCGTGTCAGATCCGATGCGCGGGCAGACGAGGATGGCGGAGGCAGAACGTGCGAAAAACTTGCCTACAAGATTGCAAGATCGCGCGACCCGGATGGACAGGCTATCGAGATTCAACAGTTTTGTTACATTGTCTTTCTTCAGATTATCTCTTCAGTGACTGCAACGGTTTTCATGTTCCAGAGTCGCAGAGTTGGTAACCTACCGCAGCCGCGGCGGGGGCAGCAGGGTCGGCAATTAATGATGTGGATGCACTCAAAAAGTATCCGTAATTGCTGGCTCGAAGTAGCCTTCCTGTATGCTGAATAATGTACATAATCGATAAGCTAGGATTCATACCGCTTGTCTGGAACTTTTGGTTTCCTTCTTTCCTTCTTTCCTTTTTCCATTTTCCCTAGGCTTTGCGATTCCTATCGATTTTTAAACAGTATTTCGTTGTAAATATAGCATAAAAAATTGCCTAGTGCTTCTGGATATTCCTTTGGCTCTGAGGTTTGATTAGGATTTTGGGTGAACTGTGGGCGTGTCTGGTGCATGTCTGGCTGGAAGATCTTTGCCTGCACGGACTAAGCGCCGGGATCAACCAAGGTCATGGAAAAAGAGTACTTCCAGCTCTACATTAATTAATCAATTTATTTATTTAAGTGATTGCACTAAACAGGGTGCTTAAGCTGCGTATATTATAATATATGGAGTTTTTTTTTTTTTTTTGGTGAAGATATTATAATATATGGAGTTTAGCTGAAGGAATTCTAAACATTAGGCTTGATCGGCATTCATGGACAGGTATGAATCAGTTCCGCCCACGTGCGTCGAGTCAGATAAGGATGAGCTTTGGCCCTCGAAAGTTACCACCGGTCAGAGTCTAGGACTTCGTGATTTTTAGCATGGAGACGTAAATCTTCAGCAAATTAACCAACACCGTATGTCCATGCACAAGTACTTCGACCTGATCACAAGTTGATATTCATTAAAAATGGGATTGGCGAAACGCAGCCAGTTTTCGAGTTAAGATATCATGTTTTCTGAGTTGCCTTCTCATGTCACCATAGAAACCGCCCCCTCTTTCCTTCTAGTCAGATGGAGCACTTTCAAGTGGGTTCATCCTAACTCCGGATATATAACCCAGTAAAAATTCTTTAAATATCATGCTCATCAGAATATAACGCTGACTATCGTTTTGATCTAACCATTAAGTAAATTTCCATTCACTTCCAATTTACATTTCTTTTTCTCTTCCTTCTCTCATTCTTCTCTTGTTCCGCTGTACGAGATTTGACATTCGAATCCTCCATGGTCATAATCAAAGTGAACGCCAAGTACACATTTTTGTCCACCAAATTATTCTCGGAGCTTGGTCGAGCCCTTATCATGAACAATAGGCCGGGCCATTCATCGCGTTGCTTTAGGTCCGAGGATTCAATCCGCGGACGATTTGGAAACAGAGGCGATCCAGCACATCAGGACAGGAGGGAAGTCACATTCCTAGAAGCTTCATGGGATGTACGATGAAGCACTCAAAAGCGACAGAAGAACCGTCGACAATGGAGATGGGGCGAACGTTGACAGAGTCAAAGATGGGAGGGAGGCGTTCGGATGAGGAATGAGCAGCCCGGCCTTCCTCTTGGTGAACAGCGAACGAATAGCCAAGAAAAATCACGTGGCCCTTTTTGACCGATTTGGCCGAAACCATCATCATCTTCCCGGCCGACAGACAGAAAGTTGCCCGGGCTCGAGGTAAGCGATGGAATTGCGTTTCACGTGAGAAAAAGAATCGGACGGCACTTAGTTAGGTAAGAAGGTTAATTCGAACTGTACATTTTAAAATTTTTTTGAATTTTTTTATAAACTTTCTTTTTATTAATTTGTTTTTTTTTTGCTTTCCCTTCTTCATTGTTGCTGGCAAAGGCTTGGGGTGGAGCCATAACCCTTGATAGTGACCACTGAGGACTTGTAGGCTAAATAGCATTGACACTGACACGCGACACGCGACACGACACGACACGACACGCTAACACGTTGTTTATCAAAAACAAAAAATTTCCGACACGTTGGGACATTTGTATATTAAATATATATTTTTATATATACATAATAAATTATCATTTTTATGATTATTTCAATCAAATTAATTTTATTGAAATTCACAAATAATTAAATAATTAAAAAAGCCTAGAATGAATTTACACTAAAAACATTAATCCATCATGTATTACTATCATTCATTGTTTCAATTTGACAAATTCAACTCTATTCAAATAATTCATTAAACTTGGAGAAAAAATAATCATTGACATTCCGGACTCACATGTTAAATTAGTTGGAAGGGGAAAACAAACTTAAGGGGTGAATTATGTATCACGAAAAGTGGGAGTTAAAAGATAAGAGAAGATTAGGTTTTTCTTTTTTCTTCATTTTTTTTATTATTGTGTTTCATTTTTTCACATATATACATTTTGACATTTCCTTTATTGAAAATTTTTAAAATTGATTTCGATATCGGAATCACATATCAGAAACTCGTATGTTGGAATTCCGACTCGAGTGTCGAAGAGTGTTGGAAAAGTTAACCAAGTGTCAGATTTTCCGACACGCGTTGACCGAGTGTCGAAGAGTGTCCGAGAGTGTCTGAGATTGTCGAATATGTGTCGAAGTGTCCGACACGACACGAAAGCTCTTGGAGAGTGTCGGTGTTTCATAGCTTGTAGGTCCTCACCTAGTTGCAACGCTCCGCCAGCCATAATGACAAAAGAAAATAGAAAACGAAAATTAATAATAAAAACTTCAATATATATCTAAAAAATTATCTCACATAAGTCCCAATCGTGTTATGCTAGACAATCGATATCTTCAGTAATTTTTTGCCAAAATTGATTGGATTGACTATTTTAACAAATTGTCAAAAAGTTTATAACTAAATTAGCCAAATTATTAACTGTAAGATATAGTTCCTCTTTAAATCACAATCTCTAAAATGTTCTTCAACCACTTACTTAAACCCTTAAATTCGAGTGAAATATAGTACAGTGAACGGATATGTTGATTTTGAAAAGTTGTAACTCTTCAAATATAACTTCGTTTGTTGAATCTCCCCAAAATTTCACAAGTAGATCCTCTTTGTTACGGCATACCTTTTGGAACAAAAATTTTCTTAGGCATTGTTCCTTGCACTATTTCATACAACAATGATATCATTTCGCTTTCGCAACCAATTGAGTCATTAATCTATGCTTGGCTAACCCATTTTTACACCTTTCTTTTTCTTCTCCTCCAAAATAAAATGTACATCAACAAATACAATGAACAATATAAAAGTCGACCAAAATAAAATATTGTTAGTGAATACACCATTTATAAACAACATTTAATGTCATGTTATGTTATTAAAGATTTAAGATAAAAATAACATTTTCTCCTCCAAAATAGGATCATTGTTCACCTCATACGGGGCATGGAATTTATTGGAATTTTTCATCATCTTATGTAAATAAATTAATAAGTTTGTCGTTTACCGCAGCCGCTACCGTTCCCGTCTCCCCTCTTTCTTGCAGTCGATTTAGGTTTGGCAAAGGGCAACTTTCTTTTAAATTTTCACTTTATTATATTTTTCCCCAAATAATACATATCCTTTCCTGTTATATCCCACCCTCTCAAGAGAGGATCGTTTATCCGTGCATATCCAAATTAACCGTCACACCAAAATGTCGGATAGGATAAAAATTGTCCTATTTATTAGGGTGTCGATAACTCGGTTCGGTGCGGGTATCACAGTTTGGATTTCTGTGATACCCAAATCAAACCGAAAACTAAAGGGCATCTTTGCTATGAACCAAATCGAACTGCGACCCAAAAATACCTGAATAAAAATACATTGTTGGATTGGTGTTGGTTTGGGTTTTTTGGTTTTTGCTTTTCTTTAGATCCACTATTTTAGGGCGCAATCATGCTTGATTTCCTACTTTAGAAGAAGAAGAAAATCACAAGAGATATGAGGAGAGGAAGAAAGAGACTTTCCTCTTTTTGAGTCTTTCTCCACCAACTATGGCCGCCATCACTCCCCCCCTCACGCCCCTCCAATGCCTTCCCTACTCTTCTCATGACCTCCGTGTTTTCGTCTCAAATCGAGGTTTAATATTCTTTCTCATCCCTCTCTCCTTAAACCCTTTTCTTTAACATTTCAAATCCCTTTCCTCATACTTCGCTTTTCCACTGTTCCAAACTCGCTTCCGGATCCAAACTTTCCATCGTCGACGGGCGGACCACTCGGATTCGACCCCGATCAGCGTCGTTCCACGCGGGCTTCCCCTCTCCGTCGCGTTCCGAAAGCCATGGCTACGGCTCACGACAACTGGGAGAGGCTGGTCGGGGCGACATTGAGGAGGGAGTAGCTCGCGAATGGCCGTCCGAGCCCTGAGAGGAACAGGAGCGGCATCGCCGGTGCGGTCCCGCCATTGCTCACTCGCTCGACCAACATCGACATGATCTTGCAGGCCACCGATGAGATTCAGGCAGAGGACACTAATGTTGCGCCGATTCGTAAGGCCTCTTACCTCTTTGTTGACTATGTTCTTGAGCTGAGTTTGAATTCGTTCTTTGGCACGGGTCACTTCTGAATTTGCTTCTGCTTAGAGACGATGGACTTGGGAGGAATTGAAACTGGAAGAGTGTTGGATGTTTTAATGTGTTTGTTTGTGTTTCCTTTCGGTTCGGTTTGGTTCAGGTAACCGAGCGAGTCACAGTACCTGATTTTCTACATATTACCTGAACATAAAGAGATCAGGGCAGAAAATGCCCGAAAAATTCGATTTGGTTCTAGCTGTTTTTTATGTCCTTACTATTTAGTGCTTTATCCGGTCCAACAAACACGCAGTTAGTGTTCAGGGGAGTAATCCTTGACCAACTAAACTAATACCACACAGGGTTCACTAGAATGGATACTTTCACAACAATTGCTGATGACATTTTTTAGGAGTGAAAAAGGATATTTACCATAAGTAATATCGATTCTATGGAAGTGTCACTCACATTATCAGTGAAATAAATGTATACTAGTCACTTGAATCTTAGAGAAATTTTCTTTCATTCATAGGTCCCACATGCACAAGCAAAGTTAGATTTTATCATGAAAATTCATCCAATAACATCTTAGAATACATATAGCAAAAATTCCAAGCATGCTTGTGCTTTGGGAAAATATCGTATAAGGCATGGAATGGGGCCGTTTTATTAAAAGAAGTCCTTAGAGTGGACTTCATTTTCATTTAAGACCTTAAAATGGCCAACTTAGTATTAAAGCACACCCTAGCTCGGTAGTCAGGCAAACTTCATCGATCAACTTGTGCATGTGACTCCTGTGCAATGCACATGCAACTCATGTGTTTATTCCAGATGCTACATCAAGGGCAATTTTGTCCAAAATGTTCTCATTTTACCCAAATTGACGCTACAGTTCTTCTAAGGTTCTTCTTAGGGCAATTTTCCTCCTAATATCACTAACATAGCTTTACCATTTCAATCGTGACTGTGATTTTCGCTCTATGATCCGATTGAGAATCGGTTTCATTTAAAGTTTAAGGTTGATTTCTCGTGTCCTTGTGACATCCTAAATTTTCATTCTACTTATTATGTATATTGTGTAGAAATAAGATTCATATTTCTCCATCAGGCATTGATAATCGTCACATGATTCTCTCCATCTCTAACAATTGTAATTTATTAGCCATTTTTCACTAATTTGAATGCCACATTCCTTAGTTTATCACCTGGTTTCTTACCTACAAATTACCCGTTATTACTCTTTAAGTTGCAAGCCAAGTGTTCTCATTCATTGTCCTGCATCTCCTTCATTTTCAACCATAACCTTTACCTATAGAATTACATCAAGCATGACCTCATCCTTTTGCTTTAATGATTACAAATCAAATAATGATTCTTACTTATGCATCTACTTAAGCAATGCTCTCTCCAATCATTATGTTCATTTAGCTACTCAAATAATGTCACTTGTAACCTTTTAATTTGCACACCTCTCTCATTCTCATCTATTGATTTTAACCCCATGTCATCATGCCTTTTAACTTTATTAATTTACATGTATGTTTTTAACTCATGAGAAACACAAGTCAAGGTATACTCTATCTCTTTCATTATTGCTTGACTGATTACACGGCATATAATATATCCTCATTCTTGCATTTTATTTGGCCAATGATGCTCTCCCTCTCTTTCCAATCAAGTATCTTCCTCTTTTTTCATTTAAATCATGTCATTTGTCACTCAAACAGTGACTCACATGCTTTTAGATTGTGACATTCACTATAGCTTTGTCAAATCAGATCGTGCATGACATCATGAATGTAATATTGTTCTCACCCTAGTTACTTTATATCATTATTATAACCCTAGTTAATTAACTTAGTTGAAGTTACTTTTTTAAAATAAGTGAAGGAGGAAGAAAAAATTATTTTTCTATTCTCCTCCTTGGAAGAGCAACTTTATCCGTTTATATGAGATGTGATAACATTTTTAAGTGTGAAAAATGTGGAATGGTAAAACTAAACTTGAAAATGATATTTTTATAATCCGACTAAATTACCAAATTACTGGCTAAGTTTGCCAATTAATCACGTGGTCCATCATTTGAATTGTTGATATTCACGTTGTCGATTATTTGAATTATCCATCTTAGAAAACAAAATTTCAATTTTTGAATAAAGCTACATGTCTAGAAATTGTTGATTTATACCCATCGGTTCCTACATTACCAATTTTCTATCTATGATTTCCGAATCAATTATGATGACTTCACATGGAAAGAATAAGGGGAAAAAGTGCAAAAAAAGTCCTAAACCTTTTGTTTTTGTGCCGATTTAGTCATAAACTTTTTTTTTGGTGCTGCTTTAGTCCTAAACATTTTTACGTTGTGCCAATTTAGTCATTTCCAGCCAATTTTAGCCAGATTTTGCTGACTGGACGCTGGCCGGTTGACGTGGTCTGATCGACGCTAACGTGAACAACTTTTAATAATATTTTAATATTTTTGATTGATTTATTTTTTCTTTTATTTTCTTTTTTCTTTTTCTTTTTTTCTTCCTCTAGCCAGTCGCCGGAGCTTGGCGACCAACCAAAGGCGACAGCCGGTGAGGTCGAGGTCGACCTCGCCGGCCACCTCGCCAGTGGCTACGAGGGCGGCCTCGTGCTGGGTGGTGAGGCTCGCCCTCATCGGATCTGGCGAGGTTCGAGCCTCGCCCATGGCCGGCGAGGGTGAGCCCCGCTAGCTCGACACGAGGCCAGCTTGACGGTGACGACAGGCGGCTAGATTAGCTCTAGCGGACAACGAGCAAGGCACAAGTGACGAGCACGAGAGGCGAAGACGCGTGGACAGGCACGTGAGCAAGGGACGGCGTGACTGCAGCGAGGCCGCCTCCTCGCCCTTGCCCTTGTTGGCCATATCCGAGCTCGACCCGCAGAGCGAAGGCTCGCCGCCCGGCCTCAAGGCGGCCTCGCGCCGGGCGGGCGAGCCTCGCTGCCCCGTGCGAGGCCGCCCTCGCGGCCACTGGAAGGTGGCCGGTGAAGTCGATCTCGACCTCGCCGGCCATTGCCTCTAGCCGGTTGCCAAGCTTCGGCGATCGGTTGGAGGAAGAAAAAAATAAAAATAAAAGAAAATTAATAAAATATTATTAAAATATTATTAAAAATTGTTTACGTTAGTGCCGATCATGCTACATCAGCCGATCGGTGTTCTATCAGCAAAATCTGGCCAAAATTGGCCGGAAAGGACTGGATTGGCACAACGTAAAAAGGTTTAGGACTAACTCGGCACAAAGACAAAAGGTTTATGGACTTTTTAGCACTTCTCCCAAAGAATAAGGATATATGTGCTGATGTGCACATAATTATTTGTTCATTAATTACATGACAAAGACAAATTATTGTGATGCATATGGCAATTATTATGTTATAATAATTTATGTCTTTGATGCCACGTAATAAAGACCTTTGCCATAGAGTGAATTGATTTGTATGAAGAGGTGGATGAGACTCTGGAGTTAGCTAGATATTTTACCGTATGAGATGGTTCTCTATAAAATTGAAATAACGTGAAATCATATGATGGTATGGCTATGATGTTAGGAAATAGCCAACATCATGTGAATGTATAATGATGTATTTATTTTTACCGATGTAGAAGGCACCCATGATGGAGGGGTTAAGAGGCGTATCAAATGGTTATGTATAATTCAGTCCCTTATAAGTTAATGATGACGATACTTCGTTAGTTGGCATGCCTTGCAATGTCAAGATGGGTCCTGGCAAGTGATGAGTTGGAGCTAGAAACTTATCTGTGTATATCAATGAGCTACTATGTGGCGTATGTGCATCATAAAATTATATGCCATCTACTAGCATTTGAGTGAATAATCTTATACGATGTTGTTAATGATTTCCATTGGCGAATCATGATAGGAAAATTCATTTACTTATGCATTTGTCAGACATTATTATTTTGTACTTGTATTGAACTCATGTTGTCTGTTCAAGTTGACTAATAAGATGATCTCCTACTTAGATTTTAGATTTCGGCTCACTCTTTTATTTTTCAGATTTGTAGAATGAATCCCCACCGCCACTTATTTTCAAACCTCCCATGTATTTTGATTGTGAATATCAAGGTGTACTTGTACTTTGAATCGTCAATAGTATATATTGCATGTAGAGTTATTGTATGGGTTGTCGTCGGATTGCCAGAGTGGGTTCCCAGCAAGTTGTCGCTTGGTACTACAATATTGGCGGTGAGTTAGTTGGACTATTGAGGGGCTTTGAAGGTTCCCCTTGCTTTAGATGGCGATGATATGTCGATTGGCAAAATTGTCGATCGGTAGTTTAATGGTTTAGGATTTCAAAAGCTTTTAGATTGACACTTTTGAAGGTCACTCATTAAAATTGGACCAAAGTGTGCAACGAAAGTGGAGATTGGTTTCCATTTAGAAGGTTTTTATATGTATTAGCCGAGGTTAAATTATTTGTACGATTGATGATAAATTAGTTATTTATTAGAAAATTGAAGTGAAGTTAAATGATATATAACTCATTCGAGATTCAAATTTTATGGAAATTCGAGCCGTTACATTACTTATGTCAGCTTTGAGGAGGTGACGACATCATGAGTCCTAAGGCATGTTGTCACCTCCCCTCTAGAGGTGGCAAATGGGTGGGTCGGGTCGGGTATGGGTCAGGTCGAAAATGGGTCGACCCATATTTGACTAATTTAACCCGTTTTGATTCATATTTTTGTAGTGTAAATCTAGTGACCCATATCCGACCCGACCCGTACCCGACCCATACCCGACCCGACCCGTATTGCAAAAACGTATTAATATTCTAGGAAAACTTACTTCTACTATATGCTAATTAGATTAAAACTTCAAATTAAATTCAAAATAGTAAATAAAATAAAAATAAAAAGTTTAAAAAAAAAAAAAAAACCTATAAATTGAAATATTTATAAATAATTAGACTATGCATATGCTTCTCTTATTTGAAGTGAACATACTATTGAATAACTAAAAACTATAACATGAAAATTTTTTAATTAAACCTAAAAAGCTCATTTTTATGATTTTTTTTTTGTAAAAAAAAAAAAAAGTATAAAAAAGTATTGTTAAAACATTTTTATGCAATACAAATTTAATGAAATTTTTTTTATAATTCTTTTTAAAATATTTTTAAAAAAATCGAATTTAAAAAAAAAAATATTTTCGATTTTATTTTTTAAAATATAATTTTTATTTTTATTTTATTTTTTAAAATATTTTTTATTTTAAATATAAATTTTATTTTTTAATAATTATTTTTTTCTCTTTTTTTTTTTTTTCTTCGGCCGGCCACGACGACGGCCGGTGATCGGCCATGGCGAGATCGAGCCTCGCGAGATCGAGGCTCGGGCCTCGCCGGTCGGGCGGGCCGAGCCTCGCCGGATCTATGAGATCGAGCCTCGCCCGGCATCGGGCGAGGCTCGATCTCGTCGATCAGCGAGGCTCGAGACTCGCCGGATCTGGCGAGGCTCGAGCTTGCCGGCATTGGGCAGGGCCTCGGCCTCGCCAGATCTATGAGATCGAGCCTCGCCCGACGCCGGCGAGATCGAGCTCGCCCGGCTCGGGCGGGGCCTCGACCTCGCCCCGATTGGGAGATCGAGCCTCACCCGCCGGCGAGCTCGATCTCGCCCGGCTCGTCGCCGTCACCCTTCCGGCGATCGGCTAAAGGAGGAAGAAAAAAAAGAAAAAAGAAAAAAAATTGAAATATAAAAAATAATATAATTTGGATTTTTTATAAAAAAAACATTTTATAAAATTAAAGAAAGCCATGGACATGGCCATGGGTTGAAAGTGGGTCTAAATGGGTTATTAGTAATAACCCATTTAGACTTATTTAGTTTTGTCTTTATTTTTTCAAACCCATTTTCACCCATATTTAACTTTCACTTAACCCATATATGATCCATTTAACTAAAAATGGGTCATGATATGGGTGTATGACCCATATTGCCACCTCTACTCCCCTCCCACCTCGATGACTAGTTCATGCTCCTCTGGCAAGCCATGAACTTGCGGCACAAAGGGCGCATCGCATTCTCGTAACTAAGCCATCGGTTCAAGCGAGCCATGTAGAAGATATGGTCGCAACACTTCAACTCCCTCACCTCTTCTTCAGACACGCACACCATGCACTCTATGAGTGGTCCGCCATCGTACCACGCCGCATCGAGTGGTGCAGAGGGGCCGGTTTTTGATATCATTCGACTTACCACCAGTTTCAACTTCAACGCGCAATCTTCGCCTTCGTATTCGCCTGCTCCTTCCGAAGAAGTCCTCGTCCCGACCAGTGCCAGGCGACGAATCATTAAACCTGAGGCTGTCCCTCTTGGGCTTGATGGGGACCGGAGGATCGACACGAAGTCGAAGAAAGCAACGTCAAGGCTGAGTAGCCCGACGACCTAGGATAGATCCTTGGGGGTGAGGACGCTATCGCCATTCTTGGCAGAGGCTCAGGTACATTATACACCGCATGTCAGTTTCGCAGAGACGACAAGATGGCAAGTCCTTTAGGTCAGTTTCGTTCTTGTCTTCAATTTGAGTTGCACGTGCAAGCCAGTCGGTGAAAATTTAGTTGGTCAATAAGTTGAGGATGCACTTTTAGACTATGTTAACTATTTCGAGAACTTATTTAAGATAAGATAAACTCTATGAACTCGTTGAGAAAAGTTCTCTTAGTTGAAATTTTTCCTCATGCTTATGCATATGTCCGCAATTTACAAATTAAAAACTCAAATTTAATGTGTTTAATTAGTGGCATCGACACATATAGGTAGAATATCATAAAAAGAGGATAAATTAAAATTGACAATTTACTCTCTAAAATGTAGAGAAATTCGATGGGATTTGACATGTGCCCTGAATTCAACGGGACTACCAACACCTTGAAAACAAAATTAGAAGTTTGGGCGCTCATGATATCCATTTTATTTCTATTCCAAAACTATTTTTCTGTTCAAGAAATAAGTTTGGAACTTAAACTCGTTTGGTAATGGAATTTTATTTTTCCATTTATGAAATAATTTTTTAATCTAGAAATAGGTTTAAAATAGAAATGAGAAACAAAAACTCATTTCATCGCATGTCCTCTCTACTAAATGGCTACTCACTTGCCACCGCTCGTCACTATTGTTCGCCATCTGCTGCTGCTCGCCGTTCATCGTTGGCTGTCGCTGCCACCACCACCGCCATCATCCGAGAGGGAGAAATTTTGTGTCATTATTAAATAATTTTCTATTCCAAAAATAAGTAATTTGTATCGTTATTAAGCGCGTATTTCTACTAAAAATTTGTCCAAAAATAGAAATAAGAAAATCTATTTTTGTTCTAAAATCAATTTCGATTAGAATTGTTATCATTTGAGCCCTAAAGAGCAAAAAAACTACTTTTCTTTTCTTGCTTAAAGCTAAAATATCATTTAATTTCAAAAAGTTGAGAACAATATTGTAAATGAATTACGTGTCGAATTCGTATATGTCACGAACCTTTCATGTATCCGAATTCCGGGGGGGAAAAGTCAAAGTCAATGAGCCGAATTGCCGTGCCACGTTCCTCCAAGCAAAAAGTCCTAGGGCTTAAAATTTCCTGGTCCCTTGTGGTTGGATAGGACCTATAAGAAATATGAATTGTTAGGACCGTTTATTTCTAACATTAATTAGATTCGTATGTTAAAGCATAAAAAATATATATAATAATCGCACATGCGAATTTACGTGTCAATATTTGCAGTCTTTTAAAGCTTCTAGCGTTTGGGATTATTTAAAAAAATTCAAAGTGCATGAGTGAGATTTTAATTAAGAAAAAGAGGAAAAAGTAAGAATATATTTAGATAGATATGAAATCATAAAGAACCGAGAAATATAGGTAATTAAATTAAAATATGCGGCTTTGATGAAAACATGAATTAGCTTTGATCTCTATGCAAGAATTGGAAAGTATTAATGCATCTAAAGTCCAATGCTTCATTATATCTAAAAGATTTAAAATAAAATGTCTAAATAAATGATGTTTATCTAAAACTTTACCAAACAATTAGTAATGCAACACGTTCGCTCCTCTTTGATGCGACGGTCCATGAAGATTACAGGCCCTTGCAAGAAAGGTGGGCCAATTCTTTTACTCTGGTAGATTTTCCACTTTGAACATCTTCCATTTCTTTTTTCTCGGTTCATGTCACTTAATTCTCGTCACGACGTAAGAAAAAGGAGAAAAAAAGTCAATCAATTTTCTTCTCAATTTATAACAAATATATTTTAAAATATAAAAACATTAGGTGGGATTGTAATTCTTTTCATGCTGTTCCAGGACCCACCAACTGCATTCATCATAGTCGTAGCTTTGTTAGACCGTCATATCCTTGGTTTGTCTATTTCACTTTTAAAAAACTCGATTAATTTTACTAGCTTAAAAAGCTTAGGCAGCGCATGGTAACATTTTTATTTCTTTAAATTTCTGTTATTTTGTTTCCTAACAAAAAAAGAACAAAAACCCATTTGGTAACACCGAGTTATTTTTTTGTTCTCCGGAATAAAAACTTAGCCTAGGAATGATTTTGGAATAGAAACGAAAACAAAAAAAAATTGTTTCGTTCTCGAAAACAACTTCTAGAAATAAGCTAATTTTCTTTTTTATTTTTCTTTTATTTCTCTCTCTTGCCGCGGCCACCTCCAACCGCTGTCGCCGAAGCCGCCGCCCCCGGAATAAAAACTTAGCCTAGGAATGATTTTGGAATAGAACGAAAACAAAAAAAATTGCTTCTGTTCTCGGGAACAACTTTTAGAAATAAGCTAATTTTCTTTTTTATTTTTCTTTTATTTCTCTCTCTTGCCGCGGCCACCTCCAACTGTTGTCACCGGCCGCCGCCGGCCGCGCGGCGGCGGCGGCGGGGGGCGGTGATTGACGGTTCGCGATTCGTGAATAATAATAAAAAATGAATAAATATTAAAAATCGTTGCGTTTGGTAAACGCATTTTTATTCTTTTTTATTTCAAAGAGATGAAATTTTATGTAATTACCAAATGAATTCTTTTACTTAGAAATTATTTCCCGAAATAAAAATAAAAAATAATTATTTCTGAAAAAAAAAATTTCCAAGTCAAGAAGTGTTATTATGCGCAACCTTACCCAAGGAAAATCCAAGATAATAGAGACAGAAAGGCTGCGAATGGTTGTGGGTCCCTATTTCAGGTTGAAGACCAGAGATGATTTGTAGTTCTACGCTATGAGCTGGGGCGGCACTCGCTTTTTCTATCATTTCAAGAAGTGAAGTTTGATTTGAGTTGGTGTGTCCCTCTGACTGAACATCACTCTTCCTTGTCGTCATTAGAGGGAAAAACTTCGGAAAAACGCTTTCCTTAGCACCGTTCAGAAAAATTCATAAATGAAACTTTGTACAGATTTGAAAAAGGGAAAGATTATTTTCCAAAATTCACTTCAGTCTCACCCATGATCATAATTAATTTGCATAGTCCAAACTAGTCTTAAATGGCCCAACAAGGAGCTGGACCACGGAACTCGGGTCTCCCATGGTCGAGACCACGAGATGAGAGACTGTAGTGCTTGAACTTAAGTCCCTAGCACTGTACATTGACCTTAGTGCTGGGACCTGGATACTTGGCGCTGAGGATTCAACGCCTAGACCCAAATTTCTAGCTCCTGAACCCAGGTGCCCAAAACCAAGGTAGGAATGAGGTAGACAACATATACTCAAACCCAAAGAGCCTAGACTAGGGTCATTTGCAACTTGAGCTGAAAATCTTGATTTCGGGATGATGCACGTTTAGATCTAGAACCTTGCATTGTGAGCTAGGTCCTCAAAGCTCGAGCCTATAACTGGGCACCTAGAACCTACTATTGTATTTGAAACCTTGCATTATGACCCGGGTCCCCAAAGCTCAAGCCTGCGATTAGGTCCGCAACAACCACAATTGAACCCAAACATGGAACCCCAGCAACTAGACCCCAAAGCCTCTCTCGGCATCTAGTCACACAGTCACCTAAACCCTGGAACCAAGCCCACATCACTTAGACATGAGACCTTAGAGGCCAGACTTGGGTTCCTCATTCGCAAACGCGGGACCCTGGAGTTCAAGCCTGGCGAGAGCCCTAGCACCAAGACCCGGTTCCCCAAATTCTCGCCCAAGTCTTCAACATTCGAACTTAGGGTCCCATCGGTGTATTTAGGTCCCTTTTGCCAAAAGCATTCTTTGCTTTAACAAGTTTTCCCATCTTAATTATATTTAAAAGTTGATTAAAATATAGGAAAACGAAAACGGGTTTGGTTGAGAATAATTTGCTAGGAAAATATTTTTCTATTAAACAAACGGAGTCAATGCAATAGATTTACACTCAAGCGCCGATTCTCCCCTCCTTGACAAAGAATCTGCCGCTTGAAAAGAGGCTGCACATGAAGGGGAGGCAGCATCACGATTTATCATTAATGCGAGTTCCTCCTCAGGAAGGACGGTCGTCTCGTTCTGATCTACTGCCATAATTAGCCAAGGAAGAACTGGACCGTCTGCATAGGTACATGCCATTGAGCTCGATCCTGCCGAAAGCCAAACCATCTGTAAAAAGACCAGGTGTTCCCCTAAACATGCCAACCATGTAACCATCTCTATGCAGTCGAAAGTTTCAGGACAGTACGACTCGATTATTGAAAGCTTCAGGACAAGATCACCAAACCCCCGATCGCCACCTTCTTTGTTTTCTTTCCCGAAGCCTAGGTTGACTTCACGGTTGCGTCTTTGAATTTGCTCCCCCACTTTTTAGTGCTCGTCCACCTGCCTAGCAGCAGATTCAAAAGAAAAGAATCGACGCTGGGGTAGGGTTGGCGACTCCAGATGATCATATATTTTATGTGTATGTTCGTACCTGATTCAGAGACGTTTCCTGGGTCCGGGTCAAAGGAAGCATCTTACGTTGTTGCGCTGTGAATTTCCGGCAAGCAAGCGACTATGCAGGCGGCGCGGAAGAAAATGAACAAAGAACAAATAAAAAAAGGCCAATCCAAATCGAGGGATGTGAGTTTCCAACATAGTCCAATTTCCACAGCACGTCATTAAGCATGTTTGTATCGAGCGTAAACGGGTTATAATCATGATTCATGAAGGGGTCAATTCGTTTTTACATACATAATCAACGCATCTGATGTGGATTGACCTTATTAACCATTTTTGTGGTGCACTTTGACAAATGTAATTATATAACATAGTATGTATTCGTGTCAAGATGACACGTATTTATGCATATAAATACTTTTTACATGTTTATATGTTAAGAGTTAATGTCAAGAAAATGGATTTTGCTATAAAATATTTTTGGAGAAACTTATTTTTCAATGACGATGTTTCTTATGTTTGACTGTATTTTACAAATGATATGAAAGTTATTTTTTTATGTGTGATACAATAAAATTGCGAAACACCCATTGGATAAAAAGTCTTGACTATAACTTAGATTCCTAATTCAGGCATCCGGGTCTTGCGCTTGGGTGTAGGGTGTCGAGCCAAGCACCAACCATCCTTAGGGGACTTGAGCTCAGTTGCTAGGGACCAAGGCGTGACCGTTGGTTGTCGGGCCTAGCCTTTGAAGACCCAAGCACAGGCTTTAAGGTCTTGAGCTCGACCTTAGGGGACTCAAGCCCAACCGATGGGGACCCGGGCATGGCTTTGGGAAATCCTGCTAGGGCGCCAAAGACTTGAGTGCGGGAGCTAGGTACTAGAACTTGACTGTTGGGGTCCTTAACACCGGCTTGAGGGTTTGGACCCTACCTTAGGGTCCAGAGCAAGGTTGATAGTGTCCTTGATTTGGCCTTGACCAACCTAAGCTCAGGCATTAAGGTCCCGTTCCAAGCTCCATGACTTACTCATATTTTGATAAATGATTCTTGAGTTTAAAAATGTGAAGTCATCTTCCCATATTTAAGAATAGATTCTTAGTTAACTATGAAAAATGAATTCTATCGATTCATCTTTCTATGCCCAGTATCCCATCAAATCGGCAAAATGATGGGTGTTCCAGGTTCAATTTATTTAATTTAATTTAAAATATATATTAAAAGTGTATTCATTCCAAATTACAACGGATATACTTCGCATTCGTATTATTTTTTTACTCTCATCAATCGAGACTGCCCAAAAAAGAAAACCCCAAAAGCGCCTCTCCTTGGAGAACAAGTTTGCATAAACAAGGAAGAAAGAAATGGTCATAGATGACATCATCCGAGTTAGGTTAAGAATGCCCTCGATGCCTTGTGGATGATGATGGATTCTAATGAAAGATTCTGAGTATTCTATTTACCACGACACAAAATGCTAGAGTGAGGTCCTATCTAGCCCTTTACATTTTACGTTTCGTCAAAAACACCTATAAATCCTATCGAGATATATGAAAATCGAATATGTGAAACTAATCATTACTTTCTTCATTCATTTTCTCGAATTACCGAAAGGCGGGCGACAACCAAAGTAGTTTATTTTAAAGGTGGAACGAGTAGACAGGACTAGGACTAGGACGGCAACGTGAGCTATTGCCCGGGACATCGCGATCCCGCCGTGTTTTTGGGGTCAACTTCTCCGCCCCGTTCGGGTAAGTCCACCATTCACCGCACCGGGAGAGGAGAATCGGGTATTTTCCCAAAGAAATAAAGGAAAAAGAAAGAAGAAAGAAGGGGAAAAAAAGAAGAGAGAGAAGCATATGTGCTATTTTAGTAATGGTACTTATTCTCTACCCATTTAAAAAAAAATAAAAATGATAATAATAAAGAAAAAAACCCAGGAAGATTCGGGGCAGCTTCTTACGCGAAAGCGCGGATTCAAAATGATTTCGGACAGGGCCGACGGCCGCCTTCTAAAATCAAGTCAAATTAAGGAAAAAAAAATGTCCGAACAATTCATATACAATAATAAATAAATAAAAAGAAGAGTAAGTGGATAAAATAATAATAACAATAAAAAATTCCCCCGACGAAAGCGACGTCCTCGGGAGCTCGGAATCATCTAGACTCCCTCCGTCGCGCTTCTCTCTCTCTCTCTCATCTCTCTCTCATTCTCTTCGCGTTTCGAGCTTCGGACCGGCGAGTTTCTCCGGGGAAGAGCGGAGGAGCGGCGGCGGCGGCGGCGGCGGCGGCGGGGGGAAAAGCTCCCGACTTTCGCCGTTTCGCGGTCAGTGGAATAGCGACGAGTCGGATTGCGTTGCGCGTCGCGCCTCGCTTCGTATATAAGGGCGGCTGCTGCTGCTGCTGCTGCTGCTGGTCTGAGGAGTCAACCGAGCCGGTGCGTTCCGCGCTTCTCGAAGGTTCCGCCGGCTAGGGTTCTATTTTTTCCCCTCTGTTTTTCCTCCGTTCGGCCGTGGTCGTTGCTCCGCTTTGAGAGGATTGGCGCGATTGAGCTGGGCGGAGTTTGAGGGTTCGGGGCGGCGGAAGTGGAGTGGAGCGCCGCGGGGGGGAGGGTGCTCGACATGGTAATCGGGTTCTGACGATGCCGAGCTTTGTTCCAGCGGCACCGGCCTCCAATTCCATGTGATTCTCTCCGTCTCCGTCTCTGTCTCTCTATCTCTCTATCTCTCTCCTGAGCTGCTGCTGCTGCTGCTGCTGCTGCTGTTGCTTTTTGGTTTCTTGATTTGTTGACCGATCATTTCGTGAGTTCAATCTGTCCGAAAGTAGGTAGGCGATGCGTTTTCGGGTCGGGAACTCATGTCCGAGCTTAAATTTTGTGGTGTTGGAAGTGACTGTGAAGGGTAATTGTGTGGCTCCCTCGCGTTGCGGCGCTCAATTTTAAAGTTTTTAGTGCGATTTGTTGTTTTGGTTGTCTTTCTTGCTTAGTCCGATTATCTTACTGGCTCGGATGCTGTGTAAAGGTGAAATTTTTTAATTTTCAAGGTAGTAAAGCTTCGATTATCTAAAGAAAGGACTGCCTCAGTGCAGTAGGAGAGGGCCCATAAGCGCAGTACTTCTAGGGACCGAGGGCATGAGACTGTCCCTCCTGAATATGGCAGAACTTTGCAGTTTCCTATGTTTATTGTCCCTGGTATTTGTCTTTTGGTCTGATTTGGAATCATTGAAGGAGTTTGTAGATTCAAACAAAGCAAAATATTGCATATAAAAACGGGTTTTGACTATTTTTGAACAGGAGGAATTTTGAGATGGTTAAATCTTATTGCAAGGCCCTTAGTCCTAGAGTGAACTCTTGCTTGCCTTGGAAACAAATTATTTTGAACGTTAAGGTTCTATATAGCTTTCATTCTTCAGCTAATTGGCATCCTTGGAGAAATTCTGACAAATGAAAACTTGAATTGTTGGGGTCTCATTATGTTGATCAATGTTGCATGCGTAGAAAGGATGCTGAAACTTTGAATCATCTTTTAATACAATGTCAAGGGGCCTTTGCAATGTGGTCTTCATTTCCAATTAAAGCTAAAGCGCCTTGTGGGATGCCAAGCACTCTTTGGGAGAGAGGTGCAACGGAGTTAGAAATTTAAAATATGACCTGGAGATGTGACTTGCGTTGCATCACATGGAATTCCCTACAGGAGAAAAATTGAAGTTTTAAGGGATCGGAGTTGATAAGATTCTCTCTAACTAGAAACCGTCAACAAAGAATCCATCAACATGATGGATTCTATACATTTGATTTTCATATTGGTGTTGGATTAGGATGTCATTTGACTCTTTTTTTTTTTAAATAGCTTCTTTACCTGGCTTTTCTTTTCTGCTTCGTCTTATATATACTTCTTGCATACCTGGATAACAGACTTTTTACTTTCTGATCAATTTTCGTTATTGACATAAGTAATAATAAGAACAGAAAGAAATACAATATCTTTCCATAGTATTTGAGTAGTATTTCTTGCTTTCTTCTAATGTGCGGAAGGTTTAATTTCTTTTTGTTAATCCATCATTTTTCATTTGTAACGGGATGTGAATTCTTGGTCTGCTTTCTTGTATATTTGTAAGAGTGATAGACGATTAGTGATTGATTTTGTCAAGTTGGAAATTTATTACAAGTTTCTTTCAATGGTTGCCAATATATAAATGCAACAGAATATGTAAGACTATGTCACAGAAGTTGACTTTTAATAAGAAAGACGGCTTCTCATGATTCCTTTCCTGGATATGGTTCATCATTCCTGGTTAATTGTCATTAATAATTTCTTCTTTGTACAGATTTTAGTGTAATTTTGGGATTAGTACTGATGATGCAATATCTGTCTGCCAGTGGTTCGGAGGGAAACATTGTCCAGTCTAATCAAAATACAGATTTTGGGTCGTTTGAGCATTCTCTTGGATTCCGCATAGAGGATGCCATCAACCTTAGCAGAAGTATGTATTTTGCCTCATCATCTTTTGATATATAATATTCTGAACCATTTTGAGAACAGATGATGCCACTTCTCAATCTCTCTTCTATCAGCTATCATGTACCTTTTGTTTATGCTCACGAATCTAGAAAGAGTTGCGGCTCTGTGTCATCTTTTCCAATGACTAAGCCCCTAGTTCATCTGTTTGTGGGCCTAACTGTTCTGTTTAACTTCTATTGGCTGTGTCTGTCACCAGAAATTTGAGCGTCTCTTAACCTGGAATCACCCATCCCATACTCCAACCTCATTCTTGAATGGTCCTTAGGGGTGATTTACCTTTTTTAGTGAGATTGTTAGGGTTTGACTGGCAAAATGTCCTGCTTAATCTTGTTGACAAATTGGTGAAAGACATAGTGGAGAATGTATCTAAGCTTCAATTGGTTTTATAGAAAGTAGTTTCTTTGTGGTAAAAAAGGTGAAATTTTATTCTGGGTGTGCATTAATTGTGATTCCCCTGTATGTGTGCACGTTTTGCCTTTTGTATCGCTGCAAAGTTCTCAACTGACTGCCATCTGATGTTTATCAGCAGATCCTGTCTTTAATCAGATAAAACCAAACGGTCGAGCTCTTGGAACTGAGATTCAAGCTCGTGCTCTTAATAAGGTCTCTTTACATTTAAGCTTCTCGTTTTTCTTGTAAATTGTCAAAGCAAAAGCTCTTATTCTCTTTGTTCTGGTCGATTTCAGTCTGTTGTAGCCTCAGAAACAGATCTGTCTTCCACCGCGTCAGCTTCTCAGAGAATACCTTTGCAAAAAGAGTCACAGCTCAATCTGCTTTCCATACCTGGTGGTCATTCTGAAAATTGGGGGGATTCAAATATGGCAGACACCAGTCCAAGGACTGAAACATCAACTGATGACACGGATGACGGAAATCAAAGGGTATGTTTACCACTACAGTTTAGGATCTTTTCTTTCTGACACGTTCTTCACAACACATATACACGTAGTTTATACTACAAAGGAATGCTGCTTCATTTAGCTTTTTGGATGTGGAATTCAACTGGGATAATTGATGGGTTCTGCTTGGAGTTTCTTTCTACATTTGGCTGTAGCATGGAGGCTTGAAATGCACTAAAGTCTCCATTCTTTCAACAGCTTGAAGCAGGTCCATCAGCTGCTTTGGGAGCTTCTGATTCTAGTGGTAGATCAAAAGAAAAGGTTTCGGATCAGAAGGTATAAGCTCTAATCAAATTCTGATTCTGTGTTGCAGCCTTGTAATATAAGTTTTTAATCAGCAGAGATTGTTTACAGACATTACGCAGACTTGCTCAAAATCGTGAAGCTGCAAGGAAAAGCCGACTAAGGAAAAAAGTAGGTATCACGAGTTCATGTTTTTCTTGTCCAACTAGAGGGGAAGTTGCATTCTACTTGATTCTAGCATACTAGCTGCTTGTTTTCATACATGGTATTGTCAAATCACCTCCTGATATTTACTGGAGAGCAGCCCTTTTCTTCTCCTTCATGATATGTAACTCATTGTGTCACAAAATGTGTTTTTTGAAAGACAGATATTTTCTGACCAAAAAAAAAACACAAATTTAAATTGTTTCAAACTCATGAGATATTTGGATGTCTTCCAAGATTGAATGATTTTAAAGAAGAAACATATCAATGTGATGGTGGCATCAATCAAATTTTAGGCCTCATCTCTTTCGTTTTCACAAGCTTTAATCATATTGAAATTTTGCACTTTTTCTTCATATTCTCTTTCGGCTATCTTCTACAGGCGTATGTACAACAACTAGAGAGTAGCCGTCTGAAATTAACCCAACTCGAACAAGAGCTCCAGAGAGCTCGGCAGCAGGTTTATTCTTTATTCTTAGTTTGCTTTTTTATGAGTTATTCTTTTGCTTTGTAATCTAATGTGTTTCTTCAATTGCAGGGAATATTCATTTCTAGCTCTGGTGATCAGTCCCATTCCAGCAGTGGAAATGGTATTTTAGATTTCTTCACGTATCTCTTTTTTTAGAGTGTTCCTCCTCCCTCTAATCCTTCATCCCTTCCTCTTTGTTTTCTCATCTGAAGATTTTGCAGTCTCTTTTCCCACCTGTAGACCTGTAGACTATGCTGATTTTATGCCAAATTGATCTGTAACAACCTCCTTTTAGTGAATTGAGATTAATATCATGTAGATTCTCGGTTTCCTCTGTGAGATAAATTGAGGTGTTCATTTGTCTCCCCTTGTTTTTTTTTTTTTTTTCCTTTGGTTGCCAGACAAGTTAGTAGGATCACAGTGTGTTGAAAAGTTCCCCAAACCCCCCTTTTCTCTCTCTCATTCACGCATGTGTGATAACATGTGCTGAATGAAATTTTTTCTTTTGTGGTATACAAAGGAATATAGTCTTGTCTCTTGTGTGGCTGAATGATATATTTCCCCATTGGGATTGTCTTGATTAGTTGGCGGTGGTCAAGTTGGTTTTATTGTTAGCAGATTGGATCATAATAGTTGAAATGTGTTATTTAACATCGCAATGGTCCACAGGTGCCATGGCTTTTGATGTAGAATATGCACGGTGGCTTGAGGAGCAGAACAGGCATATAAACGAGCTGAGAAGTGCTGTAAATTCGCATGTTGGTGACACAGAACTCCGAATAATTGTTGACAATGTCACGACACACTTTGATGACATCTACAGACTGAAAGATACCGCAGCGAAAGCTGATGTTTTCCACATTTTGTCAGGAATGTGGAAGACTCCAGCAGAGCGGTGTTTCTTGTGGATTGGTGGCTTCCGTTCTTCTGAGCTTCTTAAGGTGATATCATCCATTCATGTACTAACTTCTGTAAAGATAATGTGATCCATGAAGGCTTGATAAGTTAAATGCAATTGAAAATGGCATCTCTTGTGAAGTACATTTAGAATTTTTGAAGTGCCTGATGATTAGAATGTTGTGAAACTGGAGGGGACTTGCGGTTCATCTGGGAATCAGTCACTGGTCCAGGCTTGTTGCGAGTCAGAATCGGCTTTGGTCAAAACCTGATTGTCAAACTGGTTCAACTGAAGGACACCAATTGAAACCTGGTCAGCCTGCTGTTTGTGTCATGGGTCACAATGAGAAGTCGTAATTGGCTCAGTTTAGAGTTCGTGGATCTTGGCTTGAAGTTTCCATGTGCTTGTGTTGGGCTGTTCTTGACTTGCTTATGTACCAAAGTGGAAGATGTAGCCATGTGCTTTGAACCTCGAATTTCTTGTAACTTCTCAGTGATGTTCCCCCAACTGTACTGCCAATGAGCCCACTTGACTACTAATCCTCTTGTTTTTTTGCAAACACCTGACAGTACTTCGATTGTCCATTTCTTAAAAAATTAAACAATTCTGGGATTTCTCAGTCCTTGGCTGGTATTAGTTGCAAAACCACTGCCATAAATATATGTTGTTTATCCAGGCAGAAGTTAAAGAGTAACTGTCGTGTCTTCAAAATAGTTAGATGCATACTGAGTTGTCTATTCTATTTGCCGCTGCTTGATTTTCCTTACTAGTTATGTCGTTGCTGGTACTTTCTTTCAATGAGAGTGTTTATTTTTTTCTGAATTCGGATGCTGTCTTTGTTGCAGCTTCTCATGAGTCATTTGGAGCCTCTGACAGACCAACAAATGATGGGCCTCTACAACCTACAGCAAACATCTCAACAGGCTGAAGATGCTCTTTCTCAAGGTATGGAGGCATTGCAGCAATCTCTGGCTGAGACGCTGGCCAATTCCCCACCTGGTTCAACTGAATCATCTGGTAATGTGGCAAATTACATGGGACAAATGGCCATGGCAATGGGGAAGCTGGGAACGTTGGAGGGCTTCCTTCGCCAGGTAAATGTGATTTTGCTTCAGCACCGACTACTTGTGCTGGATTCTCCAATTGATTGTTGGTTAGTCATGTTGAGAAAAAACTCAACATGGAACTGGAAAATTTCAGCTGGCTGTTTGCAAACTTCATTCTCAAGTCTCGTTCATGTCAAGTTCATCTAGAACCACTGCATGAGCATGGCAGCGTCTTACCTGCTTTTTATGTACTCTTGGATGCTTTTGCTTTTATGTTATTCATTTGCATGTGGTACTTTTAGGACGATAGAAGTGCCTAAGGAAAGTAGTATAGAGTTCTCTTTATGTAATGGGGAAAACAAGGAAGCAGCTATATTTCTGCGTTTGTCAAAGGCTGTTTTGGATTTTGATCTGGTCTCAACTTAACATAATTTTTTTTCTTTCCTCTAACTAATGATTCATCTTCTCTTCTGGTTTGTTACTCTCTCATTTGCTTATTCTCGTCAGACTTTTCTGACTTGGATTCGTGCCTTGAATCCTTCATAGAACAATCCAAAGGAGTGGGACAGTTTGTACTTATTGCTGTGCCTATTTTCTTGCTGTGCCTATTTTCTTAAGGGAGGCCATTTGCTTGTGTCTTTTTACCAGGCCGATAATCTGCGTCAGCAAACACTACTACAAATGCACCGTATACTGACAACTCGGCAGTCAGCACGTGCTCTCCTTGCAATACATGATTACTTTTCGAGACTCCGGGCTCTCAGTTCTCTATGGCTCGCAAGGCCACGAGAGTAACAGAAGATCGAGATTTTTTCCTGACTGACTCCCTGTTGGCCGTTATGTTGATAAAGGTGATATCATTCCACAGACAGCGAGTCCTTTGATTGAAAGTGCTGCCGTCGTCACAGCTGCTGGTCTTGAGAGCCTCGGTTTAACTCTAATTAGGGGTGAGCGAAGTCATGTCTCTGTAACAAAATCATGTGCTTGTTGTTGTAGCATTTTAGCTAGTGGTTGTATATTGTTGTAATGCCTCCTTTTAGGACGGTTGAGCTGACAAAACTGTTCAGGTCGAATGTTGTCATTGATTAAAAACAAATCCTATTTGGCAGTGAATAAATAGAGGGTATCATTGTAAAGGTGAATAGATTTACATGTTCCGATGATGGTGCTTCATTCCCTTTCGTGGTAATGCTGTTCTATCCCGACGTGGAAGCTGATTTCATTGGTCCCTGATAGAAATGAGTGAATGAAATAGAAAAGGAATGTAATATCAGTATTCTAATCTCACTTATTTGGTACATAAATTGAAAGAATGCAGATCCTTTTTTAAGGAATTGAATGGCACAAAGATTTCATTGAATTTTGGACAGATTTTATGAGAGAATTTCGTCTAGTAGGTTCATTAAGGCTTTTCAATTGAATTACAAATCAATTAGCCAGGCATTTTTTTAAATCATAACTAATAAATTGATTATATCACAAATGACACTAGTTATCTTATTAAAATTAATGAAATATATTAGTGCAATATCCATAAGGATTTCCCACAATTGTTTTATGATAGGTAAATCATTTTGGTTATGAGCATAGTTTAATTACATATAATAATTAGTGTCTGGCTTATTCGATTTCAATAATGCGACATCTAGACTCATGCTATTTTCACCTTTTATAACATTTCCTATTACCGAGATGGCAAAAATAACCTCAAAAGGATTAATTAATCACAATCATATGTTGAAATGTAAAAGTTGCTATTTACTGAAAATATAGGACCATTCGCATCAATCAAATGACGATGTTTTATGCCATCATCTAATGTGCTTGTCCATTTTGTTAGTATATGAACTTCATTTCTTCTCAATAAAGGCTATTTTGGATCATTTAAGTTTTAAGATGTGTATAAAGCTATTCGAAGTGGAAATACGAAATCAAAGCAAAAACTCGAATTTGGCAATCCACTCCCGAAATGATCAATATACCCTTTACAGAAAACATTCTCTTAATGAGTAAAATGGGATGAAATGGAAATCTAATCCGCTGAGATGAAGGGAACAATGGTATTTTGTCTCAGTTGCCACTATGTGCGCCAGTATCATAGGGGAAACCGATGAGAAACTCCTATAAGCGTGAAAGTGAAAGTGAAAGCTGTGGATCGGAGTATGCTATCAACTATCAACTATCCGCAAGAACAATACTGTTCAGAGATTCATTTGTATAATGCACGCCGCGCGCTTTTTTTTCTAGTCAATCGATGATCGATTCTAAATTTTTTGCGCAAAATGCCACCAGCCCTCACTAGGCTGAACGAACCATTGGCCTTGCCAACTCCGACCAACTCAATCAAACAAAAGATTGAGTCGGGTGGTGGGGAAGTGACGCCACCTCAACTAAGACCCGACACTGGACCGCCTTTGTTGGTACAAAAGCAAAATTACATGTCCTCAAGTAGGAAGCAGTGGCACAAAATGTTGCAGTAGGCTCTTGTATTCGGCCTGTGGGATCGAATTGGGTGGTGGGGAAGCAAGGCTCTTGTAAAAATCGTACGTTTTATATGTTGATGTATGTGCTAAGTTTGGACCGTTGGCTTGCTAAGGGCCTGCATTGTAATGTTTCTGTTTCTTTTTTTCTTTTCTTTATCCTTTATTCTCTGGAATTGAAAAAGAATAAAAATTCATCTAATGATGTCGGTTAATTTTTCTATTCCCCATAATAGAAAAGTGATTAAGGAATAAATTTAGAACAGAAACAAGAAATAGAAAAAAATAACTTTTTGTTTTGAGGAAACAGTTTAAAAATAAGTCATTTTCTTTATTTTCTTTTTTTCTTCTTCCTCTTCTAATTAGTTCTAATTAGCTGGTAGAGACTTGTCACCCGCTGTTGTCGATCGTCGGCTGTCGTTTGCCACCAGTTGCTGACCACATCTGCTGCTACCGACTAGAGGAGGAGAAAGAAAGGAAAAGAAGACAAGAAAAAAAGGAAAAATCTAAAAAAATTATTAAAAAATTTAAAGAAATTCTACAACACAAAAAAATTTATGAATTGTACTAAGTGTACTCCTATTCTTTTTCTGTTCCGGGACTAAAAATGTTGTGTAGTTACTGAATGCGTTGTTTTATTTAAAAATTATTTTTGAGAATAGAAATAAAAAAAAAAATATTTCTAAAAAGAAATTATTTCCCGGAATAAAAATGTTATTAAACGCATCTTAAGCTCTTCAAAAGTTGATAGTAGATAGCGTTTAACAGTGAACAGTCAGAGCTATCCCCGTATAGTTTACTTGATTATTTTCTGATCGCATTGCAGATCACAAAGAACATGCTCAAGAATCGAAATTGCTTGAGAGCAAACTCGATGAACCAGACGGCATCGAAAACACTGGCGATTCTGTTCCCTTCATCTAACACGCCTAGTAAAAACCAGGCATCAACCAAACGGAACACGAGTGGTACGAAGAGTAATCCGGGCCACAGAGTCTTTACTGCTTTTGATAAAATGAGGACCAGACCAAGCCTAAGCAGATGAGCACATGCTCAAGAATGAACTTGTCTACTATTTCCTTCAGCATGCTCCTGATCAAGTCCGATGTGCAGACGGGAGGGGGTGGCATCGGTGAGTGCGACATGTCGGTCGGCATCATGAATGAATGCTTGGCCGACTTCCTCGTGTTGTCATTAATGATCATTATGCAGGGCCAAGCTTGGAGTTCCCTCACTGGATTGAGCCAATCTGAACATCTAGCCCGTGGCATTGAGTCGAGCAGGGCCGGTGCTTGGTAACTAGTGCATTAACAACCCGTTGGCATTCAAACAATTACCAAAAAGTGCAACCAAGAGGCTCCAAGATAAATAAAACAATACTAACAAACGGAGGCACAAAAGAGAAGTATATGGCACATGCAGACACTGCATAACGTGATTTCACACAAAGTGGGAAATAAAAGCAGACATTTCCATTTTACAGTCCTGCAAAGCCGTATCAGCATTATCAGGCTCTTTTTTAAATTAAAAAAAGAAAAAGAAGAAGAAAAAAGACACTATCGCCGTAGCTGTGCCTCAACAACCCGCACGTTGTTTCATTGTAACTTTACAACTACAGTTTCCTAATGTGAACGCCAGTATTGAGCACTTAGAAGTCCTAGAAAGCATCCAAAGAGGAATCAAACCAAAGAGGAATTTTTGAAAGCAGCTGGGATCAGAAAATTCGACTTATGATAAATAATAATGATCAACGCTAACAATGCAAAGAGACTATATAAAGTGCCATCCAACCCTCAGTCGAGCAAATCCGACATTGCAGTCTTCCTGAATGGATCAATCTGGGCCAGTTGTGCCTCCATACTTCTAGTTGGAGTAATGCCCTCCACCTTCAACCTCTCTCTAATTCCATAAGCTGGGACTTTCCCTTTTGCATAAGCGTTGAGGAGACACTGGTATTGCCGAATGCGAGACATGTACCCAGACTGTCTCATCCGGTAGAGAATTTTTTCAGTATTATGGACATCGCCTCTTTTGGAATATTGATCCAAGAGAGACATGTAAGAGCTGAACATTGGCTTCATCTGATTCTGTTGTGATGCCTTGGTCAAGACTGAATCAGCCTTCTCCACTTCACCTGATTCCACGTAAAGCTTCACAATAGAATCCCAGGTAATTGGACCAATGCGACATCCACTATCTGCCATTCTCTTGACTAGATCCTTCCCCTTGGTCAGCATCTTGTTGCTCGCATACACCTTCAAAAGTACCGTGTAATGCTTTGATGAGACTTTCCATGTTTTTGACATCCTCTCAAAAACTGCCTCAGCTTCCTGGATTTTCTTCAACTTTCCCCAGGCTTCAATAGCAGCAATGCACTCTTCAAGCCGTGGATTTGGTTCACAGACCTTCCAAACTCTTTCTACTTCATCGGCCTCTCCTAGTTCAGCATAAAGCGGAAGCAAAGACTGGCAAGCCCACCAGTGCTTTTTAAGGTCTCCACCTTCCATCTCCTTCAAGACAGCCTTAGCCTTTTCTATCAATCCACTAGATGCATAGTGCTTCGCCAGGAGAGCTTGAGCACCAATGTCAGGTTTGATCCCTTCAGCATTCATAGCATCTACAATTTTTTCCATCCCTGTAATGTCATTCGACTGGCCTTTGGTGTCTATCAGAAGTCTGTAAGTAAGCATTGTTGGCTTGACATTTTCTTTCTCCATCAACAACAATACATCAGCAATTTTCTTCCTGTCGAGCCTCTTGTAAAGGAGAAGCAATTGGTTGAAGGAAAATGATGAAGGTGTGAATCCTCGATCCCTCATTTTGTTAAAAGTTTCCTCTGCTTTCGTGACATTGCTGGCACTAACATAGTTGGCCAACAAGGACCGATGGACTAGTTCCCCTCTGAAGGATTCAGGAATCTTATTAAAGAAGCTCTCAGCCTTAGGGAGTCCACGTACCTTAGCGATCAAATCAAGTCGAGATGCATACTCTCTCTCTGTAAGATCCAATTTCTTGCTACTTTCCACCCACTCTGAAAGCTGCAAACCACCAAAAGGACAAATATAAGAAGAAAGCAACTTGAAAATCATGTTTACAAGAAATTGAGTGAAAAAGGACATAGGAGAACCATCTAACTGCACTGGATCAACTGAGCACATCCAGAAAAGCAATACTACCCAATGGAAAAAAAAAGAACTAAAGCCCCATTGGTTTTGCACCATCACCTCATAAACTGTCTGCATCATTGGGTAATCTAAAATAATCTCCATCTCTCATAATCACAACAACCTCGTGTCTTTTTGTTAGTCTTAATCATAAAGCTCCTCGTAAATACTTTAATCCAAATGACAAGCTTCTGACAAGGCAATGCAAAAGCACAGTACACTTAATCAGTCCAAACTCTTAGCAAAGGGCAGTGTTCACAAACAACATATAGATCTCCCTTTTTTTCTTCAAACTTTTTCTTCTTCAAAAAGATCTACAAATCTTGTTAGTAAATTAACTAAATTTTTTAACCTTAAAAAACAGAAGCACTTTATAAATCTGTACTATCATATATTGGAAATTCTTTTAGCTGAACCAAATGCCTAAGAAGCAGCTTAGCTGAAATCAAAAGATGATTTGCAGCCAAAATACAGAAACATGATAACAAATACCTCAGAAGGCACTTCTCCTCTATCAGCTAAATGTTAGCCAATGATTAAACTAGACTAAGAGGAGAAGATGACCAAAAAGAAAATACATAAGGAGAAGAGACTGCAGAATGAGAGTGTTGAGAATTGAGCGTGGCCAATGAGGTTTACCAGCAGAGCCTTCCCATACATTCGACGTTTACGAAAATTGAACATGGCCAGTGAGATCTCTTCCCTGGTGATTTCCTTTCCATCTTCAACACATTTGTCAAGGATTTGCTGCACAGAGAGGCCAGGAGCCCTGTTGATGGCCTCAAACAGTTCCGACGTAGCTCTTTTCCATGATTTTTTCTTAGTTGACTCCATTTCACTCTCTGCTAAATCCAACTCATTCTGAGGGACTTTTTCCGCATCCTCGTCAGCAGAGAGCTCTGGTTCAGAATCTAATTCATCCTCAATTTCATCTGCTGAATCGACCTTCTGAAAAGCCTTGGTACTGGCAGGCTCTTCAAGTTCAGAAAATGCATCATCTTCTTCTTCTTCTTCTCCGCTGCTCTTAGCACCGGCTTGTGACGAGAGACAACGGCTCCCCATAGACATTTGGTGAGTGAAGCTTGTTACACAGTAAGATCTCTCCAGAGATGGATGTCTCCCTGATGATGCTTGAGAGAACTCAACAACACCAACATTATCTCCAAAACAACTCCAATCGGATTTAGGAGAAGGAACCCGCAACACTGAAATGCTAAGTCTGTGGTTCCTGAAAGCATAAAGTAAGCATGCTCTAAGCATAAGATATAAGCACGCACATGTTGCTAGAGGCAAAGAGTTGTTGATTACTCCATCAACTGTTTTTTCCTGAATGATTACACTAAACATGAACACAGGCAGGCAAAAGCAAGAAGAAGAAAAGGGCAGGACAAACAGCAGATTGAGCTATCAAAGTGCCCAATAACGGGCATCAAATAATCAACGATTGCAGTAACGCAGTTCAAAAGTAGCCTTAGATTAAACAAAAGATATTTCAAACGCCAACAATATCTGAAAGAGAGATTGAAAGAAAATCAACCCAAAAAAACCAGCAAAACATTCAGCATTCTCCTTGATATCCAGTTCAAGACCACGCATCTAAATTGCCGCATCCAATTCACCTCTCAGAAGCCCCCGCTCAAGGCTACCAGGTAAAAACCCAAAAGCCCCGAATGGAGCAACATCAGGCAAAGCCGAGCAAATGAAGCAGCACACCTCCATGCCGACAACGAAAATTAACAAACGAGAATTTAACAATCTGATATCACGGGCGGAAATGAATAAGAAGAAGCAAGAAACAGAGCAATCAACAAAGAACCAATGAACGGCAAGAACCCCATCTTCTAAACCCAATTGCCCGCTTCATGCAGATAAAACAGAGAGACCCCCCCAACTCCAAGCAACTTCCACAGAACCAAAAAGACCCAAAGCCTTTCTTCCATCCATTCTACTCTCAGAGAAAAAGAAACAGCAGAAGCGCAAGCATTCACGCGACGAACTGCAGAGAAAGAGAGAGAGAGAGAGAGGGGCAGAGAGAGAGGGGAGAGAGAAACGTTACTTGAGAGGATGGGCAGCTCGGCGAAGAGCCCACATGACGATGAGCTGCAAAGCTGAAGTCGAAGGAAAGAGAGGAAGAGGGAAAGCAAGAAAATGCAGGGGAAAATGGAGTGGAGGGGGAGGGGAAAGATCGAAGCTTTATCGCCCTGATAAACCCTACGAAGCGCGGAGAAGAGAGGGGGGTTTCGGGTTTTAGCAGGCGGGTGGCCATCACGTAATTTTGGCGCAAATCTGGGGCAAATCTATGAAGAAAAATTGACTATCTTCTGGATTACCTAATCACGTGTAAATTCTTACCCCCCAAAAAAAAAACGCGTGTAAATATTTATGCTTTTCGATTTAGGCTCTTTCTCTTTTAGGAGGAGATATGAATGATTTGGAAAATAGTTTTTTTTTTTAAATTGATCACTCATATTACTTATAAAAATAAATAAATAAAAAATATATTCGTCAAAAATGTTTAGAAATGATAGGTTATGAACTCTCGAAACAAGTTAAACATCAAGAGTCAAAATATTTTGAAAAATTGAATAAGCAGGTAATGATGCCAAAATAATTATCAACTCTTGAACCTCTTAAACAATTTTTGACCTAATTCTAAACTTACATTACAATCCTTAAAAAATTCTCGTCTGATTGGAATAGTTAGAATATCATGAGGATTTCACAAGGAATTTGCGCTTGAAAGAGTTGAAGCAATATTTTCTTATCTTATCTGTGAGGTTCTCCACTTATTAATGCGATGAAGATAAAATTGGCGCTTGAAAGAGTTGAAGCAATAATTTCTTATCTTATTTGTGAGGTTCTTGACTTATAAATGCGATGAAGATAAAATTGATGAATAATTCTTTCTTGGCCTCGAAGTGATTATCTTTTATATGAACTTTTGACTAAGCCAAGAGAACTTTGAAAAGACATTTTCAATTTGTGAAGATGTATTCATTGCGAATATTTTCAAAAGCCTTTGACATAAGTTGTGTGAATTACTTGGAATGTTTAAAATTGATTTCCCACATCAATTAACCGGAAAAAAAAATTCGTTGAGAGATTATGAGAATTTCTAACTAAGATACTTCCATTCGGCATCTTTAATGAACTTTTTGAATAAGTCAAGATCATCTTGTAGATGATCCTCCTCCAAAGGAATCTGACAATTGATGGCATTTATCAATATTGATTGGCAATTTCATAATAACGAATGGTATTCTGAATTTCCCAAATTTTTTATGCCAAGTACAATTTTCTACTTGTTGCACTTGTTTAAACATATGCCGTTAGACTATCGGAATGCAATATCGAAATCCTTTCATTGAAAATAAATGTTGAATGATTTTTGATGAATCATTTTTAACAAAATATTTTCCGATTGAATTCTTGATATTACTACGCCTAGTATGCACAAGCAACCAGTGCATTTCAATCAAACGTATTTTGCTAGATGCATAGAGACCATCTCGGAATTTCTTATTAAACAGGTACGGCAAGCTTCTGTAGTCCAAAACTATTTCTACACGAATCCCCTATTGAGCCGTATTCATTTTCAACACATGGCAAGTCTCTATATTTTAGAGTGTTCTCCTTCCACTAGATGTATAGGGACAACGAGTTTCCGTAAGCCATAGTGTTCTCCTTTCGACAGATGTCCAGATAACATTTTGGAAATTATTTTAATGATGATTTGTAGCTACAATGAGCTCCTATAACCTAGAAACCTCTTCATTGACACGACGAGCTTTTGTAAACCGAAAATCCTCCTATTTTCTTCATAAACAACATTGGATAAGTATTCTCACCCTTAGTTTCAATTTACTGACAAAAGATCTTCCCAAAAACAAAATTCAAGAGAGAGAAGAGTGAGAGCATATTGGCTAAGTGCAATTTAAATGATTCAGAGGCTTGAAGTAAGCTCCCAAGGTATGTCCCTAATTGAATGTCGTCATTTTATTTTTGTCCCTTATGTTGAGTTGATCAACAAAAAATTAGGTATTGTTTAGTCTTAGAAATGAATCTCTTCAAGCTTCCTCTCAAAAAAGAGTAGCCGTTGACATGAATTTTCGCTAATGGGTCCAATATAGTTAAAATTTGAAACTTGGGATTCCTGACCATGACAAGGCTTGTTTTTTGGCCAAAAATAAATATTTTAGGTGTCATTGGAATCCCATTTGCATATATATATATATTATATTAAGATAAATATAACTCATTTCATTTGTATTTGGGTATCATTTTCTTAATAAATCAACATTTTAAGTTGACTTCTCGATCAAACCGAAAACTTTGACCCTTGGTTTAAAATCTCCAAAATTTATTGATTTGATTAGTCTTTAAGACTTATGATCTAGAAACAATGACAATTTAGATAAAAAGCCAATTTCAAGGTTTCAAGTTTAGATGAATTGGTAAATTTTCAAGCTTAAGTTTAGAGTTAGGTCAGGTTAATTCAATTTCAATATCAATTTAGGCACAATTGAAAGAAAATTGAAGAAATGGAGCATGAAGTAAATAATTGAAACTAACAAGGCCAAATTTACCAAGTTGACCCCCACTCAATTAGACCAAGGGACTGAAGCCCAATTCAACCTATGAAGCACGGACACATTCAGAGATTTTGGGGCAGGTCTGCAAGTGCAAAGGGAGATAGAATTGTTGAAGAAGGCGATGGAGGGTGGAGGCGAGGGTGAGGGAGCGGAGGTGAGGCCGCGAGTGACAGCGAGGAAGGGCCAAAGGAAGAGCAACGACCGAGGTGACCAAGGGGCCACGATTGCAACGCCGCAATGGATGGCCGGAAGCGAGGCTACGATTGTGAATGGGGGAGAGTCGGAGGCAAGGCGGCGACAAGCACGATGAGGTGATCGAGAGGGAGTAGAGATCAAGAGGCAGAGACCGAGCAAGAGGGAGGAGGAGGCGGCTACTAGGGTTTTTGGGTTGCTACTTTACCGAGGAAGAAATGAGAGGGTAAAATGAGAGGGTGAAAAGGATTTGTGATCTTTTTTTCTTTTTTTGGAGGGAGGGGAGGGTGAAGCCTTGTGGAGGGTGATTTCAATTTCAAGAGGGAAGTGACCGGTGGTGGGTGGGGCGAGGAAAGAAATCAGAGGATGAAGGGTGGGGTCTATTTACCTTAACAAAAAAAAAAAAAAAAATTGAATGTTGACTAGATTTATTAATAAATGAGTAAGGCTAAAAAATAATTAAATAGGTGGGCTAAAAGTTAATTTTGAAAAATAAAAGCTATAAATGTTAAAAAATGATAAATTTTGGTCATCGTAGAAAATCATAGATTTATTTCAATAAGTTGACTCTGATCTCTCGTTAGTCATTAATTTCATCGAAAACTTTTTTGTTAAAGTTAGAAAATGTCTTTCCAAATTTTGTATGAATACATTTATTAATGTTAGTAGTGTAGATTCATTCTAGGTTCTTTTTTATTATTTATTTATTTAAGAATTTGAATTAAATTAATTTGAAAATGCATATATACAAATATTCATTTAATATACAATGTGTCGGAATTCTCTATTTTTTGAGAAATGACTTATCCGCGTATCATGTTGTGTCGTGTTGTGTCGCGTGTTGGGTGCCCATGTCAATGTTACTTAGAATTCAACCCAATGGGTCGAACAAATTAAGATAGCATAAGGCAAGATGAAAAGAAATAGGTAATTGGAAAGTCCCGGATTAACTTGATTAACTTGATCAACTTGAGTCAACTTGGTCAAACCTGAGTCAACTTGATTCGACCAAGGTTGACCCATGTCAGCAAATTCCAACCTGTAGATCATATGGCTAGCCCCCTCTATTCATATTTGCAAAAATGACATTTTCTCTTGATTAACAAAATTAAATTGCATAGCATCAATCTTCAATAGCACGAATCTTAGCCATTCATTAATCCTCTAATCTAGGCCTTAGGATGTATCATGTTGCCTATCCATATGATATAACAAGGGCTAATCATCTCTTTTTTACTCATTAAGTAAAGAACTTCAACCGTAAGATATAAAAGTGACTTGCAAGGCTAAGATTAGTTCCAAATTTATGTTCGAGTTTCTCTAATTAATTCAGCTATTCTCAAAAAAATATATATATATATATATAAGAAAAACTCTCTCTAGGAAGAACAAAAAATAAAAACCCTCTCTTTCTTTTTAATCTTTCTCTCGGCATCTTCTTGCCAAACAACTTTTAGCCAATTTCCAGCATCAATCCTCTAAATTTTGTGTTCGATAGTACTCCTTGAAGTGTCTCCGATCTTACCGTGTGGTTGTCATATTTTTCTATCATTGGAAGTACTTAGATTCCATTGATTTCCTTCATTGCTTGTCGGTGATTCTAATCAAAGGTAGGAAGAATGACATTACAAGTATCAAAAGTTGTGTAAGATGCTCACATTAGTGCTAAAAGTTTCATTTGGATTACATAAGCTCCAATTCCGATCTTGGTCGTCGGAAATCCGACGTAATCATATTTTATTAATTTCTCAATCCTATATGGCTTGTCGGTAGCTCAATTAGCATATAAACCTTAAAATGATGTCGTGTAGAAGGTTTGCCCCAAAATAAGAACCTACTCAACTCATTGTAGATCTTCTATGAATAATTTGGTTGTGAATACTTAACTCTCATAAATTCCTTTGTTTTTCTAATAAATTTGACACTCTTCTGTACAACAATGGAATTCTTAAGAGTAGCTTCTTTGAAATGTTTCACATTATCAAATTGTATACCTTTAAACAAAATAGGACATGCAACAATCAAATCATAGGAAGGACACCTAGGGTTTGTTTAATAACGTACCAAACAATACCTAATTCTATTCCTTTGTTCTCGAAAAAAAATAGAAATCTATTTGGTAAATTTTTTATTTTCGAGAATAAATTAGTTCCTATGAATAGATTTGGAACATAATCAAAAAGTAGAAAAAAGTTGCTTATTGTTCCCAATAAGAAAAAAAAAATCAAAAGAGAAACAAAATAAAAAGATCACATGAAACCCATTGCTCTCTTTTTGAGCAAGCACGTGCTCTTTATTTGAACTGTGAAACCCATTCTCTCTGGCACGATTGTTACTCCTTCCCCAATTCAACCTTCTTGTTCGAGGTGAGACCCATTCTATCTGGTGTAGCCTTGGCTAATCTGAGCGAGTCCTTTTCCACGGCTCTCTCTCATGTACGCTTCTTGCTCGCATTTGCTTGCGGTTATGCTATGATTGCTTAGAACTTATGCTTGATTGTCATAAATCAATTCTTTGATATTGATTGTTTGATTGTGGATGATCTAGTATTTTGCAAAGTTTGATGGGTTTAATTGTAAATAATTTGAACGAGACCTAAGTTGTTCCTATAACAAATCTAAATGTATTGTTTAGTTATATTATATTATAAACTTATATGCTTCTACCAAGAGATGGGATAAAGTATGTGAAGTGAGATAAATAATGAAATAATTGGGATTTGCTCTCAATAGTACGATTGTCTCATTCTTCTTAGTAGTCAAATGAAAAAGGATAAATTTGCTCCATTTTGAGATATTATATGCATTATGAAGAATCTGACTTCTACTTCCGTATGTTAAGCAAAGTCTTCTCTGCTTACTTTTTAATTATGTTTTCCTTGAGGGTTTCTTATAGCGTTTAAGAGAATAAAAATAGGTCTTTTTTTGGCTAAAAAGAGAAAATGGGTTGACTGCATATATCTGATTGTTTGATTGTTAACTCAATTTCTTGAAAACGGTTGATTGTATTGCTCATAATTCTTTATATGACTATGTTATTGATTTAATGCATAACTCATATGACACTCAATCGGTCAAGGTTAAATGACATCCTAGAAAGAGACATTCAATGCAAAGTGAATCGAGCCTTTTACCAACATGTTTGTGAGTTTGTTGGTAGAGGAGATAAAAAAGGGAAATTACGCCTCTTCTACTTATAACAAAACATGATGGAATGACATACGAGATGAATTTATTAAATAGGCATGCTACTAATTTAGCCTTCTACAGCTGAAAAACAAGGTGAACAAATTGAGAAAATAATATGGTAATTTTAAAAAGTTTCTTTCACAATCCAGATTTGGTTGAGATAATGTGAATAAACAGTTGTTGTCGACGATCCAAATATATCAAAATCTCACATCAAGGTATCTTTTAACATTTGATCATTTTGATATCATTGTAGTTGTAAGTTTTAAAATGTTTGATTATATTGCTAACATATATCTTTATTGTGAAAATTGTGAGATACTATTAGATGGGCAAAATTCAAAAAGGATAAATTTTCTCGGTATCCCGAGTTGTGTTTTATATTTGGTGGTACATATGTTATTGAGAATTATGCCACAGTAAATGCTAAAGATTTGATTGTGTCGGAGAAATGTGACAACAATGATGGTGATGTAGATGGTGATTCGGAGGACTTAAGTGAACATGATATTGACAAGGGAGTTTTATCCGACTATACTACAATTCTAGTTCATGACAAGCACAAGTTGGATAGAACTCCAAATATCAAGAGAAGAAGAAAGAGTAACTCATTTGTTGTTGTTGTCACTTACAAAGCCATACAAAAACTAATCAAAACTAGGGCGAGTCAATATGTGAGTGGTTCTGCCATCTCACAGGTCACACCACAAATTGTAGACCCTTCCTCCATATCTATTGTGATTGATATCCTAATTAGTATAATTAGTATGCATAAGTTGGAGTAAGATCTTTACAATAAAGCAATGGAACGAGCATGCGTTAATGCCACATGAAGGGAGACCTTCATCAAATCCTTCGTTGAAATAAGAAATGGACTTCTTCAATATCTTTTGTAGATATTAAGAAATACAATGTGGACTACATGTGATTTCATTTGATTGTATGACTTATATCATTTGTTGAAATTTAGTTTTTATACATTGATATTGAGACTCTTGTGCTTATTTGATGCTATAAATACGATGGATTGCTTGAGATTTTTATATTTGATTTGCATTTACTCTATGACTTATATTATTAGTTGTTATTGAATATTTTTTCAGATATCTATATTGATGTTATTATATTTTTTTGATGGTATAGTTACTATGGAAAGGGAGATCAAATAGTATGTCTAATGGGCAGATAGAACCAGTTGAACAATTCTTGGATTAGGATGATCTTAATATATTGATAGAATGATTGCGCATCGCTATGGCAAGTATGTCTGTACGAAATAACTGGGGATAGCAAACTATCAAGACCCGAATAAATAAAAAGATTATTTATGGACATTCGGATAGAATAAATGAAGCATTTGGGTCGAAAAGATATGATTTTTCAAACTTATGTTATTTAATGAGAGTAAAAGGTTGGTTGAAAGATAGTCTGTATGTTAAAATAGACAAATAAGTTAGGATCTTCCTATCTTTGGTATGTCACAATAACTTCAATAGAGATTTATGTGAGAGACTCCAATTTTCGGGAAAAACAATTAGCAAGTATTTTAATATAATATTAAAAGTAATTCTCAAACTCTTAAAGAAGATTATTAAACTATCATCCTTTGATACTGTCCCACGGGAAATTCTTATGAATCCTAATCCAAATCATAAATGCTACTTCAAGGTATAGCTTTTATATTGATTTTACACCATCAAATACATATAGTTGATAATCTTGTACAACATTAGATTTTCATAAATTCACAGGGCTGCGTAGGTTTTATTGATGGCACCCATATAAATGCTTCAATTCTTATATCTTGGCAAATCCCATTTAGAGGCGGGAAAAAGAATACCACCCAGAGCGTGCTATGTGTTTGTTCGTTTGATATGAAATTTACTTATGTGTATTTTTGGTAGAAAGGATCTGCCAACGATTGTTAGGTGTTTTCGGCAGAACTCAAGACTCATCGATTGTAATTTTCTTGACTATTACCAAGTAGTTGCCTTGTCTACAAGGAGAAACTTTCTTTATGATTGTATCATGATTATGTATCATGACAAATTTATATATACTATATTATAAGTTAATACTACATGGTAGATTATGGTTATGTAGTACTTCCAAGATTTTTAACTTTATTTAAAGGTGAACGGTATTATCTAAACTATTATAGGAGGAGTGGGAGACGTCCAAGAACAGCAAGAAAAATGTTCAACCATAAGTACTATTTATTAAGGAATGTCATTGAGAGGTCATTTGGGGCATTAAAGAATCGCTTTATCATTTTGAGACACACACCTCCACTTATAATTTTAAAGCAACCACTTGTTGTAATTGTATATTGTGTTCTTTATAATTATATTCGTAACCAAGACAAGATGAACAAAAACATTTCCTTATATAGAGATTCAAAGTACCCATTTGGCCTAGAGAAGTGGAGGTTACAAATCGCAGGAGCAGGTAGCTGAAATAAACGTGCTTAAAAAAATATTGCAAATAAAATGGCAAGAATTATAATATGTGTAAGATTGAATGACTTTGTGTTTTCGACTTTTATAATATTTTTTTTTGAAATACTAACTTATCAAAGCAAATCTTTTGAAGTTGAACAATGTACTGCATTACTTTATTATTTTAAAGTGATGCATGAAGGGTTAATGTAAAAATTTATAAGATACTTTTCTTTTGGTTAGCTCTTATTATACAAACTTAACTTATAATATTATGCTTTACAAATCCTACATTTTTTTTCCAAGTATGTACATTTCATTATGTTTCCTTTACTCACGAGAAAAAAAAAATCAAATCAATGAGTGCTCCATGAGATTTCAAATTTGGAATATGGAATAGAAATTAAATTGGTAAGTGTTACAAGTTTACATTCCTCTAAAAAAGCACTTGAAAAAAATTCGCAATAGAAATTTTGTGCAGTTATTAAATATATTTTTGTTCTCTTCCTATTCTAGGAATATAAATTTTATGCAGTTCCAAACAAATTCTTTTGCTCACAAATTCGTCTAGGGAACAAAAAAAAAAAAAAAAAAAAAAACTAATTCTCAATAAAAATTGTTCTCGGGAACATAATGTTTACTAAATGTAACCTTACTTTTCCTTCTACACACCGGTACTTTATCACTTCAAACTCACTCTCAGAACTAATACTCTCAACATCATTGCCATTTTCTACATATTCGATTTGATTACCATCAATTGGAGCTCGTTCATTCCAATTTACTGGTTGAAATCCATGCGATTTTTCAAATGTTGCAAATTTATTTCTCACAAATTTCATCTAATTTTGTCTTGATTGTGAAAGTTGATCATCATCATCATCAATTGGAATATTTACATTTGCCAAAACTTGATCATCCGATTCATTAGATAGAGCAATTTTCCAATCTAATCTAGTCAATTCTTCATCACTCATGTCTTCGAGAAAAATTTCGAGACATTTCACTGCTTGTTGAACTCTCTCTACATGACTTTCCTCTTGACGCTTCAAGCGTCCTTGGAGAACGGGCGATAGAAATGATCACTACAGAGCCGTAACCAGCGAGTGAGGTTGTATTTGCTGGACGACTTTAAGAACCGCAAACGTGTATCATGGTTACGGGCGCAAATGACTAGGGCCCATTTCCTTGCGCTTGAATGGATGGTCATTACAAGCGATTATGACGAAGCATACCAATGTATTCTTTGTGCCATTCTCATTACCCATTTTGGAACGCAAACCGTACTGTCAAGAATTATAGCCATACAACGAAATTATGGCATGTATAGACATTTGGCTCAGTCTTTAGCTGCATATGCACATCCTGACTATAGGATCATGTTAGTTAGTCATCCTGCGAGTTTTGGAGCGCTAGTCTTACAACACTTTGCCTTAAATAATACCTCTTGTTCATTTTACGGTTCTTATCAAAGGTGACCACGATAAGGCTGCCTGTCGAATTACAGAGTTGTTGCAGGTAGATTATCATGAAATTCGAAATCTGATTATGTAGGGACTCAACTCCATAGTGTAGCATGCCAACGTTAACCATGAACTAATTGATAACCCTCTAGGACCTCTGGATGCTCTCCGTAATCAAATAAATAACGACAATTGGATTATGATGGAATTGAGAAGAATAATTTGCGAGCAGGGATACGACATTAGCAGGGATCCTAAAAAGGCTAATTATTATCAACCTACTACAGTCTGAATATGTAACAATATGCATGATTAGTGGATGGGAACCCCACCCGAGACATGGATATCAGTCGGCATGATATCTAACGGTGCTTACAATGTACCTATTGGCAAGTTGGGAACGATCCCAATCTCGGCAAGTTAGAATCGTTCCAAGCGATTTGTGTAAATAGAGAATGGATTATTGTGAAAGGACTCCCACTAACAGATTTCATGAACGAAAGGATGATTGAGGCCAGAACTAGTTCTCATAACTTTTATTTGGAAGCTGTGCAAGCTCTAGCACGAGCCCAGTAGGAGAGGTGGTGGTGAAAGGAATGAAAGGAGTGTTGGAGCTGGCAGACAATGCTTACGTGAAAATACAGAGATTTTGTTGGAATCCATGAACTTAATGAAATTCCACTCTATTAAAATTTATTTGTGAATTTAAAAATACTCGTTTGCCAAATTGCTTGTCCAATATTGTCATGAGGAGATGAGAATTATTATATATATTCAGTTGATTAGACGTTTTGACTTTCCTCCTCTCATTCCTACCATGTTATTTTTTGTTCAGAATAGATTCACTCCCAACGTGAATATTAAACCGTGTAAATACCATGTAATAAAAATCTCATATGACAGTTCTGAACGAGTGAAATCAACTACTATACTCATTTAAGTTATTATCCAACGGTTCTAGCACTATTTCCAGTCTTCTAGACTTGCTTTATAACCTTCACTTTGGCTTCCACAATCCCAAGAACATCGTAAAATTTCTCAGATTCTTGTTTTATATCCAATGTAAGAAAAGATGGGTAAACGATTATCATTTGAGGAGATATTACCTAAACTTATGCAAAAGCCAGTTGCATGTTAAGTGGAAAGCAAAGTTCCATTTCACAGGAAAAAAAAAAAAACCAAAATCTCAAAATTTAAGGTCTTTTTCGTTCCAAAAAAAGCTAAATTTTTATTCTATTATATACTGCACATGGAACTAAATTGTACTTTTTGGATGTTGGTGTTGTAGCTAATAAGTCTATTATTTGCTCATTGTAGACTTCAAGAACATTAACGAATATATCATAGACAAATGTGTCACTCTTTTCGTCAACGATCGCTCTAGGAGTCCGGCAGATGACTCCTCGGTTTTGCTCGATGCCATCCATTGTAAATGTCTTCACTATTCCTTTTTTTTCATAAAGAAATATGCAAACATTATACCCATCCAACACAAAGAGTACCAATGATAAAACATCGGCAAATACATCAATTGTCATGGAGAAAATTAGTTCAATTACTTACTTATGCTCTATTATGGTATAAGCATTATATATCACGTTTTGAAGGCAATGAAGAACACATGAATATGATTTTTCAAAAAAATTCCCAATTTGATGAATTCAAAACATAGGGTAATGACCTCTCATAGATGCAAAAATCAAGTTAATTGGGCAAACGAAAAATATCTAAATAACAATAGCGGATGGTTTTTTTTATGGTTTGAATATTCCTATTTTCCTACCTTCTTTTGGATACATGAATATGATTTTTCAGCTCAACTCCCCATCATTGGAATTACAAAATTAATTAAAATTTTTTAAAGCATAGACATTGATTTATATTTCAAAATTAAATTAGCTTACTTTTATTTTATTATCTCATATTTTTAGTGAATTACCTAAATTTAGTTCTATCAAAAAAGAAGTCAGATTTCTATCTCTTATTTTGAAGATGTTCTTGAGTCATGATTTCATGCTGGCAGATAGAGGTGTCAAACGGGTGGGTTGGGTCATTAATGGGTCGACCCAAATTGACCCATTAACCCATTTATGACCCATTTATATCTAATGTAAATTTTTCGACCCATACCCAACCCGACCCATATTAATAAAATATTTTCATATTTAACCAAATTTAAGAAAACTTATTCTTATGTTTTTTTTAAAGATTATATTACTAAAAAACTTCCAAGCAATACAAATCCAATCAATAATTTTTCAATTTTTTTTATAATTTTTCAAAAAAAATATTTTTTCTTTTTCTTTCTTTTCCTTTTTTTTTTTCGCATCCAGAGAGGTTCGCCGGCCAACCTATTTAAAACCCATTAAATCGCTAAGCATCCACTGACCCAAAAAAAAAAAAAATGCTAAGCAACCCATTTATGACCCATGCTCATCGATTCTAGTCTTCAAAACCTTTCGCCTCTTCAGTAAGGTTGGCACAGGATTTGTCACTTTATTATTTACATCCTTGGAGGAACCATGAAAAAGTGTATAGAGTTTGCACACTGCCTGCACAAATTCTCGGTGATTGCATCCTGGTTGAAAAGCTTCTCTGCTTGCATAAATTCAGCATTCCAAAGTGCAGCTAGATCTTCCGAAATGCAAGTTTGCACACTATAGACTTGAACTGAGCATTCACCGTCAAATTCTTCCCTGGCTTCTGCATACGCATCAAGCAAAGTAAATATCCCTTATGGACTAAATAAAAATAATAATTAATCAAGCCATGAAATTTCTAGGAATATACATTTAATGATGATCGAATTTAAGGCTAAAGTAGAATGCTCATAAAGAAAACGAGGGAGCCAAGTACCTCCTAATATTGCTGCAAGAGGCCTTGATATAAAGAATATGGAACCCTACAATGATTGAGAAATATCTCATTTAATAAGAGGAAACTTCTTATGGAAAAGTGTAAGTTTTCGTGTACCTTTTCATTATGACCCAACACCTAGTTTAGAACCTGAAAAGGAAAAGCATCAACTTTGATTATAAGTTGTAGCACCACAAAGTATACCAAGAATACATCATTATGAAGACAAGTGTATTAAATCATATGAGCAAACGAAAAGAATGAGATGAAAAAAAAAGTACCTAATGCAAATAGTCTTGAAAGTCAATGATGAGAGACTCTTCATCCAAATCTTCCTTAGGTGGAACTCCAAATAACCAATTTCTAGTGCACAGCTCAGCCTCTACGCTTTTAGGGGAAAGGGAACTACGATATTTACTTAAAATGCGTCCTCCAATGCTGAAGGCTGATTCTGAGGCAACGGTAGTGATAGGAATGCTCAATATATCACGTGCCATGAGGGATAACTCGGGATACCGATGAGAATGAGTCTTCCAATAATCAAGGACATTGAGATCTAGGAACTTCTTTCTATCAAGCCTATTCTCCTCCAAATACAAATCCAATTGTGACTTAAATTGTGATCCAAAGTGTTCACTCTCAAATGCATCGTACTCATCAATGTCATCCCCAATGTTCTCACCGATGCCCTCAACTAAAATGTTACCTCGACTAGTTGAAGAAGTAAATCGATCATCTCTAGACATAGAGGTCACATATTCATCAAAAAGTGTATAGAGTTTTTCTCGAATGCCCCGTACAAATTCCACATGATCATCCATATCCAACTTTGAGTGGCAAAACTCTAACAAGTGTAACTTATAGCGAGGATCCAATATAACAACAAATGATAAGACAACACTATAACACTTCCAATATTTTTCAAACTTTTTGAACATTGCCTTAGCCATAGAACTAATAGCCTCATCCTCAGTATCCCTTGCCTGTATTAAACGAAGCTGAATCTACCATACTCCATAAAAGTATAAATTCGCCGTGGGATATCTAACTCCAGAGAACAGAGTAAAAATATCATAAAAGGGTTTCAACAAAAAAAGCAATTTTCTTTCCTCTGACCCAATCTTCAGAAGATGGACATGTGATAAAGTTACAGTCAATTAACTTCAAATGTGAAAATGCACATTCAAAGAAAAGGGCACCCTCAAGCATTAGGTACGTAGAATTCCATCTAGTAGCCACATCTTGACGTACCTTTTTACTGGTCTTTAAGCACGACTGCGATATACATTCAGCAAATTTTACTCTCCTCCCTTGTGTAGCTCCCACATACTTGACAACTTCTCTAATATTATGTAACGATCCATCAATAACCTTTAGACCTTCCTGTACAATGAGATTTAAAAAATGTGCACCACAACGCACATGAAAAAATTGTCCATCACATAACAAAGAGGATCTCACAAAAGGTGTATTTCTCCAAATATCAATCATACTGTCATTGTATGATGCATTATCTAAAGTGATGCTGAAGATCTTTCTCTCAATGCCCCATTCTCTCAACAAAGTCAGCAATTTTTCTAAAAGTATGGCACCACTATATGGAGGTGGCACATAGGAGAAACACAAGACTTTTGATTGCAATTCCTAATCCTCATCAATATAATGGACAATGATAGTCATATAATGATCCGTAGTAATAGAAGTCCATAGGTCAGAAGTCAAACATATTCGGCTTAAAGAGAAAATAATTTGGATTTCAAAATTCCCTCTCTTTCTCATAAACTTTTACCACATCACTTCTTGCTGTATTCCTTGATATGTGCTTCACATTAGGGTTGAGGTAACTAAACAATTCTCTTGTTGCCTCATGCTCTACAAAAGAGTATGTATAATTATGTTTGATTATCACTCTTGCAAGCATATCTCTAAACACACCTTGGTCGAATTGTATTACAGAACCATCAACATTAACCTCTCGGTTGGGACAAGTATTTAAATGACGCAACAAGTTTTTTGTCCCATGGCTAGCCATGTAAGTTACTTCACACCACTTACATTTACCCTTACTCATGCCATCACCATCTGTGAATTTTTCGAATTCAGACCATACAATCGAAGTGTGTTTTCTTGAACGCTTAGAGCAAGTAGAGTTATCTTCCTCGTCCTCATGAACTAAGGATGTAACTCTACGTTTCTTGGATTGTTCAGTAGTTGAATATTCTCCTTAATCCTCGTTATGTCTTGACATGTCAACTAAGAAATCTTAAATCATAAGATGAGTGTACCCCACCTCAATATTTGGGCGAACAACACGAACAAGCTCCCCACAAACTTGTAATGCTTCTGCTGTGACTTTGTAATATCTCTCGTAATCACCTCTCAATTAACTCGATTTTTACATCTATGAGAGGTCATTACTCCATGTTTTGAATTCATCTCAACATTCATTCACAAAAGGAAATTGAAAACTAAATGTCTTCACAAGATTAGGGTTTGAGCGTCTGAAAAGGGGATTCCGAGTTATGGATCTGATAGTGCTTTAAGTGTCAAAGAGAAGGGAGGCAAGGCCTCCCTTAAAGCAGAGGCGAGTGAAGAGGAGGGACATATTAGGATCTTGATGGTACTTTAAATATCATATGAGGGGTTTCAAGATTTTGGTGGTGTTTTGAGTGTCAAGTAGTGGAATGGGGTGTGATAAAAAATATGACAAGTATGGTGGGGAACAATCGTGCTCTGCCAGTAGAGGTGTCAAAATGGGTCATTGATCCATTTATGAACTGTGCTTGCTTCTGTTGATGCTTTCCTGCATTCCTGTTACTGATATATATGTCTAGCTTGTTACCTTTCAGACCTGGTTTATGGTTTTACTACTTGATTTTTGGAATATGTAATTAGCGAAATCCTATGTACATCGAATATGGAAATCTTGAACCTGAACTTGCTTGTCTTTACTAGAGATTGCTGTCATTATCAGGAAAATGGAGATTCAGTTTTCTTGACATCTAATTGATTGTGGTTGTATTGCCAGATTGTCTTGCTGACCACATTGGATCGCTTATTCCTAGAATTGAAAAGGCACTAAGTGTATGTACATTGTCATTTTCCAAATGTTTTGTTAGAGTTTTTTTACTCCATGATGTAAATGATCTACCGGTTATTTCTCTAACTATTAACCGTCATGCTTTTATATGTTCCAGGACAAGTCATCTACATAAAATTTGAAAACTGACGCTTTGATCTTTACAAGATTGGTGTTGACTTCACATTCGCCTTCTGTTTTCCATCCTTACATAAAGGTATAATTCCTACCTTTGTTGTGTATATAAACTGTTTATGCTACCTACTTCCTCAAGAGTTGGTTTTATACGAAATCAACTACAGCTGGGGCTGTTTACTTTCTCTGTTTTTATTATGATGTTTTAGGCGCTTTCCTCCCCTGTTTTATCTACAATTGGCGAGAGATATTACAAAGTCACAGCATAAGCATTACAAGTTTGTGGGGGAGCTTGTTCGTGTTGTTCGCCCAAATATTGAGGTGGGGTACACTCATCTTATGATTTGAGATTTCTTAGTTGACATGTCAAGACATAACGAGGATCAAGGAGAATATTCAACTACCGAACAATCCAAGAAACGTAGAGTTACATCCTTAGTTCATGAGGACAAGGAAGATAACTCTACTTGCTCTAAGCATTCAAGAAAACACACTTCGATTGTATGGTCTGAATTCGAAAAATTCACAGATGGTGATGGCATGAGTAAGGGTAAATGTAAGTGGTGTGAAGTAACTTACATGGCTAGCCATAGGACAAAAAACTTGTTGCGTCATTTAAATACTTGTCCCAACCGAGAGGTTAATGTTGATGGTTATGTAGTACAATTCGATCAAGGTGTGTTTAGAGATATGCTTGCAAGAGTGATAATCAAACAAAATTATACATACTCTTTTGTAGGGCATGAGGCAACAAGAGAATTGTTTAGTTACCTCAACCCTAATGTGAAGCACATATCAAGGAATACAACAAGAAGTGATGTGGTAAAAGTTTATGAGAAAGAGAAAGGAATTTTGAAATCCAAATTATTGTCTCTTTCAAGCCGAATATGTTTGACTTCTGACCTATGGACTTCTATTACTACGGATCATTATATGACTGTCACTGCCCATTATATTGATGAGGATTAGGAATTGCAATCAAAAGTCTTGTGTTTCTCCTATGTGCCACCTCCATATAGTGGTGCCATACTTTTAGAAAAATTTCTGACTTTGTTGAGAGAATGGGGCATTGAGAGAAAGATCTTCAGCATCACTTTAGATAATGCATCATATAATGACAGTATGATTGATATTTGGAGAAATACACCTTTTGTGAGATCCTCTTTATTATGTGATGGACAATTTTTTCATGTGCGTTGTGGTGCACATGTTTTAAATCTCATTGTAGAGGAAGGTCTAAAGGTTATTGATGGATCGTTACATAATATTAGAGAAGCTGTCAAATATGTGGGAGCTACACAAGGGAGGAGAGTAAAATTTGCCGAATGTATATCGTAGTCGTGCTTAAAGACCAGTAAAAAGGTACGTCAAGATGTGGCTACTAGATGGAATTCTACGTACCTAATGCTTGAGGGTGCCCTTTTCTTTGAATGTGCATTTTCACATTTGAAGTTAATTGACTATAACTTTGTCACATGTCCATCTTCTGAAGATTGGGTCAGTGGAAAGAAAATTGCTTTTTTGTTGAAACCCTTTTATGATATTTCTACTTTGTTCTCTGGAGTTAGATATCCCACGGCGAATTTATACTTTTATGGAGTATGGCAGATTCAGCTTCGTTTAATACAAGCAAGGGATATTGAGGATGAGGCTATTAGTTCTATGGCTAAGGCAATGCAGAAAAAGTTTGAAAAATATTGAAAGTGTTATAGTGTTGTCTTATCATTTGCTGTTATATCGGATCCTCGCTATAACTTACACTTCTTAGAGTTTTGCTACTCAAAGTTTGATATGGATGATCATGTGGAATTTGTACGGGGCATTCGAGAAAAACTCTATACACTTTTTGATGAATATGTGACCTCTATGTCTAGAGATGATCGCTTTACTTCTTCAACCAGTCGAGGTAACATTTCAGTTGAGGGCATCGGTGAGAACATTGGGGATGACATTGATGAGTATGATGCATTTGAGAGTGAACACTTTAGATCACAATCTACTAAGTCACAATTGGATTTGTATTTGGAGGGGAATAGGCTTGATAGAAAGAAGTTCCTGGATCTCAATGTCCTTGATTATTGGAAGACTCATTCTCATCGGTATCCCGAGTTATCCCTCATGGCACGTGATATATTGAGCATTCCTATCACTATTGTTGCCTCAGAATCAGCCTTCAGCATTGGAGGACGCATTTTAAGTAAATATGTGACTACACCCCATTCCAATACTCGACACTCAAAGCACCACCAAAATCTTGAAATCCCTCCACGCCATTTAAGGTACTACTAAAATCCTAACATGTCTCTCTATCCTCGCCTCTGCTCTAAGGGAGGCCTCGCCTCCCTTCTCTTTGACAATCAAAGCACTACCAAATCCACTACTCGGAATCCCCTTTTCAAACACTCAAACCCTAACTTTGCAAAGAGATTTGCAGCTCATGGGAGGTTAATTTTCAATTTCCTTTTGTGAATGAATGTTAAGATAAATTCAAAACACGGAGTAACGACCACTTATAGATGCAAAAATTGAGTTAATTAAACAAACGAATAAAAATCTAAATAATAATAGTGTATGGTTTTTTTTTTATGATTTAAACATTTCTATTTTCCGACCTTCTTTTGGATACAATAGATTTGGACGAAATTTGCCATGACGTTGAGCAGGAGTATCGTAGGATATATAAGACACATCTCCATCAATTGCTAGTGATCAAATTAAAGAAAATTTTTCTATTTAGCTGAATTTTAACCACCCGTAATTTTTCCGTCCAATAACCTATTGACTCGATTTTTATACCTACGGAAAGCTCGTGGCCCGATATTTTCAATTTATCAAATTTGAAATTTTTTTGAAAAATTATATTTTCGTGTGTTTTTTTTATACAAATTTGACCAAGTACTTTTAAAACCACACATAACATTGAATAGAAAAGTATAAAGCCAATTCAAAACGAGACAAAATCTATAAAGATGTGAATGGATTCATTTGCTCAAGATATGTGAATGTTCTAAAGATATGTGACTGTACCCCATTCTAATACTCAATACTCAAAGCACCATCAAAATCTTGAAACCCTTCTCACGACATTCAAAGTACCATCGAAATCTTAACATGTTCCACTTCACTCGCCTTTACGCTAAGGGAGGCCTCGCCTCCCTTCTTTTTGACACTCAAAGCACCAATAGATCCATAATTCGGAATCCCCTTTTCGGACACTTAAATCATAATCTTGTGAAGACACTTGCAGTTCTTGTTAGGGGTGAGCGCGGTTCCTACGTAGAACCGAGAACCGGAGAACCCAAATCGGAGGGTCCAGTTCGATTCCCGGTTCTAAAGGGACTAGTTCTAGTTGTCGGTTCCTTTTTTATGGGAACCAGAAAAGAGAACCGGGAATCGGTTAGGGCTCCAAAAAAAACCCCAATCAGAAATTCTTCACATGAATTTTTTTTTTTTACAGTTCTTTTCTCTCTTCTCCCGTTCTTTGCCTCTGCGCGACGCCATCGCCGCTCGCCCTCGACGCCATCGCTGACCTCTACTCGACGCCACCACCAACCTCTGCTTGACGTCGCTCACCCTCTGCTCGACACCACCGCTGACCTCTACTCGATGCCACCACCACTCGGCCTCTGCTCGACGCCACTGCCGTTCGCCCGCCACCGCGCTCACCCTCGACGCCGCCACCGCTGACCTCCGCTCGGCGACCTTTGCTTGATGCCACCGCAGCTCGCCCTCTATAATACTTAAATGGGTAAAAGTCTTCCTATGTTATGCCCCCATAATCAAATTGGGAGATTTTTTTGAAAAATTATATTTCGTGTGTTTTTTTATACAAATTTGACCAAGTACTTTTAAAACCACATAAAACATTGAATAGAGAAGTATAAAACCAATTCAAAATGAGACAAAACTATAAATATATATATATGACTGGATTCATTTGCCAAATATATGTGAATGTTCTAAGGATATGTGACCGCACCCCATTCCAATACTTGACACTCAAAGAACCACAAAAATCTTCGAACCCCTCTCACGACATTCAAAGTACTACTGAAATCCTAACATGTCCATCTTCACTCGTCTTTACTCTAAGGGAGGCGAGGCCTCCCTTCTTTTTGACACTCAAAGCGCCAATAGATCCCTCATTGAGAATCCCTTTTTCGGACACTTAAACCCTAACCTTGTGAAGACACTTGCAGTCTTTGGGAGATTAGTTTTCAATTTCCTTTTATGAATGAATGTTAAGATAAATTCAAAACATGGAGTAACGACCTCTCATAGATGCAAAAATCGAGTTAATTGAGCAGACGAATAAAAATCTAAACAATAATAGTTGATGTTTTTTTTTTTTTTTTTATGGTTTGAACATTTCTATTTTCCCACATTCTTTTGGATACAACAGATTTCAACGAGATTTGCTATAACACTAAGCAACAGTGTTGTAGAATGAGAACATACAAGGCACATCTTCTTTAATTGCTAGCGGTCAAATTAAAAAAAAAAATTTCACTAATTTGGCCGAATTTTGACCACCCGTAATTTTTCCGTCCAATAACCTATTGACTCGATTTTTACATCTACGGAAAGCTTGTGGCCCAATATTTTCAATTTATCAAATTGGAAAATTTTTGAAAAATTATATTTTCGTGTGTTTTTTTATACAAATTTGACCACTTTTAAAATCACATATATTAATAGAGAAGTATAAAACCAATTCAAAAAGTGATAGAACCTATAAAAGATGTGACTGGATTCATTTGCCAAAGATATGTGAATGTTGTAAAGATATGTGACCTTAAACCACTGCAGCTCCCTCTACAGAAGGAGAGCCTCTCCGGTAACATTTACTTGTAGACTTACTTGGGGCAATTCTACTATGACGCTCCTCCGAACTTTTACTCAAATGTTGAATTAGCTGCAGTGTATTGAGCAATCTAAAGGAATCGATATCTCTTGCTTTCACTATTGCTTTTATCAGTTATTTTGTTAAATTTTTCTACCATGTCAATTCTGGATAGTATTTAGCATTTGTGGGTTTTTTTATAAGTATTACTGTGAGTTGTATTTTCAAATAATTTGTGAATTTAGAGCTGAATGTTGATGAATTTGTCAATTTCCTTTTCTCGTTTCAGTTCTGTGATATGGCAGCTTGTCTCTTGTTACAAATTGACATGTAAATGCTTGAATAAGTAATGACCTCACGAGATATTTTTTCACAGGATAATGAGTTTGTAGATGTTATTGCATCCGTGCGATATAAAGCCGACATAGGCCATGCAACTGAGGCCTCTATAACAGTAGTAATCCGAGGAAGCTCATTTAGGATTACACAATCCATTTTATGTGCCAAATCAATTATATTGGTACAAATATAATATTGAAACAAATTGTACATTTACATGTGCAAGTGACATACTTCAAGCAACAATATTGTATTACCTGATTTTGTTGTTTCAATTATTACAGTAATTGGAGCATACGTTGCCAAACGCAATTTGGATGAACTTTTTGAGCTGGAACATTTTTCCGCATGTGTTGTACGGAGAGTCAAACATGTTGTCTACATAAACTTCATTCTTGATATCATTATGAATGATAGACTCAAGTGGAGTTTTCTAAACTTTGCAGGTTTTACTTGGCTTTAGATATGTTATTGTGGGAGCCGTAATTGTGGCCATAAAGCCAAATAAACGTCTTGAGAATGCTATGATAGAAACCAGTGTTGGTATTGGAATCTGTTTCGTTTCAAAATGGACTGCGTGCAAATCTCGTGCGAATCTCGTGTTGCATCGGCCAGCGGCCTCCATCTTGTCGGAATATGGGTCGCTTTGACTATACATATAAGTCTTCGGATTTTAGCTGATATTTGAAGGTATTGTTTCTTGCTTTTTTGAAATTTTCCGGGTGACCTCTTTCATTTCTATCTCATGACAAGAATTTCCACCTCACTAACCATTTTGCCTCATATTTGCTATGGAAAATTTTAAGATGCCTTTTCTTTTCTTTCTTTCTTTCTTCATTTGTGTACGATTTAGGCGTTCACCAATAGCATGCTCTCTGCACGATGTAGTTGAAATTCAGAGAAGATGCTTAACCTGTGTTGTTGCGTTAAAGTTTGCGAATCAACTATAGCAATCGAGAAAAAAATTAGGAGGCATCACGAAAATCTGGATGCTAGATGCCATCGTGTTCCTTGAATTTGTGGATATCAAGTTGCTGGTGAACTTTCACTCAGAATCCAACAATTGGATGATGTGAAATGCAAAGTAAAGACCAAGGTTTGTTCAATCACGTGGATTTGCCTTGCAAAGTCTATCTTTTTTCCTTTGTGCGAACTCCCACCAACCATTAAATTTCATTCTAGAGGATTTTGCCATAGTACACAAATGCACCGTTGATCATCTTGGTGGGAAATAAAAACTATTTGAATTAGACATTGTTCTTTGAATGTTTTATTTTCAAATCGTTGCGAGAAGTAAATTTTCGCAATCAAACTAGCTTTGGTGGGTTTTTTGAGAAGTATTAGTATGGGTTGTATTTCGAAATAATTTGTGAATTTAGAGCTGAATGCTGATGAATTTGTCAATTTCCTTTTCTCGTTTCAATTTTGCGATATGGCAGCTTATCTCTTGTTACCAATTGACATGTAAATGCTTGAATAAGTAATGACCTAATGTGATATTTTTTTCACTAAACAATAAGTTTGTAGATGTTATTGCATCCGTGCGATATAAAATCGACATGAGCCATGCAACTAAGGCCTTCTATAACAATAGCAATCCGAGGAAGCTCATTTAGGATTACATAATCCATGATATGTGCCAAATAAATTATATCGATACAAATATAGTATTTGAACAAATTGTATATTTGCATGTGTAAGTGATATACTTCAAACAACAACTATTGCATTACCTGATTTTGTTGTTTCAATTATTACAGCAATTGGAGCTTACGTTGCCAGACGTAATTTGGATGAACTTTTTGAGCTGGAACATTTTTCCGCATGTGTTGTACGGAGAGTCGAACATGTTGTCTACATAAACTTCATTCTTGATATCATTATAAATGATAAATTCAAGTGGAGTTCTCTAAACTTTGCAGATTTTACTTAGTTTTAGATATATTATTGTGGGAGCCGTAATAAAGCCAAATAAGCGTCTTGAGAATGCTATGATAGAAACCAGTGTTGGTATTGGAATCCGTTTCGTTTCAAAATGGACTGTGTGCAAATCTCGTGCGAATCTCGTGTTGCGTCTGCCAGCGGCCTCCATCTTGTCGGAATATGGGTCACTTTGACTATACATATAGTCTTCGAACTTTAATTAGTATTTAGAGGTATTGTTTCTTGCTTTTTTGAAATTTTCCGGGTGACCTCTTTCATTTCTATCTCATGACAAGAATTTCCACCTCACTAACCATTTTGCCTCATATTTGCTATGGAAAAGTTTAAGGCGCATTTTCTTTTCTTTCTTTCTTCATTTGTGTACGATTTAGACGTCCACCAATAGCATGCTCTCTGCACAATGCAGTTGAAATCCAGAGAAGATACTTAACCTGTATTGTTGCGTTAAAGTTCGCGAATCAACCGTAGCAATCCAGGAAAAAATTAGGAGGCATTACGAAAATCTGGATACTGGATGCCATTGTGTTTCTTGGATTTGTGGATATCAAGTTAAAGTGAAAACCAAGATTTGTTCAATCACATGAATTTGCCTTGCAAAGTTTATCTTTTTTCTTTTATGCAAACTCCCATCAACCATTAGATTTCATTCTAAAGGATTTTGCCATAGTACACAAATGTACCGTTGATCATCTTGGTAGGAAACAAAAACTATTTGAATTAGACATTACTCTTTGAATGTTTTGTTTTCAAATCATTGCGAAAAGTAAATTTTGGCAATCAAACTAGCTTTATTGCGTTTTTTGAGAAGTATTAGTATGTGTTGTATTTTGAAATAATTTGTGAATTTAGAGCTGAATGTTGATGAATTTGTCAATTTCCTTTTCTCATTTCAGTTCTATGATATGGCAGCTTGTCTCTTATTACGGCTAAAGAACAAAGCCTTATATATTCTTTATCTAACGCATTATTGGGTTAAGCTCATGAGAATCATATCTCCAGATTTAGAATAAGCCATGCCTATTTTTTAATCTACAAATATCGGATTTTCTTTCTCATGCTTTACTTTGAGCCTTTTTCCAATACCCGGGTGTTTAATTCTTGTATTTTTATTACATTGGTTGTTCTTTTTTAGTTGGTTAGGATAACCTTTAGAATCATAATAAGTCCCTAAAAGCCATGCATGATCACTTATGACCTTTAGAACTCATAATTGGTAACAAAGACCTTTTGATCACTTAGATGAACATATCAACCAAGTTAGAAGTACCGAAATGGCATTAATAGAAACTACTGATATAATCAAGTCTCCGACCGAAGATAATTTCTAACTGGGTAGGAAGTGAGACAATCTCGCGTATCTAAATTGGTTTCTAGTCGACCCCAATAATTGCACTTTTAAGGTAAATCTCAATCTCTTGTAATACTATGTCTCAAGAAGGAAATGGCCATGTCTTGTGATTTCTTTAAAAATCATCATTTGTTATGTTCAAACTTGTTTTCCTTTAATGCAAACATCATATCTTAAGTCTTCTCGAGCTTAGTTATGAAATGCAATTTGTAATGATGGCAATAAGTTATTAAATTGATGGATATAACTCATTTGATAAAAGCCCTTTAAGACATGACCGAGAAATTATACATGATGCTATTCGATTTGTGGACAAATTAGTTTAGGTCTGATTCCAAATAATATAATGTCATTATTGAGTCTTTCATTTCATATTTTGTGTATTCTTGTGGTGCTCAATGGTGTTTGCCAAAGCGGACATGATTTCAAGCCATCAACTTGAGCTCTTATCTCTAGTGATATTCGTGGTTTAATCTTTTAGTATTTATCTCTCAATTTTTTGCTCTTCTTGCGTATGTGTGCTTATTACTGCTTGGCAATGTTGGTCATGACTGGAGATGTTCACCGAAATGTAAAAGCTAAAGGTTGTTGATGGATGGAGATGGTGATTTGGTGGAGGTCACTGGTGGTGCGTGTATACATGTTCATAGTTTGAAGTTTTGGGTATATTAACCTTCAATCATATCCTCGTGTTCTTCGTCATTGACGAAAAAGATGATATAAAAAAAAAAAATTAAAGGATAAGTATCTAAAACTGTTATGAAGATGTTGAGTTTAAAATTTTCAAAAAGTGTATTTAAATTCTAAAATAAGTCGCACAAGTGTAATTGAGTTCTAAAATTTTAAAAAGTGCAATTAAATTCTAAAACCAATCAAACTGGTCTAGTTAAGTTCTTTCGTTAACTGCACTTTTTGTTAATTTCAAGATTCGATTGTACTTTCGTGAAAAATTTTAGAACTTGATTATACTTTTTATAAATTTTAGAACTTAGTTGTACTTTTGTGACAAGTTTAGGACTCGATTATACTTTTTGAAGGTTTTAGGATTTAATTGTATTTTTATGACAAGTTTAAAGAGTAATAGTGCACTTGCCCAAAAAATCAAAGGATAAGATAAAAGTGGAAATAAGAAAATGAATAAATGAGAAAATGGGCTTTATAATAGGAACGAACTTAGTGTGGAGCTTTTATGAGGACATGGGTATAGTTTGTTGTGTTTAGAAATGGGCTAATGAAGTTTTAGCCCATTTGAGGCCTGTCCTAGGATAATTCAAAATTTGACTTAGCATGTGGACTGAACACAGGGGCCCAACCTGCGTCCTTGTGAGCCTGAACCCGACCCAGACTCGTGAAGTTCAAGCCGTGTCCATATTCAGATTGAGCTTAAGTCCCCATTTATCAAAATCGAATAAAAAATAAAAAATAAAAAATAAAAAATAAAAAAAGTAAAAAATATATGAAAATGGCAAACTAGAAAATTGGTTAGAAAAATAGGCCTCGATTAGGTTGTAGATTTAGTATTAGAATTAGTTAGTATAAATGTGATTTAGGATAATTCATGATTTTCTCTAGTTTAGTTATGGGAAAAATAGTTTTCCTTTTATAAAATTGAATTTGATTTGAACTAAGCTCATGGAGATCATTTCCTTATGCTTAGAACAAAGCCGCGTATGTTCTTTGTCCGACAAGTACTAGGTTTTCCTTTTTGTAATTTACTTTAAGCATTTTAATATCTAAGTGTTTAATTCTTGTATTTTCATTTCATTGATTGTTATATTCTTTTTTTAGAATGATTAGGATAAGTCTTAGGACCATAATAAATCCAATGCATGAACACGTAGTGACTTGAAAGGCCCGTGGGACTCGTAAATGATAACAGAGAACATTTGGCTATTTAGTTGAACATTTCAACCAAATTGGAGGTACCCAAAGGACGTTAATTAGATTATTAGTGTAATCAAGTTTCCGATTCTATATAATCTCTAGTTGTGTAGAAAGTGAGACAATCTCCTATCCTCCCTTGATTTTTAGTTGACTCAAAGAAGCTAGTGGAGACTTGAGTCTCACATATGATCCCTAAGAACTAATTTAAAATTAAAATGAATCAAACGTTGTGCAAAACGATGGCTTGAGAGGGCCTACAGTTGATTGAGCGCCATCAACTCGTTTTTTGGGCATTACCTCGGAATCTTGTCCTTTTCCTTGATGTCCCACGTTGTTGGAAAAGAGGGTTGGGACATTCTTTTTCATAAAAAGTTTTTTTTTTAGGGTGATCAATTTCTGATATGGTCCGATTTGCAAGTGGGTAAATGAAACCAATGAAGATTTATGAAAGAGCGAGCGAGTGTGCCATGATGCATAAACTCTCATCGAGGGAATTCTCAATTCGATTAAATCAAGAACAAAATTTGATCAACATAGAGTTAACCACACTTACTCGCTTGGGGACTGTATTGAACAAATTAAAAGTTAAGAGACTACAATAAACAAAACTAAAATTCATCTCTCATATTGTATATTGAATTAAAGTTCATAGACTATACTGAGTAAATTAAAAATTGAGAGACTATTTATGTCATTTTTCCATTTCATTTTTTGTGCAATTATGCAATCGAATCCTCTAGCATCTACAATTTATGTAATCGGTATTATCCATAATCGCCATTAGTAGTTACTTAGTGATGACGTATGGCATTGCTGATGTGGAACGAAATAGATATGTACCATTGATGCGGCATCAAATAAGCTCTACATCAATAAACCCAAAATATGAAAAAATAAATAAATAAATAAAGAGAGGTGAGTAATGGTGGGTCTATCATGACTGATCAAGTTCCCAACGAGCCTAGCCTTGCTCAAGCAGAGGCTGGCAAACCCTATGCAAAAAGAAAGAGAGAAAGAGACACCCAGTCGCTATCGAAGGTCCAATGATTCTCGTTCGACATTCAGTACAAATGGGGTCTAGTCAACCCTGTCTTTACAGGCAGGGGGTGCCTCATAGCCTAATAAGCGATACCAAACAGTCACCAATATCTCGAGCCTCGATGCTTGGGCGACCTTGTCGCCACGGCCCCGAAAGTCCCTACCCTTCTACTCTCTCTCTCTCTCTCTCCCTCTCTTAGTTTTTTTTTTTTTTTTTTTTTTTTTTATATCACCTAAACAATTTAAAGTCATTTTTATTTCAAGAGAGAACGTCCTCTAACCGTGCAGGTGAAATGCGCGTGTGCGCCGGCCGCCCACTTCTAGCCCGGCGGTCAACAAATGGTGGGGGCTACTCGATGCGCATTCGTTGAGCAAATTGGGATTAACATGCGAAAAGAAAACAAGAGACGGGTGTTTTTAGAATTAGCAAAGAATTTGGTGGACCGAAAACATGAAACCAAAAATGTAAGCACGAATGACCCAGAACCAGAAGAAAAAGTGCAGCAGAGAGAGAGAGAGAGAGAGAGAGAGACTTCAAACCGAGGAAGAGGGAATTCAACGAGAACGAAGAAGGTCCGGTGCGAGCGAGCTTCTTCATCTACGAACCCAGGAGCAGGATGATGAACGTGGGCCCTTCTGGTTTCAGTACGCATCTCTCTCTCCTTCTCCTCTCTCGGTTTCATCGATTTCTTGTTCGTTAGGCCAGTCCTGCGCGCTCGAATTCTCCCGCATCGATCTTCCCTTTTTCCCTGCCGAATTCCCCCTCCTCAATCGCGCCTTCGGGGTGTTCATTGTGCCTTTTCTTTTGCAGACAATGCGCCGGTCTCCCGAGCGTTCATCGTCGCCTCCGGCGTCTTCACCGTCTTCTTCGGGATCAGGGACCGCGCCAACAAGCTCGGCGTGTCTTACCAGGCAAGTCGGTGGTGGGTTTTTCGCGGGGGAATGCGCGGCTTGGGTTTTGGCGGATTCTTTGGTGTTTGAGCTCGTGCTCGCTTGTGGGCTGTTTTCGTGCTTTTGATTTTTTGATCCGCGTCTTGGAAGTGATGGAGGGTGCTTGATTGATTTTGTCCCTTTGATTGGTTGGTTCCTCGGCTGTGTAGATTTCGTTTCTAATGTAGCTCGCACTCTTGGACGATCCTTTTGCTCTCCTTTTCTTTGCTTTGTCAGAAGGATGAATCTGTGTAGTTTTTTTCTTTTTTTTTTTCCTGCTCATGGCGCTAATTGAGGTGCGAAAACCATCGTTTTTTGCTGTATGGTTGATTTGATTCTTCCAGCTGCCCTGGCGGTGTATTTGAAGCTGTTTCGCATCTCTCTCTGACACCATTGCTTGAATTAGCTGTATTCGTGTACGAGCAGCAATTTGGAATTTGGAGTCTTTGTTTATATATTCTGCATGATTGCTGAATTGCTAGAAAGTTTGTTTTTATGAGATGATTTCCAATCTAAAGAATGAATTATAGTTTAGTCGTAGTATCTCATCTATTTGTCAGACCAGTGTAGGCTGAGGTTTTATGTGGTTCTTTGGGTTGCCAAAATGAATTCAAAGTTTGTCACTTGCAAGGATATTCATTCATATCAAAATTCGAAATTGAAATAGGATTCTGGTTATTGTGGAGGTTTGCCTATGTCAATAAGAGGGGTAGATTTGAGAACTCTCTTTTAATGATTCTATGTCGATGGTAATATCAGATTTTAATATAGCACGCAAGGACACTCATTGGTTGTACATGAGCATAAACAATAGAGATACATAAATCAAAGTCCATTAATTTGGTTATTTGTTGAACTCAATTGCTTATGTGCCAACGAATTAATGAATCGATTTGTTAGTGATGATGTGTGTAGGAAATAACTGTCAGTCATAAAGTCTGCCTAGCTAGTTGTGGGACTACATTGAGACCCTCAAGCAAGTCTTCCCCTCTCCTATTCACTTTCTAATATTAAAGAAATAGTTTCTCCATTGACATTCTTTTAGCTTCTTCTTAGGTTTTACTATCAATTTTCTAAATTTTAATTTATCTTCTTGACTTTGATTGAGTTCCTGTGCTGCGGCGGAAACAAGTAAACAACCCTCTTGCTTTGTAGCAACTCACACTTAGCATTTTGTGGGAGCATAATGCTTGCCATGTCAATAGCTTCTGATTTATTGTTATTCCTTTGAGAATTGCGCAATCCCTTAAATTCTACAAAGAGGATAGTATCTTACTTTCTTATTCTTTTTATCTTCAATGGCAGGACATTTTCCAAAATATGCAGATGTGGAAGCTAATACCAGCAATCTTTGCCTTTTCTTCAACACCAGAACTGATTTTTGGCCTTTATCTGCTCTACTACTTCAGAATTTTTGAGAGACAGATAGGTTCTAATAAGTTCTTGGTGAGTGATTTTCTCTGTAACAATGTAGAATAAAAAAACTACTAAACACTTCTCTTGGGATTCGGTAAAGTTTTGTTTCTGTTTTGTGCTGAGAGACGGATAGGTTGTATTAAGTCTTTGGAGAGATATTTCTTCATTAGCTATATAGAATCAAAGAAATGCACAACATTTCTGTTGAGTATGACTAAACTTTTGTTTCAGTTTTGTGCTCCACCCTAGGTGTAAAGTTTATATTCAATGTCATAGTGTTAAGATGATGCTTAAGCTAATTGTCTTACGTGAAAAAATGTTGGGGGAGGTACTACTTTTGTCGCAGTTTTTCTTGTCTGTATCTTTAGTCACTCGATTCTAGTTTGTGAGAGAACCTGATTATTTGTGTAAAAGTCAAGGTACATCTGCCAATAGCCTCATCTCAAAATTTGACACTATTATGAGAATGGAACTTGGCATCTGTAACATGCTATCCTATTAGCTGGATTAGTTTCGAATAAATCTAAGAGGTTGATGGAGAAAAGTAAAAATGTGATGCATGAACCGCTAGTAAGATGTGAGATATACAGAAAGGCCAACAAGGGGAAGACTGCCAGCTTCTTGTCCACTCTTTCTTCTGCAAAGTTAACTGTTCCTTAATTGTGCTTTAGCATCTATGCTATAATGTTCAATGCTATTTTACTTAGAGCAGAATAGATGTAATGGGTATCTGCTTGACAGTCAACTGGTTCTTTCATTCCAAAACGTTTTCTTTTCCTTCCATTTGATGTGTACCTAATTCTTTTCTGTGGATACCTAGGTCTTTTCTTTGTTCTCTACAATAGTATCAATGGTCCTTCAAGTCCTCACATTGGCAGTTGTTAATGGTATGTCAATTCGTTTTACCTCTGTGGGAGCTTCTTCTTGCTGTCTCTTTTCACTTCATTCATCCTTTTACTGGTATAAATCTGTTTCTATAGTTTGAAATTCCTTCATTTGTGGTTATTTACATTCTACTACTGAATCCGGTACAATTGGTCAGAGAATCCAAAAGATGACTCTGAAAACTGAAACATGACAGTGGGTGAATACTGATGTCCTCTTTTGGTGGATATGAGTCTCTTTCGAAAAAGCAGAAGTGCTATCACCTTTCAATACCTACTTTAACGTTTTTACTTCATATGCAGTCTATATTGGAATGACAAATGTCCTAATTGGCCTTCTTGTACAATTATCACAATTACCCTTTTTGTTTGGAACTGGAAATGTTCGTAAAACAAATGCCTGAATGGGCTATTAAGCTCTTAAACACTTGCTTTGCTTGTCATAAGAATTTAGTAAGTTAGATGTGGGTGATGTGATATCTTTATATGGTCTGATGCCATGTTTTGATTCTGAAAGTGGTCCTAACTAGGTTCCTGGTTCTTAATAACCTTGTTGCACACTTTTTCTTAGTAGCTGCTTTGATCATGATGATTTCAATTGTTGCGTTATGCAGTAGTTTCATTGGCTAGAAGTTTCTATTGTGAGAGAAATTGGTATTTCCAAGTTTCAGGAACTAGCAAAGCTTTCTTTTCCATGTTTTGACTTGGAGGCAAACTTGTCTTGAAACTAATATTTAATAAATTGGTCATGGTCAATTGGCCAAATGATGTCGTAACATGGATGTAGACTGTCGATATAAATCATTCCAGATTGGAGATGCCATCATCAAAGAGTTACTTTCAGAATGTTAATCCAAAAGTCTTTATGTATATGCTATGACTATACTTTATACGAAACATATTATTCATGTCAAAGAATGTAAAGAAATTGAAAGAAACAAGATGACGTTCTTCAAATGGATCATAAGCTTTATTGAGATAATTGAACATATGGTACCCCTGTTGACAAATGCTAGAAAGTTAATATGTTCAGCAGAAAAATTTCCCATAAATTTCAGCAAAGACCTACCTTTCCTTGGGGCATGTTGCATTGGCTGAAGAGCAATTTTTTTTTTTTTTTTTTTTCACATTTTTCCCGTGAACATATGGGGTGTTCACAAAGCTGATTGATCCTTTATAACGACTAAACTTTCTCCATAATCAGTGGATATCAGAGGAGAAAGTTGACAAATGTTAGGGTACCTGCTAATGTAATGGTTTTAGCAGTTGATTATTCATTATGTACATTGTGCAAGTAACCCTAATTTTATGGTATATTAACACGATTGGCTTAAACTTATAATTTAGCTTATGGGCCAGTAGGTAGAGCAGGAAGGTAGGAACAGAACCCAGGCCCTCTTGATTCTTTTTAAGGGTGGACCATAGTAGACATTTTACTAGTTCCTTAAGCAATGTAAAGGGAGATAAAGATCTTAATTTAAACTGCTGTGTAGATAAGATTGCGATGCTAGTCTTCTTATCACTCTCCTAGAAATTGTCATGGCTACCTTGAATCTTCTTTTTACCTTTAGCTCAACAATGGACTGTTGAATTTCTATGCACATTCTTTCATGTCATAATTCTTGAATAATCTTCAAGTCTCCCCATGGCAATACTGATGTAAAATTTCTTCTTTTTATCTGCAGTTCCTTCCTCAAACTTAGTCAGTTCAGGTCCTTATGCTGTTATATTTGCATTGTTCGTACCCTTTTTCTTTGACATTCCGGTTTCAACACGATTTCGAGTGCTAGGCATCAGCTTCTCTGACAAATCTTTCATATATCTAGCTGGTCTGCAGGTAAGTTTTATTGATATATCTGTTTGGTGATTCATGAGCTGTATTAACTTTTTTTGTGCCTATCAGACATCCTCTCTGTATATTTCATTTAACCTAGTTTACATATTGCAGCTTTTGTTGTCATCCTGGAAAAGGTCCATCTTGCCCGGGATTTGCGGCATTCTTGCTGGTTCCCTGTATCGTCTCAATGTTTTCCGCATCCGCAAGGCGAAGGTTATACTCAAAAACGTTTATAGCGGACTGTTTCCTTTTTACTATGCAATTAACTGTCATCTGCTGTGGTGTTTGAATTATCCTTTTCAATCGGTATCATGTGTATATGTGATCTTGTTAGAAGCAAATTTGTGCGAGATCCTTCTACCTTGATTATTTATGAATATAATTAGCTGAAAATGAATTCTTCTACTTTGTGTGCATATGTAATCTTTGTCTTTTTTTTTTTTTGGTTGGGGCGTCATGACTTATGATGATTAATATTACAGTATGTAATCTTTGTCAAGTCCGTCATCTCAATGTTATTGATTACTGTGTGTGAATGCTCAATTTATCTTTTTTTTATCTTTTTTTCTTTGTGGTCAAAGGATGCTGATCATTCTTGAAATTTCTGCAGATCTTGAGTCAGAATCATCATTTTTTTTTTCTTTGGAAGTCTAGCGAAATCATCCTTGTATCTCCTGAGAAATAATATGCTTTGCTTAGTTCATGTCATATGAAAGATTACCTCGTGGATGCGTATCTTGAAGGACATCTTGTTAATGCATGTCATGAGTTATTTTCATGCTACAATTTGCTAAGACTATAAAGTTTTATCCTCCAATATTATATAAGTTTCCTACAAGAGAAGTGGTAGGAAGATTTGTTCTATTTCAAGGACTTTTCAAGGGTAATGTCATATTTGAAACCTAAAGATTTGCATCATCACTTTTAACAAAGATAAATCTTTTCTGTTAAGGTACCTAAATTTTGTTTTCTAAAATGCCTTGTGTCAGCAGTTTCCAGCGCCAATCTCTTCATTCTTTTCGCGGCTACCAGGAATGTCTACAGGAAGTGCACGTGTCTCACCAACTAGGAATGTTGTGGGAAATATTCCATCTTTTGCGAGTCACCAGGTAATAGTGCATCATATGAATGCTTTGAATATATACATCGGATGTTCTGAGTACATGTGAAATCTCTTTTCACCGTCTGTATCAGTATCATTATTGCCTCTGCCTCAACTTAAATACTCTTCCCTTGCAGCGGAACTATACTTCAGTGCCTTCCACCGCAGAGCCATCAGAGGAATCTGTTGCAACCCTTGTTTCAATGGGCTTCGACAGGAATTCTGCTAGGCAAGCACTTGCACAGGCTAGAAATGACGTCAATACAGCGACAAACATCCTTCTTGAAGCTCAGTCTCACTAATTGCTTAGGAAAAAGTTCTGGTGATGCGACTTGAACTCTGTTAATTAAGTTCAGGGGGAGGATTTGATGGTGACGAGATCTGTTACCTACACAATAGGCATTTTGACGAGTCGGTCAATCTTCTAACTGGAGCTTCTGAATGTCCCCGCCATGTCGTTCTTGGGACTTTACCTTCATCGTAGATCCTTCGGTCCCCATAAGCAGTAGGCATTTATTTGCAGCTGAAAGCAATTCACACACAGCATGACCGTTGGGATGAAGCCTCGATGGATTTCGCCCAGAATCAAGACATGGTTAATTATTATCTTTAGAAGAATCCCCTATGGAAAAAACTGTGTACAGTATTTATCTGATTAATTCTTGTCTTCAGCCAGTGACAAGACATTCCTCGGGTTGTCGTTTTCTAGATCGCACAGTGGTCAGTAGTAAATGTACCTTGTTAATATAGGTTATCCAAGAGTTAAGTACAATTAATGCTGCTGACTGATATTGGTTGAAATCGGAAGGGGGCGTTTCGTGACCAGCTGGAGTTGGTAGGCTTTTTGTGCGTTTCGGTGCTTGAAAATTTACATGGGGGTGGTAACTTCGATTATAAAATTTGCAGTGCTCCTCATTCTCATTATTTTTCCTAATCTTATGATTGGTTAAGTTTCTCTAGGCGGTGGCAAGTTTTCTAAATTGGCCGCGAGGGCCACCAAAACATTAAAGGGAAGGCGACCGTACTAGTCTTTACAACATTTTCCCCATTCCATGGTGTAAAATGGTAATGACTGGCAAGTCCACATCTTTCAAGTTATGCAAGCAATGCTGAAATAAAGCCTGGCTATTGGAAACATTGAGGAAAAGATGTAGACCTGGGAGCTTACTAGTAAATTTTACGGCTATCTACCCTTCCATCTTGACCCGATTTGCGCACATTTGACCTCTGGACGTCGACAATATGTTTGATTAGCAAAAGTGTGCTCTTAATATAAAGGAGGGAAAAAAACCTCTACTAGGTTATCTTGTACATGCTCCATCACTGCATTTTAAGCTTGGTGCATGTTGTTCAGGACGTTTATTTGGAGAAGGTTTTCCCGTTGAGAAAGAAAATTATGCAGTGGGTAACTTCACACAACGCGCCTATCCCTACTTTGCTATGTTCACTCTAGCTGAAAACGCTTCCTCTCTTATCCAATGTGAGAAATTCATCTAGAATCTATCAGAATGCAACTAATGAAAAGAGGGGTACACTTCTGTCCCATTACATGGTGGACTCAGGGATATTGCAAGTAACATTTCTTATTTTGCGTGTCCACTAATTTGCTAAAACACATCCGCAGGATAGCAACCGGATTTAAGAAGAAAAAGAAATCAAGACTGGGAGCTAATAGCTATCAAATAAGCCACTGAAATTAGGTTTTCCCTCTATTCCAAGAGGCACAGCCGAAACCATAAACTCTTTTAACTCTGAGTAGAATCCACCACCTTAAAATGCAAAGTCTCAACGAGTTAGCATAGATCAGGAAAAGCCCAGTCTTTATGTAAGTGGCACGGTGTTCTGGTGTATGTAAACAGCCCTAAGGAATGAATCTCTCCAGCAATGTATGTGACAAACAAAACTGGGCACTTGGGAGGGGTTTCTGTGAACAGCACAGCCTCTTTTCCCCATCAAACTGCTCTCTTCACTCATGGGACAAAGAATAACCACACTCCACAATAATAAAAGAAATATATCCCCCTCTCAAATTCTTGATTGTATGTGTGTCCCTATTTTCGGCAAGTGCATCCTATTATCATGTACAAGGATAGCCAGAAGACACTGTAACATACGCATCGCTCAAATCCTTATTTTGAACGAACTCCCAGGCTAGTCAAGCTCTCAATTAGAATTATCAGCTCTCCTCTTCATCAATTGTATAAACAGGTATTTGCCATATCTTAGTATTCTTCTTTGGGTCATCAGTGAGGCTTAGATCTGTATCATCCTCTTTAAATGTTCTGATAAAAGTTTTTGCTCCCATCATGACAAGCCTCTCAATCATAAACAACTGATAATTGTTCTGAATCAAGGGATCAAGGATCTTGCTAAAATTTGAAGAGTATGCCATCTTGTACCTGTAAAAATTGGTCAAGATAAGTATTTATCATCAATAAAAAAAAAAAAAAAAAAGGTATCTATCAGCTTCAACTTCTACCAGGGTTTATAATTATGCAAATACACATATGACATACAATTAAACATAACATGCCTACAATCCAAACGAGGGTAAGAGGCACTTTATTTCAGTGGTTAATCTACAATCCCACTGCATAAAAGGCACTTTCATTTCCTGAGATTTTTTGTACCTGTTCAGCAACTATAAAGTAACTATATGGTCAAAGGCAATTTCATTTCCAGGACACACATTTTATACTCAATCAGTAAGTATAAGGACACAGAAAACCGTTCATTGAGTCTCAAATTTAATCATCAGCCAGCATTAAGGAAACAGGTAACAAATGCAATTCTGCGTTCATTCTTCTAGCGTGGATGCAATGAAACCTTTCCTGTCAATATTGTCATGATCTCAAAAAGAAAGCACCCATCATCTTCATCGCCAGTGTGCTATTAAAACCAGTTACAAAGATGACATTGTCATAATATAAATACAGTTTTTTCATTCACAAATCACATCCCAGGGAACTCTGCTCTACAGCTTCATCAACATCATCTAAAATGGAACCCATTTGCCACCATCAACCATATCTTTACTATATACAACAATAAGCCCAATTGTGTAGCCCATTAACATAATTGTTGGTCTTCATAACCAACAAGAGCACACTGGCAACATCCACCCATCTCACTAAATGTCTCACAAACACTCTAAAACAGTATCCTGTGCATGGTAGTTGCAATTTCTAAACTATCAAGTCAAGATAAAAGTGCAATTCACACTTGGCATCATGAAATGCATAGTCCTTAGTGAGTCACCAGACTTACAATTCTCATATCACTGCATCTACATTCAAACCGCGATGGATCAAGACTTAAGCATATTCACTGCATCAGTTAATAGTTATTACATTTCTAGGTGAAAAGACCTAGAAGGTCAGTTCCCACAATTCAAAGATGCATCTAGTTCTTACTTATCAATCAAACCATGCCAAGTCTCTACCTTCCTATGCCCTCTAATTTGTGCAGGTACTTAATGAGTTAGGGATAACTCACCTCGTAGCAAGAGGCGAAAAAAATCCAGGCGTCCTCTCATTTGAAGCAATAAAAAGAGTCCGTCCAGGTGGGACCCACTGTTTAATTCGGCGAAGAATAAACTCTGGATGGGTATCTCTGTCCAGATGAGGGTGTAGACTCCTTTCGACCCCAAACCGGTCTTTCCTGGTTTTCACTTTGTCACCTCGACGAACGTGGATGGCATCATAGTCACCGAGAGAGGCTTTAATCTGTGAATTGAAGATTACTCAGATGCCAACTCACATATATACAAAAAGACGTAATAGGGCAATCTTTTAGTATAGTACCTGCAGTATCATGAAATTCATATTTTCACAAGGTCATGAGCTCTATCTATTAACTCTAAGAATACTCACTATAAGGGACTCCACACCAGGGTATTTAGAAAGATGTAAAAAAAAGTTGGCTGAACTGGAAAATACTCCATATTCATTTCTCAACCAAAACAAGAAGCCTCATCCTACTAGATTGTGTGCATGCTCGGGAGTTCACCACATTAACTCTTCATCAATCTTTATCTTTTAATTTTCCTTTTTAAGACAAACTTCTCTTTAAGTCTTAACTACCTGATTCACAGACCCACTGCTTTTCCCAAACATTACCTTCAAAATGGATTTATTTCAGTGGGACTGCTTTAGTAAATACCACACTATTTTCCCAAGGACTTCAATTATCTCACTTCCATAGTGTCCTCCAAGTTACAATTAGGTTCTTGCCAGTCCATATAGGGTTTGTTTCATATTTTAAGCTGATAACTGGTAAGTTATTGTGATATCAACTACTGGTACCTTATAGGCAAATTCAATGAGATAGTTCTTTGTTTAAAGAATTTATAAATCTAGACATCCATCCCTTCATGATACTTGACTGAGACTATTCGTTTCTATAAATGGTTTTTCATGATTTCCTATGATATTAGGTTTGTAATGATGGTTCGATACTTGTGCTAATACATCATATTTTATTGTCCCCATCTTTTAGAACCTACATAAAAACAACTTTTACTGGAAGTGAAAGAAAATAGAAGATAATTGTTACCCCAGAAAGAACATTATTCCCTATGTATGAATGTACGGAATTTCTACGCCTCCAGGTAAATTACCAACCTTGGCAGCTACATCTCTTAATTCCTGTTTGGCCATTGAAGGGAGAAATGAATAAGGCAACATTATGGCACTTCGATTTTTTCGATCCTTGCATTCCATAAACCTGTATCAACTTCATGGTCAGTTCCTGAGTGAAAATTAACAATTTGAAAGTTAATTCTTTAAAGTACATCTTACAGATACAATGCTTTTAGAGCCTATGAACATCAAAAATGTCTATGCCCCTAAAAAACAGAATAGCATCAAACGCTGTGTGGAAATATGAAAAAGAGCTCTCAAATACTTAAATCCTTTATCCCAACAAACATGCGACACAATCTCAGGTTCTTCCGTGAAGAATCTAAACTACTGAGACAAAGATCTTGAAGGAGGAAGAAGACTTAGTAACATTTCTAGCAAACAAATAGGAGTAGCATGTTAAAGGAAAGAATACTGCTGAAGACACAACACATGCCTTCAAGTGCCTTAAGCTAAAGGAACAACTTACGCACAAGAATGAAGCTTTGCAGAGAGATAATGTTCCAAATATGAACCCAGAAAAGGCTTACCAAGAAAGTGGACTAGCAGTTTTGTTGATGAGTAAAAGGTTTGAATAGCGTTGATCCTCTTTAAGATCATTCCGACTAAGTCCTTCCACATGAGCAACCCCTCGAGCTCCCAACTTCATGCTTGTTGACAACACCCGATACCACATTTTCGAATTGTCCAAAATCACAGGAACGGTGTCAGATATCAGTTCTATATCATACAAAGATTCCATCGCACAAGAAGATGCTGCCCACCTACCAAAACAAGTAGATTCAGGTGATTATTGCTCCAACTCTTTTTCTCATTTTTTCCAATCCCAAGGGGGAAGCGTAAGCAGATGAGGAAAAGAAAACCAATGCAAGAAAACTCTGTGAGATTAAGTGAAGTAACAGTATAGAAACATCAACTTTCCAGAAGGACAAACCATCTGCTAAACGACAACAAACCCACTCTTACTTTTGGTTTGACCATTGAGTTATGCATGGAGGAACTCACCCTTCCTCAGAAGTCATATTTGTGGACTCATGAAGGATTCCTTTCTTGTTGTGTATAGGGTTGATACACATCCTGGAAGGCATAACAAAAGTCCTGCAAATCAAGGTAAAGGAAATTTTATGAAGGGAGTGAAATTGAGCTAACTGCCAGACACATAACTCAAGCGAATGCGAGCATCTTGTTCAGACCAGAAACCAAGATAGATAAGTTCATCTTTCTAAAATGAAGCCAGATCCACGCACTAAAACAGAGAACATTCCCAATTACAGTTTTCCCAAACAACTACTCTTGTGCGAGCTCAAATCCACTTCAAATTAAGCACTTTAAACTTCTCCAGCGCAGAACCATCTGCTACGAACACTTCAACAACCACAATGCCATCACTCCTCCCCAGTTAAACAGAGCACGCGAATCAGAACCGCAAAACACCAAACGAGACCGACCCAAAAGCTGCCCAATTCAACAAGAACACGGCGCGAGACGCCTCAAAGCTCGCACCTTTGGAGGAACATTGCCTCCTCCAGGGCGCATCTGAGGCTGGACTCCTGGTGGCCGAGGCCCTCGCAGGAGTCGCAGTGCTTCCCGGGGCAGTCGATCCTGTCGCCCCAGTAGAGGTACTTGTCGTGGAGCGAGTGCTGGTGCTTGTGCCGCCGCAGCAGGCCGACGATCCCGAGGGTCCCGGAGGGCGACAGCGAGGCCCCGAGCGTGGAGGCGAGGGCGGAGAGGAGGAAGAGGAGGGCGACGGCGACGGCGGCCACGGAGGCGACGAGGTAGAAGAGCGGGAACCCGGGCCTGGGCTTGGGCTTGTGGGTCTTGTTGACCGCCATGGGAGTTGCAGAGCGGGAGGTGGAGACGATGGAGACGGAGGTGATGGCGATGGAGATGGAGATGGAGATGGCGGATCAAGAAGAGATCAAGAAGAGCATTGCTTTTTACCCCAAGCGAGATGAAAAGTTAATCTCAAAGAAGGGCATGAAAACGAGGAGAAAAGAAAAGAATTTAAAGCAAATCGCATAAATAAAAATCCTACAAAGATTGCTTAATCACATTGTTTAAAAGTCCCTAAACTTTTTAAATTATGCAGTGACATCATAGTTTGTTTTGCTTTTAGTTAGAGCCGGCATTAATTAGCTTATTTCTCTCCCCACGCGACCGATGTCGCGACACTGATCACGGCTCTCGATTTCCAAACATCAAAGAGACGTCGAGCAGACGGAGAATGTGCCTCCGCCGGCGACCGCCATGGTACATGACTGGCGGTCCTGTCCGAATCGAGCTCTAAATCCGAGCCCGAGGAGTTGGAGTTGGAGGGATGGTTGTAATGCGACGGGTCTTTATTCGATCCGGTCGTGGTGTTGCGTCGTCCGAGAAGAGGTGAATTACTTGTAGTATGGTGGTGGAGGCGGCGTTGCCAACGAGGATATCTAAGTTCGACGTGGTAGTGAATGTGCCAAAGATGACGGTAGATAACTTGATGGGTACATTGAGGATATGTAGTTTGGTTCTTTGCTTCGAATATCTTTCCCTAAATTGGTTAGTGTTGAAAATTTCTCGACATTGAAATTAGATCACCTCGAATTATAAATACCCTTTTAAGCGTCGGCAACACAATTGGATTAAAGAAGATCTCGAACTGGGTGGCCCAATCAACCCAATAGGCTTGGTCTCGCCCATTGTTTAGGGGTGTGTTCCGGCCCGACAACCACGCCGAGCCGAACCCATTTAAATTGGTAATTGATTCTAAACCTTTGAAATATGCCAATTAGAGATTGAAATGCACATATAGACTATAACATAAATAAAGAGGTGATTGTTTTCAAGGCGTGTTAAAAAAAAATAATGAATCCACCCATCAATGAAAGATTCGGGTCGCGGAGAAGTGGGAAACAAAAGCAGGTGGGTGAAAAATGGTGATTATTCTACTTATTATCAATTATTTTTATGACCCACTAATCTTTAGGAGTGATCAAATTTCGAAAAGGGTACTTTTTATTGAACTTTCATGGTCAAATTTCATGCACTAAAATAAGTCGCAAATCCTTTAAATCAATTGTAAAGTAAATGACTTGATGTGGTAGTAAACTTCTTGTGTACATTGCATATTATCGACAGCAAAAAACAAATCTGATTTTGATTATGATTCTGCCTTTTTATTTACTTTTTATGTAAATTGAAACATTATTTCTAAAATCTCGCTTTTGAGCAAATTTCATAGTGTCAATTATTTTTCATTTGGCCCTTTATTCACTTAATCTAGTTAAACATTATCACTAGTAGGAGAGAGCACGATCCTCATTGGGCTGCTCCAGCATCTAACCTAAAGATCAATCCGCATAATATTGATTCCCAATTTTTGGGATAGAGGATCGAGCCTATTGAGTCTAAGACCGAGGATTGGACCGGCCTTGTGAGTTCGGTCTCGAGACCAATAACTTTTTTTTTTTTTTTTTCATTTTTTTGTATTCATCACAAGGACAAACATACTTTTTTGAAATTACATATCTATAAACATTGTGATATTGAGCAACATACCAATTTAAATCAAACAAAAATCCAAGATAAGGAAACAACATAAATCTCGACTAGTGAAAAGCAATAAATCATAGAAACACATGAAATGAAATTAAAATTAAACGAGTAAAAGTTCAAAATACGTAACATAAACCATGAATTATACTACTTCTTTATCATCTTCATTCATAAAAGATTGCTTCAACTTATGAACACCTAAAAACAAAACAAATAGCAAATAGAATTAATGCTTGACAATAATTGTTAACTGAAATTACTATGGATGCAATTGATAAAACATCTCACAATTCATGTTCATTCAACATTAATGTGTAAATTCTTTTCAGTACTAGCATGTAATTAGTAATTGCCAAATCCATATATAATCATCATCATCATCACAAAATCCAACACAAATTGAGAAATCATAGGATCTTGAACTCTTAGAAAAAGCACAAACGGGAAGCGAAAGTGGAAAACTGAAAAGCTCAGCACAAAGCGAGAACTCACTTGAGGTTGAAACTCTCAAATCAAAGCACAAATTGGGAACTCACTGGCTGAGCTATGTTTGTGAGGCGAGGGAAGAGAGGTGAGCAAGCTATGTTTGTGAGGCGAGGGAAGAGAGGTGAGCAAGCTGTGTTTGTGAGGCAAGCTATGTCACCAGCTAAGTTGCATTCGTGAGGCAAGTGAGGTGAGGCAACACTAACGGGATGTAGCAAAAAGCCATAGAGAGGCAAGCAAAGAGATGCAACACGGATTTTATTTTAAATGCCAGAAGAAAAGGAGGGGCCTAGGATTTTATGGACAAATCCCAAAATCCCAAGACAAGATAGCAACATGCATAGTGCAGATTTCAAAGACCTCGAAATCAAGGACCAACCCAATCTTCTAAGGAATCAAACTAGGGCTAGCCAGGTTGGGCCAGTCTTGGGTCGGTCTAGGGTCAATTATGAACCAATGCTCACCTCTAATCACTAGCAAATAATTGTGCATGGAAAATACATAAGACGAGAAAAGAACATTTTAAGCATAAGGATTTTTTATGGAACTAAATCAATTCGCTCCTCATGAAATCCGAGCAAAATTTAAAAAAAAAAATGATGATCGTGATATAAACAATAATAAGTCATTCTTTTTGGAGACAAGTGGTCCGACGCACTATTTTTGAGATGATGATAAATAATAGCTTAGACAAAACCATTATCAGTCTTGTACGACCACTTGATTAAAGAGAGGATTACGCTCGGCCAGAATCAATTGCTCTATCCGTGGAAGTTTACATTCAAACATCCAAATGATTCCCTCCGATCTCATCGGCCAATCTTGGGACCCCGTCTGCTCCAACACGTAACAACAATCCGGGCGCAAAATTCGCGGTAATGATTAAGGACGCGGTCGAAGAGACATATGAACCGTGTCCGGACCTGTCGTCATAACGGGCAATCACTCGGAACGGGCTGTTGATTTTTAAAAAGGGCGGTGGTTGTAACCACCCACCTTTGTCTCCAAATTCCTCGTTCCTTTGGGCGACTGAAGCAGTGCACATGCACATGTGCCGTGTACAGATGAAAGGATTCGAGTGACTTGCATCTGCAATCCAGCCAATCGTGGGTGAATGTATTTGATATTAATACAGGTCGTACCTGCAGTTCTAGCGCCGGCAGTGCATTGGGGTTGTGCCTAGATTTAGCACTGCATCGGCCGAGTCATGGCTGCTGTCGAAAGCCACGCCACCATGTGAATTCAATTCACTGAAATTCAATATCACTCCAAAATCTGCACAATCACTTGTGCCATCTATAGTTAATTTGTCTATTTCCTTCTTTGGCTTGAAACTTAATCAATAATCTCTTGGGTGCGTTTGATAACGTTTACTCAAAATCGTTTAGAAACGTAAAAAAAAAAAAAAACTAATTTTGTTTAATTTTTGTTTCGGTTTGGTAAATTTTTGTTTCGAAATAGAAAAAGAATATAACACATTTAGTAAACTTGTATAATTTATGTTCCTGAATAGAAAAAGAACAAAAACACGTTTAGTAAACTTGTATAATTTTTTTTATTTCTTTTACTTTTTAATATTTTTATTTTATTTTTTTTTTTTTTTTTTTTTTTTTAATTTTTTAATTTTTTTTTTTTTTTTTTTTCTTCCTTTTGGCTGGTCACCGGCCTCAGCCATGGCCGGCAACCGACCGAGGGCTGGCAACCGGCCGACAAGGGCCAGCGACCTCGCCCAACCATGGCGAGCTCAGCTCGCCGGCCGACACGAGGTCGCCTCGCCGGTGGTGGGCGAGCTGGCCTCGCCAAATCTCGAGCTCGAGGTCGCCCAGCCAATGTGAGGCCGAGCCGATCGCCAAAAAAAAAAAAAAAGAAGAAAAGAAAGAGGAAAAAAATAGGAGAGAATTTTTTCTCAAAAGTGTTCCAAAAAATTGTTTATGTTATTTCAAATTTAGATTTGAAAACAAAATCCAAATAAATATTTGGAATAAAAACCCTCCGAACAAAAAAAAAAAACAGAAATTGTGTTCATGAACAGACACAAAGAACACAAACATGCAGTGCCTTAATTCACTCGAAATACTATGGTTAAGTTGCCCTGGACACAACAGCTTGATCTTGTGTTTATGAAGATATCGGGGGCTTGGCGTTTGCCTTTTTCGACATATCGATCGAATTGGATTATATTAATGAGGAGATTAGTGCGATACAAGCAACCGATATCTGTCTCGCACATGCATCGGTAAGCTTATTTATAGACGCTAAGAGAAAGTTATTCGGAATAATATAATCGAATCGATCCGTCTAGAGACAAGTGTGACACCCTCGAAACTCATTAAGCATTCAGCAGCTTGATGATCCTACATGCATTCAGGGGGATCCATCAACCATCATCTGTACAAGCCCTCTGATCAAAGGCAACAATCATGTGGAAAGGCACGAAAGGCCCCAAAAAGTAAAAGAACTATATAACTCAACCAAAGAGATTAGGCCCGAAAAGGAAAAAACAAAGAGACAAAGGTAATGACATACTCGGCAAAGACGGCGTGCCGCAACATCTGTTTCGTTTGTGATAGACGCATTCGACCAGAGTTAGCGACCAGAGTTAGCCTGTCGCGCCGGTTCTAAGCATCATGACAATGGCTGTTTATGATACGTGTGTTGCTGCTCTGCATGCATTCGGTCCCCTTGAGATCTTTTCTTTCAAAGGAGAATTCAGAAGATTGGGAAACTCTAGTCAGACTTCACGTCAAAACTTTTGAACTGTCCGAGAAGAAGCACCATGTAGAAGTCTGATGAATCCGAAGAAACTTAGCTTCCCATCTGAAGGTCGTATCCAGTCCTGCAGAACTACATGGATAGACACTGAAGTGCTAAGCCCGAGTTCCTGGAGATCAAAGTAAAATGGGTCAATTTCAGCGAAAACAAAAGCAAATATTAAGCTCAATCCAACTCCATCATTGAAAGACAGGATTGGGGGAGAGAGGTTACTGATGCTAGTTCATCTATCATTATGGGTCTGTTCCCCTCTTTCTCGAAAAGCTCAAAACCCTTCCTTGCATGTTCTTCCCAACTCGCTGTTCCCTCCAGCTGATGGACACTTATGGCAGCCGCACAGAATTCTTCAAAATCTAACTTTCCATATTCAAAACTACTAACCTGACACAAGCATGAAGGCAAATTTTCAACAGTTAATATTCTTTTTGATGAGTTGCTTGTTTGCATGACTCATTTGATGTAATGATATGGGTATCGTCAACCAGCGCTTCCAGGTCACTTGTTAACTATACATAATGAGGAAATGTTTGAATTTTAAAGCATTAATCATGCATATCATGTGAACTGGTACGTTGAAAATTGCGACACTTCGAGTTTAGTTGCATAACAAGTGCTCTGGGAATGATATTTCGGAGCCTTACCATGTGGCCATAATCAAGTATCCGTGAATGCTTCATAGCCTCAGTAGAGTTCTTTGCCACTGCCTGGTAAATTTACACTTGTTACGATGAATTCTCAGTTGAAAGAAAAAATAGAAAAGCAAAACCAATTAAAGACCCCAAGTAATAGGAAAGCAACTGACCGTCTTAAAATTCTGCATGGAAATAAAACCATTTCTGTTTGGCCCTAATATTGCAAACTGTTCCCTCAGGTAAGCCAACTGAGCCACTGTCAATGTCTTTGCAAGAGCCTGCGATAGTGGTAAACATTCATAAGTTCATTTTCAGAATAGTACATGAAATCTGAACAGTCACAGACTAATACCTGATTTCAAAGCGGAGAAAGAAAATCACTGAAAAGTGAAAATTGTTTCAAAGTATACGAATATTTTCATGCAAGCTCTGTCCATAAGTTCGTAAGTTCATTTTTAGAATAGTACGTGAAATCTGAACAGTCCCAGGCTAAGACCCAATTTTAAGGCAGAGAAAGAAAATCACTGAAAAGTGAAAATTGTTTCACAGTATACGAATATTTTCATGCAAGCTCTGTCCATCTAGTCCAATCATGAAATTCAAGATGCAGCATACAAGCAAAATTAATCTTTTCACAAAAGGAGATAGACAAATGCAGTAAAATCACCACTTACACGCAACGCTTCTTTTCGTAGAGCAGATGACCATATATAGGCTCTTACAAGCCTGTACACAATCATATCTAGTGGTATCTTGACATCTTGGTGAGAAGCCAGCCAAGGATGACCTAATGACAATATGGGAATATGAAAATCAGATGCAATACCAATCTGCAACCCATCCGAATGGTTTTGACGAGGGATAAGTAGCAACTAACAAGACCAGATTGGCAATGAGAAATTGATTCTTGTTCATTATTATCTAATTCTTGTTTAAATGGCTCTAGAGACTTACACAAAGCCTGGGCAGCAGTTGGCCTCTTTCTGTAATCTTTGTTCAACAATCTCTTCACAAAATCAATTGCCTCAGGGGATAGTGAAGGCCATGGGCTTTCATCAAAACTTGGATCTGCCTTAAGAACTGCCCGGAATATTCCAGATTCAGTCCTTGCCCAAAAGGGTCGACTACCACAGAGTAATATATAGGCGATGACACCAATACTCCACATGTCTGCTTCAGTTCCATAGGATCTATGTAGAACCTCAGGAGATACATAATATGCGCTCCCCACAATATCATTCAACCTTTCATCTGCAGAGATTTCACACTTTAAGCCCAATTCCACATTGTCCACCGATTCAAATAACTTAAAGCTCAATCTGTATTTCTAACCTGGCTTTACATAGTCAGAAAGTCCAAAGTCAATGGCCCTTAGAGGAGCGTTCTCATCTTTTGTTGTGAAAAGAAAATTCTGGAAAGAAAAATCAAGCCACCCTTAGTAGACAGATTCTTGAGGTTTAGACAACTCATTAGGAGGTAGGCAGGACAGGCAAAGTACCCACTGCATTATTCAATATTTATACACTCAAAAGGATGACAGAACACCTGGAGGCTGCAAAGACCTCATATCACACAAGTATTGGCTAAAATAATTACAATGACCTCAGTTATCCAAAATGAGGTATATTGCCATTCAAGTTCATTAGTTTCTAGTATATAAACATAATGAGAAACCAACATAACAATAATGGGATACTTTGAAATCCCATAGAGAAAGCTTAAACAGGGAAAGCACTACCGTGTCTAAAGATTAAAATCTTATCAAAGCTAACAGCATGATTGTACACTTTGAAACAGAAATATAAGGCTAGCTCAAATGGGAACCAACCTAATTTATCTGAAACAACATAAAGATCAAGCTATTAAACTTGAAAGATGATTCATGTTTCATTAAGACATTATGATCAGCAATAGATCCATTACCTCTGGCTTTAGATCACGGTGAACAACTCCTTGGAGATGACAGAAGGCTACAGCGCTCAATATCTGAACCATAATAGCCTTTGCATCTTCTTCAGAGTATTTTCCACCCCTAAACAAGATGAAAATGGCTCCATTCTATAAGGATGTGACAGGTGCACTTAAGCTCAACTTAAAACATTGGAAAAACAAACTTAGGACTTGATTAGCTAGGCATTAGAAGCACTTCTTTACCTTGAAAGTATTCTGTCTAATAATTCACCTCCTTGACACAACCTGGACAGCAGAGAATACACTATATAAACCCCAAAAATTCAATGATCAAATATAAATCTACAAATATTCTGCTTAACACAAATTTGAGCAACCAGATATTCCATGGTTGAAATGTTTCCCGAGTATAATAAACCAAAAATTTAATGAGTTGCCAAGCACAGTCAAATAGGCTGAAATTTGTTGATTCTTCAGCGCTGATTAACCATAACCTTTCCCCAATTCGTTGGGAGACTATCAGTTCAGATGAACAGAGTAATGTGCATTTTGTAGGTTAACTACTCATATGTTACTTGTATAATTGCCATGTAATTTTCCCTCATGATCTGGTCTGCCTCCCCTCATGCCAAAATCCCAACGCCTGACTTAATTGAAGTAGTGTTTATGAAATGTTCTCAGCTTCACACCAGAAACAATAATGTGACAGAAAACAGAAGATGACACAATCGAGACGTACTCCATGACTATGTAGATGTTCTCTTCGTCTTCATAGGCATCATAAAACTGGATTAAATTCTTATGTCCAGTTAATGCCCGCAAAATCTTCACTTCTCTTCTTACATCCTCTATAGCAATTGCCGTTGTCATCTGCACAAGTACAAAAAAGAGATCAACAATGGTTCCTGCAGACAAATACTCCAAAGCCTTGCACCCTTAGCAGAAACACAAACATATACGTCCCTGTCATCTCTCCATTCACCAGGAATTAAGAGCCACTCTATCGAGCATCTTTGGCGCATGCAAGAGAACTTACTTCCTTAAAAATATCACCGATCATCTTTTTTTTTTCTTTCTTAAGTAAAATATGACTGATGGGCCTCGGAAGTCAAGCGTGTATGACTCAACAGTTCCTTAGCGTACGAGCTATGGCAATTCCACCATGGTATCCAAGAAGCATTCCACCGAACACATGACTCTCTATGAGCTTCTAGATAGATTCCATTTCCTAAACAGAACAGATGGACTCCATTTTCCCAACGCTCCAAATGTAAACACATGGGCAGAAATCAAGGGAGTGAGTGAAGAAGAAATTTCTCCACCATGGAAAAATTACGCAAAATACGGACAGTTGATGAGACAGATCAACAATAAACAGTAAGTAATCATCACAGTATGGTTATCTGTCGGCCAATGAGGTTTCTACACAAGTAAAAGCAGGCCTATTCTGATAGAAACCCGCACAAGAAGAGGACCTTTACAAAGTTTTTGCAGATTTTACACAATGAAGCTACTGAATGAACAAGAATCAGAATCCATATAAAATCCTTTCAAGAAAAACCAAACAACGGAACAAGATCCAAAGAGGGAACACAGAAGAAATCGAAACCTTTGATTTAGGGATGACTTTGACGGCAACTTCAAGGCCCTTCAAGCTGCCCTTCTTGGCCTTGGCCGAGCATGTGTACCCAAAATGGCCCCTCCCAATCTCCTCGCCCATCTCATAATGCGACACGAACTGCTTCGAAAACCCGAAGTTTTTGTCCAAACCAATCTCACATTCGCCCCCTTCAGGGATGGCGGCCTCATTGGGCTTCACAGCACCATACCTCTTGGCAAGGAACGCCTTGATGTGCTTCGCCGGCGACGGGGGCGGGAACGGGCGCTTGAAGATGCGAAGCGGGGTCGAATTCACGCTGCTCGAGTTGCCAACGGCAGGGGAGTTCTTGAAGAGGCTCGGAAGAGGGCTAGGGCTGTAGAATGGGAACTTTGACGACTTGGGTGTCTTGGGGATCTTCGGGGGCTTGTTGTCAGACACTCCCGAGAGACCAGATTGGTGAATCTGCGGAGCTTCATCCGAGAAAGGGCCGTGTTCGAGGGAATTTCCAGTGAGTTGGGATTGAGCCTGCTGGATTTCGATGGGTTTTCCATGACAGAGTCCCATGGAATTTGGCAAACACAAGAAGCCAAGGACTCGCTAACAAACGTAAGGAAACTATGATTTATCTCAGCACTTGAGTTTCAAGAAAGAATTTTATGGAACATGAAAGGGAAAAAAAAGAAACTTCCAACTGGATTCGGAAGCTTCAAAATCTTTTCCTATTTCCCAAGATTGACGACCAAAAGGGGGAGTCTTTCAGTGGGTTTTTGAGTTTCAAGGAGGGAACTTTTTTGAGATTGCCAATTCTTTTTTCTTTAATTCGGCTCCTTTCTTTTTACCACCGGCATCAACAAATTTTTGGCTTATGAACCATTTGGAGGACGGAAGAGAAGAGCTCTAGCAGATGAACTAGAAGCTCTCCTAAACCAGCAGCAGCTCCTCATTCTCTGATCTTCCCGGAAAGAGCTAGATTTAACAAAGCTTTTCCCGGAAAACCCCCCCACAAGCCGGCAACTCTCAGCAGACTGATCAGGAAAGCAACCCAACTCTTTTTTTTCTGTCAAACCCAGAAAAAAAAAAGGGAGCCCAGAAAGGAAGAAGAGCTAACAAGAACTCCACCGGTGCAAAAAACTCAGGCCTGTTATAGAGGGTGAAACCAGCAGAGCAAGAAACACCTCCAGGGAAAATCTTACGCAGGAAGAAGGAAGGAATAACAATGAAGAGAGAGAGAGAGAGAGAGAGAGGGAGAAGGAGAGGGGGAGAGGGGGGAAAAGGTAAGAGAGGTGGGGGAAAAAAAGATGCTTAGCAGGGTCTACAAGGAAAAAGGAAAAGAGAGGAACCCCGAAGGTCCCCTTTTTTCTGCTTTATGCAAGCTTTTTCGTTAATGGAGGGTGCAAAGAAATTGGCACACTTTATTGTAACAAGAGAACTGACTTCATTTTCTTTTATTTTCTCCCTCCCTCTCCCTCCCTCTCGCGCTGCATCTGTCAATAATAATGGAAGTGGGGGCAGGGGGTGTTTGGATCCTCCCAGCCTGTCCTTTTGCTGATCTGTGGAAAAAGAAAAGGAAAAGAGCATTGAAGCAGAGGAGAAGGCAATTTTAATTGCGCGGTACAGGGCGTTTGTTATTGAACTGTGCAGGGCTTTTGGTGGCGTTTTTTACATTTAGCAGGAGATTATATAAGCTTATTTCGAGAGCAGTAGGAGAGAGAGGCTTGTCTGTGGTGGTGTGGACCTTTGACCTGCTTTTTGTTTTGTACCCCTTTGAGATGAGAGAGAGAGAGAGGGCCTTTGTCTTTTGCAATTCTTGTTTTTTTTTGGGCCTCCTCCTGCTGCTCCTTTATCCGGTTTCGCTTTATCCGTTTTTTGGTTCAAATAAAAGGCAAGGCACCACCACGTTTCTTATCAAACTTCAATTCCCACGCCAAGAAAAAAAAAGAAGCACGCTTTTCTACCATCTCACTTTGGAAAATACTAGAATGAAATGGAATATAATGTCTTAACGAAAAAAATTGAATGAATATTTCTGATGTACTCGTCTTTTTCTAGAATTGAGATTAGAATTTTACTTGATTTTTTTTAATCGTTCGAATAAAAAGAATGAAACCTTATTACTAAATATATTTTTAGATAATTCGGACATGAGGATGTAATAGTTGGTAGATGCTTTATCTCGTGAATTATTTTGTTCAAAAATTTCGGAGGTATAAACTTTGGTAAAGTATTGGTCTAGTGTATCACATAAATTGTTGGTAATATCTTTGAAGTTAGTGAATGAACTTTTCTATTACTTAAATTTACCAATCGTGAATGCAATAAATTGGAAAAATTTTGTGTGATTTTACCGTTAAGATAAATGTTAGAATCCAAGCAAGTTAATATCCTGTGGATTTGCGGTGATACATAATAATGACATTTCTATATGCAGCGTACCGAAATGTCCTTTCTGTCAAAAGGAATGATGAATGTGGAATTTATTTTTTAACAATTAATTTAAAGGTTAAATGTATTTAAATTAGCTTTTGAAAATCACAAACCATGAAAAAATTGAGAATTGGCTTTTTAATATTGACTAAGATCCAGTTATGAATAACTTTATAGCTAATCTATATTCGTAATAATGATCTTGATCTTAAATAATACCGACAGAAGGGTACGTTCAAGAAAAATAAATTAAATAAATTAAGAAGATCAAAGAAATTATGGCGTCTCAATCGTGTGCATGATTTCCAAATTAAAAAAGGATGAATGAACAAAACTACCCAAAAAAGGCAAAGAAAAACCATATGCAACACGTTGGAGCCATGCATGGATCCTTAAACATTTTAGTAAATATAAAATTCAAATACATTTTGGTAAATATGGAATTCAAATAGTTTTGGCCATATCAAGTATTTAATGTATTAGAGTTTTATTTAGAGAAAAAACCACGAAAAATCCCAAACTTTGCCCAAAGTGACAAATTTACCTCAATTTTTTTTTTTTTGTGACGTGAAAAATCCCGGATTTTACCAACCGTGACACATTTACCCTAAACTTTTTTTTTTGTGACACAAAAATCCTAAACTTCTATCATATGACACATTTACCCTAAACTATAAGGCATTTTGGCCTTTTTACTTTTTAAAAAAATTTCATTTTTTTCTTCTCTCTTCCCTCTCGCCATGGCGGAGCCGATAGGGAAGTTGGCGTCCGGCGAGGGCTGCCCTCGACACCGACGAGGGCGGCCCTAGCCAGCCCAAGCAAGGGTGACCCTCGCCCGACGCCGGCGAGGGCGAGGGCCCCTCGCCGGACGCCAACGGAGGGAAGAAGAAGAAAAAAATAAAAAGGAAAAACAGAAAAAAAAAAAAAAAAAAGATAAAAATACCCTTGATGGGGTAAATGTGTCACAATTTGAAAAGTTTTGGGAATTTTCACGTCACAAAAAAAAAAGTTTGGGGTAAATTTGTCACTTTGAGTAAAGTTTAGGATTTTTGGTGGTTTTTTCCCTTTTATTTATCCTCATGAACTTGCATCTTTTTTATTTGTTTATTTATTTATTGGTCGAAAGTACTTGCATTTTATTTCACTCGCTAACATCATTAACTTTTTATCTCTAGCATGTTCCACGCACCTCTCTTTGAGGGGTAAAGTGTTGTTTTTCTTCAACTTTTAATTTAAATACGCTTCCTACCTTTTCAAATAAGTAACAAGATAAAACTTACCGGAATTCAAATCGACACCACTTAAATTTCAGATTAGTCTAAAAACTTGACATCAACCCCAAAAAAATCCCACACCTAATTCCTTATAATCTAATCTCGGCTAGCTCATTCTCCACTAATCACAATTAGATCTAAGGTCAGGCGACCTAAAATTGCGTGTCAATATCGGGGATGATCTAGATATTTACATTTAGTATTGCCAAATTTAATTTATCATAATTTATATTTTGTCATACGTGGTTGCAATTGGGCTGGACTAAGGTAGCACCAAAAATTTGATGTCACATGTTAGTTTTTTTTTTATCATTTTAATATTGTTGGCCAGAATTGTCCCTTTGTTAATTTAGGTAACGTAATCACAGCGGGAGTGGTTGCGCTGCTTACCCAAGGTGACACCCAAGGTGAGGTGACGGATATAAAAAAGGGCAGACGTAGTCGCTAAGGCATGACCCGCGCAACCATATATTATTTTTTATTTTATGCATTGCTCGGCGGCCTTTGAATTCATTCACCATGGACTTACATTGCATGGACGCAAAAGAAAAGTTAAATTGGGGAGAATCCCACCATCAATTCCTGCGAAAAAAAACCTAAAATAGAAATAGCATTAACACCGCTGAGTAAGAGTAGTATATGATTATGTGGTGTCTACGTGTTTGCCTGTGACATAATTTCTACCGCCGCCATCGCCACTCCATCCAGCCATCAACGACTAATCAACTACCATCATTCACCGGAAAACGCCAGCCCACCACCACCACCACCACCAACCACTACGTCCATCACCACCACGGTTGTTAAATCGAAGTACGGATCATGAATTGAAATGTTAAAACTTATGAATCAATAATCAAATCGAACCAAATTATAGAATTCAGTAAAGTACCTAAAATCAGCACTTTGTGTCGTAGACATCTGTAAATTTTACAAACGATACCATAATATGAGAAATTTTGAGTAAGAATTAAGATCATGGAGAAGGAAATATTGATTTCGAATGAATGTATTGACCCATCTAACTAATAAAATATAGTTTCTCGGCTCATTTTATGTAGGGAACATTTCAAATAAGAGCTTAAAGTGGGGTCAATTTCTCAAAGGGATTTAGAGAGGATATTGTTTTAAATAATGATATGAAGTGGCAAATTTAGTTTCAAAGTACTTTTAATTCAGCTTTTCCAAAATGCTTTCGGCCTCCAAAACCCTTTGAGCAAATACTAGGGTCTTTGGTATGCTTTTTGAAATAGCTTTTGGCCACATGCTCTCTTTAGGAATGCTAAAAGCCTAAAGCAAGTAGAGAACAACCTTTCGAAATAGCATTTATGGAATGCCAAAACTAGGGTTAAATAAATTCTTCCAAAACTACCTTCATCAATTCTTCAAATTTTTGATTTTGCCCTGCATCGCTACTGTTAATCTTTTACATGAGGGTGGTTGGCAAGGGTCAATGAGGTCAAATCTAACCGGCAAAGAGCTAACAAGAGACCAATGATGGGTTGACAAGATTGCGTGACCCATACAATGGTCGCCTAAGGTCGCGAGACCCTAGGGAGCCATGGGTTGTGTGACCCTCGCTTGAGGTTGCCCAAGGTCGAGTGACCTTGGTTGTCGATGCCAAATTTGGTTCTTCTATGATGTCTACCATTCGTTGGAGTCGGTGAAGGGTTCGATTTCTTTTTAATAAAAAAAAAAAAAAAAGAAAAATTATAGTCAAAGCCCTCTTGTAAAAAATTTATACAAAACATTACTTCACCCAAAGTTTTTTTGTAAAGTAGTTTTTACCGAATGCAATTTGCATTTTCTCAAAATGGCTTTAGCTTTCAACATTTGTGTTGCATCCAAAGCCTATTTCCAAAATCGAACCAAACCCACCCTAAAGGCCTAACTTTTCAACTAGCCACAATTGCATGGGCATTTTCATCAAAGGCCTTTTTGAGGTTAATACCACAAAAAGCTTCAAATTGGAACATATGCGATAATTTTACCTTAAACTAATTTGTTATCACAAAAATCCCCAATTTGTATGTCTGAGATAAATTTAACTAAAAATAATTTATTTACCACAAAAAACTTCAGATTAGTACATTTGTGAAAAAATTACTTTTTATTAATTTTCGTTAAATTGGATTAATACCAAAAAACACTATATATGTGTGTGTGTGTGTGTGACAAATGGAGAATAAAATTTCTAACTAAATTTATCAACTATCTCATGTTATCAAACTCAATAATTTGATGATAAAATTTAATGAAAATTAAAAAATGGTAAATTTATGACTGTGTACCGATTTAGGGTAAATTTATCATAGGTATATCAATTTGAGATTTTTCTTAATATTAATTATTATTTTAGCTTTCTTCTATTCTCTCTTTTTCTCTTCTTCTGTGTATTGGCTGATGACGGCCAAGTCCTTGGCTGACTTCCTTTATAATGATTGGCAAAAATAGTGGATGATCCACCTTCTTATAAAGCCTTAATTTTGTTGAGAAGCAGCTGATGACAAAAGATGAAACCACCCTGCAATCACTTCTTCTTCTTCCTTCTTCTTCTTCTCTTTTGCTTCCCTTGCATAGAGCGACCTCGACGTGCTCCTGAAGCTCAAGATCGCCTCGGCCACATCTAGCTCTGCTGCCTTTCGCCCTTTGTGATTTGGTCGACTCCTCCTCCTCTTCCTTGTCGCCACCTTTTCCACATTGCTCCTTCACTGAATTCACGTTTGATGCCAACTCATGGGTCGTCTCCCTCAACCTCACCTCCGTCGGCCTCTTTGGCCGCATTCCACCCCCCATCCCCCACCCCGTCAAAATCGGCCTCCTCCTGACGTCCCTCCAATTTCTCAACCTCTTTGTCAACGTCTTCTCTGAGGCCTTCCTCGGTGGAGTCTTGAGGGCGATGACCGAGCTCATAGTCCTCGACGTGTACAGCAACTTCATGCGGCTGCCGCCGCCAAAGGTGGTGGGGCTGAAGTTGCCTTCACTTTACATCATCTTAGGGGAAGTCAGCCAGAGATCGTAAAAGCCTTAATTTACCATTTTAAAGTAAAAATAGTGGATGATCAGCCAATGTGCAAGAGGAAGAATTAAAAGAGAGAACAGAAGAAAAAAAAGAAAAAAAAGGCCTTTGACAAAAAATGCTCATATCACTGTGACTAGTTGGAGAGATAGGATTTTTATATGAGATGGCCATTTTTCAGATCATTATTTGAAACAAAATTTACTCTAAATTTATTTTGAAAAAAAATAATCTTACTTTAAATTCTTATTTGGAATTTTTTCTTTCACTGTAACAGCATCGTAAAGTTTAAAATTCTATTTTTAACTATCCTATAACTATCAAAATAAAATATACATCATAAATATGAGAAAATTACATCATTTTGATAGATAAACATATAAACAACCAAATCACTTGAATTGACAAATACGTATAAATTTATTAGTGAATTGATAGATTTGCTTATAATTCATGTGATTAACGATTCACGTGATAATACATATCACTTACGGCCTCCGGTTGAATTAATGGTCCGTTCGTTTCGCTGAAAATAATTTCCGGAAAACGTTTTCCAGATTTTCCTCGGCGTTCGTTTCATGAAAAATGAATTCCTGCGAGGAAAATGTTTTCCATCAAAGGAAAAAATCTTCAAAGTAGGGAAAATGTTTTCCACTTTTGAAAAGTGGAAAACATTTTCCTCACTGATCTCTCTTATCTCACACTTCTACAAATCCCGACTTCCTCCTCCCTTTTCTTTTACTTCTTTTCTTTTTTCATTCGAATTATTTTTAAATTTTTTTTCTTTTTTAATTCGAATTATTTTTAATTTCCTTTTTCTGTCATTTTCCTTTTTCTTTTTCTTCTTTTTCCTTTTTTTTTTTTGTTTCCCATTTTCTTCTTTCTTGGTTGAGTCGTTAGACTAAGTGAACCTCAAGCTTGTCGATTTCAAACTCGCGCTCGTCGATCCGGGCGAGCCTCGAACTTGACGCCGCACTCGCCAATCTTATGAGCGGAAAATATTTTCCTTACCGAACACCGAAAAATATTTTTCGAAATATTTTCGATTTTAAATAACACCGTAAAAATATTGTCGTTTTCCCTAAAAAATGACTTCTAAAAAATATTTTTCGAAAATGGCCATTTTCCGTTAAACGAACGGACCCTAAATCGTATGATATAGAATGAGAGTAGTGCGATTCTCATAATTACGACCATCACACCAAATTCCACCTGTACCATGGCCAACCACTAGCTTGACCACTGCCATCACCGACAACAACGCCATTGACTAGACTTTCTACCACCACTAAATTCGTTAGCCACCCTAGCAAACACCTGCCGCCGCCGCCCTGAAAATCCACCACGATGGACTAAAATAATTCCAAATCGGTCGTCCTTGAACCAAATAGATCGGGTGATCTACTTGCAAAGTAGCGGGCAACCATATTCATCCTGCGCTGTCCATGCTGCGATCGTACCTTAACAAGATCTATCCATGCAATCCCGAACAAAGGTTGCACGCAATCTAGACTTGCCGTGTCTATAGATATGTAGAGATTATACTCTCAGTCGCTGAAATAAGGACAATGGCAATAATGACGACACGATCTTGAGCGGACCCAGGAAGCCAATAGAGAAAAAGAGAAAAGAAAAGAGAGAAATTTTATGTGCTCACTTGGGGAAAAAAATAAAATTACTTGGTCGTCCGTGTCATTATTTTGACCTAATTATGCAGTCCATGTCAACAAAAATTATCTTGACATAGCGTAGTCAAGTTAATAGAAACCTCACAATGAACGTAATTAAAAAAAATTGACATGCTCTATTAAATAAAAGGTTTATATTCTCAATTGCCAAATCAAGACAAAAATGCAGGTGCTTGAGATGTCATTATCCAAGATAAGAAAAAATGATAATGTTACAGAATATGCTTATACTCCTAGTCATGGTTCTTAAATTCTTTTAATTTGATTCAAATTAATCTACTCATTACATCCACCCAATTTTGTCTTTCTAATTAATTTCATTTTGTCACCGTCCGATGTGACAATTTGATTCTACTATCGAAGCGCCTTTTGCTAATGTGACTCTCGAATTTCCACATTAGAAAAAAAAAAAGAGAGAAAAAGATTATGAGAGAGAGAGAGAGAGGCGCACTCCCTCATTCAAGGCTTCGGGTCACGGTGATGGTGGCCGACGGGCCCGGGGGTGCAAGAAGAATGGTGGCGCGGCCCCCCTCTCATCCCCTCCATTCATTTGTTTCCCTTCTAATCGTAGCCGATGTGATTGGACAAGCTGGTGACTATGAACCTCAAGACTCCAAGAGTGCGTGGACTATTTTGTACAACATCCCTTAAAAAGGAAGAATAAAGAAGAAAGATTCAATTGTGAGAAATAGAAAAGGCTTTCGCATTATCTCATCGTCGATACATAACTGGCGAAGTTGAATCGACACATGATGTCGTTTTCGGTTCAGCAGTCGATTGGCGAAAAGAACGCTAAACCTTTCAAAAGTTCACTGCGTTTTAGCCCCGATGTTTGCACCTTCTTCTTTGTCTTTTTCTACACATAACTTGGTGAAGGCACACTCATGTTCAGATATAAAGAGATTTAAAAGGTTGATGCGACCAAGGAATGTGGGATAACTGAGTTCAGTGACATGGATAGATTCGGGCTTATCCGGAATGATATTTCATTTAGAAAGACGTAACATTTACGAATTCAGTCTCAAACCTTTTAATTTTATCTATATAATCCTTTAACTTTTCTACGAAATTCCAATATAGTGATGTTGCATGGAAATCTTTTAGCTAATTGCCATCGAAGATTACTGACATGGCGTCTAGTCACCACCTTCCTCCTATGTGACATTTAACACGAGCAACTCATTAATCACTAACTCAATGATAATTGGCCAGAAGTATTATATTGGGATATTGCTCAAAGATTTATGAAAAATTTAAGACTAAATTAACATTTGTACAATAGATCTTGAATTGAAGTGATTTTTTTCCTTTAGAATACCATTCTAATTATATCTCATTTGGACTCTATATGTCCTAGAAAACTAAGACTCATATACTAAAAGGGAGAAGTGCCAAAAAAGTCTTAAACCTTTTGCCTTTGTGTCAAATTAGTCCTAAACCTTTTTGGTGCGGGATTCGATTACCCTAAACCTTTTTATGTTGTCCAATTCAGTCCTAAACCTTTTTATGTTGTGCCAATTCAGTCCTTTCCGCCAATTTTGGCCGGATTTTGCTGACTGACGGGCCGGCTGGCGTGGACAACTTTTAATAATATTTTAATATTTTAATATTTTAATATTTTAATATTTTAATATTTTAATATTTTATTATTTTTATTTTTTTTTTTTTCTTTTCCTCCGGCCGGTCGCCGGACCTCGGTGACCGGCCGGAGGAAAAAGACAAAAAAAAAAAAAATAAAAATAAAAATAAAAATAAAAATAAAAATTAAAAATTAAAAAATTAAAAAAATAAAATATTATTAAAATATTATTAAAAGTTGTCCACGCGTCGCCCGATCAGGCCACGTCAGCCGGCCGGCGTCCAGTCAGCAAAATCCGGCAAAATTGGCCGGAAAGGACTGAATCGGCACCACATAAAAAGGTTTAGGACCGACCCAAGACCAAAAAAAGGTTTAGGGACTAATTCGGCACAAAGGCAAAAGGTTTAGGACTTTTTTGGCACTTCTCCCTATACTAAAAGGTTGCAAATTCAAGGCCTATTAATGGGGGTGAGTAATTCCAAGTTCCTTATCTGGAATTTATCCGTCGAAATGGGTTCTTCATTTTTTTGGAACTTAGAACCTTCCCTACATGCCCTAGAACCTACCCTAGGTTTCAAGGTATTATGGGTTCCTTTTCTTATTTTTTCATTTTTAGTTGAAAAAATGAAAGTAAACACAACAACAAAAATGAAAGTTTTTTTTTTTTCAATAGCAGCAATAATTTATAAAAGATAAACATGTAAAATAGTATAAATAATAAAAAGTCCAAAACACTTGACATAAAATCTAAACTATAAAATTTCAATCCTCAATCATCTAAGAAAATTGCTCCAAATTATAACCACCTAAAATCAAAAGAAACACCAATCATATTTAATCACTTAATAATAGTTTTAAATTAAAATCATTGTCACTTAAACTTAAATAATAATTAAACAGTCTCACCACATATATTATTTCCACTTCAACCTGTAAACCAAGTTTATGTGAAGTAGGCATATTATAGTCCAAATTCAAATAAAGGCTGATAAGGAAAATATTAAACATTTTTAAGTACTTTCGACCTACTCTTTTTATCTCAAGACCTAATCAAAAATAAAAATACCACTCAAAATTTTTAGTCAATACCCTTTTACACTAAGATCAAGCAGTTTCCACAGGTTAGAGACCTAAACTCAATCAATTTATGGAGCTTGCAGCGTATTTCAAGTAACTAGATGGCTCTCTGTGTTCTATCCTTGGGCTATCAAAAAGTGCTATTTATCTTTTTTAGTCGTACAACTCGTCGTCCTGCATGTTCCCGTAATAGAGACTTTTGAATTCATATGGTTTCAAAACCAATATGTTTTTAGATTGGGGTTAAAAACATCAACACCTTGTCTCAGAGAGAGAGAGATCAAAAAGTTTATAGAGTACCAAATGGTTCATGAATCTGATGCTCATCACTTAATCTTATGCTGGTTTCCAATGCAATGGAATGCGTAATTTAGCCGTTGTATCAAAAGAAGAATAATTTCTTATAAAATGAAAATTGCCTCATTTTTATTTTAAGCTTTTCTGAGTTCCCTCGATTTGGTTTTGAATCTCTATTCGGATCTTAATTCACGATGCGGTTCTCTGTTTCCGATTCAATTCTCTGGGGAATCGAGAATCGGTGGTTCTAAAAAGAAATGGAATCGAGAATCGGATCAAGGGTGTTGCAATTTGAAATTGATTTGGTTCTTCAATTTTCTAGTTTTACTTTGAAACTATGCTCAACTTCTATTATTAACTCGAATAACCGCTACCCTTTGCCACATCACATTGAGTACTCAAAACCCATTTACTATGTGAGGGTTAGCATCTCTAGGTAGACCTAGGATTTCCCCCATTAATTATATATTGAGCTATTCTCTTTTCTCAAATGCAACATGGCCATTAATTCTAGTCGTGGAAGAAACAGCGACGACAGTGATAATGATGACAAGAACGACTGTCCGGACCAATGACGATAAAGTCGTGTGGTCGAACCATGATTATAAAAAAAAAAAGACTAGTTGGCTCCAATAATGACAATTATCATAGCAGTAAGAATAATGAATAATAACAAGGGTAATGATTATATGTTATTAAATAAAACCTACGACCCATGACCGGTTTGGCTTATGTAAGGAGGAAGAATATCAAACTCTGGCGTTTCCTGTACGCTTGAACGGCGATTAAAATGAATCCATCATTTTACGTGCAAAGAAGTATTAGTTAGGGTTTGGCCACGATAATCGATGATAATAACTTTTTTTATAAAAAGTAAGCATCATTTTGTTTTTTTTTTAAATATTCTTTGAAATATTAGGTGTCGCACCTCATTTTTTATATTTTGAAAAATCAGCTTGCGGAAAAAAAATCTCTTGTATAATTATTTTTTGGAAGCTCAAGAGAGCATGTTTTCATGCATTTTTTAAGTCAAATTGCATGGGTTAAAAAGCTAAATATTCTAAATGAGTTATATATACTTGCGATAGATTTTTCCAAGTGTAAAGACATGCTTCCATAAGAAAGATGAATCTTGCAATTCGTAGGCAAGTCTTCTTCTGACATTCCAAGATTGCTAGTAAAGAAAGTATCAGAATGTTGAGAGCCAGCAACTATATGTATTCTAATCCTATTTTTGCAATGCAAAGTGCGTCCAAACAGGACACAGACCGCCAACGTTGTACTGTGCCTCCACATGTATATGCTCGAGGGAATTGAAGTTAGGTTATGCTGATTGTTTAAGTTGAAAGGACGAATGCTCATTGAATATTTCACTAAATCAAGATGCTGATATATACACTCTCGCTAGCTGTTTAATCTTGTGAGATTAGCAATGGTCTGAGATAAGATCTACACCTTAAATTCGATAACTTATTGGCAGGTGTGGATTTACATCAATTAAGGAGATATAATTATGTAAATCTGACGCCCCACTTACGCGTCTTATTAGAAAATTTAAATTTCATGGTGTTCACAAAGTAGAACTTCTTCAATATTATAGACGAGTTAAAGGTTAAAGATGGGTAACCCAGCTTAAGTTTGGTATAGATAGATACAAAAAGGCCTAGGGCCTTGGAAAATGATAATGTTTTTCTAATGGATGCTTTAACCACAGAAATGAAAGCGAGTGCCTTGGTTCGTAACATGATTTGCTCTAAAAATATTCATAAAGAAACCGAATTCTTATAATCTATGATTCCGTGGCACTTTCTACGGAATAAAATCGATTTTTATGACTCCTCCTTTCCGCTTTTCAAAGCCTCTTGACTTTCAATTCCCTCCAGCGACGAAATTCAGCGATGAGAAATATGACAAAAATTGAACCTTTTCTCACTTACTTCCCCCGAATGAGGTTGCTCTCTCGTCATTGACAAGTGCCCCTCCACCTATTCTGTTGATCTCGTGCCTTCTGTCCATATCCCAAATCCCACGTATAAACCCGCTAGATTCAAATCCCCCATGAGTGTGCAGATGAATTGACAGTCGAAATAAACAATCAGATCACATTCATGACATAAGCTCTGGTCTTGGATCTTCCATGTGCAGCAGGTGAGGTAGAGGAAAGTGGAGGTTGTTGGGTGTTCGATGGTCATCTTCAGTATTTCTTGTTTTTTTTTCTTTTTTTTTTTCAAGAGCTTAATCAAGACAAGAGCTAGGTTTGATATTCAAATCGAATGGCGACAACCTTTTTGTCTTGAACAAACCCTAAATCTTATTATTATCGATTATGGAGCCTTTTAAGTGGGCTGTTGTATTAAGAAAGTAGCAGAGTTCATCATGTTTCGGCAACTACATCCCAAATGATAATGATATTCAGTACATTAGAAAGATGTAAAGGAGTGGCGATAAGGAGGGGATGCGGATGATGCCCTTTTTTGGGCTGAGTGGAGTTTTATGCCCTAAAAAAGAGAGAATAAGTTCTTATTCTTTGATGCCCTCCCTCCTCTTAACTCTCTCTCTCTCTCTCTCTCTCTCTCTTTCTTTTCTTCTTTTTGAAGGGAATAAAGTTGCTATATACGCCCACATAGAATTTAACACCCTCCTTTTCTTTGTACAAGAATCTACTCACAAAAAAAGAAAAAAAGAAAAAAGAAAATTTGACATTCGTTGGGCTGTTGAGGGAGCGAGAGGGGTACTCGGAGAATTTTCTTGATATTTTTGACATAGTATCGTCGGTCGAGCAAGCGTGCTTCGATACCGGGACACGTGCATCACTCGATGTCCGTTCAACAAGAACATTTGATTGTGCCATGGAACTAGCCATCCACATGTCCTGCGGTTTAGGGTTTTCTTATATAGCATAGGACTCTAGGAGGGTGTGATTTAAGAAATTGCTGAGGAACATGCAAGAACATGGAGTACAGATGTTCTCCAGACAGACCTAGAAATTCCCTTTTGCTCTCATCATTTGCGGTCAACTATTTGTTAAAACATATATTGCTTCAGTGGGAATCCAAAGGGCAATGAGAGCGCTAATCACGACAGGAAAAGGCCGCTCTCTCCTTCTCTTACCTCCCTCGCCTCTGGTTCTCTGTGTCTGTGAAGAAAAAGGGCTGCTAAATGCACAAAGTCCACAATTGAAGAAAGTTACCAACATGTTGAAAATGGAAAATATAGATAAATTATATAGATGTCTTGCTTGCACTCGAATGCCTTGGAGAAGTGTCATTATTATGCATAGAGTGTTGAAATATGATAACCCACTTTATCTGCATTATGATGTTGTTAGGTGACCAGTGACCCACTAGTATTACCCAAGTCCTCATCTTATTTGATACTCTGACCACACAAGACGATGGGAGAGAAGAAAAGTGAAAAATATATAAAAAAAAAATTTGGTAGTCTCAAGACTACTTTTATTAAGTAAGGCCTTCGATATGTAGTTCTGTTTCAACACTCGTTCTTTGAAAACAAAGAAGATTAATTTTATAGTTTGTAGCATGCAAGAGTTGGAACCTGCACAATTTTTCTAACCTTGAAACTAATTGCGTGAGAGTTCAATAGAGTGTGCCTACTGATAAGCAATTTGATACCACCTAAGTTTCTGTCGAGAAAAAGACTAAGGCCGGACATTATGAACGTAGATTGACTAGCCCTAAATTATCGGCACAAATATGGTGCATGAAAGTGTTTCTTCAACCTTCTAAGAGCTTGTTTAGTATGGATGGAGTAACGCTATAGTAACATTGTAGTTTTGTTGTGTTGTACGTACGTTGTAACTCGTTTGTTTGGTGACGGGTGGTTTGAAGCAACATCACTTCGAAGTTAGATGGAGCAGCTTTCTCGAAGTTGACGTGAGGTGTCATGGCAGGCAACAAGAAAGGTTGCTAAATGCCTCACAGGATCAAGCTGAAAACACCCAATTAGGCAATTGTAGCTTAGACACTCATAGCCGTTGTGCAAAGATGATACCGAACATGCTTTATATACACATCGAATGGTTCTATTCAGAAACGGGCCTAGCTGCTTCAAGCGAATATAGCTTAAAATGATAATTTGCCTTTGAAGTTGAAGTATGAATGCACGAGATTTTTGCATCAGGAATTTATGCCATTTCAAATGGAGTGACTCATGATTTTGTATTGGTGGCCGTGTCTTAAATTTCCTATTCAAATCCAATCTAATTTGTTTAAGATCGAGTCTCAAAAGCACAATCTTATAGAATATTCTAACGTTTCGATACCCCAATAACGTTAATTATATCGATTTCACATTGGATATGTAAATAAGTTGGATGGATTGGACATATTCGACTTTCAATGAAAAGATCACCATATCACTTAGAGGTATAGCTTTAGACAAATCAAATTTTACTAAGCTCATCCTTATTCTCTGTGTTGTTCCCGTTTTGGGCCAAACTTGGACCGCCTACTTGAAAAATCGTAGCTCGCGGCTGGTCTTAAAACCTTCTTTTTCCATTTCTTTATTTCTTCCTATTTTATTGCAGTGCGAAAAAACCATTAGCCGACACGTGGCCAATGGTCCATTCATCAGAAGGGGGGCTGATTCTCTGACTATTCCCTCCTTTGCTTCGAAAGATTTATATGATATATTCTTTGGCTGGACATGCATAGGGATTAGAGATTCTCTGACAGTCCTCCCAAAATGCAAATTTGTTGGTTACCTTTTTTATTTTTTTTTTTATATCAAATTCTTTATTCCCTCTCCAAACCCCTATTATTTTTTGTGATCAGAGGAAAGAAAGACAAAAAAAAAAAAATAAAAAATAAAAAAAAAAAATAAAAAATAAAAAGAAAGGCATTGCTTGATTATGCAAGGCAAGGCATCTTGTTGGCAAAGGTATTGGTGTGGGCCCATAAAGAGGGAAATCAACACCCTTGAGGATTGATTGAGAGATTGGAGGAATCTTCTTACTTTATGTGATGCTTCTCTTGCACCAAAAGTTTCCAAAACCCTAAATCAAAAAAGGAAAATGGTTTTGTACAATTTTAAAAAATGTCGGAACAATTTGTGCAGCTTGAAAAGCTCCATTTTTTTTTTTTTTATATACGAAACTTTGAGTGGCGAATCGAATGTACATTTTACAATTGATAACTTTTTTTTTTTTTTTTTTTTTGCAATTTATCATTATCTCTATCTTCTACAATAAGGGTACTCGAACATTTCAATTTAAACAATCTTTTTAAGTAGAAAGAGAGAGAAAGCTAAAATCTTTTAATCTTTTCAAAAGATTCAAATTAAGTTTGTATTGTGATATTATGATGTATACATGGAGTAAGAGCTTTTAAAGTAAAGGTGATTACGAGCCTAGTAGCCCACTGGTTAGCTTAAATGATTTTAATATACCTCAATATTGAATAAAGTCCTCGATTCATAACTACAATTTGAGCAGTGTTTTTGAGTAAATAATCAAATCAACGTATCTTATCCATCCCCCATTATTGATCAATTTGTCAAAACTAGATATCATTTCTCACATGTGGAACAAAAACTTTAACCTAGATATCTTGTTGCTCAAGTTCACTCCAGTTTAGAATCTTTAGATACGTTCGAATGATTTTAACTTTTTGCACCTAAAGACAAGAATGATAGTAACTTCAAGGGAATGCTCATATTCGAGCCTCAAAGGAAAAGCTCATGATATCTTTATCTTAGCGATTTCTATACCTTAAAATGAAATCGAATAACACATGGAATGGATTGCCAGCTCCTTTAAGACCTTTGGGTAAAAAGAAGAGAAAAATGTAGCCCGTTGACCATAAAGCGTTTAAGTTTTTGCGCGTTACGATAATTTCTTTATACAAATTGCCCAAAAAAAAAAAATGCGAGACATTATAGGTCTTGCAATGACGTTATAGGGGGAACATAGAACAGCCTTGCAATGACATTATAGGTGGCCTTGAATTTGTTCTCCCTAGAATGACTTTCAAGTATTCATCTAAATCCGGTGGGCTGAATAAGCCCATTTGGTAGTGAGATTGCCCGCTTCTTTCCTTGGCACTCTTTCTCTGCAATAGGAATTTTCCTGGATAGCCTTCAGACTTCAATCTCTTGGTCAAGCTTTCCCTTCAGATCGTGCTTGAAACAGAATAAAGAATGAAGTTGCAGAAAAGAAATAACAAAACTGGAGAAGGCCCAAAAACAGAAATGTTAAGGTCGTTTATCGGTCACAGGACATATTCTTGTCCCCAGCCCGCCCATTGGATTTTTGCTTGTCCGAACGCTCTGGAAAGTCTTTGAGCCGCGTCTACGTCAGTAGATTGCCTCGAAAAATGTAGAATTGGACTCCATAGTATCACTCTATACCGAGATCCCGCTATTGCCATGATTATACTCCAACACCACCGAAGTCACGGAACGACGAGTCCCCGCCACCACTTGCCGCCGCTGGAGACCTCGGCACTCGGACTTGAGACACTGGCGCCGGAGTTCGGGACCTCGAATCCGAGCCGGAGAACCTAGTGCTCAGGCTGGGGACATAAAAAAGCTCTAAAAGCACGGATTGCTCTAAATAAAACATTTTCGATATAGCAGAATCGTCATCACATGTTAGAGATCCTTAAAACCCCATCCCTCCATTTTGTGTGGGCTCTGTTGATTTTCCTCTATAAACAATAGAAAATGTGATGACTCAGTGCAGCCATTGAGAAGCACCATGCCTTTGGTCCTCCAGCTTCCCCTTTAATAATTATATTCGAGAGAACATAAGCAAAGAACCAACAAAGTGTAGGATTGAGACTGGGTGCCCTAAACTTCAGTGAGTTACATTTAATATATTACATGTAACATGGTATTAAGATATATCTTTGACAAATATAAATGGAGCGGGGTAGAATGAACAACTTCTATGTACACAAGCCATATACTGTCCCCGCCTCATGCCCCGCCGAATACCTCCAGAGTGCAATTTTCGCTGGGAGAATTTGTTTGGTTCGGTGCTGGGGCACGGATTCCCCTTGCCCATCCTTAGCCTTAAGTTGTCATCACCTTACTAGTTTTCCGTGATGGAAATGTCGATGTATAAAATATGTAACATGTCAGTGTGCTAACGGGTTAAGACATTTGAGAAAAATCTCATCTGATATTTTGAAAATGACAAAAAAATCAAAATTTATTAATATGCGTATTTGAGTGTGCACTGTGCAGCACGAACAACTTCCATGTACACAAGCCATAAACAAGTAGTGTTAATAGCATGATGCCTAAAGCATAGAAAAGCCTTTGACTTTGTAGAAGGAGAGCAAGCTCTTGGATGGTCTCGAAGGATCTTGGTAGAAGGAGAGCAAGCCATAGAATGCGGGTTCGTTAGAACTTAGATGACCCAATGGAAGGTGAACGATTTATATAACATGAGGATGTCAAATTACTTAGAAGAACCTATTTGTGAGAAAAGTACCAAAAAAGTCCTAAACTTATTACATTGGTACTAATTCAGTCCTAAATTTTTCAATTGGACCAATTTAGTCATAAACCTTTTAGTATTGGTACCAATTCAGTCTTTCCGGCCAATTTTGGCCGGTTGGCGATGACGTGGAGGTCGGCCAGTGGCCGGACATTGACGTGGCAATTTTTATGATTTTTTAAATTATTTTTATGATTTTTTGATTTTTTTTTTTTTCCTTTTTCCTTTTCTTTTCGGCGGTGGGTGGTGAGCCTCCAGTGAGGCTTGCCGGCCATTGGGCGAGGGCCGCGAAGCCCTCGCTTGCCGCTGGCGAGGCCATGGCGGCCATTGCTAGGGCGGAGGCGAGGGTCGCGAAGCCCTCACTAGCCACCGACGAGGGTTGCGGCCCTCGCCCGGGTCGCAGGTGAGGGCTTCACGCCCTCGCCTCTGCCTTGGCGATGGCTGCCATGGCCTTGCCGGCGGTGGGCAAGGCCGCCTTCACTCGCGGCAAGGCCGGGCGAGGCTTGCCTCGCCCGCATCCGAGCGAAGCCGCCTCGCCGGTCACCGGCGGCCATCGCCGGGCGGGGCAAGGGCCGCGAAGCCCTCGCTCGCCTTCGCCCGCGGCCCCGGGTGAGGCCGCGAGGGCCGCGACCCTCGCCGGCGGCCGGCGGGCTTCACGCCCCCGCCTCGCTTGGTGATGGCCGCCATGGCCTCGCCGGCCACCTGGAGAGGCCGGGCGAGGGCTTCGCGACCCTCGCCGGCGGCAAGCGAGGGCTTCGCGGCCCTCACCCAGTGGCCGGCAAGCCTCACCGGAGGCTTGCCGCCCACCGCCGGAAAAAAAAAAAAAAAAAAGGAAAAAGGAAAAAAAAAGAAAAAAATTAATAAAAAATTCGAAAAATCATAAAAATTGCCACATCAGCACCGGCTAGCCAAATTTGCCGGATGGATTGAATTAGTATCAATATTAAAAGATTTAGGACTAAATTAGTCTAATTGAAAATTTTAGGACTGAATTGGTACCAATGCAATACGTTTATGACTTTTTTGGTGCTTTTCCCTCTATTTGTCGAAGGTGGACAGATCATATTACGAAAATTCATGAAATGTCGAAAGGACCTTTCGGCAATAGAAGTACATGCTACAGACGAAGTAGATGATTCTACATATGAGCCTCCATGATCCAAATGAAAAGACCCAACCCTTTAGCAATTTAAATTGGACTTTATTGGCATTTTGTAGCTATTATCAAGTGTTGGAATTTGCTAAAATTGGCATGGAGTTAATCAAATCAGATTTGCTATATATGGATAAGTAGAAAAGTGTAGACTGTATAAGCAGAGTGTTCTACTTGGGGCTATCCTTTAATGCTTCACAGGACGTTTTGATGATCGAAAAAGGTTAGACCAACAGCTATTTGACTCGATAAAGCTTCCTAACGGATATTTTGAAGCTTGGAAGTCTATAAAAACATATCAAAAAGGTTGGTCTGATTAAGAAGCTCATGAATAAGTCTCTCTATTGCATCGATTTTTCTTGGTTTCCTTTATGCAAAATAGAATGGTTTTTAATTGTAAATCTCTTAAGAGAATGTGATTGTTTATAATATGAAAAGAGAGTGATAGAGTATTGTGAAAGTGCTCGAATTTACAGAAGCAACTCTAGACGCTTCAAGTAAAAGTAGAACATTCTTCACAAGCTGCAATATCTCTAGATTACACAGTGAATTCCAGTCTTGGTGAGGCCATTGGAATTTCGAGAGTAAAGTAAGACAAATAGAAGAGTGAAATACTTTAATCTCATTTCTTCTATTCCTTGAACTCTTTCAATCTTTGTCTGATAAGAGACTGTGATTTTGCACAAACATATAAGTTTTTACGACACTGATGTACCTTTTACATACCGTCCATCACGTGTTTATGAAAAAGATTTCAAGTTTCCTAAAATAACCAATTTACCCCTTCTATTCATTACACATTTAGCTATGTTTCAATTGATAGACTACAATTTGCACATCATGTAATTGTCATGGTAATAATGCTGCAGGAAGAATATTGTCTCCCACACATGGCGTATGCATGAAGTCATTTTGCACTTTCATGCGCTACACGGCTTGCATTCCATGAATGCATACTAAGATCACCACGCACAAACTCGCTTAGAGAGAGAGAGAGAGAGAGAAATCCCAAAATCGTAATTGAGGGCAGCCTTACAATTGCTAGACATTACTAAAATGGTTCCTGAATTTTGGTTTAATATGCAATATCGTCATTAAATTTTTAATTTATTTAATGTGATCCCCGAACTGTGATTCAATATTAAATGTGATCCTTGAACTTTTAAATATTTGCATATAATTTAGAGACTATATTGAAGATATATTAATAGTTTATAAATCACATTGAACAAATTTAAAGTTTTTAGACGATATTGCTTATTAGACCAAGTTCAAAGACCATATTGCATCGATGAAAAGTTCAAGGACCATTTGTACTACTATCCAAAAAAAAAAAAAAATAGTGCCTCTTTCCATTAAATGACTTTCAAAATGTCCAAAGTGAAATCCCCGGAAAATTTATGATCTTTTTTTCGAAAGAAAGATGCTATCTATGTGTCAAAATAATACTTAAAAGGTACAAGCATAGCAAAACCTAAATAATTGCAGAACAAAGCAAAAGCAAGAAAGCAAATACTAAAGCACAGTCTGCATTCAAAAGCACACTCTTATCCCCAAAGTTTATGAAATTGGAAAAGCCAAAAGGAAAAAAAAACAGAAGTGTCGCACGAGTTCCGAGCATATCATGACAACGGTTATTTATGATGCGGTCGTCTTTCGTTGTGCATGGCATTTGGTCCCCCTCAGATCTTCTCTTTCAAAGGAGAGTTTAGAAGATCTCTGAAACTCCAGCCGGACCCTTAAATAGTCTGCGAATGATCATGCAGTAGTTTGATGAATTCGTCGAAAGTTGTCTGCCGTTGTGAGGTGCCAACCCTACGTTCCTGGAGATCAGAGTACAGCGAGTCAACTATGGAGACAACGAAAGCAAATATCGAGCTCGATCCGACTGCATCAGACAGAGAGAGAGAGAGAGAGAGAGAGAGAGAGAGAGAGAGAGAGAGAGAGAGCCTTTTCTCTCATTGTGATTCTGTTCACCTCTTTGGGGAAATGCTTAAAAGCCTCCCTTGCATATTCTTCCAAACTCGCTGTTCCCGCCAGCTGATAAGCACTTATGGCAGCCGCACAGAATTCTCGGAAATCAAACTTTGCTCCATATGGCAAATTAGAATCCTGACACAACCATGAAGGCAATTTTTCCACGGTTAGATATTATTTTTGAATGAGTTCTCTGTCTGCATAAACCAACTAATGTGATGATATGGGTTATTGTTAACAGTTGCTCTCAGAGAACTTGTTAAATATACATAAGGTGGAAATATTAGATTTTTCAAGCATTAATCGTGCATATTACCAGAACAGCTAATGCATTGCTAATTGTTTGCATTTCCATATTTATCATGTTAGTTGTTTGTCTGCATAACCCAAGTGCTCTGGATTAGTTTTCAACAACATCCTACTGATATTTTCAAGCCTTACCTCATTGACATAATCAAGAGTCCCTGAATGCTTCATAGCCTCGGTAGACCTCTTTGTCACAGCCTAGTAAATTGACACTAGTCACCATGAATTCTCAATTGAGGAATAAAAAAAGAAAAGCAAAACCAATGACAGGCCACAAGCATCAGGAAAACAACTGACCTCCTTAAAATCCCGCATGAAAATAAAACCCTTTCTACCGCCTAATATTTCAAACTGTTTCCTGAGGTAAGCTAGCTGAGCCTCTGTCAATGTCTTTGCAAGAGCCTGCTCTAGCGGTGAAGATTCATAAGTTCAGTTCTTGGAACAGTACGTGAAAACAGTCACAGACTCGCACCTGATTTTAAGGTGGAGAAAGAAAATGATTGAAAAGTGAAGAACTATTTTGCAGTGTATGATTATTTTGATGCAATCTCTGTCTGTCTGCTGATTAGTCGAATCACAAAATTCAAGATGCGGCATACAAGCAAAATTAGTCTTTGAGACAGCAGACAACAGGAGATAGACAAATTCGGTAAAATCACCACTTACCCACAAAGCTTCTTTTTGTTGAGGAGATGACCTTATATAGGCTATTACAAGCCTATACACCATCATATCTAGTGGTACCTTGACATCATGGTGAGAAACCAGCCAAGGATGACCTAATGAAAATTATGGGAATTCGAAGATCAGATCAATATTAATCTGCAACCCTTGCTAATGGTTTTGATTAGGGATAAAACTTAGCAAACTAAAAAGGCCAGGTTGGCAATTACAAATTGATTGCTATTCTTGTGTATGTTATTCTTTCTTTAAATGGCTCTATAGACTTACACAAAGCCTGGGCAGCGGTCAGTCTGCTTCTGTAATTCTTGTTCAACAATCTCTTCACAAAATCAATTGCCTCAGGGGATCGAGAAGGCCATGGGTCTCCATTAAAACTTGGTTCTGCCTTAAGAATCGCCTGGAATATTTCAGATCGATTCTTCCCCCTAAAGGGTGGACCACCACATAGTAACATATAGGCAATGACACCAATACTCCACATGTCTGCTTCAGTTCCGTAGGATGCACATAGAACATCAGGAGCTACAGTAAATTTGCTTCCCGCAGAATCCTTCAACCTGCCACCTGCAGAGATTTCACACATTAAGTCCAACTCCACACTGTCAACAGATGGGAATATCTTAAAGTTCAATCTGTAGTTCTAACCTGGATTTATATATGCAGAAAGTCCAAAGTCAATGAGCTTAAGAGGAGAGTTCTCATCTCTGTCGCAAAAGAAAATTCTGCAAAGAAAATCAAGCCACCATTAGTAGACAGGATTGTTGTAGTTTAGATCACTCATTAGTAGGTAGGCAGGGAAGGCAAAGTACCCACTGCATCATTCCATAGTTATACACAATGATGGAACACCTCGAGGCTGGAATGACCTCATATCACACCAGTATTGGTCAAAACGATAACAATGACCTCATTTATCCAAAATCATGCATATTCCCATTCAAGGTCATTATTTTCTAATACATACTATAATGAGAAATCAATGTAAATAATGGAAAAATCTGAAATCCCATGAAGAAAGTTTAAACAGGGAAAGCAGTAGCATATCTAAAAATCAAAATCTCATTAAGGAACATGATTGTACTCTTTGAGACAGAAACAGAAGGCTAGATCAGAACAGAGCCAATCTAATGTATCTGAATCAACAGGAAGAACAAGACATTAAACTTCAAAGATAGTCTATATTTCATGAATACATTCTCAAAAGTATGATCAGCAATTGATTAATTACCTCTGGCTTTAGGTCACGGTGGATAACTCCTTGGAGATGACAGAAGGCTACAACACTCAATATCTGAACCATAACAGCCTTTGCATCTTCTTCAGGGTAATTTTACCACTATACAAGACAAAAATGGTTCCATTCTGTAAGGATTTGAAAGGTGCACTTAAGCTCAACTAAAAACATAGTAAAACAAGCTTAGGATTTGATAAACTAAGCATCAGAAACACAATTTTACCTTGAAGATATTCTATGAAATAACTCACGTCCTTGACACAACCTGGACAACAGAGAATACACTGGATAAACCCAAAAGTTCAATGGTCAAATATAAATTGACAGATATTTTGCTTGAGACAAATACAGAACAACCAGAAGTTCCATTGGTTGAAATGTTTTTTGAGTATAATCAACCAAAAATTTACCTACTTACTGAACACAGTCAAATAGGTTGAAAAATAGTTGATTCTTCAGTGCTGAAAACCATAACCTTCCCCCAATTCTTTGGGAGTCTCTCAGGTCAGATGAACAGAATAATCATTTTGCAGGTTGACTACTCCTATGTTACTTGTATGATTGCTGTGCAATTTCCCCTCATGATCTGGTCTAACTCCCCTCATGCCAAAATCCCAACACCAGACTTAATTTTAGTAGTTTTTATGACATGTTTTATATTGACAAGCTCACAGCTTCACACCAGAAACAATAACATGACAGAAAACAGTAGCATAGGCACATGGCACAATTGAAACATACTCCATGACTATGTAAACGTTGTCTTCATCTTCATAGGCATCATAAAACTGGATTATGTTCTTATGTTGAATTCGTTCATTTAATGCCCGCAAAATCTGCACTTCTCTTCTCACATCATCTATATTGGTTGCTTTTGTCATCTGCAAAGTACATAAAAGAGATACTTCAATAATTCCTGCAGACAAATGCTCCAAAGCATCACATCTTTTGCAGCAACGCTGATACATACATCCCTGTCATCTTTCCATTTCCCGGGAATGTAAAGCTGCTCTATAGAGAACCTGCGGTTCAGCAAGTTCATATGATCAAGGCAACAGATCTTACTTTCTTGAAAACTTCACTGATCATCCTTATTTCTTTCTCAAGTGAAATATGACTAATGGGCCTCAGAAGTCAAGGGTGTATGACACAATAGTTCCTTAGTATATTAAGCTCAAGGGATCCAAACTTCAACCATCTTATCCAAGGAACATTTCACCTAAGATATCTCTTTATGACCTCTTAGATAGACTCCATCTACTAATCAGAAAAAAGATGGACTCCATTTCCCAAACATGACATATATAAAGACACTGGCACAAATCAAGGCAGTGAGTGAACAAGAGATTTCTCCAAATAACTGAATTACCCAAAAGTTGACTGAACAATCAATTCAGTAACCATCACAGTATACTATACACTCATCTGTCAACCACTAACACTAGCAGTTTCCACACAAGTAAAAGCAGGTCTATTCTGATAGAAACCCGCACAAAAAGAGGACCATCACAAATTTTTTGTTGATTCAAATACACAATGAAGCTACCTACTATATAAGAATCAGAATCCATATAAAATTCTTTCAAGAAAAGGCAAAGACGGAACAAGATCCAAAGAGTGAATATAAAGAAAACGAAACCTTGATTTAGGATGACTTTGACAGCAACTTCTTGGCCCTTCAAGCTGGCCCTCCTTGGCTTTGGCAGAGTATGTGCACCCAAAACCGCCCCTCCCAATCTCCTTACCCATCTCATACTGCACCAGGAACTGGTTCAAAAACCCGAAATTCTTGTCCAAACCAATCTCACACTCACCCCCTTCATGGGTTTCTGATTTGGTGAGTCGGGATTGATTTGCATGAGCATTCCATGACCAGGTTCCATTTAATTCTGCAAACCCAATAAGCCAAAAAGTCGCTAAATAGGCGAGAAAACTATTATTTATCGTTCGACTTGAGTCCCAAGAAAGAATGTTAACTGAAAAAAAATGGGAAGCTTCAAAACTTTTTTCTGTTTCCCAAGATTGACGAACAAAAGAGGAAGTACTACAGTGGGTTTTCAGTTTCAAGGAGGGAACTTTAATATGAGATTGCAAATTGTTTTTCTCTATACGGGTCCCCAACAAATTTTTGGATCACGAACCATTTGAAAGACAGAAGAGAAGAGTTCTAGCAGATGAACTGAAGCTCTTTCAACAAGCAGCTTCTCATTCTGATCTTCCCAGGAAGAGCCACATTTCGCTAAACTTTTCCCGGAAAATACGCCACAAGCCAGCAATTCTCAGCAGACTAACTAGAAAAGCAACTTACCTCTGTTCTTTTTCCTGGTCGAACCAAAAGAAAAGCCCCAGAAAGGAAGAAGAAGCAACAAGAAAGGGCGAAGCTCTCCGGCTTGATACAGAGGTGAAACCACCGGCGCAGAACCGACTCCAAGCATTTCATATGAGAAAAGGAATATTCGAAGAATATACCCGCGGCCGGTCGCGCCGACTTTATCTGTCGTTTGCTACCTTCGCAGGACACGAGCGGGGGGAACGGGAACAACAGCCTGCCTACTACTGACAGCCGCCATCATAATACGGACTCCACGCCGCGGTCTTTGGTTCGCAGAACCGTCGCCCAAGCCTAGCCACCAAGCATCTTGAGGAACTCCCATCGCCTGAGTCCACGGAGAACCGCTCGCACCGTGAAGCCCTGCTGGAGCACTGCGAACGCCGCCGATCACAGGTCATCCTCACCGCGAGTCCCATGATCCATCGTTTGAATTCAAATGTCATCTGCGCCATATCCTGAATTGGATAAGAAAGTCCTTATCCATCGTTTCATCGATACTGCCACATTAAAATTTTTTTTTTTTTATTCCCCATGAATTAGGAAATTTTTCTAACTTTACAGTATGCATATGTATATAACATTGCGTCTTTAGATAAGATTGCATATTTAACGTGATTCTAGATAATCTCCTGAATCAATTAGGATAAGATCTTTCATTGTTAAAACATTAACTGACACGTGTCCACGGTCCATTCATCATAAGGGCGCTGATTCTCTGACAATTCCCCGTTTGTTTAGAAAGATTTATATGATGAGATTCTCGGTGGGACATGCATAGCGATTAAAATTCTTTATTCTCTCCAAATAAACACCACAAACTATATTCATTGTAACATGTTGACCTTAATTTTTTTTCGTGATATAAAAAATTCGAAGTCCATGTAACATATTTATCTGAACTATTTTTTTTTATACCACCAAAAACTATAAACATATATTCCTACAACACATTAACAACCATAGAAAATACCATCACTTAATTATCAATACATAAACTTGATTGAAGACTAGCATCATGTCTTCACAAACAAAACCATCACCAAATTGTGACCTTCGTAGTCTAAAAGCTCAGATTGTTAAGATAAATCTCAAGCTTGTTAGTCTTCGTTTGTTTCGCAAAATATATGACATTTTCTAATAAATATTTTCTAAGAAGTTATTTTTTGATGTTTATTAAAATCTGAAAATAAATTGAAAAATATTTTCACTAATGATAAAAAATCTTGAGAAAAATTACAAAAAATTCAATTTTAATTATTCTTTATTTTTTTCCCTTCTTCCTTGGCAAGAGACGAGCTTGCTTAAGGCCGGCAAGGCTCGATCTCACCATATTCTCTTGTCCTACACCATGAAACGTGATTGCTTCCACGCCTAGGATTTCGTTTCCGAGGAAGTCCAATCCCATAGCTCCTTTCCCCTCCCCATCACCACTGTTCACAAATGTCCACTTAGGCACTAGACCTCAAACGCCGGTTCTCTCAATAGCCCTCCCCCATCAAAGCTATCCCTATCTCCAATAAGAATCGTCATATTTTGGGAAAATCCCTTATAATGTTTTGAATATGACAAACTAATGTATTTAATGATTGAATGACCAAGTGAAAGATACACAAGCCATAGGCCCTGTTTGGTAACCATCCAAATAGGGCCAGGATTCTCGATTCTGTTCTTAAAAAGAGTAGTTTGGGAACGTAAATCGCGTTTGGTAAAATTTTGTTCTAATCAAATTTCTAATTTTTGTTCCCTAAGTAGATTTGGAACAAATCGAAATAAAAAAAAAGTTGATTCTTGTTTCGAGAACAAATCCAAGAATCAAAACATTCTTCTTCTTCCATTTTTCTCTTCTTCATCCACTGCCCCCGTTTGCCGCCGTCTACCGCCGCCGCCGCCTCCGCCGTCGTCGCCGCCGCCGAGCTCGTCGGACCTTGCCCTAGCCGGGCAAGCCCTCGAGGAGGCCGGGCGAGGCTCGCCCGGCCACCGCGAGGCTAGGCGAGCTTTGCCGCACCTCGCCCGGCCCGCGAGGCCGACCTCGCCCACCGCCGGCGAGGCTCGGCCAAGAGGGCCGGCGACCCTCCGGTGAGGTTGCCGGCCCTCGTCGCCGGTCCCTCGGACCCGTGATCGGCCTGAAGAAGAAGAAGAATAGGAGAAAAAAGAAAAAAAAAAAGGAAAAAGGAAAAAAAAAAAGAAAAGAAAAAAATTATAAAAATTATTTAAAAATTAAAAGAAATTGATTTGGAAGAATCAATGAAGACGTGGTACCAAACGCAAATTTTGGACGCTTACCAAACGCGTTTTTTACTCGGGGAATCGGTTCTGGGAACGTAATAAAAAAAATCATTTCGATCGAATCTACTCCTAAGTAATCGTTCACAAATGCGCCCTATATAGATGATATTCTAATAGGAACATCTAAAGATATGAGTTCTATATCAATTGGTGAACAAGGCATTAGACATAGAAATGTCCACAAGCTGGAGATACCTAAATAGAAGGTGAACAAGCTTAAAAAACAAGGAATTCAGTAAAGCTTGGAAGTATCATGGATATGTGAATAGTGAGGTGAACCACAACATTATAGATAGTGACATGAAAACAAATGCTTTGAAACGAGAAGAAACCAGGTCATTAGTATGGCAAATGTCTAATAGATTTGAGTTCTCTATCAATTGGTGAACAAGGCATTAAGCATAGAAATGTCTACAAGCTCAAGATACCTAAATGGAAGGTGCACAAGCCTAAAACGGGAAGTTCATTAAAGTTTGGAAGTACCATGAAATGTGAATAGTGAGGTAGAACCACAATGAGATTATAGACAGTGACACAAAAACAAATGCTTTGAAATTGAGAAGAAACCAAGTCGTTAGTATGGCGAGTCACTCTTGCCTTCAAATTTGTTTGGGATAAATCCATTACAAGTTCTATAACTTGTCATGAAAATACAATTCAATCTTAAAATTTTCAAAAAATTCAATCAAGTACTAAAACTTATCATAAAAGTTTAATTGAGTTTTAGAACTTTCAAAAAGTACAACCAAGTTCTAAAACTCATCAAATTGATCCAATCGAGTAATTCCATTGATTACCCTTTTTGAAAGTCTTGAGACTCAATTTTACTTTGGTGATAAATTTGAGAACTTGATTGTAAATTTTAAAAATTTGCACTTTCATAATAAGTTTTAAGACTTGATTGCATTTTTTGAAAACTTACGATAAGTTTTAAATATCACAGTGCACTTATCCCAGTTTGTTTTCTTTCTCTACAGTGACTTCGAATATTCAACTACATGCAATGGGCTGAACAAGCCCGGTACATTGTTACAGTGAGATTGCCATTTGTTTCTTTGGCCCAAACACACGCATCTATCTCTGACGCTCCTAATGCGCGGTAGGAATTTCCTGAATAGCCTTCAAACTTCAACTTCTTCGCCAAGCTTTTTTTCTGATCTTGTTTGGAATTGGATTACCCGAGAAATCCGAATCCGATTACCACACGTTTGGAAAGATACCTGGTGGAAGACGATTCACCGACACAAAGGAAATGAAAAGCACCGGTAAACACTCGCAAAACACATGCTCAAAGCATAGAGACAAATGTCTCGACTGTTCTGTATTTCTGAAAAGAGGCAAAAACGAGTTCTTGGAAAGAACATGACATATAAATAGCGTTCAACTCTAATTCCTAGGAAAAAAAAAACTCAGAAAGGCACGAAAATAGATTAGTGCTCCAAAACGTGCTTCACCGATGGATTTTCAAACCCGAAACCGCTGCAAATGGAGGAACCCAATTTGGCCGCACTATAGCACTTGGGACGAGCTTTCCGAATTGTAATTATACGCCCCCTAACTCATTTTGAATGAAAAGTTATGGTCGTTTTATCACTCATTCACATGCATTGTTGTCCCAACGTCGCCTATAGATTTCTAGTTATCCAAACACTTTAGAAAGTCTTCCCATCCATGTCCATGTCAATAGGATTCCCTCAAAATTTGAGATTCCACTATTGCCATAATTCGACTCCATCACCACCCAAATCATGGAAACAAGCCCCACTGCCACCATCGTAGAGACTTGAGACATCGGCACCGGAGGTCGAGACCTTGAGGTCAGGGACCCCAGGTCCAAGCCAGATAAACCTAGCACTCGAGCCATGGACAAAACGGGGCCTAAAATATGTTTCTCCAAATGAAATGTTTTTAATCAGTCCAAACAATTGAAACCGTTAACTATAGCTTTGAATATGATTTCTGGCAATAAGATTTCCTTGGTTGGTTCCTTGTCAATGGAATCAAAGGACAACTAAGTGTGCTATGATCGACCCAAAACGGGAAAATTACCAAATAGTCCTAAATTTATTGTAATTTTTTCAATTAAATCAGAAACTTTTTGTATTTGTACCAATTCAGTCCATCAAGCCAGCGTTGATGTGGATGCTGACTGGCATCAACTGTCTGGCCAATGTTCACGTGTCAATATTTTATGTTTTTCCTTTTTTTTCTCTCTCTTTTTTTTTCTTTTCTTCTTCTAGCAAGTCAACCTTGCCGGCGCTGGCAAGGGCAAGCCTCAACCATCGTTGGCAAAGGCCTCACTATCATTGGGCAAGCTCGACCTCTCTTGGCAACAGAAAGGCCTCATTAAGGGTGGTTGAGGCTTGCCCTTGCTAGTGCTGGCAACCTCACCGGCCCTAGCCTTTAGCCGGTCCGGCGAACCAACCAGAGAAAGAAGGAAAGAAAAAGAAAATCTAAAATTTTTTTAAAAAAAAAAAAATGACACATTAGCGTCAGCTGGACGCCCAGCATCCATGTCAGCGTTGAGCAGCCAAAATTGATTGGATGAACTGAATTGGCATAAATGCAAATAGTTTAGGACTAAATTTAAAAAAAAAAGAAAAAAAGAAATTTAGGACTAAATTAAAAAAATTGCAATGGCTTTAAGACTGTCATTGGGCAAGCTCAACCTCTTCCAGCAATAGTAAAGCCTCATTAAGGTTGGTCGAGGCTCGCCCTTGCCACTGCTGGCGACATCGCCAGCCCTAGCCTTTGGGTGGTTCAGCAACTAGCTAGAGGAAGAAGGAAAGAAAAAAATTAAAAAAAAAGGAAAAATCTAAAAAACAATTTAAAAAATGACACATCAGCGTCGATCAGACGCCCAATATCCACGTCAGCGCCGAGTAGCCAAAATTAGCTAGACAAATTGAATTGGCATAAATATAAAAATTTTAAGACTAAATTGATAAAAGAGACATTTAGGATTGAATTGAAAAAATTACAATGGATTTGAGACTGTTTTGTTAAACCCACCCACACACATAAAACCTATGGATCCAGCAGCATCGTGCGAGCGAGCTCAGCTAGTAAAGCGTCATCCCACATTAGAGATGCTTAAAGCCCGATCACTTCGTTTTGTGTGCACACTATTATTTTATTCCACCCTTGTTTTCGTTCCCCATCGAAACTTCACAATTCCCCATTGAATAAAGCAGAGTTGTCTCTGCCACCTCTACAGACGATTTCCATTCTTGATGGTAAATGTGACGATTCAGGACAGTTGTTGTAAAGCTCTATGCCTTTGGTCCTCCCTGCTTCAGCTTCCTCACAGGCCTTTGTCACCATTTTACTAGTTTTTCATAATGGAAATGCCAATATACAATATATGTAACTTGATAGTGCTCCTGTGATCTAAACTTTTACAATAATCAATAAAGTATTTGGATTTGAGACATGTTGAGAAAATCTCCTATAATATTTTGAAAGTGACAAAATAATCGGATCTTATCAATATGTGTATTTAAGTGTGTAGAATGAGCACCTTCTATATACACAAATCACAAATAGGTAGTCTTCACGACGACACGTCTAAAGCATAAAAGGACTTAACTCCATAGAAGGAGAACAAGCTGTAGAACGTGAGTTTGGTATAACTTAGATGGACCGATAGAAGCTAAACAATTTATATAATTTGAGGACATCAATTTGCTTAGAAAAAACCTATTTACCAAAGGTGAACAAATCATAGTACGAAAATTCATGAGAGGTATGGAAGGATCATTTTGCTGGGCAATACATGCTATGAACTAAGAAAATGATTCTACGTACGAACCTCAATGATCCTAGTGAGAAGACCTAGCTCTTTATTGATTTATATTGGACTTATTAGTGTTTCACAGTCGTCATCAAGTGTTGGAATTCACTAAAAGCAACCGGGAGTGAATCAAACTTGTTTTAGCATGGTATTCTACTTTGGGCGTGGCCTTTAATGCTTTGTAGAGGGACAGTCTGATGGTGAAAGAAGGTCAGACCAACAGCTACTTGATTGAATAAAGCTTCCCAAAGGATAATTGGAAGCTTGGAAGCATGTAAAAACATATCAAAGTGGTTGGTAGGATTAAGAAGCTCATGAACAACTCTCTCTGTTATATTAATAGTTCTTACTTTCTTTTATGCAATAGAGTGGTTTCTATTGGTAAATCTCTTTAGGAATGTAAATGTTTATAATTTGAAAAGAAAATGATATAGTATTGTGAGAAGTAGTCAAATTTGTAGAAGAAACCCTAAAAGCTTCAAGTAAAAGAGTACATTCTCCGAAAGCTGTAAACCTCAAGATTACAAGTGGAAGTGTGAACTCCTATAATCTTGATTCACATTTTTTCCATCCCTTAAACGTTTTCAATTTCTGCTTGATAGGAAATTTTGATTATGCACGACCATATGTGTTTTCATAGCGTTGGTGCATCTTTTACTCACGATCCATCAGATATTGATGAAAAAGATCTTGAGTTTCGTAAAACAATTAATTACCCCATCTTGGTTGTCGTGCCTTGTCCGTTACCCATATATCTATGTTTCAATTGAATAGACGACAATGTGCCGCCGTGTGATTGTCATGATAATAATGCTGCACGAAGATTATTTTCTTCCACCACGTGGTGTATGCATAAAGTTAATTTTGCACTGTCTTCCGCTACACGGTTGCATATGAGAGAGAGAGAGACAGAGAGAGACAGAGAGTCAAATCCCAAAATCATCATTGAGGCAGCCTTACAACTGTTAGACATTAGAAATCATCCACATGTGGCCGGATTGATATGAACTTTAGAATATTCAAATTGATATGGACCTTCTCTTATGATGATGATATATTAAAGAACTGTTCAAATTTAACTTACGAGAAAATGAATTTTTTTCCTTAGATGAATTTCAGAAATGTCCCGAGTGATTTCCCCTGGAAAATTTACGAACTTAGAATTGAAAGGGAGGAAAAAAAAATAGTGTCAGGCACATGCTGGAGAAAGCCCCTTTTAAATATTACTCCCTTCATGCTCAACATGAACACAGTCCAAAACTTAACACACAATCACCAACCCCTCCAGATAAAAGCAGACACAAGATTCATATCACCACCAACCCAATACTTAGCATTAATTCTCTTGAACAATATCAATTTCAAAAAGAAGAAGAAGAAGAAAAAGACAAAATAAGAAATATAATCTCATGAACATACAGTTTAACTGCTGCATACACTTCACTTCTTCGCTTACAAAATCTGCAAAGCTAAATTCTATTATAAACATCTTAAGCAATCGTTGAGAGGACTGATCACGAGTGTTTGAGAGAGTCCATGGAAACTCTGTCTCGATCAAGCTTTAGCGAAATGCACATCTTTGCTTGGCAATGGCAAGAACCCAAGAGAAAGAAGAAGAGGGGGAAAAAAGAAAGAAGAACAAAAGAAAAATTTGGGTAAAAAATTAAACTACCAAGAAATGGAGGAGTTACTCGAACTCTTTCGGCACTATCTGTTGTGAAGAGGATTGGGACCTGTGTGGACACGTCTCTTTTCTTCTCCGAACGCTTGATCGCCACCATCTCTTTTCTGTGCATCTCCTCTCGAACTGCCGTGGAAGCGAGCTTTACTGTTCAGCCTGTTGGAGGATGATGACTCGCCTCTTACTCTGGAGAAGGACCTTCCGTGTCTGTCCGCATAGCATCGAGCCTCCAAGTGCAAAAGCATCAGCAAGAGAAGGGACAAGCAAGCGAGCTTCCTTTTTCCTCCAACCACTTGTAGTTTCCTGCTCACAAGCCAGTCCATAGCATCAGAACTTCTCTAAATCTTCCTCTCACTCGCTCTCTTTCTCTCTCTCTAACAAGAAGCAGAAGTTTTGAAGATGTCTTGGAGACAAAGTGGGATTCCTTTTCTTCTTTTATATAACGGGGGACTATTTGTCTTTCTGCGTGAGTGTGTTTTTTGGAAGCCTAGGAGTTTGAAGAAGAGAGCAGGGTTGGAGTTTAATGTAAGGGTTGGAAGTCAAAGTGCATTGGAGTTGGAGCTATCTTATTTTCCTTTGACAATAGAAAAACTAAAAAAAGAAAGAATAGATTATTCATTGGTAACCTAGTTTTCCGCTATTCATGCACACACAAACATAAACTTTTGAATGCTCTATGTTTGGAAGCCTTTCTGTCATTTGCTGCCTAAAGGGCCTTTTTGTAAGTCCTCCGTAATTTCTTGGTTTACCTAATAATATAGGGTTTGGCATGGAAGACCCATTGCCGATAAGAAACGCAAGAAGGGTCCTGCCTAGCCTAACATCAAATCCTTGGTTATGCCTTTTCAACCTATTCCCTGCTAATTGCCTTTAATATTTCCAACTAGGTGCATCTGCGGAGGTCGAGCCCCTACAATCCATCAAACACCATGTGTTCCATGGATTTTTCTTGGTCACCTTTCCGATTACAAGCACCTATTTTTTCTATGGTGAGCAACTTCACTTTAGGTAGGTAGAACGCAAGGCAAAACTCGGCAAATGGCCAAAAAATGAGATCATCTAACCAAACTTGTGCCATGACCTAATCCACGTATGGATATGTTTATTCCTTGATCGTAGATCCTTTGTCCAAGGGATGCTCTCATTACCCGTCTCATGCATAGCTGCAGACTTGATTCCATAGCACTGGTCCTCTCTCTCTCTCTCTCTTTCTCTCTCCTACACATATAGAGCAAATTAAGTTGAAGACGGCCAACGATGGTTTGAAATCGAATGGAGCTCAATTGCAACATGAATAGGACATCGTGATTTGAGATCAGGATTTGACGTTCTCCTGAGAGAGAGAGAGAGAGAGAGAGAGAGATTATTCGAAGTTCCTTAGTCAACAAAGCTAGCCGTCTCTGGGGGTTTTCATCGTCCTACTTGACCTCCTTTCAAGATCCAAGCACCAGATTTTCCTTGGTTTGGGAAATAAATGCTCACTCAATCTACCAAGACTTAAACTTTTACTTCCTAGTTGGGTGGCATATCCCTCCAGCCGTTATGGGACTTACTTTGTCTTGATGCTCCTACGTTTAAGAACGTTTTGATTCAATAACACTTCTTTGACCCCCAAAAAAAAAAAAAAAAATCTACCAAGAGCTTGGAGCACCTGACAGCCAAACATCTAACCTTTTCCCTCGCCTCCAGTAAATAGCATTTACCGGATGACTCTTGAGACCAAAACACCTAATTATACTTCATTACAAACATATTGTCGATAATCAGTAGAGTGAGTACTCTCTTTGGATAATAGTTGACATAAACCAATAAACTGAAAAGGTACCCAATTAGCCAAATATGTTTCAATGGGATCAACTATTTTGATTTCATACTCAAAGTGAAATTACAGTTCGCAGTCGGAATACCTATTCCATCCGATTGATCATGTAATCAACACAAAAGGAAAATTACAAGGTGAATCTCGAAACCGCACTTTTAATTCTCCGTCACAACTTAAGATGAACTTTCATATTCATACATCAACTATTATTAACACATTCTATAAAGGTTAATATTTGTATTAAGGTGATGTTGTACCTTGTTACTGTCGGCCGTAGACTAGCAGTCCATCATACCAATCAAATCCTAGATTTTCGGGGTCCAATTTTCGTTTTCCATCTGGGACATCAACATACGCTATTGGAAGACAATAAATTAACATATTGTAACTTATAAGCTCCACTATTACACGATGTTCATGCCGTGGCTCTCAAATAGAATAAGAAACTTAGCTTGTCGATAGTTCAATTTAGTCTCGTTCACGAGAGGAATAGACACACACCACTCTTCATGAACACATTTCGTTGAAAAATGGAGCAAAAGAAGGAAACAAAGAGGACAAAGAGGTGGGCCAACAAGATTAGTGTGAATGAAGTGGTCGCTTTCTAACACGAAATGATGGTGTTTTTTACCTTTTCTTTATTTTTTTGCCAACTACTTTGCATTTTGTGAAAGTCAGAGACATATTGATGAATTTTGTGCTCCCTGACAAAACATAAAAGGAGCTAAAGTAATTTCTGACCTCATTCATCAATTTAGTGTTTTTTTATTCAGCCTCAAATAAATAACTTATTAGCAGCCCCACGAGCCAATGTGGAATCATTGTTCAATTTACACTATACGAGACCTATTTTGAGCCGATGTGTCTAGCTGCTACCACATTTCGTATTAGCTTCAAAAGTGTAATCAAGATATCTTATTATCGTAGTAACATGTTGACTGTGACTCAACTTCATTTTTAAGCTGGACCCTAATTTATAGTTTGATTTGTGAAACTTTCTAGAATGGCTATAATCGAGAATTCTCGCAATTGAAGCGAAAGGTATGGTCTGACATTTTCTAATGAAAAATCGTAGAGAAATTCAGTAACCCATTTTTTCGTATATTGTAATCTGTAAGATGTGGATTTATTGAAGGGGTTAGGGTATTAAACAAAGCTCTTAATTGCACAACTAAAGGGAGAATGGTCAAAGCAATGGCGTAAGTGAGCAAGAAAAAAAGGATCGATCGAATCCTTGTCATGGGAGATATCGCCATGATTGCTTTGAATGAATTATTGGTACAAAGAAAACATTGCCTTGCAAGCTACTAGGGCTGCAACCCTCATCATTTTTCCTTCTCCCTCACCTTTATTTCTTCCCACGCCCACACACACGGTCAAACTCTTGCCTCTTTCATCATTGGAATATAGATGTCCACATGACACACTTGTAGGACTTGGTAGCTAATTGCTAGATTACATTGGGGACTGCTAATCTGATGAGTTAATTATGACGTCAGTTCCGATGATATATTACGCACTAGAAAGAGCTACTTAAAATAGGAGTTTTGTCGAGATTAGAGTGGAGGCTACAAAGAAAATTGTATGGCGGTGGGATGGCTTGGTAAAGATAATAAGGTTAATTAATGCAATAATACAAGGTTGAAAAGGTTGATTTGAGGTATGCCCCTAGATGATGTGATAGGAATTTATTGGTCAACCGTTGTGGGGTAGTCGAAATTATTTGGTTCATGAGGGCGGTCTAATCAGCACTTTGTCCAGGCAAAGCTGTCTCTCGATAATTTGGATGTTGCTTGTCAACTATAGTGCTATCGATAAAGAAGAAAGAAGGACTGCATAAAAAAGAAGAGGGGCATACAATCGTGGTCCGGTGTTGTGCTTATTTGAAGGAAAGAGATCGATGGATGAAAGATGATAAATAGTAGAAGATGTTACAATTGCTCAATCATAGAGGAAATTGTTGAAAAGATCCCCACCTTATTATATGATAGTTAATTCAATTCTAAATATTTCAATTGTGCCTATTTAGTTTTAAATTTTTTGATAATTTGTTAATTTTATTTTATATTTTTGATCGGGAATTGTTGACATGATGGTTTAGCTAGTTTTGGATGTCATATGTGACATAACCGGCATTGATGTGAATAATTTTTGCAATTTTCTGTTTTTTCCTTTTCTTTTTTTCCTTGTACTAGCCATTGGCAAGGGCTCGTTGACCTCAGCCATGGGGCCTCGCTAGAGGTCGGTGAGAGCCACCCTCACCAGTGGTTGGCAACTTCCGTTGTCCATCATTAAGGCCCAACGATGGCTAGGGGAGGAGAAAAAGAAAAAAAAAAAAAAAGAATAGAGGGAAAAAATTCAGAATGCTAAAAAAAGAATTACAAAAATTATTTATGTCAGCGCCACTTTTGTCATGTAAGGTAATCGACGTTGATTCAGTCATTATATCAACAATTTTTGGTCAAAATTAACCGAAATGGCTAAATTAACAAATCATCAAAAAATTACAGGAAAAATTGACATGATCCAAAAATTTAAGGTTGAATTAGTCACTGTATAATAGATTTATGAAATTTTGGATAACTTCACATAATTCAAGTGTTTCTCCCATTAAAGCCCTCTCGACTGTTCTTCCCTTAATTTCCCACGATTTAGGCTTAAAGTAAAACCTAGTAAATCGAGCCTTCCTAGTCTGCAGTCCGTGCCTCGGATCGGGAAACCGGGTTTCCTAGGATTGTTGAAGCTCCGTTGTTACCCAAAAAAAAAAAAAAAAAAATTCCCTTGACCAAACTCAAAGTGGTGTTGCGTTCTAGTTTACAGCATAGATTTAGATTGAGCTAAGAAGCCTGGAAACAGTTCTAATTTACTGCCAATACTTTTTAAAACTCGTAATATAATTGACTCTAAGGGGCTTTTATTATCAAAATAACATTACATCAATTTTCCTTGTAGTAGAGCCGCTTAAGTGACTATTTTTTTCAGGCAAAAAGTTGTGACACCTGAATGATCGTTTGAATAGTTTGGACACCGACACCGTCCTTTTCTCGAGTTTTTGGGATCAAGTTTATATGGCTACAGTTGAAGGCGGTTTCTGTATCCATAGACTCTGAAAATGAATATGGTTTGTGTTGAGATGGATCTCCTACACTATCAAGTGAAAACACCATTTTGTGTCATCTTGCTGCAGTTTTCATCCACTGCCCACTTTCCTCCGCTCATGAAATAACCCTCCACTTTTCTTTTTAAGGGACTCTCAATAGTTCTTATTTTTTTTTTTAAGTCGATTACTTATGTACGATTCTCATAAAGTAGTGTAGCTAATATCCTTTCTAATTTTATTTTATCATAACAATATAAGATATTCGAACTTTTCGATTTGACTAATCTTTAAAAATATATACAAAATGTCTTATCCACGTACATCAGGCAACATATCACCCATCTACTGGGCCACCACTAGTATGATAAACAAGAATGATGTTCCATGAACACGGAATTTGTCGTTGACTGGTCCACCGATCTTTAGGGATTCACTCCAATATAATTTCTGGTGTTATCTCTTGTAGGCACTGGGATAGGGGAGCAAGCCAAGTCTAATGGTCTTCAATAAATGTAAAAGTGATATGCCCAAGTCAACTTTTGGCCATTCTGCAATGCCCAAGTCATAAAATCACTTCTCGACCTTAGTTGAATGTTTCACATTGGCAGAGGACATTAAGAAAAAACACGATCCGCAATTTTAATATTATTAAGAGTATTAAGTGTTGACAATGTCATGCAATTTGACAAATTTCCCACAAATCTTTCAGTGTGCCCACATGTCTTGGTCATGTTTGGCACAGAGGGGAGACCTTTCACCAAGCACGGGTTGCTGTCAAAGGTACCGGAGCGGGTAGAGAGCATCATTGACCAAGACCTGATAATGCCATGAGGTAAACTTTAAAGAACTGCCAAGCGCATGAAGCAAATAGTGGAGTACAGAGAACAATGAAGGCAGGAACCAATCGTTTTCAGCCAGGACCATGGTTTGATCTGCATAAGTGCAACAGTACTTCCATTGTCCTGGTTGGAGGATGAACGGAAAGGTCGCTTGTTCGCTGCGATAACAGGCTAATCGTGTCACAATCTCACTGCACAACTCAAAGATGCGGAGCTTCTGGTTATTCGGTTCGTACGTTTGGTGCGAAGCTGGGCCGAGCGAGTGAAGTGCGGACATCGTGTCTTCTGCAGGAAGATGGTTGCCATTCTGCTATCAATCTACCAAAGTGCGCCAAGAAAATTTCCTGGCATGGGGCGAAAAATTTATCAGCACGTTGTTTTACTCGTTAGTTAATTGCCTTCCAACAGTTGTGTTTGCCTGTCCAGTTTGGTTCTCAATTTGGGATCTTTCGGTGTGATTTGAGTATGGCCTTTAGACCCTCGATCCGCCAAGGGATTCAAGCTGTCCCTCCCTCTATGTACAGCAATCAACCGAACTAATGAGATTAGGGATCGTGAGATTTGACATCAGGAGGACTTTGTAAATGTTTCATCAGTCAGTTTACTCCTACTGATTTTGATGGGTGGTGGGTGATCGAGTGGGACTAAAGACTTTACGGTTTTGGCTCCCTCATGACCTTCATATCCCTGACCCTTCTTCGCATTCGGTTGTATATCATTGGACATTTCCTCATCGCCAACAACTTGGTCTTAAGCGGCGCCTTCATCGGGGATGCGCCATCCCTCGAATCTTGTGGGGTAGCGAACATGTTGATCGACACCCTGATGATTCGTCGAGCATCATCCTTCATTTGGCGATGTTGCATTCTTCAATTCAACCGGTTACTGAATGTCATTTTTCTTTTGGTGAATACCTTCCTTCAGATCGACCAAGAGTGCCCGAATTTCACTTTTGGCTTCACTGATGATTTCCTTATTCATAAACTCAACTTGAGAACTGATTGCTTTCTACAAAATCAGAACTAAATCGACAGGCAACGCCCAATTTACACATAACATACATAGCGTTTGACAAAGTATAGACATACCGATAATGATGTGTTGTCGTCCTCCATGGTAAAAGGGGCGCGGAATCGCTCTCTTGGTGCCTCATTAATGAACTACATAAAAGACGAAAAGCATTGTTATGAGATAATGTTCTAATTCTTCATTTCTGTACTATACATTTTTAAGTAGTTCTTACCTCTTGATAATCAAACTATGCCATTGTGATATATTTACATTGAACTATTTTTTGTGATACTAAAAACCCCAAATTATGTCCGTTGTAACACATCTACCTCAAACCTTTTTGTTTTGTGACACCAAAAACTCTAAACCTTTAGTCATGTGATATATTTACTCTTCATTATGTTTTTGTAAAAAATCACTATTAAAAGTCTTATGTGATTGCTAACTTGGATGATGGACTTCAAACAGCGTCGACATGGCACCAACGTGGACCAAGTGAAGGAAAACAATGCTATTTTTATTTGACATAACTGAAATATTAGAGAACATCTTTCGCTTGGGTTCCGTCTATCTTTCCCCCTTGTTCCACATTCTAAACTCTCCATACTCGAGTTCTCCCTACTTGAGCTCCATGCTCTGTCTCTCTCACTTGGTCCACGATCAAAGATCAAAGCTTCGTTGCTCCATGCTCAAATGCTTTATTTAAAGCTCCATTTGTCCACACAAACAAAAATGTTTTCGTCTCTCACAATTATTCGATTGAACTCGATTTGGGGCTTTAAGGTAACTCTCTCTCTCTATCAAGGAAGCTTGATTTGTTCAAAGCTTGTTTACTAATCTAATGAGCTCGACCCATTACTGAACCGCGAGTTCTCTATGTCTCTCTCTTGATTGCTTCTCATGAGCTTCACAAGAATGTGAAAATGTTTATAACTCAATTGACACGATTAAAAGTTACAATTGAATTGGTAAAAATGCAATAGATTTTAAAAAAAAATTGACAATTTTCTCCTTATTAGATTGAAAGGACTATCGATTGCACTTGAATGGTTACTATTACTTGTACTTCAATCCGATGGTCCAAACTTTGTGTAACGTGGAAATTGTAAGGGTTTTTCTATTTATGAATGTTGACTCGGGAAATAGTTGTGATATGTAAATGTTGCCTTTGGCAATCTATTTGTCGGAAATGAGGTTGTGTGCCTTTTTTTTTTAAATATCAATATGGCTTGTATTCTGTTTTGGGTATTAAGCCCAAATTGAGTTTTGTTATCCGAATTGAAATATGCGGTAACCTGATTTGAGAAAAAAAAATGGAGATTTGATGTTGGTGGCGGAAGGCTTGGGCCATTAGGTATTGACCAGTTCAACAGGTTCGATCTTTAGTTATCTCATGAAATGAATAAAAAGTTTTTAAATGAAAATTTAGTTTTCACTGCACATTAACAAAAAGGAAATGAAATAAAAAAGAAATTAATCATCACTCTAATTTTTTTATAGTAACGATGTAGGATATTCGAATCTTTAAATTTGACTAACCTAAGTATAGATAGATACAAACTATCTCATCAACGTATAGTAGGCAACATGCCACCTATAGAATGATCAACGTGACCACTGCTAGCACGTTAAATGTGAACGTTAAATGCGAATGATGTGCTCTGAATATAGAATTTGTCGTATCTAGACCAGACAATTAGCCAGACAATAGATCTTTTAGGGGTTCACTCTAATCTAATTTCTGAGGTTACCTCTTATGGGCACTGGGATAGGGCAAGCCATATCTAATGGTCTTCAATAAATGTGAATGTGATATGCCCAAGTCAACTTTTTGCCATTCTGCAATTCCCAAGTCATATAATCACTTCTTGACCTTGATTGAATGTTTCACATTGGAAGAGGACATTTAAAAAAAAAAACACAATCTGCAATTATAAAATATTAAGAGTACTTAGTCATAACAATGCTATGCAATTTGACAAATTTCCCACAAATCTTTCAGTGTGCCCACATGTCTTAGTCATGTTTGGCGCAAAGGGGAGACCTTTCACCAAGCACAGGTTGCCGTCAAAGATACCAGAACGGGTAGAAAGCATCGTTGACCAAAGACCTGATAATGCCATGTGGTAAACTTAAAGAACTGCAAAGTGCATGAAGCAAATAGTGCAGAGAATAGTGAGGGCAAGAACCAATCGTGTCCAGCCACGACCATCGTTTGATCTTCAAAAGTGCAACAGTAGTGCCATTGTCCTGGTTGGGGATGCACGGAAAGGTCGCTTGTTCGCTGCGATAACAGGCTAAACGTGTCGCCATCTCACTGCACAGCAAGAGTATCTCGCTTGTGAATTTTTCAACTCAAAGATGCTGAGCTTCAGCTTATCTGGTTCGTAAGTTCGGTGCGTAGCTGGGTCGAGCGAGTGAAATGCGGTCATCTCGTCTTCTGCAGAAAGACAGTTGCCATTCTGTCGTGGGGCAAAAATTTCTTAGCACATGTTTTACTTGTTAGTTCATTGCCTTGCAACGGTTTTGTTTGCCTGTCCAGTTTGGTTCTCAATTTGGGATCTTTCGGTGTGATTTGAGTATGGCACGATCAGCCGAAGGATCGAGCTGTCTATCCCTTCATGTAAAACAACCCAGTGATCTAATGAGATTAGGTGATCGTGAGATTTGACATCAGCAGGACTTTGTAAACGTTTCATCTGTCAGTTTGCTCCCCTTGACTGCGATGGGTGGTGGGTGATCGAGTGGGACTAAAGACTCTTTGGATTGTGGCTTCCTGATGACTTTCATATACCTGATAATTCATCGGATTCGGTGGTACATCATCGGACATATCCTCGTTGTCAAAAACTTGGTCATAGTCGGCGTCGTCATCATCATCTTCACCATCATTACTGCATCTTATGGGGGCTCGTCATCTCTTGAAACCTTGTACGGTAGCAAAAATGTTGATCGACACCCTGATGATTCATCGAACATCATCCTTTATTTGGCAATGTTTCATTCTTCAGTTCGACCAGTTGCTGAATGTAATTTATCATTTGGTGAATATCTTCCTTCAAATTGACCAAAAGTGCCTGAATTTCACTTTTCACTTCACTGATGATTTTCTTATTCATAGATTTAACTTGAGAACAGATTGCTCTCTACTAAAATCAGAACTAAATTGATAGGCAACGCCCAATTTGTTACACATACAATGCATAACATTTGAGAAAGTATAGGCAAACTGACAATGATGTATTGTCGCCCTCCATGGTAAAAAGGGCGCAGGAATCACTAACTTGGTGCCTCATTAATGAACTATAGAAGACGAAAAGCATTATTATGAGATAATGGTCTAATTCTTCATTTCTATACTACACATTTTTAAATAGTTCTCACCTCTTGATAATCAAACTATACCTTTGTGACATATATTTACCTGAACTATTTTTTATGACACTAAAAACCCCAAATTATGCCTGTTATAACATATTTAACCTAAACATTTTCATTTTGGGACACCAAAAACCCTAAAACTTATACCCGTTGTCGCGACCAAATTTTCGATGAACCACCTAAGGTTTGGCTAATGGATTATTAAGCCTAAACGTAGCTCGGGCTTTCCCAAGCCCATACCAATTCGCGACTTAGGTTCAAATTCTTAACATGCAATTGATTTTCAATTATGGGTCGCCATTAATCTATTTTCGGTAGGTCGATTAGACACCTAAGTAAAATAATGGGAGAATCATTTTACTTCTACGAACCAGAGATTGTGAGTTCGGGGATTTGATTACGCTAAATTTCTCTAATGTCATTTCGGTACCTTTCCCTTTTATTTTGAAAAATATTTGGTAAGCAACTTGAATTAATTTTAATTCACTTCCCTAACATATGAGGTTATCATGTGGGTGCGCAGACCATCAATTTAATACCCAAGAAAAGCAATGAATAAATTACAAGACTTACCTCATAGCAACGAAAGTATCTGCGTTGTTAGATCAGAATTCACATCAACAGTCCTAGATATGATTTCTAATTAACACGCAATCACTCAATCTTTTTTTCAGGATTTTCTCTTGTTTAATGAAAAAAAAAATGTCTTAGGCAATGCATGCTACTGATCTAACATGAAATGATATGACAATATGACCTAAGCTATATGACTTAAGCAAAGGTAATTTCTAAAGAAATGCAATAATTAAATGTGCAATCTAAATTAATCAATGACCTAACTCTAATGTCAAGGAAGTTCTAATTAAATGAATCTAGTAATCACTAAATGGCGTGCATTTCATGAACCTAATTCTATATGATGTGCACATGATCTTTTATCCTAAAAATGCAATCTATTCTAGATAATGAAATTAATTTATTCTAAGATAATTTTTTTTTTTTTTTTTTGTATTTTTCATGAAATTCGAAATTAAGAAAAATGCAAAAATTATCTATCTAGATTAAAATTTTATCCAGCTTATATTAAGGATCGAGTCGACTAAATCCTAATTTAAACTAAGATATTATCTTAACCTAGCAATCTCTAACCTAAGATGCAATCTATCTAGAAAATTAATCTAAACTTAAAATGAAACATGCAATTTTATCCTAATATGCCATGACGTATAAAAAATGCCTTAATTCTACATGACATATGCATGATGACTTTTTTTGTGTTTTTTTTTTATTATAAAATTCGAAATTTAAAATTGCCAAATAATTAAACGTGCAATTTAAATTAAAAAAAAAACTAACATCCTAAATGAATGCATTTTTTTATTTTTATTTAAAAATTCGAAATGAGATTGCAATTCTAAACATGCAAGATAACCCTAAGACTAAAAATATTCTAAAACGAACCTATTCCTAACTCAAATCTTTTTTGATTTTTACCTTTTTACGAAAGCATAATCAACTCAAACGACACGACAGCACATCCAACAAGATAAGATTGATATCCGAAAATTGACGAACCATATCTCGCGCATGAGATCGGGTTGGCCAATTTTAAACTAAATCGTGAATCGAATCTCGGGCATGAGATCGGATTGACGATTTTGCAAGATATCGAGAGTCGGATTTCGGGCGCGAAAATCGGATTGTCAACCTTGTCAACGTTATGAAATTAGGAAAATTTCCTAATTCATAAGGGATCCAAAACATTCAAAAAGATTGCGATATCACGAACTAGGCAGCGACATATATGAAAATTAGATTAATCAAGAGTCATACCTAATTCACGATGTCACGTGGGTGACGTTTCCAAATTCAGATGGACGACAAATCATACGAATTGCGGTGGGTGATAGGCTCACAGTGGTGGCTGCTCGTGTTGATAGGGACTTCTCGGCTCGAGTCAGTTGGTGACCGGCAAAACTCACGACCCGGCTATCAAGGGTGAGGCCGGCAAGAACAAACGTCAGTGGGCAAATCTATGAGTGCGCCGAGAAACAAGAACAAATTGCTGGTTTTTGCTGAGGAGCTTGCGGGCTTGTTTGTTGAATCTGCAGGGATCGGCGTCGAAGCTTCACGATATGATTTTCTATATTTTTTACTTTGTGCTTTTATTAAGCGAGGCCACAAAAACCCCAACTTTTGCTGCCCCACTTTCATCTAAAGTCTGAACAATGGCCAAAAAGACAACAACATCCACAAAAACCCCAACTTGCAAGTTCACGTGTGTTACGCCCACTACTCTTTTATCGCGATCTGGTAGTTTTCTGTTTGACCGAGTCTCAAGCTCCTTCAATCTCTTGAAGACCTCAACATATTCTCCCTTGGGTGTCCAAGACGTGCGTTGCCGGGATATCTCAATTGCTGGCTTGTGGATAGCCGGGGAGGCGCGGGCTACAATTGTAACGTTGCCGATTATCAGGCGAGGATTGGACACCACGAAGCTGATGGATTTTTACGTCGCTCTCTCTATATGGTGAAGACTTCTTTTGGCGTCTTCTGCTTAGTGGTGAATCTCAAAGGGGCGTGATGCTCTCTCTTCAATGCTCTCAATTGTGGCTGCTGTATACTCTATGAATCTCTCTCCTTTTCTTCTCAAAAAGCGCCGTGTATTTTCAATATGTGTGGCCTTACGAATCCATTGTGTGCCCCCGAAAACCCTATGCGTTTTTTTTTTATAGGCCGCCGATTAGGGTTTTTAATTTTTCCAAACCAATATCCACGAAGATCATTTTTTTCAAACGCAATATTCTCTTTCTAAACGTAATATTTGCTTTGGAATTGAAATCTCACAAAGATAAATCCATAAAATCTCTCCGAGGACACAGGTTTGGGCCCATTTACTCCCTTCATGGGTTTAGCCCAATTCATCAAATTGAAGTTCTGAACTATCAATTCGAACCCATTTGTCACCGGCCCAATGTAAATGCAAATTAAAAATAAATACACCTAAAACTATATGCTATGCAATTAATTAATTAACTAATATTTTTTTAGGGGTTAATGTGATAAATGACTAAATGGGTCGCCAAAATTTAGGTGTCAACACTCGTATGACACATTTATTTTTCATTATGTTTCCATTAGAAATCACCATTAAAAAGTCTTACATGATTGCTAACTTGGACTTGTCTTATTCAATAAGTAGGTGCTGTTCCTCCCTAGCCTTACATAAGCTGAGGCCACTAATGGACTTCAAACAGTGTTGACATGATGCTAACATGAACTAAGTGAAGGAAAACAATGCTATTTTTTATTTGACGTGGCTGAAATATTAGAGAACGCCATTCGCTTGGGTTCCGTCTCTCTTTACCCATTGCTCTACGTTCCAAACTCTCCATACTTGAGTTCTCTCTTTGCTTAAGCTCCATGTTCTGTCTCTCTCACTTGGTCCACGATGAAAGCTTCATTGCTTCATGCTCAAATGCTTTATTTGAAGCTCCATTTGTCCACACCAACAACATTGTTTTCATCTCTCACGATTATTCCAATGACCTCGATATGGGGCTTTAGGGTTAGTATCCCTAATTGTAACCATTCAGTGAAATTTCAGAATTTTAAAGTGAATAAAAATTATTAGATTAGATTGAAAGAAGGACTATCGATTACATTTGAATGGTTACAATTTTAAAGGGATAAAAATTATGAGCATGGTTACAATTAGGGGTGAGCATGGTCCGGATGGGCAGTTTCCATCTTGGAACTAGGAACCACCAACTAAGGAGTGGTGGCGGTTCCAAAAAATTAGAACTTGGAACCACCCGTTGTTCCATGGATCCATTCGAGGATTGGATCACCGATCTAGTCCGATTCTCAAGTGTCCATGAAACCGGTCTCCAATCCCTACAAAATAGCATTCATTAATTAATATCATGATGAACCTAGCTTTTATGTAAAGCACTAAAACTTGTTTAGCCTTAAATTCAGGTTGAATTGCGAGCTATTAATTTTGATTAAGGATTGAAACTATAAGGCAGAACGGGTCAACAATATTCATTAGCTTAATTTCTCTAGAGATCATGGTGTGGCCCTCTTACAATTTCCCGATACTGGAAATATGTGGAGAATCAGACTCTACGCTAGAATTCCTAACCTCCACATAAGTCAAAACATTAATCATTAATCCATCTTTTTTCAATGTCAACATAATTTAATCTAGGGATGACTAAAAAGAGACCTAATTATGCTCTTAAAATAAACCATTGGCTTTTAATTTCGTATCATGATGACAAAGTGCTATAACATTTGTGGACATCTCCGATTGGTCTCCTCAATCCTCTTCATTTGTTTATTTTCTTTTGACTGAGAAAACAAGTAAATTGATTATAAGAATGAAGGCAAAAAAAATAAGTAAAGGAGTTAATCCTATTACACACTTGAAAGACAAAATTGGTGTCCAATACTATAAATATTTTATACATGTATATTGGTCTAAAAACTACAAAATAATTAAGTAATTGAGTTGAAATTTTTCTTTTTAATTTATATATACATTGGTCTGAACCGGGTGGGCAGGTTCACTTTCGGAACCAGGAACTAGACCAGTACTTATAGGTTCTAGTAAATTGAAACTGGGAACCACCGGTTCCGGGCCGGTCCGCTCCGATTTTGGGCAATCTAGGCTGTTTTTAGTTCCTTTGCACATTCCTAATTACGATTTATTGTACTTCAATTGGATGGTCCAAACTTTGTGTAACGTGGAAATTGAAAGAGTTTGTCTATTTATGAATGTCGATTTGGGAGATGGTTGTGCTTTGTGAATGTCGCCTTGGTAGTCTATTTGTCGAAAATGAAATTATGTGTGCACTTTTTTTTTTCAGTATGTCTGGTATTCTGTTTTGGGTATTCAGCCCAAAATTGAGTTTTCATACCAATACCCAAAATAGAGTTTTGATATCCAAATTGAATTATGTTGTAACCAGAGAAAAAAAAATGGAGATTTGATGTTGGTAGCAGAAGGCTTGGTTCATTAGGCATCAGCGACTTCGACAGGTTTGATTTTTAGTTATCTCATAAAATGAATAAAAAGCTTTCAAGTGAAAATTTACGTGCCAACACACGTTAACAAAAAAAAATGAAATGAAAAAGAAATTAAATTATCACTTTAATTCTTTTATCATAACGATGTAGGATATTCAAGCTTTTCGGTTTGACTAATCTCTGCAAATAAATACAAACCGTCTCATCAACATATATTAGGCAACACACCACCTATAGAGTGATCCATGTGACCACTGCTAGCATGTTAAACGGGAATGATGTGCTCTGAACACGGAATTCATCGTATCTAGACCAAACGATTAACCGGTTAACCGATCTTTTATGGGCACTGGGATGGGGGAGCAAGCCAAGTCTAATGGTCTTCAACAAATGTAAAAGTGATATGCCCAAGTCAACTTTTGGCCATTCTGCAATGCCCAAGTCATATAATCAATTCTTGCCCTTGGTTGAATGTTTCGCATTTGAAGTGGACATTAAGAAGAAAAAACAATCTGCAATTATAAAATATTAAAAGTAATTAGTCATGACAAAATCGTGCAATTTGACAAATTTCCCCCAAATCTTTTAGTGTGCCCACATGTCTTAATCATGTTTGGCATGGAGGAGAGACCTTTCACCGAGCACAGGTTGCTGTCAAAGATACCGGAGCAGGTAGAGGGCATCATTGACCAAGACCTGATAATGCCATGAGGTAAACTTAGGGCGCATTTCGATAAAAAAATTCGATTCTTTTTATACATTTTTCCCTAAACCGATTTTAAGTAAAATAACGCGTTTGGTAATCGTCCAGAATTTTGATTCTAAAATAAAATTATGTTTGGTACTGTGTTTATTGATTGTGTTCCAAATCAATTTCTTTTAATTTTTAAATAATTTTTTTTTTCTTTTTCTTTTTTCTTTTTTTTTCTTTTTTCCTTTTTTTCTTTTTCTCCTTCTTCTTCTTGTGCGACCTCACCTCACCGAAACATTGCCGGCCCTCGTTAGCCGAGCCTCACCGGACCTCACCTTGGCTTGGCGAGCCTCCAGCTCCGCAAGAAGAAAAGAACGGGCGGCGGCAAACGCGGCCGAGCCGGTGGACAATGACGATCGGCGCCGGCGGGGGCGGCTAGTGGCGGCGGGGCCGGCGAGCAGCGGGTGGTGACCGGCGGGCCGGCGATCGGCGGCGATGGCGGGCCGGTCGCAGCGGCAGGCGGTGGTGGACGGTGGTCACGGGATGGTGGAAGGAAGAAGAAGAAGAGTTGGTTTTTTTATTCTCAAATTTGTTTCCGGAACAAGTATCAAATTTTTTTTTTATTCTTGATTTTTTTTTTTTTTTGTTCCTGGGAACAAAAATTTTATCAAACGCGATTCTGTTCCCAAACTGTTCCTAGGAACAAAAAATCATAATCAATCACTGTTGGGATGGTTACCAAACAAGAGGGTGTGCAAAAGAACCGAGGACCCCCCGGACCGCCTTAAACCGGATCGGAACCACCTCCGGTGGTTCTTGAAAACTCCCTTCCACTTTATAGAACGGCCTAGCCGGTTCTCCGGTTTCCATGGGTGGATCCATCCACCCGCCCACCTTTCTTCGATTATATTAAAATAATATATTAATTTTTAATATTAAAAAAAATTGGAATTACTAATTAATAAACCCAAATCAAATAACTAATAAAAATTAAGTCAAGATCGCGAAGAAACAGGGCTGGGTAATCTCCAGTCAAACCAAATGGAGAGCTCCATAAGTCGTAACCTTAAATATTTTAATGTGTCTATGAGTGTCGAGCAATTCTTTGAAAGGAGAAAAATCATGAACGGACTTCAAAAACAACCCTTTGCGGTCGACAGCAATCTTTTGAGATTCATTAAGGAAGAACGCCCCTCTTTAGAGAAAGCTGGGCTTCTTATGCCAAGCAAACTAGCAAATATTAATATGACAACACCCTGTTTACGCTTGAGGGAATTTTATTTCAATAATGCAGGTTTGAAAAATGCCGCTAAGAGCAGCTACTCCCAGTTGGCCAGCATCAAAGCAGGAGCATCCCCGGGGAAGCGCACCTTAAATCCTTGACAAAACACCGAGTAGTGTGTGGGCCAAAAGCAAGCATGCGAAGAAGCAGAGCTGCAAGAGGAGGAGAAGAAGAATAGGTCGGGCGAAGAACTAGCAATTTCGGTCAAAAATCAAAATTGTTTCGCGTCAAGTTGGGATGGTTACCGACCGGACCGGCGGTCCGGTTCAAACAGGAAAGAACTGCAAAGTGCAGGAAGCAAAGAGTACAGTGCAGAGAATGTGAAGGCAAGAATCAATCGTTTCCAGCCACGACCATGGTTTGATCCTCATAATGGCAACAGTAGGGCTATTGTCCTGGTCGGGGGATGCACGGAAAGGTCGCTTGTTCGCTGCGATAACAGGCTAAACGTGTCGCGATCTCACTGCACAGCATCGGTTGTGAATTCTTCAACTCTAAGATGCTGAACTTCTGCTTATTCGGTTCGTACATTTGGTACGAATGGTGAGTCCAGCGAATGTAGTGCGCTCGTCTAGTCTTCTGCAGAAAGATGTTTGCCATTCGGCTATCAATCTACCAAAGTGCGCCGAGTGAATTTTCTGGCGTGGGGCGACGGCACAGGTTTTACTAGTTAGTTCATTGCCTTCCCAACAGTTCTGTTTGCCTGTCCAGTTCGATTCTCAATTTGGGATCTTCAGGTGTGATTTGGGGATGGCTTTTAAGCCCTCGATCCGCGGATGGATTCGAGCTGTCTATCCCTTCAAGATTAGAAGTTCGTGAGATTTGACATCAGGAGGACTTGTGAATCTTTCATCTGTCAGTTTACTCTCATTGAATATGATGCGTGGTGGGTGACCGAGTGGGACCAAAGACTCTTCGGGTTTTGGCTCCTTGATGACCTTCATATCCCTGATCATTCTTCGGATCCGGTTGGACATCATCGGCCATATCCTCATCGCCGACAACTGTGTCTTAGTCAGCATCTTCATCATCATCTTCACCATCGTTATTGCATCTTATGGGGGTGCGCCATCTCTCAAACCTTGCCCAGTAGCAAACATGTTGATCGACACCCTGATGATTTATCGAACATCATCCTTCATTTGCTGATGTTTCATTCTTCAGGTCGACTGGTTGCTGAATATGATCTTTCATTTGGTGAATACCTTCAGATCGAGCAAGACTATTTCACTTCACTGATGATTTCCTCCTTCATGGATTTAACTAACTCTAGAACTGATTACTCTCGACAAATTTACAACTAAATTGATAGCCAAAGCCCAATTAGCTACAGATAAGATACATAACATTTGAGAAAGCATAGGCATACCAATAATGATGTATCGACATCCTTCACGGTAAAAGGAGTGCGGAATTTCTCTCTTGGCACCTCGTTAGTGCACTATAGAAAATGAAAGAATTGTCCTGAGATAATATTCTAATCTTGGGTTTCCGTACTATACTCTCGCCTCCTGATAATTAAACTATATCAATTGTGATACATGTATTTTGAACTCTTTTTTTTTTTATACAAAAGGCCCTAAATTATACCCATCATGACACATTTACCTCAACCTTTTTTTTTTACACCAAAACCTTAAATATATACTTTTATAACTCATTTAGGATCTATTTTGGTATTTTTCTTTTTTCTTTTTTTTTTCTTTTTTTCAACTCCTTAGAATAGATTAGTGGCTAAATGATAGATTTGGAATATAAATAAGAAAGAAAAAAAATCTACTTCTTTGTTTTTTAGAATAGAAATGGAAAAAAACTATGTTTAAATAAAAATTGTTCCCGAAAATATAAAATTATCAAATGCACCCTAAAAAGCCAAAAAGCCCCAAACCCCAACTATTTCCCAAATTAGGGCCACATGGGACTAATTATTAGAATTCATAACAATTTTAGGTCTAGATCGCCTTATTGGGATTAACAGATGTGGACCAGCCCAATTCCAGCCATTAGGATGATCTTCCTAAGCAAGTATAGGCTTATCGCTGGCTACCTCTTTTGTCATGAAGGCCATCCGACTATGCCGTGTTGGGCTAGCACGGCCATGGACAATTCATTCCTTAACTTGGATTGAAGTGTTGGATGTTGATCCGGCTAATTTAAACAATAAATCAATCAAATTAATCAAAATTAAAATCCAATGATGAAAATGAACATCGAAGTAGAGTTCTAGCACTAATTTTGTTTTTTGTTTTTTATAAATAATAGGGAAAAGACCACTAAAAATCCCAAACTTTATCCAAGATAACAAATTTATCTCAAACTTTTTTTTTGTGATATGAAAAATCCTGAACTTTGCCGAGTGTGACACATTTAGCCTAAAATTTTTTTCGTGACACAAAAAACCTTGAATTTTTATCCGTATGATACATTTATCCTAAATTATAAGACATTTTGATCTTTTTACTTTTAAATTTTTTTTTCTTTTTTTCTTCTTCTTCTTTCTTCCCTCCGCCAGCCATGGCAAAGCCAACGAAGGGAAGCCGGCGTCAGGTGAGGGTCGCCCTCGCCTGGGCTAGCTAAGGCAACCTTCGTCGACATCGATCGAGGGTAGCCCTTGGCTGGGTCGAGGGAGTTCGACGAGGGCCATCCTCGCTCAATGCTAGTGAGAGCCTAGCAAGGGTCGCCCTCGCCAGTCGAGGCGACCCTCGCCGACGCCGCTTCTCTCATGGCCATGGCGAAGAGAAGAGAGAAGAAGGAAAAAAAAAAGAAAAAAAAAGATGAAAATATCCTGATAAGGTAAATGTGTTACAGTTTATAAAGTTTTGGATTTTTCATATCATAAAAAAAAAAAAATTGAGATAAATTTATCACTTTAGGTAAAGATTGGGATTTTTGAGTTCTTTCCCCTAAATAATTTCCATCTTAAGTCCAAAACGGGTGAGGAGCGAGTCTTTCCTCTACCTGCCCCCAACACTCGAGTTTCTTTTTTGAATCGGTACTCTCTTCTGGATCTTCCAGTCTTCCCTCGCTCTCTTCTTCTTCATTCAACAAGAGGATCGCCGGAGAGCGGCACACCCGGCCGTCCAGATCGCCGGCGACCCGCAGGTTAACGAGCGATTCTCCGGTAAACCCCCTGATTCCCCCAATCGAATTCGCCCCGCGGCGCCATGGCTTGTTCTCCCTCTTTTCGTTCGCCGCCGACGAATTCGCGAACGCAGGCTAACGAGCGATTCGCGTGGGCAGGTCTCCGGCGCGGACAAGGCATCGATCGACGGCGATGGACCAGGAAGCCGCCCGGACCGCCCGGGAGTCCCTGGATCTCGCGTTCCACATGTCGAACATCCTCGACACCGGCCTCGACCGCCACACCCTCTCCGTCCTCATCGCCCTCTGCGACCTGGGCGTGAACCCCGAGGCGCTCGCGGCGGTCGTCAGGGAGCTCCACCGAGAGCCTTCTGCCGCGGCCGTCCCGATGCCGGCCCCGTATCAGGTTCGTCGCCCATTTCGTGGCCCGATTCCTCGGGCTGGTTCGAGCACTAGGTCTTAGTATGCAATGCCTCTCTTTTCGAAGACTTTCTGGTAGTTTGCTCAGTGTCAGGTCTAATGTTGCATTCAGATATTGGTCTATTGAGGCCTTTTTGTTCGAGCTCTGCGTCAATGACACATAGAAGATAACCCACATTGCACCATATATAAGGGGTAAACAATATAATTGCTGACATTGAAGTTCCTTGAGAACTCGCCTGCCATTTCCCGGCTTTTTATCCCTTAATGTCCACCTGAAATTGCCATTTTCAATTCATTTAGGAGACATTTTCTAGAGGATTCTCTTGGACAGATTATTGGCATGTTTTCAAACGTGTCGCCTGCAGTAATTAGAAATTTCTTCCCCGGATGTGGCCGTAGAGTTTTCTGTTAGATGTTTTCTAGCTTGTGTTGTTGTATAATTTAGCAAGATACAATGCTGAGATTCTCAAATTACCCTAGCTTGATTCATTATTCAGAAAAATGTGAATAGGTTGTCCTGAATTGCATCACTTCTATACGTAGCATCTTTGGGTATGCTGAAATTTTGAACTTTATGGTAGTTGACTCTTTTTGAGCCTTTGAAGTTCAGTTTTTCCATACAATTTCTGCCCTGCGAGAAAATGGCCAGTAAATGGTACAATTGGGTCTGTATGCCCTATATTTGCTACTTATCTGGAGGACAAATTCAAAACGTGTTTGACGGTAAAATATTGTGGTCAGTGAATTAGTGGAAGGCGAGGTAGACTAGAGAGCTGAGGAACTCTCACATTTCCTATTAATTTGATCTGCCTAGTCATCCTAAAGTGACCTAACGTATGCCTCTCATTAAAAGGATTTGCCTTTTTCATTTGCAAAGATAAAATACTTGTAACTTAACAATCTGCTATTGCCCCGACGGTGCCACTGTTCCCTAGATCTGCATTCTTTTGCAAAAATACTAGGTACTTGGCATTTGATACATATGAAACATGTTGTGAGCCTTACCTCACACGTGCATGACTGGCTTAGACATTGATTTTACATCTCTTTTAGGTAGATTATTAAGTTCTTGTGATTATTTAGAGGGCTATGGTGTGAGAAAAAAAGAATAATTTAGACCTGGCGCATCAATAAGATTCCATATTGTCCTTAAGATTTGCAGTTTCCAAGCAACGGATTGTGGATGGATGTCAATTTTCTCATGTATCCATGCTCTTAATCCCTTTCTAAGGTCCTTGTTGTGGGATCCTGCTATTGTTGAACAACCATGTGCCAAATAATGACTTGCATTTTCATTGCTACTTTGCAGACTCAGAAACAGTGACAAAATGCACGTCTTGCATTGCAATGACAGTGTGACTGAAGGTCGGGTAAGCCGGTGCTCTTTTTTTCAAGGGCAGATTACTTGTTCCTAGACAAATCCTAGCTTCCTATATGCAAATAAAGATTTCTGCTCCTCTGTTTCTCTGTTTGAAGAGATTGTCCATCTTAAAGATGTACTTAGTGGGTTGTTGGATGCGTGGCTGGTTTTTCAATCTGCAGAAGTTTGTACTTGTCTACTCGGAATCTACAGCAAATTCAATGTGACCAGGAGTGAATTAGCTTATTCCTACCTATATTAGTGCAGCTGAAGCTGAACATGTTTGTAGAGATTTTAGATGTGGAATTTTAAGAGTTCTCTGTTAAATTGATGATGTTCGAGTTGTTTCTTCCACATTGCTGTAAACACTGGATCTTGATAAGGTTGTTTCTTAGTCGGAAAGGAAAGAAATATGAAATGAAGTGACATTAGGCACATCAGTTCTTCAGCACTTGCATCCTGTAATTTAAATTGCAGGAGTTGTCACTACTTTATGGCCTTTATTGCTCTGTTTGTGTTCTTCTGGAGTGACTGTTTCATTGTAATCCATTTCTGAAGATTGAAGTAGGCATGTGATCACAGTCTGCCATAAACTTTCTTGCACATAAATCATCCAGCTGATTCTGCTGGAAGTATGATTAGAATCAATTTTAGTGATCAGCTCTCCTCCTTTCCCTTCGTTTGGAGCTATTTTCAGGTACTCTTTAATTGTGGAGCCCACTTTGCGTGAGCAATGTCAGTCAATTTGCATGTAAAACATGTGTTATCATCTAATTTAGATTAATTAGTATCGTGCTGATTTAAGTAGTATTTATATAATATGTTTGTTATAAATGAAATATGAAGTTATTTAATATTATCATTGGAGATTTGTTATCTGTGAAATATGATAAAATATTTTGTCATAATCAGTATCCAGATAACTCTTTAAACGTAAAGAACATCAATTACTTTGTTATACCTGAAAAATATTGCGTCATAATTGGTTTAGAGAAATGTTTGCGCGTTGCATGGATGTACTAGTTTTTTTTTTTTTTTTTTTTTTTTGGTTTTTACAAAGAATCAATTAAAATATCCATCTTTAAAGAATTCAGTTAATCTATACAAAATTGAAGATATCGAAAAATCATATTTTATTCTAAACATATTTGTTCTCATCAATGGAAAACTGATGAGACTCTAAGGAGCATTTAGTTGTACCTGCCATTAAGTATGTATATGTGTAATGTATATTAAACATGTGAATAATTTCTTATGTTTGATATTTTGCTAACTATCTATATTACATTATTGTTGCTATAAATGCAGTAAAATTTCCAGATAATTTTACGACTATGTCCTCACGAAGTAGGGAAGTTCTCCAGCAATAAGCAACCCTTTAAAGATGAGTACTCAAGGTTGGCGAATGTGCATAGGGAGTCGGATAGTTGAGTAATTCTTGTGTCGTTCGATGATAGATTCAGTAGAGAAACTAGACAACTCACAGAACCAGGCGCCTCTGCTGATGAGCGATCCAAGCATTCCGAGATTCTTCTTACACCACCGTTGAGGGAGCTTGTACGTATAGAAGTTCTATGGATGAGAAGTTTCTGTCAAAGCATGAGTTCTTCTGGCGAGTAGTAGAGCAGATGACAAAAATTACGAGTCTAAGAAAACTAGGCTGTTCAATCAAGCAATTGATGGGTTGGTTTTCGGTTTATCGCTGACAACCTTGAAGAATCAATGTTTGATAGGCAGCTCAAATAAGTAAGACATGCCTCCAGGACACCAAATTCGTTCCAGAATCTTTCGGCAACTGCACAATTTCTCAGAATATATGCTCAGGATCTCTCCCTTCGCTGTTAAATTGAGAGCAAACTATGTCCATACTCAGACCTCTTTGAGTCGGTATTGATTTAGCAGCAACGCTATTGTCGATAACAAGTCACATAAAATGATTGATCCTAGGAGTAGCATCAGCCTTCCACACCCGTATCCAATTTCATTCCTACCCTGAAGGGGATTCCTGCCTGCTGCAATTCCATGTGTATAATTCCAACAAACCTGATGCTCTTGATTTTCCCTGCTACAGATAGGTAACATCAGCAATAATTTTCTTCAGGTAACCGGCACTATCAAAGGAAATTCTTGTGAAGTCCCAGCCGCTCACACCCTGGGATTTAGTCCTGAACTCGTTACTCCTCTTCCCTAGCAAGAGGGCCTTCAATAAGGCTGCGAAGCACATCGAGACCGCTCCAATTCTGATTCCGCAAACTGTCGTCCGACTCTGGAGCCAATAAAATATCCGATGCCTTCTTGGAAAACTGGATCCCCCAACAGCAGATGCAAATTTTGCATCACTGAACGATATGCGCCCATATAAGGCGCCCGGCCCTGAAGGACTGCTTGCAAGATTCTTCGTGAGAAGCCGGGACATCATAGGAGACCCACGATGTAAGCATAATTCAGAGTTTATGCAGTAGCAAGTTCATGTGGAGAGAAATGAATCGGGCCCAGTTTCACCCTTGTCCCAAAGTTCTGCCTTTAGTACTGAAGAACGAACGCCATATCGAATGAGCAAAGCCACACGTCCAGCCTCCTCCATCGTCGTGAATACGACCGCCCGCACCCCCATTTCCTGGATTGCCTTTAGTTTAGAGGCTACAGCTCCTGTTTAATTTTAAACCATCTCAAATCAACAGGTGAGGATCCCCCAAAAGAGCGATGCATTAGCATCAACAAAATCGACATTTTCTGAAAATCATTATAAGTTGGCTGAACATCTCTCGTCAATTTATTCAGAAATGTAAAATCCATCCTGAAATAAGCTCTCGTTTTGCTAGTGCCGTAGCAACCATACAATGCGTTTTTAGCAAAATAATTTTTTGTCTGCAAATTGACTTATGAGAACAATTACACCGTACTATGATATAATTACAATTTTCGAAGAAATGCAAGCGCTTGTAACTTCTCAATTAAATTCATTTGAATGTACGTAACAAGACCAAACCGAAAAATCTTCATTCCATTCTATTATGTTAACAAGGTAAGGTAATCAATCTAGCATTTTACCTTATAATTAATTTATTCTCGTTTTAAAATCTCGCAAGAATCGACTTAATTCAATACATTTGATATACATGATGTGTTTGAGATCTTTCCTCGTTTGACCACTAAAATGATCAATCCGATAGTCATAGGGTCACCTATTTTTCATGATGTCACAAGTTTGATTTACGTCGTAAGCGAACGTTTGAATGGCTCGTGTTAGGTTATCTAATTATGATGTTCATCACGAGACTTCGTAGCTGCTAGTATTGTCGATATTTTATTTATCCAAAAAGAAAAAGAAAACAGAAAAGGAAAATCTCCCTTGTGGCCGAGCCTTTTCTCCTCCCTCTCCGGAGAGTCGGCCCGCCCGTTCCACTGCATTCAAAACCAAACATCTCAGCCGCAGCGAAACGGCGGCGCGAGCCAGCCGGCCCAATCATCAACCGACACTCTCTCTCTCTCTCCCTCTCTGTGAATCCTTAAATTTTCAAAAAACAAAGGAGAGACCTTTAATCTCAAAGGAGGAGAGAAACCTTCTTCACCGCCTCTCTCTCACTCTCTCTCTCTCTCTCTCTCTCTAGCCATGGGGGACCTTGCCCGCAACTTTCTGCAGCACCTTTACTGGCAGTTCTGCGAACCAGACGACGAGCCCCCCATCGCCTCTCAAGGCTCCCAGCCTTCTTCTTCCTCCTCCTCCTCCTCCTCTTCTCAAGCGTCCGCCTCCGAAACTTACCTCCTCGGCTTCATCATCGCCAACGTCGTCGGCCTCCGCCACTACTCCGGCACCATCAGCGGCCGCGAGATGGTGGGCCTCGTCCGCGAGCCCCTGAACCCCTACGACGAGAACGCCATCAGAGTCCTCAACACCAGGTCCGTCCAGGTCGGCCACATCGAGCGCGCCGTCGCCGCCGTCTTGGCCCCCTTGATCGACTCCCGTTTGATCTCCGTCGAGGGCATCGTGCCCAAGACCAGCAGCGCCGGGAGCAAGTTCAGGATCGCCTGCCAAGTTCACGTCTTTGCCAGGGTCGAGGCCTTCGACCTCGTGAAGTCGGCTATTTCGCGAGGCGGGTTGGTGCTCATTTCGGACGCGGGCGCGTCGTTCGCCCTGTCGGAGGCGGTCGTGGTGAAGGAGAGGAAGGGTGGGAAGGAGGTGAGGAGTGTGGATGAGATTTTTAAGCTGGCCGACGAGAATGTCGGGAAGAAGGCGAAGATGGAGGCCCTGGAGCCGCCGGGAGAGGTGATTAAGTCTGTACTGTTCCAACATCAGAAGGAGGGTTTGGGTTGGTTGGTTCATAGGGAGAATTCTGGGGAATTGCCTCCGTTTTGGGAGGAGAGAGATGGTGAGTATGTGAACGTGTTGACGAACTATCACACAGATAGGCGGCCGGAACCTCTGCGAGGTGGGATTTTCGCAGATGATATGGGGTTGGGTAAGACTCTGACATTACTTTCTTTGATTGCTTTTGATAAATTTGGTAGTTTTATAGCTGGGGATGGCGTCAATAGTGCTGGTGAACAATGTGGGGATGATGAGGTTCGATCTGAGTCGGCTAAGACAAAGGGTAAGAGAGGTAGAACGAGTAAAGGGGTTTCTCAGTCACAAAAGAAGCGTAAAACCCAAAAAACTGCTTCAACTAGTAATCGGAAGGCATCATCTTCAAGTCTAGATGAGACGCCTGATGTGCTGAGTACCAAATCGACTTTAGTCGTGTGCCCTCCATCTGTGTTTTCCACTTGGATTACACAGCTAAGCGAGCATACTATTCCTGGGAAGATGAAAGTATATATGTATTATGGAGACCGGACGAGAGATGCCGAGGAGCTTAAGAAATATGATATTGTGTTGACCACCTATACCATATTGGCTACTGAGGAACCTTGGGAAGAATCTCCTGTGAAAAAGATAGAGTGGTGGAGAGTCATTTTGGATGAAGCTCATCTGATTAAGAATGCGAATGCCCAACAAAGCCAAGCAGTCACTAAATTGAAGGCTAAGAGGAGGTGGGTGGTAACTGGAACGCCTATTCAGAATGGTTCATTTGACTTGTTCTCTTTGATGTCATTTTTGCGGTTTGAGCCTTTTTCTATAAAGAGCTATTGGCAAAGTTTGATCCAGCGTCCACTCAGCCAAGGGAATCAGACAGGGCTTTCCCGTCTGCAGGTAATTTTTTGGTGTTGATTATCTAACAATTTATGCATTGAAGAGAAAGATATATGTCTGATTTTGAGGATTAATATTGCAGCATGTCCATTTAGGAGGTTATGTTAAAAATGGAATTTTATAGGCATAGTATTTTATTCAATAACGAGTCATCTGTGCTGCTTAGTTTTTATCTGATCTATTTAAGAAGTCTTAAAATGCTGCTTGAGATTATTAATATATGAGATACCGGTTGGAGCATTATAACAATCACTTTGACTTATAAAACCAGGATAAATGTTTTGATGATGAAATTGCCTCATCGGTTCATATCCAGCTTTTATTCTCATGTGCCTAATAGTTGTGACTGTTGATTTCTGTTCTTGTGTGAGCTATGCTCTTTATGTGGTATTTTAATGTATTTTGCTTTGTGTCAGGTTCTGATGGCCACCATTTCTCTACGAAGGACAAAGGACAAGGGTTTGATTGGATTACCCAAAAAAACAATAGAGACTTGTTATGTCGAACTTTCTCGTGAAGAACGTGAACTGTATGACCAGATGGAAAGAAAGGCCAAGAGTGCTGTCCAGGAATGTATGAATGCTGGTAGTTTGATGCGTAATTACACTACTGTGCTTGGTATAATTCTGAGACTTAGACAGATATGCATTAGCATGGCCTTGTGCCCTCCAGATCTTAAGTTGCTTCTTCCATCTGACAATATTGAAGGTATTGTGAAGTCCTAATGGATACTATGTGTTATTTTATACATGACTTGGTATATTATTTCACCATTGAGGAGAGAATTTTGCGAAGATTGTTTAAGTTAGTTTTGGTGGTTGAGCTGGTGTTGTACAATTGTTGTCACGGTTGTTTTTTGTGGTTTTGCCTTTGTATAAACATTTGTCATGCAAAACTAGGTTTCAGTTGTTTGAATATTTGTGATTCTTGAATTTCCTCTAGTTTCCCACTTGGCCAAAATTGGGAAGAAAGAAAGAGTTGCTGTCATAATGCTTCTTCTAGTTCACTGTACAATCTGTTGATGAATCAGCATGTGTACTTAAATGTTCTCATGATTTACAGTCAAAAGGAAGTTTTGCCTCATTTGGGACATTAATTAGAGCAATGGCTATCATTGTTAGTAATTAAATTTTGAGTAAGACTCTAGGATGGCGAGGATGGGGGTTGGACAAGTTTTACTCCTGACCTGTGTATAGCTTGCTTGTGAAGTAGTCAGCCTGATCTAAAACTCTGGTCGGCTACATGCATACGTGGGACTCAAATATGAACTCAGTTTACCTCAACAGTATTAATTGGATATCTGCTACATGCCAGTCAACCCACAGAAGCATTGCATGATAATTCTCCTTTCATTTTGGGTTTTTTTATAATAACTTTGAAATTTAATATGGCACATGTTATCTGCAATCTGCCTGCTACTCAGCTATCTAAATTTTCCTTGGGAGTTTTGACTAGATCTGAGGAAGTGTTTTCTTATGTTGAGTTTGAAGAACACACTTTGAAGACTTTATAGAACTTAAACTTTTGTTATTGATGGATATCCTTAAATTTGTAATTTTGGTTAATTAAGCAACTGAATTTTCTTTTTTAAGTAAATAAGGCCATGGACAGTGTCATGTATAAAGATTGCGTTTCCATTATCTGTGCTGGAGGTCCTTTGTGCTTTTATCTGATGTGCAATGTACAATAGATAACTGTGATCTCAAATGTGGCAGATGTATCTAATAACCCAGAGTTGCTGAAGAAGTTGGTTGCAGTGCTGCAAGATGGTGAAGATTTTGATTGCCCTATATGCATTTCTCCATGTACTGATCTCATAATCACTTGTTGTGCTCACATCTATTGCCGAGCCTGTATTCTCAAGACTCTACAGAATTCGAAAAAGAACTGTCCCCTTTGTCGCCGTCCTTTGACCGAGTCTGACCTATTCTCTGCTCCAACGGAATCATCTGAAAGTGGCAAAGTGGAAAATTGTTCCGAATCTGTTTCTTCTGCCAAAGTTTCTGCTCTTTTGAAACTCCTCCTTGCAGCAAAGGACCAAAAATTGACTTCAAAATCAGTCGTGTATTCCCAATTTAGAAGAATGCTATTACTCTTGGAAGAGCCACTTAGAGCGGCTGGTTTTAAGATATTGCGCCTGGACGGTTCGATGAACGCAAAAAGGAGAGCACGAGTGATTGAAGAGTTTGGAGCGCATGAGCAAAGTACAGCCACCGTGTTGCTCGCCAGCCTCAAGGCTTCTGGTGCTGGTATAAATCTGACAGCTGCATCGACGGTTTATCTGCTAGAACCGTGGTGGAATCCTGCAGTTGAGGAACAAGCCATGGATCGAGTTCACAGGATCGGGCAAAAGGAGGATGTAAAGATTGTAAGGTTGATAGCACGTAACAGTATCGAAGAGAGGATATTGGAGTTACAGGAGAGGAAGAAGAAATTGGCAAGGGAAGCATTCGGGAAGAGGGTTTCGAAAGATCGAAGCGAGATTGGGTTGGACGATTTTCGTGCGCTCATGTCCTTGTGAAGACATGGAGAAGTAGTTGTGCATACTTTTTTGTAAGTTTCTCAACAAGTAAACTTTTGTTTGCTTACTTTTGGCTATTTTCAATGTTGGTGGGCGAATTTCAGGTAGAATGCTGTAGCCAGCTTCGATTGTCCTGAAAATTTTTGTGTAAATTCTAGTCCAGACATGTTTATGTACTTAAACTCAGTTTGCCAAAAGCATGAACTGTTTTTTACATGCTTGAGCACGAGATGTTGGAGGACTAATGACACTTATCATTCCGGGTGCCAGATGCAACTGCTCTTGTTGCAAATGTTGCCACCAAGTCTATTGTTTTGTTGGATATCGCCTCTGGACTTCAATCTTCTAATTTAGATTGTAATTTTAGTTTCATCTGTGCAAAATCTGTGGAGTCATAATAGAAAGGTTTTGTTGGATATCACCTCTGGACTTCAAAGTGGAGCTGTAACAGAAAGCTAGGATCTAGTTCAACTCTTTTTGTGAAACTAGAGAGGAGCTCTGAACTTGTGTTTGTATCTGAGTGAAATCAAATGAGGGGATCTCTATCTATACAAGGATCCTTGATCTCTAACCCAATCTAACGGTAGAGATTGACGGTAGAGATCAATGAGAAGTCTTTAAAATACAAGTATATTTCTCATTTTATCCCTGAAAAATACTCTTGATTGCCTTTGTATACATTTCCCATATTGACGTCAAGAATGATCTAGAGTACTCAAGAAAAGTCCTTAGAAGCTTCAAGGTTCACCTGGTTAACTTGGAGAATTCCTTGCAACATTATGCCTCATTTATCGGCTTGAGAGTAGTTCTATTTTTGTGTGGATTAAGTGAAAATCTTTTTTTCAGAATAGTTCAGTCTTCTAACCTGAGAACCATTACTTCACGAAATCGACTTGCCTTTTCCATTTCCTGGTTCTGTGAAGGGAACAATAAGTGAAGAAAAGCGGACAGTGTTTAACATGCCGGTTTCTCTTGTATCTCCCGAAGAAGTAAAAGGATCAGGTGAGGGGAATGGCGGAGCTGCCTATAAACTCCACAGAAGGAAATTTTGTAAAAGCCGAAGAGTTAACTTCCCATTGGAGAGCCGTTAGTGAGGGACTCCTGAAGGAGCCATTTCGGAACGAGATATTTGATGATCCTTTTCACTCGCCGACTCGAAAGTATGAAGAGTCATCCATTTTCGAGTTTGTTAAAGGCAGCATCATGTTTGCGCTGCTCCAACGGACTGCTAGTTATCGAATTTTACAAGTGGATTGATTTAGGCAATGAACTTTCTAACCCGATATTCAACAGAGTTCAAAATGATTCAATGATTGGTCTATCCATTACTATTGAGATAAATGTTGGATAATCTTCAAGATGAAAACTCCAAGAACATGGTACAATTTTAGCCGATATCAATCTCGAGGGATTGTAATGAAAGAAGGGCAAGTTGACTCGACAAGGAGAATCAAAACAAAAGACGACAAGTGCATTAAGTAACTTAATTAGAGCAGCAAATAGTTATCTAGAATATCCAAGTTTCTCCCATTGCACTTTTGACATGATCAAAACCCTCAATTCAAGTGTTTCATATGCTGTAAGTTTAACAAGCATCAGGGTTTGAACTTTGGAGCTACATAATCTATTTCATCGCACCGACAATATATAAGTCATAGCGAATTCAATGACATCACGTGAGAACTGATTCAATCTTTTTACTTTTTTTTTTTCTTGTTTTCATTTGAGTACTATTTCAACCTTGGCATCACACCTGCACTTTTGATAGTGATACATCTGCACAAAAAGAACTTACCAATCTCACGAAACCAAGTCGAAGCCATGCTTCAACGTTAGACTGTCAGAAGCAGGGGGAGGTAGTGAATCTCGCATTCCCAAGGTAAAGCTCCTTGCTTAATGAACTCCTGATCCAGATTCAGATGTCATTGCCTAGAGGTCTATACACCTTTTAATTTAACCCATTCAACCACTGGAAGCTTACACAAGGAACGGCGATCCCAGGAATAATATTGAATTTACTTATAATCTCCCAAGAGAAAGCTGATTATAATTATGTTATTGCGCCATATCAGAAGGTTACAAGGATAAGAGAGGAAAACAGGGCAGCAAAACAAAAGCAACACGTTGCTCAATCTTAATGAAGGGTGTATTTTATGGCTTCTTCGGTGCTGAGGAACGCAGGTAGCTGAGGAGAGTAGTCGAATAGTTAACCAGCATATCTCTAGGTGGAACGCATTCTTTAATCAGTGGAATTTCGATGAAGTTTTGTGCCCATTCATGAAGGGATGGGAACCTCTCAGCATCAAGAATTTTAATGCCTCCAGTTTCTTCTATGACGCCAAGCCAATGCGGGATCCAACCAACTACAAGATCCAAATAGCCTATCTTGTCTCCCGCGAAGAACTTCTTCCCTTTGATCTGCTTCTCTAGATACCCAAACGACTCTAATGCAGTCTCCATTGCTTTCTCCTTTTCCAGCGTATCAGCATGACATGCTGCTCCCCAAGTTCCAAAGACACACTGTTCTCAGTGACATGGGAAAAAAAGAACAAGCAAGCTTGTCATCAAGAAGAATAATTTGATTCGATGGGCATTTATTCTGCGGTAGCCAAAAACATGCATGATATAAAGTCTCTGTTTCTGAAGGATGTGAATTATATATTTGGGTGCCAAAAGAAAATCTAACCTATAAGACAGACAAGAAGAGTTATTAAGAGGATTTAATAACATTAACTCTGAGAACATGGGTAAGCATCCCCTTGGCAAAGCCAGCTCTATGGTTGATTTTCTACATCGATTTAAATTAAGGGCTCGTTCTTTTCAATGCAATTTTCTCAGTTGCAGACACGGTATCAGAAAACCTTTTCATGGAGAAAAATATGTAAGATTGCATTTTCCGTTGTCCAGCATAAAAAAGCAAGAAAACCGATTCCAGAGAGCTCCATCCATATTCCGTATCAATTCTGCCATAGTTTGCCATTCAGGAGCTGGCATTTAGCTTTGATATGTGCTGTGTATCCATAGATGGAATCTGGGGATTCAAGAAAAGCAAGTATGGCACTCCAACATCGCGCCTTTACCTTAATATGGTTCTCCTCCATATTCTTGTCTCAGAGCAAACTGCAAAAACAACACAGACGAAAAAACAAAAACCAGGGGAAAAAGTCGAAAGAGTCACCTTGTCGTCAGCAAACTGAGCCCAGAAACGAGCTTGAGCTCTCTCATAAGCGTCTTGAGGCAACAACGGATAAAGATCACCTCCCTTCCACTTCTCATCAATGTACTCCAGAATCACTTTCGACTCTGCAACCGCGACCCCATCGTCCAACAGCACCGGGACCTTCTTGTGCACTGGGTTTGACTTCAAAAGCAATTCGCTCTTCCCCTTGTCCCAGTCTTCAACAGTGAGCTCGTACTCGAGGCCCTTCAGTTTTAGAGCCCACTCGATTCTCGTGCAGAACAAGCTCGTCGCAGAGACTATGATCTTTAATTTAGCCATGATCGTGCTTTCTTGTTTTGAGCGGTGTAATCGAGTTGGGATCTCTCGTGTATAAATAAATATGAGACGTGTTCTTGAAAACGACCGCCCTGTTTAGTCTTATGCTGCTGTAATATTTTAAGTTTGATCAAGTCAAAAAAAAAAATAAAGAAAAGAAAAATTGAAAAGTCAAAGAAAGGAAGTGGACGTTCAGCAATATATGGTCGAGATGCGCGCCAGAAAGGGGAAAAGAAAGAGAGGAGAGAAAAGAGATAGAGAAAGAAGAAGAGTTGGAGGTTAGGTAGCCGTGAAGTTTGATTTCAAGTTGTTGAGCTATGCAATTTCACGGAAATGATGGTTTAAGGTGTCGTGGCTGTGGGTTTTGACATAAATCGTTTTGGCGCAACGGTTTGGTTGAAGTGAGAATTTTAAAATTTCACATTTAAGTTCTGCATTACAAATGGCTTGAATTATCACTTCGGGTGAGCAATTTAGCATTTATGCATACTTAAGCCATTTTATAGTTGAGGTAGTGTTTTCCTTTATTTTAATATCGATTCTTATTGAATTGCTAGGATTATGAAATCATTGGCTCATTTTGCTTAGCGTTCTTTGGTTTTGGGCATTCCAAGTAAGTGGTACTTCTTTGAGTTGTAAAACTCATATTCTTAAAATAATATGGCTCGGTCATAGAGGTCTCGTTTTTCGAGATCAGATTCGATTTGCTGCTTGATCTCTCAATCTCAAATACCCTCGAATTGTAATCCTTCATGGATGACATATCAGAGTCTATGCCACCGTGCATAAAGAATGCAGGTCTCGAGGGCGCTTGGAGAGTGACTGAGTGGCTGTTAAGCATGAGAAGGACCGATGCCATTGTTGGCCGGCGAGCCACATTTTCTTGGACACATAGTAGACCAATGTGGATGCACCTCTCAATTTCGATACTCGAACCAGAAGTTATAGGGGGATCGATAATGTTTGATATTGATCCTTCCTTCCAATTCTTCCAAACCTAGAAACATTTGACATCAGGCAAATTGATCTCTAGAATATTATCCGAAATGAGAAGGTATGTTCTTATACTCACATAGCTTATAAGGACCTTTGAGTCATCGCCCATACGAAAAAGATTGTTACTCTGACCACTGACAATCTCCAAAACCAACACTTTGAAACTAAACACATCTAACTTGACTGAGAAGTTTTCGTGCATCACATACTCTAGTGCCATATATCCATTGTGCATCACAATAAGTCCATTATATTAGCTCTATAGTATGCCTTTGTTCTTTTAGTAAGCATTAACTCTAGGATGTTGATTTACTAGGTCCCCACAATTCGGTTTGTCTCGGCTTGAGTTTGGTTGAAATCGAATAGCCTCACCATACCAAAATCCGATATCTTAGGATTCATATCCGAGTCCGATAAAATGTTACTGGCTTTGAGGTCTCGATGGATGATATGAAATCGAGAGTCTTCATGTAGGTAAAGCAACCCTCGAGCGACACCCATTATTATCTTGTGACGCTTATCCCAATAGAGATTTGCACGCTTCACAGGATCTACATTTTGACAAAATCACATTCCATAAGATGTCCCTTATCCAATTCATGAGGATCTAATTTCATGAATGAAATCCAAGAAACGTACCGATTATGATCTGATCAAGGCTTGAATTGGGCAGAAATTCGTAAATGAGAAGTCATTCGACTCCTTCTAGACAAAAACCTAAGAGCCTAACTAAGTTCCTATGTTGTAGCCTAGCTAGTAACATGACCTCGTTCTTGAATTCTACTTCACCTTGGCTGGAATTACAGGACAGTCGTTTCACCGCGATGTCCAGTCTGTTGGAGAGCTGGCCCTAAATTTTCATCAAAGGAGGTCCTTGTGAGTATTGATTGGTACATTGAAGCATTTCAAAGAGAATCAGATTGATGTCATCTGTGACCATTTTGTTGCTTAAATTTTGAATACAAGAGACTAGAGGATGCTTTGTTAATTATTAACATGTAAACAGCACCAAAACCGCCTTGTCCAAGCTTTCGGGAATTAGAGAAGTTATCCATTGTTGCTCTAGTAGTGCCGAAATCAAATTGGAGTGACTCCACCGTGCTAATTTCATCCTCAACTTCACCTAGAGAGAGCATCATTTTCTTTTCATGGTTTTCTTAATAAAAGTTTCACAAACTTTTAGCATATATAACTGCACCAGCATTCAACTTGCTATTTTGGCCTACATAATCAGCCAATGGTAACTATGGACAATGAGAAATGTGTACATGGACATGTACGAGCAGTACGCATGAAAGGTAAAGATGGAAGTATCAATTCCATGTTTCGAAATTCTCAACCCGTGCAGCTCTTGCTATTTTTCTGGTGCAAACGCCGTAGTAATTGGTCAACTTCATTATTTTCGTGATCTTTTTAACCTCCTATCTGTTGATGTTCAAATGCCAAAATGCAAAAACTCACCTTCAACTTTTTCTCTGCGCTGCTGCTTCTTCCTTTTCTCTATCAAGAGTATGAGAATGCCGATAACAAGTCCTGCAGAAAAACTTGTGGCGGCCGCAATGATCACGGTCCTCGTCGAATTGCCCTTTCCACCTGCAAGAGCAATTTTTGATCATTGCTCACTGATTACTAAGTAATACACTGGAGAAATTATTAGAGCGGCAATCTGAATGCGGAAACGAAACGCATGTTGCAAACATATACCAAGAAGACAGTACGCACCACAGGTTACGATGTGAAATATACATCACGCCATTCTTCGATAACTCAAGGTAAAGTTATTCGGATTTTTTGATTTTGTCAAGCAAAGATTCTTTCACTGTTAAAAAAAACTTTCTGCGTTGATGTGAAACATCAAATTGGTGGTGACTGAATGATGAGAAGCAACGAACATCTGCTATTATTAAATTAAATATCTCATGTGACAGCTTGAGAGCTATGAATGTCATAAGTTGTGATTCCATGAAGTGACTAGGATAGTTGACTATTGGCCATGTGAATGCGTTAAAGATAAAGACATGGACTCATACCCACTTTTGCTGAATAAATGGACCGAACCATACCTTCTATTTAGCAAAAAAGCAAATATCTAACACGGACAAACAATATTGTGTGGTCTATAGATCATATATCGATCCAAAAAGAAATTGCATGGTAAATAGAGGGGAGAAGTGCCAAAAAGTCCTAAACCTTTTTGCCTTTGTGCCGAATTAGTCCTAAACCTTTTTTTGGTGCCGATTCGAGCCCTAAACCTTTTTATGTTGTGCCAATTCAGTCCTAAACCTTTTATGTTGTGCCGATTCAGTCCTTTCCGGCCAAAATTGGCCGGATTTTGCTGACTGGACGCCGGCCGGCGCGTGGACAACTTTTAATAATATTTTAATATTTTAATATTTTTTTTTTTTTTTTTTTTTTATTTTTATTTTTTATTTTTATTTTTTTGGTCTTTTTTCCTCCGGCCGGTCACCGAGGTCCGGCGACCGGCCAGAGCCGAAGGCCGGCGAGGGCGAGGCCGACCTCGCCGGCCACCTCGCGGGCAAGGCCGACCTCGCCGGCCATGGGCGAGGGCCTCGCCGCCCCCATGGCCGGCGAGGCTCGACCTCGCCGATCCGGCCATGGGCGAGGCTTGCCCTCGCCGGATCTGGCGAGGTCGAGCCTCGCCGGCCATGGGCGAGGCTCGACCTCGCCCGGATCCGGCGAGGCGAGCCTCGCCCATGGCCGGCGAGGCTCGACCTCGCCCGTCCGGCGAGGGCAAGCCTCGCCCATGGCCGGATCCGGCGAGGTCGAGCCTCGCCGGCCATGGGCGAGGCTCGACCTCGCCGATCCGGCGAGGGGGAGCCTCGCCCATGGCGGCGAGGCTCGACCTCGCCGATCCCGCCATGGGCGAGGCTTGCCCTCGCCGGATCCGGCGAGGTCGAGCCTCGCCGGCCATGGGCGAGGCTCGCCTCGCCGGATCCGGCGAGGTCGAGCCTCGCCCATGGCGGCGAGGCTCGACCTCGCCCGAGATCCGGCGAGGGCAAGCCTCGCCCATGGCCGGATCTCGGCGAGGTCGAGCCTCGCCGGCCATGGGCGAGGCTTGCCCTCGCCGGCCATGGGCGAGCGAGGCCCTCGCCCATGGCCGGCGAGGTCGGCCTTGCCCGCGAGGTGGCCGGCGAGGTCGGCCTCGCCCTCGCCGGCCTTCGGCTCGGCCGGTCGCCGGACCTCGGTGACTCCGCCGGAGGAAAAAGACAAAAAAAAAAAAATAAAAATAGAAATAAAAAAAAAAAAAATAAAAAATAAAATATTATTAAAATATTATTAAAATATTATTAAAAGTTGTCCACGTCGCGCGATCAGGGCCACGTCGGCCGGCCGGCGTCAGTCAGCAAAATCCGGCAAAATTGGCCGGAAAGGACCGAATCGGCACCACATAAAAAGGTTTAGGACCGAATCGGCACCAAAAAAAGGTTTAGGACTAATTCGGCACAAAGGCAAAAGGTTTAGGACTTTTTGGCACTTCTCCCAGTAAAGAGAGCATGTAGATTTAGATCATTTGAACGATTAACGGTGTGAATCTCAAGTGGAATCCACAAAATTGATAATTCAGATTATCATAATCCACTTGGATTGTACAAAAAGAAAAACACAAACCCCGTGTACCTAACTCCAAAACAAGAGCCAATGTACCTGGTGGTGGAGGCGGTGGTGAAGGCAATTGCGGAAGTGGCTTGCCGATGGGGTTGAGGAACCGATAATTGGTCTCATACCGGAACTGGCAACTCGGCGCCATGTAATTCACTCCTATCCTCCCGGCACAGCAGACCGTGAGCCTCCCGATGACTTTCACCGGGCAGTCAATGCATCACTGCTCCGTCAAGTCCGGTGTGCACTGCACCATTGCATAGATCACGTCGAACCCTGCTGAGGTGTTCCCTGCCGCATACTTCCTTAGTGAGCCGCCGCCCGCGGCCTCGCTCTGCAGCCTATCCAGCAGCGTCCTCAGTTCCACATTGTACTTGTCTGGGCTCGAGACGTTTTGCAAGTTGTACAAACGGGTAGTCGGGGTCAACCACAACTTCACCAAAGATTGAGGCGTTTTTGTACCGAAGGATGCAGTTCCCACTGTAGAGAATTGGCTCTTGTTGCTAAAATATGGTTTCGAATAGGTAGAACAATGAAGACAGGATCAACGGGTCAATGGATAAGTCAACGATCAATGGTCAACGGTCAACAGTCGCGGGTCGATGGAGACTGGGTCGAGCCAGCCGGGTTAGGTCGAATAGGTCAAGTCGGGTCAAATCGACCAACCTTGCTGGGTGATGTCATCGTGACGTCATCGGCACGTGCCCGGCACGTGCATGGGCAACCGCCGGCTAACGTCAGCTAGTGCGTGTGTGCATGCGCCTGCGGTTTGCCCCACACATGCGTGCGTTGCACGTGCCTGGGAACCACCTCGGTGCGTGCAACGCACGTGGCGACATGTTTGGTGGCCCCCGTCGGTGGGCCACCCGTTTTTTCTCGTCTTGATGAGAACTACGACCCTGCACTTTCAGAAACGAGTTTCAATTTACGAAAAATCAAAAAATAGAGGGGAACGGTATGAGTGTCGGGATTTTCGTCCCCAAGTGACCGATGGCGGCAATTCACGAAATTTCAACCAAAAGAAATTTATAAACATCAACACTAATAGGGAAACATGAACTACATAGCTTTGATACCAATGTTGGGAAACAAATTCCCAAAATACGATCCGATACTCAATTGAACACCGAAAAACGAACGCGGAAAACAAGCCTAGAAACATGTTACACCGATCATAAGGTATATTATAGAGTCGAACATACCTTGTCTTTCACATTTTAAATATTGTTGTTATAGGTTGAAGAGAAATTCTGATACTGTTCTTCCAAGAAGCGTATTGTGTTTTTGAGGAGAAACTGAGAGAGCATAAAAACCAAGAGAACGTGTTTTCTCTTGTTTTTAGATTACGTAACTTCTAAAATAACCAACTGCTCAGATTTTCCCCTTTATTCTTTTATCTACAATAACTACATCTTCTTCTATGGGCCCTTCATTTAAGGGCCAGTTTTTTTTAGCCCAACATGGGCGGACGGGCCTAAGTAAGCTCATCATCACATAAGAAAAACCATCATATCACTAGGCATAGAAGAGAGGACAAGCTCACGGTTTTTGGCGTAGGTGCTGGCGGCCATGAAGTTGCCGGTGTCGTAGCAGTATTTAGCGTTTGAGAGGTCGAACGTTAGGATGAGAAGATAGAGAAGGACAAGAAGGAAGGACGAAGAAGAAAAAGAAAAGGAGGGATTGAAGGAGGCTATGCAGACATGGTGGATGCTGGCTGCTTCAGCTCCATTGTTGAAGATGAGACGTATGAGCCGTCCTCTGTGGAGGTCATGGTTGGTTTTTTCTAGTGCCTGGAGCCAAAAAAAAAAAAAAAAAAGTGGTTGATAGAGATTGAAGTAGATGAGAACAATAAAGGAAGAAGACCATTTGAAGATCTTCAACTTTCATTGGTAGATTTTTCCCTATACAGGGTACGGTCCATGTCAAAGCTCGTTTCGTGATCAAGAAACTAGGCCGACGATGGCCGCTTCGATGACGCGGGATACTATTCCACAAACGCGAGGTCACTCTCACGGAGGCCAAAGTTGGTCGTAGGAGCAACGCGTGGATCTAGCTTTACGCGGATGAGTTTGGAACTTTGGCACTTGTAGTCGGGGCTACCAGAATGCAATTAATTTGCTTTGCCAGACCACGTGAAGAAATGATTTGATAGGACCACGTAATGCATTATAAGCAAAGAATCCAAGCTATGATAAATCGCTCATATATAAAGGAGTTACATATTCTTAAATTCTCTCTCTAAATAATTTTTTTTTATTTGGAAAACAAAATAATTATCTCATGGCCATAGCGTTAAATGAATTACATGTACAAGAGGTAGCTTCACTGATATTTATTATATTAATTAGTACATCTAGCATTACTCTTTCTCAACGATTAACTTGAAACGTTCAATGAGTTTAGAGAACTTTTCAACTTATCACCTAACAACAAATGAAAAACGTTTTCTTTTATTAAATTAATATTCTCACTCTCGTACTAATCAAGATTTTGAATACTTGCCCATAAAATTATGTGGAAATTCAATTATAGGGATGAAAATATAACAAGTGCCATAACTCATGTACGATACTCATTAGAGTGCTATATCTTTTAATTGATTACAAGAATGCCATTACTCTCAAAAACATTCACTTGAATGCCGTACTTTTTAAATTCATTACTTAAGTGACATCTCATGTTGGATTTTTTACATTTATGGTGAACAGTTATCAAAAGTTATAGCATTAGAGTGAGGCTCATAAGTGAATGACTACTTACGCATGATTTGTTTTGTTGAATAAAATTTTTTTCTCCTCTTGAATTGTTAATAATTTTTCTTGTCACGTGAACTGTCATGCTCGCGTACGTAAGGCTCTATTTGTTTCGTGGAAAATGTGGCGTTTCTGGAAAATATTTTCCAGGAAAATTTAATTATTTTCCGGTGTTCGGATGAAATTTGAAAATGAAGAGGAAAATACTTTTCGCTATTCGGTAAGAAAAATATTTTCCTTCATATACTCTTCTTCATTTATTTTATTTTTTAAAATGGATATTTCATATTTTTAAAATTTTGATTTTTAATTATTTTTAATTTTTAAAACTTATTATTAATTTTTTTCATTTTTCATTTTTCTTTTCTTTGTTTTCCATCTTCTTCTTTTTTTGGCTGGTCGTCGGCCATAGTGATGGCCCACGTTCGGCCACCGGCAAGCCTCGAGCTCGCCGACGAGCACGAGGCTTGCCGCTCCCTAGATTAGCGAGCGCGAGCATCGAGCTCGAGGCTCGCCAGATCGATGAGTGCAAGCTTGAGATGGACGAGCTCAAGGTTTGCCTGGCGACGCCGACGACTACCAAGAAAGAAAAAAAAAAGAAAAGGAAAAAAAAAAAAAGAAATTAAAAATAATTCGAATTAAAAAAGAAAATAAGAAGAAGAAAGGAGAAAAGGAAGTGGAGATTTGTAGAGGTGTGAGATAAGAAAATCAAATGAGGAAAAATATTTTTTACTTTTCAAAAATAGAAAATATTTTCTCCTAATTTAGAAGATTTTTTTAAAACATTTTTTTTAAGGAATTCATTTTTCGTAAAATGAACATCGAAAATTCTAAAATATTTTCTCAAAAATTATTTTTTGCAAAATAAACGAAAGCTAAAACTACTGTCTTGGACATAATTGATTTGTCACAATCGTTCACCTTGACTTTTGCGATAAATCTTCGTCGAACCCAGTTTCATGAGCACTTTAATCACTTTGGTATGAAGGTTCAGAGAATGTCATAACCCATGCTAGAGATTGGGGTAGAAAAGGACAGCAACGAAAAGTACATGGTGGAATATTCAAAGTTGATCTTTTCTAACACAGGTTCCTATGGACCGCAGTGCTTTTGCGTGACATGACTGAACTGTGAGTGCTTCGTTTTCTTTACAGAATATTAAATTATGATGAAAAAAGTACAAAAAAATATTTTTGATGGTATGTCGATAATTTTTGAATTTTTATTATTTTGTGTTCTATTATTTTATATTTTTTATTATTTTTTCTTTTTTTTTTCCCTTCATTTTGATTGGTGAGGTGGCCCCGTCTAGATTTGACAAGAGCCACAACCCCCACAACCCTTACTAGTGGCTAGCGAGAGCTTGCCAACCATCACCCAATGGTCGGTGAGGATAGTTGGTGACCCTCGCTGACCAAAACGAAGAAAAAAATAGAAAGGAAAAATAAAAATGAAAAAAACAAGAAATTATAAAAAATTCAAAAAATTATCAAAGTATTATAAAAAATGTCTACATCAAAAAGTGCGTTATCAAAGTATTATTACCTAAATTAACTAGATGAATTAAATTACCACCTGTGGTGAACGGCTTTCCCGAATAAGTGTTATGATCCTTCCCCAGATGAGCGGTTCGAAACCCAAATGAAAGTTCACATTAATAACTGGGTCCTCCGCTAGCCACTCTCCAATTAACTAGATTAGATGAATTAAATTAGTACAAATATAAAATAGTTTATGACTAAATTAATTCAATTAAAAGGTTTAAGACTAAATTGACACAAATACATTAAATTTATTAATTTTTTGATACTTTTCCCAATTAAGTTATAAACATCCTATTGACACCTAATTTGTTTTTTTTAAATACATATTTAAAAAATAAAAAACGCGAGAGGGGCCGGGTCGGGCAGAATCTGACCTTGGCCCAACCCGCCCCTCCTCTCTTCCTCTCCTTCTCGCGCAGCCCGGCCCAGCCTCCCTCTCTCTTTGGCCCAGCCTGCTCCCCCTGGCTTGTCTTCTTCCTCCAAGCTGGCCTTCGCGCGCAGGACCTGCAAAAAGAAGAAAAAGAATGCAGCAACAAAAGACACAGGCAGAGGAGGCAGGGGGAGCGTTCGACTGGAGTTGGTGGTCTGGGGAAGCCACGCGCACCAGCCGGAGAGGAGAGGGATAAGGGGGGAGAGGACCATCTTCACCGAGACGATTTTCGCCTGGCCCAGAATCTTCTTCCATGCTTCAGAGAAGCGTCATTTCTAAGCATCCCAAAGGGAGAGCACGGCCTTTCCACAGAGCAGAGGAAGAAGCATCGCTCACCATCTTCAGGGTGCATTTTTCTAAGAAAAATAAGAGCATTTCACCACCTTAGGAGAGAAGGACGAGCGAGCCCCGACGTGTCGCCGCCCCATTGGCTTGCCAGCTCCCACTCTCTCCTCCGAAACTTCCTTAACGCGGTCTCTTTTTCTCCCGCTTCTGCCCCCTGCCCCTAGAAAGCGCGGCGGGGGATGGCACCTTGCGTAATAAGGGGCAAAGGCAAGGACGGGGGCCGAACATCCTCACGCGGAATATACGTAGTTTTAAAGCGCGGGGAGGGACAGGCAGAGCGGGAACGGAGATTGACTTTCCTTGGCGACGAAGTAAAATCAGCTCGCTCGCTCTCTCTCTCTGCTTCGTCTTCTCGCTTTCCCTGCTCTTTCCTTGGCGATCCTCGCGAAAGCTATGGGCCACGCCGGCGACACTGCCATCTATAAATATCCCTCCATTCTCTCTGTCTTTCCCGCGCTTTGTCATTTCGTCAGGGTTTTGAAGGGAAAACGAAGAGGCGTCTTCCTCTCTCTGTCTCTCTGTCTCTCTCTGCCTTCAGCTTCGTTTGTCGTTCGCTATGTCGGAGGCGGTCGTGGTGAATGAGAGGAAGGGTGGGAAGGAGGTGAGGAGTGTGGATGAGATTTTTAAGTTGGCCGACGAGATTGTCGGGAAGAAGGCGAAGATGGAGGCCCTGGAGCCGCCGGGAGGAGGTGATTAAGTCTGTAGGAGAGGTGATTAAGTCTGTACTGTTCCAACATCAGAAGGAGGGTTTGGGTTGGTTGGTTCATAGGGAGAATTCTGAGGAATTGCCTCCGTTTTGGGAGGAGAGAGATGGTGAGTATGTGAACGTGTTGACGAACTATCACACAGATAAGCGGCCGGAACCTCTGCGAGGTGGGATTTTCGCAGATGATATGGGGTTGGGTAAGACTCTGACATTACTTTCTTTGATTGCTTTTGATAAATTTAGTAGTTTTATAGCTGGGGATGGTGTCAATAGTGCTGGTGAACAATGTGCGGATGATGAGGTTCGATCTGAGTCGGCTAAGAGAAAGGGTAAGAGAGGTAGAATGAGTAAAGGGGTTTCTCAGTCGCAAAAGAAGCGTAAAACCCAAAAAACTGCTTCAACTAGTAATCGGAAGGCATCATCTTCAAGTCTAGATGAGACGCCTGATGTGCTGAGTACCCAATCGACTTTAGTCGTGTGCCCTCCATCTGTGTTTTCCACTTGGATTACACAGCTAAGCGAGCATACTATTCCTGGGAAGATGCAAGTATATATGTATTATGGAGACAGGACGAGAGATGCCGAGGAGCTTAAGAAATATGATGTTGTGTTAACCACCTATACCATATTGGCTACTGAGGAACCTTGGGAAGAATCTCCTATGAAAAAGATAGAGTGGTGGAGAGTCATTTTGGATGAAGCTCATTTGATTAAGAATGTGAATGCCCAACAAAGCCAAGCAGTCACTAAATTGAATGCTAAGAGGAGGTGGGTGGTAACTGGAACGCCTATTCAGAATGGTTCATTTGACTTGTTCTCTTTGATGTCATTTTTGCGGTTTGAGCCTTTTTTTATAAAGAGCTATTGGCAAAGTTTGATCCAGCATCCACTCAGCCAAGGGAATCAGACAGGGCTTTCCCGTCTGCAGGTAATTTTTTCGTGTCGATTATCTAACAATTTATGCATTGAAGAGAAAGATATATGTCCGATTTTGAGGATTAATATTGCAGCATGCCCACTTAGGAGGTTATGTTAAAAATGGAATTTTCTAGGCATAATATTTTGTTCAATAACGAGTCATCTGTGCTGCTTAGTTTTTATCTGATCTATTTAAGAAGTCTTAAAATGCTGCTTGAGATTATTAATACATGAGATACCGCAGTTATTTAAATGTGAGGGACAGAGAAAAGTGTGTAGTTTCTCCTTCTTCCATGTGATTCACTGATTAGTTGGAGAATTATAACAATCACTTTGACTTATAAAACCAGGATAAATGTTTTGATGATGATATTGCCTTGTTAGTTCATATCCAGCTTTTATTCTCATGTGCCTAATAGTTGTGACTGTTAATTTCTGTTCTTGTGTGAGCTGTGCTCTTTATGTGGTATTTTAATGTACTTTGCTCCATTTCAGGTTCTGATGGCCACCATTTCTCTACGAAGGACAAAGGACGAGGGTTTGATTGGATTACCCAAAAAAACAATCGAGACTTGTTATGTTGAACTTTCTCGTGAAGAACGTGAACTGTATGACCAGATGGAAAGAAAGGCCAAGAGTGCTGTCCAGGAATGCATCGATGGTGGTAGTTTGATGCGTAATTACACTACTGTGCTTGGTATAATTCTGAGACTTAGACAGATATGCATTAGCATGGCCTTGTGCCCTCCAGATCTGAAGTCGCTTCTTCCATCTGACGATATTGAAGGTATTGTGAAGTCTTAATGGATACTATGTGTCATTTTATACATGACTTGGTATATTATTTCACCATTGAGGAGAGAATTTTGCAAAGATTGTTTAAGTTAGTTTTGGTGGTTGAGCTGGTGTTGTGCACTTGTTGTCGTGGTAGTTTTTTGTGGTTTTACTTTGTAAACATTTGTCATGCAAAACTAGGTTTCAGTTGTTTGAACATTTGTGATTCTTGAATTTCCCCTAGTTTCCCACTAAGCCAAAATTGGGAAGAAAGAAAGAGTTGCTGTCATAATGCTTCTTCTAGTTCACTGTACAATCTGTTCATGAATCAGCATGTGTACTTAAATGTTCTCATGATTTACAGTCAAAAGGAAGTTTTGCCTCATTTGGGACATTAATTAGAGCGATGGCTATTATTGTTAGTAATTAAATTTTGAGTAAGACTCTTGGATGGCAAGGATGGGAGTTGGATAAGTTTTACTCCTGACCTGTGTACAGCTTGCTTGTGAAATAGTCAACCTGATCTAAAACTCTGGTCGGCTACACACATACGTGGGACTCAAATATGAAGTCAGTTTACCTCAACAGTATTAATTGGATTATCTGCTACATGCCAGTCAACCCACAGAAGCATTGCATGATAATTCTCCTTTCATTTTGGGTTTTTTTTAATAATAACTTGGAACTTTAATATGGCACGTGTTATCTGCAATCTGCCTACTACTCAGCTATCTAAATTTGCCTTGGGAGTTTTGACTAGATCTGAGGAAGTGTTTTCTTATGTTGAGTTTGAAGAACACACTTTGAAGACTTTATAGAACTTAAACTTTTGTTATCGATGGATATCCTTAAATTTGTATCTTTGGTTAATTATGCAACTGAATTTTCCTTTTTAATTAAATAATGCCATGGACAGTGTCATGTATTAAGATTGCGTTTCCATTATCTGACCTTGAAAGTTATGGAGGTCCATTGTGCTTTTATCTGATGTGCAATGTACAATAAATAACTGTGATCTCAACTGTGGCAGATGTATCTAATAACCCAGAGTTGCTGAAGAAGTTGGTTACAGTGCTGCAAGATGGTGAAGATTTTGATTGCCCAATGTGCATTTCTCCATGTACTTCAAAAAGGAACTGTCCCCTTTGTCGACGTCCTTTGACCGAGTCTGACCTATTCTCTGCTCCAACGGAATCATCTGAAAGTAGCAAAGTGGAAAATTGTTCCGAATCCATTTCTTCTGCCAAAGTTTCTGCTCTTTTGAAACTCCTCCTTGCAGCAAAGGACCAAAAATTGACTTCAAAATCAGTCGTGTTTTCCCAATTTAGAAGAATGCTATTACTCTTGGAAGAGCCACTTAGAGCAGCTGGCTTTAAGATCTTGCGCCTGGACGGGTCGATGAACGCTAAAAAAAGATCACAAGTGATTGAAGATTTTGGAGCACACGAGCAAAGTACAGCCACCGTGTTGCTTGCCAGCCTCAAGGCTTCTGGTGCTGGTATAAATCTGACAGCTGCATCGACGGTTTATCTGCTAGAACCATGGTGGAACCCTGCAGTCGAGGAACAAGCCATGGATCGAGTTCACAGGATCGGGCAAAAGGAGGATGTGAAGATTGTAAGGTTGATAGCACATAACAGTATCGAAGAGAGGATATTGGAGTTACAGGAGAGGAAGAAGAAATTGGCAAGGGAAGCTTTCAGGAAGAGGGCTTCGAAAGATCGAAGCGAGATTGGGTTGGATGGTCTTCGTGCGCTCATGTCCTTGTGAAGACATGGAGGAGTAGTTGTGCATACGTTTTTGTAAGTTTCTCACAAGTAAATTTTTGTTTGCTATTTTCAATGTTGGTGGGCGTATTTCAGGTAGAATGCTGTAGCTAGCTTTGATTGTCCTGAAAATTTTTGTGTAAATTCTAGCCCAGACATGGTTATGTAGTTAAACTCAGTTGGCCAAAAGCATGAACTGTTTTTTACATGCTTGAGCACAAGATGCTGTTGAAGGACTAATGGTACTTATCATTCTGCATGCCCAGATGCAACTGCTCTTGCTTGAGCACAAGATGTTGTTGGAGGACTAATAGCACTTATCATTCCGGGTGCCCAGATGCAACTGCTCTTGTTGCAAATGTTGCCACCAACTCTATTGTTTTGTTGGATATCGCCTCTAGACTTCAATCTTCTAATTTAGATTCTAGTTTTAGTTTCATCTGCGCAAAATCTGTACTCTAATTTAGATTGTAGTTTTAGTTTCATCTGTGCGAAATCTGTAGAGCTTTGTTGGACATGACTTCAAAGTGGAGTTTTAACAGAAAGCTAGAATCTAGTTCAACTCTATTTGTGAAAAGAAGCTCTGAACTTAGGTTTGTATCTGAGTGAAATCAAATGAGGGGATCTCTATTTACACAAGGATCCTTGATCCCTAACCTAATCTAACGGTAGAGATCAATGAGAAGTCTCTAGAATACAAGTATATTTCTCATTTTACTCCTGAAAAATACTCTTGATTGCCTTTGTATACATTTTCCATATTGACGTCAAGAATGATCTAGAGTACTCAAGAAAGGTCCTTAGAAGCTTCAAGGTTCACCTGGTTAACTTGGAGAATTCCTTGCAACATTATACCTCATTTATCGGCTTGAGAGTAGTTCTATTTTTTTGTGGATTAAGTGAAAATCTTTCTTTTCAGAATAGTTCAGTCTTCTAACCTGAGAGCCATTACTTCAGAAATCGACTTGCCTTTTCCATTTCCCGGTTCTGTGAAGGGAACAATAAGTGAAGAAAAGTGAACAGAGTTTAACATGCCGGTATATTTTGTATCTCCTGAAGAAGTAAAAGGATCAGGGAGGGGAATGGTGGAGCTGCCTATAAACTCCACAGAGGGAAATTTTTCAAAAGCCGAAGAGTCAACTTCCCACTGGAGAGCCGTTAGTGAGGGACTCCTGAAGGAGCCATTTCGGAACGAGATATTTGACGCTCCTTTTCACTTGCCGACTCGAAAGTGTGAAGAGTCATCCATTTTCGAGTTTGTTGAAGGCAGCATCATGTTTGTGTTGCTCGAACGGACTGCTAGTTATCGAATTTTACAGGCATTTTGATTTAGGCAGGCGAGCTTTCTAACCCAATATTCAACAGAGTTCATAATGATTCAATGATTGGTCGATCCATTATTATTGAGATAAATGTTGGATAATCTTCAAGATGAAAACTCCAAGAACATGGTACAATTTCAGCCGATATCAATCTCGAGGGATTGTAATGAAAGAAGGGCAAGTTGGCTCGACAGGAGAATCAAAACAATAGACAACAAGTGCATTAAGTAATTTAATTAGAGCAGCAAATAGTTATCTAGAATATCCAAGTATCTCCCATTGCACTTTGACATGATCAAAACCCTCAATTCAAGTGCTTTATATGCTGCAAGTTTAACAAGCATCAGGGTTTGAACTTTGGAGCTACATAATCTATTTTATCGCACCAACAATATATAAGTCATAGCGAATTCAATGACATCACGTGAGAACTGATTCAATCTTTTTACTTTTTTTTTTTCTTGTTTTCGTTTGAGTACTATTTCAACCTTGGCATCACACCTGCACTTTTGATAGTGATACATGTGCACAAAAAGAACTTACCAATCTCACGAAACCAAGTCGAAGCCATGCTTCAACGTTAGACTGTCAGAAGCAGGGGGAGGTAGTGAATCTCGCATTCCCAAGGTAAAGCTCCTTGGTTAATGAACTCCTGATCCAGATTCAGATGTCATTGCCTAGAGGTCTATACACCTTTTAATTTAACCCATTCAGCCACTGGAAGCTTACACAAGGAACGGTGATCCCAGGAATAATATTGAATTTACTTATAATCTCCCAAGAGAAAGCTGATTATAATTATGTTATTGCTCCATATTAGAAGGTTACAAGTATAAGAGAGGAAAACAGGGCAGAAAAACAAGAGCAACACGTTGCTCAATCTTAATAAAGGGTGTATTTTATGGCTTGTTCGGTGCTGAGGAACGCAGGTAGCTGAGGAGAGTAGTCGAATAGTTAACCAGCACATCTCTAGGTGGAACGCATTCTTTAGTCAGTGGAATTTCGATGAAGTTTTGTGCCCATTCATGAAGGGATGGGAACCTCTCAGCATCAAGAATCTTAATGCCTCCAGTTTCTTCAATGACGCCAAGCCAATGCGGGATCCAACCAACCACAAGATCCAAATAGCCTATCTTGTCTCCCGCGAAGAACTTCTTCCCTTTGATCTGCTTCTCTAGATACCCAAACGACTCTAATGTACTCTCCACTGCCTTATCCTTTTCCGGCGTATCAGCATGACATGCTGCTCCCCAAGTTCCAAAGACACACTGTTCTCAGTGACATGGAAGAAGAAGAACAAGCAAGCTTGTCATCAAGAAGAATTATTTGATTCGATGGACATTTATTCTGCTGCAGCCAAAAACATGCATGATATAAAGTCTCTGTTTCTGAAGGATGTGAATTATATATTTGGGTGCCAGAAGAAAATCTAACCTATAAGGCAGACAAGAAGAGTTATTAAGAGGATTTAATAACATTAACTGAGTGCATGGGTAAGCATCCCCTTGGCAAAGCCAGCTCTATGGTTGATTTTCTACATTAACTTAAATTAAGGGCTCGCTCTTTTCAGTGCAATTTTCTCAGTTGCAGACACGGTATCAGAAAACCATTTCATGGAGAAAAATTTGTAAGATTGCATTTTCCGTTGTCCAGCATATAAAAGCAAGAAAATCGATTCCAGCATATATATATAATATCGAATGGTGAAAAGTTGTGATTTTGTTATTAAACCTGAGTTGTGAGATGGTTCTAGTTTTGGTTGTGGAATTACTGAAGTTTGAGATTGATGGATTATGTTCAGTATCTTTGTGAACCTATTGAGACATTTGTGGATATGTGCTTACCAGTCTGAGATATCCTTATAGTCCGAGCCACCGACTATTGAGGCATTTTTGGTATTGAAGATTTGTTAAATTCTGGATTTGGCAAAAGTGAGTTAGGTTTGTATTTTAAATGTGCATAGTGATTGTTCATTTTGGTCGTGGTAGCTCATTCCTTCCATCTTACTTGTTATTAAGGTTCTTTAGTGAACCACAAGTAGTGCAAGAGCATTTTTCATGGGGACTATTGGGAGTTGATTGTTGAGTTTGATTTGAGGTTGTGTCCTTTGGGAGTTGATCCTTGAGTTTGATTTGAGGTTGCATCTTTTGGGAGGAAGGATGGCTGTGTCATTCCCCCAAATCTGGTGGGAATTAGGGTGTGACAAGAGATTTGTCATCAATGAAACTAGAGAGAAGCTCTGAATTTGTGTTTGTATTTCTGAGTGAATCCAGATGAAGGGATCTCTATTTATACAAGAAAAGATCCTTAGAAACTTCAAGATTCACCCGGTTAACTTGGAGAATTCATTGCAACATTTTGCCGTGAAAACTGGATCGTTACACATAAACATACCTCATTGGTTGGCTTCAGAATTGTTCTATGTTTTTTTTGTGGGCAGGGGAAAATCTTTCTTTCCGGAATAGTCCGGTCTTCTAACCTGAGAACCATTACTGCACGAAACTGACTTGCCTTTTGCATTTCCTGGTCGTGTGAAGGGAACAAAAAGTGATGAAGAGTGGACAGAGTTTAACATGCCGGTGTATTTTGCATCTCCTGCAGAAGTACAAGGATCAAGGAGGGGAATGGTTCCTTTTGTGTGGAGAAAATGGTGAAGCTGCCTATAGACACCACAGAAGGAAATCCTGCAAGAGCCCAAGAGTTAACTTCGCATTGGAGAGCCGCTAGTGAGGGACTACTGAAAGAACAATTCAGGAACGAGATACTATGATCTTTTTTTACTCGCTGACTCAAAAGCACGAAGAGTCATCCATTTTCGAGCTTGTGAAAGGCAGCATCATGTTTGTGTAGCTCCAACGGACGGTTAGTTACTGAATTTTGCAAGCAGATTGATTTAAGCAGGTGAACATTCTAACCCAATATTCAACAGAGTTCATAATGATTCGATGATTGGTCTATCCATTATCATTGAGATAAAGGTTGGATAATCTTCAAGATGAAATCTCCAAGAACATGGTACAGTTTTAGCTGATATCAATATCAACGGATTGTAATGAAAGGAGGGCAGGTTGGTTTGACATGGAGAATCAAAACAAAAGACGAGAAGTGCTTCACTTACTTAGAGCAGCAAATAGTTATCTAGGATATCTAAGTGTCTCCCCGTTGCACTTTGACATGAACAAAAACCCTCAATTCAAGTGCTTTATATGCTGTAAGTTTGGCAAGCATCTGAGTTTGAACATTGGAGCCACATAATCTATTTCATTGCATCGACAATCTTTAAGTCATAGCAAATTCAATGACACCACACGAGAATTGATTCAATCTTTTTTTTCGTTCAAGTACTAATTCAACCTTGCATCACACCAGGACTTTTGATAGTGATACATCTGCACAAAATGAACTTACCAATCTTACGAAACCAAGTCGAAGCCATGGCTTCAATGTTAGACCGTCAGAAGCAGGGAGAGTTAGTGCATTTCCAAGGTAAAGCTCCTTGCTTGATGAACTCCTTATCCAGAGTTAGATGTCTTTGCCTAGAGGTCTATACACCTTTTAATTCAAACCCATTCAATCACTGGAAGCTTACACAAGGAACGGTGATCATAGGAATAATATTGATTTATTTATAATCTCCCAAGAGAAAGATGATCATAAGCATATTATTGCACCATATCAGAAGGTTACAAGTATAACAGAGGAAACCAGGGGAGAAAAACACAAGCAACGCATTCCTCAATCTAAACGAAGGGTTTATTCTATGGCTTGTTCGGTTTTAAGGAACGCATGGAGCTCAGGCGACGAATATAATGGTTAACCAGCACATCTCTTGGTGGAAGACATTCCTTAATCAGCGGAATTTCGATGAAGTTTTGTGCCCACTCATGAAGGGATGGGAACCTCTCGGCATCAAATATCTTGATGCCCCCTGTTTCTTCCATGACGCTGAGCCAATGCGGGATCCAACCAGCCACAAGATCCAAATAGCCCATCTTGTCTCCCGCAAAAAACTTCTTGCCTTCAATCTGCTTCTCAAGATAAGTGAAAGACTCTAATACAGTCCCCACTGCTTTCTCCTTTTCCTCCGCGTCTTCGGCCAGACAAGCTTCAAAAGCACCGAAGACACACTGTTCACAGTGACATGCATAAGCAAGTTTGTCATCAGGAGGAATTATTTGACTCGAATGGGAAACTTATTCTGCTGTAGCCACAAACATGCTGATACAAAGTCCTGCGTTTCTGAAGAATGTGAATTATATATATGGGTGCCAGAAGAAAATCCGACCTATAAGACAGACAAGGAGATCTCCAACTGTCGAGAGGATTTAGTAAGATTGACTCTTTTGGTAAATGGGTGGGCATCCCCTTGGCAAAGCCACCTCTATGGTCGATTTTCTACATCAATTGAATTTAAGGTTTCGTTCTTTTCAATGGAATTTTCTCAGTTGCAGACACGGTTTCATCAGAAAACCTTGTAAGATAGCATTTTTGGTTGTCCCAGCATATATAAACAAGAAATCCCAATTACAAAGAGCTTCGTCCATATTCAATGGTATCGATTCTGCCATTAGATTGCCATTCAGGAGGTGGCATTTAGCTTGATATGTGTTGTGTATCCATAGATGGAATCTGGGGATTCAAGGGAAGCTAACATGCCGCTCCAACATCACGCTGTTACGTTAATATGGCTCTACTTCATATTGTTCTCTCTCTCTCTCTGTGTGATGCCCAGCAAGTGTGAATACGCAAGATAAGCATCCACAGAATAAACTCACAGGGCAATTGGAACTTTGCTTAAACAGAAGAACATGCACTTCTTGACTTGAAGAATCTTTTCGCATGGATTTTGTGCTTTTCTAGCGAACAGTCAATTGAAGTATCTAACAGAAAGTCAGAGCCAATTCAGCAACAAGCTTGAACTAGACTCCAATCATCGGCACAGCAATTCATTTTCAGCCTCCTAATAATCAACTTTGGGGGCAAAGAAGTGAACATCATTCAACAGAAAACTGTCTGTACATCTGAAATGCATCAGATTGCACGATATACTTCGACTTTTACCTAAAAGCATCTAGTAGAATGATTGCTCCATCAGAATTCATACTCCTCATAACGTGAACAAAACAACAGACGCAGACGAAAAGCCAAATTTGGGGGGAAAAGTCAAGAGTCACCTTGTCATCAGCAAACTGAGCCCAGAAACGAGCTTGAGCTCTCTCATAAGGGTCTTGAGGCAACAACGGATAAAAATCACCTCCCTTCCACTTCTCATCGATGTACTCCAGAATCACTTTGGACTCTGCAATCACGACCCCATCGTCCAACAGCACCGGGACCTTCTTGTGCACCGGGTTCGACTTCAAAAGCAATTCGGTCTTCCCCTTGAACCAGTCTTCAACAGTGAGCTCGTACTCGAGGCCCTTCAGTTTTAGAGCCCACTCGATTCTTGTGCAGAAGAAGCTCGTCGCAGAGACTATGATCTTTAACTTAGCCATGATCTCGCTTTGGTGTTTTGAGCAGTGTACTCGAGTTGGGATCTCTCGTATATAAATCAAAATGAGATGCGTTCTTGAAAACGACTGCCGTGTTCAGTCTAATGCCGCCAAGAGGAATCTTCGCGTCACCATTGACGACGAACAGTGAAAGGCAAGGCCAAGATGAAGAAACAAATTAAACTTCACTGTTTGCAATAAGTTCACCTGGGACCAACAACAAAGTGGACGCATTTCTGCTGTACTATAAGTAGATCCCAACCCAACTACATTGCTTAATGTACAGGTCTACAAGCCTGTTCAGTGGCTTCTTTTACTTAGTACTAACCAGTCGACTTGCGCACACAAATGAAGCATCAGTCCACTGATCAAATCGAATTCAAGTCGCATATACAGCTACCAACAGGAATTTCGCTAAGCATCGAAGCAGAATAGATTTATGCACCATATCATGAGGTCACAAGTGAAAACATCTCGGAGTCCCTCGTCTTCACCGCAGTCCTTAGGGTTTCTTAGCTCCTAAGGGAACGCATGGTTTCTTGAAAATGATCTTAAACTTTAGTTTGCTAGACGCCAAGTTTGAAAATCGTGGGTCGCAGAGAGGTTCTTAGAAGTTGCGGTCATCGACATGTACAAGGGAAAGGGACAGGGATGTAGTCCAGTAGAAGAGACGTGAGGCATTTCATTTAGGCGACCGAGGATTACAATATATCAATGCATGGAATATTATATCAAGGAAACAAAAAAAGGGGGGACATCATTGCTACCAATATGATTTTTTTTCCGTACTATGCAATCAATATAGGCATATTTTTACTTGGACACAATTTATCTCAACTCATCCTATTTGTGATAGACTGAATTTATGTTAGTTTTTAGACGAAAAAATATTTTAATCTGGAAACAAGTATGTTTTATGATGTACGCATTTCATATTAAAATCACATCAAGCTCATAGTGACTAAGGGGAGTGGTGGGCCCTCATCAGGCTGCCTGTTGCATTAATGTCTAGATGAAACTCGAACGCATGTATGTATCTTTTTGGCCGTAAGTGTTTGATTTTTATCGCTAGTTCTGCAGAATGAATAATTTAGTTGTATGGTGAATAATTCATTCATGAATCGTACCGTATTCAAAGAATCTTGTGTTTTCTATTCAATACCTTTTCATGTACATTCATCTTCCCAACCAAAATAATAATAATAATAATAATAATAATAATAATAATAATAATAAGAAAAGGTTCTCAAGTTCAGTGACAAGTCAATTTCGTGAAAGATTTTCTGTCACGAAAAGGCCATTTCACAAAGCGACTGTACTCTTGCAAGACAACTCTGGAGGGTGTTGATTGCGCGACCGCGAGTAAAGAAAGCAAGGCGAACAGCAGCACGGGTAATAATGTGCATGATACGGAGAGCATGAACTACAGTCATGGAGAAGCTGAAGCATTCAGCGATGATATCGAACAGACCTCCCAAGTTGTTGGTATGGCGGTCTGATTTCACGCTGCATGAACCGTTGAGAAGACTCCGGTAGATAGTTTTTCACTGTGGATATATTGAAGGGTCTGTGAGTTCCGGCGCTGTCGATGCGCGGTACTGTTGGGAACCCTCGGCGGTCAGAGGAGCAAAGCCAACCATAAAGAAGTGCATGCGAGGGAAGGGAATCAGGTCAACAGCAAGTTTCCTCAGGAGCCAGTTCAGTTGACCGGGGAAGCGGCGGCAACAGGTCTGACCCGCTCATGGTTGCAGAGACTGAGTGGCTCAGATCGCCAACCACAGAAGCGCCAAAAACCAAGCCAAAGTTTCAGACAATCATCAATTGACAAATATGTAGTACACGACAGAAAGAACAACAAAAGGATGAGAGTGTAGTATAAAGAAAAGTGCCCAATACAAGACTATTCCACAGCCCAAGAAGATAGACATGGATGACGTAGTTATGGCCTAAGCAGCACAACACCAACACATAATATGCAACACAACACGCACATCATTTTTCAAAAAAATAAAGAATTCTAATACATTGTATATTAAATATATATTTATATATATGATAAATTATTTCAATCAAATTAATTCGATTTAAATTCACAAATAAATAAATAAATAATAAAAAGAGATTTGAATGAATTTACACTAAGAATCGTGAGTCCCATGAAAATGAGAGGCAGAAGAGAAAATAATACTAAGTTTTTCTTTTTCATCTTTTATTTTTTTTTTTTTTTTTTTTTATACATTTATATTTTGACCTATTATTTATTGAAAATTTTTAAAATCAACCTCGTGCGTGTTAAAATTGCTTGTTGAAATTATGGACTATAGTGTCGAGAGAGTTAATCATATATTGAATTTTCTGACACTTATTAACCGCGTGTCAAACACATGTTGAAGTGTTAGACACGATAAAAAAGTTTTTGAAGAGTGTTGGTACTTCTGAGGTTATGATATAATTATAGTTATCACTACAACGATCTGTGAACATGTTGACTCCTGCACCCATGAAATGTATGGATATGGCTGAAATTTGTGTGTATGTCATGACTGGATGCCTGTTCTGGTGATCTTTTAGGAATAACTGGGACTGCCCGTATCCTTTTGTAAACCAGCTGAACACTGACAAGCTTGACTTTTGTCCCCGAGAACGCCCATACGTGGATTGTTGTTGTACTTACACGGGGATGCTATGCCGACTGCCGAGTTTCATTTGAATTCTCCAGCTTACGCTCATTGATTTTCATAGAAGTGACGCCTCGGTCAACTTCTTTTACCCCTAATATCCAATTAAAAATTTATATCTTCTAGTTTTATTTCTTTTTCTTCAGTAAGTGTAGACAAATTACCCATTTGTGTTCTGCTGTCTAGGGGTGTAAACGGGTCGGGTCGGGTCGGGTCTTGATGTTACCCGACCCAAAACATACGGGTCACGTACTGTGACCCGACCCGACCCGACCCGAAACACATTAAACTCGCATAGGAAATGCGGGTCGGGTCGGGTCGGGTTTCCGGGTCTTCTTTTTTTTTTTTTTTTTTTTTTTTTTTTTTCGTTCGTTCGTTCGTTCAGGTGAGAGTCGAACGGGGGCATTCATCTTCATTGTTGTTCATGACTTCGCAACTATTATAGGTTATTACGAAACATTCCAAGCCTTGACTTGGCTCTTTATTTTTAGCATTGGATTGATTTTTGTCTCTTTTTTTCTTTTGGCTGGCCTCAAATGAATGTATCTTCTACAAATGAGTTTTAGCAATTCAACCTTTCAAGTTTTGCATGGGAGAGACATGCCATGGAAAATCAAATTATACAGATTAAAAGGCAAGATGTCTATGGTATAGTTATAAAGAACTTTGTTCGGCTTGAGAAAGTTGCTTTGTCCCTTAATTCATTGAAAATAGTTCCTGGAATTAGAGAGAGAGAGAGAGAGACCAGCTTGCTTTTCCTGGTTTGTTTAGCATGATGATCAGATGTTGTTTATGAGTGATATATATTGGACATCTGTGTAAAAGAATTCCTCTGTACAAGGTGACTGATCTAGCAATCAATCTTTTCATGCAAGGTTTTTTTCAATACTTAATCTAAGGCCACCGGCCGAGTCATCAAATGAAAAAAGAGTGTTACAATCAGAACAAGAAACAGGGATGATGAATTTATGCATCCTTACATTCATTCTTTCTGGCAAAGTTTCATTTACAGTGAAAAAGAGAAATTTCTTTGGGATTGGTATACAACGGAGAAATAGGGATGAATTGAAAAAACCATCCCACCTACAAAGTGTATGAACCTCTGCTCCTATACTGTGTCTTACATTTGTCTTACATTATTTACAAATCCTGCAGCTGAAATTACAAAAAGGACTGCCGCCACGTGATATCTTGGGTTTCTCTTCATGAAACAAGTTTCCATCTCATACCCGTGCACTTCAATCCAGCATCAGAGTACTTATTTGGAGAAAAACTTGAACTCTGATGCAAATCAATATGCCTTCAGCCACCAGTCTCAGTCTAGGAGAAACAAGGCAGACTTGTGAACATTGTCAATCGGATTGCTGCAAGGTAGTAAAGAGAAGAGTTATAGCCGAGGTTCACGATAGCCAAATAATAAATGCAAGAAGTATTTGAATAGAGAGAAATGATGGACAGAGAGCTCATCTCTATTGAACACAACGACTGCAATGTAGAGTTGCTTGGCTTATCCCAAGTGACAAAGGCACTAGCAAAAGGACACAATTCCACTATCAGATAGGAGACATATACGAAGTGCTCAGAAAACTAGCATATCATATGAAGGAAGCTGGATATGTTCCTGAGCCCAACTTAAGACTCATCTTAGATGATGATGATGATGGTGATGGTGGGCAATGAATGAAAAGTGTTTAGATGTAAGATGCTGGAGAAAAAAATAGAAGGCTACAGCTGCAAGGTGATAGCTCTTCTACTAATGAACAATTCATACCTTCCTAGAGAACCTCAAGTTAAAGATACCATAAAGTTTCAGGAAGGACTCATGGTCCACCAAAAATTGGGCATCATGAAAGCCTCTCATTGTACCTGGAGGTTTTGCGTGAGGTAGGTGGAGATTGCTTAGATGCTATCTGGTAATGGCATTCTGTGTACCCATTCTTAGATTCTGAACTCATTGTAACTGGAACAATGGAAAGTGTGTACCTTGCCATTTTTGGTTATTTTGGATGCTGCCTGACCAGATCAATTTTTTTCTTGGGTTATGTCCATGTCCCTTTGAGGGAATAGACAGTATTGCAGAAGTTTTCTCTCAGGTTAAACATGATGTCCCTGACCAGGGAGTGACCTGGAACATCTCTAAGAACTATATACAGCTTGAAGCTCCACACTTGTCATTGTTCCCGTGATTTCTTGTACAAATCTGGGATGGAGTTCCATTCTTTGTTTTCTTCTCATTTAGTGTTTATTGTTCTCCAGGAATTCAGTTCATTTCATCGAGAACATGCTCTAAGTAATATGAAGTTGAAAACCCAGCACTCGTCTCAACCTACTCAGTTCATTTCATCGACAACCATAATAATGATGAACAAAAAAATTTGCCACACAGAACACAACCCTGGCAATCAGATGATCACTTGTATATTGCAATAAATTGGCAATGCTACAAAGCTGATAATTACGACATCTTCAGAAAAATTCAGCGATCATTTTATGCAACCTGTCCCTATCGAAAATAATTATCAAGAAAAGTGCTCAAGTTCCAGTCAAATTCTGCAACAAACATGCATTTCTGGCAGAAAGTAGCAGCAAGATATCAAATTAATAACAGCAGCAGCACAAAACCAGCAATAGCAACAACTCGAACACCAGGCGAAGCCTATCCACAGAAAAAAGAAAAAAAAAAAAGAACCCACCAACTTCGACAACCGCAACTTCCTTTTGGTGTTCTTCTTCGCCAGTAGATGCTGCTTCCCAGCTCTCCTCCGCACAATCTTCGCCAGTAGATGCTGCATCAGAAAAGCAATTTCCTTAATACAAGAATCTAAAAATTCAAGAAAACACAATCGCCGAATCAAATCGCCCCGCAACGAAGAGCAACAAACAATCATCAACAATCGCCTGAACGGAAAATCAGCAGACAACAAAAACGCAAGGCAAGAAGTAATAAATTCCCCTTAAAATGTTTCCAATCGAGGGGGGAAGGCGCGTGGATCTGCAGGGGGGCTCCTCACCTGCCGGGATTTGGAAACTAGGCGAGAAGCGAGCGCTTGAGCGAACCCAGTCCCCGAGCCGTCGACGATGGTCGGCCGCACGCGGCGGCTAGGGTTCCGGCGTCGGCGAGGCGGAGGCGAGGGGTGGCGACGGCGACGGCGGGGCGGAGGCGTGTCGATTGGAGGGCGGCAGCAGACTCCACAAGAAGTCGCACTCGTCGGAGAAGAAGGCGGAGCCGAGTCGCTTTCCTTTGTCAAGCCGACGAGGTATGTGTTTGTGTTTGGGGAAAAGGGTTTGTGTTTCTGCGTGTTTAGAATATAGAATTAACGTGTTTCTCGGGTCGAACAATGTTCGAACTTGACCCAACCCGAAACACGTTTGTTTGTTTGTTTTATATTTGTTACTCGAACACGACCCGAACACGAAACATGTACCAAACTTGTTTCGTGTTCGGGTCGTGTTCGGGTCGGGTCGGTTCGGGTCGGGTCGGGTATTATTGACACCCCTACTGCTGTCCACCACGCGCGACGCCTTGTGCATCGTTGCGGACTTTCTCCACAAAAGAAGTGATGACTCGGGAGCTCAATCGATCCTGTGTAAATATAAGATAATTAGCTGGTACATTGATGTGACATCACTCATTCAAATTAAATGTTTTTATTTTCAGATAATTTAATTTATTGTCATTTGGTGGAGTGACCAACGATTTCGTGCCTTTTCAAAAAATAAAATGAAATGAAATAACGGGGCTTAAAAGTCAACATAACTTTGAGATAAAGGGTTTTTCCGAAATCTTTAGACTCGTTTGGTAAACTATAACCGAAAAGTCTTTAGGGAAATGCAAAGACTGCTTTGGTAGGCATATATTTGAAAAGCCCCTTTAGTGTAACCAAATTAAATTTTTTTAGTTTTAGTATTTTTAAAATTGTAAAAAAAACAATAACTATATAACTTTTTACATTTTCATGTTGAGAGTAATATAAAAGATATATTAGTAAATTTATTTAAAAATTATATTAAAAGAATTTGATTATATATTAGATGCAAAGCTCAACTTTTGGCTTAGGGTTATTTTAGGTTTGTTTTCAACTTTGAATAATTTTTTTAAATTATTGTAGTATTAATCATCTTCGTTAATTAATGATCATTCTAGTGTATTTATAAAACGTTGGCTATTGATTGTCAAAAGATAAAAATGACAAAAAAAAAAAAAAAAAAAAAAAGGTGAACCCAGCATTTGTAAAGGATTTTTATTATTTTTTAAGAAAATAAAAATAAAATACGATGAAAATCCATTACCGATCAACGGCGGTTGGGGTGTGGGGAAGATGATCGGTTTAAAAAAAAAAAAAAAAAAAAGGTCAACGGATGAATAGTAAATGTGGACTGCATTTCCGAAATGCCGGGTTCAAAAGGGCCCCGACTGCTGGGCCAAAGATTCCAGAAGCATTCCAAATGCTAGCATTTGGCCAAGGATGCCTGACGCTTTGAACCAAACAGATAAAATTTTCCCCAGGCTTTGGTGGCCGAAAGTCTTTAACGCCGAACCAAACGGGACCTAAAAGCGACTCTTTTGTGTTTCACTTTACTAACCGGGTAGGACCATGCTTGTTATAAAGATACTGCTTGTAATAAAGATATCTCAATTTCTCAACGACATAATTTTTAATCTGAACACAAATTGTCAATCAGAACCTCAAATAGTTGAATCATGAATTGGAATCAAACAAATTGCGAGAACATTAAGTGAAACATTTAAAAATTTAAGTAAAGTACCTTTATTGTGAATGTTTTAGTAAGATCCATAAGTTACAGAAAAGATATCTCAGTTTTGAGTACATGTCATGAATGCTATACATAAGTAGATATATGTCACTCCCAGCTTTAAATCAAAAGATTACACTTGAAGATAATCACAAATTCTTACACGTTATTATTTATGATGGTTTGTAGAGCACAAATTCTAGACGGTTACAACTACATTGGAAAAGTGAGAACAAGCAAGTTGATTACTAATAAGTTTTCCCAAATAAAAAATTTTAATTTTTTAAAAAAATCAGATTCGGGCAACTTTTCATTTAATTTAAACCTCACTGTCAGTCATTACAGCAATCCATAGTCCATACCCTCTTTCTTGAATTCGTTAAATGGGTTAGCAAAAAGTGGTCGGATGGATTGCGGTTGCATCTCATTGGATAGCAGAAGAAGAGACAAGGTTCTGATCTCAGACGACCGGAATTATAATCTTTGAAATCCAACGGTGGGAGTGGGCATGGCTTCGGTCGGGATCTTTAATGCCTTAACAAAGGTGGTCGCATTTCGCCTCAAGTTATGTTACGTCGACTTAAAAATCAATTTCTGGTAATGAAAGATACTTAGCACGACATTACATTCACACGGAGTACTTCGGCGACAAGCTACTCCGTTCCAACATCTCTCCAGGTTAGTAACTATTTTCTCACTGATTCCGATGATACTTCCGCTGATTCAAAACGGTTATTTCGTTATGATCGATTCAGTTGATAGCAGTTTCTTGACGTTCCTGTGATGGGGGAGTCGCTCGATGCCTGGAGAGAATTCTTCAGGACGACGGAGACCGACGTCTTTGAGTTCATCGACAAGGCCATCACGATCGCCGTGCTTGATCGCCCCCAGGATTTTCTGTCTCAAAGAGGCCGTATTGCAGAGCAGCTGTTCTCGTGCGGGACAGCTCGCGATGGAGGTGACTGTGCAGCCGAGAGTAAAGGAAGCAAGGCGAACGGCGACACGGGTAATGCTGCGAGCAGTGTGGGCAGCACAAAGTACGGTCATGGAGAAGCCGAGGCATTCGGCAACAATATCGAAGAGGCCTCTCTAGTTGTCTGTGATGTTCTAAGGATCAAGCAGGTTTTGGACAATAGCCGACATGAGGTCGGTGTCCTAACTCTGAATCTGGTTTATCCATCGCTTATTTCTGTTTCTCGTCCATTCTTTACCCATTGTTTTCGGATGTCAATGGTTCTTGGAGATAAGTTTGTGGATATAACGTCAAAAATGGCTTCTTGAGATCTTCTGGAGAGCATGCAATCTAACTTAGTATCCTTTCTTGGTGTAACAGTCAGAGTCCGCGCTGCTTGAATCGTTGAGAAGACTCCGGTCTATGACTATCACTATAAATACATTGAAGGTTCGATTGAAATTCTATAGGGAGTGGTACATGCTTTCTGCATCAACACTTCGTAATTTAATTTGTCCGATTTCTCACAGAAAACTAAGATCTGGATAAGCGTCAACAGTCTCCGAAGGAACTGCGGATCGAAGCTGATTGTTCAGCTCGCCCACGACATTACTATGTACGGAGTGAAACGCCTGTTTTTTTTGCATGGTTTCTGGTTTGTAGCATAGGCTAAGGTCATTTCCATAGAATTTGCCTGTCGAACTTGGTCCTGCAAGAGCACGATGGTTTCATACTAACTGCTTGATTCTTTTCTTCGCAGGAGATGGAAGGCTATGGTCGAAGAGATATGCCGCAGCACAGAGGATGTTGCTGGTATTAATTTACTGCAGAAACGTCCTTGCTCTTTGAGCCCCCATGCGCCGAGTTTTTCTTAACCTTGTGCTTGAATTCTTTTATAGATCCTTGCAACATCAGAGACGGAACGACATCTTCCGTCGGGAACCAGAAGAACATCAGGAAACCAGGACAAGAACAGTACGACTTCAGCCAGGCAGGTTCATTAGCTGACAGGAACCGGAGGCTGAATGTGAACCAGCACCGAGGCACTGTGAAGCCCAATATGTCCTCAAACGCTGACCCGAGAACAATCCCCCCAAGCGAGATTGCGTCGCGGAAGTTTGAGAAGGAGAGAATGCTTCGGTCGCAAAAGTCAAATGAATCTGTCACGGGGGGCAAAAGACCACTTGCCAGTCGACAGAATGTAAGTAGAATAACAAATTTGATTTCCAATTATCCTTTCAACCGAAAGAACTGACTTGTTCATTCGGTTCATTCGAAAGATCAAATGCTCCAACAAAGTCGTAGCAGAGGTGGGGTTTGAATCCAGCGAGAGGAAGACGCAAGAACTTCATCGAAAAGCAGAAACAGGTTATTAGATTGATTTCATACTATATAGTCGGCTGTTTCTTGGACCTATTACGCAGCAAGCACTAATTCCGTCATTTCTTTTCGACAGACAAAAGGCGTCGGACGGTGCGGGTATTGGATCTATGTGATCTCCCAAAGATGGCAACGAGTCTTAAGGCTCCGTGCGCAACAACTAGGAAAGCTCATCGGCAGAGGGTGCTTTCGCAGAGCCTGGTATCATCCTTCTGAAGACCAAAAGTACAGAGCCAACAATTTTGCACAGAGAGACCAAAGTTACTGGACTGGTAATCAAGCAAGAGTTCTATAGTTTATAGTTTTCTTCTTAGTTGAAGCCAATTAAAAGCACTGGGAGCTAATCATTAGAGTCCTATTCTAGGAGGTAATGTTGATGTGTTTGCTGGAAATTTTATCTAGCAACCTGTAATCAAGACTTTAATTTCTCAGCTATAAGAACCTAGTTTGCTTCTACAGCTTGGCTGTCTCACGTTCTCCTACTAGAAATTGCTTCTGTGGCCATAAGAAATGGATGACTAATGAATCAGATGTGCTTTGTGTCTCTAGAATTTAGCTCGTCAAATTCAATTTTAACATGGGAGACGACCACTTTCTCTGAATGAAGTTAATTTTAGTTTGGCATGTAAGTTACAGGCGGTTTTATCATCGAAGGAGATATGTAGAAAGCAACTGAAATTAACAAAAGAAAAAGAAGTTAGTTCCTGAGAGAGGGAAAAACAACAGAGTAATGTCACAAAGACGAGCATAAAACGTTGTTGCAGATGAACATAAGAGACGTTGACATGAAATGTTGTTGTCCGCAGCATAAAAGAAACGGACAACACATCTGGACAAACATTGAGGTAAAAAGATATCGCCAACATCACCCGAAGTTGGACCTTCCGAATCTCACCTAGCAACAGATATTAGCAAGTTCTATTCCCAAAGTTGAGATTAGGATCAACCGTTCCAATCATCCCCCGATACTACGGCAGACGCGTATAACGCAATAACAAGCACTCATGCATCAGTGACGAGCCAGTTCCTCCACCGAGAGAGAGGCATACTTGGAAACCTTCAGAAAGACAGGACGGAGTTGTGGCATCTCCATGAGAAAATATTAGGTGGTCCTGGCACACCAAATCTGCATGGTCCCGGGCAGTAGGTACAACTTACTTCTGAAGTTATTCCTATAACTTGAAGTGCCCTATGTCACACCCTGATTCACAAGAAAAAGGAGCATGACACGGCCGTCCTTTTACCAAAGGACGCAACCTCAACATAACCAAAATTCAACCCAAAAACAATATATATATATACATCCATATATATATATATAACAAAAATGGTATTTGGTTACAATATCAGAGTATATCTATAATCCACACAAAAAAAAAAAATCAAAACATAAACCTTTTAACTATGCACAAGTCATACCCAAAAATTTCCACCACAAAAGTCCTCCCTGAACGAACGCTCACGCCTACTCGCGACTCGCTGAAGAACCTGAAAAAGCAAGTAGAAGAGAGGAGTGAGCTACCACGGCTCGTGAGTAACACATTTCTTCTAAGCGGATCGAAAATCACTATGCACATTTTAAAAACACAAACATAACTCAAATACCGAAAGTACCAATGGTCGAATCCATTAGTCAATCTCGTAAAACACGTATCAATGGTCTATTCCATTGATTAATCTCATCAAATCACATCGATGGTCCATTCCATCGACCAAACTCAAATCACACGTCAATGGTCTACTCCATTGACCAATTCATGCTCAATGTCTAACCATGGTCACGCGTAACGCCCGTGACAAAACGACCAAGATTCCCCCTTGGCAAGGTCTCCACCTATTATTAGCCGGTGGCTCGGCCCACAAGGATATCCTAGAATAAGTATGCGCATACCCACACACCCCTCAGGGTTCACAGAGACATTGAGCACCAATCACAAATCACAATATCCAGAATCCAACGTCGAAAGAAAGTCATATCATAACTCAAGATTTGATATATATAAATATCAAAACATTCTCCAAACCATTTTTCATAAAGAATTTCACAAACTATTTTCAAACAACCATTTCAATAGAAATCGAAATATAACTCATTTCAAATAACAAATATGGCAGTAATAACTCGATCCTGTTTTATGCAACAAAAGATGCATTTTATCAACTCATAAAGTATATAATTCACCATGTTTTTCAAAACATGAGTTTAAAATACAAAGAAGAAATAGTGTCACTCACCGGGAAAAGCCAAAAATCAAATACGACGCTCACTCGAACCACGCACTCGGATCCCTAACAATTAACGGAAAAACAATATCAAAAGGCCAAGTAAAAAGGAATATTCTTACAACGACTCGCCTAAACTAGGCCTATTAGTCGATAAAACGACACCTACGCGCCACAAAAGCACACAAAAAGTAGAAACCCAACAATTTCAGCTAGACGCGGTCCATGCGCCAACTTCGTCACGCCATAACTCCTCCACAAATTTCCGTTTCAAGCCATCTTGCAGTCTTTAGAAAGCTCTTTTAACGTACAACAACAATCCCAACTCAGCTGCTCCAAAACAGAACCGAAAACGACAAAAAAGAGGCTCGAAGCTACTGCCGCTACAGTACCAGATTGCGTCCCCAACTTCAAAATTCCGTTCCGGACAAACCACAAGCTCAAATCACGATCCGTAAGATGCTATAGCTTCACAACATCCCAAAGTACCATTTCTATAAAAATATACAGCTTAACGACTCAAAAATCGGGCTTCGCCACACAAAAATCCAAGAAATCCGAATTTTGAGCCCTAATTACGGCGATTGCTTGAAGTATGTGATTAAAAGCTTCGATTCCTTACCGGCGTTGCAAAACACACTTGAGTCGGCTTGATGAGGCGTTCGGATCACGAGCGCGCCAAAATTTTTCCCCTTTTTCCTTTTTCTTCTTTCTCTTTTCTCCCTTGTTTCTTTGTTCCCCTGTTTTTCTTTTTGTTTCTGCCGAATGCCTCTTTCTCTCCCTCTTTCTCTCTTTTTAAACCCACCGAAGGTTCCACAATTTTCTTCAGCTTCTCTTTTTTGACTTTTCAAACTTTCTTTTTTTTTTTTTTTTTTTTATTTTCTTGAAAGCCCATATATTACATTCTCCCCTCCTTAAAAAATTTCGTCCTCGAAATTTTACAGTATGTCAATCATGAAACAAGTGAGGGTATTTGTGCCTTGCCTCTTCCTCGAGTTCCCATGTGGCCTCTCTCTCCGTGTGATTTTTCCACTGGATCTTCACATAAGGAATAGTGCGTCGTCGTAACACCTGATCCTTTTTGTCGATAATACGAACGGGCTGCTCTTCGTATGATAAGTTTTCTCTCAAATTCAACGGTGTAAAATCCAGAACGTGATCAGGACTTGGCACATATTTCCGTAATAAGGACACGTGAAACACATTATGGACTCCAGATAATGCTGGTGGTAGGGCCAGTTTATAAGCAACTTCACCAATCTTTTCTAATATAAAAAATGGTCCAACGTACCTTGGGCTTAATTTACCACGCGTTCCAAATCTCGTGACGCCTTTCATAGGAGAAACCTTCAAGAATACATGGTCTCCTACATTAAATTCTACTTTGCGCCTCTTAAGGTCCGCATAACTTTTCTGACGGCTTTGTGCTGTTTTCAAACGCTCTTGAATGAGTCTGATTTTCTCTTCTGATTGTTGTATGTATTCAGGGCCGGTTAATCTTTTCTCACCAACATCATCCCAACAAATAGGAGTCCTACACTTACGCCCATACAAAGCTTCAAAAGGAGCCATTTTAATACTGGAATGATAGCTGTTATTATAAGAAAACTCTGCCAAGTGTAAATGTTCGTCCCACGAACCACCAAAGTCAATAACGCAAGACCGCAGCATATCCTCTAACGTCTGAATAGTTCTCTCTGATTGACCATCCGTCTGTGGGTGAAAAGCTGTGCTAAAGTTGAGTTGAGTACCTAATGCCCCTTGTAAACTCTTCCAAAAGTTGGACACAAACCTGGGATCTCTATCAGAAACAATACTCACCGGAACTCCATGAAGTCTCACTATCTCATTAACGTATCGCTTCGCCATGTCTTCAAGTGAAAGACCGAATCGATAAGACAAAAGTGTGCAGATTTAGTCAATCGATCAACAATCACCCATATGGCATTCTTACCACTAGGCGTCCTCGGTAAGCCGACGATGAAATCCATGGTAATATGCTCCCACTTCCATTTAGGTACTTCAAGTGGGTGCAACCGGCCACCTGGTTTCGATGCTCAATTTTCACTTGTGGCAAATTAGACATTGGTCAACAAATTTCACAATATCCTTCTTCATATTGATCCACCAAAAATTTCCTCTCAAATCCCTGTACATCTTGGTGCTCCCTGATGAATTGAGAATCTAGTGCTATGAGCTTCTTGTAATATCTCCTTTTTCAATTCTGAATCATCGGGAACACATAATCGACCACGAAACCTCAATGACCCATCTACGTGGATACTAAAGTCATCTTGTTTCCCAGCTTCTACACCTTCTCTGATCTTTTCCAATTGAGGATCTTCATTTTGTTTAGCCTTGATTCTGTCAATCAATGTTGGTTGTACTCGAAGATTAGCTAATCGAGCACCAAGCCGATGGACCAAAACCTCTAGGTCTAGCTTTCTCATATCCTCAAGAATAGGCTTTTGAGAAGTGAGCAATGCTGCCATATTTCCAGAAGATTTGCGACTCAAGGCATCGGCTACCACGTTAGCTTTACCTGGATGGTAATTGATGGATAAGTCATAATCCTTCGAAGTTCTAGCCATCTCCTCTCGCCTCATGTTAAGTTCTTTTTGAGTAAAAATATATTTCAAACTCTTGTGATCGGTAAAGACTTCACATTTTTCACCATACAAGTAATGCCGCCATATTTTTAAGGCAAACACAACCGCCGCCAACTCCAAATCATGAGTAGGATAGTTCTTCTCGTGAGCCTTCAACTGTCTAGAGGCATAAGCCACAACTTTACCATCCCGCATAAGAACACAACCTAAACCTTCCTTAGATGCATCGCAATAAATTGTAAAGCCACTAGTTCCCGAAGGCAAAGTTAATATAGGAGCCGACACCAATCGCCTCTTCAACTCTTGGAAACCGCATTCACATTGATCTGACCATACAAATTTAACTCTCTTCTGAGTTAGGCGAGTAAGTGGACTGGCAATTTTAGAAAACCCTTCTATAAATCGCCTGTAATAACCTGCTAACCCAAGAAAACTCCTTACCTCCGTGACATTGGTAGGGCGATTCCATTGAACAACTGCTTCAACTTTCTTTGGATCAACTGAGATACCATTCTTTGATATTACATGACCCAAGAATTCTATATGATAAAGCCAAAAAGCACACTTACTAAATTTAGCATACAACTTCTTTTCACGCAAAGTTTGTAAAACAACTCTCAAGTGATGTTCATGTTCTTCCAAACTCCTCGAATACACCAAAATATCATCAATGAATACCACAATAAATCTGTCAAGAAATTGCCCGAATACCCTATTCATCAAATCCATAAAAGCCGCAGGTGCATTCGTTAACCCAAAAGGCATGACAAGAAATTCATAATGCCCATACCTTGTTCTCAAAGCGCAGTTTTGGCACATCGTCAACTTTTATCTTCAACGATGATACCCGAACGAAGGTCGATCTTAGAAAATACCTGAGCCCCTTGAAGTTGATCAAATAAATCATCAATCCGAGGTAAAGGATATTTATTTTTGATCGTCACCTTGTTAAGTTCTCGATAATCTATGCAAAGTCGCATACTACCGTCTTTCTTCTTCACAAATAGAACAGGAGCTCCCCAAGGCGATACACTAGGCCTGATAAAACCCTTATCCAAAAGCTCTTGCAGTTGTATTTTCAATTCACTCAATTCAGAAGGTGCCATCCGATATGGGGTCTTAGAGATGGGTGTTGTACCAGGCATTAAATCGATACAAAACTCTATTTCTCTATCGGAGGCAAGCCGGGTAAATCTTCGGAAATACATCAGGAAATTCTCGACAACATGAACATTTTCTAGCTTTACCGGCTCCTTACTTGCGTCTTTTACACAAGCCAAATAACCACAACAACCCTTTCTCAAAAGCTTTCTTGCTTGCATAGCTGAAATTAACCTTGGAAAAGTGCCTTCATAACTTCCCGAAAAGAGAATTCGGGTTGATTTGGAGGTCGAAAAATAACTTTCTTTGAATAACAATCAACAAAGTGGCATGATATTTTGATAACCAATCCATCCCTAGAATAACATCGAAATCTCGCATATCTAACTCCACCAAATCCACAGGCAATGGTACATCATCAATTCGCAACAAACAATTCTTGAAAACACGATCAGCAATCAAGAAATCACCAATGGGAGTATCAATACGCAATTCATATTTTAGAAGCTCAGGCAATACATCAAGTTTCTTTGCAAAGTCAATGGAAGTAAAGGAATGTGTGGCACCGGGATCAAACAATGCATAAGCAAGTTGTGAGGCAATAGAAATATTACCTGCAACAACTGTATTAGAAGCCGCCGCATCCTCTCCTGTCATCGTATAAACTTTCCCAGTCATCCTTTGCCTTTGTTGGCCTTCTTGTGGCCTATCAACTGGAGGCGCGGTCTTCCTCATAGAACAAGTATAGGCTCGATGTCCAGGTTGTCCACATACAAAACATACTCTACTATCTCCAGGGGCATTCTTCTGTGTTGGACACTCACGTGCCATATGTCCCATTTTTCCACAAGTGAAACATGCTCCTCTCTTGCGGTAACAAGGACCGCTATGTCGTCTCCCACAAGTAGTACAAGGGCCTGGATTATTCTGAATTCTAGGCTTTCCTGGCTGATTAAAAGCTTTCCTCTTTCCACTGCCACCGGCGCCGCTATCCTGATAGTCAGTGAATCTCAACTTCTTATGCTGAGGTACGCCTTGCACATCTCGCTCCAAAATCTTTTGTTCCACTCTGATCGCTCGTTCCAACACGTCTCTATAAGATGTCAATGCTAGAGGTGTGAGTGCAGAACCAATGTCATATCGGAGCCCCCTCTGAAAGTGATCAGCTTTATCTTGCTCATTAGACACATATTGCTCAAGAAATCTACTCATCGATTAAAGCGGGCTGCATACTCCAAAACCGTGGAGTCACCTTGAGATATGTGTATAAAATCACTCTTCATTTTTGTCTGAAATGACACTGGGAAGAATTGGGCATTGAAAGCCTGCTTAAAGTCCTCCCAAGCTATAGCACCACCCCTATCTCCAAGAGCTGGCCTCATTCCCTCCCACCAATGCTCGCCTCGCCTTCTAAGTATCGGGAAGCAAAGCTAACCTTCTTGTCTTCGGGAACACCTTCGCTTCAAAATCCCTTCAATCTTTCTAGTCCACCGCTCAGCCGCAAGAGGATCAGCTTTCCCATCATAAGTGGGTGGTTTCGCCTCTCGAATTGGGCAAAGGTGTATGAGCCGCTTGCTCCATCTCCACTTAATTCCTTTGCTTGACGATACCAATGAATCATGGCTTGCTCAAAGTCGGTCGGGGAAACGACCGTTGGTTAACTTCCCGACTTCATGTGAATCCGGACTTCCATCACGCCGATCCTCCCGTCTCCTCCTCAAAGACGCACCTCGAGAAGCTTGAGGCGTGTCTCTAGCACCAGGGGGCGACAACTTGCTTGCCTTTACTATTTCTACGAAACGAAGCAAGTGTCTCCGAGTCACCCATGACCACCTGAATCCAAGAACGGAGCTACAACTTAGTATCTAAAAGGCTAACGCGTAAAAAAAAAAATCTATCACACAATCTCACATCGTCCCATATCTGCCCAAACAAATCAAAACCTAAGCTCTGATACCAACAAATGTCACACCCCGATTCACAAGAAAAAGGGGCATGACACGGCCGTCCTTTTACCAAAGGACGCAGCCTCAACATAACCAAAATTCAACCCAAAAACAATATATATATACATCCATATATAATATAATATATATAATATATATATATATATATATATATATAAAAAATATATTATTTGGTTACAATATCATAGTATATCTATAATCCACAAAAAAAAAAAAAAAATCAAAACATAAACCTTTTAACTATGCACAAGTCATACCCAAAAATTTCCACCACAAAAGTCCTCCCGAACGAACGCTCACGCCTACTCGCGACTCGCTGAAGAACCTGAAAAGCAAGTAGATGAGAGGAGTGAGCTACCACGGCTCAATGAGTAACACATTTCTTCTAAGCGGATCGAGAAATCACTATGCACATTTTAAAAACACAAACATAACTCAAATACCGAAAGTACCAATGGTCGAATCCATTAGTCAATCTCGTAAAACACGTATCAATGGTCTATTCCATTGATTAATCTCATCAAATCACATCGATGGTCCATTCCATCGACTAAACTCAAATCACACGTCAATGGTCCACTCCATTGACCAATTCATGCTCAAATGTCTAACCATGGTCACGCGTAACGCCCGTGACAAAACGACCAAGATTCCACCCTTGGCAAGGTCTCCACCTATTATTAGCCGGTGGCTCGGCCACAAGGATATCCTAGATTAGTATGTATGCGCATACCCACACCCCCTCGGGGTTCACGAGACATTGAGCACCAATCACCAATCACAATATCCAGCAATCCAACATCGAAAGGAAGTCATGTCACAACTCAAAATTTGATAAATAAATATCAAAACATTCTTTTCAAGATTCTTTCATAAAGAATTTCACAAACTATTTTCAAACAACCATTTCAATAGAAATCGAAATATAACTCATTTCAAACAACAAATATGGCAGTAATAGCTCGATCCTGTTTTATGCAACAAAAGATGCATTTTATCAACTCATAAAGTATATAATTCACCATGTTTCTCAAAACATGAGTTTAAAATACAAAGAAGAAATAGTGTCACTCACCGGGAAAAAGCCAAAAATCAAATACGACGCTCACTCGAACCACGCACTCGGATCCCTAACAATTAACGGAAAAACAATATCAAAAGGCCAAGTAAAAGGAATATTCTTACAACGACTCGCCTAAACTAGGCCTATTAGTCGATAAAACGACACCTACGCGCCACAAAAGCACACAAAAAGCAGAAACCCAACAATTTCAGCTAGGCGCGGTCCATGCGCCAACTTCGTCACGCCATAACTCCCCACAAATTTCCGTTTCAAGCCATCTTGCAGTCTTTAGAAAGCTCTTTTAACGTACAACAACAACCCAACTCAGCTGCTCCAAAACAGAACCGAAAACGACAAAAAAGAGGCTCGAAGCTACTGCCGCTACAGTACCAGATTGCGTCCCCAACTTCAAAATTCCGTTCCGGACAAACCACAAGCTCAAATCACGATCCGTAAGATGCTATAGCTTCACAACATCCCAAAGTACCATTTCTATAAAAATATACAGCTTAACGACTCAAAAATCGGGCTTCGCCACACAAAAATCCAAGAAATCTGAATTTTGAGCCCTAATTACGGCGATTGCTTGAAGTATGTGATTAAAAGCTTCGATTCCTTACCGGCGTTGCAAAACACACTTGAGTCGGCTTGATGAGGCGTTCGGATCACGAGCGCGCCAAAATTTTTCCCCTTTTTCCTTTTTCTTCTTTTTTCTTTCTCCCTTGTTTCTTTGTTCCCCTGTTTTTCTTTTTGTTTCTGCCGAATGCCTCTTTCTCTCCCTCTTTCTCTCTTTTTAAAACCCACCGAAGGTTCCACAATTTCTTCCCTCAGCTTCTCTTTTTGACTTTTCAAACTCTTTCTTTTCCTTTTCTTTTTTTTTCTTTTCTTGGTTAAAGCCCATATATTACAGTACCTTAGAGACAGTCGCAAACTTCAGCCTCCTTTCTCACTATTAGCAGTTTATTTGTAAAACAAACTAAGACGTACCTTGTTCCATATCAAAAGGACGTGAGTGTGCAATAACTATTGCATATTATTGAAATATTGTGACTGTTCACAATAGAGTAATGGTTATTTTTTTATTATTTAATTTCGAATTTATTATTTTTGCCTAACAGTTATCTACACTCTTACATTTAGAAATAACTTCTTCATTTTTGAAAGGTTGTATTCATTCAAATGTATTTAATCAACATTTTTTTCAATTCTTAGCAGTTTTCATAATCTTCTTCTTCCATTTTTTGTTTTCTTTCGAAAAAAATATATAGCCATTGTTTTTAATTGTTTCCTCAAAAGACCCTAAAGAAATACTAAAATTATTATCTAAGTATTCTCATTTGAGACTTTGTTGTATTTTGAATTAAATTTGTAGGTGATCATTAGCAACATCATAGGAAAAATAAATTTTTAAAGAAAATGATATCATATCTCAAAGTCCGACTCGATTGCTCTAAAAATCCGACTTCATTAGTCTATCATATTCAAAGTCATATTTTTTAATACTCACAACACCAGGAACTGATTTAATAAGCCCAGTGGCTTCATTATAGGGCCCCCTGGCCCAATCGTTACCAGCAGCAGATTGCCCATATACAAAATTACCAGGCCAGAAGATCTTCCCGTAGGAACCTGTTCGAATGGTAACCATGGTGCGTGGTTCATGATCCATCAGCACAGCTCGAGGAACAAATCTACCACGAGATGCCTCATTGTAGTTGACATTGACACTGCAGATCAGATGTCCCGATTTACCCACCAGTTGCATCCCATGTCCGTCGCAGACGACTTCACAAAATTCGGAGCTAATCTGGTTACCGACCAATTTGGTTACCACATTGTCCACCTTGAACATGAAGGATCTCTCGTCTTTCCTATATTCACTACAAACTAAAATCAGTATCGACCGCAAAGGATTACGACCATATTCAAATTCAAAATTATGACGATACATTGTTCAGATTAGAATAATATTTTAAGAAATAGATGGGGAATCAACGGACTCTTAGCCCAAGGCAAATTTAGTCTCATCGTTTTATCTTGTTAATATCTTTCGACCAACCAAAATAATGAGGAAATTGTCCAAATCAATCCTAACCCTATTGTGTGGAACTCTAAAATATTCAATCTTGTCAATTTAGTCCTAAATCTTTACACAAAATTCCAAAATAGTCATCCAAATTAATTTCCTACAAATTTGACCAGAAAGACTACTTTGGAATTTTAGGCCAAGGTTCAGGATTAAACTGGAAATATTGAAGGTGCAAGACTAAATTAGCATCCATTCAATAGATTTATGACTAATTGGATAATTTTTCCCTAAAATAACCTTAGAGAAGTTTCTACTTTCTAGTTCTCTTTCGTAAAGTATTGTTCTAAATATTATAAGTTATGAACTCTTGGTGGTTTTTATGAAAAAAGAAAAATTGATATCATGAAGTAATTACTATTAAGAATGTTTTCTCCTGAAAGGCAAAAGCTAGAGGATAACAGCTTCTATCTGGCTTTTACAAGTAAATTTTTTAGGCCAACAAATTTGGGGTAAAGAATCCCATTTAAGTTTCTAAAATTATCGCTCCATGAAAATATCTTTAATTCAATGAAATTTAGCTTATTGAAAAACTAAGATAAATGTGGATATGTGTGGTCAGTTTCAAATAAATTTTAATGCCATAAAAAGTTTTAACAATATTCGATAGATGAAGATAAGGAAGAGATCTATAAAATTATATATAATTTAAAATTTGATGAAAGTCAGCTTCTTAAAGAATTACGAGCAATGTGGTTAGTTCCAAATAGATTATAATGATCCACACAAAATAATAACTTGAATAATCTTTTTTTGGATTAATTCCTCTCATGCTAATATCAAATGTTTCGTTAAACCCTTATTGACCTTTTGTCGCCTTTTTAATAAACTCCCATAAGTTAGTAACTTTTAAGCATGGCTTGTCATTTTGTGTATATATAAGGTGAGTTTTCACTTCTTCTTTTTTTCATATTGGTTATTATTTATCTCTGTTGCAAAAATAATTCTCGCTATCAATTTGGTCATATCTCTAAGAAGATATCTAGGTTAAAAGTAACTCAAAAGCTATATGAAACTCGTTTATAACTTTTCCGTGTGATTATTAATTTTTCATATAGGAAGGTAAGTTAGAATATAATATTGGATATTGATATATAAATTCAATGATTTTTAGACATTGCTTTTAATTAGTCCAAATTGGAAGAAGGAGAGAGGCGGTTCGGATCTCAAATGACCCGTTAGTTGTTATTTCCTTTTACGATCGTCGAAATCCAACGGTGGAGATGGCTTAGCTCTGTTTTGATCCAAGATAGGAAAGTCATTTAAATTCCCTCCGTCTTGCTCTGTTTCGAACTGGAAGGAGGAGAGAGGCGGTTCGGATCTCACATGACCCGTTATTACTTCCTTCAATCCAACGGTGGAGATGGCTTAGCTCTGTTCTGATCTTAGATAGGAAAGTCATTTAAATTCCCTCCTTTTCTGCTCTGTTGCGACACTCAAAACTCTACCCTGTTCTGACATTGCAGAGCTGCAGCATTCCTCTCAAGGTTAGTCGCTGATTTTCTCGCCCATTCTCTTCCTCCGTTCTTCTACCGATGGTTCTGCTTCTCTTTTGAAACGGGTTGTTCAGTTCCATCGGTTCGGTTGTTAAAAGAAGGAAATTTATCTCGCAGTTTTCCAAGCGCCGTAAGTGATCTACTGTTGGATCGTTTCCGCGATGGGGGAGTCGCTCGATGTATGGAGAGTATTCTTCCGAACGACGGACACCGACATCTTCGAGTTCATAGACAAGGCGATCACGATCGCCGCGCTCGATTTCCCGAAAGATTTTCTGTCACGGAGAGGCCGTATCGCGGAGCAGCTTTTCTCGCGCGAGGCTGCTCGGGCCGGAGGTGATTGCGCAGCCACGAGTAAAGAAAGCAAGGCGAATGGCCACGTGGGTAATGCGGTGCGCGATGTGGTAAGCATAAACTGCAGTCGTGGTGAAGCTGAGACATTCAGCGATGATATCGAACGGACCTCTCGAGTCGTTCGCGAAGTTCTAAGGATCAAGCGGGTTTTGGACAATAGTCGACGTGAGGTCAGTGTCTCTCGACTCTGAATTTTGTTCATCGCCGGCGAATTTCTGTTTCTTGTCCCAATCTTTACCCATTGATCTTGATTTTTTATAGTTTTTGGAAATAAATGTGTCGCTAAACCCTTCCAAAGTGTTTCGAGTCCTATTCATTCTTGAGATCTTCTGTGGTGCATGCTATCTTACTTCGTTCTGTTTCTGGGTGTGGCAGTCTGATTCCGCGTTGCATGAATCACTGAGAAGACTCCAGTCGATGAGCATCACCGTGGATATATTGGAGGTATGATTGAAGTTCTATATGGAACGGTACATTCTTTTTGCATCAACCGTCTGTATCTTGATCGTTTAATTTCTCTGACTTCTCGTAGAAAACTAAGATCGGGGTAAGCGTCAACAACCTCCGAAGGAATGGCGGGTCGAAACAGACTGCTCTGCTTGCCCACAACATTACTACGTATGAAGCGATCCATTCGTTTTGCAAAGTGTCCTGTTTATAGAATAGGATAAGGTTATCTCGTAGAATTTATCTGTCTAATTTGCCCACAATATTACTAAGCGCACGATTCTTTTCTTTGCAGGGGATGGAAGGCTTTGGTGGAGCAGTTTTGCCGCCGAACAGGGGATGCTGCTGGTATTTATTTACTGCACAAACATTCTTCTTCTTTATCTGGAGGCCCCACATACCCAGTTTTCTTAACTGGGTGCTTGAATTCCTTTTGTAGATCCTCACAAAGTCGAAGACGGAACAACATCTTCCGTCAAGAGCCAGAACATCAGGGAACCGCCACAGGAGAAATACAACTTCAAAGAGCCCGCTTCACTTGCTAAAAGGAAGCGGAAGCTAAATGTGAACCAGCAACCAGGCACCGGGAAGCCCAATGTGTCCTCAAATACTAACTCGAGGACAACCCCAGCAAGCGAGGTTGCACCATGGAAGTTGGCGAAGGAGAGAATGTTTTGGTCGCAAACCTCGAACGGATCAATCACGGGGCGCAAAAGACAAAATGACATTGACGTAAGTAGAAAAGCCAATTTAATTTCCGAGTATCCTTCCGATGATATGAACTGACATGTTCATTTGGTCCAATCAGGTGATCAAAGGCTGGAACGAAGTCGTGGCGGACATTAAGTATGAGGCCACCAAGAGGAAGATGCAAGAACTTTACCAAAAAGTAGAAACGGGTTAGTTGATTGATTTCGTAGTATAGTCAGTTGTTCCACAAAAACTACTACACAGCAGAGCATAATTCTATTATTCCTTCCCAACAGGCAAGAGGCGGCGGACAGTGCAGGCATTGGATTTGTGTGATCTCCCAGAGACGGCAGCGAGTCGTAAGCCCCCGAGCGCCAGAACTGCAAAAGCTCATCGACAGAGGGTGATTTCGCGGGGCCGGGTTTCGTGCGTTTGAAGACCGAAAGTCCATAGCCAACAATTTTGCCACAAAGAGATCGAGGACTTTGGACTTGGGATCAAGCGAGAGTCGCATTGTTCATAGTTGTAGTCTTAGCAGAAGACGATGCAAGACAACTGGGTGTTAGTCATTAGAGTCGTATTTTAGGAGGTGATGTTGATGATTTCTTTGCTGGAAGTTGTACAGTGCAATTTGCCATCAATAAGGACCTCAATTTTTTTTAGCCATGTGATGCGAATACAGTTCTGTCCTCGTATTTCATTTACTTTAAACCATGTGAGTACAGACTTCTCTTAGGTTACACTTTCCCAGGGAACAGCTTGAGCGTCTCACTTTCTCCCACTGAGTTTGCTTCTGTGGTCATAAGAAATGGGTCTTTAAAAATTTAGATGTGTTTTATGTCTGGAATTCAGCGCGTTATATTCAATTATAGAGAGGAAGACTAGCACTTTATCTGAACGAAGTTAAAAGTCGTTTGGCTTGAAAAAAAAAAAATACACCAAATGCGACAAGAGTGGTTTTATCACCGAAGGATATCTGTGAGACGAGTGAAAAATAAGAGACGGATTCACAGAGACGAGAAAATTGGAGCTTGCAGATGAACATATCATAGATTCATATGATTCATGTTCTTGTCTGTAGCATAAGAGACACAGGACATCACATTCGGAACCAACAATAGAAAGGTAGAAACATATCGTGAACACCACCCGACCTCAGACCTTCCAAAACGATATTAGCAAGTAGGTTTCCCAACCGGTCCAATCATCCCCTCGTACTACGGCAGGCACGTGATAACGCAATAACGAACACTCAAGGATCCATTAAACTCCTGCTGCTAACTCTCACATGTCATCCGCTATCTCCTCCTCCTCCTCCTCATCCTCATACTCACCTTCCTCATCAGCAGTCGCATCTTGATATTGCTGATACTCGGACACAAGATCATTCATGTTGCTCTCGGCCTCGGTGAATTCCATTTCGTCCATTCCTTCACCAGTATACCAGTGCAAGAAAGCCTTTCTCCTGAACATGGCAGTGAACTGCTCGCTCACCCTCCTAAACATTTCCTGGATGGAAGTTGAATTCCCGATGAATGTGGAAGCCATGGAAAGCCCCTTGGGAGGAATGTCACACACGCTTGACTTCACATTGTTAGGAATCCATTCCACAAAGTAGGAAGAGTTCTTGTTCTGTACATTTATCATTTGCTCATCAACCTCCTTGGTACTCATCTTGCCCCTGAACATCGCTGATGCAGTAAGGTAGCGGCCGTGCCTTGGGTCAGCAGCACACATCATGTTCTTGGAATCCCACATCTGTTGTGTGAGTTCTGGCACTGTCAATGCACGATACTGCTGGGAACCGCGACTGGTCAGAGGGGAAAAACCAACCATAAAGAAGTGCAGGCGAGGGAAGGGAATCAGGTTAACAGCAAGTTTCCTCAGGTCAGAGTTCAGTTGACCCGGGAAACGGAGGCAACAAGTAACTCCACTCATGGTTGCAGAGATCAAGTGGTTCAGATCGCCAACTACAAAAGCATAAAAACCCAAGCCAAGATTTCAGCCAATCATCAATTGACAAAATGTAATCCACAACAGAAAGGAAAACAAGAGCATGAGACAGCAGTCTGAAGTAAAGTGCCCAAAGATACAACACTATTCTATAGGCCAAGAAGATAGAAATAAAGTGCATACTTCTTGAACAGACCAGGCTGAAGAACTCGCAATATGATTATTGAATTGTAAAAAGGCTATAATTCAATAAGCAAATAGAAAACAGTAAACACCAGATTGTAGACAATTTGCAATGGTGCCAGCATGTCTGAATTTCTATTGTTTGGCCACTTTTCTCTTTCAAATGCACCTCAGCATGCCAGATGTAAACCAAATAAATCAAATAGAGTAGACCATGAAGAAACCATATCTAAAGCCATGAATTCTTGTCTACTTACAGCTGGGAGTTGTCAGCTTGAGAGTCCGGAAGCAAATATCATACAAAGCTTCATTGTCCAGAACCATGCATTCATCTGCATTCTCCACGAGTTGATGGACAGAAAGGGTGGCATTGTAAGGCTCGACCACTGTATCAGAAACCTTAGGAGAAGGGAACACAGAGAATGTCAACAACATCCTATCAGGGTATTCCTCCCTGATTTTTGAGATGAGCAAAGTGCCCATTCCAGAGCCAGTTCCTCCACCAAGTGAATGGCATACTTGGAAACCTGCATAAAGACCACCCGATGTTATGGTATCTTCACACAGTAGATGAAAAACATTCTTTTTAAGTTATTCCTATAACTTGAAGTCCCCTATCTGCATCAGTCAAGTACCACCTAAAAGAAAGGAAATCACCACATTAAATAGAGTAGAGGACAGTAAGACAAGATTATATGATGATATTTGCCCTGAGAAATAAGGTGCGCGCAAATGTAGCATGAAGTGATCCATAAGGAGTAGCTAGAGTATCTCTTAAATGTTTATTAGCTACAGATGTAAGTTTATCAACTTATAATTACCGGAGTCTACAATCATAGAACAAATGATTAAATGCAACACAATCAGCAATCAATCTTTACCTTGAAGACAGTCACAGTTCTCAGCCTCCTTTCTCACAACATCAAGAACCGCATCAATAAGCTCAGCGCCTTCAGTATAGTGCCCCTTGGCCCAGTTATTTCCAGCACCGGATTGCCCAAAGACAAAATTATCAGGCCTGAAGACCTGCCCATAGGGACCAGTTCTAATGCTATCCATGGTGCCCGGTTCAAGATCCATCAGCACAGCTCGAGGAACATATCTACCGCAAGATGCCTCGTTGAAGTAGACATTGACACGCTCAAGCTGCAGCTCAGATGTCCCAATGTAACGACCAGTTGGATCTATCCCATGCTCATCACAGACGACTTCCCAGAATTTGGATCCAATTTGGTTACCGCATTGTCCACCCTGAATATGAAGGATCTCTCTCATCTTGCCTGCACACATTAAAAACTAAAATCAGCATCAATGGCACAGGACAATGACCAAAGTCAAGTTCATAATGGTCACTATACCTAACTTAGCGGAATGCAATATAGACAACAATCACTTAAGTCGTGTGTTTGACCCAAGCACAACAGATTATAGAAATGACAAACGGCAAGATAGTTCGCGACTGTCTAGGCATTCAATCATCGAAGAGTTCTCTTTCCCTGATAAAGAAAACGAATGGTAGTGCCGTATGACCAACTCTTCACCTGAAAGACAAGCCAGCTTTATAGCTCACTCACGAAACAAGACAACCTCACTTCATCTACGCAAAAACGAAACTCCAGTGGATCGCTAATTCTTAAATATGCAGCTCGCGTTAGCATGAGAAACACGAATCAGCGATTCAAGCAGCTCCTGCAGCCAGATCGGACTCTGTCCAAACAAATGCAGACCGAAAAATCAAGACCGGCCGACGGATCTACAGCTCGAGAGCACGCACGAGCCGCAACTTCGACAGATCACATGCAGAAAACAACGAAACATCGAGCGAAGCTCCCGCCGATTGCTTGGGGGCGAGATCGCAGTCCAGCAGCAGCAACAGTTCGAACCAGCCGCGACACACGCGCGCCGCATCGACACGGATCGGAAGCATTTCCAAGCCACGGCATTCGGATCGAGCAAACCAACACCTCATCAATGGCGACCGAAACACCTAAGAGACCTACTCGATCCTCCCAAAAAAACGCGAGAGAAAACGAAGCACGACGGAGCATCGATCGAAGAGCGCGCGCGATGAGGCTTACCGGAGAAATGCGGGCGGAATCCGGCGGATCGGAAGGGGATCGGCGACGGAGATCGAGCGACTGGAAGTGAGACTGAGAGTGTGGATTGCAGAAGATAAGAAGCAGCGCGACCGAGGAATGTTTATATATATAATGCGCGAGCGAAGCGGGAGGGGGGAAGCGCAGCGGTGAAGCGTCGCACGGTTTCGGTAGATCCGACGGCGGGCGTCGTTTCCTTCCTTTTTCGGTGATGGGGTCCTTGCGGTGCCGTCCGATGGGGACCGCGGACGGCGCGGATTCGTTTTTGCCGTTTTTCTTTAAAAACAAGTGCGTTCGACGAATTTTAAGGTGATCCAGATCCATCTGATCATTACTTGCTCGAATTGCATCCGTACATCATCCATAATCCCTGTTCTTTGGGAATCTTGTCTGATCGGACGGCTACGATGCACTGGATTCACATGCACCTGATTTTATTTCAATGGCGGCTCCCACTCGGAAGGGGCAATTGTGTTCGAAAAGTTTTATCAGGTACTCGGGAATTGATATCTTTCGACACATCATCAATCATCGAACACATGAGACGCCGCGAATAGCGCATCAAATGACTTGTTGCTTGAGTAGCGTTGGAAGCAATCTCAAGATGTTGTTGTGAACCTTTCATCTCTATGGGCCCATCGATGGTGGCGTCTTAAGCCATCGAAGCAATGTAGGGTTTGAGAAAAGTCATGATTCCTAAATCTCTCTTGAATCCACAAGCTCAACATTGATTGTAAATGGAGTTTCCCCAAGTTCTCGTGACAGATCGAATCGAAAAGATGGTTAAACCATTGAATAAGAAAAATCGAGTGAAAATTAGTTCAAGGGCCTTGATTGTGCCTTGATTGCATTCCTTTATAAAGATCAATGATTATATTGAATCAATCGAAAGATTGACAATTTAATTAAATCATGTACGGTAAATTTGAAATTTCCGATATGAGATATCTTTTCATCTCTAAAGCAAAGACAATGACATGATCCATTGAAAGATCAATAATTCAGTCACAACAAATTGAAATTTCATACATCTCATCTTAATTTTTATATTAAAGTGGCTTACCATATAAAAAAAAAAAAAAAACTCCTGGAGTTCCTAGTTAGGTAGAGATTTTTTGTTTTTTGGTCTCGCGATCTAACGATGGAGATTAAAAACCAAATGGAAGTGGATTTTCTCCGGGCAGCACTTGGGAAGCAAAAAGGTAGGTCCCAGAATGTGCATTGTGCAGCAGATCACATGAGGGGAGCGAAATCGACATGTGACCCGCCACGTTATGCCAGCAAAGATGTTGGACTCACTCCATCCCCCCTCTCTTAACCGCGGTTAGGATTTGACCGGACACCCCGATTTGTCCGAGGGCCCAATCAGATAGGAATCCATGTTGCTTGGTTTAGGGTGTAAGCATCCTTTCGACTGCTTAGCTTTATTATATTGGGGAACTGCTTCAATCACAAGATCAACTGTGCTTGATCCGATTGTTTTCTCTAAGACCATATTTTTTAAGTTGGAGGATGTGGGACAACAGGTGTCAATGAGGGGAATCCCATGGAGGGTATTCGTAATTTATCGAGTTACAACTGTACTCGTTTCGTGTTATATAAACAATGTTATATTTTAATTTAATTTGCCATGGTAGATAAGCCCGTCATTTTCCCGTCGGAAATATCAAAGTGGTTTACACGTGTTCACTTACAGTGCGTTTTGAAATTGATGGAGCACGCATTCTGATGTCCATTTCTTTTTTGTCATTATTGATCCACGAGAGAAGAATTCTATTCGTTGTCCCACAAATAGTTGTGACTGGTATAGATTCATTTCATGACAAGAAGTTATGAAAAACTAAACAAGATGCAGGCTTGAGCCCAAATGGGCAACGATAAAAAACTATTCACACTAGACGATGCGAGGAATTTAATCCGTGCCACGGGCGTAAACCACACATCCTATCATGTTGGGCCTTAACTAGTTAAGCCAAACCCATGACCAATCATTTAGCATGGAAGCACATTGAAGAAGCCATAATTGTTTGAGTAGCTTGACATTGATCCTAACACTTCTGATGACTTATAGATTTGATTTTGCGATCGAATTTTTACGCATATGTTTCCCTGAAAATAATGAGTTAATGGAAATTCATTTGCGGTCAAAGAAAATATTCATACTTAAAATTAGAAAAATGAAATTCCTTAATCTAAAAAAGGGGGACATTTTCCTTGACCTGAAATCGTTTTTCTCTATCAAGAAGATTTCCACAATACAAACACACTTCGAGTGATTTTTCGATTTTACACAAGACAACCTATTCTCATCTCGGCAGATGAATTCATTCGAAGATCTAGTTTTGCTTTGGGCCCCCAAGAGCATTGTACGATCTCACAATTGAACCATCTCAGCCCAATTGTAATCCACTAATTCACGAGCCATTTTAAGCACGCTTGCTCATTCCATGGCCCGTTTCTTATCAGAAACTCAATTCGATCCAAATGTCAATTTACGAGATTGGGCCTGAAAAGAGCCTGGTGCTTCTGCTCATGTCAATCCACCATCTTTCCATGCTCTAATTCCCACCTCTTTCTGGCCATATCTGCTCCATTGCCTATAAAACTGAAGAGCAATCTTGTGTCTCTCTTTCGCTCTCTTCCACGAGCCGAGTCCCGCGACGATCCGTAGGTCCCGAACCCGCAGAGAAACAAACACCTCACCGATCTTATATGACCAGGCAGGGCGTGATCAGATAAAGCTCGATCATATGGCCCGAACGTGAAACCATTTTGTGTTCGGTGTCGCCGCAGGAATTGACCGAAATTTTACTAATTCCACAGGTTTCATTGTGGCCCGGAAAAGATACCAAGATGGATGCGAATCCGTCGCGTAGACTTTGACCTCAGGTGCAACCCAAAAGGATCAGATAATGCGGAACCCCCCTACTTTGACTGCTCGATACAAACATCCCCATCCACATCTACATCTCATTATTATATAAATGCCGTGTAGACTATAGCAGGTCCTCGGTGGATCGATACCAAAGGAGCCGTCGCTTTCGGGCCGCTCATGAATCTCCATCCTCATTCATGTACGCTCCCCTGATTGGCTTCCTCCCTTCTCTTTTACGCCCCGGCCGCGCCTCAGCCGCCCCTCGCGTAAACCCAAAGACGGGGTCCATAGTCAAGCATCGAGACCGAGAGGCCTCGCAAGAGATCACGCTCTATGTGGCTCGAGTTGTTTTGGGTGCGTCCGGTAAATGTTTCTGCTCTCGAGAATAATTTCTACTCAGAAATAGTTTAATAGAATATTTAAATATTAAATCACGCTTTCATCTTACAACTTTAATTTCTAGAATAATTGATTGTGGTCTCATAAAATATCACATGATATTAGAGTTGGAAGTCCTAAGTTCGAATAATTTCAGGTCTCATTTGCCTCCCAAATTAAATACGTCCACTAAGGCAAAAAAGAAGAAGATATGACTAAGAATGAGAGGGAGTGATAAAATATTTAAATATGAAACCACGCCTTCATCAGCTTAAACTTTTAGCCCACAAAATCTCACATAGTTTTTTTTTTTTTTTTTTCTCGGACGAGTTTCTAAGCATTTTAAGATATTTGATAACTATACAAAATTTCAATTTCCATAATAAAATTTCTGTGACCCTTGAATTTTTGACTTCAAATTTCTTTTAATTTTTAAATAATTTTATTACGTTTTTCTCTTTTTTCTTCTTTTTCTTTTCTTTTTTTACTTTCTTAAGAAAAAGAAGAAGAAAAGAGAATGAAATTGTTTCTACTTCTTGATTCAATTCTTAAGTTGTTCCTAGGAACAAAGAATTAAATTGTTTTTACTTCTTGATTCCATTCTAAATCTATTTCCAAGAACAAAAACTTTATCAAACAATTTTCAATTTTTTTTCTTTTTTTGTTTCAAGGAATAAAAAGAACAAAAATAATTACTGTTTGGTTGATTACCAAACATGTATTTTGAGCTCCGACGGTATTGTCTCGAGAGAGATCGATGGGAGCCCGGCGAGAATCAAACCCGACGCCTCATGTTCACATCTCCGAGAGTATATCTTTAGCCACTCCCTCGAACTAATATAGAGGAATTAGGCCTAGGTGTACTGCGCTTAGAAGCATGTGGGGGTGGCCTCGGGCTAGAGGAGACCGGGGCCAGATAAAAGGTTGCACGAATCCGGCGTGACAGATTGCAAAACTTATCGAGGAGACGGGTCCTACCCATGTGAAGGGTGTTGGGGATTTGCAATCAAAACCGTGCAATCATGGCTTTTTACCATAATCAAAGGAGGGGTTCCAAAGGCTTCTCTGCCAAGTTAGAAAAGAATCGACGCATCGCTCCGCTGGCTTGCTGACCTGACTGACTTCTTCGATTGCTCTCCCCGTTGATTTAGCAATAGTTAATTTGCTTTCGTGAAGGAAGACAGGAACGCCAGACAACCCGGGTTGAAATTCGGGGCCCCGGCATTGGACCCGGTTTTCGTTTGGTGCTGCTTGGGAAGTTGGTTTTGTGGGTTTGGTTGAGCGATGGCATGGCGTGAGAGTTTTTGCTTGCTTTATTTTGTTTATGGTGAAAGGCATCCCAAAGAGATGCAAGCAATGCGACATGGAAGCAATCATTTTAGAATCTTTTTTTAAATTATTGATTTTTTTGCTAAATAAATGGAACTCGATGGCGTGAAAGTTTTGCAATTTTCACAATTCAGCTCTTTGATGTTTGGAAATAGAGCCTCTGAACTTTTAACATAATATGTGATACTGGTCGATTATATTCATTAGCGTCGAATACGAGTCAATTTTAGTACCCGATCAATATGTTGGTAGGTTGGGCACCATTAATAAGTGAATAATTTTGGGAAAAGTGTTAGAAAAGTCCTAGACATATTGCATTTATGTTAATTTAGTCATGATAAATTTCAAGATAGGATAAAATTTATCATATACTATGTTTGGTGCTTTCTCAAGACAAGATAAAGTTATATATAAAGGTATATAGTTCGGATAAAATTATCTCATAAAATGTGGAATAAATGTGAATAATATTTCCTATATCTATAGTAGGAAAGTTTTTTTTTCTCAAATAAAAATTTCGTAAATTAACAAATTTAAAATTATATTTCAATATAAATAATATTTGAATTATAATATAAGAAATTCAAAATAACAAAAAAATACAAATTTATTTTTAATTTAATCTTATTTTTATTTATATATTCGAATTTAATTCTATCTTATAATATAAAATTCAATTTATAAATAAATATATATCTATATTTGTTACGTATTTTGGGAATTTTAGTACTTTAGGTATATTAGTATATTTTCTATTAATAATATTTTATTGGTGGATGATGCAAGGGGAGGAATGAAATAAAAAAATTAAAAAAAGAGGAAAATAAAATAAAATAAAATAAAAATAAAGTTGACAAGATTGTTATGAAAGATTTTTACCATCTCCGTTTGTAAAATTTATGATTAATTTATATTGATATAGCATTTTAACCAAACAATATATATGATACGATGTGAATATATCTAACTTTATTATTGCAATCATAGGATATAACAAAATCCCTTAACTTTTATATAATATTTTACCCAGGCCTATTCTAGTTAGATATCTAGACACCAAGTATAATCTTAAAGATGCCAATTTAATTTTAAACCTTTTGACTTGATGCTACTTTAGTCTTTTCGGCCAATTTTGACTGAATATTATTGATATGAATGCCGGCCAACTTACATGATACTATGGCGATGACGTGGAAATTTTTAATGATTGTTTTATTATTTTTCTGATTTTTTTTCTTCTTTTCTCTTGTTTCTTTCTTCTTCCTTTTACCAATGACTGGCCACTAGCCGCAAGTGATGGCCAACCACTAGCCATGATTGGGCAAGCTGGCCTTCCTTGGTCATGGCAAGGCCAAGCCCCAACAAGGGTCGACCTCGCTAGATTTGGTGAGGGGAGCCCTCGTTGAGGCTACCCTTGCCCAAGCAAGGCTCGGCCTCGCCCGGGCATCACCATGCCCAATGGTTGGTTACCAACAAAATGGAAGAAGAAAAAAAGGAGAGAAAAAAAGAAAATCAATAATGCTAAATAAATAAAATTATTCCAATATTATTTAAAATTATCTACGTCAACACTAGCGGTATCACATATGCCAACCATTGGACTCGTGATCACCTCTAGCTGAGATTGGGATCTCTATTTCGAAATTCTTTTGTTACGACTCGAACTCATTCAGTGACGTCGTTATCGTCAAATTTGTCGTCCAAAGAATTTACAGGCATAAAAACTCATAAATCATCGGGTCAAATTCACTTATACTCCAAGAAAATACAAGTTAAGTACTCTTAAAGATTACGGCATGTGACGGGGTTACATTTCCAGCTTTCAGATTACTATAGTAAACCCACCAATAATTTACGCTTCTAGAAAAGAGAGAAGAGACAGAAAAATTAGGGAGGCTTCAAAGAGAAAAGCTAATCTTCGCAATTAACGGACCCCATGCGTGTTAATCTAGCTGAAAAGATGTTTAGAACGCACGACGTCGTCAAACGACACCGTGCATCAGCATGTGTGCAAGCCTAAATGACCGATGAATTAATAAAACGTACTTAGAGAAAGGTTATGAAGGTCGGATGGACCGCCCGTGGCCAAACCATACACTAAAATCCTTGACATATAAGGATTAAAACAACCATACACTAAGTCCATTGAGACATATAGAAATAATGCCCGAAATTTTCGGACCAATCTACTAAATTAGTGTACCTAAAAATCATTATAGGCATCGAATATACCACATGACCTAATTAACTATCTTTTCAGGTATGAAAAAGGGTTTAAGCCGAATATAAAAATTTAACTTTGTGAATCTACTATCTCTATTTTATCACTTAATGAAACACAATTAACTCTCTCTAGGAGGTAATGAAAAGAATTAAGTATCCAAGCCCTTATCGATTTCAAGATCAGCAAATCAGTGATTTCCTTTTCAAAAGTTACGCCACACTTTAAATTCGAAGCAAAGGCATACAAGTCTTCTAATATCTTTGAGTAGTGTCAGCATTATCAATCATAAGCTTTGGACTAACAAGACAGAGTCGATCACAATGATGACCACAAAACTCAAAGTTCTGCTCGTGTCGAGCAACATATTCCCGCAAATGCAGCGAAATCACCAAGCACCTGCTTGGCCTTTTCATTCTTAGTCGGTCATATCACTTAATTTATCGATTCGGTATATCAACATTATTATAATAAGTTCTATTTTTTTTTTCTTTTTAATGTGCGAAAAAGCATGGGTGGGTTAGATAGGCTTCCATAAGATTCCTATGGAGGGGGCCCCGCTACCTCCATCGGCCTCATAATCACCGGGGCATCATGTTTAGGTGGTGATGATTAAGGAGAGGGGGGAGACAATTGAGTTGCTTCCCCGTGTTTACCTAACCTATGCTCCCCACCCACGATTAATTTATAAAAGCCTTATCTTAGACCTCAAAGCACCTAAGCTAGCCGTTATCATCTCTGAATCTAAAATAGTCCGCCCACCACTCCAGCGGAGACGCGCCCCGCCAGCTCCGTTGGCCCCCACGCGCTCCCCGTGCCACCTCGAAGGTGGCCGGAAAACCCTATTTTTGGGATTGATGTGATGTCTTAAGTGAGATGCGATGGCACTCGAAGTAACTTCCATATCTAACCAAAGACTATCCATTAGCCACGCCAACTTACGCATGTTATTGGATGAAGTGTGCTTGTGAAGAATACTTTTTTGCATCGACATCGTACGGTATGATAGTCTAAAATCTGAAAAACGAGGTTGCCTCTACATTGAGATATCGCCCTATTTTATTTTTGCATTAGATAGTCTAAAATCTGAAAAACGAGGTTGCCTCTACATTGAGATATCGCCCTATTTTATTTTATTAGTAACTTAAAGGTTACGACTTTTGATTTTAATAACTCATTAAATGTATGTGTGGTTCAATAATCAAATATTTTGACGCTCCCCCTCGAGCATAGCTGGACTTTGGTTTGAGAATACAGTGTGAAAATGTATAATTCGGAAGACGATAACTAGTCTAGAAACATTTAAACTCAATACTTCGTGCTTTGGTACCATCTAAAATATATATACAAGTTAAATGAGGGCGTAGTTTAATATTTGGATATTGTAACGCATACTTCTGTAATTATGATTAAATGGTCCTTGCAATTATGAGTAAAAAGTTGTTAATCAAGATATATACATTTCGATTTTTATAGTCAATTTCACTTGAAAGACCAAAAGCATCTAAGCCAGAAGGAGTGGCTCCATATTTGACTTCAGGTTTTGGAAATCAGACAGCCTGGTGTACCAAACATCCGAAGTCAGAAAACTGAAAATCAGTTGTCGAGTAGCCTCCAATCTTAGGAAGGCTCGTAGAAAGTCTGCATCGATGGTGGTTTCAAGGCCGTATGAGTGGTTGCTTTCACACCAAACGTGATACACGTGTACTTTAGTACCATGCTAATTGTTTGAGCTAATGCCATTAAAGATTCAATACTAACACCTCGTTATACCTCGTGATACGTTTATCTAAACTAATTTTGGACTCACAAAAAACCGTGATCCAATATCACTTACCCAAAATCACTCTCCATTAGCATTCCGTCCAATATTCCATTGAAATGCATATGTGAACAGAAGTGTCGAACGACTATAAGAGAGACTTGACTTGGAAAATTGATGGATCCAACGTGAAAAGTTCATGTGTGTCGTTTAACTAAGGTTATATTCGGATCCGGGTTACTAATTTGAGACTTTCTGTGAGACAAAAATTAATTTAAGAATAATTGTGTTATGGGAGTGCCGTTTGAGGTTTTTTATGAAACGGGAATTAATTTATGATAAATGTGTCATAACAGTATTCTTTTAGGATTGTTAACAGCATTAATTCTAATTGTTAAAGATAATTTGGATTCTACAACTTTATGCACACGCATGAAGCATATAGGATTCATCGCCAACTGCTTTTTTGTTAATTAATGGCAAGCACGGTCTCTTTTGAAAATGCATATATCCATCACTCCTAACAACAATCAATTCTCGCAAGAGGTTTTAATATTCTTTTGTAATAAATTAGGGACTCGAGTGCAAAGATTTACTTAGAAATTCAATGGATACTCTACAAACCTCATAAATTAAGTCAGAACTTTTGTCACATGCCATTGGCCTTGACCCACCACGACTTGCATGCACTCGATGAAATTTAAATGGAGGACCTCTAATTCCTAAGCCAAAAAATTTTCAATGCATCGACTCTGAATGTCGATTGGTTCCATCAGATGGAGTTAAGTCTTAATAGTTGATTGCGCTAGTTAAAAATCCTAAGATTCGACACCACTTTCGCTGCAAGCCGTCTTATAACCCAAATATTCTCTTGATTCCCGAATGTCGGTGCTATAGGGTGCACAACAAGCATGAGAAATATCCTATCATTTTTTTTTTTTCGGGCTAGACGAGATAAAAACAAGGGTTAATCATCTGGATCTTTCAATTTAGTTTGTCAAGGAGGAAGCTATCATTCCTTTAATTGGAAAAGACACCTGTAACTTCCATAATCATATCAAGGTAGTTGGAAGAAAAAGGCTTCCTCCATGAACACTGTAGCAACCACAACCCTAAATGCTACTTATTAATTGAAGTGCAACCTACTGGAAGACTAGGACATGAAATATTATGTCATCTCCCTTTCCTTTCTTTAGTTGGAAAAGACAGTTGTAGTTTCCCTATTGTATGAAGGCAGTTGGCAAAAGGTTTCCTTCATTACCACTATAGTAGTTAACAGTTAACACTACTAAAACGGTAATTAATTGAATATCAACCTATTGTAAGACAAAGACACGAATATTAGGTGGGCAAAACTGAATCGAGCTACGGGTCCCTCAGGTTCAACTCGATGGTTACTCAAAACCAAGTCACTTGAATCAGAGCAAAGCTCGAACTTGGGATACTTGCGTGTTTTTCAGGTTAAGCTCGAGCTTACCAATATTTAGCTTTGGATAGGTTTGTAACCCCAATTGAGTTTTTATTACTTTATTCAAAAATATTAAACAACTTTATATGAGTCAATGTTATTGTAGTTTGAGCTCAAGCCCACTCGATAGGTATGGAAATGAGTTCAAAAATTGAGTTTGAATATCTGATTTTCTATTTGAATTGACTTGGGGCGTTATTTTCAGCTCTGTAGGGGATAAAATTTAAAGAAACATGAAAGCTCAAAATGCAAAAAAGGAAAAAAAAAATCAGAATAACAGCTTGGATTGGAAAATATCTTCAAAGAAATTTATCTTCGAGGAATATAAGTGGGAGTTCATTTTGGTCACGACACTTGAGAATGGAATCCTAGGATGTAATATCATTTTTCTAGGTTTGGATGTATTTATAAATTGCATTAATGGCATTTTGTATGTTTGTTACAAGAAAATGACAAAATACATAATTGACAAAAACTTTCGATATCACGAGTTTGGGTGCCAAGACACAGGCCCATCCTCAGAGGACTCGAGGTTGGCTGCTAGGGATCGGAGGATAGTTGTTGAAGTCTTGAGTCCACATGCTATGGTATGTTCATATATAATTTTAAAAAGAAAAAAATAATCTTCTGAATTTAAGCATATATTTTTCATTGGCTCACCGTAAGTTTCTCTCTCGATGAGAATCCCCTATGTACTTCAAATTAAGTTATTGCCACAACTTGTACGTCGATGCCTCATGCATGGCGTCACTGAAAAATAAAATTAAAAGGAAACGAACGTATCTTTCGCCCTCTTGTTCTCTTGGAGGTCTCTTTCATTGAAAAATTGAGAACGACGGGACAAGAAAAATTTTATTCCACTCAGATACCTTCGTCGCGGTGCAATAAATTGACCGACCGATTCATCTGAACTATATATTTATTTATTTATTTATTATTATCCCAAGTGCTTTGCTTAGTAGTTAGTTGCCGTTGGTCTTGGCTCTTTTGCCTTTTGACGGATTTTGAAATGGGGAAAATTATATAATTGAATTGCGAGCACTTCTATATTTTCGCTATTTTTAAAAAATATTTGATGAAGGCAATTGCACACATAAAATAGAACCCTATCCATCTACTTCAACACATAAGGGACCTCAACCACGTGGGAGATTATAAAAATTAAATTATTTAATATGAGCTGCCAACTAGAACTCAACTTTTTCTTTTGACGTCTTGCTTGGGGGGCCAAAAAGGAACATATCTAATGGAAAAGTAGGCTGTCCAAAAAACAAAAATAGAATTAACGAAAACGATAGTTCCATGATCCCATAAACTCAACAAATCCCAAATCACATATAATAAATCTTTTTCCTTTTCTTTTTTTTTTTCATTTTCACACATGCATGTCGATTAGGACTCATCCTCCATGTTTGATAGGTTAGGTAATCTTTTTCTATTGAAATAAAAATAAGGAAAAACACCGTTAACAAAGTTTCAAACTTTGCTCGTCCCAACCTTAGTATCCCAAGGCCTAGCCAAAAATAAGCTTTTTGGTTGGGGGTTTTGCTCACCCCAGTTCCCATAGTGCAACGGGCGGTGTGTACAAAGCCTAGAAACGAATTCATCACCGTATGGCTAGCTTTTTCCTTAATATCACGCAAAGTCAAATTATCATCAATACATGTCAAGAGAATGGTCCCGACTTTTTTTTTTTTTATAATATCATCTATCTACCACAAAAAATCTTACGTTTTGCCCAACATAACATCAGTACCACACTCTTTTTTCGTGTCACGAGTATCTCAGAACTTGTATCAATGCGATAAAAATTCAAGATTCTTTTTTTTTTTCACATGGATATAAAGTTGAGGATCTACATTTGGACAACGAGCGACATAAAAAAGTTTGGGTCGATGGCCATTATGGGCATAATATAAGTGTCTTTTATGGTATTGGCCCTAAAAAAAAAATGATTATAGTTTATTATGTCATCGCCGATGTCATCGCCGTAATTTGTGACGCAATCTAACCAGTAACCACCGCCGGGAATAATCGCAAACTAACTCCACCGCCAAACGGCTCGGCCCGTGACGTGCTGCCGTTTACCCACGCGCCATCCAGCCACGCGCTTTCACGCGATTAGCGGAAAGAAAAGAAAAGGCGATTTTAGCGAGTGACCGGGACCCACGCGGAGACAAGGCGGTCCGAGCGCGTGGGGGGAGAAGGTATCGGGCCTCGCTTTTTGCATTTTCCACTGTTTTTTTTTTCCTGCCAGAAATTTCTTTCTTCCTTTTGGGAAATTAATAGAAGAAAAATAAATAAATTCTTACAACACTCCCCAACCCCACTAATATAAATAAAAAATTATTCTTATAATTATTGTAGTCAGTGTAAGAAGAGCAAACTATTAAAGTATCTAGTATCACTTACTTCCGGAATTTATATGTTATTACCTATCCTAACTTACTAATTTAATTTTTTAGATAAGATATCTAATTATATTGTTAGAGCTCAATTCAATTTCACACGTCGATTGATACGATATTCATGAGATGAGCCCAATTTATCATTTTCGGATTTATATACTCTTTACATGCACGTAATTTCTCCCATTTCATATTATTTAGAACCTTGATATTACCACAACAAATTAAGGAATTATTTTTACTCAGGTTGATTCGGGTTGCCGTGACCGCGACATAAGCTTTCCATTTGTGACATTATGGTCCTAGCTGTAAAAGAAGTCAATTCAGCTTTTTTATAATTTCCCTTTTTACTTTTATTTTATTTCTTAATTTTTTTTTTTTATTTTTCTGGTTAAGCAGAGAGAGAAAGAGAAGGAGAGAGAGAGAGAGAGAGAGAGAGAGGAGGGGGGTCATGATGGTGTGAAAAGAAAAAGAGGAACAAGAACCTCTGCGTCCTGCCTGCCTTCTCACTCATGCTGTTGCAAGAAGGAGAGGAGAGAGAGAGACACACACACAGGCATTGGAGGTCAGAGAGGCTGAGCAGAGAGAGAGAGAGAGAGAGAGGCCCCTTGTGTTCTTTTTTCTCTCTCTAGTTCCTCTTCTTCTTTTGTGTGTTCTTGGGCCATTTTTAAAAGGGGAAAAAAGCTGAAGCAGCATTCCTAAGATTCTTCTCTTCGCCATCATCACTCTCCCTCCCTCTCTCTCTCTACCCTTTCTCCTTCATATGCTGTCTGGACTTTTGGGGAGAGGCGGAGTGCCTCTGTCTCGCAGCGGCATTTGACTGAGGCTGCTCGGAGCTTCCGCTTCTTCTTCTTCGCCGGGCATTGCTCTGGTGGTGGTGATACTCGGTAAGTTCTGTGATTCCCACGTTCTATCTGGAGCCGCATTACCATTTCTCTTTTCTTCTCTCTTCTTTCCTTTCCCGGGTCCTTCCTTTTTGGTCGCCGGGAGCTTGAAATCCGAAGCTTTTCTGCTATCAAGTTCCCTTTTTTTCCCCCAGTTTTGCTATATGTGATGTGGTCACATGTTACTGCTTCGTATGCAAGTTTTGTTCGTATTTTGTTAAAAAATGGTTGTGAATTACTCTGCTTTGGACATATCCCTATTTCTAAAATTTGTGCGATAGCTTTGTACGGGTCTGTTTTCTGGCTCTTTTATTGCTTAATATGCAAGAAAGAACTGGACCAGATTGCCTAGGAAAGTCTAGTCATGGGAAAACAAACCCGCTTCTATTGAGGTATTTTTGGGAATTTTCTTGGGAATGTATCTTCGCGACGGAGATGATCAAGTTCTGTTTTTTTTTTTTTTTTTTTTTTTTTCCATTTATGAGTATTTTTGTCCTTTGGTTCTTCCTCTTCGTTGTAAATGATGCATGCGACTGGGCGCTTCAATCTCCCGGATAGAGGGTGGCCGTCCTTCTATTGGTGAATCCGGTAGATTTGGAAGCCTCTTTGGTGCTCTAGTCTTGATGTATGTGTTGACAAATGAGGATATTCAGCTTTCGGTGGAAGTTACTATTGTGGGTGGAATTTTGTCTGTTCTCTTTCTGGGATTACCTTACTTGAAAAGTGAGATCATATCTAGTCGAATATGGAGTGTTTAGCCTTAAAATCACTGATCTGGTGCTACTGGTTCCTGTTAAATCTGAAATTCTAATAGTTAGCTCCAGCTAATTGATACCCAGTTCTCTTCTGTATGAACTCTCGTTTCTTTTCTTTTCTTTTTCCTTTTTCATGTCCCTGGCTGCTTCATTCTTTTTCTCTCTTCACAGTGATTCAAAGATTCTTGCGTGATCTCGATTTACTGTTGCTTTACAAAACCAACTTGATAATCCTTTAACTGGAGCGTCTAACACAACCAGCTTGATTATCCATGGTTTTGGAGGTAGTTTATAGATGTGCCTGAATTAGGGACTTCACTACATTTTTTTCCTCAAATTTGTGGTTCTATGTTCCATCCTTTTTTGGCCCATTTCGTTATCTTGCTCTTTGTTCTCAAAAGTCTTGCTCTTTTTGAACAGAGAATTGTCTGAAGGATGACGAAAGTGAGTCCTGAACTTGGTGGCATGGGATCTCAAGAAGTTCTGGCAGTGTCAGCGGATGTTAGCTTTGCTTCTGATTGCTTTCCGAAGTACAAGTTAGGTCCAGATAATCAGATTTTGGAAGAGCCAAAGGATGATAATAAAGGTCCATCCTTAAAGGAAGTTGTGGAAAGAGAAACTGCCCAGTTGTCAGAGCAACATAAGCGCCTCTCTGTTCGTGACCTTGCCAGTAAATTTGATAAAAACTTGGCTGCTGCAGCTAAATTGTCTAATGAGGTATTTAAGTCTACAATTTTGCTGAACTTTGTACTGAATACATATAGAAGTTGTCCAAATTTGATCATATTAATGAATTTGATATTGTGCTAGACCTTTGATAAATTATGCCCCAACTTTATCCCAGTAGTGGCATTAGCCTTGTTCCATTGGAGTTTACCACGTAAGGAAACTTGAATTGGTTTCTTCCAATTGGTTTTTAGCAAAGTCTTCTGTGTTTTTTTTTCTTCCTTTTCGTCCTGGAAATTTATCGACTTTCCAGAGAGTTACCGTTGATAAACTTTTGCTGTATATCAGGCAAAACTGAGAGAAGAAGTTGCCTCTTTGGAGGGTCACGTGCTCCTAAAGAAGCTTAGAGATGCATTGGAATCATTAAGGGGCCGATTATCTGGGCAAAACAAGGAGGATGTCGAGAAAGCGATCTCAATGGTTAGTTATCCCCATGTTGCTCGAATCCCTTATTCCATGACCTAATGGACTAGTTCAGTTCTTGGTTCCTCTGGTTGAGCGAACATGTTTTGGATTGTGATTGTATTTGGCTGTCTAGTGCACTGAAGGATAGCCATATTTACTGAAGTGTATTGCAGCAACATTGACATAGAGAAAAAGTCAATGTTCTTATCCTTATCACTCTTTATTTTTTTTTTAATAAACCTTCGTTGAACTGACTCTTTTTGTTAAACGCACTCTTTTAACCCGATGCAAGTTGAAATGGGTAGATAATCAAGACAGGCCTAAGCAGTCTGCTTTCAACATTTAGAAATACAATAGAGAACCAGAACTCTATTCCCTGTTCTTTCTTCTGTCTCTACTTCATCACTTGATCTGTTAATGTAATTCATTCCTTGCACAAAAAGTAGCTGGACCTCTCTTTTGCTGTTAGCTTTATCAGGTGAATCTGAACATGCATGCATGCAGCCAAATTTTCCTGCCTTGCAAGTTGAAATACATCGAATCACAAGAATCTGCTATAAAACTATCACCAGTTAGTTTCTGAGGATCTTTGTTCAGTATCATCTCTAGTTCCTCATTTCTCCTTTTGCCATGTTCTTTAGGTGAGGATTGTCCTGTTCACTTTTGAGTGCCTAGCTGTCTTTTTAGTGAGATTAGCTATTAGTTGCTGTCTTGTCACATATATGTTGAGCCGGGAATCCATCATCATCCTTCTATGACGAATGAATGCTTCACATAGGTCTTGACTTTTCTCTTTGAACAAGATCCTTTATGTAATGGAGAGGAATGTCCGCATATAGTGGCTATCTTCATGAGCACATATTGTTCCGCATTATGACTTGAGTTTTTTGGACTTTGATTGCCTCACAGGTGGAAGCTTTAGCAGTCAAGTTGACTCAAAAAGAAGGAGAGCTAATCCAAGAAAAGTTCGAAGTGAAGAAGCTTGTAAACTTCCTCAAACAGGTATGCTATGCTAGAGGAACTTGAGGACAGTCTTATGGAAAAAGATGGTGCTAATGATAGATTGAAGATATATTCTTAATATCCAAGCTAGCTTTCATCCTAGGGACATAAATTAGAAACTTAGTCTCGTTCACCATTCTCTTTTGTACTTATATGTAACTGTAGCCGTTGTTCCAGGAATTTCAGTACGGTATCTGCACTTGCAAAGTGTTTCAAGTTAAGTTTCTGTACTCTCTTTAGTAGGGATGTCATTTTTCTCATTTAAGCTCTCTGTATGCAGGCTTCTGAAGATGCTAAGAAGCTTGTTAGCCAAGAAAATTCCTTTGCTTGTGCTGAAATTGAGAGTGCTAGAGCAGTAGTACAGCGATTTGGGGAGGCCCTTGAAGAGGAAGAGAGAAACTCCCAAACATCCAAAAAACAAGTATGGAGTTTGATGATTAATTGTTAATTAGCAATGACATCCCGTCAAGCTTACATATGTTATGAAGAAATATAGGTTTATTGGCATATGTAAAATTTTTGCATTATCTGGATCAACTCATAAAAATAATGGAAATGAAGCTCACCCTCTTTTAACTTTACGTCCTTCTGTTTTACTTCATGATGGGCAGTGGTTTCCCCCACTAGAGTTGCATGGTAGTGGTGAGCCTGAGACAGGAATTAAAGACATATCTATTCAACTCACTCATCCTGGAAACTTTTCAAATTTTCTGTGAAAAACTGATAAAATTTCTCCAAACATCTCAAAAACCACATGAAGAAGCCCTGCATTACTTAATTTTGATAAATTCCCTCTCTCTCTCTCTTCCTTCAATTGTCACAAGCTGTCTTATCATTAATTTAAATATGATCTAATGATATCTTCGAGTTCGGCTATTGGAGGCAAATGCCAATAGACCAAATTTGTCAACCTTTGTCTATAATTTCTGACCCAACCTTTCTTTTGTCCTACTATTAACTTCCTGGCTTTAATGACTGCTGCTATATAGTGCTTGTGTTGCTTTTGGTAATCTCTCTCAGTGAAAGGGCAATATATTACCTGATGACTTGCATTTCTGCTGTACTCTAATTTACACTGCAAGGGTGCTTGGTGATCCTAATGCATCACTTAAAATTCCCAAGTTTCATCTTTGGTGACTCATGGTTTAAAATGAAATAAAAACGTGTTCAACCGTGTTTTTTTATCTGGTGATGTACTAAAACATATCACTCATATATGTACTTGTGTTCTTTGGTTGTCATAGGATGTGGAAGAATTGCTGCAGGAGGTTCAAGAGGCCAGAAGAATCAAATTGCTGCACCAGCCAAGCAAGGTGCATTATCAGTGTATCTTATATTTCCAGTAGCAAATATAATTTCCTTAACGTGCATTATCAGTGTTACTTTGTAGCATATCTTTGGAAATTGTCATTGATTATTGAAAAGTAAGGGCAATTCCTGGAATTAATTGTTTGGAAAAGAGAATTTTTTTGTATGCAAGAGGTTCTGTTGCCTGTGATTTTTGTCGGTAAGTTAACCCAATTACTTATTAGTTCTCATTGAGGGTATACGCATGAATTATTATAAAGAAAGGCCACCATTACCACCTCAGAATCGACCTTCTAGTACCGTGTTTGCCTTTGCCATGAATATTGTTGGCTGATAAATTGGCCACAAATCAATGGCTGAAGCAATAATTCTAGATATTTGAGATTTGTAAATATGTGAGACTTCTCTTGATCCTTTTGCATACGTTTAACTCTACTTTGACTGAAACCAAAAGAGTAAGGAAATACAACCGTGACAAGTCCAATTAACACAGTATCCTTGATTTGCCTAAAGGAATGAAGTCACTTCTCTCTACGGCAGATGTATCGAATTACAACTTGTACTTGGCTCATTCTGTAGAGTTCTTGTAACAGAGACTTTGCTTCAGGAGGAATATATGCTTTTGTGCAGGTTATGGATATGGAACATGAGCTTCGTGCGCTCAGACTTCAAATTCGAGAGAAATCTATATTTTCCTTCAAGCTTCAGAAAGAGGTCCGTCAATTATCAGCACATTACATAAGGCCAGATTTCATTTGATCCAGGATAACAGAAATGGGATGCATTTATAGTTATTTCTCTTCTAGTATTATGTTTGTCTTTCTATTGTTATACAATAAATTCAGAACTAGTGAACAAAATAAAAAGATAAAATAAGTGGTAATACTCCTGCCCCTGGAGAGTCGGACATAAAAACAGCGAATCAAGCTTCTGTCTCTATAGTTCTTTCAAAGGACATGACTCCTTTATCAAGCACTTGTCATTTCATTTGTTTGCTGCGAAATTGAATATTTGATTGGTTAATGAATTACTCGAAAGCGTCTTATTGACAGAATGTGCAGCCATAATTTTGGAATTCATAGCCATTTGATACACTCAGGGTTCATGTGTAGATTAGGTTCCTCGACTTGTGTCATCTTCAGAGTATGTTCCTTGAAAATTTTAATTTTCACTTTCTCACAAAGTGATTTTGGTTATTTCAACACATTATCCATCAAATTAATGATTTTGAAAGCAAAGCTAGGCTACCAGGAAAACATTGTGTGTTGAAGGGACCAAAATCAACCTTTAAATTGGAAAGTATAAACACAAGTTGAGAGACCAAAGCGGAAGTTTTTTTCTTCACTTTGTATTAAATAAAACAGGGCCTTGTGTTGCAGCGGAGAAAATTAAATTTTCTGTGCAATTCTTCCCTTAGCAAAATAGATTATCCTTATCTCTCTTTACTAACGAATGAGTTTGTTGAAATTTATTATGATCAAAGATAAAAACATAACACATTTTGCTCATTAGAGAATTATGTCCTCCAATGCGATATTATTAGATTGTCTCAATATAGCGCATTAAAATTCTAGTTTTTCCTCTTTACAAAATAAAAATATGAACTTTTTCAAGACACTTGATAACTTATCCCAGTATTTCTATAAAAAAGTACGAATTTCTGTTCCATATTGTATTAGATTTGATGAAAAAAGATGAGTTACCTATAAATTTTATATTCTTACAATAAAAGATTAATGCATACATAACAGTAGTCCATTAAAAAAAGATGTACTTATATAAAAATACATTTGTATGATTCAATAAGAAAAACTAAAATGAACTGATTTGGTTAAGGGAACTAAATTTTATTGGCAAATTCATTCATTGTTTGCCTATATTCATTTATTAGACTAATTCTTTTTTTGCTTTAGGTTGGTAAAATCAACTAATTTAATAAGAGAATCGATTATATGAGTATAAAATAATTTATACAAAATAATGAGCTTTATCTTCATATTCAGACAAAATGATAAATGAATAAATATATACACTTTATTGTTAGTGGTGTTAAAAAAAATAAAAAGTTAGAGAGTTGGCAATATACGTGGCAGCCCCCTCTATACACAACCCTTAATGGAATACATACTAATTGGGATAGAGGTTATTGTGGCTACAACATTTTAGTATTCCTTTTCCATGATCTTAAATTTGATTTGTCACGTAATAAATGCATTCAACAAAATTGAAATGATTTTTCCATATTTGCATTCAATTGCATTTTTTTTTAAAAGTCCATCAACAAAGTAAAATAGAAAAATTTAAAACCATAAAAGATACATGAGTGGATTGATTTGGAAATGTATAATAAACTAATCACAATGCTACAATTAAAAGATAAGTTGGGGAACCAAAAAATAACAAAAGATTGACTTATCTTTGATTGGATTAATAAAAATTAAGAGGAAAACAAGATAAGGAAAATACCACTTAAGTGTTTAAAAAGTTTTCTTCTGGTTGATTGTTCGCATTGTATGAGCTGGGCTCTGGCACATATTTGCAGCCACTTTCAGCCAGTGGCATTATGGTTTTTGAACACTTAGATCTCTTCCGTAGTGGATGCTGTACTCTTCTTGGTGATTTGCATGACTAATTTGTCACTATGCATCTTTTTAATTAGGCTAGTCTTTCTCCCTTCCTATTGATTAGGTGTTTTCTTGAGCTAATCTCAGCCGTTGTCTTACAGCTGACCATGAGCAGGAGAGCTGAAGAGAACAGATCTCGTCTATATATATTAGATGGTTGTGAAGCTCTTGGGTCAAATCTACGGGTCCGTCCTTGTGCAGATAATGCTCCTGCACTTTGCAAGTGTTCCATTCAGTGGTTTCGCATATCTTCTGATGGAAGCCAAAGAGATGCCATTTCAGGTAACCATTTAAATATATTATTCACTTCAAGTCTTACTATGCGTAACCTTTATTGTGCTTGCTGGCACTCTTGATTTTGTTTGTATAATATTACATGGTTTCCAAGTATAATAATGGCTAGAGGATGGAAGGTTTTGTCCTGCTATCCATGAAGTATACCATATGCATTCTGATCATGTATGTTGAGGATATGTGGGACCTGATAGATTATCTCTATAATACTGTGTGTTTGCATTTGCATTATTATTTCAATGCGGACATTTTGTTAACACTCCAAACATGGAGGAGCAAAAATTGTTCTGTATTTTCTGATTTATTATGATGTTTTGTAAGAAAATTTAGATTTGCAATGATGTCAAAGTTTGGTCCTTGCATTTGCATGGAGTAATAATTTCAGGTAGAAAATCAATGATGTCATGATGATTCGCTCAAGTTCATGAAGTTTGTGTGTTCATTAGACATAAAAGCTAGAAACTCCCAAAAAATTAAAACTTAACAAAATAATATGTAGCAGTATCTGAGAGGCTCGATCTCTGCGAATTAAATGCCAAGGTTCATCACATCTCTGGTGAAGGAATTTATCCACTTTTATCATTTTATGCTTTTCAAGTCCCCAAAGACTTGAGTTCAGAGCTATAGTTGCATAATTGCAAACTAAAAATAATAACTCAAAGTGGATGATTGCTAAATGCTTGCATCATCTAGATTTATTATTCACAAAAGCAATATGACAAAGAAAGTATTGCTGCTTCATCATGAAGGAAACTGGTTTACAGTATGGAAAAGAAGAAACGAGCTTCTTCCATGGATGTTACCGATCAAAAACTAAAATTTCTTCTTCATCGACTTTGCTTTTGCAAGTTCAATGGTCATTGAAAGGGGCTGTTTGGCATGTGTGGGCACACAAATTATGCGAGCTTGCCTTCTTGAAAGCTTCTGATAATAGTATATTTCCAATCTGTCCCATCGACAATCTTTGTGAAGATTAATGGGACTGCACTATCCAGACTCTGAATTCTCTTACTCATTATGTATATTGCTCTGTCTATCTGATGATTTTGTGCTTTTCCAACCTAAAATCAAATTTGATTGTTGCACCTTATCTCGAGTTTAGCTCTTTGATTTCTGCGACGAATATAGTAGCTTGCTCTACCCAGAAAATTGGAAAAACATTAAGTAGTTTTTGGTTTTATTTCCCTTAGGTGCCAACTCGCCAAGTTATGCTCCTGAACCCTTGGATGTTGGACGAATCTTAGTAGCTGAAATAATCTTAAATGGCAACAAAGATTCCGTGGCAACCATCGGTCCCATCGATCCTGGTAGGTTTACACTCACCATATACCCAAATAAAGTGCTTCATTATATTTGATTCGTCTACGAGCTTTGACATGGTTCTCTACTTTTCATTCTGTTCTATTTTTCTTGGTACTTTGGAATTTATTAAAAAGCTTAGCAGTTAACGCTGTGGCTGCTCAATAATGATTCTCCTCTGAAGTCGATTGAATTTCTAACAGTTGCAGGACTGGAAAGCCATGTAGAGACATTGATGCGGAAATCCAATGCTGAATTTACTGTATGTTATCTCACTCTTTATCCAAAGTGTGTATCATGATATCAATGCTGGTTCTATATTTATGTATAAGTAGAGACATTTTTTCTTCTCAAGCAGTGTGATTGTTGGAAGATACTACTCCCTTTACATTTCCCGTCTTACTTGATGTTGTGACTTCATGCCTTCAAGTTAACTTTTACTCTGTCACACAGGTAACTATTTCTCAGATGAATGGTCAGGATCATCAGTCGCATTCATCTCATACGTTTCATGTGGGGAAAACAAGGGTAAAACTTTGCAGAGGATGGATAACCAAGGCCAGAGACATATACTCAACATCAATGCAGGTACATGCATGGGAGTGTTAATATACTGTGCAATTGAAATCTACATGCATAAAATGTTCTGTTCTCTCTAGTAAATAAATTCCTGGATAGGCATCAAGTGGGTGCAATACTAACCAAATTACTCTTTAACAAGAGAAATGATCTATAAGTTCCATTAGGTTCATCCATTGAACCAGCTAGAAACCCCAACTAAGAGTGCATAATCGCGATACTTATCTTCATTGTATGTGAAGCAGTTTCAATATCAGGCATTTCTCATTCTTCATCTTTTTTAAATCCAGTTATGTGGAGACAGAAGCGATGGCAGTGTGGCAGCCAAGGGATTATTTTGGCAACCGAGAAAAGGGTCGTCATTTGTATTAACCTTCGAATCAGAGCGGGACAGAAATGCAGCTATAATGCTCGCAAGAAAATATGCCCTAGATTGCAATGTATGTACTCTGCCCTCATTTCGCTTGATAAAGTCACTTTTCCTTTTCCATTTCACTGCAAGTATCTTTCCCATAAAAGTTGCTTCTTTAATCACTTAAGGCCAGGTTTAAACAAATTCAGTCTTCATTTCGAGGTGTTTATATTGCAACTTCAAATTTTTCCTGATCAACAGGTAATGCTTGGTGGACCAGATGATCATCTCTGAAGGCCCGCTTCACTGACTGAAATTCTTTTTAAAGTGTGATTATGATCAGTTTTTAAATAGGTTTAGTCGTGTGCATGGGTCTGATTATCGTGGAAAAGACTAAACGTCTTCGCGATTCTTCCTTTTTTCTTTTCCCTTTCTGTTTCCCTAAGCGACCATGTGTGTTTTGCTGCAAATGGTTGTGCTTCGCTAATCTTGTCGTGTGGTTTTAGGCGTTGTTTTTTCTTCCCGCCTAATCATCTGATGTAACATGTTTTTGGGTATATATAATGATTGATTTGATCAGCAGACTGCCTGTTTGAGTAATGCTCTTGAGATGATTCTTGCTGCGAAACAATAATCCTCCCCCAATCCGTCTGATCTTAAAGCTGAACGCCCACTATCCTCATCTGATGATGCATGTTGAGAACCGATGCTCGATCGAGTTCCATGTGGTGAGTTCCGTTTGAAGGAGATATTCAGTCAATATGTCACGTAGATGTAAAATTGCCGCTATAGAAGGTGAGTAAGAGTGCGTATTTGGACGTTTTTATTTCAAAGGTGAGTAGATTTGAAACTGCCTGGTTGGTTCTTTGATTTCTGAACCTAGAACTGACTCTGTATACCTTGGACCGACCTTGTCGGTCTGGTCCGATTCTGGTTTAGGGAATTGGCTTTTTTTTTTTTTTGGTTATTTTCTTGTATTTTTTGAAATGACAAATTTACTCTTTCAAAGTGCATACCAGTCAACACACGATATTTAGAACCATGATGCCCGGTAAGAAAATGGTAAGAAGCAAAACACTAGCAAAAGCCAGATAGAAATCTAAAGCAATGGGGAGACGTCCAACGCATCCTTTAGTCAAGTGAAACGAAAAAAAGCAACGGAAGAAATATCTATATGCCAAAGCAATGTTTCATAAAAGATGAACACGAAAAATAAGATAATTAATAAAAGTTCAAAATACATTACATAAAACATAGATTATAAAATTTCATTCCTCATTCATTTATAAAAGATTGCTTCAATTTTTATTTTATTTTTTTGGTAAAAATAAGAGATATGTGAACTTTTAACCAAAAAGCTATACAGCTATACAACATGAACTTGGCACCAAGAACTTACACTCATGATGACAAACAAGTCATAACGAGTAGAGAAGGGTGTCGAGTGGAGAAACGAAAACCCGCGAAAGGGCAGGAACTAATAGCCAAAGACAACGGCAACAAAACAGCCAAAACAGCGGCCAACAATGAAAGGAAAGGGGTGGATTCTCCTAGACTTGTGCAGCCGCAACAGCTAGGAGCTAGAAGCAGCCAACCAGCGGCAACAAAAGACAGCAAGGCAGCAGCGGCCCTCCCAGCAAGTGACGACATCCCGCGTAGAACCGGATGCAGCCCCCAGCTACGACGAACCGAAACAGGCGAGCAGCAGAAGCAAACAGCCAACCCGCATCACCAAAAGAAAAGATAGGAACGAAGACAGCAATCAGCAGCCAGCATCAACCCTACAGCAAGCGACGGCGTCCTCTGAGGAATCGAAAGCAGCCTCCAGCTTCGACGAATCCATATACCACAGCAGCATGGAGAACCTCCGAAGAGAATAGAAGGATGGAAGTAACCCCCCTACTACAGTTAGACCTCCGTCGGAAAGGAAGAAGAGAGACAAGGGAATAGAAGGCTCCAGCTCCAGAACAAATGGGTGGGGAGGGGTCAGTCTGAAAAATAGACGGGCCAGCATCTCAGCAATCTTCTATTTGCAGTGGTGGGAGGCACTTGGCAACATTTTCAAGGCGCATCTTCATAGCAGTCAGGGAGGGAGTCCGTGCACAGGAGAGGATATTATTCCGTTCCTTCCAAATGATGTTGCAAAGGGCACCAAACGTAAACCGAGTGAGTGCAATGTGGAAGGAATCTCCAGAAAGATATTTGATAGCCCATTGCATGTTATCCATCCACGGTTTATTGCGCCAAGCGAAATTAGATCTAAAAGCCCAGAAGGTAGCTAAAGCCCCAGTGGTAGCACACCCAAAGAATAGATGGTTGACAGAGTCGGGACGATAAGAGCAGAAAGCGCAATTCGCATCAGAGATCCTGTCATAGGAAATGAGTATCACCTGGGTGGGTAATCTGTTTTTGGTGATTAGCCACAGCATGAACCGGTACCGAGGAACTAGCATACTATTCCAAATGAAAGGGGCCCACTGCATGGACTGCCCTCTCGGGCGCTTGATATCCCAGGCGGACGCGGCAGAGAAGGTCCCAGATGAGTGGCCTAGCCAGGAGAACCGATTAGGGTCACTAGTAAGCACAGGTAGGGGATCATTTCAAGTGATTATTGTGTTCAGGACTCCTGTAGTCCGACGAGAGAAGGAGATAAAATCAGCAATTGAGGCTTGCTTCAAATTTTATCTACATGGAAACAAAACAAACAATAAACATAGTTAAAATGAGTTTGGTCTAGGGTCGATATTGGGTTGAATCAGCACTCAACCCTATTTTATATAATGATGGTCAAAGAGTTGTTCTTGCCTCTGAATGGAAGGAGTGACAAATAAATCTTCTCGGAACATCGCGTGATTACATCTAGTTAGGCATATCAAATCTCTTAAAATATTTTCTTTAAAGAAAAATGAAAATTTCGTGATTTTTACTGCTTCATGTTTATTTAGTTGGTGGATAAATAGAGCGAGAGATTAATTACTGTTTATTTATTTATTTATTACAAAAGATGAGGTTCAAAAAGGAAGTTATGTACATCTATATGTACAATGAAAAAGCTATTGCTAATGAGGCGATTCTGGAGCTTTGGCAGTATTAGGGTTTCTTCTCCCTCACACGATGCTATCCATTACTCATCTCTCTCCTCCTTTTTCACTTCATTGTTTCTCCATTTGAGACAGTAACTCCTTTATATACATTGAAAAAGCATCTTTATCTTAACTTCCACAATACAATGTTATTAATTTTACTTATTAACACTGCCCCAAGTTCTTCATATTAAGTTTAGATGATAATCCTTATTATCTCATAATGTACTTTTTCGATCTATTCAACCTTGGTTCCGTTTAAGTTGTGTTATTGCGTAAATGTATTGTACATCCAATTTTATCATAAGTTTATTGAATAATCAGCATAAAGTGTGGGTTAATGTCAAACTATATGATGATCACAGTACAAATATTTGACGAAATAGCCCATGAGATTTGACTTAGTGAATTGGAGGGGCTTGTGGGCAGGGATAGAAAAACATATTGGGCGGCTAAAAATGCATTGAGGGAAAGTCATATGAAGAGGATTTCTTTTGTCATGTCATGTCAATATTGTTTTATCATAATTTTATTAGATTAAAAATACAATAACCTTTGACCCCTTGAGAGAGAGAGAAATTGTTCAAAAAATCATAAACCTATCGTATTTTTGTCGATACAGTCATGAACCTTTTAATCATACCAATTTAATTATAAACATTTTTCACATCTTACCAATCGAGTCTATCTAATTAATTTTGATCGGATATCGCCGACGTGGACGCTGGGGTTGACATGACTACTTTTTAATAATATATTATTGTTTTATTTATTTATTTGGATGCTCGAAACTACTACTTTTGCTTTGTTTTAGGCCATCTTGGAAAGCATTGTGCGAGATAATCTCCGCCGGATAACTTATATATTCCTTTTGCTTGTCTTTGAGAGCTCATTGTACACAAGTTTCCGCATCTCCGCAACTCATCAAACTTGGGAGAGATTCGATCAAGCAAAACATGAATTTTGACCATATTTATCATATAATCATTTTATGTAAGTTCATTCTTCATGAATTGAAGGCGAAGAGATTGGATTATGTTCTTCATCCAGTTTAGAACTGAAAATTTGTGTTTTGCTTAATCGAATTTTCAATACCAAGACGATAGGCTCATGTATGTGGTCCGACGCGCAACATAAATTTCATTTTCCACATTACCAAGTGCCAAAAGTACAATGTTTGGCTCAGTCACCTAGATTTTAGCCCCCAGTCTTAGCTGGTCCATCAAATTAGTGGATATTTCATAGGCGCAAGGTTTTTTTTGTCTAAAAAGTGAACTTTCTCATGAACGTAAAATAATAATAATAATAAGGATTAATAAGGATTAATACCCTGAAAAATCTCAAATCGGTACACATCTGTGACAAATTTACTTCAAACTATTTTTTTTACCATGAAAAATCCCAAACTGGTATATTTATGACAAATTTACTCCGACTGACCATAAAAAACCCTAAACTAATACATTTATGACAAATTTACCCCAAACTAATTTATTCGACCGCAAAAAACTCCAAACTGGTAGATTTGTGACAAATATACCCTCCGCTAAATTGGATTAATACCACAAAAAAATCACAAAAGTTATAAACTGTGATAAATGGAACGTAAAATTATAACAGTCAACTGTCACGTGTCATTTAACGTAATAATTTGACAATAAAATTTAATGAAAACTAACACTTGTGACAAATTTGTCAAATATATATTAGTTTTGGGTTTTTGGTTGTCAAAAAAATAGTTTAGGGTAAATTTGTCACAAGTGTATCAATTTGGGGTTTTCTAGAGTATTAACCCTAATAATAATAATAATAAACTACTCATATCAAGTACCATCAAGAGTTTTCAAAATCTTGAGGTAATCACTTTGATCTTTACTTCCTTCAATTCCTTAGTCTTGAAATTTTAAATATATCAAATATGTGGACAATATTGTAAACATGAAAATCTTCAGAAAAGCAATTGAATCAATATACCTATGTGCAGCTACTGATTATTTTCCTATTTGCCTCTATCTTTCCATTTCCCTTTGATTCTCCATGTCATTAGACATCTACGCATTAAATTGACAACTCTTAACATACTTGACATACGAAGTACATTGAGAATTGAAATTATGGACAAACAACCTTCAGAATGAACGATTCATAAACGACTCCACGATTTGACTATGAATTGCCTTAATCTAGTTCATCTTTTTTTTTTTAAATGTTTATAATAACCACGAACCGAAGAAAGGAAATTTCGATGATCCCATTTTCTTCCAAAATCCTTCAATAGTACCATGGCGATCCTGGAAGGGAACATTCCATCCTCCCTAGTTCCCCTTTTTTTCCAATTCCCCGTCGCCACGTGGACAGTTCGGGAAGGGGGTTGCACGGACCCTCCCTGACCCCCCGGTCACAGCCAACGCATTCCCCTTAAATATATTACCCTTTTTTTCATATTCCTATTAGCGAGAACGGTAACTTTTTCCCAACGGCTATATCTCCGCAGGACCCATCCGCGGCCGTCGGATGAAGGAGTAGATCCAGCGGCCAGAAATTGAAGGGGAGAAGACCGTTGTAAGTGAAGCGCCGCTTGGCCAGCTTCATAAAGGAGAGAGATGGAGAGAGAAAGCTCCCATTCTCGTTTCTTCCTGCACAGGATCTCACTGTGAGAGAGACCAGAGAGAGAGAGAGAGAGAGAGGAGAAGGAAGAAGGGTCGTTCTCTCGTGGGTAGGGTTTCGCCTCGCCAATCAGATTCGGAGGAGCTTTTGTTCTTTGATCGAAATGGCCTCAAGACCCATTGTCCCCGTGCAAGCGAGAGGTACTAAAAATCAAATTTTGGGGGGGGCTTTCGTTTGCCGAATAGTATATTCAGTCTCTTTCGGTGACGATTTCTGGGATGATCTTCCTTGAACCCCCCCGGCCCTGTGCGATGATTCGTGGGACTCCCTTGGCTGTCTTGATGTTCTGTTCTTGATGGGTTCTGTTCTGTAGTCTTGGAAATTAGCAGACCCGTGCGTGCGTCTTCTTAGGAATGTTCTTGTATTACGTTGAAGATCTCGTGCTTCTGTCGACGACGATTTCTTATGTGGACAAATGTTTGTGTGAAACCCAGACCTTGATGAGCGAATAGGCCCTCTGAAAATCGGGGCTTTTTGCCCCTTCAATTCGTGTTTGGTTTTTCAGAAAATTCTTAGAAGCAATCAAATGGCAAATGCCAAAGGATTTTCTGGGCAACCAAATTGACCGCAGCGTGTTTATGTTTTCTCTTTCGTGTATGTAATTTATCCAATTAATCGTTAATATCCAAGCTGACTGTATTCTTATGCGACCATGATATAGGCGAGGCAGCGATAGGAGGAGGAGCGGGTAAGCAGCAGAAGAAGAATGGCGCAGCAGAAGGAAGAAACCGCAAAGCCCTCGGCGACATTGGCAATCTCGTCACTGTTCGAGGCGTCGAAGGCAAGGTTCAGCCTCATCGCCCCATCACAAGGTTTCTCTCTCTCTCAAATTGTTAGATCCAGTGTGTGCTCATGTTCCTTACTGACATTATTGAGGTTCTTAACCTCAGAAGCTTCTGCGCACAACTACTGGCAAATGCACAAGCTGCCGCGGCTGCCGAAAACAACAAGGTTACCTCTTGAAACCTGGATCTTCTTCTTGTTTCTTGTTCTTCGCAGTTCACATTATGGCTGGACTAATTTTTTCTAAAACAATTCTGCAGAAACAAGCTGTAGTTACCGTGAATGGAGCACCGTCCATTCTTGATGTGCCTGGAGCAGGCAAAAGAGCCGAGCCTGCGGCGGCGGCGGCAAAAGCTGCTCAAAAGAAAGTCGTTAAACCGAAACAAAAGGCTGAAGTTATCGATTTAACGTCGGATTCAGAAGGAGCGATCGAGGCCAAGAAGAAGCAACAACATCATGAGCCTACGAAGAAGGAAGGAGAGAAATCATCGAGAAGGAATATGCCCACTCTCACTTCGGTCCTCACTGCTCGAAGCAAGGCAGCTTGTGGGTTGACTAAAAAACCCAAAGAGCAGGTCGTCGACATCGACGTGGGTGACGCCCACAACGAGTTGGCTGCATTCGAATATATCGAAGACATCTACACTTTCTACAAGGAGGCTGAGGTACACTCAATATATTCACGTTAAAGATCTTAAAAAATGCCTGAAAGACATCAATGGTTTCCTTTGGCTGATGATGTTTGTCCAAACACCTTTTGCCAGAATGAGAGCCTGCCCCGTAACTACATGTCGTCCCAGCCGGAGATAAACGAGAAGATGAGGGCGATCCTGGTGGACTGGCTGATCGAGATCCACAACAAGTTCGAGCTCATGCCCGAGACCCTCTACCTCACCATCAACATCATCGACCGCTTCCTCTCGGTGAAGGCAGTCCCGAGGCGGGAACTCCAGCTGCTGGGCATGGGCGCTCTCTTCACCGCCTCCAAGTACGAAGAGATCTGGGCTCCCGAGGTGAACGATCTGGTGTGCATCGCGGACAGAGCCTACAGCCACGAGCAAGTGCTGGCGATGGAGAAGACGATCCTGGGGAAGCTGGAGTGGACGCTCACCGTGCCCACCCACTACGTCTTCCTCGTTCGATTCATCAAGGCGTCGCTCGGCGATCGCAAAGTCCGTTCCTTTATTCCTTCCTTTTCATATACGCTCTCCTCCTTTTTCATCTCGTATGTCGCTCAAAATCTAAACATATGGCATTTGGTGGAGCAGTTGGAGAACATGGTGTACTTCCTGGCCGAGCTCGGGGTGATGAACTACGCGACGCTCATGTACTGCCCCTCCATGGTGGCGGCCTCGGCGGTGTACGCGGCTCGGTGCACTCTCGGCCTAACCCCGCTATGGAACGACACCCTCAAGCTTCACACCGGCTTCTCCGAATCCCAGCTCATGTAAGTGTTTGCACCAAAGGGGGTAGTAGCCCTTAATAAATAAACATGAGGGAGGCCTCTCTCGATAGTAAAAATTATAACTTGGGTGCGTTCGTTTCTTTTTTCTGTGTGGCTTTTCGTCGAACAGGGACTGCGCGAGGCTGCTGGTGGGGTACCACGCGAAGGCGAAAGAGAGCAAGCTGCAGGTGGTGTACAAGAAGTACTCGAATTCTCAGAGAGAAGGCGTGGCCCTGATCCCGCCGGCCAAGGCTCTGCTTTGCGAAGGCGGTGGTCTGTCTTCTTCTTCGTCGTTGGCGTCCTCTTCTTGACCACAAGAGAGAGAGAGAGACGAGAGACGAGTGCACACAGCTTTTGAGTTTGTTCTCGGCCAGAGAAAAATGACAGATTGATATCGATGATGATGACTGTCGTGTCATCAGTTGTGTTTTTTTTTACAGTCACGGATTGGTGACTTTTGTTGTTGACTGGAATTCTTTTCCTTTTACTTGTTTGAAGATTCGTTTAAATTCGTTGAAGGAAACGATGGAGTGATTGGCTGCTGTATAATTGGGAACCAAAAATATATGGAGTTTTCATTTCAATATTGGTTTAGCAAAATGACAGATTGATATCGATGATGATGACTGTCGTGTCATCAGTTGTGTTTTTTTTTACAGTCACGGATTGGTGACTTTTGTTGTTGACTGGAATTCTTTTCCTTTTACTTGTTTGAAGATTCGTTTAAATTCGTTGAAGGAAACGATGGAGTGATTGGCTGCTGTATAATTGGGAACCAAAAATATATGGAGTTTTCATTTCAATATTGGTTTAGCAAAATGAAATATTTATTTTGCTCCTTTTTACGTAGTCTTTGAGCAAAAATTAGGCATCTCTTAAATTGGTTTCAATATTGGGATCACTTACGTAGTCTTTCAATGTTGCTCTTGTTTAAAAGGAAATGTCTTTTTTTTTTGGCAACATTTTGGGTATCTTAAATATAGTTGAACTTTAAAAGTAGTTGAATTTTAAAGCACGTCAAAAATTAGGCATCTCTTAAATTGGTTTCAATATTGGGGATCACTTACCTTTCTTTCAATGTTGCTCTTGTTTAAAAGGAAATGTCTTTTTTTTTTTGGCAACATTTTGGGTATCTTAAATATAGTTGAACTTTAAAAGTAGTTGAATTTTAAAGCACGTCAAATTCTGTGTACATCAGCCGAATTTGATCGGATTTAATTTCGAAAAAATGCTCAAATAAAAAGTTGGAGTAACCCATGAAATCGTGATCCAAACGGGCTTTAGAAAGATAGTTTTTTTATTACCAAATGATGAACACGCTTTGAATGTATAGAAAAATGAAATTAATTAGACAAAAAAGTCTCCAAACTCGCACTAACTCTAAATTAGGAAAACCATCCATTCTTTTCCTTTCTAGAGAAAAAGGAGTATTTCCAAAAGAAAATCATTCTTTCTCACCCTGTTTTTTTTTTGGCATCAATGTTTCTCTCCCTTGCGTTCGACAATATGTGGTGGGTCGTCCACGTGAAGATGTTCCTCTCGATTTATATAAGGATTAAAAAAAAAAAAAAAAAACCCAAAAGTCATATTATAGGCTGCTGCAGGACCCGAACCCGACCCCCGAACCCAGACCCATTCTTTAATTCGGATTCTCCTTTCTTACCGGTCCAGCAATCCCGCCGGTCGGACCCGGCCCGGTTTGCTTCGTCTTCGCGCCACTGTCCAAAACCCCTCCCCCTGCCCAAGGGTTTTAGCCCCTCTCTCTCTCTCTCTAGAAATTCTGCAATTCCTTTCCGCCATTTTCAAGCCATTCGAAGAAAAAGGTCTCGCCTTTGGATTCCGCCCCCCCACCACCACCACCGATGCCTTCGAGCAAGAAGAAGCACTCCCGGGCTCAGCTGAGGTCGCCGCCGCGGCCGCCGCGACGAAGCTCGGACCCTTGCGCGTCCCCTCGGACTCCGTCTCCGGCCTCCTCCTCTTTGGCGGACTCGGAAGTCGCCGAGGACGATATTCCCCGTCGCCTCCGGGCGGCTTCCGCCAGATTCCCGCGCCTGATCGGCGAATCCGCTTTCGTCGGCAGGGTCTCCGACGTTGGCGGACGCGGAGGCCAAGGGCTGTAAGATTTGGCTCTCGGAGCCTGCCATGGTGGCTTCGTCCATTGCGCCCGGTTCGATCGTGTCGGTAAATGGCCGCCCATCAAGTTATTTAGCGTCGATTTGCGTCGGTAGATTTCGATTATTGCTGTGTACCTGAATTTGTCCAAGGATGATTAATCAGATATGAGTTTTTGTTCCCACGCTCGGCAATTTTAGAATTTTGGTGGAATCGTATTCTGCTAAAGTGGATTATCGGGAACATTGTTCTTGGTCTTGAAGCCTGCTGACCCAAAACGTCCAATAGCAGAAAATTTGCGTATGAATAGTCAGATGTGAACATTTTATCCCCATAATCAGCTATTTTGGGGTTTATGTTTTCTGTTGATTATAGTGTTAGCTCGAATCTTGCCCTTGGTCTTGAACTCAACCCACCCCAAAACATTTAATGGAGAATAAGATGACTGCAAAGACTACAGGAGGGGGCTTGCTGGCTGCTAATGATGTATGTCATAGTCATTGGAATTCAGAAGTGAAATCTGTCCTCCTGTACATGGAGACCATCCCTATTTACTTCATGCCAAGCACATGCTGCCCTGATTTTTTCATAGTATGAATATGAATTTAGCCAAGTAAATTTGTGTCAAAGCCAATAAGAGCATGGTTTTGTGGCTAGCATGTGTTAATGACGTCAGAGGTCAGTGGAAGGAAGGAAGGTAATGAGATTTTCTATGTATGTGGGTATAGTCTCAAGGCCATGAGAGCCAGTTTGTGTTTTCCCACCTTTTCTTCAGTTATCTTATCTTATGGCCCCTTTGGCCTTGTTTTGGAGAGAGAGAGAGGGGGGGAAGGAATATAGGATGGTTAAAAAAACTTTTAAATTCCCTCCAAATTTAGGATGGTTAGCTTATCCACTCTCGCTTCTCGTTTTCTCCCCTTCACTTCTCTAAACAAAGCCTTTATGTGATTTCCTTCCTTGATTGCTCTGCTCTGGTTTATAACATCATATATGTTTTTTTTTTTTTTTTTTCTTTATCAGAGCTTTAGTGTCCCAAAATCTTTTGTTGCTGATGTTTCCATATCTTTGCATAACAGGTGTGCCTTGCTTCTTCAAGGAGTCAAAGTTCACTTGGTATCCCCTTATGCTCATTTACTGGTGAATGTGCTAGACATACTGGGCTTAATCCTGGGAATAAAATGAAAGATGAAGCTGGGGATTTCTTTGCTCTTGCCACTGTGTTTCCTTCTTCTAAGGTTTGAGTGCAACTTATATTACAATATCATCTAGTTCTCCTAGAAAAACTGATTTAAGGATTGAAATGCTTCTTGATATATAAGGGGAAGGCAGAGGAAAAGCACAAGGGGTGACGCGTTTATGGTGAAACACTACAAATCATGTCTAAGCTAAGCCCCTTCATAATGTGTGATTTTGGGTCGTCGTAAAAGGGTATGAAAACATTTTTATCAGGCTGAGGATAGGATTTTCTTCATTGATGATTTTCAATAGCTCATAAGCATAAATAACTTTGGCATGAGAAGTATAGGCTTAATTTTCTTTTTTAATTATGAGACTACATTTTCTCTCATCTCTGTATTTTTTTTTTTTTTCTGGTGTTTTATTTCGATGACTTTGACCTTGATCCAAGAAATCTAGGAACATTATCTTTATGGATTTGAACTTGATGTGAAATCCATGCCTCTGTGTAAAAGTCGGGAAGAACAGAAACTGGCAAGCATCTACTGAATGTGAAAGATGTTACCCTTGATGGTAAAACACATTTGAATGTGTCAGCAATGCCATTCCGAGGCCTTTTTGTTACTTAGGGCATGTCCTCTCCCATGTCGTTTGGAGTCTTCCTTCAAGAACTACAGAGTTCAGCTTGAATCAAGTCAGTCCTCATTCCACTCATGTTATCACAATCATCTAAAAACAGTGAAAAAGACTTTGTAGAGTCGTGAGGAGCATGCCATATTGACATCTGGAATGGAATTACTATCAATTAAGCTTGATAAGGCTCCCTGTCTCTTTAAATTATTCAGTATTCTGGTGAATATGGAGAAGATATCCTGAAATATTGAGCTTTTGAATCAAACTTTTTGGATTTTAAGATCATAACTTTTTTCCACAAAAAATTAGTATTTTCACACATGGAATATGAAATCTGTCTTTCAGCCATTTAGTAGTAGGTCCAGTTATTTTCTTTTATTTATTTATTTATTTATTTTTGGTGGCGTAGGAAGATTCCATTCTCAATAGCTGCCTTGTTGTCCATACAGAGGTTGGATATCAGTCAACTACATATTGTTTGACTCCTCCATTATTCCCGTCAGGTTCTTAGGAATGGAGTGCGGTTATCATTAAATCTTTCATATACGATGGGGTGTCCCACTTCTGGTAGAGTTCTGTTTGTCTTTCCAGTACAGAGTTGGATCTCTGGTGGTCTGGTCAATGGGATTGACAAATTGCAGCACCACAGTCTTGGCTCATTCGCAATACAGAACTGTGAGGAATTGTGCTTGGAGCTGGCTTCTAGAAATGAGTTCACAACAAATAAAAGGGCACTGTCTCTAGTGAAACCTGCTGGTGAGATACCTCTTGATGAAAATGTAACTTTTGGATCTCCTAGGACACCGGTCTATCAGTCAAAGATGAGCTCTCCTGCACATGATCAATTTTGTTCACCATTATCACTATCAAGTTCAACGAGTCAGATGTGTCCAGTGGTTAATTCATATGATATTGTCCAGCTGTTGGAAGATGAAAGCACCAAGAACCTTTTGCAGGCATGCACCAAATCATGGCTGTGTTCTCGTTTTCTGCTTCATGGGAACCTGGTGGTCGTCCCAATACTTTCCAAGCTTTGGCCTTTCCACGTGATTGGTGCTCGACAAGCATCTGATTGGAAGAATCAATCCATTATAGACCAAAGTACTGAAGGTTCATCCCCCAACATTTCCCAATCGCCAGACTATGTGATTCATGCTTTCACTGTGACGAGCAGAACAAACATACGTCTGTCTTCTCCTATGAACATGACACTAGTAACTCCATCTGTGACGGGATCACTTGTTGGGAAGCTTGAGCATACATATTGTGAAGCTAACACCAAAGGTGATGACATTAAATTGGGTGGATTGTGTAAAGAGTATACTGATTTGAAGGATATAATTACTTCCTCTATTTCGAAGGACCCTATATCAAGGTATTGTACTTTTTAACTCCGACAATTGGTGGAGCTGCAGCTGTATATCTTTGCCCCAGCCTTTTACCTCTGCAGCTATGTTTTGGGTCAAACATTTAGAGAATGCCACTTCTCTTTTTTTTTTTTTAAACTTTGGCAATATAATGAGCAGTATTTTTTTTTTTTGTAGTTTTAGCTTGTGTAGAATTTGAGTATTTTATTAGTCAGTTAATGCTTGTGTGGAAGAATCCACCAATTGGTAACATGTATTAGAAAGACCTGAATTATTTTGGATGAACATATTGTTATACCTTTTCTCGCTTTTGTCAGGAATACTTGTATTTCAGCTTCATCTAGAGAAGAAATTCTATCTGACACACCATCATGTTGTTATCTTATAAGGTTTGGTCTGCGGCCTACGAAAGGAGTGCTTCTTCATGGTCCACCAGGTACAGGAAAGACATCTTTGGCTCGACTATGTGCCCACGATGCTGGTGTTAATTTATTCTTGGTGAATGGACCTGAAATTGTGAGACAGTATTATGGTGAAAGTGAGCAAGCCTTGCGAGAAGTTTTTGATTCTGCTAGCCATGCTACCCCTGCTGTGGTGAGGCTTCTTCAAACTTCCAGTTTCTTTTCCCTCGTCTATTCTTTTTAATGTTTTGCCTTGCAAACCTGCATAATACTTACTGTTGTAGTTTGTATTTTAATTAATTATTGAACTTAATTGAGCATTCCTACTGCTGAAATGATGTTAGCAATCAGTATTTCATGCGTGAACATGCGCTTTTAAATATTCCTGATCTTGGTGTAAATATCCTGTTGATTTTCATGTAACTTAAAGGAAGCTTAATGACAAAGGGAATAATTGCCTTTTTGGGAAGCAGTGAGGCATTATGATAGTTCTGTTAACTTCTCAACCAAAATTGATCTTTGAAAACTAGATTTTCTAATTTAATTACATTAGTTATATTTTTTATTTTTGTTTCGATTGCTTTATGCCTTTCTTTGCAAATGTTATCTTATGCAGGTTTTCATAGATGAGTTGGATGCTATTGCACCTGCTCGAAAAGATGGAGGGGAAGAACTTTCTCATAGAATGGTTGGTACATTGTTGAGTTTAATGGACGGGATTAATAAAACCGATAAACTCCTTGTAATTGCTGCAACAAACAGACCAGAAAGTATTGAGCCTGCCTTAAGGCGTCCTGGTCGGTTTGACAGAGAAATTGAGATAGGTACTACATTCTCATAACTTAAATATTCCAGTGATTTTTGTTCACGCAAGTACTCATTTTTATGCATGCAATGCCAACCTATCTATTTAGAACAACTGGAGTGGAATCAACAGGTCTTTTCCTTTTCTCTTTGGCTACTTGGGGTTGGGGACTGGGGTATTTGGAGGCACATAGCGTATGATATGTTAAAAAAAATCTTAGCCGAATAAGCCTTAAGCCAGTGAAGGGGACTGGAAGAGCCAGCTAAGCTGTTCTCTGTGTTCATTTTCTCCACTATTCCTCAGGTTGAGCAATGTGGAATTGGAAACTGAACATGTTTCTGTGACCTTTATTTGTTGTGTTGGGGGCCATATGACCTTTGTTTCTTTATTTTCTATTTTCTGGCACTGGTTGTAAAGAAGAGGGATGGGAAGTTGTCATTTGGGCTTCAGCACCAAGCAATTTTAAGCCGGTTTAAGAAATCAGCTTAGCTCTGTTGACCTATTTGTGGGATTAATTAACACTCGACCAGATTGCAATCTTGATCAGTCATACATTACTACTGATAAATAAATAACATAGACCCTTTTTTAATTTGTCAAAAAGGTTTCGTCAATACAGCATGAGGGCACTAATCTATACAAACAATTATCTACAAGAAAAGGGATACCGATGGCTCTAAAATTTGTAGAAGGGTTGTCATGCATAAACCCCAAGTGCAAGGTAAAAAACAGAAAGTCCTTGCTTTAACAAAAAATCTTTGCTTTTTATTAAAAATCCTCTTATTCGTTCCCTCCAAGTTTTCAGCAACAATTATTATAGGGATGGCTAAAATAAGTTTTCTCCTTCTTTGCAAGATTTCATTTATTATTTCTGTACCATACTATGTCTTAACTGTGCTATGATGTGCTGTTAGTGGCATAATTAGTGCTTTTGGTAACACAATAGATGAAGCTGCAGCATCTTGAAGTATAGCAGCAAGTGGAGCAGTTTCGTTAAAAATATTCATTAGACACTACAGCTCTAACATATTGATCAAACGCCTTTTTGAGGTTAAAGCACACTTTTTGAAAGATGTAGCTGCTGTCCCACTGCTATTCCAAGCACCATAGAGAGAGTCTGGGTCCACTATATTCCCAATTTCCCAATGAGCAGGTTCATCAATAACCTCAAGAGAGTCGTACATGAACAATGCAAGAATAGATTATTCACTTAATTGAAAGGTAAATAGGTTCCTCTAAAACTCTTTTTCTGTAATTTCTGCATGCAGGTGTCCCATCTTCCAAGCAAAGATTTGAAATACTATTAACACTTCTCAGTCTAATGGAACATTCACTCTTGGAATCACAAATTCAACAACTGGCAATGTCTACACATGGTTTTGTGGGTGGTGATCTGGCAGCCCTTTGCAATGAAGCAGCATTGGTATGCCTCAGGCGCTATAATTGTTTTAAGAAGTCACAGGGAGAGTCTTATTCTAAATCACAGATGGATTTTGAGTTTAGTGCTAATGTTGCAACAGAAGAATCTAGTTCTTTGGGAGATATAAGAGATGCAAGGCAGGATTATTCACGTTCTTTGTCCACATTACTTGTTTCCTCAGATATATCACCATCTTCCTTGCCCAAGCAAACTGTCACAGAAAAGGAAGATGGGATGCAGTGCCCTAGAGGTTTAGTGGACAGAAATTGTACGCTGACCGTAGCTTTTGAGGACTTTGAGAAGGCCAGAATGAAAGTGAGGCCTAGTGCTATGAGAGAGGTATGTTGTTGCATCTTTGGTATTGAGTCTTGTTTTGATTGAGAAGCATTTTGTTATGACTGCAGTGTTTAATATGAATAAATCAGCCTGTTGAATGTTATGGTTTGATGTTGTTTATTCAACTGTGCCCAGACGGTACATAGACTGCCTGGACAATTTGGATTTTGTTGACTCCATAATGAATAAGCTTGATCCTTTCTTAATTAAGTTGAACTTGCGATATGCTGAGCAAAACAGAAAAGAAAAGCTGTATTTTACAGTGATTTATGTCCTCTAGTTCCAATGTAGATATGGGAAATCCTATTGGGGACTCATCATATTTGCTGTGGATGAATTGATTGGACAAAAATTGTTAAGGAGATCTAGGCACCATATGTAGGATTGGTATCAGTAGACACTCCGCTGAAGAGTACTTGCCTTTTCTCTTGCTGTTTAGCTTCCTTTTCAGCTATTAAGGACCGGAATCCTCACCAGATATGTGAACGTTAGTGCAGGAGCTATTTGAAAATAATGGAGCAAATTGGATGGGAGTGTCCTTTCAAGTTTGCATTTGAAATTGCTTCTATTTTTTAACCGATCGGTTTTGTCCGTAAAATCATTTCAAATAGATGATTAACCTCCTACATAAGGTGATTTTTAATTTCCATCCTGTGCGGATTGGTACAGTCTAGGAACTGATGGGGCTTGATTGTTTGTGAGTGATGCGAAGTATTCCATATGAAGACTGCCAGTCTACTAGAATAAGATAATTTCCTTGTATCATGTTTATTGTTGATTAGACAATATGACTTGATTTTGAGAAGTCTGTTGTAAGGCCTTCTTGTTGGTGGATGAGTATAGATAGACAGGACAACCTACTTATCTGTGTTCTCCATCTCTGCTTTAACCTTTAGGTGATACTCGAGGTACCAAAGGTCAAATGGGAAGATGTTGGTGGGCAAAGAGAAGTTAAAACTCAACTAAAGGAAGCAGTGGAGTGGTCTCAAAAACATCATGATGCCTTAAGTCGCATAGGGACCCGCCCTCCCAGAGGTGTATTATTGTTTGGTCCTCCTGGTTGTAGCAAAACCCTCATGGCTCGTGCAGTTGCCTCTGAAGCTGGGCTGAATTTCATTGCAGTAAAGGGCCCAGAACTCTTCAATAAATGGGTTGGGGAATCTGAGAAGGCCGTAAGATCTGTCTTTGCAAAAGCAAGGGCTAATGCTCCATCAATCATATTTTTTCGACGAAATTGATGGACTTGCAAATATTCGTGGAAAGGAAAGTGATGGTGTTTCAGTTTCGGATAGAGTTATAAGTCAGCTTCTTATTGAACTAGATGGTAAGGAGTTTACTCCTTTGTGGTGACAGAAAAAACTGTTTTTTATTTTGGCCTTTCGTTATGACAAGATAGAATTGGAGAGAGAAATCTTCAAATGTTCGTCAATGAGCATATTCTTACTGCTGTGGCCCTAATTGTTTCAAATTGGTCTATGATAATCACTTTTTGAAAGGCTTTTTATTTAGTATTTACTTTGTTTTAGTTGTTCTCATAATGGCATAACATCTTTTTTGGAGCATAGGACTGCAGCAGAGAGTTGATGTCACCGTTATTGCCGCGACCAATAGGCCCGATAATATTGATCCAGCCCTGTTACGACCAGGTCTCTCTCTCTCTCTCTCTCTCCATGTAAAACTCTCTTTCTTGTGTTCAAGTTCCAGGGGTTTATGACCTCATTTGTCACCATCAAAGTTGGATATTAACATGTTATGTAATTCAACAGGACGCTTTGATAGGCTGCTATATGTCGGACCTCCGAATGAGGCAGATAGGCAAGAAATATTCTGCATCCATCTACGTAAAGTCCCCTGCGGTTCGGATGTGGTCATAAAGGAGTTGGCTCATCTCACTGAAGGCTGTACGGGGGCTGACATAGCACTCATCTGCCGGGAGGCTGCAGTTGCAGCTATGGAGGTCTCTATAGTTTCTTTGCTTTTTTTTTGTTCTTTTTCTATCTTCCAGCTGCGATGTCGTATTGAACGGTTTGGTTTCCCATGAATTTTGATGCTATTAGGAGGATCTTGACGCTTTGGAAGTGGCAATGAAGCATTTCAGAAACGCAATAAATCAAGTGCGTCCATCGGCAGTCGAGTCTTACGAAGAGCTTTCAACTCAATTTCAGAGACTCGTTTTATCCAGACATAAATGAGATCCAAAATCAAGGTAATTAGTGGATCAAACTGGCCTCATGTCCGGCTAACGCATCTTATTCTGTGTGTTGTTATTCTCATTCTCGAGTCTTCAGCTGAAAATCAAATATTTATACGCGCCGAATCCCAGACAGCTTGTGAGAAGCCTTCTGCCTGAAGTTACTGTTTGTTTTGCTTCAGTTCTTTGGTCCAATCCACGTCCATCATGTCCTGAGTTCCTGCTCTAGAATAGACCTCCGTTCACTGTCTGGAAAATGGGAATCTTGGTTGATCGATGACGACGCTTTCGGATGCTTGTTTCCCACTCTACAGAATGTAAAGGTTGGGTTTGGTTTTGATTTTCCATCTGCAAACTGACAAGTAGTTGCAAGCAATAGTTCAGCTGTCGCATCGTTTTGAATTAGTTGTAACCATGTCCTTTTTATATTGATCGAGATGAAATGCTATTTCATAAATTATACGGGAATGCCAAAGCTGATTTTACTTTATTGTATGCAGCATCTTCGTCCTCGACGTCGATAAACTGCAATCATATGAAAAATAATTTCTTTTTAGAAATTAATTAGACAGCACATGACGGACAGTAACGTAGTATATGCAACAGCTTGATGTTTATAGTATTCATTGTGATCTGCTGCCCATTTTTAAGTGAAATGATTGTAAAGGGGTCAACTTTTAGTATACATGCAACGATGTACTTCTTAATTCAGCCAATATAGAAAGAAATTTTGGGATGAACTTTGTTTAAGCTTTTTACTTCAATTCTTATTCTTGACAGATTGATATTTAACATTTAATTGATTATTTAGAATAATTGTGACATCGACAAATTGATATTTAACATTTGTTTATTAAGCTTTTGGGGTCCTAGTAATTCACCCCTGGGACCCCACTTAGGTCATGGAATGCAACGAGAGGGTTCAAATCATCGACTTTGGCGATGAGGGATAGCACGCACATCATCTATGCTGCTGCCGCCCATGGGTGGGTCATTTTTTTAAGTAGTTGTAAAAGCAAAAATCAATGCATGTTCACTTCATTAGGGGAACATGGTCTTCTAGTTAATTAGATATATGAGTTATTGAAGCTTGATATTTTCAAGTTCATGCTCGGGTTGGCTTGATTCGATTTCTAGTTGATTCTCAAGTTATTGAATGAAGGCATTTTGGTAATATTTGAGTAGGCACAACACGTTTATACCATTTAACGATCGTGAGCATTATGATATTATCGTGCCTGAAATTTAGTAATTTTGTAATATACCTCTCCAAAATAAATCGATATTTATTTTTCATAATCCGTGGATTATCTATCTCCTTCCCTAATTTGAAAAAAGAAAAATATCGGTTGGGAAGCTTTGAAGTTCCGGCATTCTGTCCAGAAGTTCTAGAATTAGGTTGTCAGAGAAGACAGAGGCAGGAGGAAGGTGGGGCCCCACGTGTTCGGGGCTGAATCTGTGGGTCTCCACAGAATAGTAGACGGGTCGGGTCGGGTCGGGTTTTGATGGGCCGGGTTTTCTTTGTTTTGTCTAGAATAAAATTATTGTTTTTCTCGTTTCAGATATGTATTAATCATAGTTCCTAAAGTCGATTTTACTCATATTTTATTTTTTAGTGGAATGCTTTCCGTACTTATGTTGCTTAGAAAAGAAAAAAAAATATCATTGTCCTGTACCTTGGAAAATTGTTTTCCAAACATCGTTTAAATAAGTTTTTATATTGTCGCGCGGAGATTACTTTATTTGTTCTTTTGAATGATTCTTTTTTCAAATCATAGATAGATATATGCGGATAATACTTGAAAAATAATTGTACTTATTTGTTCACGACAACTAACGCAATAAACCTGGGAGAGAGGGGGGGGGTGGTGGGGGACAAATGTACGTTTTATAAACATTAACTTACAAGAGAGAATTATAAATGCAACCATAAAATTTACTAATGACTTTTAGGCATTGAGTCTACGTTAGTTTTCCTCCACTTGGAATTTACTTTTGAAATTTTTTTTCTCCATACTTAAAATCGCTGATAATGATAAATAAAAGGCGATTATTGAGTATTTGTACACTTTTTACTAATTTTTAGGCATGAGATTGTTTAAATAATTTATTTCAATACCCAGGGCTGTTTTATTTTGTTTACAAAATGATTTTTTCAAGTTATTAATACATAAAGGGACTTAGAAAATGATTCTATTGATTTGACAATTTTAACTGACGCAATATCATTAAGGGGACAAATGGAGGTTTTGCACGCATTTAATTACAAAGAACATTATAGCTAGCATTGGCAGTAAAGTTGAGTAATGATTTCTACGAATTAAGTCTATTTTGACAACTAAATTTAGAATTTACTTTTAGCAGATGTTTTTCACACACTTCAACTGTTTATAGAAATTTCGACCCCAAAAAAAATATAAAAAACTGTTCATAGAAAGAGTCAGTTATCAAGTAACTCTAATTGTACATTTTTGTGCTAAGATTGTATGTATAATTTGTCGCATTGTTTTGCTAAGGTCGTTTTGATTGGTTCTCCAAGATTATTTTATCAAATTATAAACAAACATGTGCAAATGGACTTAGAAAATAATTCTATTCTATTGTTTCCACAATGATAACTAATGTATCAAGGAAAGAATGTAGGTTTAACATACACCAAACTCACAAAGATCATTACAATTATCACTATCAATCGAGTCAATTGCTGATTTTTGCGTATTGCGTATATTTTTATATCTACGCTTAGAATCTAATTTTCACATTTTTTTTTTTTCATATTTAATTGAAGTTGATGTTAGAAAAAAGTGATTGTCAAATCTCACATTCTTTCATGCCAACATTAATCTTTCAAATTATTTTGCTAAGATTTATTTTTCGTTCCTCTAATTTAATAGCGGTAGAGATATGGATAAATTAATCCCAAAAATATACTTATCACAATACATGACATAACATAAAGCTAAATGGAATTCATCCACTAATCATTATCCACTCATATATCATAAAAATACATACTTTAATAATGAAACATGTTAGTTTAATGTATAAATGAGGCGGGAAAAGGGGCGTTAAGGGGACAGGGCCATCGATGCCCCCACCCCGCACCATTCTGCGCTCGCCTCCCTTGACCGCCCTGTTCGGGTCGGTGCCCCGCGCCCCGTCCACCGTGGCTAAAACACCCATGGGAGAAGTGCTTTTGAACCCCAAACAAGAACAGCACCCTAATGGGATTCTAGATTTAGAAAAGGTGAAGTGGGGTTGGGTTTTTTTTTTTTTTTTTTTTTGTGGGTGTTTTCCATTAGGGAATCTGATTTGTCCTCTTGTCAGATCATGGAATGGCGGATGTGATATTTTTGTATCTGGCATTGAGCCCCCACGTTAACGTCACTAGAAAAAGAAAAGAAAGATAAAACAAGTTAGATCAGCAGAAGCCCCTCCTTTTTTTTTTTTTTTCTTTTTGGGGGCTTGGGAGTCAAACCTCCACTATCCTCTCCCATGTTTATCTTCACCCAAAATTTTTGAAAAATCAGGAGTAAAATTTACTAATTTCAGGACAGGTTGGCTGCTCAAGATATTCTTCCCTAGGGGCAGGCCAGTACAGAACACCCATCCACAAAAAATCAATTGATTAAACATAATAAGTAAAATAATTATAATAATAATGTTATCCCCCATACCTAACACGAAACTCGGCTGATTCCCCACTAGCCCGTTTACATGAATATAATTCTCTAAAATTGATTAGTACTCTCTGTTTTGTTTTTTCTTTTCTTGGATGCACGTAATCCCCACGAATTATTCGGGAAATTTCAATCATTTTTTTTATCGTCCACGTCCAATCATCCCCTAATCTCGATTAGTCCGGCCGCAATCTGTCCCTCTCCCGAGGCGGAAATGAAGAAAAATCTGAGCTTGAGAGTTGACAGACAGACAAATCAGAACTAGAAGCATCATCGAGCCATCGAGCCTTGGAGGATTATCGACTCTCGGCCATAGAAGTGATGATTCTCTGCAGAATCAAAGAATCAAGTAGGTCGTTCCTCCCGATCGGATCGAAGGAGGATAAGACTTGGTAGAGACTCCTCCGATGCTCATTCTGTAGAGAGAGAGAGAGAGAGAGAGAGAGTCCAAGACTGACAGCAGAGAAAAGGGCAAGTACTTGTTGGTTTGGAACGATGTTGAGGATGGGTTACTGTTGCAATGCCTGGACTCGTTTGTCCTCGTGACTGCAGGAGGAAAAAAAAATGTAGGCTAGTTCTCAGGTCGATCTTGGATCCATTTTGGAGCTGAATCGCAGTTGCAGAATGGATCGCTTAAGAACTGGCTCTAATATGATAGGTTTCAGATTCTTAATTTGACATATACCCATTCTGGAGTCAATCGCCCTTTTAATTATTACATTCTCTCTATTCAAGTTTCGATTTTGAAATGATAGTTTTTCTTTTTAAATTTGATTTGAAGAGTAACTTGCCAAAATTTTATCTGCTTCATTATTTGATTTCTAAAGTATTTGGCCAAACGCATATTAAGGGCAGGCCGGTTCTTGACAAAATTAAACTTTTACGCATTCTTGAAATTAAGAATAGGGATGAAAATGCACGTCGCGACATTGTATTAATGTTGACTGTCTTATCATTTAAAAAAATTTCAACTTGATTGTATAGATTCGCTACGTCATATTCCGTATCACTCATATCATATCATAATACAATTTATATTTGTTTTTTCATAAGTAAACCCTAGTTTTTTTTTTGTTTGGTTCCGAGTCTGGGTCTTGATCAAAGGCTATTAATAAAACACAAGCATGCTGATCATGCGGAAGCAGTCGCTTTCGAAATTCTAGAGTTAAGTCAATTTAAGGTGTCCGAATATTTAAATCACGAGTCCTTAAATGAGATAAAATAGTATCTTGTTCTCAATCCCCATTCAGCTCGTTAGAAATCTCTTCATATGCGATGACATAGAGAGAGAAGAAGACCATAACGACTTCGCTCGAAAAGGAAAGTGAAAAAGCTCAAGTGATATCAAACTTTGGCTAAAAATAAATAAAATTTTTTTTTCCTATAAGTAAAAGTCTCTCGTTAGGAAGAAATTCTAGCATCGACCCCACCAATAAACAATGCATAATCAATCTTGGAACTCAATCCATGTGAGGTCCCCACCACAATAGATGATTGAGATTGACTTGATCTACGAACAACTAAACCTTGGAAAATGAGATACTAAAGATATTTCATTTATCGAGTAATTCATTACTAGATACCACTAATGGGTTCGAATGGACTGATTTGGTACAAAAAAAAGGAAAGGTTTTTAACTGATCACAAGGAGAAGGACGGGAAATGATCCTAAGGGATCGGGCCATAGTATCGTAAAGCGCCTTCGAACATACATAATCAAATGATATTCACATAAACAGGTGAAAATTCAAGGGTATGAACAGAGCTGCAAAAGTGGTTACTAGAAGGGGTGAAATTTCAGACAGGAACCGTGTAATTCAAGAACAGAGGCGTGTGATTCGAAAACAGAGGCTGCGAAAACAGCCAACGAGATGTTCATGGTAATTTTTCCCGGTCCGAAATCTTCCTGATTTGCCCAGCAAAGCGAGGGGAGAGACAAGAGAAAGCAAGTGCATACGAGAAAAGGCGAGGGAAAGGACCACGCAGCACGCACCTCCAGTGCGGGTCTGCTCCAGTGCGTACAATGTCTGATACGACATGGTACAGCTCCCCTATATGGCAGCAACGCCGATTTTTCTATTCCGAATTCCATCATGTTAAATCCCTTTTATTCTATTATTTTCTCTCTCTCTCTCCTCGGCTCAAAAGCTCATCATCCTAGCCTCCCGCACGCGCCACCCGCGGCCGTGAACCGACGTTCTCCTCTGTTTTTCCTCTGTTTTTCCCCGTTTCGGCCGGAGCGAGTGGTGGGAAGTGCTGATGCTGCGACGCGACCCCGAAATCCCGGGGAAAAAAAAAAGATATTAGGAAAAGGAGGGGAGGAGGAGGTGGGGGAAGAGGAAAATCCTATTTCGATTATTTTAATGTAGATACGATGATGTTGTATACGGACAGGCGAGCGAATCAGTGGAGGAGCCGGAGGGATTGGGGGCTCTTGAGAGAGAGAGAAAGAAAAACGGGGGAAAATCCCACGAGAAAATCAGAGTGTTGAGGGGAAATGACCAAAAGCATCGGCTACAGTACACTCCTCCTCTCCCCTGAATAAAAGCTGATCATAAGAATACAAGATCCACCTCGATTCTCTCTCCACCCTGCCCTCCTCCCTCCTCCCTCCTCCTCCACCATATCCACCTCCGCCGCCGCCGCCGCCGCCGCCGCCAGCACCGTCTCTCTCTCTGTCTTCCTCGTCCAATCTTGAGAGACAGAGAGAGACAGAGAGAGAGAGAGAGATAGGGGGAGACGGAGATTCTTGGAGAAAGTCCAGTCTCGTTTGCTCGTTTTCTTGATAGCTCCTGTTCCCCTTTCGCGTTTTCGTTTTTCTCCCTCCCCGTTAGGCCTCGCAAGCTTTCCCCTTTTTTCTCGTTAACTCAATTTTCTGGTCTTTCTCGTCCGACACCTTCGCTAAATCTTCTCCTCGCGTAGAATTAGGCCGATTTCCTGGATCAAGAACGCAAATTTGCGAAGTGGGTGTCTCGAATTTCGCGAGCAAGAAGAGGGAGAGGGAGAGAGAGAGCGACCCAAGAATGAGGGAGGAGGACTCGAATTGGTTCTCCAAATGGGAAGACGAGCTGCCGTCGCCTGACGAGCTTACCCCGCTCTCTCAAACCCTAATCACCCACGATCTCGCCATCGCCTTCGACATCCCGACGCCGCAGCACGTCAACCCGTCCCCGACCAGCCCCCGCGCCACCCGCCCCCACACCGCCCAACCACTCCGGCCACCTCCCCCGCCGAGCTCCGTCACCCAACCCATCTCGGCCGAGTTCGCCGACTCCAGCGAGCTCGGCCCCAACTCCGGCGGCGACGAGCCGGCCCGCACCCTCAAGCGGCCGCGCCTCGTCTGGACGCCCCAGCTCCACAAGCGGTTCGTCGACGCGGTCGCCCACCTGGGGATCAAGAACGCCGTGCCCAAGACCATCATGCAGCTGATGAGCGTGGATGGGTTGACCCGGGAGAATGTGGCCAGCCACTTGCAAAAGTACCGCCTTTACCTCAAGCGCATGCAGGGATTGTCCGTTGGGGGCGGCGGCGGTGGGGGCGGGGCGGCGGCCTGGCTGCATCGTCTGATCCTGCCACCGATCATCTGTTTGCGAGCTCGCCCGTGCCGCCGCATTTCTTGCATCCGGTCCGGCCCAGCTCGGAGCATTACTTGCCGTTCGTGCCGGTCGCCGCGCTGCAACACCACCAGATGGCGGCCGCGGCCGGCCACCCGCAGCTGCAACCACAGTATCACAGGCAGGTGGGGCATTTCGGGCCGCCTCCGAACGGGCAATTTGAGCATCCTTTCTTGTCGAGGCAAGCGGCACCAATTCATAGGATGGGAGCACCGATTCACAATCCGGTGCAGCCTTATGTGGAGGACTTGGAATCTGCTAATGCAAACGGTGGCAGGAAAGTTCTCACTCTCTTCCCAACTGGGGATGATTGAACTTGGGCAGTAGTTGCAGTTTTTTCTTTGATCTTGCTGTTTTCTTACTCTTGATGATCCTATTTCTGTGTCATGTGCAATGTGGTGTCTGTAATTTGTGGGTAACAACTGTTTAGTGTATGGTTTAGGCGTTAGTTGCTCTATGTTGTCCTAGTTGCCTTTTAGTAGGTGATGGTGAAAGCTTTGAGTGGAGCAATTGGATATGGACTTCCACTAGAGCTTAAATTGGCTTCATCGAGAGGCCTCTGTCGCTTAATTGACCGCATGCCTACATTGGATGAGTGGGACTGGTGGGTATTGTCGACTTGTGTCATCCTTCATGTGGGCTCCTACATGTTTTGGGTAAACTGTTGGTACCAGTCTGTATGTTCTGTTGATCCTTTTTCTCTTGAGGCGTTGATCATCATGCGATGGTTGCTCTTGGCAAACATCTACCACCAATTCTGAAGTGTTGCGGAAGGTGGAATTCGTTGACCTCAGTCTATTATAGTTTCCATTAAACTGCAGCTTGGAGATTAGATGAGTTCTTGTGCATATCAGAGCTTTTGTTCGGATGAGGGGTTCTCGCTGGGGGACGAAACGCCAGATCTTAAAGCTTGCAGGTGATAACAATAATGCTGGCCATCTCTGATTTCTTGAAATTCGAGGACATTGAGCGGAATCTTTTTTGCTTAAGTTTCCTCTACTTAGTTATTGTTTAGAGTCGGAACTCAACTTTCTGTACATTAACTCCAGGGAAGACTTTAAAAGCCCCACTTTGAGGGGAACTGTAACTGTTCAGAGAAGGGACATTATTATATGGATGCAGATGGTTGTATGCCCTATCAACTATGGACCTTGATGATTTAGTCTGAATCGGTGTTTATAAGTTTCTGCAGTCTTTTCTCAGAAAAGAGAGGGAGAGAAAGCTGATATCCTGTATGTGGAGTGGCTACAAACAGGTGGTCATGATCCGGATGCCTAGTTTTGTTAGGGAATTCTGCTTTTGATTAATACATGGAACCATTGATGTGATCTACGCGTTTTCATTTCGCTGTTGGGATGCTTCTGGTGAGTATTCTTCTCAGGGTATTATCTGAACGGTTAGTCCAGAAGCTTATGCCTAGCGATTCGCTTTGCATTTTCACCCCTGGTTCTGGCATATTAGCTTCCCATCCCCAACTTGGATTGCAACTCTGCTGTAACTTATTAGATACTAAGTCACGTTTGGATTGCTTGCGAATGTACCAGTTAAAAGTCGAGTTCTCCTTTGGCTTCCTCTACTAAGTTTCTGGATATCCTAGTGAAGTTCTTGTTCTCTTTTGTTTGCTAATCACTACACCATGTGGCTTTGTCGGTAAAACACAAGTCCTTTGTCTGAACATCCTTACGATCTTCTCGTTCTAGTTTGTCATTATCATTCCTTAAATTGAGCTGAGGAATCTTGTTCGCGTTTCTTGGATTTTGTGCATGTCATCTTTCAGTGGCAAAGGATTCAGTGGTTTCAATTTAACCCAGAAGCATTGTTCCATGCCATTCGTTTTTGGCCTTTCCCCTTCCAAGGTTCATTTACATAAAGATCATGTGATTTTGTGTGGTTGTTTCTCGGTTTTGTTTCTAACTTTGATACCCCAAAAGGGGTTTAAACTTCGCCAAATTTCTTCAGACCCGGTGAGGTAACGTGATCATGTAAGCTGGATCTGGTAAAAAGGGACAATGCATATTGCACGAGGCAGTCATTTTTGACTCTCCTTTTTGTGGCTTTGGTACAAAGGTTGTCCGTCAAACTTAAAAGGTGATTAAAAATCTTTTGTCCTCTAACACTTGACTTAAACAGAGCACATGATAGGGACGACCTAATTATAGACCCAGGAGCAATAATTTTCTCAAATCCTCAGTTATACCGTCCACCTTTTTTAGATCTTCCTAGGGATCAGCAATCGATGATTTGGCACATAAACAAGACTTAGATTAAATGTTAAATGAGCCAAGGATAAACAATCCTCTTTTCCACTTCAATGGGGTTTGATAAAGGGGTACTGGACCTACTGGTATCTCATCACTGACAGCTCAGATTCAACTGAGCCAATTGATTCACAAAAGTATTCAATCAAATCATCTTCCGTAGCCATTATTAGTCTCTAAATATTGCAAATTTTATCTTGAGATTTCGCTTTCCAAGGTCAACACCGACTTAAAAAAGTCTCTGCCTCCCCCTTGTCGCTTAAAGCGTAAGCCAGTTTCGTTGATGATTATGCACGATGGATCATCATTAGACAATTCCATCAAGATTTCATTACTGATGAAGCAAAGGATCAGCACACCTGTAAAGGCTTACTCTTCTTTTTTTAGTTTGTCACTAGATGCAGTTTCAGGTAAAAAGATGAAACCCCCGTGTGATCCGCTTTCAAGAATCGCAATCAATTCCTCTCAGCTTTCATGTCGAATGTTTACATATAGGCATCATGTTCGAAAAGTGATCGACAAGATATGGAAAACGGGTACAATTTAGATCTACATCAGGAAGCTCCAAAATCCCAACTAGATGGATGTACGATCGGTGAAAGAAGAGTATTGGCTATAGGCCACGTACAATACAGTATTATCTTGTTTCTGGACTCCGGCCGAGAGGATTGAATCTTCTCCGACGAAAGCAACGTTTTAACCACATCCTGATCCCTTCCCTTAGATTACTAAACTTGAAAAGAATCCAGCATTGCTCTCAGAGTCTTTTCAGATGCTTGCCACTGTTTGTCGTTCGCACTGGCAACAAATAAAACGACGGTGTTCCCTTTTGCCGTCGCCTTAGCAAGATTGTGCGAACCCGTTAGAGCATATGGAGTCTCTAGCACGTACTTGTAATACTGCATCCACAATGTAAATAACAGCCGTGTATCAAATCAACAGGTTAAGAATAAACATGTGAAGCTCAGCATAAAGGACCAACAAATTTTTGCCCTCCTCAAGACAATCTTCTTTTAGTTTGCATCATGTGCAACCTGAACCATGAGGAGGGAGAATATAAGGATGGTAAGGATGGGCCTCTGTCATTGATTATGTTTAACCTGAACGACTGGAAGGAAATGAAATGTGACATTAAGGCTTAAAGATCATTTAACTGGCATTCGACCAAAAATGAAGTGGAGAAAACACCCCTGCTTGGACCCAAAAATGTAAAAAGAAAGAAAGAAGGGAAGAAGGAAGCAAGAAAATTGCCTTAAGTTCTTGAAGTTGAATGTGTCCGCCAGCTAGAACTCCCCAACTCATTTTGTCATTTTTTTTTTGTTGGTAAAACCGCAGAAAGCCAACCAATTTTCATGGAAAGCCCATGAATTGATGATTAGCCAAGTCTCATGTGTGAACTTTTATTCTGCTCTCTTGAACTTTATGAGACTCATTTCCATGCAATGGCTTGACCAGCTAGCTTAAGGGCTAAGTCGGACGAAAGACCCAGATTTCTTAAGGTCTGGCCGCTAATGTGTAAGCATATAAAACTAGCATCTATCAGGGAACAGAAGTTCCCATTGGGGATGCAATTTCCAGAACACGAATCCGAATATCCCCGGGTATAATGGAACTCGACCAAACCGAAAACAAAATCCTACTCAAAGTGCCTATCGTGTGACGACAGAATGAGCAGACAGAATGTGAATACCGTCTGATCACCGAGCTTTTCAACTGATGCTTCCAAGAGCTCATCCGGGTCGAGCGTGTTCCCCGTCACGAAAGGGCCGAGAGAGGCGATCAACTTCTCCGGGCTCCCGATCTCCTCGATGGACGCATTGGGCTTATTCGTGAGGCGTACGAGAGGGGAGGCCACCACCTGAACCTTCCCCTGCCTGTCGTCCTCGAACTTCACCTCCACCCACGGCTCCGCGCACTTCGGCTGGCAGTAATTGCCCGACAATATGTTGGCCACCCGCATCTGTTTCCAGGTCGGGGGGAGGATGAATTGGTAGGGTTCAACATTCCCTGCAGATCACTAAATTTCGAGTATCATTTGAATCTGACAACACCAACAGCCACAGGACTTAAAACCATCCGCATTTCATCATCAGCAGATAGAATTAACACTTACCCTCCAGCATATTGGGTTCAAAAAACACTCTGCAATCGTCACTACATATGATGCATACGATTAGATTCGGAATTGGAAAACGAAGATGGTGGAAAGCCGTCTCATTTAGCCAACAATGTCTACATTGGGAGAAGGATCGAGTGCAGAAATGACCAAATTCACCACTTCACAACATCAAAAACGCCACCTTGCACACTCCACAATCTTCCCGCACGCAAATTCATGCAGAGCCGATCACTCGCACATCGAAAGGAAACGCCGACGAACGAGAGAGGGACCGCAGGGCGGGAGGACGGCGGTTTTACCTGCGCGGAGCGCGGGGGTGTCTTTCGGAGAAGCCTTGAAGAAGACGAAGGAAGGATCGGAGGGCGACGGCGGGAGGTACGAGCCGACCGCCACCTCCTTCGCCGCCGCCGCCGGCGGGGCCGGCGGGGTGCTCCACAGGAGAGGGGCCAGGGCCAGAGCCGCGGTCCCTCGCTTCAGGAGCTCCCTCCGCTCGAGCCGGCCGCCGCCCTCGACCTCGCGGCGGAATGCGGCTCGGACGGAGGTCTTGCGCGGGGATTTCGGTGTGGCCGGAGCCGAGAGGAAGGCCAACGGCGACGGAGGCGCGCGAGCGGCGGTCATCGCTGCAGGCGACATGATAGAGAGAGAGAGAGAGAGAGAGGTGATGGAGGAAAGATTTTGGCCTCCCGCCCTTATCCGTTGAGACCGGACGCCACGTGGAGGCCGGGGATTGGCTCTCGTAAAAACCTTTTGGATTTCAAATAAATTTTGCTTGCTGAGCCTCGACTCTCGCCGGTTCGAAATTGCCGATCCCGTCACGGTGGAGCGTCCGCCGAATTGTCAAAAGTTGTGAAAGGATGGCATGCTGGGACAAAATTATGTCAAGATGATTAGTCGCGAAATATTTGCAAAAGCGAAGGCACTTATGTCGTGATCTTGAACGGTGATGAGATATTTTGAAAAATTGGGTATGTCGAGCCGCGCAAGGGACTCGTGCATTTTATATTACGGATAATAACTTAAATAGTGTATGGACTTTGGCTGAACTTACAATATAATATCTGAATATTTAATTTGTTCAACGTAGTTCTTGAACTTTACTTAAATATGCAATTTAATCCTAAACTTTTAATTTGTTCGATATGATCCATGGAGTTTTGGTATATGTTGAACTTAATCTGACCTATTTGAAATTGTTTAATATTATTATTCTATCAATTCAAATTTAGTAACGACATTAAATATTTTCACATAGTTCGAAAATTAAATTGAATATGTATCAAAATTTCATGAACCATCTAGAAAAAAATTAAAAGTTTAGGGATTATAATGCATATTGGGCCAAAGTTGAGGCATCATTTGTCATATTATTGGTGTTTTCAGAATCAAAAGAAATAAATAAATGAGAATTTATCGAGTTAGAAATTCGAAATCGCGCGTGATTAAAAAAAAAAAAAAACAATGCTTTGATCCTTATCCCACATTACCTAATGAACAGGCCCAGAAGATGGCCCAATACTGAGCCCAAAGTCCACAGAGGAAATAACAGAAAAATCTCAACTGCAGAATCACAGGAATGGAGGGAAACCGATGACAGGCTTATCTTCTTCTAACTGAAATCTCTCACTCTGTACACTCACTCACTCTCATATCTAAATGGCAGCTTCTTGCTTGATAGCTCGAAGCGATGGCGTCGAGCCTTCGGGACTCCCAGAGAAGGAAGTTCAAATCGGGAGAGGCGGGCTCAGGAAGCGGATTCTCAGGAAGGGAAATTCGTGGCGGACTCCTTGTCCCGGCGACCAAGTACATGGTACTCAGACACGACTGTTTTTGGTGCTTTCAATGATCTGAACGAGCGATTGATGGACAGGATTTCATTTATCCTCGTTTGGAATGCAGTCCGCTACAGTGGGCGAGTCAAGGACGGCGCTCTTCTCGATTCGAGCGGTGGAGGAAGTACTGCGATGGAGTTCAAGTTAGGCCAATGTGAGCAGCAAAAGACCTACGAGTTGCACTCCATTGTTTCAGCAGATTGGTTTTGCTTCTGGAGTTCGGTTATGAAGCTTGACCATGAGAACACGACTATTTTCTGTCTCTCTTGCTGGAATTAGTTGGCGGAAGATGGAGTGCTAAATTCTTGTACAAGCGTGACGTATCTAATATCACTCAATGCAAATATCTGTGAACTTTCTTTCATGCTACCTGTGAGTTTAGGTTGTCTCCTTGCTGATGAGACAGTGTACTATATTTAAGGTGAGGTGATAGAAGGATGGGACGAAGGAGTTGCCACGATGAAGAAGGGAGAGAGAGCGATCTTCACGGTACCTCCGAACTTGGCTTATGGCGAATCAGGGTCTCCTCCACTCGTCCCTCCGAACGCTACTCTCGTTTTTGACATCGAGATGGTATCGTGGACCAGCATCAGGGATTTGACAGGAGATGGAGGAGTCCTGAAGAAGATTATCAAAGAGGGGGAGGGCTGGGCTACTCCTCGGGACGCCGATGAAGTTTTAGGTAATCACTTCATTTGATTAATATATTAAACAATCGGCGAATTGCCTCTTGTCTGGAAACAGGAAAAATCGTCCGATATCTTTTTAACTGCACCGTCACACTCAACCACACGAGTTCGAGTACAGAGTTTCAAGATTGTTAGGTTGTTTTTTCTTCCTAGTAAGGTACTAATGACAAATGCGCCAGGACAGGATTCCTGGGGAAAAAGAAAAGAACTTTCGGCATCTTTCTATATATTGAGAATTAGAGGGTATTAACAAATAACTGATCTTGTTGCAGTCAGATACGAGGTGATGCTTGAGGACGGAACTGTCATCTTGAAGTCCGACGGAGATGTGGAGTTTCAAATCGGGCACGGGCACGGTGGGTTGAACTCGAACTTGCCTCCTTGTATTATATTTAATATCTTCACGTCTCCTGGTAGAAATGAGAGAGGCACTCTGAAATGTTCCTAGTGATTCTTCAGATTCTAGTTCCGAAAAAGGGCATCTGTGTCCAGCGATGAGCATAGCGGCAAAACCATGAGGAAGGGCGAGAAAGCAGAGCTAGCTGTGAAGTTTTCTTGTGAGTCACTGCTACTATTTCTTCCCTCCAAGGTTCAACATCAAAGCAGACACACATGAATATAGATTACCTATGCTTTCTTCAGATGGCTTCAGGTGGAGAACTGTACCTGAGAGCATTGAACTTGGTGCCTCGGCTGATTCCAATCTCGTCATCCAGCTTGAGTTAATCACGTGGAAAAGTGTTGTTGATGTTACTGGTGATAAGAAAGTGCTCAAGAAGATTGTAAGAGCCGGTGAAGGCTTTGACCATCCTGATGAAGGATCGGTTGTCAAAGGTGAATTACTGTAAGCGTAGTGGAACGATCTCTTAAAATGTAAACCTCCATATAGAGTTCTCCTGTTTAGTCATTGTGCTAATGAGTTCTTTCTTTCAGTTGCATATACTGGTAAATTTGAAGACGGAAGCATTTTTGAGAGGAAGGGATCGACTGAGGAGCCTTTCGAGTATGTAGCACTTGAAGGTATTATGCATTCATTTGCACTCCCAGACAGCAATTTGCAACTTCGTCAAATGAGCAGAAGCTGATTATGAGTGTTTACGCCTGCTCAGAACAAGTCAATGAGGGCCTAGACAGGGCAATCCTGAGCATGAAGAAAGGAGAACAAGCCCTTGTGACTATGAGAACCAACTCAGTCGTCGGTCTAGATGATTCGGTGGTCTCGAAAAATTCAGTGTTGAGTTATGAAGTTGAATTGATTGACTTTACCAAGGTCATTTTCACGTTCTTCATTACTTGATCCGATACCATAAAGAATGTTGCAACACGTAGAGTGAAGTTCTGTTCTTTACAGGACAAACCGTTTTGGAAGATGAATGCCCGTGAAAAGTTAGAAGCATGCGAAAGCACAAAGAACGATGGAAATTCTCTGTTCAAGACCGGGAGGTTCTGGTGTGCATCGAAGAAATACGAGAAGGTGACCAATGGAAAATGCTATCACACAAATTTTTATGGCTGAGTGATATATTTCACCACTACTATTGATTTATAATCTGCCTGCAGGCTGAGAAATATGTACAGTTTGATCACTGTTTTACTGATGAAGAGAAGAGCTCAGCGAATGCGTTACGGCTATCATGCTATTTGAACAATGCTGCTTGTAAACTTAGATTGGGGGACTACAGTGGAGCTACAAAATTCTGTACAAAGGTCTCTCTCTCAGGATGAACAGAGTTCTTGCCTTGTTAAATGACTTAATACATCTGATTCCAGTAAGGAACGAACAAATTTATATATTCACACTATCTCTCTATGTGACAGGCCTTGGATCTTGATCCTCGCAATATCAAGGCTTTGTACAGGAGATCGCAAGCATACCTGAAAAGTTGTGATTTCGACGAGGCCGAGGGTGATATTAACAAGGCATTGATTCTCCAACCAGATAATAGGTATGCAAAATTCGCCATGTGACTCTCCATGATCAGAAGGCAACTAGCTTTTTGGTTTTTTTTCTTCATTCAGTTAGAACCAATACTTCATGTTTTGATTAGTTGAATTTCTCGTGCCGTCGATGAATTGCAGAGATGTGAAACTTGTGTACAAGGAGCTAAAAGACAAGCAAAAGGAATACAAGGTATATCAGGCTGAGATATCTCGGACAATGCTCTCACGGATGGCTTAAAACAGAGCAAGAGCAGTCCAAGCATCGAACTGCAGATCTTCCCATTAAAATTGTTCTTCCTTGTGCAATGCAGTCTAACATCATATAGCCTGTTGTCGCGACCTCTTTTTTTTCGACGCCCCTATCGGGGCGGGCGCTCCGCGAGGCTAATGGCTCGGCTGGATTAATTAAACCCGGACTCTCCCAAGTCCACCAATTCACGACTTTAATAGTCTAAATTTTTAACCCGTAAGTTAATTTTTAAAACAGAGTCGCCACTAATCAATTTGGGGTGGGTTGATTAGAAACCCATGCGAAATATTGGGAGAAATATTCGCTCCCGCGCAACCAGAGAAAGTAGGATCGGGGGACTTGATTACACACTAGTTAATCACTAACGCTTTTCGGTACCTAACATTGTTTTAAAACCCCGAGGTTTTGGATGTTTAAGGGATTTTCCATGCATTTTGGAGAAAACATTTTTTTGAACCTTTTTCCAATTTTTGGACATAAAAGGGACTTTTTTTTTTTTTTTTTTTTTTTTTGGCATTTTCTGGAAAATAAAACTCTTTTTGGCTTTTTCTGAATTTTTGGCCTTTTTTTGGATTTTTGGTATTTTTGGAAAATATGAAATATTTTTGATTTTTTTGATTTTTTTTGGAAAATATACTTTTTAGTATTTTCTGGAAAATAAAGTATTTTTGATTTTTCTGGATTTTTTTGAAAAGTAAAATATTTTATATATTTTCTAATATTTTCTGTTTTTTTTTTTTGGAAATTGAAATATATTTTATATTTTTCAAAAATAAAATATATTTTATATATATTATTTTTTTTTTTATTTTGATTTTTTTGGGAAAATAAATAAATCATTTAATATTTATTAAGAACAAAAAAGACAAAAACGACCGCGTACGGGCCCGCAACGCGGGCCCGACTCATTTTTCGCGCTTTTTTTTTTTTTTTTTTTTTTTATTTTCGGAAACGGCGCCGTTTGGGGGGGAACCTAGGTGAAACCCTACCCGGTTCCCGACCCGGTCCGACCTGGCCGACCGGGTCGCGACTCAAAAAATCGGGAACCCTAGGGTTCCCGATTCGCGCGCGCGAGGGGGGGAGCTTGAGCGGATGCGGCAGCCGACTGGCGGCGGCGACGACGGCGATGGCGGCGGCAGCGGATGAGGGGGGTGCGATGGCGACGGCAGTGTTTACCTGCGGCGGTGAGCGGCGGAGATGGTGGCGGCGGAGATCCTCTCGTTCGATTTCCCCTCCTCTCTCTCTCTCTGTGCGAGCCCGCGGGTTCGCGATTCGCTCGTCCCCGACCTCCTCCGAAGTCTCTCGGAGGGGGATCGGCGGGCTTGCGACCCGAACGCCTTGCGCCTCGCTTCGCTCCAAGCTCCCGAAGTCTCTCGGGGGCCTCGGAGCTTCGCCGGTTGCTCGTGGTCCTCAACGGAGGCGGGGAAGGCGGTATTTATAGGCGAGGGGTGGCCGGTCGATGGAGCTTCGACCGCCGGTCCCCCTCGCGTGCCGAGCCCCGGGCGGCCGACCGGCGTCCCATCCGACGCGCCTGCTCCCCAAGCACGTCCGTCGCCGCTGCGCGTCTCCCTCAGGCGCGCGCCCTCCTGCGCGTGCGCTGCAGGCGCGGGGAAGGAGAAGACCCTGGGCCGGGCCGGCTGCGGTGCGAATGGGCCGAGGGCCCAAGCGAGACTGCTTCTCCCCCTTCCCGCCTTTTCTCCTGTTTTTTTTTTTTTTTTTTTTTTTTTTTTTTGCTTTTGTTATTTATTTTTTTTGTTTTTATCACTTATTATCCGGAAAAAAAAAGGAAAAGATATTTAATAAAAAAAAAGAACCTAATTTAAAGAAATTTGGCGTCGGCAATGCCGCCCTCTTTGAAGGTGAGCTGCAGAGGTTGCGTTCAAAGACAAACCGATCGCCTAAATTTTATCCATGCACGCGTAGAAGATTTTATTTGGGACCTATTAAAAATAGAGCAATATAACTTTACATATACTAGGACAGATAAGAAGATACACAGGTTACTTAGGGAGTGAGTGAGATAGGGTGTGAACCCCGAGTTTGGCAAGTATCGGGCGTCATCTTACCCGGTGATATGAGGAGGTTGCTTTTCAGGGCTCGAACCATTCTTCGGTTGCTGTTAAAATAATCAACGATTTGTCTAGGACTCGAACCTTTCTTCTACGTCGCCTTGACGGAAATTGCTCCTCCAGGGACCCGAACCATTCTTCGGTCGCTGTTAGGGGAGCAATTAGTGGTTTGTCTCGGACCCGAATCATTCTTCGGTCCGCCGTGACGAGAAACCGCTTCTCCAGGGACTCGAACCATTCTTCTACGCCTGTTAAAACAATCAATGATTTGTCTGGACTCGAACCTTTCTTCTGGTCGCCTTGACGGGAAATTGCTCCTCCGGGACCCGAACCATTCTTCGGTCGCCCAGTTAGAGCAATTAGTGGTTTGTCTCGGACCCGAATCATTCTTCGGTCGCCGTGACGGCCGCTTCTCCGGGACTCGAACCATTCTTCTCGCTGTTAAAACAATCAATGATTTGTCTAGGACTCGAACCTTTCTTCGGTCGCGCTTGACGGAAATTGCTCCTCCGGGACCCGAACCATTCTTCGGTCGCCTGTTAGAGCAATTAGTGGTTTGTCTCGGACCCGAATCGTTCTTCGGTCGCCGTGACGAAAATTGCTTCTCCAGACTCGAACCATTCTTCGGTCGCTGTTAAAACAATCAATGATTTGTCTAGGACTCGAACCTTTCTTCGGTCGCCTTGACGGGAGATGCACCGACCTTTCTCGGGGCATCTCATTTGTGGGTGCCCGATTTGTATCGAGGACACCCGTTTGGAACCCGACCTTTCTCGGGAGATGCGGCGGCCTTTCTCGGGGCATCAATTTGTTGGGGGTGTCGATCTGTTTCGAAGACACCGGTTGGAACCCGACCTTTCTCGGGAGATGCGCCGACCTTTCTCGGGGCATCAATTTGTTGGGGTGTCGATCTTTTTCAAGACACCCGTTGGAACCCGACCTTTCTCGGGAGATGCGCCGACCTTTCTCGGGCATCAATTTGTTGGGGGTGTCGATGCTTTCGAAGACACCCGGTTGGAACCCGACCTTTCTCGGGAGATGCGCCGACCTTTCTCGGGGCATCAATTTGTTGGGGTGTCGATCCGTTTCGAAGACACCGGTTGGAACCCGACCTTTCTCGGGAGATGCGCCGACCTTTCTCGGGGCATCAATTTGTTGGGGTGTCCGATCTGCTTCGAAGACACCCGTTGGAACCCGACCTTTCTCGGGAGATGCGCCGACCTTTCTCGGGGCATCACTTTGTTGGGGGTGTCGATCCGTTTCGAAGACACCCGTTGGAACCCGACCTTTCTCGGGAGATGCGCCCGACCTTTCTCGGGGCATCAATTTGTTGGGGGTGTCCGATCCGTTTCAAGACACCGGTTGGAACCCGACCTTTCTCGGGAGATGCGCCGACCTTTCTCAGGGCATCAATTTGTTGGGGGTGTCTGATCTGTTTCGAAGACACCAGTTGGAACCCGATCTTTTCTCGGGGGATGCACTGACCTTTCTCAGGGCATCGATTTGTTGAAGATACCTGGACGTTCACAGGCGTTGAAAGAGTACTTGGATATTCACAAGTACAAACCTGGAGGATACTTGGGCCTTTGCAAGCGTTGAAGGGGTACTTGGATGATCACAAGTACAAACTCTTGGAGAATACCTAGATGTTCGCAGATATCGAAGGGGTACCTGTATGCTCACAAGTACTAGATACTTTGGAAAATACCGATTGATTGCAAGTGTCAAAAGAGTACTTGGATGTTAACAAGTACGGACTTTGAAGGATGCCCTCGAACGTTCGCGGGCGTTGAAGAGGTACTCGGATGATCACAAGTACGAATTTCTAAAAATACCTGGCAAACGGGATATCGAGGATGGGTCTCGCATGTTTGTGAAGGTTTTTCACCTCCTGGTTATGGGGAATATCGAGGACATACCTGAGATATTCGTGAAGGTCTCTCACCTCCTGGTAATGGGAATATTGAGGACATACCTTGGATATTCGTGAAGGTCTCTCACCTCCTGGTAGTTAGGAATATCGAGGACGTACCTGAGATATTCATGAAGGTCTCGTACCTCGCGTATTCGTGAAGGTCTCTCCTGGTAATGGGAATATCGAGGATGTACCTCGCGTATTCGTGAAAGTCTCTCACCTCCTGGTAATTGGGAATATCGAGGACGTACCTAAGATATTCGTGAAGGTTTCTCACCTCCTGGTAATGGGGAATATCGAGGATGTACCTCGCGTATTCGTGAAAGTCTCTCACCTCCTGGTAATTGGGAATATCGAGGACGTACCTAAGATATTCGTGAAGGTCTCTCACCTCTTGGAAATTGGGAATATCCAGGGCATACCTCGCATATTCGTGAAGGTCTCCCACCTCCTGGCAATTAGGAAATATCGAGGACGTACTTGGGATATTCGTGAAGGTTTCTCACCTCCTGGTAGTTAGGGAATATCGAGGACGTACCTGGGTGATTGCGGGCGCAAAATGTGGTGGAATGCTTGAGTAGCTGCTAGAATTCAAAGATACAATTTTGAGGACAACTCGGGCAAGTCGAGTGTCACGGAAAGGGAGTACCAAACGATGATCGGTACTCAAAGACAAGAGGATACTTGAACAAATCACGAGCGTCCAAACTTTAAGGACAACTCGAGCGAGTCGAGTGTCAATAGAGGGAGTACCGAGTAATGGCAAGCACTCAAGAACAGGGGGATATCCGGGCAGTTGCAAATATTAATACCACAGGGGACAACTTGAACAGGTCGAGTGTCGACAAGAGGGAGTACCCGACAAAATGGTAAGTACTCAAAGACAAGGGGATACTCAGGGCTCGCCGCAAGCACCCAAACTCGGGGAGATGACTCGAACAGTCGAGTGACAAGAAGAGAGTACCGGACAAAGTGGTAGGTACTTTAAGACAGATGGGGATAGGGATATGCTTACCGGCAATATCTCGATTACTAAGAGTATGTTCACTATTTACACAATATGCAGACATGTACACAATGATTGTATACGCTGTAAACTCATAAATTCAAATATGATTTATGCATGACAATTTTGTCAGTTTTGTATCATCTGAATTCCACCGGGAAGATTTTGAAAGACAACCCTCATTTAGAACGTAGATATCTTGAGCATGCCGGATGAGGGACTTTCGGTGAAAGGACTTTTCACTCACTCTCATGGAAATGCTGTTTTATCCTGACCATTGATGCAGGATTTATAGGGATCACACTTCTCACTGTCATCATGTCAGCAGGGGTCCGAGTATTCTCGCAAGCGGTACGACTTTTACCAATGTGAGAGGTCTTTGTTGAAATTGTGATGAAGACTTGGTTAGCAGTCATCAAAGGGGATCATCAAGGTTGAAGTCGATGGATGAAAATGTTGCACGATCATCTCCGGGTTTACAAGTCAGGAACCCTGCGAAAAGAGATAGAGTAATCTTGCTCGTACTTCTTCAAGCGATATTTATGCACATATGAAATCCTACGTTAATTGAAGTGCCCCTAGTCTGAAGAGACTTTTTACAATGGGAATATAACGTAGACTCGGCTTACATGTAGAAGAGTGAGAATTGGTGACTGTGTCAGCATTCGTCACTGGTCTCTCTTCTTACTATCAAATGGAGATTTTACAACCACAATTTTTTTTCTTGGCTGTATTTTTAACCGGGGGCATTGGCCTTGCTTTTACCAGCACATTGCTTTTCTATGCCCCCGTTTATTCCAGTTCCTCAATTATGGGCATTGACCTTGCTTTTACCAGTACATCGCTTTTTATGCCCCTGCTTTTTTTCATTTTTGTTGCTTGAGGAACTGATCTAGCCGAGTTCAATCGAAGCACCATTATTTAAACTTTGAGTCTTCATCTTCAGCCAGCACTCTAGGCTATGGCAATAACTTCTGCTTTGTCTCAATGTGAGGGTAAAATTACAGACTCACTTGGGTTGTACAATGTATACAAATGCATAGAAAAGGAATTGTTCTTCATCATTCTAAGGCACTTAAATTAACGCGAGTGTTCATATGCAATAAAGACACTCGAAGATTGATGCAAGTGCGAGCAAGAGAATTTCTATCCCTCTTCTCACCTTGTAATGCTGATTTGCCTTGTTTTTGACATGCTCCAATGTGGGGTGATTCTTGATGAGAGAAGCTTCACCAGTGTATGGGGCTCAATAGGGGGGTGAGCAGTGAAATGCCTCTCACTATTTTGGTTATCGTACCATTCGCGAGAGAACTCTTTATCCTGCAGTCATGGAATTTTCTGCACTCATCTCATAAGTGTATAGATGGGGGACTGTGTGTATGGCTTGCCTGCCATCATTCTGATGCGCCTCATCCAGCATGCTCAACTAATCTTGTATTCTTCACTTGGCTGTCTATTCTAATAATTCTCAATGGAATCAGTGATTTAGACAGACAAAATCATCATGCAGAAATCCATTTGGAGAAAGGCATGCAGCATTTTTGAAGTATGAGAGAGTTTGTACTCTCAAAACAAATGAATGACTTTTACTTAAGAAACCCTATTGACAATTTTAGGGGTGTTTACTTAGTGAAATTGTATTTACCAATGTACTGAATTTTGAATATCAAAAGAGTTGTTCACAAAGGGGGTCAATGGATTGTCCTTATTAAGTAAGGGAATGACACAAGAATGATTAACTAGGGTTAGGGATCTGATCATTGATTTGACGGTCCTTTCGCTTTTGCCCCGAGAAGAGAAGATGTGGAAATAGATAAATTAGTAGGGCCAAGATCACGCGTGATTTGAGGTCTGAAAGGTTTTCGTCATTTGCTTTGGCGATACTTGAGTCGCCATTTGGCTTGGGAGGGCTTATCATGATCGATATGCCTCTCACCACCTCGTTTCCCTGCATTTTTTTTCACGATCGTGCTCCCGCAAATGCACAAGAGGGATCATGTTAGTCAAAAGCTCTTTCAAGAGTCGAATAACTTGGAAGTGATACAACATTACCCTTCACTGGTTTACGATGTTTGAATAGACCAAAGTACAAGGAGGATATAAATTCCTGTAATTTTTACTCCGTTAGGTCATTTGTGCTCTTGTCTTTTGCAGGTGCAAAAGAAGTAAATTTTTTTATCTTTTCAAACGGCTAACTGTCGCGTCGGTGATTCAAACCCCCGACTTCGGACCATTTTGCTTCTTCCCGGGTACCACTCGACCAGAGGTGCTGACGGTGTCCGTAGGGGGGTGCTTCTTATTTAACCGGACTAGCTCTTGGATGACACGTCCTTTCATACCAAGCTAGGTAAATCGATATGGGCTACTTGGTTTGCCCAAATTAACCACTAAGCTTGCTTCTTGAATCTTATGCTTCTGTCAAATAGGAGAAAATATATCAAAAGTAAATTCAATCTTTGGGAGTATTGGAAACGATACCAAATTACTCTTCCCCAGAGTCTATATTTGATGACTCCTAGGGATATTTGAGTGTCAATGACGGCCTTTTGTCTTTGACACGGTTCAATGTCTTTTTGATTGGCCCTCCTCATTTGTGGCCCTATATGCATGATTGCTGGTCGTTGATTCATCTTCAACGTCTTCCTTCTGTGGAATTTTTCTTCTGTCTTTGACTATAGCTGCATTGAGCAAAAAGTCACGTTCCTCAAGCTTCTATGGAATCTGAGATGGATAATCAAAAACCTCCGGTTTTCTGATTATGATTTGGAAGAATACGTGTCTGGAACACGGAGTGAAGCTTCCAGACTCTAGAGTCATTGTCTGGAGTGGGGGCTACAAATTGCCTTGACTGTCTGAATTTTCTCCCTATTGACAGTAATGAATTCAAAGGAAGAGAAGAAATTTCTTCCTTGTGCTCCTTGGCTTGTCGAAGCTGGAAATCCCTTTAATGAAACTGTACCGTCTAATTGTTCGGGTATGTCAAAGGGAGAAGATATTGCTCCGTCTTGAGAAGGGGTTGGATAGGAGTGAGGTGGAGTGCACAGGGCTCCTGAGGACGGCTTGCAAAAATGGGAAGGTTGAAAGCGGCATGGGGGAGGTTATCCTGCCTCGAGCTACCATGATGTGCATACTTCGAGTTTAACCGTATGCGTATGCCTATTACCTCCTATCTTTTGTTTCCCATACGAAGAGAGGAGACATCATTTTCAAAATTATGTTCGGGGAATAAGATTTACCTTCTTTGAAACAGATGATCCTTTTTGTTTGCCCCTTTCTTCTTTGAAAGGGTGTCTTTGAACTTGGTCCGTTCACATGATGTGCCGCTTTAAATGCTTTTTGTTACACTAAGTCAAAGGGAATGATATTCTCGAGACATAAAGTGAGAGGGTCAGAAAGACAAACATGGTTAAATTTATCATCTTGTTTTGGCAAAAGCTTTTGGTGATGAAATATTTTTTATTTTCAGAATATGTCTTTGGGGGAGAAAAAGCATGAGGAAACCCAGCCCTCAGTATTCTCCTTGGATGATATTTTCTTTTCATGGTTGGATAGCATCACCGGGCTGGTTTGGAATACCGCCTCATGCTCTCAAAACAAAATATTATAACCGTACATTACAAGATCGAAAATACAACAGTAGCACACTAGATAAAAAACATAAAAACAAGCGAAACTAACGAAAACTCCTATGAAAAGGAGTGTTTTGATAGTGTTGGTCTTGAAGTCAAGCGTCTTTGAATTCCTCGCCTCCAGTAGACTCGAAGTATTCGCATGCGATGACTGTTTCGTTGAAGCTACGGAAGTGTAACCCATGCGACCAACAACGATGTTCGTAGGGCAAAGTTTCTATGAACTGCTTTATCAATTCTTCTTCGCCGCTGAGGGTAGGTTTGCATCATAAAAGCCCTCCACCTTCCCGCATATGCTCGGCAATCCTCCATTGGTCTTCTTCCGAAGTGGGCCAAATTCTCGCAAGGCGCTCGGTTCCAATCTGGTTTTGGTACTGATGCAAGAATGTGGAAGACAGCTCATTCCAATCCTTTATGAGATAAATACTTGCTGTGACAAACCATTGCAATGCAGACCCCGTAAGAGTTTCTTGGAACGCTTGAGTTGTGAATGACATCGGGCCATGGTACTGACTCATTTCAGTGTGAAGACATTGCAAATGAGCCACGGGGCAAGTCGTGCCGTTATACTTGCAAAGATTAGGTATCCACACCTCGCTGGGGGTCATGATCATATGAGGGCAAGATGGGCTTGACATGTCTTGGTTAGGCCACCGATTTTCCCACCGCATATTCGTTGAAGTGGTGAATTTTTCTGTTTCGTAGAAGTTGGACTCTACCGAGATTACTCCATTGCCTTCTTCGGGTCAAAATTTCCGAATGAGGATGAAGTATTGAAGCTATCCTCATGGTCGAGAGGACGAGTTTAGTAGCTCGTTAGGATCGTAGCGGATAAAGACGTACGTTTCCTCTCCCGACGGCCTTCATCTCCGGGTGAGAGTAGGAAACAAGATTATGATGAGTTGTCGGTTTCATTGAAATAACGTTGGAAGTCCTTGGGATTGTATTCTAGGGACCGGAAGTCATCGTGGTCGTACTCTAGGGGCGGTAGCCTTCGTTAGTTGTACTCCGTAGAATGCTCGACACTTTGGTGCAGCGGCTCACCGCTTATCAAATTTCGCCCGTACTCGTGGTAGATGTCGAATTGATTCGTTTATGCTTTCTTTTCTTGGCTCTTGGTCCAGACCTTTTGAGTAAGGCCCTTCGTTTTGCCGTTCGGTTTTGTCAAGGGGAATAAGAGATATTAAAGCTTCACTCTCTTTCACTTTCTATGTTGATAGGGGTCGGTATTCTTTGAACCCTAGCTCTTGCAGTAAGCTTGGGGAGCTGTCCGGTCGTGCCCTGGTCTTGAACAGGCTCCGTGCCTGTGATCTCGTACATAGGCTCCTTGCCTTTCCGAGTGGGAAACTTCTCAATAATGTGATGTTGCTCGCCTTGCCCATTTATCATGCAAGGCTTCATTGATATCTTCTTCTCCTATCTCAAAGAATTGACGGCTCCTCGTGCTCCGGGATCATTGGTTCTTCGTAGGGCCAGGCGATGTCAGGGCTGGTGTCAATATTATATTCTTGGTGGAAAACATGGATTAGTTCTTTCCAGGTTTTAAGGGAACTAATCTTCCTGACAATGTACCATCGTAAGGCAGGGCCGGTCAGGTTCGATTGGTATGATTGAATCATCCTTTGGACCAGGTAGGCTTGTAAGTAGGTCTCTGGGCGGAAGGTATCAGCATACCTTTCGCATTCAGGCGTTTTAAGTTCTTCAGGGATCTCAAAACCGGCATACTCAGACGAGTCGATGGGATTTGGCTCTTGCAACAAGCTTCAACTTTTCCATGATCTTTTCAAGTCAAGTTTATCTTGTTGGTCACCCTCTAGCAAATTCGCGAGGTGCTGGAGTGTGCTTAAAGCAATTATGGAGTTGGGTTTAGCTTGAGTGGATTCCATTTGCCTTGAGAGTTGTTGAAGGACAATGGACATCTGTCCTACGCCGTCTTCGATGTTGGTGAGGCGATTTTGTACATCATTCTGATCGGGTCCTATCATGTGAGGCCATTCACGGGTGGCTAATAGTTGACGATTCATAATTACCTGCGTCGCAAAAATCATAAATGAGTATGAAAGTAGACAAAGATGACCCATGGCAATGGTCTAACTGCTTTTATATTTATCAAAAGAGGGTTTTATAGACCACAGACTTCTGACACTTAAAACTTGAAATGACAGAAGGAAATACTATATATTAAACAAAAGTCCCTAAACAATGGGACGGAATTTTCTTGATATCAACACTAGGAAACACATGATTGCTAATCTATATGCGACGGGGAGCCTTGTTCTTGCGCCGATGCTTGTTTTCTTGGACCGGCTCTGAGACATGTATCCAACCTATCCCCAAATCCCCTTGCATAAGCTCTGCTTGTTCATGCTGGCTGATCTCGCTGATTGGGTGAGGGATCGATGGCTTCCACTTTGTTGGGATACGATGGTTGAGGATGTAGGATTCAGAGGCGTGGTGGGCTTTTTCTTGTCCTTCAAGCCCTTCAGGTACCACGATCCTTTTGCGATGGCACTTGCTCCATGTTTCTTCATGGATAGAAATTTCGACTGCATAGTCACGGCTTGTGTTGAAAAAGAGTGGAGGAGACTTCCTCTTGAAAGGCGGTGGGATCTCCTGGAGGGCTCCATACTGTCGTGCCACCCGATATGGAGAATAGGAAATGGCGCCGGTGAGACCGAGCAACGGGATTGGACGGTGGTGTTTATAAGCAAAACGAGCTCTCTTTTCATGGAACCAACCAAAGACACCATTGGAATGCCTCAGGAGCTGGGTCTCTTAGAAAGTTTATCCAATTTAAACGGCTTTGGTTAGGAATGTATGGTCCTAAAACCATAAATTTCTGAAATGGACTTTCGAAATCATTTATTTCAGACGATCGCATGAAGCCTCGAAATTCGCTTAGGTGAGAAAAGAACCAGACTTGTAAAATCTCCGGGGAGACCCGCATGACATTTTCCGTGTTTTCTTTAAAACGATTGAGGGACAAGAAAGTTTCAGTTAAAATCATGTTGACATAATTTTGCCCCCTTAAGATCTGATCAACTATCCATGCCATCCTTGGACTTATGACATTTCTTTGATGGGGAAAATGATGAACCCGAAAAAGGCCAAGAGGAAAATCTTGCTTTTCTGAGTCATGGGTTGATTTTCAAAACAGGCAGTCAAAAATGCCAGGGGGCATGTACTATGGTTGTTTTCAAGAATTTGCCTCATAACATGAACTTCAGCTCCTAAGAGTCGTGCTAACCCACGCAACGGGATAATGCCATTGATGGCCTAACAAGCCTTTTCTCGAGAGGCATTCCGTGATGATGCTGTATTCTTCCGAGTTGGGGTTAGCTCGAACCCACCAAATATGAAAGTAGTCGTCTTCGGGCACCGAAATGTGCCATGGCCTCGTATGACTTCTGGATGAACACGGACTTTGATCAACGATAGAAGATGACCGACTTTGGCTTTCACGTGCTCTTGGGCATGCTTGGTCCAATTGACCCCACCACTTGAAGAGCTCGCCTTGGGAGTGGGAATAAACTGGATGTCATCTTCTCCCATCGCATATAAACCGGACTCGAAAGACTCACCCTAAATTGCCATGGGCCAATAAAAGGACTGAGTAAAAGTAAATAAATTACTTTGCTTTTAAAGAAAATGGCAAGCACAAAGACATGCACATGAGATGTGTGGCTCGATTTCTAACTGAGAAGGCTTGTTGAAATTAAAAGGGTATCCGCCCATCGCAGTCTCGCGTTGACAGCATACCCTTCTAACCTCGGCTAGAGAAATTCGGGGAAAAGAAAGGCAACCTCTACATCGCAGTCTCGCGTTCGAGGTCGTATCTTTCTTGACACCATCCTAAATATCCTATGGCGGCCTAGGTCCGGCGGCCGGGTTGTGTGTGCCATGTGTAGTGCTGAAACAGTAAAGCATGCACCACAATTCATAATCACAAGACAATCTATTTTAAGCAAAGTTAAAATAAATTTCTAAGCTACGACTCCGCATAAAATAAAAAAAAAAACTAAGTCAAAAGAATTTAAACAAGGCAAAAAGGCCTAAGTCCTCAAAGTCCCCAGCCGGAGTCGCCAAGCTGTCGCGACCTCTTTTTTCGACGCCCCTATCGGGCGGGCGCTTCGCGAGGCTAATGGCTCTACCGGATTAATTAAACCCGACTCTCCCAAGTCCACCAATTCACGACTTTAATAGTCTAAATTTTTAACCCGTAAGTTAATTTTTAAAACAGTCGCCACTAATCAATTTGGGGTGGGTTGATTAGAAACCCATGCGAAATATTGGGAGAAATATTCGCTCCCGCGCAAACTGCAGAGAAATTAGGATCGGGGACTTGATTACACTAGTTAATCACTAATGCCCTTTCGGTACCTAACATTGTTTAAACCCTGAGGTTTTTGATGTTTAAGGGATTTTCCATGCATTTTTTGGAGAAAACATTTTTTTTTGAACCTTTTTCCAATTTTTTGGACATAAAAGGGACTTTTTTTTTTTTTTTTTTTTTTTTTTTGGCATTTTCTGGAAAATAAAACTCTTTTTGGCTTTTTCTGAATTTTTGGCCTTTTTTGGATTTTTGGTATTTTTGGAAAATATGAAATATTTTTGATTTTTTTGATTTTTTTTTGGAAAATATACTTTTTAGTATTTTCTGGAAAATAAAGTATTTTTGATTTTTCTGGATTTTTTGAAAAGTAAAATATTTTATATATTTTCTAATATTTTCTGTTTTTTTTTTTTTTTTTGGAAATTGAAATATATTTTATATTTTTCAAAAATAAAATATATTTTATATATATTATTTTTTTTTTTATTTTGATTTTTTTTGGGAAAATAAATAAATCATTTAATATTTATTAAGAACAAAAAAGACAAAAAAACGACCGTACGGGCCCGCAACGCGGCCCGACTCGGATTTTTCGCGCTTTTTCTTTTTTTTTTTTTTTTTTTTATTTTCGGCGAAACGGCGCCGTTTGGGGGGGAACCGGTGAAACCCTACCCGGTTCCCGACCCGGTCCGACCCAGCCCGGTCGCGACCAAAAATCGGGAACCCTAGGGTTCCGATTCGCGGCGCGCGAGAGGGGGAGCTTGAGCGGATGCGGCAATGGGCGGCGGCGGCGACGACGGCGATGGCGGCAGCAGTGATGATGAGGGGGCGATGGCGACGGCAGTGTTTACCCGCGGCGGTGAGCGGGGAGATGGTGGCGGCGGAGATCCTCTCGTTCGATTTCCCCTCCTCTCTCTCTCTCTGTGCGAGCCCGCGGGTTCGCGATCGCTCGTCCCCGACCTCCTCCGAAGTCTCTCGGAGGGGGATCGGCGGCTTGCGACTCCGAACGCCTTGCGCCTCGCTTCGCTCCAAGCTCCCCGAAGTCTCTCGGGGGCCTCGGAGCTTCGCCGGTTGCTCGTGGTCCTCAACGGAGGCGGGAAGGCGGTATTTATAGGCGAGGGGGTGGCCGGTCGATGGAGCTTCGACCGCCGGTCCCCCTCGCGTGCCGAGCAGCCCCGGCGGCGGGCCGGCGTCCCATCCGACGCCCAGTTGCTCCCGCGCACGTCCGTCGCCGCCGCGCTCTCCCTCCGGCGTCGCGCCCTCCTGCGCGTGCGCTGCAGGCGCGGGAAGGAGAAGACCCGGCTGGGCCGGGCTGCGGTGCGAATGGGCCGAGGGCCCAAGCGGAGACCCGCTTCTCCCCTTCCTGCCTTTTCTCCTGTTTTTTTTTTTTTTTTTTTTTTTTTTTGTTATTTATTTTTTTTGTTTTTATCACTTATTATCCGGAAAAAAAAGGAAAAGATATTTAATAAAAAAAGAACCTAATTTAAAGAAATTTAGGCGTCAACACCTGTAAAGTGCAGTCTAGTGTGTCATGAGCACATGCTCATTCTTTATCACTGTAGCAGAGAAGAGTTAAAGGACAATGAACAGATTATATGTTCTTCATAGCAGTTTGCTTACTTTCTTTCAATCAGCAACATAGTTCTGTGACTTCGAATTGGCTGATGGTGCTGAATTTTTCGGTTTGACAGACAGGTTTCCTCTTCAGAAATCAAAGGGTCCTTCGCAAGTTGAGCAAATTGAAGAGAGTCAGTCGGATGGTCTTATGTAGCAACAAAAAGCATGTGAAAGATGTTAAATCTTTCGCAAGTTTTAAATTTTTATTACCTCTTAAATCAGTAAGCAATCAATCAAGTTCATAATTTACGAACTTAAATTACAAACTAAAACCTGCTTATTGTAGTCAGTTCTCAACTTTTGTAAGGAGCTTTTCAACATGATAGTTTATAGTAAGAGTGCGTTTGGTATTCATTCTATTTCCGAAAATAATTTCCATTCGTAAATTATTTTTTTTTTATTTTGTTTTTGAAACAATTTCTGAGCATTTGAATATGTTTGTTAATTGCCCAAAATTTGTATTCTCGAAGTAAAAATGCGTTCGGTAGAACTCTTAATTTTTTTTGTTTCTTTTAATTTTTATTACTTTTATTTTATTTATTTTCTTTTTCTTTTTATTTTTTCCTTTTCTCTTCTTCTTCCTCCTTCTTTGTGGCTAGTTGGTGACGACGGTGGTAGCTGGTGATCGAATAGGGGAAAAAAAGAAGGAAAAAAAAAAAGAGAGAGAGTGAAATGAAAAATATGTTTGGGCTTGATTATGGAATTGTTCATAGGAATAAAGAAGTAATTTTTTTCTGCTTTTTTATTCTGTTTCAAATCTATTCTTAGGAGCAAAGAAGTGGATTTTTGTTCTCGGGAACAAAAATTTATCAAACAAATTTATGTTTCAAATCTATATCGGAAACAAAATAATAGAATCAGTTACTATTTAGTTAGTTGCTAAACGCACCTTAAGTTATCAATATGTTTATGAACTTACCTTTTAAAATAAAATCTTTCATTGACATTAGTAGCATAAGAGGGGCTTAACATTTTATATTAAGATATACATATAGGAAATTCTCTTATGCTTACAACTCTATCAATTTACACCGTTAAAAGGATAATCTTAGCGATAAAATTAAGCAATTTTCTATGGAAAATTTGTAAATTACTAACTTCAAACTCACTTTTAGAGTAATCTACGAAAAATGGAATGATTCATAGCAATTTGTGCTCAAGTAATGACAAACATTGAATAATTAAAATGCAATTGATTGGGTTTGGCTAGAGGTGTCAAAATGGGACTTAAACCCATATATGACCCATTTAAATCATAAATATGTTACTTATATTTTGAAGAGACTAGTTAAATGGGTCTTAAATAGATTAGACTTAAAAACCCATTTCCAACCCAAACCCCACACTCTCTTTCCCCCTTTAACTTTTAATTTTATTTTTATTTTTTATAAAAATTGAAATTAGAATTATTTTTATATTTCTTTTTTTCTTTCTTCTTCCTCCTTCCTTAGTCGATGGCTAGCATGGCAACGGCCGATGATCCACTAGGAGAGTCTTGAGCTCTTCGGATCTGGCGAGGCAAGCTCAATATCTCTGATTTAGCTTCCTTGAGCTCATTAGCATCAGGCAAGCTCAAGCTCACCTATGGCAAGTAGCCGGCCATCATCATGGCCGGTGGTCGGTCGAAGAAGAAAAAAGGAAAGAGAAAAAGAAAAAAACAAATTAAAATTATATATATTTTAAATAAAATAAAAATAATTAAAAATTCTTAAAAGATAATTTTTATAGAAATTATAAAAATTGTCCATTAAGTTTGTATTGCATTAAAGTGTTTTAGCAATACCATTTTTTTTCAAAAAAATATCATAAAAAATAAGCTTTCTTAGATTTAGTTAAAAGTTTTTCACATTTTGTATTTTATTTACTAATTTTTTATTGTTTAGTTTACTCTTTAAATTTGATGTGAATTTTTTTACGTGAAGAGCTTAAAGTGAATTAAATGGGTGGGAGTGGATCAACCTAAATTAAGTCAAATATTAATATGTTTCGATATTATGGATTAGGTTAGATATGGGTCGGTCGGGTATGAATCATCAAATTTACATTACATGAAAAATGGATCAAAACAAGTTAAATAGATCAATATGGATCGGACTATTTTCGACTCGATCCAAATCAACTCGACCCAACCATTTGACGGCCCTAGATTTGGCCATGGGAGGACCCTCCAATGTCCAAGTTATCCCTATAGAGGGTCTTCCTTCATGTGCCAGAATGGGCGGTTTGGGCTAGCTCGGGAGAACAGGCCATCGGCGAGATCTGAAACACTTTAGATAAGATTGGCAATGTATTGATTGTGCATGGCATGAAAAAGAATATCCTATTTTTTTTATTTGGGTTAATATCCTTAAAAACCCTAAACTAGTACACTCGTGACAAATTTACCACAGATTAATTTTTTGACTATAAAAAAACCTAAACTAGGATAAATTTACCTTAAACTAATATAGTTGTGACAAATTTACCCTCTGTTAATTTCCATTAAATTTTATTATCAAATTATTAAATTGAATGACACGTGATAGTTGACTAGTGTATAGGTTTGGGATTTCATTCTCCGTTTGTTACAATTTTACATTTTTTTTTTTGTGATTTTTGGTGATATTAATTTAATTTAAAGGAGGGTATATTTGTCAAAAATGTATCGTTTGAGGTTTTTGGCTGTCAAATAAATTAGTTTAGGGTAAATTTGTCACAAGTGTATTAATTTAAGATTTTTTATGATCAGTTGCGGTAAATTTGTTATGGGTATATCGGTTTGAGGTTTTTCATGATCAAAAAATTAATTTGTATAAGCATACTAATTTGATGTTTTTCAAGATATTAATCATTTTTATTTTATTGGGAAAATGTCACGAATGGTCTTATACTTTTACTTAATGTGCAATCCAGTCCCGAACTTTCAATTTGCTCAATTTGGTTCATGAACTATTAATAAATGTCGATCTAGTCCCTGAACTTTCGATTCACTCAATTTGATCCTTGATAAATGTTCGATTTAGTCATTCCGTTACTGTTTTTTTTTTTTTTTTTTTTTTTTTCTTCTTCTCTCTTCCCTCCGCCGGCCATGGTGGAGTCGGCGGAGGGAAGCCGGCGTCCGACGAGGGGCTCCCTCCCAATCGGCGAGGGAGCACCCCGACGTCGGGCCGGGGCTCCCTCGCTTGCTAAATCTACGAGGGAGCCCCTTGCCCGATGCTGCGGGCGGCCCTCGCCCGACGCCGGGTGCTCCCTTGCTCGGCGTCGGCGAGGGCCGCCCTCGCCTGCGTGGGGAGGACGGCCCTCGCCCGACGCCGGTGAGGGCGACCCTCGCTAGATGCCGGCTTCCCTCCGCCGGAGCCGGCGGAGGGAAGAGAGAAGAAGCAAAAAAAAAAGAAGAAGAAGGAAAAACAAGAACGAAGGATTAGATCGGACATTTATCAATAGTTCAGGGATCAAATTGAGTAAATCGAAAGTTCATGGACTAGATCGGACATTTATCAATAGTTTATGAACCAAATTGAGTAAATTGAAAGTTTAGGGACGAGATTGCACATTAAATAAAAATATAGGGACCATTTGTGACATTTTCACTATTTTATTTGGATTTTTTTTTTTTTTTGGAGATAGGAGGAATCAGAACTGCAGACATTTGACAAGGCGCCAGAAACCCCCACGACTAACGTAGGGCCCACCACCACCGTCGCGCCACGCTTAATACACCTAATTGCTCACGCTAGGGATCGAACCTCTCCCCTCTCTTACGAAGGATCACACCGTGGTATTTTATTTGGATGTTTTTTTTTTTTTTTTTTTTTTGGTAAAGGTAAAGAGGTATTATAGCTTTGCACAAATATACAAGAAAGAAGAAACGGCTCCTAAGCTTGCACTCTCAACAGGAGAAAGAGAGTGGAAGGGAGCCGAATCGACCAAGAAAAAGAAAAGGACAACAAGCTAAGACCGATCGGTCAACAAGCAGCACACTAGTGCAGAACAAAAGAAGACCACCAGGCCGCCAAAAAAAAACAGGACAGGCGCCAACACCGTAAGAAGACGGGGTGAAGAGATCAGGGGCAGGGCGGATGAGCAATCTCCTCACGGCCATCAAAGATAGTAGGGTCAAAACCCCAGTTCCTCTGAAGCCTTCTATTCCTCGGGGTGTCGAGGACATGAGAGAAGGTAGTAGCTTTATCTTTAACATTCTTAATGATGTAATTCTTCGTAGCAGTAGGAACCATAGATTCTCCACGAAAGATAATAGCATTCATTTTCTTCCATTGATGTTTATAATCATTGCCTCAACAAATTTTTTAACAAAATATTTTTTCTTTAATAATGGACCCATCAACTGACAAATGACCGACCAAAAAAAACTGACAAATCGTGTCGTCGTCGTCCGAGAAGTAGGAAGGTCGGGATTTTGGAATCTCTTTCCGGTACAAGGGTGGTGGCGAGGTCAGGTCGCCTCTGCTTCGTCATTTTTCCGGCCACGAAACTTCTCTCTTTCCCCAACACAGCAACCGATTCTCAAGCTAAAAAGCTCAGAACTTGCGCTGCACCCATTTCTCATCTCGCCCTCCTCCTCCTCCTCCATCTTTACAGAGAGAGAGAGAGAGAGATGGGCATTGAGATAGTGGAGCCCAACACGTGCATCCGAGGTTGCTGTTCCAGCCAATCCATCCCTCTTCACCTCCCTCCTTCTTCCTACTCCCTCCTCTCTCCCATCGCTCGAGGTCTCTCTCTCTCTACCCATTTCCTTGATGGTTTCTGCTCCTTCGCCCAATTTCTTCTTTGACGTGACGGGTAGTCTAATTGTGTTGGCGAATCCTGCAGGGGCCGAGAGCGTCGTGTACGAGGCGGTCCTGGATGGCAAGAGGGTCGCCGTCAAGAAACCCATCTTGGCCACCTCCGATGACATCGACAAATTCCACAAGGAGCTCCAACTGCTCTGGTCTCTCTCTTCCCCTCTCTGTCTTTATGATTGTTGGTGGTTTCTTGATTTTGTGTGCTTTTCTTTGCTTGTCGGACCATCTGGTAGGTGTTTGAATAAAGAAAAGATGTGGTATTGTAGCTGAGTAGTGGCAATTACTATGTGGGGCTGCAGTTCCTCTGCTTATATGGTGCTGTGTTGTATTGGTTTGTGGTTTGTTGCTGAAGCAAGCTGGATCATCCCGGCATTGCGACTCTCGTTGCTGCCCATGCGAAGCCGCCCAACTACATGTTCTTCTTCAAATTCTACGAGTCCCGGTCCCTCGCCAATAAACTACATGTCGAGGAGTGGATCCCTGATCTCGATCATGCGCTCATGATTGCCATGCAGCTAGGTTTGTGCTTTTTGGTTATTTTGTTACTTTTTGCAAAGATTTAGTGTTCCTTGTTTTCTACGGTGTTCTTGCTTTTAGTTGATAAATTCAATTTGGTGGGCATATTTGTCACCTGAATTTTGTTTTTGCGAAGAAGTCAGTTCGCACATATATGTGCTAGTTTATATACAGTCTATATATACGGTGATGATTAATTATTATTGGTGCATGGCATCATTTGAACTGATGCTCTTTGTTGATCTTTTAAGTATTTCTGTGATAATTCTTCTCTGGCCTTGTGTGTATTTAAACTAGACACTTTAAATTCCATTCTTGCGTGGCAATACGTAAGTTGGAGATAGATTCTTAGTCTGTGTCAATTAAAACATCCTGCGTTTGCACAGGGATATTGTAGATTATTATGAACATCACAAGGTAGCCTGTATACTCTACGGTATACTTGAATGCACTGTTTAATGTGTTCTTTTATCTTCTTGATGATCATGGAAGTCATTTGCCAACACTGGTAAAAAAACCATCCTTGGATTTCTCTTAATCAATCCATGATCAAGATTTCTATCTTTAAGTGGAAGAAGTAGTTTCTCGTCAATGCGAGTAGCTAAGGGATAGTGTTTCTTATAATTTCTTCATATGGACACTTGCAGAAGCGGTCATGTTATGGAAGTTCTTTTCACCTTTTTGATGTGCTTGTCTCAGACTGATCTTCATTAGGATTTTTCCCTTTTCTAGTTTTTCTCATACTTGTTTAGCTTGATTTTCCTTTCTTTGATTGAGTTTCTCATTATTTCTTGTTTGTTTTGTTCATTCCCAGCAAAGGCTTTGCAGTATCTTCATAACCAGGGGATTGTCCACAGGGATGTGAAACCTGCAAATATTCTTGTAATTGTCTTCTTTTAAGATTCTCATTCTAAATTTGCTTGCATTGAATTCATCCCACCAGAAATATACTCTTTTCTTTTCCCCCTTTCTTTTTTACATTTCTTTAATCATCATGTGACGACCTCAAGTAGTAATGCTGATGGAGGTATGGCTGTTTTGCAGCTTGACAAAGAGGCCTCTCCACACCTAGCTGATTTTGGTTTGGCAACATACAGGGAACATCTTAAAGAAGTTTCCATTGAAACTTGGAAGTCTTCTGGCAAGCCAACCGGTGGCTTCCACAAGAAAAATATGGTTGGCACCCTTATCTACATGGCACCTGAAATATTAAGGAAAGAGATACATACTGAAAAATCGGATGTTTACAGTTATGGAGTATCTATAAAGTAAGTTCTTTCAATATTTGTGTTTTTGTGAGGATACGTATAATTCTATGGTTGAATTCTGCCAGCATTTGGCATCTTCTGTGGCTCTTTTCACTGACTATTTAATTGGAGAAGTTCTTAGCATTTTAGCTATTCCTTATCTGGCTAGACATTGTCTGCTCATGAAATGGCTTCGTAGTTCTCTGCTTCTAGTTATTTTTCTGAATGCTGCCTTTGGAAGTTTTTTCCCCTTTTATGGAGGACGAAATACACTGAGCTGTGTTGGATCCATATGTGACATGCTAAGTGCTATCTCATGCAAGATTTTGACTTCTCATAATGATCCAATTCCAATTTGTAAAGGGCCGAAGGTTGAAGTGAGTTATCTTGTATGCCATTTGATTTGAGTGCATAGTAAGAGATTCCGACTGAAAAAAAGAAAAGTACATACTTGAAGCTGCCTTGTAAACATAGCGATTAGAACTGTCTCTGCAAACAAATAATAATAATCACTTAGTTAGAAGCAATGGGGAAGTGAAAAGTTGATTTTCTCGAGATAATTTTCTTGTAGCCTCATAGGTAGACTGAAAGTCATAGGGTTGAGGCTGGTTAAGCTTAAGACTCTAATATCTATTAGTTGTTGGTTTTGATTTTGAATTTGAACGTATAACTGAGTCCTGAGTTAGTTATGTCTGCATATGAGAGCTTATACTGCTGGTTTTTGTAAATTTTCAGTTGTTGGTTAAGCTTAAGACTCTAATATCTATTAGTTGTTGGTTTTGATTTTGAATTTGAACATATAACTGAGACCTGAGTTAGTTATGTCTGCATTTGAGAGCTTATACTTGTTGGTTTTGATTTTGAATTTGAACATATAACTGAGTCCTGAGTTAGTTATGTCTGCATTTGAGAGCTTATACTGCTGGTATTTGTAAATTTTCAGTTGTCATAAGCATAAAATTGTAATTTTGTATATGCAGTGAACTTCTTACTGGCGTTGTCCCATATACTGATCTCCGCGCAGAAGCACAGGTTGGCCTCTGATTATTGACTCTACAAGTTTGTGGTGCCTCAATTTGTATTTATTCACGGTTTCATGCTTGTTCTGCTGGCAGGCCCATACAGTACTTGAAATGAACTATACTGAGCAGCAACTTACTTCAGCTGTTGTCTCTGATGGGCTGCGACCAGTTCTTGCTGGTCTGGAGTTGGGGATGCCAGAGAGTCTATCATCATTAATACAGAGGTGTTGGGATGGGAATCCTTCTCATAGGCCTTCTTTTGATGACATAGTGGCGGAGCTTGAGGCAGTCTTGCAAAGCAGAAAAATGATGAAAAAAGAACAAATGATTCATAGTAATAACACCTCTGTTACTGATGAGACCAGTGTTGAAACTTATCAAGAAAGTGTGAACTGGTCCCTTCAGGGTGAACATTTGTCCAAGAGAGCCTCTCTTGCAGCTGATTCTGCTGTAAGATTTCCGCTTGATGTTTCCAGTGATCCTTCGGGATATTGCCCTACTCTTTCCTCAGGTTCCTTTGCGACATGTGGGAGAAGGGAGACCATGGAGGATATGCATTTCCTTTTACCTAACATTGGGAATCAGAAGGATATACATATCTTTGGCATCTTTGATGGTCATAGAGGTGCTTAAGCGTGGTAAACTTTTTTTTTCTTTTAGGGTGGAGACAGCTATACTAAGAGAAATAGAGGCATGCTTCTAGAAACTCTTGAAATTTAAAGTAAATAACTTTTAGGTTGATAATTTCCTTTGAAGACTTTTCACTTGATTTATCTGTTAAATCTATTATTCCAAGGAAGAAACTCAATGGGTGTTGGTATATATGTCAACCTGGTACTGCTTTCTTACTTTTCCTTCCGGTGTCCTCTTCGTGCTTGGCTCTGATCACTTGTTAGAATTTCCATATACTATTTTTGAATAGTCAATGTATATTTAACCAGCTGTCATTTAAAGTGCTCAGCATTTTGAAACCTTTGGATATGGTTTGTAGATGGTATGATTAGTATTTTTTTCATCATCATTACTATTTTTTTTTTTTATCGTTGTTGTTATAATAATAATAATAATAATAATAATTTATTATTATTTAGAAAGTCACACAGCCTTTTCAACTTGTCTTCCTTGTCCCGACTCTTTTCCAATAACTGTGAGAAACAAGTAGTCACAAACATAAGAAAAGGTTTCTGGTGTGGTTCCTCTCTTCCCTTCTAAATGGCCCAATTGTAAATATTCGTTGGTTGTTTTGTGAGCACTTGGGATGTTAATTCTAGTTTTCTGACTGTATATTGACTTACTCTCCACTATGTTTAGGTGCAGCGGCTGCCGAGTTCTCAGCTCAAGCTTTGCCTGGAATTTTGCAGAGTTTTAGTCCTACAAAAAGGTTTTATTTTTATCAAGAAAGAAACATTTCACTGTTACGTCTTGTTTTTATTGTGCGTTCAGTAACAGATAGCAAGTAAATGCAGTCCTCCGGATGCATTGCTGGAAGCGTTCATCAAGACGGACATTGCGTTTAGAAATGAATTGGATACCTATCGGAAGTCCAAGGGTGTCCGGAAAGACTGGCATCCTGGTTGCACTGCGATAGTTGCCTTCATAGTCAGAAACAAGCTTTTGTCGCTAATGCTGGCGATTGCAAAACAATCTTATGTCGAGCTGGTAGACCTATTGCTCTCAGTGAGGTAAGCTTCGTCTGTTGCTCCTTCATGTAAATTATCATTAGGAGTCTCTGTTGCTGCTCCTGAGCCACTTGACTTCAACATATCAGGATCATGTTGCAAGCTGCCCTAAAGAGAGAGAGCGCATCGTCAATGCAGGAGGGCAAGTTAAATGGCAAATTGATACGTGGCGAGTCGGTGCTGCTGCACTCCAGGTTGCTTTCTTTAACTGTTAATATTTATATCGGAGGGTCCCACTTTGAAGATGTAGTATTTATAGTACTTTATCTAGTCCAAAAGCTGGAGTAATAACCACTCCTGTGCTTTTACCAAGCATCGAACAAGTATCTTCTTTTAGTTAGATTGTTTGAAGTTCTTAATCTAGTTACACTTTTTTCACATTTTGTTTGTGTATTTCTGTTAACATGTACTTGATTGTTATTTTGCATGTATAGGTTACTCGCTCCATCGGAGATGATGATCTGAAGCCTGCTGTAACTGCCGAACCTGAGATTACTGAAACCGTTCTTTCAGTGGAGGATGAGTATCTGGTAAAGACTATTATCTCGCGGCAGTTTGGCTGCAGTTTTTCTATGAGACATAAGTTGTGAATCCAAATCTTGGTTTAAACATCAAGTGTTGTGACACGAGAACAGCACATTGACACCTCCTATAATGGCGAATGCCAGGTGATGGCTAGTGATGGGCTATGGGATATCTTGACCAGCGAAGAGGTCATAAGCATCATCAAAGACACGGTTAAGGAGCCGGGCATGTGTTCCAAGAGATTGGCGACCGAAGCTGCTGGGCGGGGTAGCAAAGATAACATCACAGTCATCGTCATCTTTCTGCGTCCTGTCTCCACCGCAGAGAGAATATATTAGGCGCAAAACCTATTCTTCGTGGAGATCCAGGTGGTATGAAGAAACAGAGAAAGACCAAGAACGGCGAGAAGCAATTATTTAACTGCTAGAATAAGGAAAAGATTCTTGTATTCTTTGTGAAGCATTGATTGGGCCAGTGGCATTGATGTGTGCGATTGCTTTCATTAGTTCCTCTCTTCTTAATAGACGCATTTGTTGACCCGAGATTGTACCTTAGAGGAAGAGAAAGCATTGCCTATGGTGCTGATTTGATGACAACGCTTGCAAAAATGCAAGATGCAGGAGGAGGTAGTGATTAGCATGATCGGATACGACTCTTGAACTACATCGATAATTAGCACTTAGCAGTTACATACTACCGTTGATCCGGACTTTAAGATAATTTTCTTTTTATATCAAGTTATGGACTATTCGATAGGACTTTTAGGACACTCGTTAACAAGAAGCTTATAGGGTCCGTTTAATGTACGGTACTCTCTCTCTCTATATATATATATATATATATATATATGGGCAAAACTAAAATATGAAATGGAGAAAGCTTTCCGAAATATGACATAAGTAACCAATTTGCTCGATTGAATTATTTAGTAGTATGATATCGCGCAACTAGCTCCAAATGAAGCATTCTCATCTAAGATTTCGCCTATCAAAGATCATAGTCCTCTCCTTTTCCAAGCTGTTCATTTTATTTAAATATTTCAAGGGCTTTGATATCAAATATATAATTTACTTTGATATCAAATACATAATTTACACGATCGCCAACATGTCTAAATAATTAGTTGCGCACTTAAATTAGTTAGAATATGACATTAAGATGATAAAAGTTGCGATGGTAAGTGAAATAGGAGGGTCTTGCATATGTTTCGTATTGAACATATGTTAAGGTTTGCGATAACCCTCTTTCCAAAGAAATCTTGTATATAAGGAAATCTGAGGTGGCCAGTAAATCGGATTAATGCGATGAGCTTGAGCTTGTTGCACTTGATTTACAGCATACATAAGAACTAGAGCACTCATTAACATTTCATTATGAACTTTCGACAAATGATATATTCTTCAATTATTACATTGACAACATAGCCATATTGACCATCTAGATGCTCTATTAATGACTAATCCCATAAAATACATGCATATCGACCACTTTTGGCATAAGCGGAAAGCATGTATATAAGTCAAGGCTGGGTTGGGTGACTCAAAACTCCAATTACAACTTAGGTATCCTTCCATACGTAGACCCAAATTCATCCTACAAATACTCCATTCTTGGTTCTCGTTCAAGCACGAGACATTTATAACTTTGCCATGATAAAATGCATATTCCTTTGTACATTGCAGATGTGATCCCTGTAAAAAGTCGACAGTGTATAAGCACGAAATGTAAATTGTCATACTGAGAGAACAGAACTGAACAAAGTTCGTCTATCAATGTCATAAAACCACCAAATGTTACCATATGTAGGAGCAACCAGATGTCTCCTGAAAGCTAAGGGCCAATTCAGTAGCGTATTCAGGGTCTCTCCATGAGATGATGGAATCTGAAAGTACACATTGTAGGACAGAATAAACTCAAACTGCAGTCGAATCATATCATTGTAATCGAAAATAAAGCTCCCATGTATCATGAGAAACAAAAGGAAGTAGGACCTTCTTGCTTCCTATAAATGTCCTCCGAGCTGATACGATGCAGAAGCAATGTTTTGTTGTCTTCATCAAACACAAATATAACCAGATCTTCTGACCTCTGTACCAGTATTGAAGTTCAAAACACACTCAGCTTTAGGCGAACAGAAAATAAATCAGTTTTCTGGGAATCTAGGAGCGGCAGAATCTCAAAGATAGCGGAGAACGAACCTCCAAATACTCGACCGTGACATGCCCGGTACCATGGTCGTCCCATTTCCCTTCATCATTCAGTTGATATACTTTAACGCGCTGAAATTGAAGCACCAATGGTCATGCAAACTTAACCTTTTAACTCACCCAGCATTAACACTTGCTACACAAACTGCATCCCCAGAAAGTATCTTCCCAAAACCAGCATTCCATTCCTAAAGTGTCGCGCTAGAAAGCGCTCGGAACCCCTCCATTACAGAAGGGAGCTATCCAGCTCGTCCTTTCATTCATAGTCTATTCATTTGAATTGAGAGGATCAAAAGCCATCCCCTCGTGTCAGTGCACCAAAAATAGAAGCCCTAGCCCCCACCAAAGTAACCCACAGGACGAAGCCCCTGTTCGCGAAACCTAATCGAATCAAATTGGCGGAACTCCACCTCACTCCACTGAATCGCAAACAACCCCGCCGCCAATCGAGAACCGCGAACCGCCGGACCGCCGGACCGCCCCTAACTCGCTCTAAACCCTATCCGGCCACGCCGAATTCCTCAAACGATCCGCCGCCGCGGCGAGAGAGGGAAGCCTCTATACAACAGTGAAACGAAACGAAAGAAGGAAACAAAGACGACCACTCACCTGCATCGAATTCGAGTTCGAGGACGATTTCTCTTGCCCGCCCATCGCCGCGCCCCGACGAACGCCGAGAACGGGGCGAATTAGGGTTTGCGGAGGCGACGGGAGAGACAGGGAAGGAGGAAGAGGCGGGCCCCACCGGATTGACGAAGAGATTGAGAACTCCCCGGATAATCGGACGGCGAGAAGGAAATCACTCAGGCCGCCATTGACGCTGCCGCAACTTGCGGTTCTCTCTCTCTTCAAGTTTTTTCGGTGTCTCTCTTTCCTGTTTCGCGCAAGAGCTCCGATTTTTTTATTTTTTTTTGGCGATATTACTTTATCCCATTAAGGGTATTTTAACCTCTTTTTTTTTTAATTTTTTTCTTCTTCTCTCTTCCCGCCCCGGCCGGAGATAAGAGTCGCGAGGTGCCGGCGTCGGCGAGGGTGCCCTCGCCGAGATGGCGAGGGAGGCCCTCGCCGACGCCGACGAGGGCCGCCCGCGCCGGCGGCGAGGGGTGCCCTCGCCAGAGCGGGAGGGCGCCCTCGCCGGCTGCGGGCGAGGTGCCCTCGCTGCCGGCGAGGGAGGCCCTCGCCGACGCGAGGAGGCCGGACGCCGACGGCGGGCCGCCCTCGCCCGCGATCGGGGGGGGCCCTCGCCCCGGTCGGTGCCCCTCGCCCTGCCGGCGAGGTGCCCTCGCCCGGCGAGGGGGCCCCCGCCGACGCCGACGAGGGACCGCCCTCGCCGTGGAGGGCGAAGAGGTGCCCTCGCCGGCGTCGAAGCGAGGTGCCCTCGCCGGATACGAGCGGCCCTCGCCCGACGCCGACGAGGGCCGCCCTCGCCTTGTCGGGCGAGGGTGCCCTCGCCGGCGGCCCTCGAGAGGGTGCCCTCGCCCGAATCGGGCGAGGGTGCCGCCGGACGCGGGAGAGGGTGCCCTCGCCTCCGCGCGGCCATGGCGGAGGGAAGAAGAAAAAGAAAAAAAGAAAAAAAGAAAAAGTTTTTAAAAGTAAAAGACCAAAATGCCCATATGATTTAGGGTAAATGTGTCACGCAAATGAAAGTTCGACGTCACAAAATAAAGTTTGGGGTAAATCCACTCGAGGCAAAGTTTGGGGTTTTTGGTGGCTTTTTCCCTTTTTTTTTTTATCGTCCCGCCCATTTCTACTCTCATTCTCACTCTCAACCTTTACCCTTATTCCTTACAAGCGGTGAGAATCGAAATCCACTCTTGAAACTAAATCGTCCCCATCCCAATTCCTGAAAAAGTGGGGGTTCGAACCCAGCTCCTCCTTCCAAATTAGATGGGTGACCACTGAGACAAACCGCAGTGGTTACAAAAACTCTTATTAGAAAAACGGCAAAAACCCCCCAATAAAAAAAAAAGTCTCTCCCTCTCTAAAAAACTGGTAAATTATAAAGAAAAATACAAATGAGTGGGGAGTTTGTAGACGCCCTGAAATATGAAATGGAGAAAGCTTTTCGAGATATGACGTAAGTAACTAATTTGCTCGATTGAATTATTTAGTTGAATGATATCGTGCAACTAGCTCGAAATGAAGCATTCTCATCTAAGATTTCGCCTACCAAAGATCATAGTCCCCTCCTTTTCCAAGCTGTTCATTTTACTTAAATATTTCAAGGGCCACGCATTATTTGCTGTTCCTTTGATATCAAATATATAATTTACATGATCGCCAACATGTCTAAATAACTAGTTGCGCACTTAAATTAGTTAGAATATGACATTAAGATGATAAAAGTTTCGATGGTAAGTGAAATAGGAGGGTCGTGCATATGTTTTGTATTGAACATATGTTAAGGTTCGCGATAACCTTCTTTCCAAAGAAATCTTGTATATAAGGAAATCCGATTTCTGTGCATAGAGGCGGTGGCCAGTAAATCGGAGTAATGCGGTGAGCTTGAGCTTGTTGCACTTGATTTACAACATATATAAGAACTAGAGGACTCATTAACATTTCATTATGAACTTTCGATGAATGATATATTCTTCAATTATTACATCGACAACATAGCCATATTGACCATCTAGATTCTCTATTAATGACTAATCCCATAAAATGCATGCGTATCGACCACTTTTGGCAAAAGCGGAAAGCATGTAAATAAGTCAAGGTTAGGTGACTTAAAACTCCAATTACAACTTAGATATCCTTCCATGCATAGACCCAAATTCATCCTACAAATACTCCATTCTTGGTTCTCGTTCAAGCACATGAGACATTCATAACTTCGCCATGAAACAAGCACAACCCACGATCAATTCGTTAAATTCTCTCGAAAAAAGTCCCCTAAAGAAACTCGAACTGCCGAAACCAAATTCCGACCATATCCTTGCGACCCGAGGTTATGGTTGCAAGTTCTGCGAGGCAAAATTCAGCACCTTGCAGTCGTTGGGGGGCCACCAAAATGCCCACCGGCGCGAGCGCGCCGAAAAAAAGCGGGCGCGAGTGATGAATCGGATCGTTTATGCCTTCTCTCGGGTAAGACTTAGATCTAAGCCCAACTTTTCTGCCATGCGGGTAAATCCTATCCCGATGCACCCCATTGCCCGTGGGCCCCGTACTAGGCCCTTGCCTGCGGATGTCGTCGGACCTGCCCACGGCGGGACGCCGAAGCCGACGACAATAACAAACCCTCGAGCGCCGGCATCGCACCGTCCTGCCATGGCGAATCAGCTAAAGGGAACAACAGTATATGAACCTCTGAGCAATGGCGACCCTAACTTTTGTCCAGAGGTTTCTGCTCGGAGCACACGACCGAGGCCACCGCCTGCTAATTCTCTTGCTGATGGAAGCTCCTTCAGCAGCCATGGACTTGAAGATGAAGGGCTGGACTTGACCCTTAGGCTCTGATCGTGACCAGAGAACTGCTTTTTAGTCCATTGAATTGCATGTTTGACTAATCGCATTGTCTTAGTATTTTGAGGATAATCCTTATTGATCTTGGCGTCTCTCCTGTTAAAATGACACAAGTGTAGTTAACCGTACCAATTTAATGCGTACTCGACTACAACTAACAAAATAACGCCAATATCGACTTTTCATTATCTTGATGTTCAAATCGATTAGACAATTACCTGGAAAAATATCGGTATTTCTGTTTCAAATAGCCGACATGTTGCGCGAATAAGGTAAAAGTGTTTTATATCAAGAGATATTAAAGTGAGCGAGGGAGCCAAATTCCACAATCAACCATTTCTATTTATGATAAGTGAGCAAGGAATGCAACGGATGTTGCAGTTCCAACTGGTGGTCACGGCTTTGATGGTAATGACAAAGAAGAAGTGATTGATGGGGATGGTCAAGATTTGAGTGGCCATGACAATTGAGTTTGTATGACCGGAAGTCGGAGAAATGGAAACAGGTGGTTTCTTTATTGTTAACAAGGGTGATCAATTTCAAAGTGGGTAGATTCCAAACCTAGAATTTGGAACCTACCCTATTAGAATGGTTCCTAAATTTTAAAACCCGAAACCCATCATATTTGTTTTTGAATTGACCCTGAAATCTACCATGCCTATTGGATCTAGTTCTAGGATCTACTCAAAAATCGATTTTTTTTTTGCTTCATTAAAAAAGAAAAAACCAAGACTAAGAGCAATTGTAGCAAAATAATATGAGTAACGAAACAATTCAAAATAAAATGTTGCCATAAAACAAATAAAATATAAAGCAATAAGGAAGTTAAGCTAATTTAAGAATAATAAATTAATTTCTTTCAACTTCAAAAATTTGGGTGGCGCTATTTCCAACCCATATATAATTAAATCCATCCCATTTTCACTAAACGGACAAAATTGCCCTCGATCATTTATTGCAATTATAGTGGTGGCTCCATTTATTCTTAGATTTGTTTATTTTTATTTCTGTTTAAGATTTAGTTACTACAATTAAGTTTCACATGTTTTACTTTTGCAATTGTAGGTACAATATTAAAGGCACTATATTCTTATACCAAAAAGGACGCACTATGTTTTCTTTTCTATTTTTAGATTTTACTTCCATAGAAATAATTTTTGTTGAAAAGAGAAATTTCCAAGAAATATATGTGTGTGTATATATATCAACTCTCTTAATTTACGACATCAAAGAATTTGTCATTTTTCATTACTATTGCTGAAATATTTTTACACGGAGCATATATAACGTTATAGGAGTATCGATGAATATTCTAAAACATTGACCTTAAAAAGTAATGCATAATGAAGCATTTTGCTATTTTTTCGTAAAACATATTATGGAATCTAATATGATGAGATTTCAACGCACTTTTTTAGAAAAAAAAATCTTATTTTAAACAATGTTTTAATTGAATAGAATTTCGTCTTTAAAGTTTTACATCAGATATGTAACAAAGAGTTTTTTTTTTTTTTTTTTTTTATTTTTTTTATTTTTATTTTTATGTTTCATCCTATTGTTCCATTATATGTATATGTGTATAAAAGACAACCGATAAGAAAATGTTTAATGGTGATATGCACAATAAGTGAAAGTTTATAAACAAGTAATTGTGTTCTAAGAACATACATGTTAAAACTTTATTAAATTCTACATGATAGTTTATCCATTAATTTGCTTGACAACGTAGAAAAAAATTAGATCTTTGGAATTTCTTCTTTTCGACAAAAATAATTCCTACAAAGGTAAACTCTAAAAAATTAAAAAGAAAACGAAGTCTCCACAATAAACAAAACCAAAAAATATGAAATTCTAAATATGGCATTTAGATCCTACATAGAAATAGAAAAACTTAAACTTAAGGAAAGCAAATAAATTTAGGATTAGTACTTTAAATTACAGTTGAATAATTGAGGGTAATTTTGTCTTTTTGGTGAAAATTGGGTGGATTTAGTCATGTAGGGGGTGGAAATAGTGTGGCCCAAAAAATTAGGTTCTAATCTAACCGCCAAGTGGGTGGGTGGGGGTAGATTCAATACCCAAAACTGGAAACCTTTGCACATAGAAATGGTTCAAAAAATTTGGAATTGGGAATTGGGAATCGGACTTGTTTCCACTAGAATTGGGAACCGAATCTATATCTATGAGCGATCCGATCCGGGTCCCGGATTGAACTAGATTGGTTGGACAGCCTGAGTGGGCACAAACAAGAATCATTGACAAAGCAATATGCTAATGCATATTATACACCGACACAATTTCGGCCAAAATTAAAGCCAGAAAACTTGACATTAATTTACTCAATTTCAATACGGAACCGAATCGATCCAAAGTCGTCTATTCAACTTTTTTTTTTTCATTCATCAATTTTCTCATTGTCATATACGGTTTATTTGATGCACAATATTCTCCTCTCTTTTTTATGTTCCTTAACGATGATTGAAATAATTATTGACACCTAAATTTTGATTATTCCACGTTTGTCATTCATCTCAAAAAAATTTTAGCGATCGACTCCACTCCTAAATGAAAGATTAAAAATATTCATATCAGCGAACATCGCATAGAGATCTTGCGAATTCGGCAACGAAAGGGCAAATGGGAACTTTCATGATTGGCAAGGCAAGATCGCTTTATATGGAAACCCCACATTCAGCGAACGATGGGGGAGTTATGTATTCCGGCCACAATGAAGGGAAAGGAGGAGGAAGCCTCGATGTGTATATGGAATAAAACTCCATAGGAAATAAATCGACAGATAGTGGTGCTGAGCGTAGCCGGCCTCTAGAGGAAGGAAAGATGGAATTACCTTTTACTTATTGGGTTAATATCATGAAAAATCTTAAATTGGTACATTCGTAATAAATTTATCATAAAAATCCCAAACTAGAGACAATTTCACCCTCTGTTAGTTTCCATTAAAATTTACGGTCAAAATACTAAGTTAAATGACACGTGTCAACTAACAAGTGTATCCATTTTCGGGTTTCACATGGTATTAATCAAATTTAATGAAAATTAATAAAATGTAAATTTGTCTCAAATTTATCAGTTTAAGGTTTTTTGTAGTAAAAAAAAATTAATTTAAGATAAATTTATCACATGTATATCGATTTAAGATTTTTGGTGGTCAAAAAACTAATTTAAGGTAAATTTATCATGGTGTATTAATTTGGGATTTTTTCATTATATTAACTTTTACTAGAAAAAAAAATTGAAAGTGATGTAGCAGTAATTAACAAGGCCCTGTATTTTCCTCTCACAACTTCATAGAAGTTCCGGTTAACTTTGGCCATCCGTGGCTCTTTCCCAATGGCGATGCGGCGTTTGCGAAAGAGTACCAACGTCCAATAACCTAATAATGTTTCCGACGAACGCGGAGCGACAATAGTAAGCAAGTTTGTTCATGCCGTGCTTTCCTTTCTCCAGATAGTGTGGCTTGAGTAAGATAGTTGGTGCAGTTGATGCAGTTGGTGCAGTTGGTACAAGTAGCTAGTGCAGTAATTCTCACTGAATCTGGAGGATGGTTCATTCTCTTCTTGTAGGCGTTATGTTTCTGTTTGCCGGTTGTTCATGCCGTGCTTTCCTTTCTTAGTTGGTAGTGGGCTGCCACATCTATGGCTTTCCGATATCCCTACACTCATTATGATCCGTTGTTTTGAGTGTGGGTTTTGATGCCGTGTTCTTTTTCTTTTTCTTTTTCTTTTTCTTCCCTTTCCCTTCTTTTGTTCACTCGTTCCTTTTCAATATATTAATTACCTTTCAAAAAAAAAAAAAAAAAGACAATAGTAAGCAAGTCCGGCGAAATATCTCTGGCGTTTGCCGATCAGCCCGTGCCAGTACTAAGGAGTCGTCTGCCCTTTGGTCGTGCTAGCATTCGCTCCCGCTTCATCATTAGTTTCTTGCCGAGCCGTCCAGGTGATCTCCAGTGTTCTGGCAATCCTCCCACTCGTCCTGGTCACTCCGGTGAACCTCAGAGCAGCCTAGGCGCCTTGTGACCAGAACGTCCAGCGAGCTCAGCGTTCCCAGCAAGACCGCTGTGCTCCAACTCCAACTCCGGCACCTCCGGCGCCGCTCTAGGGCAGTCACCGTCGCCTCATGGTCTTAGGGTAGGTTTAAGGTTTGCATACCTTATGCGATAAGGTCTTGCCGTACGTTATGTTTTAAATATGTGTTATTTGGTCGTAGAACCTTAGCTTATTCCATTGAGCTTTTACTATTCCTTTGCACTAGTCAAGACATATTGGGGCGTCAGACCTTATTACGTGTGATTTATATTACATGGTTTTTATACGTGATTGGTTAAGTAAGTTTTGAAAAGCACCAAATTATGCAACGTTGGACTACACAAGTGAATCTTGATTCTACATGAAATACTTTATTAATCATGCGTATATAGCATATTATATATCACCTGCATTTTTAGAAATTAGGCTATTATTATTCATAATTCATAGTTTAGAATATTCACATGAGCCGCGCTTTTTCCACCTTCTCTATCACAAATCCACTCTATTTCACAGCGTCCTAATCATTTCATCTTTTGTGAGCCACATTTTTGACATCTGAGTGATACTACTACTCCCTTTTATTTGGCTTGCCGCTTCCACTCTCCTCCACCTTCTCTACTCCCAACTTTCTGACCCTACAGCAAGGCCCCTCCCTTCGATCCTCGCCGATCACCACCAACCCCACCATTGGCAGCTCAACATCCTCGAGCTCAGCTCTAGCGCCGGTCTCATCGGGATGGCGGCCGCAGTCGCACTCGGCGCCTTCGCCACCATCACCGACCTCCCCGCTTGGTCCCCAACCTCCAATTAAGCATTGACGCAGACGTGACGGCCCTGGCCACCAGCGCCAGAAACCGATCATTCCCTCCATCTTTCACCGTCATAGTGAATCCACACACCAAGTGGAAAATTTCTCAGAGTTGAAAATCGCTAATTCCCCTTCAAAGAGAGGCTAATTGCAGTGGCTTGAAGAAGGTAAAACAATCAAAGATGAGAGAGAACAAAACGGAGACTCAAGCTAAATATGTTTTGAAATATCATTAGACAAATAAAATCCAACAAAAAATGCCATTAAAGTCCCATTTTAATTGCATGCAGACTAATGTTTAATCACTCGCATATCATATAATGCACGTCATGTAGAATAATTTTTTTTATAATCATATCTTGTAGATAGTTTTAAGTATAAATTGCATTAGATGCATTGTCCGCATGCTATATAGTTCATATAGCCTGAAAATATGAGTTAATGTTATTAGTTAAATAATAATTTACTGGCTAGTTTTGAGGTCGCATCCGAGTGCTAGGATTTAAATTTACTGTTATAAAATAAAAATGGAAATAGTATTTCATATAGTTTGCATTATAGAGTTAACTTATTTTTGTGCTCCCGACATTCATGCATGCTAATTTAGGACTGCACACATAGATTTAAAATTTTTCATCTTGCACCTAGGACTTAGATTGCATTTTCACTAATCAAGTTGTAACTTAGGTTATTCATGTTAATCTAATTCATGCATGATTAGAAATTAGAGAAAAAGCCACAAAAAATCCCAAACTTTGCCCACTGTGATAAATTTATTACAAACTTTTTTTTTTGTGACACAAGAAATTTCAAACTTTACTAGCCGTGATACATTTACTCTAATTTTTTTTTGTGACACAAAAAACTCCAAATTTGTGCCTGACACATTGACTCCAGACTATAGGGCATTTTCGTCTTTTACTTTTTCTTTTCTTTTTCTATTTTTTATTTTTCTTTTATTTTTTCTTCTTCTTTCTTCCCTCTACCATGGCCGGCTGAGGGAAGCCGGACTCAAGCAAGGGCCACCCTTGCCGGTGAGGGTTGCCCTTGCCTAGGCAGGTGAGGGTGACCCTCGCCAGATCCGGGGAAGGCAACCCTCGCTCGACGTAAGCGAGGGCGGCCCTCGCTTGGGCTGGCGAAGTCGGCCCTTGCCAAATTTGGGGAGGGCAACCCTTGCCCGACATAGGCGAGGGCAACCTTTGCCCAATGCAAGTGAGAGTAGCCCTCACCTGGGTTGAATCTAGCGAGGGTGACCCTTGCCCGACACTGGCGATGGCGGCCCTTGCCTGAGTTTGGCTTCCCTTCGCTGTGGGAAGAGAGAAGAAGAAAAAAAAAAAAAAAAAAAAAAAAAAAAAAAAAAGGAAAACCAAAAAAAAGGAAGGAGAAAAAATTAAAAGCAAAAGACAAAAATACCCTTCAATCATAGAGTTTGGGGTAAATATGTCACAGTTGGCAAAATTTGAGGTTTTTTGTATCACAAAAAAAAAGTTTGAGGTAAATTTGTTACACTGAGCAAAATTTGGAGTTTTTGATGGCTTTTACCCTAGAAATTAATACATAATCATTTAGTTTGTAGAATTTTAGAGTCATTTGTCCTTTGCTAATTAATAAAAGGAAAAGATCTAAAATTGAATTAGATCATATCATTTAAGTTGCATTAATTAGGAATGTCAATTTTAATTTGCACATCGCATGTTATTTAGTAGAATCATGCCATTTAGAATTAAATTTAATTGATATCTCACATGGATAATGCTTAGACTTAATCTCATAACATTAGCTTAGAACTCATATGGTTCATGTTACCTAGCATTTTAATTGTGCGGTTTAATTAGTCCTCGCATTTTATTAAATTATGCATGTTGATTGAGAAAAATATAAAAATTAGTATAGATTAAATAATAGTTAGTCTTAGTTCACTCACTAGTTCATTCACAATCATCCATAACAGTCATGCATTCTGTTTACATATTTTTCTAAGTGATGGATAAATACATTTTGCTTGTTTAGTGCATCCAGGTTGTTAAAACTTTTTGCGGTCACATGGGCATGCGAAAGTCTGCACTAAACGCAAGTAATTGCCTTTCTAGAGGGGCTTTCATTCTCGTTTAGTAAATCCCTTAACTTTTGATTGGTAGTTCGCCTCCGAAAAGGTCACGATAATAATGAAATTAATAAATGGAAAAGGCATTATGAAAACTAAACTAAATAATCAAACTGTGCTTGATTCAATTAAATAATCAATATGTTTAGAATTGAACAGGTTCAAGATAACCTTATTTTCAAAGCAATGTTCAATAATCCAATATGTGCAAGTAGAAATGAGGGAAAATTGCCTAAAAAGTCTAAAACCAGTTGCACTTTTACCTAGTTAATTCTAAAACTTTTAATTATGCCAATTGAGTTATAAACTTATTTTATTTTTTGCTAATTAAGTCTATCTGGTCAATTTTTATGAGAAATTAGTGACATGAACGTCATTCATCTTACATAGTACAAACAATGCTGATGTGGACAAATTTTAATAATATTTTAATATTTTCTTTCTATTTTTTTTTTTACTTTTTTCTTTTATTTTTCCATTTTTATTTTTCTTGTTATCTTTTACAACTTTAACCAGCAAGGTCATCAGCCACAGCGAGGACCAACGACCCTTGCTTGATCTAGGTGAAGGCATTACGGCCCTTGTTAAGAACAATTGAGGGTGTTGGGCCCTCGACCAGATAATGTCCTCATTGGCCACAGGCAAGTGTCACGGTCAAGAGGTTTCTGTGGCTAAAGGACCGTGCGTTTTCAAGGACCTCCCGAGATCGCCATGGTTTCCCGCAAGAGAGTTTCCGGAACATTCCAAGGGCGGGCAATATAGTAATTGCATCAAGGTCTAGAACTCTCCTACCATTAATGTCGCTAGTTGGTAGGTTGGGCGATACAATCTCGTTCACCGGATGAAATCTCGATCGATGGTTGTAATTAGAGGGCCTCTAGTATAAGAAGGGGTGCCCTCTCCCTCATTTGTATCCATTTAACTATTCAGTAATCAAATGCTCATTTCTCTCCCAGAACTTCTCTCTCTAAAAACTTTCTTCCTCTACGATCCGGGTGAGCGAGCGAGCGATCGATCCGAGCAAGGCTTGGCTACCTCTATGATCTGGGTGACCGAGTGAGCGATCGATCCGAGCAAGGCTTGGCTTAGGCGCCTCGACGATCCGAGTCGATCCAAAAGAGCTTGAGTTGCCGCACGGTCACAATCCCAATCGATTGGCCCGTGACACAAGGGGCTTGTGGCCCTCGCCTAAACCAAGCAAGGATGTTGTAGCCCTTGCTAACTAACAAGTGAGGGTGTTGGCCTTCACCTAGATTTGGGTGAGGTTCCAACATCCGCCTGTGGCCAAAGAGGACGTGAAGGCCCTCGCCCAAACTAGGTGCCGGCCCCCGCTGGCCAAAGTTGTAAAAAAAGGAAAACAAAAAATTAATAAAATAGTTTGAAAAAAATGTTAAAATATTATTTAAAGTTGTCCATGTCATCATTAGTCATGCCACGTAGGATAGCCAATCTACCTCAGTGGTTACCAGTTAAAATTGGCCGAATGGATTCAAAATATAAAAATATTTAAGATTCAATTGATACAATTAAAATGTTTATGGCTAATTAATAAAAATGTATTAAGTTTTTGATTTTTTTGGTAGTTTTTCTAGTGACAACCAACAATTCAAATTGACTTGTAACATTTAATTTGCTACATAAGAATTAGAGGACTCTTTAAGACTTGACAATTATTTACTTCTAACGATTGATATATTTCTTCAATTACTACATGGATCTAATTAGGGGTGTGCAAAATACCCGGGAACCGCCCGGACCGCCCGGAACCGGACCGGAACCGCCCGGAACCGGCGGTTCTTGAGGGAACCGGTCCGGTTCCCGGTTCCAATTTTTCGGAACCGGTGGGTACCGGTCCGGTTCCCGGTTCCATGGGCGGATCCGCCCACCCGGACCGGACCGAACCTTTTCAATATTAAAAAAAATTACTAAAAGAAACCCTAGATTAGATCTCATCTCCTCACTCCCTTCGTCTTCGGTTCTCTCTCTCTTTGTCTCTTCCTCGATTCCTCCTAGTCCTATCGCCATTTCGATTCCTTCCCGAGCGTCGACGCAGCCGCCGTTGCTCCTCCGCCGCCATTGTTCGCCCCCTTGCGTCGGCCGCCACCCGCCATAGCCGTGGAAAATTGTTTTGCGACCGTTCTATGTTGAAAACCCGACCATAGACCTCCTCTCCTCCTTCCCAACTCATAGACCCGACCGTTCTATGTTGAAGACCAAAATTGTTTCGCGTCAAGATCGGTTCCATAGATCCATCCGGGAACCGGACCGGATCGCGGTCCGGTTCCCGGGTGGATCCATGCAACAAACCGGTGGATCCCGGTTCCAATTTTTCGGAACCGGTCCTTAGCGGGCGGTTCCCGGTTCTAGGTCGGGAACCGCCCGCCCGGGACCATGCACACCCCTAGATCTAATAGCCATACTGACCTCTAGGTGCTCCATTTACAACTATTCCAATGCATATCTCACACCTTTTAACCTAAATGGAAAGCACCCAAAAAAAAAACCTAAATGGAAAGCACTGATTTAAGTTTCCCATTCACTTCCTTTCCGACATTAAGTGGGACTCACAATATTTTAATTGCCTGAAATGAAGTTCATATTAAAACTCCTATTACAAGATTATCAACTTAGTGGGTTTAAAATCGCAAGTGAGATTTCCTTCCATGCTTGGCGACATCTTCTCACTACAAATACGTCATTCTTTGTTCTCATTCAAGCACATGAGACATTTATAACTTTGCTATGGAACGAGTAAAACCAGTCTCAAAAGAGAAATCCCCAATGACTATTTGCTCGGGAGATGCGGAGGGGAAGGCGGCGCAAATATCGGGTCCTTCATTACTAGAAGTGAAGCCCTCTAACAATGATTGCCGTGGATCCGCACCCCCACCAATCTATTGGATTCTCCTAATATAGCTCCTCAAAAGAAACCCGAAATACCGGAACAAAATGTCACCAAAATCCCCGCGGCCCGAACTTACCGTTGCAAGTACTGCAAGGCAAAGTTTGGTACCTGGCAGTCGTTGGGGGCCACCAGAATGCCCACAGGCGCGAGCATGTGGCCGAAAAGCAGGCGCAAGAGATGAATCAATTTGCTTATGTCATTTCTCATAGCCCTAACCCATATTATTTTGGCATGCAGGCGGCTCCTGTTCCGAAGGTTCCCATTCCGAGGAACCCCGCTGCCTTTTGGCCTTGTACCTGGCCTGTACCTGCTAATGCCTCTAGACCCATGTAATGGGCGACGCCGAAGCCAACGACGATTGCAAATCCAAATTATTTTGGTGTGCAGGCAATTCCAACCTCGGGGCACCCCGTTGCCTATAGTCCTCAGGCTTGGCCCGCGCCTGCCGGTGCTGTCAAACCTACCAATGGGTGGATGCCGAAGCCGACAACAATAATGACTCCTCAAGCCTTGGCGGGGCACCGACCTGCCATGGTGGAGCAGCCAAACGGAATGGGAGATCGACTTATTAACCATAACTATTCTACTGAGATTTCTCCTCGGAGCACGGGACCGAAATCACCGCCTGCCAATGTTCTTGCCTGTGGCAGTTCCTCGGGAACTCAGGGACTCGAAAATGAGGAGCTGGACTTGTCACTTCGGCTCTGATCATGACCAGAGAACTGCTTTTCATTGCTTTTCATGTTGCTTTGGTGTCACCACTTTGGGATGCTCCATTCAAGTTCGTGTTGCAAAAATATCTGTTTGTCGTTGTCTAAGTACTATTTGTGGATTAATCAAATGTGGTAGTTATCGTAATTAATCTTATGGCATCTCATTTACTAGAATGACACAAGTGCGGTTAATCATACTGATCTAATGTATACTCAACTTTAACTCACAAAATAACACCAATAACGACTTTCTTAGAATCTCGATGATCAAATCGATTTGAAATTTACCTAGAAAAGATCCGGTGCTTTTCATTGCGAAGATATTCAAGTGAGCCATTGAGCCAAATTCCTCGATCAATAAATTCAAGATACGATTAGAAGCGCTTCCTACATTTTTGGTAAATTGCTTCTTTCTCAAATGCCAGTCATTAAGTATGGTAAAAATATGTGATGCACGTGGACAATTACGTAAACTTAAAGAAGTACAAATATTTACAATGGAGTTTGTGTACTCGGTACTAATCCACTATTCCCTTCTTATCCGTCATTTCTTTACCTTGAAATATCTATTTTCTATATTATTATTGTAATTTCACTAATACTAAAGATAAATTCAATGATACAAAAGTACAATTGAATTCTAAAATTTTAAAATTGTACGATAAAATTATAAAATTTGTCACGCCAAAGTGTAATTGAAACTTTCAAAAGTGTAATCAAATCCTAAAAATTATCAAATTAGTGCAATAAAATCCTTCCATTAACTCCATCTAACTTAACAAATGGAAAATTGCTAGTAAGTTTTAGAATTTGATAGCACAAACTTGACGAATTTTAAGATTTGATTACACCATCTTGACTAGTTTTATGATTTAATTGTACTTTTTACAAGTTTTAGCACTCAATTGTACCTTCATGACTAGTTTTAAGACTTTCAATACACCCATTCCTTTAAAGTAAGATATCTCATTGGAGTTCTCTTACATGTCACAAGCCTTATAAGGAATTATAGATCTAGACGAAAGAGTAAATCCCATTCTCTTCCAAATGAGGAGGTTAAAAAAGAGAAAAAATTGTACAAACGAGGCACCTAACTAGAAAAGCAAAAAATTGAGTTTTTGTTTGTTTTCGAAAAATGAATAATTCGAAAAATATTTTCCAAAAAAAATCATTTATATTGTTTGAGATAATTAGTCAATTAAAAATATTTAATTATCAACAACAATTTATCATTAAATAATTTTGCAAACTATAAAAATATTTTTCATTCATTCATTTTTATAAGCGATTTAAGAGATATTTTTGGAAAATGCTTTTTCCAATCATTTGTTTACCATGAAACAAACGCTCCATGGGTGTCAAATTGAGCAATCCCGTCAAAGGGAAAATCAAGAAAGTCAAGAATGTTTAGAATGTGCAAAGGTGCAAACACCCACGAGTCAAGCTCATGATCACGTCAAGAACACTAATGCCTGGAAAAGTATCAAAAAAGTGTTAACCCTATTATATTGGTATTTAGTCATAAATATTTTAATTGTACCAATTTAATTTTAAACTTCATGCATTTGTGCCAATTATGTTCATTTAACCAATTTTGCTCCTTTCTCTCCTAGAGCTTCTCTCTACGATCTGGGTGGGTGAGCGAGCGAGTGAGCAATCGATCTAAGCAAGACTTGGCATAGGCGCCTCGACGATTTGAGTCGATTCAAAAGAGCCCGAGTTGCCGCATGGTCGGGATCCCAATCGATCAAGCCCGTGACACAAGGGGCTCGCAACCTCGCCTAAATTAGGCAAGGACGTTGTAGCCCTTGCTAACTAACAAGTGAGGGTGTCGGCCCTCACCTAGATTTGGGTGAGGTTCCAACACCTGCATGTGCCCAAAGAGGACATGAAGGCCCTCGCCCAAACTAGGTGCTGCCCCCATTGGCCAAAGTTGTAAAAAAGAAAAACAAAAAATTAACAAAAATAGTTTGAAAAAAATGTTAAAATAGGATTGAATTAATAAAAATATATTAGGTTTTTTTTTTTTTTTTTTGGTAGTTTTTCTAGTGACAACCAATAATTCAAATTAAGCTTGTAACATTTAATTTGCTACATAAGAATTAGAGGACTCTTTTAAGACTTGACAATTATTTACTTCTAACGATTGATATATTTCTTCAATTACTACATGGATATGATAGCCATACTGACATCTAGGTGCTCCATTTATGACTATTCCAATGCATATCTCACACCTTTCAACCTAAATGGAAAGCACCGACCCAAAAAAAAAAAAAATTAAATGGAAAGCACTTATTTAAGTTTCCCATTCACTTTCTTTCCGACATTAAGTGGGACCCACAAGATTTTAGTTGCCCGAAATGAAGTCAAAACCTTATGTGTTCAAAATCAAAAGCAAGTGAGATTTCCTTCCATGCTTGGCGACATCTTCTCACTACAAGTACCTCATTCTTTGTTCTCATTAAGCACACGAGACATTTATAACTTTGTCATGGAACGAGTACATCCAGTCTCAAAAGAGAATTCCCCAATGACTATTCGCTCGGGAGATGCAGAGGGGAAGGCGGCGCAAATATCGGGTCCTTCATTACTAGAAGCGAAGCCCTCTAACAATGATCACAGTGGATCCGCACCCCCAACCAATCTATCGGATTCTCCTAATATGGCCCCAAAACCCGAAATGCCAGAACGAAATGTCACCAAAATCCCCGCGACCCGAACTTACCGTTGCAAGTATTGCAAGGCGAAGTTTGGTACCTCGCAGTCGTTGAGCGGCCACCAGAACGCCCACAGGCGCGAGCATGTGGCCGAAAAGCGGGTGCAAGCGATGAATCAAATTGCTAATGCCATTTCTCAGAGCCCTAACCCATATTATTTTGGCATGCAGGCAGCTCCTGTTCCCAAGGTTCCCATTCCGAGAAACCCCGCTGCCTTTTGGCCTTGTACCTGGCCTGTACCTGCTAATGCCTTTAGACCCATGTACAAGGCGACGCCGAAGCCAACGACGATTGCAAATCCAAATTATTTTGGTATGCAGGCAATTCCAGCCTCGGGGCACCCCATTGCCTATAGGCCTCGTGCTTGGCCCGCACCTGCCGGTGTTGTCAAATCTACCGATGGGTGGACGCCGAAGCCGACACCGATAGTGAATCCTCAAACCTTGGCGGGGCACCGACCTGCCATGGTGGAGCAGCCAAACGGAATGGGAGATCGACTTATGAACCGTAACTTTCCTAGTGCGGTTTCTCCTCGGAGCACGGGACCGAAATCACTGCCTGCCAATGTTCTTGCCCGTGGCAGTTCCTCGGGAACTCAGGGACTCGAAAATGAGGAGCTGGACTTGTCGCTTCGGCTCTGATCATGACCAGAGAACTGCTTTTCATTTTAGCTTTGGTGTCACCACTTTGGGATGCTCCATTTAAGTTCGTGCTGCAAAAATATCTGTTTGGCGTTGTCTAAGTATTATTTGTGGATTAATCAAATGTGGTAGTTATCGTAATTAATCTTATGGCATCATGTTTACTAGAATGACACAAGTGTGGTTAATCTTGCTGATCTAATGCTTACTCAACTTCAACTCACAAAATAACGCCAATAACGACTTTCCTAGGATCTCAATGATCAAATTGATTTGAAATTTACCTAGAAAAGATCCGGTGCTTTTCATTGCGAAGATATTCAAGTGAGCCATTGAGCCAAATTCCTTGATCAATAAATTCAAGATACGATTAGAAGCGGTTCTTGCATTTTTGGTAAATCGCTTCTTCCTCAAATGCCGGTCATTAAGTATGGTAAAAATATGTGATGCACATGGACAATTACGTAAACTTAAAGAAGTACAAATATTTACAATGGAGTTTGTGTACTCGGTACTAATCCACTAATCCCTTCTCATCCGTCATTTCTTTACCTTGAAATATCTATTTTCTATATTATTATTGTAATTTCACTAATACTAAAGATAAATTCAATGATACAAAAGTGCAATTGAGTTCTAAAATTTTAAAATTGTACAATAAAATTATAAAATTTGTCACGCCAATGTAATTGAGTTATAAAAATTTCAAAAAGTGTAATCAAATCCTAAAACTGATTAAATTAGTGCAATAAAATCATTCCATTAACTCCATCTAACTTAACAAATGGAAAATTGCTAGTAAGTTTTAGAATTTGATAGCACAAACTTGACGAATTTTAAGATTTGATTACACCATCTTGACTAGTTTTATGATTTAATTGTACTTTTTACAAGTTTTAGCACTCAATTGTACCTTCATGACTAGTTTTAAGACTTTCAATACACCCATTCCTTTAAAGTAAGATATCTCATTGGAGTTCTCTTACATGTCACAAGCCTTATAAGGAATTATAGATCTAGATGAAAGAGTAAATCCCATTCTCTTCCAAATGAGGAGGTTAAAAAAGAGAAAAAAATTGTACAAACGAGGCACCTAACTAGAAAAGCAAAAATTGAGTTTTTGTTTGTTTTTCGAAAAATGAATAATTTGAAAAATATTTTCCAAAAATAATCATTTATATTGTTTGAGATAATTAGTCAATTAAAAATGTTTTAATTATCAACATTAATTTATCATTAAATAATTTTGCAAACAATAAAAATATTTTTCATTCATTCATTTTTATAAGCGATTTAAGAGATATTTTTTGGAAAATATTTTTCCAATCATTTGTTTACCATGAATCAAACGCTCCATGGATGTCAAATTGAGCAATCCTGTCAAAGGGAAAATCAAGAAAGTCAAGAATGTTTATAATGTGCAAAGGTGCAAACACTCAGGGGTCAAGCTCATGATCACGTCAAGAACACTAATGCCTGGAAAAGTATCAAAAAAATCTTAAACCTATTATATTGGTATTTAGTCATAAATATTTTAATTGTACCAATTTAATCTTAAACTTATTGCATTTGTGCCAATTAAATTCATTCAATCAATTTTGATTTGAAATCGCTAACGTTGACACTGATCATCTTGCATGATGCGATACACGTTGGCCTAAACATTTTTTTTCTTTCTTCTTATTATTTTTCCTTTCATTTTGGCCAATGAGGGCAAGCAAGCCCTTGCCAACTATGAGCAAAGGTCGTGGCCCTCAACCAGAGCTAGAGGCTATAGGTGAGAGCGCCTTGACAGCCTTGCTTGTAAAGGGAGGCCGCAAAGGCCCTTGCCCAAGGCCTTTGCCGCCTTGCTAGTGAGGGGTTTGCTGCCCTCACCGGCCAAAATGAAAGGAAAAATAAAGAAGAAGAAAGAAAGAAAGAAAAAAACCTCAAACTTCAAAATTTTTAAAAATGTTGCCTATGTTAGCACTAGCCATATCACATAGAACGTCTAGCATCCATAGTAGCGATTTTTGGTCAAAATTGAGTGGATAAATTTAATTGGTATAAGTGCAAAATGTTTAGGACTAAATTGATCTAATTGAAAGCCTTAGAATTGAATTCCTGTCAATATAACTTTTTTATACTTGTTCGTTATTTAATTACTCAAAAAATGGCTGGAGAAGAGGAAGGGAAGAAAGAAGACACACCATTGCTTATAGGCAATGTTTCCCTTCAAAAACCTACGATGAAAGGTTGTGACGCCTATCTTCTAAAGAACTACCATCACTCTCATCACGTCAAGAACCCTAGCAAAAATTGATCTTATTAAACCCTAAAGCTGCTCATAATTCCAGCTGTCATCAGTCACCGCGACACTGGGAGCCGACCAGTTGCCAATAGGACTGTCCCCCATCTCAAAACAATAAAATGCGTCAAGAAGGGCATACTTCATCTGCTCAAACGATAGCACTTTGTTATCCCAGGAGCTCAGCAAAACCCTCAGCGATGCATACTTCTTCCTGAGAATCTCCTTAACCAATCTTTGGGGGACCCAATGTTGGTAAAAATTTGATCGGGAAGAAGAATGTAGTCGTAAATATCAAATAGTAATTCTATTATTTGTTCAGGAACTCTCAAAGGGAAACAATTGAAAATAATGGTTGTATATCTTTTGAAAGAAATGAAAAAAATGAAACTTAAAAGTATTGAATAGAAATGTTGAATAAATATATTTAAATAGATACAATCTTTCAAAGACGAAGAAGTTGTGTCTAAATAGACACAACAAAGGTTGTAGGAGGGCCTAATATCCATTAGGCAAAAATAATAAATTCAAAATTAAATAATAAAAAATAACCGTGATTCTATTATAAACAATCAAGTTGTATAAATTGGAATTTTAATCAATAAACAAAATAAAAAACAAGGATTCGTGCTAAATCTAGTCCACGTGCACATTCACAACTTTTTCAATATGGGATAAGGCACCTCTTAGTTTTTTTATAAACAAACTACCAACACCCAAACACCCAAATCCACGCCCAAAGTTTGGTCCTCGCCTGGTTGCCAATCGATCATTGGTCCTCACCTGGCCGCCAATTGATGTGGGACAATCTCAACAATCTCCCCTCCACACATCGGGAAGGTCCTTGCTCGGTCGCCAATGCGGAGTCCAGGATGTTGGGTGGTCTTGGGTCACTCTTACTTCAAAATCTAGCTCAAAAGATGAGACTTTCTCTCGCATTGACTTGTTGGCAACAAGAGCTTTGATACCAATGTTGGGTAGTCTTGGACCCTCTTTCACTCTAAAAGCTAGCTCAAATGGTGAAATTTTCCCGCATACTTACAAACCAACCACCAGTCATTTCCACAATCATCAATATGAGAGAGCTAACAAGCTTGTTGCATCTGGGGAGGATTCCGACTCCACGAACATGTTGTCCGGATCATTCACGAACTCACGTGGCGAGTCCCAGATCGAAGCTGCATGTCGGATATGTAAGATGAGGCAGTTGTTGTCGTTTCGCAGTTGCATAGTCCACTAGTGGGTTCTTTTCGGTGCCCGAAAGGTCGGTCGATTTCGATTGCAAAGCTGATGACGAGCAGGATTGCTCCACCATGGACGCAGCAGACGTCGGAGACCAAAGATGTAATCTACACAATTGTCAATGCGGGTAGCTAATTAGTCTTCACAACACCTGTAGTCCAGAAAACTAAAATTCCAAAGACCGTGTGTCGTGCACTTTCTTTTAGTTAGACTCTAAGACTAAGATGAGATAAACATTGTTATAGTATGTAAAATAGCAGGGCCATGCATATGATGGCAATTGACCATATGTTCAGGTTCTGGAAACCTTCTTTCCAAAGCAATCTTCAATATAGGACAACGCGATTCGCTCGAGCTTGTTGCATTTGATTTACGACATACATATCAAATTTCACACGTGACCCATTTTCAACCGATCTAATTCAACCTTAGCTCCTTGAACTCATTTTTAGCTAGGCCTTCAATTACTGACAACCCATTTACAACTCACTCATAAAAAAGAGTCAGTTGACACCTCTAGTAGTCTGACGTCTAGATGCGCTATTTATGACTAGATCTTCCATGGATATCTCACTCCTTGTGATCTATATGGAAAGCACTTCTATAAGCTTGGGAATCTTACATCCATTCTGATAATTAAGTTGAACTCACAAGATCTTAGTTGCCCGAACTGATGTCAAAGCGCGTCCTATTGAAACTCCAATTACAAGATTACCAACTTAGTGTATGTAAAATCAAAACGAGTTAGATATCCTTTCATGTATAGCAACATGTTCGCACTACATATACTCAATTCTTTGTTCTCATGCAAGGACATCAGACATAACCTTGCCATGAAACAAGTGCAACCCTCTGAAAAGAGAAATCCCCAGGGATTCTTCTCTCTGGAGACGCGAAGGGCAGGGCAGCGCGAATATCGGGTCCTTCATTACTTGAAGCGAAGCTCTCTACTAATGATCGTCGTGGATCTTCACTCACGATCAATCCATTGAATTCTCTCGAAAAAGCTCCCCAAAAGAAACCCGAAACGCCGAAACGAAATTTCAACAATACCCTCCCAACCCGGGCTTACTATTGTAGGTACCGCAAGGCGAAGTTTGACACCTCGCAGTCGTTGGGGGGCCACCAGAAAGCCCACAGGCGTGAGCATGGTGCAAAAAGGCGGGCGCAAGCGATGAATCGGATCTCTCATGACTTTTCTCAGGTGAACCCCAACTATAACCAAGATTATTTTGGCATGCAGGCAATTCCTGTCCCAGGGCAACCCGTTGCCTATGGCCCTCTTACTTGGCCTGCACCTGCTGATGTTGTCTACCTGCCCATGGGTGGACGCCGGAGCCAATGACAATAACAAGCCCTCAAGCCTCGGCGTGGCACCAACCGGCCAAGGCGGATTGGCTAAATGAAATGGTACATCGACTTATGAACAGTAATGATGACCCTAACTTTCCTACTACGGTTTCTCCTCGGAGCACAGGACCCAGACCACCATTTGCCAATGTTCTTGCCAATAGAAACTCCTTCACCACCCAGGGACTCGAAAATGAGGGGTTGGACTTGTCACTTAGGCTCTGATCATGACCAGATAACTGCTTTTCATATAGCTTTGATGTCATCAATATAGGATGCTCCATTCAAGTTCATGTGTCACTAAGGTCTGCATGGTAACCTTCTCAGCCCAAAATTTCTATTCTTTTGTTCCCCTAACAAAAAAGAATAGAAACTTATTTGATAACGGCAAGTTGATTTTTATTCCCGGAATAGAAAAGTTAGCTCGGGAATAGAAACGAAAACAAAAAAGTTGCTTTGTCCTAGGAACAATTTCTAGAAATAAGCAAATTTTCTTTTTTTATTTTTGTTTTATTTCTCTCTTGCCGTGGCCACCTCCAACCGCCCGGAGCCACCGCCGACCGCCGCCCGCCGCCGACCGTAAGCAAGAATAAAAAAATAAAAAATAAAAAAACAAATAAATACAAAAATCAAATAAATACAAAAAAAACAAATAAATACAAAAAAACAAATAAATACAAATAAAAAACAAACGCAAGAAAATAAAAAACAAAAAAAAATAAATACAAAAAATAAATACAAAAAAAACAAATAAAAAACAAAAATAAGAAAAATAAATACAAAAAAAATAAATACAAAAACAAATGAAATACAAATAAATACAAAAAAAAAATAAATACAAATAAAAAACAAACGCAAGAAAATAAAAAAACAAAAAAATAAATACAAATAAATACAAAAAAACAAAAAAAAAAGAAAAATAAATACAAAAAATAAATAAATACAAAAACAAATAAAAATAAATAAATACAAATAAAAAAATGCAAGAAAATAAAAAAAAAACAAATAAATACAAATAAAATACAAATAAATAAAAAACAAATAAATACAAAAAAAAGAATAAAAAACAAATAAATACAAATAAATACAAAAAAGAATAAAAAAACAAATAAAAAGGAACAAATAAAAAACAAATAAATACAAAAAGAATCGTTGCGTTAAACGCATTTCTATTCTTTTTCATTCCAAGAGTAGAAATTTTGTGCGGTTATCAAACGGGTTCTTTTGTTTAGAAATTATTCCCCAGGAATAAAAATAGAAAAGAACTATTTACGGAAAAAAAACTCTTCCCAGCCAAGAAATTTTACCATGCGCACCCTAACAAGCTGAAATTTTCTAGAATATATTGCAAAATATCTGTTTCACATTGTCTAAGTAATGTGGATTAATTAAATGTGATGAATATCCTAATTTATGCCATCTAAAAGGATACCAGTGCAGTTAACCATAATAATTAAATGGATGCTCAAGTATAACTGACAAAATAACGCCAACAACGGCCTTTGCATAATCTCATTGATCAAATGAAGTAGAAATTTATGAGTCTCTTTCTGAATATAATTTTTTTCAGAAAAAAATTGCAATCTGATATAATTCTCGACCACTTGTTGCACTTCAAAATCTACATATTATTAACTACACGAATCTCCTTGCTTGGATGAAAGAGTGCATAAGAATAAAGCAAGTAATTACACAAATGGTCTCGGAGCTATAGTCTAATGTACAATATCATTTCTAAATTTTTAATTTACTCAACGTGGTCTCTAAATTTTATCCCAATATGCAATGTTGTCTCTAAATTTTTAATTTGTTTAATGTGAGTCCAAGCTTTCAATAAATGTTCAATATAATTCCAATATTATATGAAAATATCCATTATCATCCTTCCAATGAAAATTTCTAATTTTGCGTCCAATCTAGCAAGTGTGAACGGTGGATAAAAAAATAACATTACATATGGATTATCTACGTAAGATATTCAACTTAAATCAGAATATAATAATCTATGTTGTCAAATAACATGGATAATCATTTTTGATATTTAACAAATTAAACAAACTTAAAGAATTATTATCTTTTGATTTGAATTTAATATCTTATGTAAATAATCTACGCGTGACTTTTTTTTTCCCACCATTCAAATGTACTGGATTGGAAGGTAGATGAGTAGATTCCATTAACTTGATTTAAAAATTTAAGGACAATATTGAATATTTTCATATATTCTAGGGTTTTGAATTAAGTATATATCAAAGTTCAAACACCACATCGAACAAATAAAAGTTTAGAGATGATGTTACATATTGTACTAAATTTAATGAATTACATTGAATAAATTAAAAGTTTAAGGATAACATTGCATATTGGGCTAAAGTTCACGAACTATTTGTATCATTTTTCCATTATTATATACACTAAGAAAGAAAGAGAGAAGTAACAAGCCTAAAAAGGAATTAAAGATCCAGGAATACAAGGCGCAAAGGAAACAATGATCCCCTTCTCTTTCATGTGTCTTACATTTTAGACTCTAAGATTGAGAAGTTAAAAATTTTGATAGCACGTGAAATAGGAGGGTCGTACATAAGTTTACGATTGAACATACGTCCTGCCCAAGATAACCTTCTTACCAAAGTAATTTATTGATGTGGGGCAATCCAATATATTCGTGTAGAGGCGGCGGCCGACAAATGGATTAATGCAATTTATTTAAGCTTCTTGCATTTGATTTACAACAAACACAAAAATTAGAGGACTCCTTAAGAGTTAAGACATCTAGATGCTCTATATAAGGCTACTTAATCCATGCTTAACTCACACCTTTTGATTTAGAAGGAAAGCACGTGTATTAGTTGGACTCCCAAGATTTTAGTTCCTCATTTTGAAGTCCAAGCCGCGTGAAATTAAAACTCCGATTGCAAGATTACCATGTTAGTGTATATAACATAAAACAAGTGAGATATCCTTCCAAGTATTTAAGCTTCTTGCATTTGATTTACAACAAACACAAAAATTAGAGGACTTCTTAAGAGTTAAGACGTCTAGATGCTCTATATAAGGCTACTTAATCCATGCTTAACCCACACCTTTTGATTTAGAAGGAAAGCACTTGTATTAGTTGGACTCCCAAGATTTTAGTTCCTCATTTTGAAGTCCAAGCCGCGTGAAATTAAAACTCCGATCGCAAGATTACCATGTGAGTGTATATAACATAAAACAATTGAGATATCCTTCCAAGTATGGCAACATCTTCCCACTACAAATATTCCATTCTTTGTTCTCTTTCAATCACATCCAACATTCACAATTTTGCCATGGAACAAGTACAAACACCCTCTGGAGAGATATTCCTGGTGACCCTTCTCTCCGGAGATGCGGAAGGGATGGCGGAGCGAATATCGGGTCCTTCAGTGCTTGGAGTGAAGCTCTCGAGTGATGATCACCATGGATCTGCACCCGCGATCAATCTGTTGAAATCCCTTGAAAACATTCTTCGAAATAAACCCGACAGACCGAAACGAAATTTCAACAATTCCCTCGCGACCCGGGCTTACGGTTGCAAGTACTGCAAGGCGAAGTTCGACACCTTGCAGTCCTTGGGGGGCCACCAGAACGCCCACAGGCGTGAGCGTGCCGCGGAAAGGCGGGCGCAAGGAATAACGTGTATCACTAATGCCTTCTCTCAGGTGAAACCTAATTTTGACCCAAATTATTTGAGTATGCAGGCAATTCCTGTCCGGGGCCACCCCATTGCCTCTAGGCCTCGTGCTTGGCCCGCGCCTACCAATGTTGTCGAACCTACCTATGGGTCGACGCCGAAGCCGACAATGATAATGAATCCTCAAGCCTCGGCATGGCCCCGACCTCCCATGGCGAATAAGCTGAATGGAATGGTGTATCGACCTGTGAACTATAACGGCGACCCTCCCTTCTGTACTAAGGTTCCTCCTCAGAGCACAGGACCGAGACCACCATTTGCCAATGTTTTTGCCAATGGAAGCTCCTCTGGCACTCAGGGACTCGAAAATGGAGGGTTGGACTTGTCACTTAGGCTCTGATCATGACCGGAAGCATAGCGCTGGTGTCGTCAGTGTGGGATGCTCCATTGAAAGTGCATGTTTGACTAATAAGCTTATATGTTTCGCATTGTCTGAACTTATTTATGTGGATTAATTCAAACGTGATGAATTTCCTAATTAGTCTCGCACCTCGCCAACTAAAATGACACAAGTGCAGTTAACCGTATCATCTAAAGCGTGCTAAACCATAACAGGAAAATTATCCAAAAAATATTAAATATATTGTACTTTTGTCAATTCAGTCATAAGTCTTTCAATTTTGTCAATTGAATCCTAAACCTTTTTACAGTTTGCCAATTGAGTCTATCCAACTAATTTTACCCGAAAATTGCTAACGTGGACAGCCAGCGCTGACGTGACACTCTTTAATAATATTTAATGATATTAATAATTTTTTAAACATTTATGCTTTTTTTTTTTTTTTTACTTCTCTTAGTTCTTTTAGGGCTTTGGAGAGAGGCCATGCGAGGGTGGCCGGTAGGGGGTGAGGGCCCGTCCTCCTTGCCAGCCCTAGGCGAGGGCGTCGAGGCCCTCATAGGCCAAAGCGAGGGCACGTGAGCCCTCGCGCAAAATCGGAGAGGGCCGTGTCACCCTCACTAGATCTAGCCTCGCTTGCCTAGGGGAGGGTTGCCATCATGCTCAAGGCCATCGAGGGGCAAGGGCTAAACCTTGCCAGCCATAGGTGATGGTCAATCGACCCTCACTAGCCAAAGCGAGGGCACACAAACCCTCTCGCATAATCGTAGCCAAGCCAGGGCTTGGCAGCCCTTGTCAGCCCTAGGTGAGGGTGTGACCTTGCTCGAGGCCGATGGGGGTGGGGGGGGGGGGAGGGCCGACCGACCCTTGCCGATCCTAGGCAAGGGCGTTGAGGCCTTCACTGGCCAAAGCGAGGGCATGCGAGCCCTCGTGCAGAATTGACGAGGGCCGCCAAGCCCACTTGGCTAGATCTTGCAAAGGCGTTACTGCCCTCACCTAGGGCTAGCAAGGGTTAGCTAGCGAGGGTAAAAGTAAAAAAAAAAAAAAAAAAAAGCATAAAAATTTCAAAAAATTAAAATTAAAATCATTAAAATATTATTAAAGAGTGCCACGTCGATTAACTGTCCATGTTAGTAATTTCCAACCTAAATAAGCTAAATGAATTTAATTAGTTAAAGGTGAAAAGATTTAAGACTCAATTGGCAAAATTAAAATGTTTAGAACTAAATTGTCAAAAGTGCGATAGATTTATGACTTTTTATCGTAAAGTACACAAGTAATGTAACATGCTTTTCATCGCAGAGACATTAGGATGAGCTATAGCCAATCAATTTTGTTTATCATAAAAATTGGTCCGTATGTTTTTTGTAACCGATTCTTCCTCAAATCCTCATCATTAAGTATAAGAAAGAAAAACCCGAGATGAAAAGTTTTTACACATATTATTGGAACCCTAACTAAGACTTGATCCTATTGTAATTTAAAGCTGCTCATGAGATCCAACCTTCGTCGGTCATGGCGGCACTGGGAGCTGACCAACTGCCAATAGGACCGTCCCCATCTCAAAACTATAAAATGCGTCAAGGCACACATACTTCGGGAGAAGTGCCAAAAAAGCCCTAAACCTTTTGTCTTTATGCCGATTTAGTCCTAAACCTTTTTTTTGTGCCGATTTAATCCTAAACCTTTTACGTTGTGTCCAATTTAGGTCATTTTTGGCCAATTTTGGCCGGATTTTGCTGACGGACGTCGGCCGGCCGAACGTGGCCTCGATCGGCACCGACATGGACAACTTTTAATAATATTTTAATATTTTTGAATTTTGAATTTTGAATTTTATTATTTTTATTATTTTTTTTATTATTTTTCATTCTTTTATTCTTTTTTTCGTTTTGTCTTTTCCTCCAGCCGGTCGCCGAAGTCTAGCGACCAGCCCGGAGCGACGGCCGGCAAGGGCGAGGCGACCTTGCCGACCACCTTGCGGGCGAGGGTCGAGCCTCGCCGGCCATGGGCGAGGCCCCCTCGCCGGCGAGGCCATCCGGGCCATGGGGAGGGCCTCGCCCACGAGGTGGCCGGCGAGGTCGGCCTCGCCCTCGCCGGCCTTTTTTTTTTGGTAAGGGGTAATAATATATTGAGCTTTAACCAATTACAAGTAAGGATAGGCACCACAAAACTCGCACTCAAGAAGACAGACATGTCTACTCGAGTGAGAGGGCGCCAACCGCAAAACACCGCCAAGCGGTCAAAGCAAGCAAGGGCCGAAATATGAAGCCCAACGAAAGCCACGCAGGGCCAAGCTACCAACCTAAAAGCAAAAAACCAGACAAAAGAGGAAAGCCACGCGGGCCAAACGCCAACAAATTAAGGACAACAAAAACTACCAGAGCACAAGGCCCAAAGGCAAGAGGACGGCGAAACAAGGCAACTCTGATGACGTGCGCCCGACTAGTAGAAATGAAGAGACGAAGGCGGGCTCCCGAAGGCAATATAAAGGAGACCTAGAAGGTCGATACGGACGAAACGAAGATAGAAGGGTCAAGTCCCCAATTCCTCTGTAACCTCCTATTTCTCGGGCAATCATCCACGCTTTTGAAAGTTAAGGCTTTATCCTTCACAACTTTAAGAAGATGCTTCTTGATAGCCGCAATCACAACCGGATGGTCTCTAAAAAGAATATCGTTTCTATACTTCCAAATGAGATGGCATAAAGCCCCAAAAGAGAACCGACCAATGGAGTGATAGAAATCCTTACCGAGAGGAATCTCATCGCCCAAAGATAGATTATCTCGTCCAAGTCCCATTCCTCCACGGGAGATTACACTTGGCCGCCCAAAAGTTAGCCAAAGTGGTTGTGATGCGACAACCGAAGAAGAGGTGGTCTATGGAATCCGGCGTGAGCTTGCAAAACGCACAAACTTCCCATCCAATTCTCCCATAAGACATAAGGAAGGTTTGGGTGGGAAGGCGATTCCGAATAATCAGCCAAAGATTGAATTGGTATCTCGGAGTGATGGCCTTATTCCAAACAAAGGAAGACCAATCAACTCTGTCTTTCCTTCTTTTGAGGACATGCCATGCTGAGGCGATCGAGAAGACACCCGAAGGATTGTCACTCCAAATAAATCTGTCCGGCACCCCCGAGAGAACCGGAAGGGGGTGGTTCCACGAATGTAACTCTGCCCTGAAAACCTGACCCGCCGAAGAGAAAATGTCTGCAACGACAGCATTCCAAGGGAGCCCCGAATCAGCGATCGTCTGTTCTGAACAAACAAGATCCAGCGGACCACACTGGTGCCAATTGTCGTACCAAAGGGATGTCGCCTGTCCATCTCCAATTGTCCAGCGAAATTTTAGACGGAAGATGGATCTCGATGGAGGATCCTCTTCCGTGCCCACGAGCAATAGGTCGGTGCTTTGGCCACCCGTAAATTCGCCCTCCTCGGAAAAGTGGAGTGTATCCATTTGCACCAAAGAGACTCCTTATCCGTGAAGAGGATCCAGATGTGCTTAAGCATGGCGGCCTGATTGCACTCCCGCAGTCTACGAATCCCCAGACCCCCTTCTTCCCTCGGAAGACAAACATCCTCCCAGGAAACCTTAGCTCCTCCCCTACCGAGGCTGGGCCCTTTCCATAGGAATTGTCTAAATATCTGCTCAATACGATCAAGAACTGCAACCGGAATAATGAACACACTAGCCCAATAAGCCTGGATTGCATGGAGCACTGACCTTATAAGCTGAACTCTCCCAGCAAAGGAGAGAAAACGATGAGTCCAGGATTGCACCCTTGCCGTTATGCGATCGACCAAGGATACACAGTCCGCCTTACCGAGCTTCGAGGAGATGATGGGAGCTCCTAGATAGCATACCGGCAATTTCCCTTCTACAAAGCCAAGGGTATCCTTGATGAGGTTCCTCAAATCCTCCGATCCCCCTGCAAGAAATATCTCACTTTTGTTGTTGTTCGGCATGAGTCCACTCCAATCTGAGAAGGTATCGAGGCCATCCTTGAGTAGGCGGATGGATGTCATATCCGCACGGCAAAAGAGAAAAACGTCATCCGCAAAGAAAAGATGTGATAACCGAGTGGCCTTGCACCTCCAAGAGAAATTAAAACCCGGTTGCTCCGCCCGAGAAGTGAGGATCCCTGAGAAAACCTCCATAACCAGGGTAAAAAGATAAGGCGACATGGGGTCACCCCCGTCAAGACCACGGCTACTAGGGAAGAAACCATGGAGATCCCCATTCAAAGAGACCGAGAGCATAGGTGTTCGAACACAAACCATAATAAGGTGGATGAAGTGATCAGGGAATCGAAAGACATGGAGAACCGATTCAAGGAAGTCCCAGTCCACCGTGTCGTATGCTTTCTTAAAGTCCACATTCACCGCACATTTGGGGAGGTAAGGGTGAAGGTGGAAGCCGGCAAACAACTCCTGGGCCAGGAGAATGTTATCCCTAATCCGTCGACCCTTGACGAACGCATTACGAGATGGGCTAATGATGTCCGGAGCACCTGCGGCTACGCGGTTGGCTAAAACCTTGGTAATACATTTGTAGATCGTATTACAGCAAGCAATGGGCCTATAATCATTTACCGAAGTAGCATTAGGAACCTTGGGGATCAACACCAGGATTGTGGAATTGATCTCTCTTAACAGTCTCCCCATAACAAGGAAGTCCTTAACCGCTTCAATCGTTAGAGGGCCAACAACATCCCAGTTGCTCCTGAAGAATTTGGCACCGAACCCGTCCGGACCCGGGGCCTTCCCACGAGCTAGAGAGAAAATAGTGTCCTTAATCTCCGTCTCCGTAAAGGGACGGGCAAGTGAAGCAATCTGGTCCTCTGTGAGCGGACGGGATGGCTTGCTTGTGATTCTTCCACAGGGCCTCATGGGACGACGGCGAGAGGTAAATAGCTCCTTAAAGTGACCAACGAACATGTTTTGCCTCTGGTCGGTCGCCGGACCTCGGGACCGACTGGAGGAAAAAGACAAAAATAATAAAATAATAATAAAAAAATTCAAAAATATTAAAATATTATTAAAAGTTGTCCACGTCGCACCGATCAGGCCACGTCCCGGCCGGCATCTAGTCAGCAAAATCCGACCAAACTTGGGTGGAAAGGACTGAATTGGCACAACGTAAAAATATTTAGGACTGAATCGGCACAAAAAAAAAGGTTTAGGACTAAATCGGCACAAAGGCAAAATGTTTAGGACTTTTTTGGCACTTCTCCCCACATACTTCACCTACTCAAACCATAGCACTTCTTTGTCCCACGAGCCCAGCTAAACCCTCGACAGCGCATACATCTTCCCAAGAATGTCCTTAACCATTCTCGGTGTCCTAAAACCACGGCCAGAGTTTGTCATCGCTCCTTGCAATAAAAGCAGAACGGAGATCAATTGTCCTCGCTTGGTCGCCGATCCAGATTCCACAATAGGCAAAAGGCCTGTTGCTGTAGGAGCGGATTCTGACTTCTACGAACATGTTGTTAGGATTGTCCAAGAACTCTTGCAGCAAGTCAGGGATCAAAGCTGCTTGCTGGATTTGGAAGATGAGGCAGCCATTTCCATCACGCGGTTGCAGGGTGTCGAGGTTCTTGTAGGTGCCTAAATCTCGGCAGTATTCAATAGCAAAACCAATGACATGCGAGTTCACCTGTTGTAGAGCAATACATCTACACAAATCTAAGTGTTAAACATTTATATTAGATGTTCTTTGCAGAAGATTGTATCTTGCAGTGAATCATCAAGACCTTTCTGAGCCTTGTAATGCTTCTTAATTTCTGAAGCTTGACCCGTTTCCTAAAAATTAGCCAATTGGCAAAGAACGGAAAGATCCAACACCTTTCATCAGCTTCCTGTTGCTATTTTAAAATGAGACCATTATACTCTCTCCATCTAGCTAACTTGCCAAGAACCATTTGATTCATAGGGAGGAAGTTGTTGAAGATCACCGCCTCTCTCTCTCCTGGAGTTCTCGAGATCTCTCTCTCTAGAGTTCTCCATATCTCTCTCCTCCAGATTTCTCTCTCTCTGAATTTCTCTAGATCTCTCCCTTCTCCAAAATGTTCTAGCAAAATCCATCAAGAAAAGCTGCACCACTTCTAGACTTCTCCAAAGAAATCTAGTTATGAGCTATAATAAAATAATAATAATACTTCTAGAATAGTGTAGAAAGCTAGAAAAGTCACCAACTTTCCATCCTATAAATAGGAGCAACTTGCTCCTCATTTGAGTGTCCAACTAAGAGTGTGTGAGTAAGAAGTCCAAGGGGGTGTGTGGGTGTGTGTGTGTGTGTAGGGGTCTTGAGAGTGTGTTGAGTAGAGTGTGCTATGTATGCACATGAGTGAGAGAAATTGTGTAGAGTTGTCTGAGTATTGTATGCGGTGTGAGAAAATATTGTAATAGTAAAAGTTATATTTTGTAAATTATATTTGTACCACGTTTCCGCAAGATTCAACATAAGTTTGTCTCTTAAACTAAAAATTTGACCATTGGCTAATTGAAGTTGCAGAGCTATCTTGCTGACTCTGGAGACTAAGCAAGCTGTGAGGAAGAAACACGGAATCTGTCCATTGTCCCTAGAGTGAACTTCATAGTCTAAGTTGTACAAAAGAACAACTTTAATAGAAGATCTGCAGTTCAATGCTTTGCTCTGTTTGAGGCCATTGTTGAGAGGATTGTCCGAGATATCTCCCTTATATTCCTTTTGCTTGTCATATAATGCTCCTTGGACACAAGTTTCACATCTCTGCAACTCAGCAAACGCAAGATAAGTTCGATTAAGCAAAACTTGAGTTTTTAGTTCTGACTGAATGAAGGAAATAATCCAATCCAGTAGCCTTCTAATCATGAAGAGTCACATGGCAAATTCACATACCTATCGTCTGGTTGGAGAATTAACGCCTTGTTAATATCACCCCTGGCCCCCTCCAAATCAGAACTTTTCAGTTGTGATCTCCTGTACAAAGCCATGGTATTGCAAGGATCAAGATCAAACACTGGTCAGAGAGAGAGAGATGGCAAAACCCATGTCGGATTAACTCTAGAACTCATTCTAACAAGGCAAGAATGGAGTGTGCGTCAAAGAAAACGAAGTAAGGAGGGAGGGAGGGAGAGAGAGGGCCAGGCCGGTACATTCGTTAGGCATTGAAACGAAACTTATATAAATGATCGAATTGTATGTCAACAGCATCATTTAAGTGATTGCAGCTTCTTTTCAGGCCAAACATGCAATTGAATTCCCACCTCTTTATCTTCTTTTTCTTTTTTGACTAACTAATGCTGTGATTATAGTGATTCTTTTTAACTTATATTTTACTTTTTAAGCATCTAAAATTGGAAGTTTTGTTTAGAACTCAAGTTCAAAGTCATTTAACGTCATTTTAAATTTTTTTAAAAGTTACTATTAATTCATTTTCACGGTGAAGCCATGACGTTATTATTATTTTTTTGAATCTGCCATAATTCATAAAAAGATATTATGGGAGGTTAAATGCACTCGAAGTGAAAGATTTTTTAAAACCGTTACCAATTCTTATAAAAATTTAAACTAGAAACTTAATAAGTGAATTAAATTTCAGTTGCAGACCGGTTTAATGCGAAACTTTGTTTTGGACTCAATACTGATAGAGTATCTAAAATGGTGATAGCGAAAATCATATACTATGTTCCCGACTCCAAATTAGTTCAGTTAATCGCTAATGTTGGGATTTATAGTCTTACTAAGCGTGAAAATTGGTGACAAAATTGAAGAGTGAAAGGAAGGATTTAGAGATTGCACCAACATATTCACAAGGTTATATAATATGATGTAGCATTATGTCGAGATTACTTGTCAAAATCGCTAGATTACAGTGTCACCTGAAGAATATCATGCATTCAAACCTCCTTGACTAAATATTGAAAAAGTGATTAACATCTTTATGATGGTTTGGTTAGACTTTCTCTAGGAATATGAACACAAGATTTTCCAATGAAATTGGCGTGGATAAGGGATTCACTAACCCTAAATCTAAATTCGATAGTAACAAAAAGAAAAGTAAAATCTTATATCTGTCTGAATCATAAGGTGTGATGAATATCGATTAAAGTTAAGCAAGAATTAAAGTGTACTAACCAATCTGCATCTAGCTCCGATAGTAAAGTTGTCGAGCGATATAATGTAGATTCTTAGTTGTAATTTATTAGACAAATTTGCAAATAGTGAGAGGTAAATCATTGAAGCAGGATGTTGGCGCGTATAGGAGTACATCAAATTACTATGGTTATAGATCTTAAATTGTGAATCAAGTTGTGTAATGTTTCGGGTCCAGAAATTTGTCTACATGGACCGAATCAAATACTACACTTTGATCGTGAAAGCAATATTACTACATGGCAATCGTCAGTACGTGCTCTGACTTAGGTTTGTCTCATCCTTTTTAAGATATATGACCAACTCAAGAAGATATGTCAAGAATTGGAGCCCACAAATAAATTGAAGAGGATAAAACAAAAAAAAAAAAAAAACTATTTCAATTTACTAATCTTCAATCTCTGATTAAATTCAACTAACTATTCTTACCAATCAAAAAAGACTAACTGTTTATCCATTTGATCAAGAACGTGCGTCCTATAACCGCCCTTGTGTGATCAACAGTATGAATGGAAGTTCACTGCAAGACACAAACCAAGCTCAACTTCGTCAAGATCATTTTTTCTGAAACCCTAGACATTCAAGAAACCCTAGCTAGTCAACACTTCCAGGTTGGATCATGACCAAACAATGAATAAATGGTCATCGCCGGCTCAATCACCTCAAGAACCCTAATCTTGAGAATTTACACCAGACTATGAGCATCCATCTCTCTCCCCATTTTGAAACAAATGAAAGCATCGACGCAGGTGTAACACACCATGTTTAGCAGCAGGGTCCGGCATCCCACTTCCTCCACAGAATCACCACCAACTCATTTACTCTTAGTCGAGCACCTGCCTCACCAATCCCACAGACCTCATGCCCTGGAGCAGGGTGTTGCCAAAGCTTGCAGCCATCAATTCACGTAGATCGACGGTCCTCGAGATGCCAAGCCCGTAGTCGTGGTTGTGCATGAAGGAGGAGCTGCGGATGCTATTGCCCACGAAGGTGTTGTTGAAGTTGCGCAGGAAAGCGTGCAGCGAGTCAAGATGGGTTTTCTTTTGGGTAGTGATGGTCGAAAGGTTGAAGAAAAGAAGGGAGATAAAGAGAATCTGGTATATTCGTCGGGCCAAGAAATGGGAAATTTTGTCAACTGAAAATGGCGCATTAGTTCCGTTAATCAAGATCGCGATAGACTTACATACAGCCATTGATGGAGAGTAACTAATAGAAACTATGATTAATATTGGGAGAATCTTACCAAAAATATTAAACTTTTATCCGCTAGACACCAATAATCCAGGCTATTTTTCCGTCTCATCAATACCACCAAACTTGTACCAATAACCCAAATGTACCTTTAGTCCATATGGGCATAAAAAATCACAATGTGGCAATGTACATGGCCGTTAAAATTCTGACGTGGCTATAGTATTGGTCGACATGGCAACATGTGTCCATTGCCACGTTAAATCCATTTGTTCGGCATTGTCCTAAATGCTGCTATATCTGTTTTCTAACAGCCATTATGAATGGAAGTCTAAGGGAAGGTCTTCCTTGGGCCATTGGTGCAAGTTTGGGGTATTGATGAGACAAAAAAGATTTGGATAATTTAATGTACCACAGAGAAAAAGTTTGGGATTTTTTTTTTTTTTTTTTTTTGTCCTAAAAAAATATTTATGGTTGGTTATATGTCGTGAAGTGTAGGATCTTGCACAATGATTTCTGGTTCATCTAAAAAATTCGAACAGTTATTTGATAAGAATAATAAACGTTCGAATTTTATTTTGCAGCTTAGGATTTCAAAGGTCTAGGAAATGAAACTTCATATGGTCAAGATATCCCCCTCTAGAAAGGAAAATACCAAGGCTGCAGGGGATCTACCGTCGACACCGTGAACGCGGTCAATCATCGCAACCTGTAAAGCTAATTACCAGTTCTTGATTAGATCCTGCAAGTTGTTGGAAGATATGATTTTGTAATCTGTATTGTTAGGAAATTAAATATACTTTAGAATAGAAAAGGATAGGCAAATATTGAACTTCCTTTATTATTTCTCTTCTTTGTAATTAAATACAGAATTACAATCAATGAAAACCGAAGGCAATAGCTTCTTCACACTTGTTCTGCCTTCAAGCATTGTCTTCTTCCTTTTCTGACATGGTATCAGAGCCATTCCGGTTCTGAACTATTTTGCTTCCGCTTCCGATTACCTTCTACATCAACCTCGAGTTTCAGAATTTTGTTGCCAAAGGAATCAGAAACATTGATTACCTGAAGGAACCATATCTGCAAAAGAGGAGACAGAGGAATCAATTTCTTTCAACATGTCAACACCACAAGATCTTACCTCTATTCCCGTTGATGAATCTACATCAGACGGGAATACACGAGCTTTGGAAAACCGAGATCCAGCCGCCATAGTCCCTGCACCAGAACAGCAACAACAAATCCAAGGTTTACCTGCGCACGTGCCATGGCAACAACGAGCTCGAGCAATTGCAGGGCAACCATTCGCGGGTCACCCTTACCAATGGATGCCATATCCATGGTATCCTGGGCCTATCCCCAATGCATCATTGCCCGGCTACCACAAAGCGACGGACTAATGCGGGTTCGCCGACCGGACGGGGCAAACCCTAGCATTAGCCCGGAGCGAGACGGGCGGATCGAATATTCCAGTCGTGGAACTAATCCCTATTCAGGGATTCCAAAATGCGGATTACGGATTCGGGCTCGGGGGTTCGGGTCAGGGAACAAATCCCTACCCGACCCCTACACCACCAGGTTTTTTTCCGTACCAATTTCTTTCTGCCAGTGGCCGGCCGGAACCCGGTGACCCATTGTATACAACAAACAGCGACGGCCCAGAATTGAAGATCATAAGTAAGCAATTAACAGGTGTAGACAATTATTCAAGTTGGTCGCGCGAATTCCGGCGGGCACTCATAACAAAAAGCAAAGAAGTTTTCATCGACGGATCGCTTCCGATTCCAACCGACGAGAGAATGGCACGACTCTGGAGGCGATGCAGCCAACTGGTAAGAACCTGGGTTGGAAACTGCATCACGCCCGAGGTCGCGGCCGGGCTTCCCCCGACGGAGGATCCGAAGGAAATCTGGGAAAACATAAGAGAGATGTATGGAAAACTCGACCAAGTGAGAATTTTTTATCTAACACAGCAAATTTCAGATCTGAAACAGGGGAACATGAGCATCGCGACCATATATAATAAACTTTCGAGTCTGTGGAATGAGATGGAGGCAGCCGAAGAAAGATTCGATTGGCCAGATCACATTCAACAACAAGACAAGCAGATGCGAGAAAGGGAGAAAACAACGAGATTTCTCCTCATCCTCAACGAGGCATACCTCCCATTTCGATCTCACATACTTACCATGGAGCCACTACCAAGCCTCGGGCGGATCTATCAACTCGCCATACGGGAGAGCCAACGAGATCCGCGGACCATGGGAGAGGAGGAGACGGAATTGCTCTGGCCGCGAAGAGCCAGAGCCATTTCCGCTCATCACAGAGAGGCTCGGGGAGGAGAGAGGCAGATCTAGGGTTTGGTATCGAAACCGAAAACCCTAGATCATTCTTAAAGAGGAGCACGGACGGTGGAGATCACATCCACCATTAATCGGACGGTTCACGTTTTCTCCAGGGGGCGACTGGATCGGACGGCTCACGTGGCTTCATCTCCGCTGCATCCGACGGCCCACGTTCTTTCCTTTTAAATCCATCCAACGGCTCCCGAAACAGGTACTTAAATGGATCGGACGGCTCACGCTCGCCTAGCAATAATGGGCTTGATGGCTCGCGCGGCCCGTTCCTTGGAGGATCTGATGGTTCCTATGGGCCTATTTCGGCCCAAGCTTTTCAATTCAACAATAGGCCCAATTCAAATACAAAAAATAATGGGCCAAAAGGAAGAGGTAAGTCAGACTGTGATTATTGTAAGCGCCCACATCATACAATTGAAAGTTGCTGGAAATTGCATGGAAAGCCGAGAAAAAGAAAAGGGAAAATTTTCCTCGTTTTTCAGGTATCGGGTCAGCAATTGGGAAATTCAATTACCCATGAAAAATATCATGAGCTGATGGAGACCTTGAAGAAATTAGACCCTTCAGATAAGGGAGGCAGTTTCACAGGTACATCCTATTGTTTTATGAACTCAATTTCAAAGGATGCATGGATTATTGATTCAGGTGCTAGTGATCACATAGTCTGTGATAAGAATTTACTTTCAGATATTACAAAATTATCTTTTCCTATATTAGTACAACTTCCAAACGGAAATACCACCAAAATCACAATGACTGGGACCGTAAAGCTTAGTTCTCTTGTCACTATTAAAAACGTGCTTTACGTACCCGATTTTCATTTCAATCTGATCTCAGTTGCTCGAGCCTGTGAAGAAAATTCATGTCACATTCTTTTCCATTCTGATAAATGTTTCTTTCAGGCCCTTTCGACTGGCAAACTGATGGGCTTGGGTAGAGTCAGCCATGGATTATATTTTTGGTTGGATTTTGCACATCTTCTTAAATTATCTCCTGTTGAATTCAATAAGTCTCTATGTAATGCTACTGCCAATGGCATTAATTTTCTTAATCATAAACGTTTGGGCCATAGTGCGTTATTTCCTTATCCTAAATGTCCCATTTGTCCTATGGCTAAACAAACACGTGCTCCATTCCAGAATAGCACTTCTCGAACAGAAGATATCTTTTCTCTTATTCATGCTGATGTTTGGGGGCCTTATCATACTTTAAATCATGATGGCTCTAGGTTCTTTCTCACAATTGTGGATGACTACTCCCGTGCCACATGGATTTTTCTCATGCAATCCAAAAATCAGGTCTTTTCTCATTTAAAGACATTTCTTTCCTTATCAAAGACTCAATTTCAGAAACCAATCCGTAGGATACGTACTGATAATGGAAAATAATTTTTTAATGCTGAATGTACTTCCTTGTTCAACATCAATGGGATATTGCATGAGAGCTCTTGTGTTTACACACCCCAACAGAATGGCGCTGTCGAGAGAAAACATCGCCATCTTTTAGAAGTGGCACGTGCACTTAAATTCCAAGCTTCCATTCCCGAAGAATTTTGGGGCGATTGCGTGATTACTGCAACATATCTGATCAATCGCATGCCATCCCGCATTTTAAAAGGAAAGACACCTTTTGAGTTATTATATGGAAAAAAGCCGAGTTTATCTCATCTCAGAGTTTTTGGGTGTTTATGCTATGTCACTACAGTGGGCCATAGAGATAAGATGGCGCCACGAGCTACTCAGTGCATTTTCATGGGCTATCCGACTTTACATAAAGGATACAGGCTTTATGCACCATCTACAGGGGATTTTCTTTATCAGCGGGGATGTTGTATTTCATGAAGATGTTTTTCCTTTTTCATTAACATCTTTGACTACAGAAGAGAAGACAAATCGCCAATTCTTATTGGAAAATGATTCATCACATGGCGAAACATTTATTATTCCTACTCTTCCTAGAGAAGTTGATGTCTTGCCTACAACATCTCTTGCGAATCCTGCTGAAGATTCAATTGAGCAACCATATATAGAAGGATCGTCATATGCAACACAGTTGGAAGATACTTCAGAAACAACGACTACTGAGGAATTATCCACCACACCACAAGTATCACCGAGGCGTTCTCACCGAACCACTCGGCCACCAACTTGGACGAAGGATTACATATGCGGTTTCTCAAAATCATCAGGTGCTCGATATCCTATCTCATCTTATGTCTCCTTTGATAGATTATCCCCAGAACATCTATGTTGCATAAGCCATATTTCAGAAGATCAAGAACCTTCTAGTTATAATGAAGCCAAAGATGATACTCGTTGGCAAAAGGCCATGGAATCTGAATTACATGCGTTGATGGACAATCATACTTGGGATGTTGTATCAATGCCTGATCATCGCAAACCCATTGGATGTAAATGGGTATATAAGATCAAATACAGGGCAGATGGCTCCGTGGAGAGATATAAAGCCCGATTGGTGGCAAAAGGCTTCACCCGGAGAAGGTTTCGACTATCACGAAACATTTTCTCCCCGTAGCCAAGGATGTCACGGTTCGTACTTTTTTATCTGTTGCTGTTTTTCGTAACTGGCCATTACATCAAATGGATGTCCATAATGCCTTCTTGCATGGTGATCTGGATGAAGAAATCTATATGGAGCTTCCACCAGGATTACGGAGACAGGGGGAGTCGAAGGTATGTCGTCTCCGCAAATCTCTTTATGGCTTGAAACAAGCTTCTAGACAATGGTATGCTAAATTCACCAGTGCACTCTTGGCTGCTGGATTCAAGCAATCCAAGTATGACTATGCCTTATTCACCTGTACAAAAGGTATGTCATCTATTTACTTGATGATCTATGTTGATAATATTCTTATCATGGGGAATGATGATTCTGCTGTAAAGAAATTTAAAGAGTATCTGCACTTGACTTTTCATATCAAAGACTTAGGATCACCTAAGTATTTTCTTGGAATTGAAATAGCTCGCTCAGATCAGGGCATCTCATTAAGTCAGCGGAAATTCGTGATGGAAATAATATCGAAGCAGGATTATCGGGTTGTAGACCATCGCCTCATTCCTATTGAGCAGAATTCTAAACCGACTTCGGCTATGACACCGGCATATCATCTTCTTCGATGATCCTCTCGTTACAAGATCCCTTAGGATATCGAGACTAGTAGGAAAACCCGATATATCTCACTATGACTAGGCCAGGACATTTGTTATGCAAAGTCATGCACTCTTAGTCAATTTATGCATAGTCCAAAGCAGTCTCACTTGAATGCAGCTCTGAAGGTTGTGAAATACTTAAAGACCTGTCCAGGTTTGGGAATACTTCTTTCCCGACAATGCAACATGGAGATGACAGCCTATTGTGATGCAGATTATGCCACATGCCCTATGAGTAGAAGGTCTATTACTGGTTTCTGCATTAAATTTGGGGAATCACTACTTTCATGGAAGACAAAGAAACAAATCTCTATCGTATCTTTATCATCGGCTGAAGCTAAATACCGATCTATGGCCAAGACTCGTATGTGAGATAGTTTGGTTAAGGGGTCTACTGATCTTGGAGCTCCTGTAAAAGGGGCAACTTTACTCTTTGTGATAATGATTCAGCACTAAAGCTTGCGGCAAATCCGGTACTACATGAGAGAACAAAGCATATAGAAGTTGATTGTCATTTTACACGAGAAAAGATTCAAGAAGGAATTGTCAAGACAAGAGGAATCAGGACTTCAGAACAGCCCGCTGATATATTTACTAAACCTCTTTGTCAAAGACAACATACATATCTTCTACACAAGCTAGGCGTCTTGGACATATACAGACCACTAGCTTGAGGGGGAGTGTTGGAAGATATGATTTTGTAATCTGTATTGTTAGGAAATTAAATATACTTTAGAATAGAAAAGGATAGGCAAATATTGAACTTCCTTTATTATTTCTCTTCTTTGTAATTAAATACAGAATTACATGTACAGAATTACAATCAATGAAAACCGAAGGCAATAGCTTCTTCACACTTGTTCTGCCTTCAAGCATTGTCTTCTTCCTTTTCTGACACAAGTTCTTTAAATGCATCATCTTCTCTCGTGTTGAAGAGCGAAGATGCAAATATTAGAAGCAAAGGGTTGTACAAAGTCCTAGTAATCACTAATCATGTATACGCGTTGACACCAACTTCATGAGCATCAAAATCCCGTTCAGTGCATGCACAACCAAAAAACATATGGACGGCACATTTGTTTTGTAATGCAGCGTAAATTTGAGTATAATTGGTGCGAAAAATGTGAATCAATACATCAAATCTCCGATATCTTCAAATGTGGAACAAGAATGAGCATGGCCACGAAACGGTACTCCTACAATGCATTCATCTCTCAAGAATCAAATTCATATTGACCCTCACCTACATCCGTTTTGCAGCTAACTAGTAATTGGTTTAAAAACCATGCACAAGATTAATTACACGTGCTCATATATGTTCGATCAGTCTCGAGCTGCAAGCAAACTATCGCACTGTACATGGCTCAGGCTCATTCCTCAATCCTCATCTTCATTTCGATGCATCCAATCACAGCAAAGACCTTTATCACAGGAACACGCACATGGTTTGAGGAATTATAGAAGTTTAAATGGAAGAAGAGAGCGGTGATTCGCAAAAGGAAAGTCCCGCTAGTGAGGACTACGCCATCAGGTTCTCTCCATACTCTTTTGCCACCGTACAGCTACACTAATCACAAGAATTACCGAGACAACTGCTGACAAACTTGATTTTAGTAAGCAATGAAGTTTTATACATGTAGATTGTGATGAAGAAACCTAGATGTTGATGAAACTCATATACCGACGGGCTATGAAGCACTCATATTCTTCAGAAGCCTTCATATCATGTTGAATACTTTAACACGTGCCCGACACTCTTTGACACTCGGTCAATACATGTCGGAAAATTCACCACCTAATTAATTCTTCCAATACCTTCCGAGAATCGAGTCCGGAATTCCGACATACAAGTTTGGAACTTCTGATATGTAATTCCAACACATAAGAATTTTAAAAAAATTAATAAATGAAAGCCAAAATGTAAATATGTAAAAAATAATAAATAATAAAAATAATAAATGGGAAAAGAAGAAAAATCTAGTCTTCTTTTTTCTTCCGACTCTCACTTCCTGTGACACACAATTCACCCTCAAGTTTTTTCTCTTATCTTCGACATGTTCTAACACGCAAGTCCAAAATGTGGATTGCTTTTTTTTTTCCTCCAAATTTTATGGATTATTAAAATGGAATTGAATTTGTCAAATTGAAATAATAAATTATGTTAACAAATGGTTGATTAATGTTTTTAGTGTAAAATTATTCTAAACTCTTTTTTTTATTTATTTTTGAATTTGAATCAAATTAATTTGATTAAAATAATTATAAAAATGATACTTTATCATGTATATATAACAATTTACATTTAATATATATAATGTCCCAACATATCGAAATTTTCTATTTTTTTAGAAATGACGTGTTGATGTCGTATCGTGTTGTATCACGTGTCATGTGTTGATATCGGTGCTTCTTAGCCGACAAGCAAGAAGACCTGTACCAAAACGAATGCATTGCAAACCTGATTTGAAACCAACTAATCTGCCGTGAATCATATGATACTCACATTGATTCAGAGAGATGCTAGGTCTAAGTCAGCTCTATCCATTCCTTGTCATTGCCACCAGTGCTTATGCATGAAAATAAGAGGAAAAAGAAGTACTGCATGGCAATCACCAGTAAATCTCATTCTTGTAGTGTTTGTGTTTCCCTTGCTCAGTCGACAAAAGGAGGAAAGCAGAACCTTTTAATGAGAGAGAAAGGAGAGAGCAAAAAGTTAATGATGACAGCTGCAAGTTAGGGGAAAAAAAACCTACTAGACGTGACGCGCTAATACAAAAATTCACGGTAACGCCTAATGGGAAATATTTTATTCTCGGACCAAACATAAATTTTAACTAAGCAAGAATATTCTTTCTAAAGCCGATCAAGGACATTACTCTCATTTCCCACATGCCCGGACAGAGCCTCCAGAAAAGATGATGATTTTTTCACACTCCTAGCATATTTATTCAGTTCGCGTAAAGAATACAATCAAATCTCCATTTCTACTACCAGAGCTGTGTTCATGAGAAGCAAACAACATCCCAACACTATTTCCATATCTAATAAGATTACGACAAGCAGAGCAGATATAGAACATCCCAACTTGTTGTAAAAAAGATGCATGTTGAAAGAAGATATGATCTGGGATCTGATTGGGATTTGTATTGATTGTAATTGATAGGAGATATATTTATTTTAGGACTAGAAAGATTAGAAGAATTTATTTACTTTTTTTTATTGAACTCTCTTGTACAATATATACATCATTGTATTACATCTAGAAATCAATGAAGCAAATACAATTTTCCTATCACACGAAATTCCCATTTTCTTTTCTTCTCGACTTTTTCTCGGATTTGTGACAATGCAATTTAACCAGCAAACTATATCAAACCATCATTCAGTCATCAGAGGAAATCATTGTTCTCCACAAATTGCAGTCAATAAGCGCCTTTTTATTTTCTCCTCCAAATGAACCAAATTAAGCAATACTTGAAGTTTGTCAAAAGGGAAAATCAAGAAAGTCCAAAAGTATCATCTGCTAAATTGCTACGATCCAAGAATCATGCTCATGATCTCCTCGATAACACTAAAGCATCTTTACTCGATTACTCAAAAATGGCTAAAGAAAAAGAAAGAAACAAAAAATAAACAAAACAATTATTATAATCAAATGTTTCCCACAAAAACCAAAGATGAATAAGTTTTGACGCGTATATTCCAAACTGCTTCCCACTCTTATTTTCTCAAGAAGCCTAACCAAGACTTGATCCTTTTAAACACATGATCCAACCTTCGTCAGTCATGCCGGCACTGGGAGCCGACCAACTGCCAGGACCGTCCCCATCTCGAAACAGTAAAATGCGTCAAGACATGCATACTTCACCTGCTCATATGTTAGCACTTCGTTGTCCCACGAGTTCAGCAAACCCCTTGGTGGCGCATAGTCTTTCCCGAGGATCTCCTTCACCAGTCTTCGGTACCCCCAAGACCCCGGCCGAAGTTGGCCCTCGCTCCTTGCCATAAAAGGAAAACGGAGATCAAATGCCATTAAAGTCCCATTTTAATTGCATGCAGACTAATGTTTAATCACTCGCATATCATATGATTCTTGTCATGTAGAATATTTTTTTTTTTTATAATCATACCTTGTAGATAGTTTTAAGTATAAATTGCATTAGATGCATTGTCCGCATGCTATATAGTTCATATAGCCTGAAAATATGAGTTAATGTTATTAGTTAAATAAAAATTTACTGGCTAGTTTTGAGGTCGCATCAGAGTGCTAGGATTTAAATTTACTGTCATAAAATAAAAATGGAAATAGTATTTCATATAGTTTAAATTATAGAGTTAACGTATTTTTGTGCTCCCGACATTCATGCATGCTAATTTAGGACTGCACACATACATTTAAAAATTTTCATCTTGCGCCTAGGACTTAGATTGCATTTTCACTAACCAAGTCATAACTTAGGTTATTCATGTTAATCTAATTCATGCATGATTAAGAAATTAGGGAAAAAGCTACAAAAAATCCCAAACTTTCCCCAACATGACAAATTTATTACAAACTTTTTTTTTGTGACACAAGAAACCTCAAACTTTACTAGCCGTGATATTTTACTCCAAAACTTTTTTTCGTGACACAAAAAATTCCAAATTTGCGCCTAACACATTTACCCAGATTATAGGGCGTTTTCTTCTTTTACTTTTACTTTTCTTTTCTTTTCTTTTCTTCTTTCTTCCCTCTACCATGACTGGCCAAAGGAAGCCGAACTTAAGCAAAGGCCACCCTTGCCGGCGAGGGCAACCCTCGCCCAATGTAAGTGAGGGCGGCCCTCACTTGGGCTAGCAAGGGCAGCCCTCACCAAATCTGGGGAGGGCAACCCTTGCCGGACGTAGGCGAGCGCAACCTTCGCCCAACGCAAGTGAGAGCAGCCCTCACCTGGGTTGAATCTAGTGAGGGTGACCCTTGCCCGACACTGGCGATGGCAGCCCTCGCCTAAGCTTGGCTTCCCTCTGTTGTGGGAAGAGAGAAGAAGAAAAAAGGAAAAACCAAAATAAAACAAAAATAAAAGGAAGGAGAAAAATTAAAAAATAAAAGAAAAAAATACCCTTCAACCATAGAGTTTAGGGTAAATTTGTCACACTGGGCAAAATTAGGAGTTTTTGATGGCTTTTTCCCTAGAAATTAATACATAATCATTTAGTTTGTAGAGTAATTTGTCCTTCGCTATTAATAAAAGGAAAAGATCTAAAATTGAATTAGATCATATCATTTAAGTTGCATTAATTTGGAATGTCAATTTTAATTTGCACATCGCATGTTTTTTTTTGTCGGTCCTACTCTACTCCTATTCTAACTCTAACTCTCACTTTCAGACTTTTGCCCTGTCTCCTTCCAGGACGTGGGAGTCGAAACCCACTCTTGAAACTAATTCGTCCCCACCCCAACCCTCCTGAGAAGGTGGGGATTCGAACCCCCCACCTCCCCCTTCCAAGTTGGAAGGGTGGCCACTGGAGTAAATCACAGTGGTTCACATCGCATGTTATTTAGTAGATTCATGCCATTTAGAATTAATTTTAATTGATATCTCACATGGATAATGCTTAGAATTAATTTCATAACATATAGCTTAGAACTCATATGGTTCATTTTACCTAGCATTTTAATTGTGTGGTTTAATTAGTCCTCACATTTTCTTAAATTATGTATGTTGATTGAGAAAAATATAAAAATTAGTATAGATTACATAATAGTTAGTCTTAGTTCATTCACACTCATCCATAACAGTCATGCATTCTGTTTACATATTTTTCTAAGTGATGGATAAATACATTTTGCTTGCTTAGTGCATCAAGGTTGTTAAAACTTTTTGCGGTCACATGGGCATGCGAAAGTCCGCACTAAACGTGATTGCCTTTCTAGAGGGGCTTTCATTCTCGTTTAGTAAATCCCTTAACTTTTCATTGGTAGTTCACCTCCGAAACGGTCACGATAATAATGAAATTAATAAATGGAAAAGGCATTATGAAAACTAACATAAATAATCAAACCGTGCTTGATTCAATTAAATAATCAATATGTTTAGGATTGAACAGGTTCAAGATGACCTTATTTTCAAAGCAATGTTCAATAATCCGATATGTGCAAGTAGAAGTGACAGAAGATTGTCTAAAAAGTCTAAAACCGGTTGTACTTTTACCAATTCTTAAACGTTTAATTATGCCAACTGAGTTATAAACTTATTTCGTTTTTTGCAAATTAAGTCTATCCGGTCAATTTTTATGAGAAATTAGTGACATGAACGTTATTCATCTTACATAGCACAAACAGTGTTGACGTGGACAATATTTAATAATATTTTAATATTTTCTTTCTAATTTTTTTACTTTTTTCTTTTATTTTTCCATTTTTCTTTTTCTTGTTATTTTTTACAACTCTAACCAGCAAGGTCATCGGTCACAGGCGAGGACCAACGGCCCTCGCTTGATTTGGGTGAAGGCATTGTGGCCCATGTTAAGAAGCAATCGAGGGTGTTGGGCCCTCACCTAGATAATGTCCTCATTGGCCACAAGCAAGTGTCACAGTCAAGAGGTTTCTGTGGCTAAAGGATCATGCGTTTTCAAGGAGGACCTCTCGAGATCGCCATGGTTTCCCGCAAGACAATTTCCGAAACATTCCAAGGGCAGGTGATATGGTAATTGCGCCAAGGTCTAGAACTCTCATGCCATTACTGTAGGTAGTTGGTAGGTTGGGCGGTACGATCTTGTCCGCTGGATGAAATCTCAATCAATTGTTGTAATTAGATGGCCTCTAGTATAAGAAAGGATACCCTCCCCCCTCATTTGTATCCATCCAATTATTCAATAATCAAAGGCTCATTTCTCTCCCAAAGCAATCCGAGTGGGTGAGCAAGCGAGTGAGAGATCGATCCGAGCAAGGCTTGGCTTAGGCGCCTCAACGATCTGAGTCAATCCAAAAGAGCCTGAGTCGCCACACGGTCACGATTCCAATCGATCGGCCTATGACACAAGGGGCTCGCGACCCTCACCTAAACTAGGCAAGGATGTTGTAGCCCTTGCTAACTAACAAGTGAGGGTGTAGACCCTCACCTAGATTTGGGTGAGGTTCCAACACCCGCCTGTGGCCAAAGAGGACGTGAAGGCCCTCGCCCAAACTAGGTGCTGCCCCTGCTGGCCAAAGTTGTAAAAAAAGAAAAACAAAATATTAATAAAATAGTTTGAAAAAAATGTTAAAATATTATTTAAAATTATCCATATCAGCATTAGTCATGCCACACAGAATAGCCAATCTACCTTAGTGGTTACTAGTTAAAATTGGCCGAATGGACTCAAAATGTAAAAATATTTAAGATTCAATTGATACAATTAAAAAATGTTAAGGGTTGAATTAATAAAAATGTATTAGGTTTTTTTTTTTTTTTTGGTAGTTTTCTAGCGACAACCAACAATTCGAATTTAGCTTGTAACATTTAATTTGCTACATAAGAATTAGAGGACTCTTTAAGACTTGACAAATATTTACTTCTAACGATTGATATATTTCTTCAATTACTACATGGATCTGATAGCCATACTGACATCTAGGTGCTCCATTTACGACTATTCCAATGCATATCTCACACCTTTTAACCTAAATGGAAAGCACCGACTCAAAATAAAAAAAAATAAAAACTAAATGGAAAGCACTGATTTAAGTTTCCCATTCACTTCCTTTCCGACATTAAGTGGGACTCACAAGATTTTAGTTGCCCAAAATGAAGTTTCCCCTTAGTGTGTTTCTGACATTAAGTGGGACTCACAAGATTTTAGTTGCCCGAAATGAAGTCAAAACCTTAATGTGTTCAAAATCAAAAGCAAGTGAGATTTCCTTCCATGCTTGGTGACATCTTCTCACTACAAATACGTCATTCTTTGTTCTCATTAAGCACACGAGACATTTATAACTTTGCCATGGAACGAGTACATCCAGTCTCAAAAGAGAATTCCCCAATGACTATTCGCTCGGGAGATGCGGAGGGGAAGGCGGCACAAATATCGAGTCCTTCTTTACTAGAAGCGAAGCCCTCTAACAATGATCGCAGTGGATCCGCACCCCCGACCAATCTATCGGATTCTCCTAATATGGCCCCGAAACCTGAAATGCCAGAACGAAATGTCACCAAAATCCCCGCCACTGGAGCTTACCGTTGCAAGTACTGCAAGGCGAAGTTTGGTACCTCGCAGTCGTTGAGGGGCCACCAGAACGCCCACAGGCGCGAGCATGTGGCCGAAAGGCGGGCACAAGCGATGAATCAAATTGCTAATGCCATTTCTCAGACCCCTAACCCATATTATTTTGGCATGCAGGCGGCTCCTGTTCCGAAGGTTCCCATTCCGAGGAACCCCGCTGCCTTTTGGCCTTGTACCTGGCTTGTACCTGCTAATGCCTTTAGACCCATGTACTGGGCGACGCCGAAGCCAACGACGATTGCAAATCCAAATTATTTTGGTATGCAGGCAATTCCAACCTCGGGGCACCCCATCGCCTATAGGCCTCATGTTCGGCCCACGCCTACTGGTGTTGTCAAACCTACCGATGGGTGGACGCCGAAGCCGACACCGATTGTGAATCCTCAATTCTCGGCGGGGCACCGACCTGCCATCGTGGAGCAGCCAAACGGAATGGGAGGTCGACTTATGAACCGTAACTTTCCTACTGCGGTTTCTACTCGGAGCACGGGACCGAAATCACCGCCTGCCAATGTTCTTGCCCGTGGCAGTCCCTCGGGAACTCAGGGACTCGAAAATGAGGAGCTGGACTTGACACTTCGGCTCTGATCATGACCAGAGAACTGCTTTTCATGTAGCTTTGGTGTCACCACTTTGGGATGCTCCATTCAAGTTCGTGTTGCAAAAATATCTGTTTGGCGTTGTCTAAGTATTATTTGTGGATTAATCAAATGTGGTAGTTATTGTAATTAATCTTATGGCATCTTGTTTACTAGAATGACGCAAGTGTGGTTAATCATGCTGATCTAATGCATACTCAACTTCAACTCACAAAATAACGCCAATAACGACTTTCCTAGAATCTCAATGATCAAATCGATTTGAAATTTACCTAGAAAAGATCCAGTGCTTTTCATTGCGAAGATATTCAAGTGAGCCAGTGAGCCAAACTCCTCGATCAATAAATTCAAGATACGATTAGAAGCGGTTCCTGCATTTTTGGTAAATCGCTTCTTCCTCAAATGCCAGTCATTAAGTATGGTAAAAATATGTGATGCACGTGGACAATTACGTAAACTTAAAGAAGTACAAATATTTACAATGGAGTTTGTGTACTTGGTACTAATCCACTATTCCCTTCTCATCCGTCATTTCTTTACCTTGAAATATCTATTTTCTATATTATTATTGTAATTTCACTAATACTAAAGTTAAATACAATGATACAAAAGTGCAATTGAGTTCTAAAATTTTAAAATCGTACCATAAAATTATAAAATTTGTCACGCCAGTGTAATTGAAACTTTCAAAAAGTGTAATCAAATCATAAAAATTATCAAATTAGTGCAATAAAATCCTTCCATTAACTCCATCTAACTTAACAAATGGAAAATTGCTAGTAAGTTTTAGAATTTGATAGCACAAACTTGACGAATTTTAAGATTTGATTACACAATCTTGACTAGTTTTATGATTTAATTGTATTTTTTATAAGTTTTAGCACTCAATTGTACATTCATGACTAGTTTTAAGACTTTCAATACACCCATTCCTTTAAAGTAAGATATCTCATTGGAGTTCTCTTACATGTCACAAGCCTTACAAGGAATTATAGATTTAGACGAAAGAGTAAATCCCATTCTCTTCCAAACGAGGAGGTTAAAAAAGAGAAAAAATTGTACAAACGAGGCACCTAACTAGAAAAGCAAAAAATTGAGGTTTTGTTTGTTTTCGAAAAATGAATAATTCGAAAAATATTTTCCAAAAAATAATCATTTATATTTTTGAGATAATTAGTCAATTAAAAATATTTAATTATCAACAACAATTTATCATTAAATAATTTTGCAAACTATAAAAATATTTTTCATTCATTCATTTTTATAAGCGATTTCAGAGATATTTTTTGGAAAATGTTTTTTCCAATCATTTGTTTACCATGAAACAAACGCTCCATGGGTGTCAAATTGAGCAATCCCGTCAAAGGGAAAATCAAGAAAGTCAAGAATGTTTAGAATGTGCAAAGGTGCAAACACCCACGAGTCAAGCTCATGATCACGTCAAGAACACTAATGCTGGAAAAGTATCAAAAAAGTGTTAACCCTATTATATTGGTATTTAGTCATAAATATTTTAATTGTACCAATTTAATTTTAAACTTCGTGCATTTGTGCCAATTAAGTTCATTTAACCAATTTTGCTCCTTTCTCTCCTAGAGCTTCTCTCTACGATCTGGGTGGGTGAGCGAGCGAGTGAGCGATCGATCTAACCAAGACTTGTCATAGGCGCCTCGACGATTTGAGTCGATTCAAAAGAGCCTGAGTTGCCACATGGTCAGGATCCCAATCCATCAGCCCGTGACACAAGGGGCTCGCAACCCTCGCCTAAATTAGGCAAGGACGTTGTAGCCCTTGCTAACTAACAAGTGAGGGTGTCGGCCCTCACCTAGATTTGGGTGAGGTTCCAACACCTGCATGTGCCCAAAGAGGACATGAAGGCCCTCGCCCAAACTAGGTGCTGCCCCCGTTGGCCAAAGTTGTAAAAAAAGAAAAACAAAAAATTAACAAAAATAGTTTGAAAAAAATGTTAAAATAGGATTGAATTAATAAAAATGTATTAGGTTTTTTATTTTTTGGTAGTTTTTCTAGTGACAACCAATAATTCAAATTAAGCTTGTAACATTTAATTTGCTACATAAGAATTAGAGGACTCTTTTAAGACTTGACAATTATTTACTTCTAACGATTGATATATTTCTTCAATTACTACATGGATATGATAGCCATACTGACATCTAGGTGCTCCATTTATGACTATTCCAATGCATATCTCACACCTTTCAACCTAAATGGAAAGCACCGACCCAAAAAAAAAAAAATTAAATGGAAAGCATTTATTTAAGTTTCCCATTCACTTCCTTTCCGACATTAAGTGGGACCCACAAGATTTTAGTTGCCCGAAATGAAGTCAAAACCTTATGTGTTCAAAATCAAAAGCAAGTGAGATTTCCTTCCATGCTTGGCGACATCTTCTCACTACAAGTACCTCATTCTTTGTTCTCATTAAGCACACGAGACATTTATAACTTTGTCATGGAACGAGTACATCCAGTCTCAAAAGAGAATTCCCCAATGACTATTCGCTCGGGAGATGCAGAGGGGAAGGCGGCGCAAATATCGGGTCCTTCATTACTAGAAGCGAAGCCCTCTAACAATGATCACAGTGGATCCGCACCCCCAACCAATCTATCGGATTCTCCTAATATGGCCCCGAAACCCGAAATGCCAGAACGAAATGTCACCAAAATCCCCGCGACCCGAACTTACCGTTGCAAGTACTGCAAGGCGAAGTTTGGTACCTCGCAGTCGTTGAGCGGCCACCAGAACGCCCACAGGCGCGAGCGTGTGGCCGAAAAGCGGGTGCAAGCGATGAATCAAATTGCTAATGCCATTTCTCAGACCCCTAACCCATATTATTTTGGCATGCAGGCAGCTCCTGTTCCCAAGGTTCCCATTCCGAGAAACCCCGCTGCCTTTTGGCCTTGTACCTGGCCTGTACCTGCTAATGCCTTTAGACCCATGTACAAGGCGACGCCGAAGCCAACGACGATTGCAAATCCAAATTATTTTGGTATGCAGGCAATTCCAGCCTCGGGGCACCCCATTGCCTATAGGCCTCATGCTTGGCCCGCGCCTGCCGGTGTTGTCAAATCTACCGATGGGTGGACGCCGAAGCCGACAAAGACAGTGAATCTTCAAACCTCGGCGGGGCACCGACCTGCCATGGTGGAGCAGCCAAACGGAATGGGAGATCGACTTATGAACCGTAACTTTCCTAGTGCGGTTTCTCCTCGGAGCACGGGACCGAAATCACCGCCTGCCAATGTTCTTGCCCGTGGCAATTCCTCGGGAACTCAGGGACTCGAAAATGAGGAGCTGGACTTGTCGCTTCGGCTCTGATCATGACCAGAGAACTGCTTTTCATTTTAGCTTTGGTGTCACCACTTTGGGATGCTCCATTTAAGTTCGTGTTGCAAAAATATCTGTTTGGCGTTGTCTAAGTATTATTTGTGGATTAATCAAATGTGGTAGTTATCGTAATTAATCTTATGGCATCATGTTTACTAGAATGACACAAGTGTGGTTAATCTTGCTGATCTAATGCATACTCAACTTCAACTCACAAAATAACGCCAATAACGACTTTCCTAGAATCTCAATGATCAAATTGATTTGAAATTTACCTAGAAAAGATCCGGTGCTTTTCATTGCGAAGATATTCAAGTGAGCCATTGAGCCAAATTCTTGGATCAATAAATTCAAGATACGATTAGAAGCGGTTCTTGCATTTTTGGTAAATCGCTTCTTCCTCAAATGCCGGTCATTAAGTATGGTAAAAATATGTGATGCACATGGACAATTACGTAAACTTAAAGAAGTACAAATATTTACAATGGAGTTTGTGTACTTGGTACTAATCCACTAATCCCTTCTCATCCGTCATTTCTTTACCTTGAAATATCTATTTTCTATATTATTATTGTAATTTCACTAATACTAAAGATAAATTCAATGATACAAAAGTGCAATTGAGTTCTAAAATTTTAAAATTGTACAATAAAATTATAAAATTTGTCACGCCAGTGTAATTGAGTCATAAAACTTTCAAAAAGTGTAATCAAATCCTAAAACTGATTAAATTAGTGCAATAAAATCATTCCATTAACTCCATCTAACTTAACAAATGGAAAATTGCTAGTAAGTTTTAGAATTTGATAGCACAAACTTGACGAATTTTAAGATTTGATTACACCATCTTGACTAGTTTTATGATTTAATTGTACTTTTTACAAGTTTTAGCACTCAATTGTACCTTCATGACTAGTTTTAAGACTTTCAATACACCCATTCCTTTAAAGTAAGATATCTCATTGGAGTTCTCTTACATGTCACAAGCCTTATAAGGAATTATAGATCTAGACGAAAGAGTAAATCCCATTCTCTTCCAAATGAGGAGGTTAAAAAAGAGAAAAAAATTGTACAAACGAGGCACCTAACTAGAAAAGCAAAAAATTGAGTTTTTGTTTGTTTTTCGAAAAATGAATAATTTGAAAAATATTTTCCAAAAAATAATCATTTATATTGTTTGAGATAATTAGTCAATTAAAAATGTTTTAATTATCAACATTAATTTATCATTAAATAATTTTGCAAACAATAAAAATATTTTTCATTCATTCATTTTTATAAGCGATTTAAGAGATATTTTTTGGAAAATATTTTTCCAATCATTTGTTTACCATGAATCAAACGCTCCATGGATGTCAAATTGAGCAATCTGTCAAAGGGAAAATCAAGAAAGTCAAGAATGTTTAGAATGTGCAAAGGTGCAAACACTCGGGGTCAAGCTCATGATCACGTCAAGAACACTAATGCCTGGAAAAGTATCAAAAAAATCTTAAACCTATTATATTGGTATTTAGTCATAAATATTTTAATTGTACTAATTTAATCTTAAACTTATTGCATTTGTGCCAATTAAATTCATTCAATCAATTTTGATTTGAAATCGCTAACGTTGACATTGATCATCCTGCATGATGCGATAGACGTTGGCCTAAACATTTTTTTTCTTTCTTCTTATTATTTTTCCTTTCATTTTGGCCAATGAGGGCAAGCAAGCCCTTGCCAACTGTGAGCAATGGTCGTGGCCCTCAACCAGAGCTAGAGGCTATAGGTGAGAGTGCCTTGACAGCCTTGCTCGTAAAGGGAGGCCGCAAAGGCCCTTGCCCAAGGCCTTTGTCGCCTTGCTAGTGAGGGGTTTGCTGCCCTCACCGGCCAAAATGAAAGGAAAAATAAAGAAGAAGAAACAAAGAAAGAAAAAAACCTCAAACTTCAAATTTTTTAAAAATGTTGCCTATGTTAGCACTAGCCATATCACATAGAACGTCTAGCATCCATAGTAGCGATTTTTGGTCAAAATTGAGTGGATAAATTTAATTGGTATAAGTGCAAAATGTTTAGGACTAAATTGATCTAATTGAAAGCCTTAGAATTGAATTCGTGTCAATATAACTTTTTTTTTATACTTGTTCGTTATTTAATTACTCAAAAAATGGCTGGAGAAGAGGAAGGGAAGAAAGAAGACACACCATTGCTTATAGGCAATGTTTCCCTTCAAAAACCTACGATGAAAAGTTGTGACGCCTATCTTCCAAAGAACTACCATCACTCTCATCACGTCAAGAACCCTAGCAAAACTTGATCTTATTAAACCCTAAAGCTGCTCATAATTCCAGCTGTCATCAGTCACCGCGGCACTGGGAGCCGACCAGTTGCCAATAGGACTGTCCCCCATCTCAAAACAATAAAATGCGTCAAGAAGGGCATACTTCATCTGCTCAAACGATAGCACTTTGTTATCCCAGGAGCTCAGCAAAACCCTCAGCGATGCATACCTCTTCCTGAGAATCTCCTTGACCAGTCTTTGGGGGACCCAATGTTGGTAAAAATTTGATCGGGAAGAAGAATGGAGTTGTAAATATCAAATAGTAATTATATTATTTCTTCAGGAACTCTTGAAGGGAAATAATTGAAAATAATGGTTGTATATATTTTGAAAGAAATGAAAAAAATGAAACTTAAAAGTATTGAATAGAAATGTTGAATAAATATATTTAAATAGATACAATCTTTCAAAGATGAAGAAGTTGTGTCTAAATAGACACAACCTTCCAAAAGTTGTAGGCAAAAATAATAAATTCAAAATTAAATAATAAAAAAATAATCGTGATTCTATTATAAACAGTCAAGTTGTATAAATTGGAATTTTAATCAATAAACAAAATAAAAAACAAGGATTTGCGCTAAATCTAGTCCATGTCCACATTCACAACTTTTCAATATGGGATAATGCACCTCTTAGTTTTTTTATAAACAAATTACCAGCACCCAAACACCCAAATCCACGGCCAAAGTTTGGTCCTCGCCTAGTCGCCAATCGACCGATGGTCCTCGCCTGGCCACGAATCAATGTGGGACAATCTCAACAATCTCCCCTCCGCACATCGGGAAGGTCCTCGCTCAATCGCCAATGTGGAGTCCAGGATGTTGGGTGGTCTTGGGCCACTCTTACTTCAAAAGCTAGCTCAAAAGATGAGACTTTCTCTCACATTGACTTGTTGGCAACAAGAGCTTTGATACCAATGTTGGGCAGTCTTGGGCCCTCTTTCACTCTAAAAGCTAGCTCAAATGGTGAAATTTTTCCTCATACTTACAAACCAACCACCAGTCATTTCCACAATCGATGTAGGACAAAATCAATACGAGAGAGCCGACAAGCTTGTTGCATCTGGGGAGGATTCCGACTCCGCGAACATGTTGTCCGGATCATTCACGAACTCACGTAGCGAGTCCTGGATCGAAGCTGCATGTCGGATATGTAAGATGAGGCAGTTGTTGTCGTTTCGCAGTTGCATAGTCCACTAGTGGGTTCTTTTCGGTGCCCGAAAGGTCGGTCGATTTCGATTGCAAAGCTAATGACGAGCAGGATTGCTCCACCATGGACGCAGCAGACGTCGGAGATCAAAGATGTAATCTACACAATTGTCAATGTGGCTCGCTAATTAGTCTTCACAACACCTGTAGTCCAGAAAACTAAAATTCCAAAGACCGTGTGTCGTGCACTTTCTTTTAGTTAGACTCTAAGACTAAGATGAGATAAACATTGTTATAGTATGTAAAATAGCAGGGCCATGCATATGATGGCAATTGACCATATGTTCAGGTTCTGGAAACCTTCTTTCCAAAGCAATCTTCAATATAGGACAACGCGATTCGCTCGAGCTTGTTGCATTTCATTTACGACATACATATCAAGTTTCACACGTGACCCATTTTCGACCGATCTAATTCAACCTTAGCTCTTTGAACTCATTTTTAGCCAGGCCTTCAATTACTGACAACCCATTTACAACTCACTCATAAAAAAGAGTCAGTTGACACCTCTAGTAGTCTGACGTCTAGATGCGCTATTTATGACTAGATCTTCCATGGATATCTCACTCCTTGTGATCTATATGGAAAGCACTTCTATAAGCTTGGGAATCTTACATCCATTCTGATAATTAAGTTGAACTCACAAGATCTTAGTTGCCCGAACTGATGTCAAAGCGCGTCCTATTGAAACTCCAATTACAAGATTACCAACTTAGTGTATGTAAAATCAAAACGAGTTAGATATCCTTTCATGTATAGAAACATGTTCGCACTACATATACTCAATTCTTTGTTCTCATGCAAGGACATGAGACATAACCTTGCCATGAAACAAGTGCAACCCTCTCAAAAGAGAAATCCCCAGGGGTTCTTCTCTCTGGAGACGCGAAGGGCAGGGCGGCGCGAATATCGGGTCCTTCATTACTTGAAGCGAAGCTCTCTACTGATGATCGTCGTGGATCTGCACTCAAGATCAATCCATTGAATTCTCTTGAAAAAGCTCCCCAAAAGAAACCCGAAACGCCGAAACGAAATTTCAACAATACCCTCCCAACCCGGGCTTACTATTGTAGCCTACAATTTGTAGGTACTGCAAGGCGAAATTTGACACCTCGCAGTCGTTGGGGGGCCACCAGAAAGCCCACAGGCGTGAGCATGGTGCAAAAAGGCGGGCGCAAGCGATGAATCGGATCGCTCATGACTTTTCTCAGGTGAACTCCAACTTTAACCAAGATTATTTTGGCATGCAGGTAATTCCTGTCCCGGGGCAACCCGTTGCCTCTGGCCCTCTTACTTGGCCTGCACCTGCTGATGTTGTCGCACCTGCCTATGGGTGGACGCCGGAGCCGATGACAATAACAAGCCCTCAAGCCTCGGCGTGGCACCAACCGGCCATGGTGGATTGGCTAAATGAAATGGTACATCGACTTATGAACACTAATGGTGACCCTAACTTTCCTACTACGGTTTCTCCTCGGAGCACAGGACCCAGACCACCATTTGCCAATGTTCTTGCCAATAGAAACTCCTTCACCACCCAGGGACTCGAAAATGAGGGGTTGGACTTGTCACTTAGGCTCTGATCACGACCAGAGAACTACTTTTCATATAGCTTTGATGTCATCAATATAGGATGCTCCATTCAAGTTCATGTGTCACTAACAAGCTGAAATTTTCTAGAATATATTGCAAAATATCTGTTTCACATTGTCTAAGTAATGTGGATTAATTAAATGTGATGAATATCCTAATTTATGCCATCTAAAAGGATACCAGTGCAGTTAACCATAATAATTAAATGGATGCTCAAGTATAACTGACAAAATAACGCCAACAACGGCCTTTGCATAATCTCATTGATCAAATGAAGTAGAAATTTATGAGTCTCTTTCTAAATATAATTTTTTTTCATAAAAAAATCGCAATCTGATATAATTATCGAAATATCTATCCACTTGTTGCACTTCAAAATCTACATATTATTAGCTACATGAATCTCCTTGCTTGGATGAAAGAGTGCATAAGAATAAAGCAAGTAATTACACAAATGGTCTCAGAGCTATAGTCTAATGTACAATATCATTTCTAAATTTTTAATTTACTCAACACGATCTCTAAATTTTATCCCAATATGCAATATTGTCTCTAAATTTTTAATTTGTTTAATGTGAGTCCAAGCTTTCAATAAATGTTCAATATAATTCCAATATTATATGAAAATATCTATTATCATCCTTCCAATGAAAATTTCTAATTTTGCGTCCAATCTAGTAAGTGTGAACAGTGGATAAAAAAATAACGTTACATATGGATTATTTATGTAAGATATTCAACTTAAATCAAAATATAATAATCTATGTTGTCAAATAACATGGATAATCATTTTTTATATTTAACAAATTAAACAAACTTAAAGAATTATTATCTTTTGATTTGAATTTAATATCTTATGTAAATAATCTACGCGTGACTTTTTTTTTCCCACCATTCAAACGTACTGGATTGGAAGGTAGATGAGTAGATTCCGTTAACTTGATTTAATTTAAGGACAATATTGAATATTTTCATATATTCCAGGGTTTTGAATTAAGTATATATCAAAGTTCAAACACAACATCGAACAAATAAAAGTTTAGAGATGATGTTACATATTGTACTAAATTTCACGAATTACATTGAATAAATTAAAAATTTAAGGATAACATTGCACATTGGGCTAAAGTTCACGAACTATTGGTATCATTTTTCCATTATTATATACACTAAGCTAGAGAGAGAGAGAGAGAGTAACAAACCTAAAGAGGAATTAAAGATCCAGGAATACAAGGCGCAAAGGAAACAATGATCCCCTTCTCTTTCATGTGCCTTACATTTTAGACTCTAAGATTGAGAAGATAAAAATTTTGATAGCACGTGAAATAGGAGGGTCATACATAAGTTTACGATTGAACATACGTCCTGCCCAAGATAACCTTCTTATGAAAGTAATTTATCAATGTAGGGCAATCCAATATATTCGTGTAGAGGCGGCGGCCGACAAATCGATTAATGCGATTTATTTAAGCTTCTTGCATTTGATTTACAACAAACACAAAAATTAGAGGACTCCTTAAGAGTTAAGACGTCTAGATGCTCTATATAAGGCAACTTAATCCATGCTTAACTCACACCTTTTGATTTAGAAGGAAAGCACTTGTATTAGTTGGACTCCCAAGATTTTAGTTCCTCATTTTGAAGTCCAAGCCGCGTGAAATTAAAACTCCGATTGCAAGATTACCATGTTAGTGTATATAACATAAAACAAGTGAGATATCCTTCCAAGTATGGCAAGATCTTCCCACTACAAATATTCCATTCTTTGTTCTCTTTCAATCACATCCAACATTCACAATTTTGCCATGGAACAAGTACAAACACCCTCTGGAGAGAAATTCCTGGTGACCCTTCTCTCCGGAGATGCGGAAGGAATGGCGGAGCGAATATCGGGTCCTTCAGTGCTTGGAGTGAAGCTCTCGAGTGATGATCACCATGGATCTGCACCCGCGATCAATCTGTTGAATTCCCTTGAAAACATTCTTCGAAATAAACCCGACAGACGGAAACGAAATTTCAACAATTCCCTCGCGACCCGGGCTTACGGTTGCAAGTACTGCAAGGCGAAGTTCGACACCTTGCAGTCCTTGGGGGGCCACCAGAACGCCCACAGGCGTGAGCGTGCCGCGGAAAGGCGGGCGCAAGGAATAACGTGGATCACTAATGCCTTCTCTCAGGTGAAACCTAATTTTGACCCAAATTATTTTGGTATGCAGGCAATTCCTGTCCGGGGGCACCCCATTGCCTCTAGGCCTCGTGCTTGGCCCGCGCCTACCTATGGGTCGACGCCGAAGCCGACAATGATAATGAATCCTCAAGCCTCGGCATGGCCCCGACCTCCCATGGCGAATAAGCTGAATGGAATGGTGTATCGACCTGTGAACTATAATGGCGACCCTCACTTCTGTACTAAGGTTCCTCCTCAGAGCACAGGACCGAGACCACCATTTGCCAATGTTTTTGCCAATGGAAGCTCCTCTGGCACTCAGGGACTCGAAAATGGAGGGTTGGACTTGTCACTTAGGCTCTGATCCAGACCCGAGAACTGCTTTTTGTGTGGCGCCGGTGTCATCAGCGTAGGATGCTCCATTGAAAGTGCAAATTGTACTAATAAGCTAATATCTCTGGATATATGCCAAAAAAAAAAAAAAAATGTATGTTTCGCATTGTCTAATTTATTTATGTGAATTAATTCAAACGTGATGAATTTTCTAATTAATCTCGCATCTTGCCAACTAAAATGAGGCAAGTGCAGTTAACCATACCATCTAATGCATGCTCAATCATAACGGGAAAATTGTCCAAAATATCCTAAACCCATTACACTTTTGTCAATTCAATCCTAAACCTTTCAATTTTGGTAATTGAGTCCTAAATATTTTCACATTTTACCAATTTAGTCCATCCGATGACCAATTTTGGCCAAAAATTGCTAACATGAACAGTTAGTACTGACGTGGCACTCCTTAATAATATTCTAATGATATTTTCATAATTTTTTGAATTTTTATGCCTTCTTTTTTTTTTTACTTTTCTTTATTTTTTTTAGGGTTTTAGAGAGAGGGCCGGTGAGGGACAGGGGCCAACCTTGGGCGAGGGCGTTAATGCCCTCACTAGCCAAAGCGAGGGGCAAGAGCCCTCACGCAAAATCAGTGAGGGTCGCAACGCCCTCCCTAGATCTAGCCAGGCATGAGCTTGGCGGCCCTCGTTGGCATCAAGTGAGAGGTGCGACCTCACTCAAGGCCAATAGGGGGCGAGGGCCAACCCTCACCAGCTAGAGGTGAAGGCCGGCCGCCCCTTGTCGGCCAAAGCGAGGTCATGCAAACCCTCGCGCATAATCGATGAGGGCCGCGACGCCCTCGCCAAATCTAGCTAGGCGAGGGCTTGGTGGCCCTCATCGGCCCCAAGCAAGGGGCACGACCTTGCTCGTGGCCAGTGGGGGGCAAGGGCCAACCGACCCTTGCCAATCCTAGGCAAGGGCGTCGAGGCCTTCACTGGCCAAAGCAAGGGCACGCGAGCCCTCGTGCAGAATTGACGAGGGCCACCAAACCCTCGCTTGGCTAGATCTAGCAAAGGCATCACTACCCTCACCCAGGGCTAGCAAGGGTCAGCTAGTGAGGGTAAAAGTAAAAAAAAAAAAACGTAAAAATTTCAAAAAAAAAAAATTAAAAATATTATTAAAGAGTGCCACGTCGCGCCAACTATCCATGTTAGTAATTTCCAACCTAAATTAGCTAAATGAATTTAATTAGTTAAAGGTGAAAAGATTTAAGACTCAATTGGCAAAATTAAAAGATTTAGAACTAAATTGTCAAAAAGTGCGATAGGTTTATGACTTTTTACCTTAAAGTACGCAAGTAATGTAACATGCTTTTCGTCATAGAGACATTAGGATGAGCTATAGCCAGTCAATTTTGTTTATCATAAAAATTGGTCCCTACGTTTTTTGTAACCGGTTCTTCCTCAAATCCTCATCATTAAGTATAAGAAAGAAAAACCCGAGATGAAAAGTTTTTACACGTATTGTACAAAGAACTACTCATCACTGTCAGCGCCTCAAGAACCCTAAGTAAGACTTGATCCTATTGTAATTTAAAGCTGCTCATGAGATCCAACCTTCGTCAGTCATGGCGGCATTGGGAGCCGACCAGCTGCCAATAGGACCGTCCCCATCTCAAAACTATAAAATGCGTCAAGGGACACATACTTCACCTGCTCAAACCATAGCACTTCTTTGTCCCACGAGCCTAGCTAAACCCTCGACAACGCATACATCTTCCCGGGAATGTCCTTAACCATTCTCGGTGTCCCAAAACCACGGCCAGAGTTTGTCTTCGCTCCTTGCAATAAAAGCATAACAGAGATCATTTGTCCTTGCTTGGTCGCCGATCCAGATTCCACAATAGGCAAAAGGCCTGTTGCTGTAGGAGCGGATTCTGACTTCCACAAACATGTTGTTAGGATCGTCCAAGAACTCTTGCAGCGAGTTAGGGATCAAAGCTGCTTGTTGGATTTGGAAGATGAGGCAGCCATTTCCATCACGCGGTTGCAGGGTATCGAGGTTCTTGTAGGTGCCCTAAATCTCGGCAGTATTCAATAGCAAAACCAATGACATGCGGGTTCACCCGTTGTAGAAAAATACATCTACACAAATCTAAGTGTTAAACATTTATATTAGATGTTCTTTGCAGAAGATTGTATCTTGCAGTGAATCATCAAGACCTTTCTGAGCCTTGTAATGCTTCTTAATTTCTGGAGCTTGACCTGTTTCCTTAAAAATTAGCCAATTGGCAAAGAACGGAAAGATCCAACACCTTTCACCAGCTTCCTGTTGCTATTTTAAAATGAGACCATTATACTCTCTCCATCTAGCTAACTTGCCAAGAACCATTTGATTCGTAGGGAGGAAGTTTGTCTGTTAAACTAAAAATTTGACACCATCGGCTAATTGAAGTCGCAGAGCTATCTCGCTGACTCTGGAGACTAAGCAAGCTGCTAGGAAGAAACACAGAATCTGTCCATTGTCCCTAGAGTGAACTTCACAGTCTAAGTTGTACGAAAGAACAGCTGATCTGCAGTTCGATGCTTTGCTCTGTTTGAGGTCATTGTTGAGAGGATTGTCCGAGATATCTTGGCCTTATATTCTTTTTGCTTGTCATTCAATGCTCCTTGGACACAAGTTTCACATCTCTGCAACTCAGCAAACGCAAAATAAGTTCAATTAAGCAAAACTTGAGTTTTTAGTTCTGACTGAATGAAGGAAATAATCCAATCCAGTAGCCTTCTGATCATGAAGAGTCACATGGCGAATTCGCATACCTATCGTCTAGTTGGAGAATTAACGCCTTGTTAATATCACCCTTGGCCCCCTCCAAATCAGAAATTTTCGGGTATGCTTGTGATCTCCTGTACAAAGCCATGGTATTGCAAGGATCAAGATCAAACACTGGTCACAGAGAGAGAGAGAGAAACCCGTGTCAGATGAGCTCTAGAACTCATTCTAACTAGGCAAGAATGGAGTGCGCGTCGAAGAAAACGAAGTAAGGAGGGAGGGGGCGGGGGAGAGATTGAAACGAAACTTATATAAATGATCGAATTGTATGTCAAGAGCATCATTTAAGTGATTGCAGCTTCTTTTCAGGCCAAACATGCAATCGAATTCCCACTCCTTTATCTTCTTTTTCTTTTTCGACTAACTAATGCTGTGATTATAGTGATTCTTTTTAACTTATATTATACTTTTTGAGCATCTAAAATTAGAAGTTTTGTTTAGAACTCAAGTTCAAAGTCATTTAAAGTCATTTTAAAAATTTTTAAGACTTACTATTAATTCATTTTCATGGTGAAGCCATGACGTTTTTTTTTTTTTTTTTTTTTTAAATCTGCCATAATTTATAAAAAGATATTATGGGAGGTTAAATGCATTCGAAATGAAAGATTTTTTAAAACCATTGCCAATTTTTTTTTAAATTTAAACTAGTAATTTAATAAGTGAATTAAATTTCAGTTGCAGACCGGATTAATGCGAAACTTTGTTTTGGACTCAAGACAGATAGAGTATCTAAAATAGTGATAACAAATAATCATATACTATATTCCCAACTCCAAATTAGTTCAGTTAATTGCTAATGTTGGGATTTATAGACTTACTAAGCGTGAAAATTGGTGACAAAATTGAAGAGTGAAAGGAAGGATTTAGAAATTGCACCAACATATCCACAAGGTTATATAATATGATGTAGCATCATGTCCAGATTACTTGTCAAAATCGCTAGATTACAGGGTAACTTGAAGAATATCATGCATTCAAACCTCCTTGACTAAATATTGAAAAAGTGACTAACATCTTTATGATGGTTTGGGTAGACTTTCTCTAGGAATATGAACACAAGATTTTCCAACGAAATCGGCATGGATAAGGGATTTACTAACCCTAAGTCTAAATTCAACAGTAACAAAAAGAAAAGTAAAATCTTATATCTTTCTGAATCATTAGGTGTGATGAATATCGATTAAAGTTAAGCAAGAATTAAAGTAGGCTAACCAATCTACATCTAGCTCCGATAGTAAAGTTGTTGAGCGATATAATGTAGATTCTTAGTTGTAATTTATTAGACAAATTTGCAAATAGTGAGAGATAAATCACTGAAGCAGGATGTTGGTGCGTACAGGAGTACATCGAATTACTATGGTTATAGATCTTAAACTGTGAATTAAGCTGTGTAATGTTTTGGGTCCAGAAATTTGTCTACATGGACCGAATCAAATACTACACTTTGATCGTGAAAGAAATATTACTACATGGCAATCATCAGTATGTGCTCAGACTTAGGTTTGTCTCATCCTTTTTAAGATATATGACCAACTCAAGAAGATATGTCAAGAATTGGAGCCCACAAATAAATTGAAGAAGATATATCAAAGAATGTGAAAAAAAAAAAAAAAAAACTATTTCAATTTACTAATCTTCAATCTCTGATTGGATTCAACTAACTATTCATACCAATCAAAAAAGACTAACTGTTTATCCAATTGATCAAGAACGTGCGTCCCATAACCGCCCTTGTGTGACCAACAGTATGAATAAAAGTTCTCTGCAAGACACAAACTAAGCTCAACTTCAGCAGGATCATTTTTCTGAAACCCTAGACATTCAAGAAACCCTAGCTATTCAACACTTCCCGGTTGGATCATGACCAAACAATGAATAAACGGTCATCGCCAGCTCAATCACCTCAAGAACCCTAATCTTGAGAATTTACACCAGACTATGAGCATCCATCTCTCTCCCCATTTCGAAACAAATGAAAGCATCGATGCAGGTGCAACACACCATGTTTAGCGGCAGGGCCACTTCCTCCACAGAATCACCACCAATTCACTTACTCCTAGTGGAGCACCCGCCTCACCAATCCCACAGACCTCATGCCCTGGAGCAGGGTGTTGCCAAAGCTTGCAGCCATCAATTCACGTAGATCGACGGTCCTCGAGATGCCAAGCCCGTAGTCGTGGTTGTGCATGAAGGAGGAGCTGCGGATGCTATTACCCACGAAGGTGTTGTTGAAGTTGCGCAGGAAAGCGTGCAGCGAGTTAAGATGGGTTTTCTTTTGGGTAGTGATGATCGAAAGGTTGAAGAAAAGAAGGGAGATAAAGAGAATCTGGTATATTCGTCCGGCCAAGAAATGGGAAATTTTGTCAACTGAAAATGGCGCATTAGTTCAGTTAATCAGGATCGCGGTAGACTTTTATACAGCCATTGATGGAGAGTAATTAATAGAAATTATGATTAATATTAGGATAATCTTACCAAAAATATTAAACTTTTTTCCCACTAGACACCAATAATCCAGGCTATTTTTCCGTCTCATCAATACCACCAAACTTGTACCAATAACCCAAACGTCCCTTTAGTCCATATGGGCATAAAAAAATCCAATGTGGCAATGTACATGGCCGTTAAAATTCTGACGTGGCTATACTATTGGTCGACATGGCAACATGTGTCCATTGCCACGTTAAATCCATTTGTTCGGCATTGTCCTAAATGCTGCCATGTCTGTTTTCTAACAGCCATTATGAATGGAAGTCTAAGGGAAGGTCTTCCTTGGGCCATTGGTGCAAGTTTGGGGTATTGATGAGACAAAAAAAGATTTGGATAATTTAATGTACCACAGAGAAAAAGTTTGGGATTTTTTTTTTTTTTTTGATTTGTCCTAAAAAAATATTTATGGTTGGTTATATGTCGTGAAGTGTAGGATCTTGCACAATGATTTCTGGTTCATCTAAAAAATTCGAACAGTTATTTGATAAGAATAATAAATGTTCGAATTTTATTTTGCAGCTTAGGATTTCAAAGGTCTAGGAAATGAAACTTCATATGGTCAAGATATCCCCCTCTAGAAAGGAAAATACCAAGGCTGCAGGGGATCTACCGTCGACACCGTGAACGCGGTCAATCATCGCAACCTGTAAAGCTAATTACCAGTTCTTGATTAGATACTGCAAGTTCTTTAAATGCATCAACTTCTCTCGTGTTGAAGAGCGAAGATGCAAATATTAGAAGCAAAGGGTTGTACAAAATCCTAGTAATCACTAATCATGTATACGCGTTGACACCAACTTCATGAGCATCAAAATCCCGCTCGGTGCATGCACAACCAAAAAAAAAAATATGGACAGCACATTTGTTTTGTAATGCAGCGTAAATTTGAGTATAATTGGTGCGAAAAACGTGAATTAGTACATCAAATCTCCGATATCTTCAAATGTGGAACAAGAATGAGCATGGCCACGAAACGGTACTCCTACAATGCATTCATCCCTCAAGAATCAAATTCATATTGACCCTCGCCTACATCCGTTTTGCAGCTAACTAGTAATTGGTTTAAAACCATGCACAAGATTAATTACACATGCTCATATATGTTCGATCAGTCTCGAGCTGCAAGCAAACTATCGTATTGTACATGGCTCAGGCTCATTCCTCAATCCTCATCTTCATTTCGATGCATCCAATCACAGTAAAGACCGTTATCACAGGAACACGCCCATGGTTTGAGGAATTATAGAAGTTTAATGGAAGAAGAGAGCGGTGACTCACAAAAGGAAAGTCCCGCTAGTGAGGACTACGCCATCAGGTTCTCTCCATATTCTTTTGCCATCGTACAGCTACACTAATCACAAGAATTACCAAGGCAACTGCTGACAAACTTGATTTTAGTAAGCAATGAAGTTTTATACATGTAGATTGTGATGAAAAAACCTAGATGTTGATGAAACTCACGGACTATGAAGCACTAATATTCTCCTGGAACCTTTGTATCATATCGGACATTCCGACACGTGTTCAACACTCTTCAACACTCGGTCAACACATTTCAGAAAATAAAACTCATTGCAGACCTGATTTGAAACTAACTAATCTGCCGTGAATCATATGATACTCACATTGAAGTAGAGAGATGCTAGGTCTAAGTCAGCTCTATCCATTCCTTGTCATTGCCACCAGTGCTTATGCATGAAAATAAGATGAAAAAGAAGTACTGCATAGCAATCACCAGTAAATCTCATTCTTGTAGTGTTTGTGTTTCCCTTGCTCAGTCGACAAAAGAAGGAAAGCATAACCTTTTAATGAGAGAGAAAGCGAGAGAAAAGAGTTAATGTGCACTACATGACAGCTGCAAGTTAAAAAAAACCCTTCTAGATGTGACGCCCTAATGCAAAAATCGACGGTAACGCCTAATGGCTGACCAAACATAAATTTTAACTAAGCAAGAATGTTCTTTCTAAAGCCGGTCAAGGACATTACTCTCATTTCCCACATGCACGGACAGAGCCTCCAGAAAAGATGATGTCCCTTGTGACCTTCCTAGCGTATTTAGTACCAGAGCTGTGTTTATGAGAAGCAAACGACATCCCAACACTATTTCCATATCTAATGAGATTACGACAAGCAAAGCAGATGTAGAACATCCCAACTTGTTGTAGAAAAGATGCAATTTAACCAGCAAACTATATCAAACCATCGCTCAGTCATCAGAGGAAATCACTGTTCTCCACAAATTGCAGTCAATAAGCGCCTTATTATTTTCTCCTCCAAATGAACCAAATTAAGCAATACTTGAAGTTTGTCAAAAGGGAAAATCAAGAAAGTCCAAAAGTATCATCCGCTAAATTGCTACGACCCAAGAATCATGCTCATGATCTCCTCCATAACACTAAAGCATCTTTACTCGATTACTCAAAAATGGCTAAAGAAAAAGAAAGAAACCAAATAAAACGCATTGCAGACCTGATTTGAAACCAACTAATCTACCGTGAATCATATGATACTCACATTGAAGTAGAGAGATGCTTGTTCTAAGTCAGCTCTATCCATTCCTTGTCATTGCCACCAGTGCTTATGCATGAAAATAAGATGAAAGAGAAGTACTCAATAGAAATCACCAGTAAATCTCATTCTTGTAGTGTTTGTGTTTCCCTTGCTCAGTCGACAAAAGAAGGAAAGCGGAACCTTTTAATGAGAGAGAAAAGGGAGAGAAAAGAGTTTATGTGCACTACATAACAGCTGCAAGTTAGAAAAACCCTTCTAGATGTGACGCCCTAATGCAAAAATCGACGGTAATGCCTAATGGCTGACCAAACATAAATTTTAACTAAGCAAGAATGTTCTTTCTAAAGCCGGTCAAGGACATTACTCTCATTTCCCACATGCACGGACAGAGCCTCCAGAAAAGATGATGTCCCTTGTGACCTTCCTAGCGTATTTACTACCAGAGCTGTGTTTATGAGAAGCAAACAGAATCCCAACACTATTTCCATATCTAATGAGATTACGACAACCAGAGTAGATATAGAACATCCCAATTACTTGTAAAAATGATGCAATTTAACCAGCAAACTATATCAAACCATCGCTCAGTCATCAGAGGAAATCACTGTTCTCCACAAATTGCAGTCAATAAGCGCCTTATTATTTTCTCCTCCAAATGAACCAAATTAAGCAATACTTGAAGTTTGTCAAAAGGGAAAATCAAGAAAGTCCAAAAGTATCATCCGCTAAATTGCTACGACCCAAGAATCATGCTCATGATCTCCTCCATAACACTAAAGCATCTTTACTCGATTACTCAAAAATGGCTAAAGAAAAAGAAAGAAACCAAATAAAACGCATTGCAGACCTGATTTGAAACCAACTAATCTACCGTGAATCATATGATACTCACATTGAAGTAGAGAGATGCTTGTTCTAAGTCAGCTCTATCCATTCCTTGTCATTGCCACCAGTGCTTATGCATGAAAATAAGATGAAAGAGAAGTACTCAATAGAAATCACCAGTAAATCTCATTCTTGTAGTGTTTGTGTTTCCCTTGCTCAGTCGACAAAAGAAGGAAAGCGGAACCTTTTAATGAGAGAGAAAAGGGAGAGAAAAGAGTTTATGTGCACTACATAACAGCTGCAAGTTAGAAAAACCCTTCTAGATGTGACGCCCTAATGCAAAAATCGACGGTAATGCCTAATGGCTGACCAAACATAAATTTTAACTAAGCAAGAATGTTCTTTCTAAAGCCGGTCAAGGACATTACTCTCATTTCCCACATGCACGGACAGAGCCTCCAGAAAAGATGATGTCCCTTGTGACCTTCCTAGCGTATTTACTACCAGAGCTGTGTTTATGAGAAGCAAACAGAATCCCAACACTATTTCCATATCTAATGAGATTACGACAACCAGAGTAGATATAGAACATCCCAATTACTTGTAAAAATGATGCAATTTAACCAGCAAACTATATCAAACCATCGCTCAGTCATCAGAGAAATCATTGTTCTCCACAAATTGCAGTCAATAAGCGACTTATTATTTTCTCCTCCAAATGAACCAAATTAAGCAATACTTGAAGTTTGTCAAAAGGGAAAATCAAGAAAGTCCAAAAGTATCATCCGCTAAATTGCTACGACCCAAGAATCATGCTCATGATCTCCTCGATAACACTAAAGCATCTTTACTCGATTACTCAAAAATGGCTAAAGAAAAAGAAAGAAACCAAATAAAAACGCATTGCAGACCTGATTTGAAACCACCTAATCTACCGTGAATCATATGATACTCACATTGAAGTAGAGAGATGCTTGTTCTAAGTCAGCTCTATCCATTCCTTGTCATTGCCACCAGTGCTTATGCATGAAAATAAGATGAAAGAGAAGTACTGCATAGCAATCACCAGTAAATCTCATTCTTGTAGTGTTTGTGTTTCCCTTGCTCAGTCGACAAAAGAAGGAAAGCGGAACCTTTTAATGAGAGAGAAAAGGGAGAGAAAAGAGTTTATGTGCACTACATAACAGCTGCAAGTTAGAAAAACCCTTCTAGATGTGACGCCCTAATGCAAAAATCGACGGTAATGCCTAATGGCTGACCAAACATAAATTTTAACTAAGCAAGAATGTTCTTTCTAAAGCCGGTCAAGGACATTACTCTCATTTCCCACATGCACGGACAGAGCCTCCAGAAAAGATGATGTCCCTTGTGACCTTCCTAGCGTATTTACTACCAGAGCTGTGTTTATGAGAAGCAAACAGAATCCCAACACTATTTCCATATCTAATGAGATTACGACAACCAGAGTAGATATAGAACATCCCAATTACTTGTAAAAATGATGCAATTTAACCAGCAAACTATATCAAACCATCGCTCAGTCATCAGAGAAATCATTGTTCTCCACAAATTGCAGTCAATAAGCGACTTATTATTTTCTCCTCCAAATGAACCAAATTAAGCAATACTTGAAGTTTGTCAAAAGGGAAAATCAAGAAAGTCCAAAAGTATCATCCGCTAAATTGCTACGACCCAAGAATCATGCTCATGATCTCCTCGATAACACTAAAGCATCTTTACTCGATTACTCAAAAATGGCTAAAGAAAAAGAAAGAAACCAAATAAAACGCATTGCAGACCTGATTTGAAACCACCTAATCTACCGTGAATCATATGATACTCACATTGAAGTAGAGAGATGCTTGTTCTAAGTCAGCTCTATCCATTCCTTGTCATTGCCACCAGTGCTTATGCATGAAAATAAGATGAAAGAGAAGTACTGCATAGCAATCACCAGTAAATCTCATTCTTGTAGTGTTTGTGTTTCCCTTGCTCAGTCGACAAAAGAAGGAAAGCGGAACCTTTTAATGAGAGAGAAAAGGGAGAGAAAAGAGTTTATGTGCACTACATAACAGCTGCAAGTTAGAAAAACCCTTCTAGATGTGACGCCCTAATGCAAAAATCGACGGTAATGCCTAATGGCTGACCAAACATAAATTTTAACTAAGCAAGAATGTTCTTTCTAAAGCCGGTCAAGGACATTACTCTCATTTCCCACATGCACGGACAGAGCCTCCAGAAAAGATGATGTCCCTTGTGACCTTCCTAGCGTATTTACTACCAGAGCTGTGTTTATGAGAAGCAAACAGAATCCCAACACTATTTCCATATCTAATGAGATTACGACAACCAGAGTAGATATAGAACATCCCAATTACTTGTAAAAATGATGCAATTTAACCAGCAAACTATATCAAACCATCGCTCAGTCATCAGAGAAATCATTGTTCTCCACAAATTGCAGTCAATAAGCGCCCTATTATTTTCTCCTCCAAATGAACCAAATTAAGCAATACCTGAAGTTTGTCAAAAGGGAAAATCAAGAAAGTCCAAAAGTATCATCCGCTAAATTGCTACGACCCAAGAATCATGCTCATGATCTCCTCGATAACACTAAAGCATCTTTGCTCGATTACTCAAAAATGGCTAAAGGAAAAGAAAGAAACCAAATAAACAAAACAATTATTATAATCAAATGTTTCCGACAAAAACCAAAGATGAATAAGTTTTGACGCGTACATTCCAAACTGCTTCCCACTCTTATTTTCTCAAGAACCCAAACCAAGACTTGATCCTTTTAAACACATGATCCAACCTTCGTCAGTCATGCCGGCACTGGGAGCCGACCAACTAACAGGACCGTCCCCATCTCAAAACAGTAAAATGCGTCGAGACATGCATACTTCACCTGCTCATATGTTAGCACTTCGTTGTCCCACGAGTTCAGCAAACCCCTTGGCGGCGCATAGTCTTTCCCGAGGATCTCCTTCACCAGTCTTCGGTACCCCCAAGACCCCAGCCGAAATTGGCCCCCGCTCCTTGCCATAAAAGGAGAACGGAGGTCAAATGCCATCGCTCGGTTGCCAATGCGGAGTCCATGATAGGCGAAAAGCTTGTTGCAGTCAGGGAGGATCCTGACTCCCACGAAAACGTTGTTGGGATCATTCAAGAACTCTCGCAGTGAATCAGGGATCACAGCTGCGTGACGGATTTGGAAGACGAGGCAGGCGTTTCCGTCACACAGTTGCAGGGTGTCAACGGGTTCCCGTCGTTGCTCAGGAGATTGGCAGTATTCGATAGCAAAGCCGATGACGTGCGGGTTCACTTCACTGTGGATCCGGCGGACGTTGGAGATCCAACTGGTGGTAGTGGCTGGGTCAGCGGTGACTGTGGTGAGAATGAAATCATCGTTGGTGGTGATGGTGAAGCTCTGGGCGGTCATGGCGAATGAGTTCTTGGGCGGGAAGTAGGAGAAGTGGAGGGGAGAGTTAGCAAGCAATCTGGCCTCAGATAATTAGTACACGCCTGTGATGAGGGTAGATTAACTTTGTAGAAATGGTGAAGAGAGTGAAACGAAGGAGATAAATGGTGAAGAGTGAGAAACGAAGGAGATAAATCGTGCAGAGTGAGAAACGAAGGAGATAAATCTGCAGAGTGAGAGGAGATAAATGGTGAAAGGAGTCTCGAAAGTAGGGTGGTGGAGCAAAATTCTTTGCGTCCCAAATTTGCCGTCTTGTCCTGACAAGGCACCTCGACGAGGAAAATGGGCACCCTAGTGCCATGTCATCCCCCTTCGAAATTATTATCGGGAGCCACGGGTTGGATTGGATAGCCAAGGTCTAATTAGGTTGCTTGTCGCCCTCATTGCCCTCGATTAATTTTATGTCTCGAATTTGGTATTGATTATAATCCATCTTTGAGTAGCAATCAAAAAAGTTATCTTTGACATAAAAAGAAAAATAAAAAACACTAGTTGTTCACAAATTCAAACTTGCATATGGAACAATGTCTTTCTAAAAGAACCAGAATGACCAATATTTGTTGGATCCTTTTTTAAAATTATCACTTATCTTATCTCATAAAGAAATTTCTCTAAGTGTTTACCAACTTTATATTTACCTTTCTTACCACCGATTAAATCTACAAACTACTAAATGAAATTGTCCACTTTAACTGTGTGACTTATTACTTTTTCCCAACTAGGTTATCCATTAATTCTGTAATACCGAATCTCATTTTCAGTTATTTGCCGGTGTATATTTTTTCCCCTTAAATAAACGAATAAATCTATTGAATCGCTGCTTTTACTTGATTCGCTCAACTTTTTAAATTTCCAACTCCTATAAAAAAATTATCAACTTCAATTAGAGCTTTTATGAATTCTTTTTCCAATTAAGTTATCAACTAATTTTGCATTTTCAATGCTTTTTAGCATTAGTGTGATTCTTTCTCCAAATTACCAACTTCTTTTGTCTCTAGCAATCAAAAAACCCTCTTATCTTTTACAAAATTTTATTTACCTTTCTAATCAACACCTTCTAATTTACCACTACTGTATAAAATCATTAACCACGTGTACGTGACATAACAAAGCAACTTTTCTCCGTTAAAAAGAGCTGTAAACTTTAGGGGCTACCAGAAATGCAAAAAGAAGTTGGTCAAATACTAAGAAAGGCAAAATCTTTTAGTTTTGTGGCACATATAACAAGAATTTTCAAACCTAGCGGTCAACCTTAAAAGAGTCAAGTGGCTGCCAGGTGGCTAAGCTAATGGCGAGAATGGACAGAAATACCCCCAGGATGCTATTTTGTCGAAGTGCTACAACGTTGTGCAATTTTTTTTACAAGTTTTGTTAAATTTGTCATAGTGGTGAAATGTTGCGTTCTTTTTAGCTGAAAGGTCATGTTAAACTTATAACAATAGTTGAAGGTTGTTTTTTTATTATATTTGGCCAATTAACATTTAAAAAAAAAAAACTTGGCCAATAAAAAGATTAATTAAACATTGTGAAATAACTTGAGTAAGAGTTAATAACCCTATTGACACATGAATTTTGGCATCATATTTAGTCATTTATTGCATAGTAAATTAAGAAACAATCCTGGCCCTAAACAAACTTATTATTCATTTGCATATTAGGAGTATGATCATAAGCCCATATAAATTGTGTTATAATTGGATTGATGCGGAGAGGTTCTAAGCTTAACTAAATTATTTGGATAGACCCGTAAGAGCATAAAATTCTACCAAGTCCATTGAATACCACCACATGGCCGAAAATTGCACGTGCCTAGCACATGGATGTTCTAAGTTGGAAACATCTTAAAATCAAGAGAACATTTTCTTTATAATTCTCGGCATGAAAAGGAAAGACACGGCAAATATGTGGGCTGAATATATGAGGTCTTTGGCAAGTAAAAGATAATGGGCACACGATTAAATTAACAAAAGAAAGAAGGATTTGACGGGGAGAGATTCATGGCTTGGGCACAAACAAGAAAGAGCCAAATTTATGTCTTAAGTTTAGAAGGAAGAAACAGACAAAGGGATGATATATTGTATTAATTGCTAACAAAAGGGAGAGTAAGAATGGAGATATCCTCTCCAACTTCATCAATATTATAAGGACACGACCCACGTGAAGGCAAGCAATCAGACGTACAAATGCTCACCTTACCCGAGAGAGCAGACGGGCCGGTGAATCCACAAAACCTCCTCACGCCCGAAGAGTTTTCTCGGCTTTGCGTCGCTGCTCTCATCTGCAATCTGCCATTGCCTCGCTGGTCATCGCATGCTGTTCTCGGTAGTCGCTTCGGTCGTCGCTGTATCCGCGCCACCATGTCATATATCATTAATTCAAGTTCATGTTATATATCATGAATTCAAGTTAGAATTCGTGTAGACATAATCTAGATTAAAATTGCATCTCATGCATTGCAAATAGTTTAGTTTTCCTATAGAGAAATAACCTAAAAATAACTAACTGACATCACATTTAGAAAACGTGTCTAGGGTATGCATTCATTCTTGGTCTTTCGTTGATACATTGCAGAAACACTAGGTGCATTGGATGATAATGAAGCTTCGCTTTTGCTTTGCATCACACATTGAGGTTCTTTACCCTTTGATTTATTGAGTGTCAAATTCATGTTTATGCACTCACATGATCATTTCTTACTTAATCATTTCTTACATGTTAGTGGATTAAGGTTAAAATTGACCAAGACTACATGCAAATTATTCTTGACATAAAGAGAAAAAATACCAAAAGGTCATTAGATTTATCTAGCGTAATGAAGTCTCCAAGCAACCCATGATAGATTAGTGGCAACTCTAAAGGGAATCGAATTGCATGTTAAATTAATTAAATTAAAACCCCAAAGTTGTAATTAGTATGGGCTTGGGATACTTCGCGCTAAGTCTTAGTAATCTATTAGCTCTCCTTTCGGTAGTTCACCTCAGGAAAGGTCGCAATACACCCCATAGTAGATGTTAAATCAATAGGAGAAAAGTTAGGGAGTCACAGTCATTTATATCGTTAGCTATATAAAGAATCAGTAAATATAAAGTTTGCTAACATACGCAAATAAAAATTGGTAACTCAATAGAATAATTAGTAAATTACAAAACAGCCATTAAAGTTGGTAAGTAACTCGATCCAAAACTAGTGAGGTCCTTAATTTGACAAAAGTTAGTAAATCACTCTAATTTAGGTTGATTATTTCATACAAAAGGTAGTAAACTCGACATGTTAATAAGTTATGCAAATAAAAGTTATAAGTTATTTCAAAAATTGGTCATTTGCAGATTATAAGAAAATTGGTAATTTCATAAGAACGTTTGTTAGTTACTCATAAATTACCTTGAAACAGTCACCAATCATTTTTCTACCAACGTATCTTTTTGCTTATCAACACATCGAAATTTATCCGTATGGGAAACGTCCATACTTTTGACATAGAACATGCCTCATATTGACACCATTGAAATTGGAAATACATTTGTTGCTGTATAAAATTTGGACAGATAATCCTTGTCAAATGAATGGACCTTGTCAAATGAATGGACAATACAAAAAATGAATGGACAATGCAAATTTGTCGGGGGTGATCATGCAAATTGTAAAAAACATGCCGACATTTAAATAAATCACTAAAAAAATTAACAAGTACAGGAATTCATTTGATTATTTCATATAATAAACTTGACATGTTAATAAGTTATGCAAATAAAAGTTATAAGTTATTGCAAAAATTGGTAATTTGCCTATTATAAGAAAATTGGTAATTTCATGAAATTATTTGTTAGTTACTCATAAATTACCGCACTCATCGAAATTGAGTGTCGAACACCTGAAGTGCTAAAACTTAGCATGAAGGGAAACATAAGTGCCAAAAATAAATTAAGTGACCCTTCTCGGTGACGGCGGGGAGGCGACGGTGGCGGCGGCGATGGTGACGAGAGCTTAGCCCTTAGCCGCCTACAACTGTCTTCTCTTTTTTTAATAATTTAATTTAATTAATTTTTTATATTCAAATTCAAATTCATGTCAAAAAGACGTCGTTTTTTGCATTTATTTGCTAAGTCAACTCTCAAGCGAGTTATGTAGGTGAGCAAAATTAATAAAAAATTGCTACATAAACTTTCCGGCAGAGTTCACTAGAAATGGCACTCAAGTGTCCCATTTTGCAGAAAAAAGTACACTTAAGTATCACTTTCCTAACTTTTGACACTTAAGTGTCTCCTTGTGCCAAGTTTTGGCACTTGGGATGTACTTTTGCCCATCGAAATTTATCCGTATGGAAACGTCCGTACTTTTTAACATAGAACAATAGTATTATGTGATTACCTCATGTTGACACCTAAATTTTAGCGACCCATTTAATTATTTATTGCATAGAAAATTGGGGGTTAATTTTATCCCTAAAAATATATATATTAATTGCATAGCATATAGATTTAGGTGTATTTATTTTTAATTTACATTTTTTACATTTTATTGGAGCGGTGGTGAATGAGTTCAAATTAATATTTCTGAGCTCTAGTTCGACAGGCCGGGCTAGACCCACGAAAGGAGCAAATTAGCCCAAGCCCTTTTTTTTTTTTTTAATTATCTTTGAGAAATTGAGATTTTATGCGATATTACGGTGAATTTATGAAATTTAAGAAAATCCCATTGTAATCTTATCTTTAGCAATAGACGATAAAATCAATAAAGGATATTCGGGAGATAAGGAAAATAAAAGATTTTTGTGATTGGGAGGTCATAAATAATCTTTGTGTATATTAAAAAAGATACGAAATATCCTCCAAATATCACGTTCTCTTTGCCTAGAAAAAGTGTGCACGGAGATTGAGGCGTGGGGGGCTTTTTCTAGGGTTTCTCTTCGCTCAGCCGAAAAAGAGAACACAAAAAGGAAAAAGTGAAAAGAGAGAGGAAAGGGAAGAGGGATTTCAGTGCTTCAGAAAAGGAAAAGTTCTCAAAGTGGAGTATGACTCCAGTGTGGCTTCCTCCGAGTCCATTCACCGGACGACACGTGTCGCCCGGCAGCCACGTGTCGCCCGGCAGTCACGCTGGAGTCCGAGCTCGTCCCTTTTATTCTCGGTAAAATAATCTTCTTTTACCGACCAAAAAATAATCTTCTTTTTCTCTCTCCTCTAGCGCCTGCACACTAGGCCTGCGCTCTCTCTCTCCTCTGCAGAGTCTGCACACATTTATTTTTTTTTTTTGGTAAAGGTTTGCACACATTTATTTATTTTTTTGGTAAAGGTCTGCACACATTTATTTATTTATTATTTTTTTTTTTGATACCTGAGCCGTCCTCCTTCCGCAATCTGACGTCGCACTTAAAACTTCGTGCGCCAGCGGGGATTCGACCCCTCCACTTTCGTTAGCTTCACCTACAGACGGTGGTTCTGCACACATTTATTATGTTCTCCTTCGTCTGAGAAAATATTGGGTACGTGAGACGCTCCAGGGCGGCAAATAAGAAGGCGGTAGGAGGACGACACGTGTTCTCGTGTTAGGCGCCATTTTGACCCAACATCTTACGGATCAAATTAATAATTGTAATAATTTTGGGCAAAATGCCTACAATATTCATAATATGGAAATCACATTCCAATATTCTAATTTGAACAATAATAACGGAACTTAAAAAAATAAACTAAAATAGCATAAAATAAAAGAAAAAGAAAAATAACAAAAACCACCTAAATGGAGGCTTGAAAAGGGGCAGCAGCGGCGGTGGGTGGCGCCGGGCAGAGGGTGGCCGGCGTCGGAGCTCCGGTGAGGGCTGGGCGGCGGCGACGTGCACGGAAGGCACGGGCTGCTGGCGGACAGGCGGTTGCTGTGGTGTGCGTCGCTCGGGCAGCAATGGAACTCGGAGCAGTGGTGGCCAACAGCAGTGGCGTCGCACGGGCGTGTGGTGACTTGGCGTTCGGTTCCGGCGTCGCGGGCAGGAGGCTGCAGGCGCGGCGGAGGCTGAGCGTCGGGCAAGGGCGGCGTTCGAACGGCGGGCAGAGACGTTTGGACGGAGGCGGAGGCGGAGGCACGGGCTGCTGGGCGTCGCGCGGTTGGATCGGACAAGCGGAGGCGGACGAGCAGCGAGCAGGGGGAAGATGACGACGGTGGGTGGCGCGGACGTCGGGACGTAGGTTTGCTGGAGGCGCGGGCGGGCGAGTGGCTGGTGTCGAGTGCAGCGGGTTGCGTCGGGCGGAGGGTGGCAGCGACGCTCGGAGTCCCAGTGGTGCTCGGGCAGAGGCGAGCAGTGGATGTACGGCGTCCAGAAGCGGGTGGTTGCGGCTTTGGCGTTGGGTTGCTGCAGCGTTGGTGACGGTGGTGCTCGTGCAGGTGCGTAGCAGTGGTGCGGAGATGCTGCTGTGAGTGTCGGACGGGAACTCACGAGGAAGATGAACAGTTGTTCATCTTTTTTTGCTTTTTCCTCTTTTCTTTTTTTCCTTTCTGCTCTCACCTCTCTCTCTCACGTCACTTTCACCTCTCCTCCCCCTGTCTCCCTCTGCACACTTCCTCGAGAAAATATTGACTGTAGCTGTGACTCCGGCGTGACTTCCTCCGAGTTCATTCACCGGGCGACACGTGTCGCCCGGCAACCACGCTGGAGTCCGAGCGCGTCCCTTTTATTCTCGGTAAAATAATCTCCTTTTTCTCTCTCCTCTAGCGCCTGCACGCCAGGCCTGCGCTCTCTCTCTCCTCTGCTGCACACATTTATTATGTTCTCCTTCCTCTTCCCTCGTTCTTTCCTCCCGAGAAGAAGAAAAGGCATTCCAAGCGAGAGAAGTTTTCAAATTTTGAATCTCTGATTTCGCTCTCGTTTGCTACTCCGCGCTCTTGCTGCTCCGGCATTGCGTTTGTCAAGCGGCCGTTCCCCGCCGTCGCCCGGCGCTCGCTCGCTCGCTGGTCCTGTCGCTTCCTCCGTCTCTGCTTCGGCGCTCGCTCTTTGCTCCGTTGTTCGCTCCATCTTTGCTCTGGCGCCGCTTTCCTTCGCGCATTAATCTGCTTGGGCGGTCGAGATTTGGGGATCCCATTTCTGTCTGCAACCACCTGCATCGTCGACGCCTTCCAAACCGGTTACGAGATTTGTGGGATGTGTACACGCAGAGCAAGAGCAGTAGATTGCCCAAGTTCTGGCGGGACGCCTTCCAGGCCGGTTACGAGTTCTTGACGAGTGACGTGCCGGGCGTTCGCGACGTCGCCGTTTCGAAGATCGCGAAGATGTCCCTTCGCTCCTTCACCTTCTCCGACCCTCTCGCTGCTCTCAGCTGATCGTCTTCCCCGAAGCCTTCGTCGGTGGTTACCCCGCGGCTCTACCTTCGGCGTCATCATCGGCAATCGCACGGCGAAGGGCAGGGAGGAGTTCCACAAGTATCATGCCTCCGCCATCGATGTTCCAGGTACTAGCGCTACCGCCATGTTTTTATGGTTAGTGGGCGTTGGTTCTCTTTTGGGTTTTTTAAGGTAGTTCGTTCTCACCCAGATGCGATGATTCGTAGTTTCCGATGTTTGCCCTCTCTTTGAGCTCTGTAGCTAAGTGCAGAAAGTGGGTCGACTTCCAAGATTCGCAGTGTTGAAGCAGAGTCTCTTGTTTTATCTGTAGGTGATGAACTTGGAGCAACCTGGATACTCATATTCCGTGTTTAGAAAGATTTTCTGTTTCTGAGCTTCTTCAAATGGCTACTTTGTATATCATGCGATTGTTCAATATGTCGCTCTCGTTTGTGCCATCCTACCACACGGCTCTTCTCATGCCTTCCGCATATGTTCCATGATTGATGCTTATGCAGGCGCTGAAGTTGATTGGTTAGCAGCAATGGCTGGAAAATATAAAGTTTTCCTAGTGATGGGGGTGATAGAGAGATGGATATACATTGTATTGCACAATCCTGTTTTTTGATCCTCAAGGTCGTTACCTTGGGAAGCACCGTAAAGTCATGCCCACGGCTCTGCAGCGTGTCATCTGGGGATTTGGTGATGGGTTGACCATTCCGGTGTTTGATACGCCGATTGGGAAAATCGGTGCAGCCATTTGCTGGGAAAACAGAATGCCACTTCTGAGGACAGCAATGTTTGCTAAAGGTTAGCTATTCTGCATGTTTGCAGCTTGTTTTTTGCTTGACCGGGTCAAACTAGAATTCATCTCCCGGTCAACAATTAAAAAAATAGACGCCCATGCCAACAATTGCACACATTCTTCTGAATGGCATATATCTGCTCTTCGTGACCATGTGGACTTGAAGGAAAGTATAGAATTAAAAAATAGACGCCCATGCCAACAATTGCACACATTCTTCTGAACTTTGCTGCATGACGCAGCTGGTGATCTGATTTTGCCTAGTAACCATGTTCATATTTACGTTCTTACTTTAGCATAGATTTCGTGTCACAATTGGATATGATAATGATATTTCTCCCACCCTGGAATTCTTGGTTATAAGTTTTAAAGCCTGTATTAGGCTGTCAAATTGGTGTCCAATCTATCTGATCAGGCTCACTTTCGTTACCTGCATTGATGTCGTTGGAACCAGTGTTGGGGTAATGTTTGGAAGTTTAACCATCACAATCCATAGTAGAATGTGATTCCATGGATTGTTGTCTGTCAATGCCTTGTTTGGATTGCAAAACCTTCGTACCTCCTGTTGAGGCTGGGCTTCCATGAGCCATAATTTTGATATAGAAACTGCAATTAGCACAGGAACGATGTTAGCTAAACTTGATGCAGGAAGGATTGAGAAAATCTAGTCTTCTTTATTTTGCAGGTGTTGAAATATATTGTGCACCGACAGCTTATGCGAGGGACATTTGGCAAGCATCTATGACACATATTGCTCTTGAGGGTGGATGTTTTGTTTTATCAGCCAACCAAATTTGTCGTCGGAAAGACTACCTGCCCCCACCAGAGTATGTTTTTGCAGGAACAGATGACGATCTTAACCCAGATTCTGTCGTATGTGCTGGAGGCAGTGTAATTATCTCCAGGAAATGTTTTGGCTGGACCCAATTATGATGGCGAGGCACTCATCTCAGCTGACCTTGGTATGTTCCTTGCACTTGCAGCTCGCATGCACTTTAAATCTCTGGAAGTTAGCTAACCAAGGAGATTATGATCTCATTTTAGTTGTGAGGGCTTCGGGTTTTTCCTCATGAGCTTGATTTACTTATGGTGTAATGATGTGCAGACCTTGGAGAAATAGCGAGGGCCAAGTTTGATTTTGATGTGGTTGGGCATTATTCGAGGCCTGAGGTGCTTAGCCTGATCGTGAGGGACCATCCGAGTAACCCAGTTACCTTTGCATCGACATCTGGGAAGCCTGAAGGCCCTTACAAATAGGTTATGTTTTCTTTCATGGAGCCAGGTCCGAATCATGGCAAATAACGCCTAGCAAATGTTGGTCCCAGTGGGAACCTTCTGATTGTTTGTTTCAACTTTTTGGACTCCTGATTGTTTGTTCAACTTTTTTGACTTCATGGGCTATTGTAAATTCTGATTGCAAGCAACATAGTTCATAAATACTTCCTGCTTGATAGCTGAGAAAGCAATGTTATATTTCAGTTGCACAGTAAACATGTCTGTATCCTGTGCAGTAGGACTCTTGTAACTAGTCTGTATCTTGGCAATGAAATAAGAACATTAATTACTTTTCTCATGAATTAGTTCGATCTTTTCTTTCGGTAGCTCAGTGACGAGTTTTTTTTGGGGAGGGGGTTTGGGGTTTCGCCGTTTCAATATTTTCCAGTTCCATGCACCTGGTCTTATTTCGACAGGCGGTTTCGGCCTGTCGAAATATCACAAAAATGCCCAACTTCTCAGCACTACAAGTTCTGCAAGCAAATGAAGCTAGCGACGAAAGCATTATAGAAGAAGGGGGGTTTTGAAGGGCGAGGATGGGTTACCGCAGGATGAGAATGAGCAGCGAGAGGGTCGGAGAAGGTGAAGGAGCGAAGGGACATCTTCGCGATCTCCGAAACGGCGACGTTGCGAACGCCCGGCACGTCACTCGTCAAGAACTCGTAACCGGCCTGGAAGGCGTCCCGCCAGAACTTGGGCAATCTACTGCTCTTGCTCTGCGTGTACACATCCCACAAATCTCGTAACCGGTTTGGAAGGCGTCGACGATGCAGGTGGTTGCAGACAGAAATGGGATCCCCAAATCTCGACCGCCCAAGCAGATTAATGCGCGAAGGAAAGCGGCGCCAGAGCAAAGATGGAGCGAACAACGGAGCAAAGAGCGAGCGCCGAAGCAGAGACGTAGGAAGCGACAGGACCAGCGAGCGAGCGAGCGCCGGGCGACGGCGGGGAACGGCCGCTTGACAAACGCAATGCCGGAGCAGCAAGAGCGCGGAGTAGCAAACGAGAGCGAAATCAGAGATTCAAAATTTGAAAACTTCTCTCGCTTGGAATGCCTTTTCTTCTTCTCGGGAGGAAAGAACGAGGGAAGAGGAAGGAGAACATAATAAATGTGTGCAGCAGAGGAGAGAGAGAGCGCAGGCCTGGCGTGCAGGCGCTAGAGGAGAGAGAAAAAGGAGATTATTTTACCGAGAATAAAAGGGACGCGCTCGGACTCCAGCGTGGTTGCCGGGCGACACGTGTCGCCCGGTGAATGAACTCGGAGGAAGTCACGCTGGAGTCACAGCTGCAGTCAATATTTTCTCGAGGAAGTGTGCAGAGGGAGACAGGGGGAGGAGAGGTGAAAGTGACGTGAGAGAGAGAGTGAGAGCAGAAAGGAAAAAAAGAAAAGAGGAAAAAGCAAAAAAGATGAACAACTGTTCATCTTCCTCGTGAGTTCCCGTCCGACACCCACAGCAGCATCTCCGCACCACTGCTACGCACCTGCACGAGCACCACCGTCACCAACGCTGCAGCAACCCAACGCCAAAGCCGCAACCACCCGCTTCTGGACGCCGTACATCCACTGCTCGCCTCTGCCCGAGCACCACTGGGACTCCGAGCGTTGCTGCCACCCTCCGCCCGACGCAACCCGCTACACTCGACACCACCCACTCGCCCGCCCGCGCCTCCAGCAAACCTACGTCCCGACGTCCGCGCCACCCACCATCGTCATCTTCCCCCTGCTCGCTGCTCGTACGCCTCCGCTTGTCCGATCCAACCGCGCGACGCCTAGTAGCCTGTGCCTCCGCCTCCGCCTTCGTCCAAACGTCTCTGCCCACCGTTCGAACGCCACCCTTGCCCGACGCTCAGCCTCCGCCGCGCCTGCAGCCTCCTGCCCGCGACGCCGGAACCGAAAGCCAAGTCACCACACGCCCGTGCGACGCCACTGTTGTTGGCCACCACCGCTCCGAGTTCCATTGCTGCCCGAGCGACGCACACCACAGCAACCGCCTGTTCGCCAGCAGCCCGTGCCTTCCGTGCACGTTGCCGCCGCCCAGCCCTCACCGGAGCTCTGACGCCGACTACCCTCTGCCCGGCGCCACCCACCGCCGCTGCCGCCCCTTTTCAAGCCTCCATTTAGGTGGTTTTTGTTATTTTTCTTTTTCTTTTATTTTATGCTATTTTAGTTTATTTTTTTTAAGTTCCGTTATTATTGTTCAAATTAGAATATTGGAATGTGATTTCCATATTATGAATATTGTAGGCATTTTGCCCAAAATTATTGTAATTATTAATTTGATTCATAAGATATCGGGTCATTTTTTAATTATATTAAGTTTTGGGGCTTTTTAATAGTATTTTAATTGTTAAATCAATAATTAATCTGTAAGACTTCGGATCAGATTTTTAATTATTTTGAGATTTATGTCATTGATGTTTAGGATTAGAGTAATCGTTAATTTAACATGTGAGATAACAAGTTATTTTTTCGATTATTTTAATCATTTATTTGATGAATGTCTTGATTAGTTTAGATATAATATTTATTTGATAATTGCTTGTCTTGGAAAAACACTAAAAATATAAAAATCAAAAAATCAAAATCTTGCATCGAGGCATGTAGGTTTAGTAAATTAGGATTGCATTTTTAAGGTTATATATCTTTTAGGATTGCACTTTTATATAGATATTTTTGCAATAAATTAGGATTGATTTTTTATAGATGGACTTTTAACTTTTAAATAATGCTTGCACATCTTGATAATCTCATTTTTCTAAAAAATAGTTTTCTAAGATAGGATAGGGTTTAAGTCAAATTAACACCTAAAATAAATTAGAAAATTATTCATTTTAGATAGTTTAATTAAGGTTTTTATTAATTCCGAATTTCAATAAAAAATACAAAAATGTTAGGTGCATGTCAATTAATTTGCATGTTAGGTTCATTTAATTAGAATTTTCTTCTTAATAAAGTTAAATCATGAAGTTAAAATGCAAGTTTCGATTTCAAGATAAAAGAAAACCCAAAAATGCTTTGTGTGTTTATTTCTTTTAATGGAAGTCTTTTGATTGTTTAATAGTGACTAAGCATCCGTGTAATAACCATTTTGCATGATAGAGATTTAGGTTAAAATGAATTCAAAGCTGCCCGCAAAAACATTTTTGAAAATTAAAAAGAAATGATACCGAGAAATCTAAAAGTAACCAAGTCCCTTGCCCTTGTCTCTGGTTCGTAGAGTAAATTATTTTACTTAGGTGTTTAATCGACCTACCACAAACCGATTAGTGACGACCCCTAATTAATAATCTTTTGCGTGTAAAAGAACTTGAACTTTTAAGTCACGAATTGGTGTGGGCTTGGGAGAGCCCGAGCTAAGTTTAAGACTTAGTAGTCCATTAACCTAGTTTTAGGTAGTGCACTCGAAATTTAGGTCGCGACACCTCACTTTGACACCATTGAAATTGGAAATGCATTTCTTGCTATATAAAATTTGGAAAGATAATCCTTGTCAAATGAATGGACGATAAATAAATAAAAAAAAAAAAAATTAATGGACAATTCAAATTTGTCGGGGGGTGATCGTGCAAATTGTAAAAAACATGCCAACATTTAAATGAATAACTAAAAAGGATTTACAACTGAAGGTATTCTTTTCACCGACTATATCTTAATTTCCTTACTGAAGAACCAAAAAATCACAAAAGGGCAACAATAGAAACACTCCAATATGGCCGATTTAATTCCTAACAGGAAATGAAGGCCAAATGTGAACCAAAACCAAGCTACTGTGAAGCCCAATACATTTTCAAGCATCAACTAGATAAAAATCCCAACAAGCGAGATTGCAACGTGAAGTTTGAGAAGGAAGAATGCTTCAAAACTCAAACGAAATCGCGTGACGCAATAGACTAACCCCAAGCTGACAGGATGTAATACAAAAGTCATTTAATTTTGAATTATGATTCCAACCAAAAGCTATTTGGTTATTTGGTTCGATCGGTAGATCAATTACTCGAATGAAGTTGCGCTGGAAATGAAATTCAAAGCCTCCAAGAGGAAGTTACATGAACATTATCGTCAAGCATAAACAGGTCAGTTGATTTCTCAGGAAGTCCGACTGTTTCTTAAGCCTGTACATGGCGAGCAATTACTCTGTTCATCCTTTTTGACAGCCAAGAGGCGGTCGTTGGTGCAAGCACTTGCTTTTAGGGAAAAGTGTCAAAAAAATTCTAATTTTTTTTGCATTTATACCAATTTAGTCCTAAACATTTTCAGTTAGTGTCAATTCGGTCATTTCCAACTAATTTGGCCGAATTTTACCGACTAGGCACCGGTCGGTGATATAGCATAATTGATGCTTGACATTGACAACTTTTAATAACATTTTAGTATTTTTATTTATTTTATTTTATATTTTCCTTTTTCTTTTTATTTTCTTTTTTCTTCTCCTCCTCCTTCCTCCAGCCGCCTCGTCGACCATCAGCAAGGCTCAAGCCCTCACCAGAGGCTATGAGGGCTACTCGCGCTAGGTGATGAGGCTCGCCCTCGCCGACAATGGGCAAGGTCGAGCATTGCCCAGCCTCTAGAGAGGCTGGCTCAAGGCGGAAAGGCTTGCCCTAATCTAATCTAGTGATGGTCAAACTCATCGGCCTCAGAAGCCGTGAGGTCGCACCTACGAGGGCTCGATCCCTCGCCAGTGGCTGGGGAGGCTCGCCAAAGGTCAACGAGGTTGACCTTAACCTCACTAACCATTGCCTATAGCTGGTTGTCGAGCTGTCACCGAGGTCTGGCAACCACCGGGGAGGAGAAAAAGGATGAGAGAAGGAAAAAAAGAAAAAGAAAAGGAAAAAGAAAATAAATAAAAATAAAAATATTTAAAATATTAAAATATTATTAAAATTTGTTCACATCAGCACCGACTATGTCATGTTAGCCGACCAACACCCAGTTAACAAAATGCGGCCGAAATTAGCCAGAAAGATTGAGTTGGTACCAAATCAAAACGTTTAAGACTAAATTGACATAAATAAAATGTTTAGAACTAAATTAGTACAAATGTAAAAGATTTAAGACTTTTTTTGACACTTTTCCCCTTACTTTCACCTACTTTCCCAATGCAACCACCAAGTTCTAAATGTCTAGGTCCCCGCACAAGAATTGAAAATACTCTTAGCCAGATGGCGAAGTTATGGAGCCGAATCTCATTGTTTTGAAGACCAAAGTTCCAAAGCCGAATGCAATTGTTACTTGATTCTTCATGGGCTCTTGTGGTCCCCCGTTTGTGTGCAATTGTTGAAGAAAGGGAAAATTTCATAAATGGTCCCTCCATTTGGATTTAATATGCAATTTCATCCCTAAATTTTAACGTGTTCAATATGATCAATGAATTATTAGTAAACGTCCAATATAGTTCCTATATTATATGAAAATGTGCAATGTCATCTTTTGATTATTTCAAATTAATGATACTGATATAATTTTGAATTCATTAAGTTTAAATGATTAAAAAAAAAGCTATATGTGGATCATTCATATAATATATTCATGTAAGCATACAAAGTTGATGGATAGAAAGATGGTTATATTGACTCATTTTTAGCATATAATAATTCACATCATCAAATAATATCTAGTCTGTCACATGACCAAATTGAGAATTATATTGAACATTGCTCAATAATTTAGAGACCATATCGGATAAATTAAAAACTTAGAAATGACATTACACATTTGGTAAAAATTCAAAGATCATTTTTCTTATTTTTCCTTGAACAAAACTTGGAAGAAGAGGGAGGGAGGGAGGGAGAGCCCCGTAAAGTCGTTAGGCATTGAAATGAGAGTTATATCAATGATTAAATTATACCTCGATTGCGTTGGTTAAGTACAGTCGAGGTAATCACGTTCCAAGTCATTTAAAGCCACCAGAAATTTTCTAAAAGCTACTATTAATTCATTTTCCAGGTAAAACCAAAACACTTTTTCTTTTTTCTTTTTATAAATCTGCAATAATTCATGAAAAGCTATTATGGCAGATTAAATGCAGTGAAAGTGAAAGATTTTGTAAAATCGGTACCAATTCACTTAAAAATTTAAACTAGTAATTTAGTAACTTAATTTAATATAAATTGTGGACCAATAATGATGCGAAACTTTACTTTGAACTCATGACTGATAGAGTATCTAAAATAGCCATTAGTGAATAATCATATACTTTATTCCCAACTCTAAATTAGTTCAGTTAATAGCTAACAAATCCGACATGTTGGGATTTATCGACTTTAAGCATGAAAATTGGTGATAAGTTGAAGAGTAAAAGGAGAGATTTAGAGATTGCACCACCATATCTACTAGCTATAAAAATCTTTTGATTTAAGTGTAACCGAAGAATTTCATACATTCAAATGATAGTAATTTCATGAGGGCTCGATCCACTGCCGAAGCATAAAATACAAGAAAATTGGTCCTCCTGGACTCAAGATTGGGAGAGTGAATACCATCTTGATGATGGTTTGATTTGACTTTCTCTGGGAATACGAACAGGGGATTTTCCAATGGAATCATTATGTATAAGACAAAAAGAAAATAATATTTATATCTTTCTGAATCGTTAAGTGTGATAAATACTGATTTAAGTTGAGCAAGATATATGAAGGGAATTGATGACATATTTTTATCTCAACGAGTTGAGTTTAAGGTATGTTTGTAGTGTTGCCAAGCGACGTAGATTGTAGATTTTTAATTGTAATTTATCTAGACAAACTACAGATCGTAAAAGGTAAATCACCGAAGGAGGATGTTGGCACATATAGAAGAACATCGAATTACCATCGTTATAGATGTTATATTGCGAATCGTGGTGTGTAATGTTTCGGGTCCAGAAATTTGTCTACATGGACTGAATCAAATACTACACTTTGATCGTGAAAGACACATTGCCACACGGCAATCATCAGTACATGCTCAGACTTTGATCGTGAAAGACATAATACGCGGCAATCATCAGTACATGCTCAGAAATATGTCCACAAGACATGTCAACAAGGGGAATGCAGTTAATAATCGCAACCCAAAAGGCCGATTACCAGTTCTTGATCTGGTCCTGCAAGTTCTTCAATTGCATCATCTTCTCTCGCGTTGAAGAGAAAAATGTAAATATTAGAAGCAAAGGGTTGTACAGAATCCTAGTAATCATTTTTATGCATCGACACCAACTTCATGAGCATCGAAATCCCCAATCAATGTGTGCACAACCAAAAAATATGAATGGCGCATTTGTTTCATAATGCAGCAAAAATTCAAGTAAAATTGGTGTGAAAAATGCGAATTAATGCATCAAATCTCCGGTGTCTTCAAATGTGGAACAGGAATGAGCGTAGCCACGAAACATTACTCTTGCAATGCATTCATCTCTCAAAAAACTAATGCATGTCAACCCACATTTACAACCATTTACAGCTAGCCAGTAATTGGTTTGGAAACCATGCACAACATCAATTACACATATTCTCATATGTTCGATCAGCCTCGAGCTGCGAGTGAACTTTCATATTGTACCTGGCTCAGACACATTCCTCAATCCTCATCCTCGTTTCGATGCATTCAATCACAGTAAAGACCGTTATCACAGAAAGACACACTTAGTTTGAGGAAATATAGAAGGTTACATGGAAGAAGAGAATCGTGATTCACAAAAGGAAAGTCCCGCCAGTGAGGATTACGCCATCAGGTTCTCTCCTTTTTCTTTTGCCTCGTACAGCTACACTAATCACCGGAATTACCAAGGCAACTGCCGACAAACTTAATTCTAATAAGCTTCTTTATACTAAGGATTGCAATCAAGAAAGCTAGACAGCAATGAAACCCATGCACCAACAAGAGAGAAGATACGTATTTAAATGAACCTCATATCACAAAAATGGATCAAGGAGGAGTATTGGAACGTCAACCATTTTGTAGAAATTCCTTGAAGTATCTAGTATAATAGTGGGAAGCTAAAGTCTAGTGGTGCAAGTCTCAGGTTTTGTGATAAAGAGAAGCCTACGTCAGCAGGTGTGTAGAAAGATACAAGAAATAATCACCGCAAGTTGCAGAGATTTTTGCACTATGACGATGGAATGGCTCCACAAATAAAGCTTGATTCTCATTTATGTATGTTACCTTATGCGGCTCCACCAACACTCCCTCCAATCGTAAAACCATTTCAATAAACTATTTTTCTTTATCCCATTGGCTATATCCCATAAAAATATACACCTGTTATCTTATTTATCCTCAACCAAATATGTCCTATACACGAACACACTACACATCACTAACCACAAATTATTATCGATATCAAAACCATGCTTCCGCACAATCTAAATTACAACATACTACACATTAATCACAAGCTAAATATCATTCGACTGACTCACGTTTAATGGCAATATTATAAATAATGAATCCAGTTTTGCCTAATGCAGGCCACAAAAAGACAGGACGATATATGAGCTCCTCTATCCACATAATAAGCACTAGTATCATGTTCCCTTACACAATCAACATAAGATGAAAACCCAAGATTTTTAACCACAAATAGAGCAAAAATTAAATGTGCATCATGACCTTAATTACGCAAGGTTTCTACAGTCCTAAAGATGAGGGCTGCGAGTGCAGAAATCCCACCAGATTTAACATGCCAATTCAATCTTCGACGGAAATGCCTAAATGGAAATATCAAAATCTCGAGCAAACTTAAATCCTGTCTAAAGAAGAGAAATCTTTCTAAAGCCAAGTGCATCCATTCATGATGAGAGCACATCCAGCAAAAATGTTTTCTTTAATATTTTTTTCTTTTTACATAGATAACCATCCAACCTACTGTTAGAAAAAGATGTAACGCAACCATCATACTATGTCAAACAATCACTCAGTATTCCATCACAGAGAAAAATATTATCCTCCACAAATTGCAGTCGATTTCTTGTTTATTTTAGAGTCTAATTCCTGCACAAGAAGCAAGTATAAAAACCCATAAAAGCTAGCAAAGCCCTCCACAAAGGCCTCATGGCGAAGCACCATTCAGAGCTCCCCGATCTGAAGTAACACGATAGCGCCCGAGTACGCCTACTAGACTCATCACACGTGTCTGGCTTTTCGAGACCCTCTTCAGCTTCTCGATATCCCTCCCTAGACCTCCCTCACCAGCATCTTCAGCCCGGCCCTCCCCAGCTCATCCCAGCCAAGCTCCCTCGCGGCCAGGGCCCTCACGTCCATTCCGTTGGCAACGTCGAGGCCATAGTCGCAAAGCAAGTTCTCTACGTCTTCATTGATGCCAACCTCAATGAAGACATAGTGGAGTCGTGGAGGAAGTTGCGAGTGCCGAGGGATCTTGACGGAGGAACTGGAAGGTGTTGGATAAATTCTCCTCAAAGGTTTTGAAGTTGACAAAACATTTCTCTCGCCCTGTCAAGACTTGCGACTCTGGCAAAGTCTGAAGATCAAAGTCTGACGTCAACAAGACTCAAGTTTCAAAGTCTACTCTCATGGACAGTTTCCAGACCGACAAGATAAAAATTTCTATTCTGATTAGTCTTTATCTCAATGGCTGAGGAATATCTTTCGACTGGATTCAGCACTACAAGATCTTACATTCGTATCCGAATTGATTTAGATTCTCTAAGATTCGCAACTTATTTGGAAAGTTCAACTTATGGAAACCAAGATCCTGATTGTATGGGCGAGCAGGATTAATGGGCTATCTACACTTACCTTAAAGAGCTCGAGATCTCTCCAAATTGATTCTGTCCAACGGGTTGATTGGAAGAACTTCTTTGGAAGGTGCCAACGGTAATGAAGGCATGAAGAAGCGTATAAAGAGAGACGCTCGAGTTGTTGAAGTGTGCTGGATAGAAGAATTCCAAAGTCTCGAACCTCCATATTTCGTTTGTGATCTTATTCTTCGAGCAATACATGTAATCAAAAGAGTGATCATAGAGTTGTGAGACCTTGAGGAAGTGTAGTAGAAGTTCTACATTGTGGACTCAAGAGCGTGAGACCGTAACTCTTTTTGATTCTTAGTGAAATCCAGCCAAGGGCTGTCCGTGCGGGAGAGTGGACGTAGGCTTGATATAAGCCGAACCACTATAAATCTAGAGTCTTGATTCTCTATCCCTTATCATTTTATCTTTCATTACTTTCAATTGCTGCATTTGTTTTTTTTTTTAATTCATTAATCTCATATTCGGATTTGATTGTTAAAATCGCTTTAATCACCTATTCATCCCCCTCTAGGTGCTAATTCTAGTCCTAACAATTGGTATCAGAGCTTGTGTACTCGTTCATGAGAAGTGTCTTTACTTCTGAGTAAAAGATCTATGGCTAGTATGTTACCTACTGGGGGTTGGTTGAAGGTCAAAGCAATACCGGACCTCCATACTTTGATGGAAAAGACTACAAAGATATGGAAGAACAAGATGAAAGCATTCCTAAGATCGAAAGATCCTTTGGAATGGGAAGTGGTAGACAAAGGAATCATTCCCGCAAAAGATCGATCCGAGAGAGGAAAAGAAGTAGCCGATCCCACTCAAATGACTCAAGAAGAAATCACCAAAAGACAGACTCTTGACGCTAAAGCCATTTACTCCTTATATTGTGCTTTATCTCCTACTGAGTATAACAGAATATCTTCTTGTGATACAGCAAAGGAAGTGCTGGGATAGGCTTCACATTACCTATGAAGGAACAGATCGAGTGAAAGAGACAAGGATCAACATTCTTTTGGGACAATATGAAGTCTTTAAGATGAGATCGGGAGAATCAATAACCGACATGTTTAGTCGCTTTCTTATCGAAATTGTGAATGGTCTTGAATATCGTGGGACATCCAATCTCAGGACATATGAAGGTCAACAAACTCCTACGTGGACTCTCTAAAGACTGGAATCACATAAAAACCTCAATAAGAGAGACACGAGAGGATTGCTCCACTCTCTCGTAGACGAATTGGTTGGGACTCTTCAATCTTATGAAGTAGAGCAAACCAACGAAGAGGAAGATTCAAAAGGTAAGAAATCAATTGCCTTAAAGTCTAATGACTATTCGATGCTACGATTCTCGAAGAAGATCTAGATGATGAAGAGCTGGCACTTATGATAAAGAGATTCGAAAGTTGAATAGAAAAGGAAGAAAATTCAACCGGAAGAAACAGAGCTCACAAAGGTTTCGAACAAATCAACAGAGGAAGATGATTCTAACAAAGAAGTGACTTGCTTTGAATCCAAGAAAAGGGACACATCGACCCAACCGTCCTCTCGTTAAAGAAGAGAAAAGGAAAGACCGAGAAATACGTAAAAGCACTCAAAGCGAGACCTGGGTGATACTGAATGTGAAGAAAGTGATGACGACTATGCCAATATCTGTCTAATGGCAAAATCTGATTCAGACACAGACTCAGACAGTGAACTCGAGGTTAGTAATCTCAGAATTCCTATCAAAGTTTCGAAATACATTGATGAACTCGTCTTAGTCTAAAAACTTCTCTTAAGAGGATCTCCGAATTGAAAAAGGAAAATTCTACATTGAAGCAACAGGAAAAACTTTGGAAAGAAAAGTTTGAAAAGTTAGAAAACAACTTTACTGTCTTGAAAGAAAACTCAGACTCTGTTTCCAAAGAAAATGATCTTTTGAAAAATGATATTTCTAATATATCAAAAAGATTTTCAAATGGTTCTGAAAAGTTGGATAAGATTCTTTCGATACAAAGACCCTATTTTGATAAGTTAGGTCTTGGTATGACTTCTAAAACTATTCCTCTAATTGATTTTCCAAAGGTGAAGGAAAGAATCAAACAAAGACCAACCAGAATTGCTTATAAAAATCATTTTCAGAAAGTCTTTGTAAAACCCGTTGGAAGAAATGCCTTAAAATGTTCTAAGTGTCAAAGCTCGAACATTTTGAGAAAGAATGTCCTTTGGTTTGGAGACCTGTTAAAAGGAATTGGGCAAAGACTTTTTATTGCTCTAACTCTTCCGACCCAAGATGATGTGGGTACCAAAGAAAGCTTGAATTCTTTTTAATTGCGGTCACTATCAAAAAGAAGATTAAATGGTATCTAGATAGTGGCTGCTCAAGACATATGACAAGAGATTCAAGTTGCTTCATAACACTTGACCAGAAAGACGGAGGAAAAGTTTCTTTTGGTGGTAACAACAAAGGAAGAATCATTGGTCGTGGAACAGTCAAGATTGGAAGTTTGTCAATCAAGAATGTTTCCTTAGTTGAAGGATTAAATTACAACTTGCTCAAGATAAGCCGCTTGTGTGATACTGGATTCAAGATCAATTTCCGGAAAGAAAGTGCTCGGAATCGCAAAGATTCTACTCAATCCTTTACGGGACGAAGACATGGAAATATCTATCTTCTGGATGTAAATCATGAAAGATCACAGTGCTTGATTTTAGTACAAGATGAAGCTAATCTATGGCACAGAAAACTTGGCCATATCAATATGAAGCAAATCAGCAAGATCTCCTCCAAGAAACTTGTTCGAGGATTGCCTATTCTCAATTATTCAAAGTCTCGATCTATGCACACCATGCGTACTGGGTAAACAAAGTTAGAAACTCTTACAAACCAATAAGTAAAGTTTCTACTAATCGTGTACCGCAGCTTCGCATATGGACTTATTTGGACCTACTAGAACGCGAAGCATTGGTGGAAAAAGGTTCGCCTAGTAATAGTGGATGATTATTCACGATTTACTTGGGTCTACTTTCTTTCAAGTAAGTCTGAAACTTTCTCTCTTTTTCAAAGTTTGCTAAGAAGGTGCGGAATGAGAAAGGTTATACTATCTCAAGTATTCGTACAGACCATGGAGGTGAGTTTGAAAATCAAGACTTTACTAAATTCCGTGATGATTCTGGTCTTCAAGACAAATTCTCCTCTCCATACACACCGTAACGTAATGGGGTTGTGGAAAGGAAGAATAGGTCTTTACAAGAAATGGCAAGAACTCTTTTAATTGAAAGTAACATTTCTTCAAGGTTTTGGGCTGAAGTCAATTTTTCAACCGCTTGTTATATTATTAACGAGTATTTTTAAGACCAATTCTTGAGAAAACTCCTTATGAAATTTTCAAAGAAAAGAAACCAACTCAAGTTTCTTATTTTCAAGTATTTGGTTGTAAATGCTTTATTCTCAAGAATGCAAATGATCGAGTTGGTAAGTTTGAAGAAAAATCGATGAAGGATTCTTTCTTGGTTACTCAACCGCAAGCAAAGCCTATAGAGTATTCAACAAGAAGACTCGAGACTGTGGAAGAATCAATGAACGTCAAATTTCAAGACTCTCCACAAGTTCAGCCAATACAGACAAGAATCGAATCTGCTTCCAGACAATCGCTAGATCTATCTCCCATAAAGCGGTCCAAAATCCCGATGCGGTAAACAAGTTGTCGATGGAGATTCAACTCAAGAAAATGATCAACAACCCATCGACCATCCAAGAACTAGAAACACAAGTCCAAATCATCCCAAAGAACTCATTATTGGAAACATTAATGAGGGAATTCGTACAAGATCCAAAAGGCGAGAAGAGTCTAGTGCGGTTGCACTTATTTCAAATAGAACCCAAAAACATTGAAGAAGCCTTAGCCGATGAAAGCTGGATTGAAGCAATGCAAGAAGAGCTCGACAATTCAGTATTAACGACGTTTGGGAATTAACTCCTAAACCAAAAGGTAAATGTTATTGGAACTAAATGGGTTTTCGAACAAAGTTGATGAAAAGGCAAAGTGACAAGAAACAAAGCAAGACTCGTGGCTAAAGGATACACACAAGAAGAAGGGATAGACTATGATGAGACTTATGCTCCAAAGGTAGCAAGGTTAGAAGCAATCGATTACTACTTGCTTTTGCATGTTATAAGAATTTCAGGTTATTTCAAATGGACGTCAAAAGCGCATTCCCGAATGGATTTATTCAAGAAGAAGTCTATGTGGAACAACCTCCCGGATTTGAAGACTCAAAGAAACCAGACTCGGTGTTCGGGCCGAAGAAAGCTTTATATGGATTAAAACAAGCTCCTCGAGCTTGGTATGAAAGGTTAAGTAATTTTTTAATTCAAAGTGGTTTCTCTAAAGGAAAGGTAGACACTACTCGTTTATTAAAAAGGAAGGCAAAAGCTTTCTACTGCTCGATTTATGTTGATGACATTATATTCGGATCATCTAATGAGACTTTGTGCAAGAAATTTTCTAAGTCTATGCAGGATGAATTTGAGATGAGCATGATGGGTGAACTATCCTTCTTCCTTGGTCTACAAGTGAAACAACTTAAAGAAGGAATCTTCATTCACCAAGAGAAATATGCAAAAGAACTTGTTAAAAAGTTCGGTCCGAGAAATTGCAAAAAGACCGACATTCCAATGTCAAGTTCTTTGAAGATAGACAAAGACGAAGCGGGGAAGAAAGTCGACCAAAAATTATACGGAGTATCATTGGTTCACTTCTTTATCTTACCGCATCTAGACCCGACATATTATTTAGTGTTTGCATATGTGCTAGGTTTCAATCGAGATCCCAAGGAATCACATTTAAGTGCTGCTAAACGTATCATTAAATATGTTGCAACTACGCTAAGATTGGTCTATGGTATCCCAAAGAATGAGACTTTACCCTTCTTGGTTATTCAAACGCAGATCTTGCAGGTTGTAGATTTGAAAGAAAAAGCACTTCAGGTACTTGTCAATCACTTGGCAACAGGATGGTATCTTGGTTTTCAAGAAAACAAAGTACCGTGGCTCTTTCAACAACAAGCGAATACGTAGCACTTGGAAGTTGCTTTGTTCTCAAATACTTTGGATAAAACAACAACTACGAGACTTTGGTATTGAAGACTCTTGTACGAGATCAGATGTGACAATACCAAGGCAATCAATCTTACAAAGAATCCTATCCTACATTCAAGAGCCAAACATATTGAGATTCGACATCATTTTATAAGAGATCATGTTCGAACAAAGAAGTCTTGATACAATTCATTGACTCGAAGAATCAACTGGCAGACATCTTCACAAAGCCACTGGAGAAAAGCTTATTTGAGTCTATTCGCTCAAGACTCAATATTGTATCTCTTGAAGACTGTTAAAGCTCAGACTCAGAATCTTAAAGTCTGACGGAGTATCAGACTCAAAAGGGTATAGACCGAGAATACCAATCGACACGTCCGTAAGTACATTTACTTAATCTTTTATCTCGAAAAGGTAAGTTTGCCTGTTTATTTATGGATAATCATGTTTATTAAGGCAGTTTATTTTATAAAGGGTGGTTATCGATTTATTAAGGCACGACAATGTCTCACCAAAGAAAATCATCGAGACTTGCAAGCAGGGGACCACAAGGCTCTGGAGAGGGGCCTACGCACTTCGATCTCACAGAAGAAAGCGACTTTCCAACAGCAACGGTCTCCTCAACGATCTCAACGGCGCTCCTCCTCAACTAGACCCCATGATAGTCGCCCTCAACATGCGAAGAAGAAGTGCTTGAAAATGTTGAACCGGTAAGATCACTCAAGCCTCGCTTTTGTTTATAGGCTTTACTCGCATTGAAGGAAGGTGGGTGCCGCAATGACCTTCATCGATGAATTTCGAAGGAAAAGGTTATAGAAATGAGACGCACTTTCTCACCGTGATGGAAAGATCGGGCGTTGTTCCGCTGGAACAAGAAGCAAAGTTTTTGCAAACTTTCCCTGACCCTAGGTTTGGTAGTTTTAATCAACCGAGGGAAAGGATGATGATGAGAAAATGTATTTACATTTTAAACCTTGGATGGGTGTGGCTGCAAACCTTCGAGGAAAGAAGGATGAACTGTTTCGATCTGATGGACACAGGAAGAAGTATGAGAAACTGCTGAAGCGAGGTGTGATAAATCCACGAACGGTGGACTTTGATTTTCTGGATTTACCGAGCATTAATCTCGAGAGAAGTTTGAGAAACTTCAACCGCACAAGTTTTGCACCGAATGTGATGTGGCTCATTCTGAATTGACCGCATATTTCTACTCTAATCTAAGCTTCCTTGATGCGAACAGCTTTTCATTTAGCGTGCGAGATAGAGAATATGTTGTTGATACAGACACTCTGGCAGACGTAATTGGTGTGGAAAGAGGTGCTTTCCAATCAATTTATGTGTCTGTGAGTCATGCAACCATGGAGCTTGCAAGAGACCGAATTGCCGAAGGTCGCCTATCCTACTCGCAATGAATGCAACAAATATTCTGCTTCACAAGATTGTGATCAACCTGTCTTAGACCAAAATCAACATCAAAGACAGATGTATCCATCTCTCGAGGCAAAGTTGATGTTTGCAATCAAGGTTGGCATTAATTTCTCTCGCCACACACTATCATGTTTCACATGTACAGTCGATGGCAAAGGACAAGGGACAACTCCCTTATGCTGCTCTCATTACAAGACTTTTCAGACATCTGAACATCCAGCCTCCCCACATTCTCTCTGTGAAGACTATTGGTCGAATGGTCATCGGATTGAGGATGATAACAAAGATGCGTTCGAAGGAACTCGGCAAAGAAGAAGCGGAGCAGTTCAAAGAAAAACCCCGTGAAGATCAAACCAGACTCTTCTGCTGCAAAAAGAAAAGGAAAGGAACCTGTCACTGGTCCTATCAAGAAGAGGCGAGCAATCATCTTGGAAGATGAAGATGATGAGGATGATATGCCTATCTCAGCCTTTGTTTCTCAGTATTCTGCTCCCGTATCATTTTGTTCCCGCAACAACTTTGCGAAGAAACTGAGAAAGGAAACCAGGAAGAGGAATCCTTGCAAAAGGAAGAAGATACAGAGAAGAAAGAAGAGAAAGAAGAGAAAGAAGAAGAAGAGAAAGCGAAAGAAGAAAAGGAAGAAGAGAAAGAGAAAGAGGAAGAAAAAGAGAAAGAAGCGAGAGAAAGAGGAAGAAAATATGAAGAGGAAGAGTCGGCCGGGACGGACTCTCGCATAAACCACGAGACTCACAAGCAAAGACAGATTCTCTAGCGAGAAAAGGAGGATCAGCACAATCTTGTCACTGAGGAGACTCCTCAGAAAGAAGAGTTCTTCTCCCCTCCAGAAGGCATGGAAACAGGGGGAGATATCCAAAGAGAAAGCACTCCTCTTCTCCTGACATTTACAAGTGCAAGTGTGAGCAGATCGCCACCTGATGCAGAAGATGTTTATGCTGCTCATCATCCTGAGGGAGAGGCTTCATCTCCAAACATTGATCTTCCTTCTGACATTCACACCGGCTTGACTCCACCATCAGACCGAGTTGACGCAAGCACGCAGACTGACAATTCAGGGAGATTTCGAAGGTTGCTTGACATCATGTTGGAACTCAAAGGCCAAATCTATGCTATGGGGTGTGACTTTCGACTATCCAATGAGAATCATGCTATGTTCATCTCCTTACATGATCGGTGAAAGATGTTCAAAGTAAGGTTCGGGACACACAAAAGGCACCGCTCTCTCGAACTTCAAGAAGACTTAAGGAAGCTGGAAGGAACCGTCAAGTCTATGGAGGACTTTCAACTTGTTCGCGTTCCTCGTGCTCCTTGATTTTCTTACTTTTTAATGCCGACAAAAAGGGGGAGAAGACTTTGCGGGCAGATTTTCACTCACTCTATTCAAACCCAAACCCAAACCTTAAACTTTCATTTCTATTTTTGGATTTAATGGTTTGTTTTTGGATTTAATGGTTTGTTTGTGATTGACATTGACATTTTGACTTTATCTTGAGTTTTTGAATGATTGCTTACTACTGAATTACCTTAAGCTGTCAAAATTAGATATAGATAGTAAAGTCTGCATTGACTAATGAGGTTTCTGTGGATGCAGATCTGTGTACAGGACATCTTATACTATTCTTATTCTAATGATATCTTTGCAAGCTTAAAAGTTGTTTTGCAGGGCAATAGTGTTCAAATCTGCGAAAGTTTTGTCACCATCAAAAAGGGGGAGATTGTTGGATAAATTCTCCTCAAAGGTTTTGAAGTTGACAAAACATTTCTCTCGGCCTGGGTCAAGACTTGCACTCTACCGGGGCAAAGTCCGAAGATCAAAGTCGACGTCAACAAGACTCAAGTTTCAAAGTCTACTCTCATGGACAGGTTTCCAGACCGACAAGATAAAAATTTCTATTATGATTAGTCTTTATCTCAATGGCTGAGGAATATCTTTCGACCGGATTCAGCACTACAAGATCTTACATTCGTATCCGAATTGATTTAGATTCTCTAAGATTCGCAACTTATTTGGAAAGTTCAACTTATGGAAACCAAGATCCCGATTGTATGGGCGAAAGGGATTAATGGGCTATCTACACTTACCTTAAAGAGCTCGAGATCTCTCCAAATTGATTCTGTCCAACGGGTTGATTGGAAGAACTTCTTTGGAAGGTGCCAACGGTAATGAAGGCATGAAGAAGCGTATAAAGAGAGACGCTCGAGTTGTTGAAGTGTGCTGGATAGAAGAATTCCAAAGTCCGAACCTCCATATTTCGTTTGTGATCTTATTCTTCGAGCAATACATGTAATCAAAAGAGTGATCATAGAGTTGTGAGACCTTGAGGAAGTGTAGTAGAAGTTCTACATTGTGGACTCAAGAGCGTGAGACCGTAACTCTTTTTGATTCTTAGTGAAATCCAGCCGAAGGGCTGTCCGTGCGGGAGAGTGGACGTAGGCTTGATATAAGCCGAACCACTATAAATCTAGAGTCTTGATTCTCTATCCCTTATCCTTTTATCTTTCATTACTTTCAATTGCTGCATTTGTTTTTTTTTAATTCATTAATCTCATATTTGGATTTGATTGTTAAAATCGCTTTAATCACCTATTCACCCCCCTCTAGGTGCTAATTCTAGTCCTAACAGAAGGTGCCTACGAAGAGCTAAAATATGGCAATAGGATTGTTGAAGTTTCAGCTGAATTTGGGTCACTACTTGATGTCCAAGCCGACGACAAGGTTGGAGCCGCAGACGAGAGCTAAGAGGAGGCGAGAGAACAGGAGGGGAGAGCTGGGCGCAGTCACCGAGGCCTGACTCATAGAAGTTGTGGATGTCATCGGGAGCTCGTGGCCAACCGGCTGTTAAAAAATTTTATATGCTGACGTCAAAACTTTTACTCTTCTTCGTCTTCTTCTCCGCGCCATCGTTGAAATCTCTGCAACACCCATCACGATATAGATCAGCATCGTCGACCACGAGCTACTCGATGACACCCACAATCTCTATGAGGTCACATCTTACAGCCTCAGCGTTCACACCCTCCTCAACCATTCCCCTCCTCTCACCTCCTACTGGCTCTCGTCCGCGGCAACCAAACCTTCCTCGTTCGGCTTGGACTGGTGACCCATCTTCAGTCGAAACCTCAACAAGCTCGTCGCCATCCTCCAACTCCCTGTCGGCCTCCACTGCCTCATCTTCCAGCTTCTCCATTACCCGAGATCCCAGCCCCTCCCCAACTTGCTCCGCGAGCCCGCCACGTCTTCGTTGGGTCACCGTCGACGAAGATGTTGAGAAATTGCCCTGCAACTAGGGCCTCGACATCGCCAACACGGTGCAATTGAGTGTCCTGTCTGCGAGAATCTGGAGAGGGCTGGCTGAAGATGCTGGTGAGGGAAGTGTAGAAAATTATCCACATAAAATAAATAATTAATCAGAGATCTATTGGAATATCAAATCTTACTCTCTATGACATATTTCAGTATGACAACTTTCAATGGGATTAAGCAATTGATAGGTATAACCTACCCTTTTATAAGCTAGAGAGGGGACCTAACAAACCGTAATCAATAGCGTGTCAACTGGACCCATTCCATTATAGGTTTCAGTTAAACACAATTGCCTACTACTCAACTAGGCCCGTTATTAATAGATGCCAAAACTCAATTCAATAAGATCACTCAAGGGTTTAACAAATATTGAAATATCCATTAATTCGATTATTTAAAATAGAAAATCAATTAATTAATGTAAACCCATATTATAGGAAATTTCCAACAGGAAGTCCTAGGGAGGGAGATGGATAAACCGAACATGATCTCGAAGAGCCAGTTGGACAACCTGTGGTTGACGAGCATGCAGATTTATTACGGCCTCGGTGGAACTGAGGGCCCTGGCTATGAGGAAGGTCGGTTAGATCGAGAAATCAAAGATGCTGGCGACGAGCATGCAGATTTAGTATGCATGCGTGGACGCTTTGGTCACTCTAGATCGGGGAGGCTCTCAATGCCGGTGGAGCTCTGGCCTTTGTTTGTGGATGAACGAAGGTAAATTTTGGGATTCGAGTGGGGGTTTTGCTAGGTTTTCCGAGTTTTTACACTTGCTTATAAAGGGAATTTACTGCAATTTATGGAGAATTATAATTATCTCTGTGATATGATACTGAGTGATGGTTCGCCATAGCTTGATGAGAACAATAATTTTCTCTCTGATATGATACTGAGTGATAGACATAGCTTAATGGTTGCATTGCATCTTTTTTATTAGCAGGTTGGGATGTTGTTTATCTGTTGTGCTAATCCAAATTTCATTAGATATGGAAATGGTGTTAGGATGGTGTTTGCTTCTCATAGTGTTGTCGATCATGTGGGATTTAGATAAGATGCATAAACAAGGCTAACAAGGCTCTCGTAGAAAAAATGGGGATTGATTTTATTCTCTATGTGGACTGAACAAATATGCAAGGAATGTAAAATTTTAGATGGTTATTTATGTCAAAAACAACAGATTAAATAAATCATCTTTGCCGGATGCTTTCTTTGTATATGTCGAAAATCATGAATGCAATGCCCTTGACCGGCTTTAGAAAGATTTTTGTTATTTAGTTAGGATTTACGTTTGCTTCGAACATTAGATATTTTCCGTTAAGGCATTTCCGTCGAATCTTGTATTGTCATGTTATATCTGGTGGGACTTCTTATCTCGCAGCCATCATCTTTAGGACTGTATATTAAGTTTTTGCTCTCTCTCTCTCTCTCTCTTCATCTTATATTAATCGTGCAAGGGAAACACGAAACTAGTGCTTATTATGCGGACAATTGAGCACATATAACATCCTATCTTCTTGTGGCCTAGACTAGGCAAAACAAGATTGATTAAACTAGGGAAAATGTCACAAATGGTCCCTATACTATTACTTAATGTGCAATTTGATCCCTGAACTTTCGATCGGCTCAATTTGGTCCCTGAACTATTGATAAATGTCATTTGGTCCCTGAACTTTCCATCGGCTCAATTTAGTCCCCGAACTATTGACAAATGTCCGATTTAGTCCTTTGTTATTGTTTTTCCTTTTTTTTTTTTTTTTTTTTGGCGTCTGGCGAGGGACATTTTCCCTCCAATGCATTCATCTCTCAAGATTCAAATTCATGTCAAGCTTTTACATCCATTTTGCAGCTGACTAGTAATTGGTTTGGAAACCATGCACAACATCAATTACGCATGCTCACTTCTGGTCAATCAATCCCAGGCCGCGAGTTCACATCATGCATGGCTCAGACACATTCCTCAATCCTCATCTTCATTTCGGTGCATTCAATCACACTATAGACCGTTATCGTAGACACGCGAACTTAGCTATTGAGGAGATATAGAAGTATACATTGAAGATGAGAGCGGTGATTCACAAAAGGAAAGTCCTGCTAGCGAGGTTTATGCCATTGTCGCGACCTCTTTTTTCTCGGCGCCCGATCGGGCGGGCGCCTCGCGGAGGCTAATGGCTCGGCTAGAGTTTATTAAGCCCGGAATATTTTCTGTTTTTTTGGAAATTAAAATATTTTTTAATAATTTTTTTGAAAATTATATTTTTTTCGGAAAATAAATAATTTATTTATTATTTATTTATTTAAAATATTATTTAAAACAGAATTTAGAAAACGACAACGCGGGCCCGACTGGATTTTTTTGGCTTTTCTTTTTTTTTTTTTTTTATTGAAACGGCACCGTTTGGGGGGGAACCGGGCGAAACCCTACCCGGTTCCCCCGACCCGGGTCCGACCCAACGACCCAGGTCGCGACCCGAAAAATCGGGAACCCTAGGGTTCCCGATTCGCGGCGCCGAGAGGGGGGTTTGAGCGGATGCGGCAGCGGCGACGGCGGCGATATCAGTGACCGAGGGGGGTGCGATGGTGACGGCGGCGGCTACCTGTGGCGAGGTGGTGGCGGTGAGCGGCGGCGACGGCGGAGGGTGCGCCCCCCTTCCTCTTTGATTTCTCCCCCTCTCTCTCCCCCCCCTCTCGCCGCGAGCACTCGGATCAGGGTTCGCTCGCCGCCGATCTCCCCCGAAGTCTCGGAGGGAGATCGGCGAGCTCGAGACCCGACCGCCTTGCCTGCTCGCTTCGCTCCGAGTTCCCCGAAGTCTCTCAGGGGGGCTCGGAGCTTTGCCGGCTGCTGCGCGTGTGTTCAACGGAGGCGGGGACAGCGTATTTATAGGCGAGGGGGTGGCCGGTCGACGGAACTTCGACCGCCGGTCCCCCTCGCGTGCCGAGCGGCTCCGGGCGGCCGACCGGCGTCCCATCCGACGCGCCGGCTTCTCCTCGCTCCACGTGCGTCGCCGTTCGACGATCTCCCTCCGGCGTCGCGCCCTCGCGCGTGCGTTGCAGGCGCGAGGGAGAAGAAGATCCGACCGGGCCGGGCCGGGAGGAGGATGGGCCGTAGGGGCCCATGCGGAGGCTGCTTCCCTTCCCTTTTTTTTGCTTTTGTTTTGCTTTTTGTTTTTGTTTTTGTTTGCTTTTTTTGTTTTTATTATTTACTATCCGAAAAAAAGGAAAAATAGATAATTAATAAAAAACCTAATTTAAGAAGACGAAATTTAGGCGTCAACAACTGCCCCTCTTTGAAGGTGAGTTCGCAGAGGTTACATTCAAAGACAAACTGATGCCTAAATTTTATCCATGCATGCGTAGCAGATTATATTTTATTTGAGACCTATTATTCTATGCAGAAAAAGAACAATATAACTTTACATATACTAGGACACGATAAGAAGATACCAGGTTACTTACCGGAGTGAGTGAGATAGGGTGTGAACCCCGAGTTTTGGCAAGTATCAAGGTGTCATCTTACCCGGTGATATGAGAAGGTTGCTTCTCTAGGACCCGAACTATTCTTCGGTCGCCCGTCGGAAAGCGGTAAGTGGTTTGTCTCGGGTCCGAACTTTTCTTCAGTTGTCGTGACGGGAGATGTGCCAACCTTTCTCAGGGCATCTATTTGTGGGTGCCTAATTTGTATCGAGGACACCAGTTGGTACTCGACCTCTCTCGGGAGATGCGCCGACCTTTCTCAGGGCATCTATTTGTGGAGGTGTCTGACCTCTGTCAAAGACACCAGTTGGAACCCGACCTTTTTCGAGAGGATGCACTGACCTTTCTCAGGGCATCAATTTTGTGAGGTGCCTGATCTTTATCGAGGACACCTGTTGGAACCCGACCTTTCTCGGGGGGATGCACCGACCTTTCTCAAGGCATCGATTTTGTGGGGGTGTCTGACCTCTGTCAAAGACACCAGTTGGAACCCGACCTTTTTTCGGGGGGATGCATCGACCTTTCTCAGGGCATCGATTTGTGGGGTGCCTGATCTTTGTCAAAGACACCTGTTGGAACCCGACCTTTCTCGGGGGATGCACCGACCTTTCGCAGGGCATCAATTTGTTGAAGATACCTGGACATTCACAGGCATTGAAAGAGTACCGGATATTCACAAGTACTAACCCGGAGGATAGTTGGGCCTTTGCAGGCGTTGAAGGGGTATTTGGATGATCACAAGTACAAATTCTTGGAGGATACCTGGATGTTCGCAGATATCGAAGGGGTACCTGTATGATCACAAGTACTAGATGCTGGAAAATACCTGATTGATTGTAAGTGTCAAAAGAGTACTTGGATGTTAACAAGTACGGATTTGAAGGATGCCTGAACGTTCGCAGGCGTTGAAGAGGTACTTGGATGATCACAAGTACGAAAAAAAAAAAAAAAACCTGGCAAACGGAATATCGAGGATGGGTCTCGCATATTCGTGGAGGTCTCTCACCTTTTGATAATTGGGGAATATCGAGGACGTGCCTCGCATATTCGTGAAGGTTTCTCACCTTCTGGAAAATGGGGAATATCGAGGGCGTACCTCGCATATTCGTGAAGGCCTCTTACCTCCTGGTAATTGGGAATATCGAGGACGTACCTCGCATATTCGCGAAGGTCTCCCTCCTCCTGGCAATTAGGGAACATCGAGGACGTACCTGGGATATTCGTGAAGGTCTCTCACCTTCTGGTAAATTGGGGAATATTGAGGATGTACCTCGCATATTCGTGAAGGTCTCCCACCTCCTGGAAATTGAGAATATCGGGGACATACCTTGGATATTTGTGGTGGTTTCTCATCTCCTGGTAATTAAGAATTTGAATGTAGCTCAAAGCTTACCCGGGTGATCGCGAGTGCATAATGTGGTGGAATGCTTGAGTAGTCAAGCTAGTATTCAATGGCGTAACTTTGAGGACAACTTGAACAGTCGAGTGTCACGGAAAGGAGTATCCAAACAAAGTGGTCGGTACTCAAAGACAAGAGGATATTCGGACAGTCATGAGTATCCAAATTTTAAGGACAACTCGAACAGTCGAGTGTCAATAGAGGGAGTACCGAGTAACGGCGGCACTCAAAAACGGGGGATATCTGGACAGTCTCAAATATCAATACTGGGACAACTCGAACAGGTTGAGTGTCGATGAGAGGGAGTACCCGACAAATGGTGGGTACTCAAAGACAAGAGGATACTTAGACCGATGCAGGCACCCAAACTCAGGGGATGACTCGAATAGGTCGAGTGACAAGAAGAGAGTACCTGGACAGTGGTAGGTACTTTAAGACAAATGGGGATAGGGATATGCTTACCTAGCAATATCTCTGATTGAGAGTATGTTCACTATTTACACAATATGCAGACATGTACACAATGATTGTATATGCTGTAAACTCATAAGTTCAAATGCGATTTATGCATGACAACTTTGTCAGTTTTGTATCATCCGAATTCCACTGGGGAAGATTTTGAAAGACAACTCTCATTTAGAATGTAGATGTCTTGAGCATGCCAGATGATGGACTTTTAGTCTGAAATGACTTTTCACTCACTCTCATGAAAAGGCTGCTTTATCCTGACCATTGATGCAGGATTTATAAGGATCACACTTCTCACTGTCATCATGTCAGCAAGGGTCCGAGTATTCTCGCAAGTGGTACGACTTTACCAATGTGAGAGGTCTTTGTTGAAATTGTGATGAAGACTTGGTTAGCAGCTCATCAAAGGGGACCATCAAGGTTGAAGTCGATGGACGAAAATGTTGCACGATTCTCTCCGGGTTTACAAGTCAAGAATCCTGCGAAAAGAGATAGAGTAATCTTGCTCGTACTTCTTCGAGCGATATTTATGCACATATGAAATCTTACGTTAATTGAAGTGCCCCTAGTCTGAAGAGACTTTTTACAATGGGAATATAACGTAGACTCGGCTCACATATAGAAGGGTGGGAATTGGTGACTGTCTCGGCATTCGTCACTAGTCTTTCCTCCTACTGTCAGAAGGGGGTTCTATCAATCGAACCACAACAGCAACTTCTCTTGGGAATACAATTGACTACATTTTTTTGCTGGGGGTACTGGCCTTGCTTTTACCAGGCACACTGCTTTTTCATGCCCCTATTTTTTTTATCCCAACTTTTCATTTATGGGCATTTGACCTTGCTTTTACCAGGTACACTGCTTTTTTATGCCCCTGCTTTTTCATTTTTGTTGCTTGAGGAACTGATCTAGGCGAGTTCAATCGAAGCGCCATTATTTAGACTTTGAGTCTTCATCTTCAGCCAGCGCTATGGCAATAACTTCTGCTTTGTCTCAATGTGAGGGTAAAATTACAGACTCACTTGGGTTGTACAATGTATATAAAAGGAATTGCTCTTCGTCATTCTAAGGCACTTAAATTAACGCGAATGTTCATATGCAATAAAGACACTCGAAAATTGATGTAAGTGCAAGCAAGAGAATTTCTATCCCTTTTCTCACCTTGTGATGCTGATTTGACATGCTCCAGTGTGAGGGTGATTCTTGATGAGAGAAGCTTCACCGGTGTATGGGGCTCAAAGGGAGTGAGCAATGAAATGCCTCTCACTATTTTGGTTATCGTACCATTCGCGAGAGAACTCTTTACCCTGCCGAGTCATGGAATTTTCTGCACTCATCTCACAAGTGTATAGATGGGGGACTGTGTGTAGGATATGGCTTGCCTGTCATCATTCTGATGTGCCTCATCCAGCATGCTCAACTAATCTTGTATTCTCCACTTAGCTGTCTATTCTAGTAATCCTCAATAGAATTAGTGATTTAGATAGACAAAATCATCATGCAAAAATCCATTTGGAGAAAGGCATGTAGCATTTTTTGGTATGAGAGAGTTTGTATTTTCAAAGTAAATTAATGATTTTTACTCAAGAAACCCTATTGACAACTTTAGGGGTGTTTACTTGGTGAAATTGTATTTACAAATGTGTTGAATTTTGAACATCAAAAGAGTTATTCACAAATGGGGTGTCAATGGATTATCCTAATTAAGTAGGGAAATGACACAAGAAGGATCAGCTGGGATTGGGGATCTGATCATTGATTTGATGGCCCTTCTGCTTTTGCCCCTGCAGAAGAGAAGATGTGGAAATAGATCAATTAGTAGGGCCAAAATCACACGTGATTTGAGGCCTGAAAGGTTTTACTGTCATCTGCTTTAGCGATACTTGAGACGCCATTTGGCTTGGGAGAGTTTATCATGGTCTGACATGCCTCTCATTTGTTTGCTATATCTTTGACGATCGGGTGATCCTGCAACAGGCGAGAGGGATCATGCTAGTCAGAAGCTCTTTTAAGAGTCGAATAACTTGGAAGTGATACAACATTACCCTTCACCGGTTTACAAATGTTTGAATAGACCTGAAGTACAAGGAGGATATGAATTCCTGTAATTTTCACTCTGTTAGGTCATTTGCTCTCTTGTAATTTGCGGGTGCAAGAGAAGCAAAATTTTATTATTTTTTGGTATTCAAGAGGCTAACTGTTGCGTCGGGGATTCGAACCCTCGACTTTGGACCATTTTGCTTCTTCCCGGGTAGCACTTGGCTAGAGGCGCCGACAATGTCCGTAGGGGGCGCTTCTTTTTCATTTGACCGAATCGGCTTCCGGACGACACGTCCTTTCATACCAAGCTAGGTAAATCGATATGGGCTACTTGGTTTGCCCAAATTAACCACTAATCTTGTTTCTTGAATCTTATGCTTCCTGTCAAATAGGAGAAAATATATCAAAAGTGAATTCAAATACTGGGAGTATTGGAAATGATACCAAATTACTCTTCCCCAGAGTTTATATTTGCTGACTCCTAGGGATATTTGAGTGTCAATGACGGCCTTTTGTCTTTGACACGGTTCAATGTCTTTTTGATTGGCCCTCCTCATTTGTGGCCCTGTATGCATGATTGCTGGTCGTTGATTCATCTTCAACGTCTTCCTTCGTGGAATTTTTCTTCGTCTTTGACTATAGCTGCATTGAGCAAAAGTCACGTACCTCAAGCTTCTATGGAATCTGAGATGGACAATCAAAAACCTCTGGTTTTCTGATGGCAATTATTTTTTGGAAGAATACGTGTCTGGAACACGGAGTGAAGCTTCCAGACTCTAGAGTCATTGTCTGGAGTGAGGGCTACAAATTGTCTTGACTGTCTGGATTTTCTCCCTATTGACAGTAATCAATTCAGAGGAAGAGAAGAAATTTCTTCCTTATGCTTCTGGGCTTGTCGAAGCTGGAAACCCGAAACGTCTAGTTGTTCGGGCATGTCGGGGGAGAAGATATTGCTCCGTCTTGAGAAGGAGTTGGATGGGAGTGAAGTGGAGGGCACAGAGCTCCTGAGGAGGGCTTGCAAGAATGGGAAAGTCGAAAGCAGCATGGGGGGGTTATCCTGTCTTGAGCTACCATGATGTGCATGCTTCGAGTTTAACCGTATGCCTATGCCTATTACCTCCTATCTTTCGTTTCCTGTACACAGAAGAGAGGAGACATCATTTCCAAAATTATGTTCAGGGAATAAGACTTACCTTCTTTGAAATAGGATGATCCTTTTTGCTCCTGCTTCCTTGATAGGGTGTCTTTGAACTCGATCTGTTCACATGATGTGCCAATTTTAAATGCTTTCTGTTACACTAAGTCAAAGGGGATTATATTCTGAGACATAAAGTGAGAGAGTTAGAAAGACAAACATGGTTAAATTTATCATCTTGTTTTGACGAAAGCTTTTGGTGATGAAATATTTTTTATTTTCAGAATATGTCTTTGGGGGAGAAAAAGCATGAGAGAGCCCAGCCCTCAGTATTCTCCTTGGATGATATTTTCTTTTCATGGTTGGATAACATCACTGGGCTGGTTTGAAATACCGCCTCATGCTCTCAAAACAAAATATTATAACTGTACATTAAAGTACTAGAATGAAAAATACAACAGTAGCACACTAGATAAGAAACATAAAAACAAGCAAAACTAACGAAAACTCATATGAAAAGGAGTGTTTTGATAGTGATGGTCCTGAAGTCAAGTGTCTTTGAACTCCTCTCCTCCAGTAGACTCGAAGTATTCGCATGCGATGACTATTTCGTTGAAGCTACGAAAGTGTAACCCATGCAGCCAACAGCGATGTTCGTGGGGCAAAGCTTCTATGAACTGCTTTATCAATTCTTCTTCGATCAGTTGAGGGTGGGTTTGCATCATAAAAGCCCTCCTCCTTCCTGCATATGCTCAGAAATCCTCCATTGGTCTTCTTCCGAAGTGGGCCAAACTCTCGCAAGGCAGCTCAGTTCCAATCTGGTTTTGGTACCGATGCAAGAATGTGGAAGACAGCTCATTCCAATCCTTTATGAGGTAAATACTTGCGGTGACGAACCATTGCAATGCAGACCCGTAAGAGTTTCTTGGAACGCCCGAGTTGTGAATGACATCGGGCCATGGTACCGACTCATTTCGGTGTGAAGATATTGCAAATGAGCCACGGGGCAAGTCGTGCCGTTATACTTGCAAAGATTAGGTATCCACACTTGGCTGGGGTCATGATCATATGAGGGCAAGACGGGCTTGACATGTCTTGGTTAGGCCACTGGTTTTCCCACTGCATATTCGTTGAAGTGGTGAATTTTTTTATTTCAGAGAAGTTGGACTCTACCGAGATTACTCCATTGTCTTCTTCTGGGTCAAAATTTCCGAATGAGGATGAAGTATTGAAGCTATCCTCATGGTCAGAGGACGAGTTTAGTAGCTCGTTAGGATCGTAGCGGATAAATACGTATGTTTCTTCTTCTGACGGGTCTTCATCCCCGGGTGAGAGTAGGAAACAATTATACGATGAGTCGTCAGTTTCATTGAAATAACGCTGGAAGTCCTTGGGATTGTATTCTAGGGACCGGAAGTCATCGTGTCGTACTCTAGAGGGCGGTAGCCTTCGGAGTTGTACTCCGAGAATGCTCGAAGTTTTGGTGCAACGGCTCACCGCTTATCAAATTTCGCCCGTACTCGTGGTAGATGTCGAATTGATTTGTTTAGGCTTTCTTTTCTTGGCTCCCGGTCCCGGACCTTTTGAGTAAGGCCCTTTGTTTTGCCGGTTCGATTTTGTCAAGGGGAACGAGAGATATTAAGGCTTCACTCTCTTTTCACTTTCTATGTTGATAGGGGTCGGTATTCTTTGAACCCTAGCTCTTACGATAAGCTTGGGAGCTGTCTGTCGTGCCCGGTCTTGAACAGGCTCCGTGCCTGTGATCTCGTACATAGGTTCCTTGCATTTCCGAGTGGGAAACTTTTCAATAATATGATGTTGCTCAGTTGCCCATTTATCATGCAAGGCTTCATTGACATCTTCTTCTCCTATCTCGAGAATCGACGGCTCCTCGTGCTCGGGATCATCGGTTCTTCGTAGGGCAAGGCGATGTCAGGGCTGATGTCAATATTATATTCTTGGTGGAAAACATGAATTAGTTCCTTCCGGGTTTTAAGGGAACTAATCTTCCCGACAATGTACCATCGCAAGGCGGGGCCGGTCGGGTTTAATTGGTATGATTGAATCATCCTTTGGACCGGAGTAGGCTTGTAAGTAGGTCTCGGGCGGAAGGTATCGCATACCTTTCGCATTCGGCGTTCCCAGCTCTTCGGGGATCTCAAAACCGGCATAATCGACGAGTCGATGGGATTCGGCTCTGCGGTATCTCAACTTTTTCATGATCTTTTCAAGTCAAGTTTATCTTGTTGGTTATTATCTGGCAGATTTGCAGGTGCCAGGAGTGTGCTTAAAGCGGTTATGGAGTTGGGTTTAGCTTGAGTGGATTCCATTTGCCTTGAGAGTTGTCGAAGGACAATGGACATCTGTCCTACGCCGTCTTCAATGTTGGTGAGGCGATTTTGTACATCATTCTGATCGGGTCCTATCATGTGAGGCCATTCGCGGGTGGCTGATAGTTGACGATTCATAATTACCTGTGGTGCAAAAATCATGAATGAGCACGAAAGTAAACAAGGATTGACCCATGGCAATGGTCTAACTGCTTCTTCATTTATCAAAAGAGGACTTTAGAGACCATAGACTTCTGACATTTAAAACTTGAAATTAAAATGACAGAAGGAAATACTATGTATTAAACAAAAGTCCCTAAACAATGGGACGGAATTTTCATGATATCAACACTAAGGGACACATGATTGCTATTTATATGCGACGGGGAGCCTTGCTCTTGCGCAGATGCTTGTTTTCTTGGATCGGCTCTGAGACATGTATCCGGGCTATTCCCAAATCCCCTTGCATAGGCTCTGCTTGCTCATGCTGGCTGATCTCGCTGATTGGGTGAGGAATCGATGGCTTCCACTTTGTCGGGATACGATGGTTAGGGATGTAGGATTCAGAGGCGTGGTGGGCTTTTTCTTGTCCCTCAAGCCTTTCAGGTATCACAATTCTTTTGCGATGGCACTTGCTCCATGTTTCCTCATGGATAGAAATTTCGACTGCGTAATCACGGCTTGTGTTGAAAAAGAGTGGAGGAGACTTCCTCTTGAAAGGCGGTGGGATCTCTGGAGGGCTCCATACCGTCGTGCCACCCGATATGGAAAATAGGGAAATGGCGCCGGTGAGACCGAGCAACGGAATTGGACGGCGGCGTTTATAAGCAAAACGAGCTCTCTTTTCATGGAACCAACCAGCACACCATTGGAATACTTCAGGAGTCGGGCCTCTTAGGAAGTTAACCCAATTTAAACAGCTTTGATTGGGAATGTATGGTCCTAGAACCATAAATTTTTGCAATGGATTTTCGAAATTATTTGTTTCGATGATCGCATGAAGCATCGAAATTCGCTTAGGTGAGAAAAGAACCAGACTTGTAAAATTTCCGGGAGACCCGCATGACTTTTCCGTGTTTTCTTTAAAACGATTGAGGGACAAGAATGTTTTGATTAAAATCATGTTGACATAATTTTGCCATCTTGAAATCTCGATCAACTACCCATGCCATCTTTGGACTTATGACATTTCTTTGATGGGGGAAAATGATGAACCCGAAAAGGCCGAAGGAAAATCTCACTTTTTTGGCCATGGGTTGATTTTCAAACAAAATCAAAAATGCTAGGGGCGGTATTATGGTTGTTTTCAAGAATTTGCCTCATAACATGGACTTCGCTTCTTAAAAGTCGTGCTAACCCACGCAATGGGATAACGCCCGTTGATGGCCTAACAAGCCTTTTCTCGAGAGGCATTCCAAAGTGATGATGTTGTATTCTTCCGTAGTTGGGGTTAGCTCGAACCCACCAAATATAAAAGTAGTCGTCCTCGGGCACCGAAATGTGCCATGGCTTGTATGACTTCGGGATGAACACGGACTTGGATCAACGATAGAAGGTGACCGACTTTGGCTTTCACGCGCTCTTGGGCATACCGGTCCAATTGACCCCACCACCCGAAGAGCTCGCCTTGGGAGTGGGAATAAGCGGATGTCATCTTCTCCCATCGCATATAAACCGGGACTCGAAAAACTCACCCTAAATTGCCATGGGTCAATAAAAAAGACTGAGTAAAAGTAAATAAATTACTTTGCTTTTAAAGAAAATGGCAAGCACAAAGACATGCACATGGGATGTGCGGCTCGATTTCTAACTGAGAAGGCTTGTTGAAATTAAAAGGGTATCCGCCCATCGCAGTCTCGCGTTAGCAGCATACCCTCCTAACCTTGGCTAGAGAAATTCGGGGAAAAGAAAGGCAACCTCTACATCGCGGTCTCGCGTTCGAGGTTGTATCTTTCTTGACACCATCCTAAATATCCTATGGCGGCCCAGGTCCGGCGGCCGGGTTGTGTGTGTCATGTGTAGTGCTGAAACAAGAAACATGCACAACAATTCATAATCACGGAAAATCTATTTTAAGCAAAATTAAAATAAATTTCTAAGCTATTGACCCGCATAAAGAAAAACCTAAGTCGGTAAAAGAATTTAAACAAGGCAAAAAAAGGCATAAGTCCTCAAGGTCCCCAGCGGAGTCGCCAAGCTGTCGCGACCTCTTTTTTCTCGGCGCCCGATCAGGGCGGGCGCCTCGCGGAGGCTAATGGCTCGGCTAGAGTTTATTAAGCCCGGACTCTCCCAAGTCCACCAATTCACGACTTTAATAGTTTGAGTTTTTAACCTGTAAGTTAATTTTTAAAACGGAGTCGCCACTAATCAATTTGGGTGGGTTGATTAGAAACCCATGCGAAATATTGGGAGAAATATTCGCTCCGCGCAACCAAAGAAATTAGGATCGGAGACTTGATTACACTAGTTAATCACTAATGCCCTTTCGGTACCTAACCTTGTTTAACCCCGAGGCTTTTTGGATGTTTTAGGGATTTTCCATGCATTTTTTAGAAAAACATTTTTTGAGTCTTTTTCCAATTTTTTGGACATAAAAAGGACTTTTTTGGATTTTTGGCATTTTTTGGAAAATAAAAGTCTTTTTGGCTTTTTCTGAATTTTTGGCCTTTTTTTTGAAAAATATGGAATATTTTTTATTTTTTATTTTTTTTTTCGGAAAATAAAATATTTTTAAATATTTTTTGGAAAATAAAGTGTTTTTGATTTTTCTTGATTTTTCTGGAAAATAAAATATTTTTTATATTTTTTAATATTTTCTGTTTTTTTGGAAATTAAAATATTTTTTAATAATTTTTTTGAAAATTATATTTTTTTTCGGAAAATAAATAATTTATTTATTATTTATTTATTTAAAATATTATTTAAAACAGAATTTAGAAAAACGATCGCAACGCGGGCCCGACTGGATTTTTTGGCTTTTTTTTTTTTCTTTTTTCTTTTTATTGAAACGGCACCGTTTGGGGGGGGACCGGTGAAACCCTACCCGGTTCCCCGACCCGGTCCGACCCAACGACCGGGTCGCGACCCGAAAAATCGGGAACCCTAGGGTTCCCGATTCGCGGCGCCAAGAGGGGGAGTTTGAGCGGATGCGCGGCCGGCGACGGCGGCGATATCGCGGCCGAGGGGGTGCGATGGTGACGGCGGCGACTACCTGTGGCGAGGTGGTGGCGGTGAGCGGCGGCGACGGCGGAGGGTGCGCCCCCCTTTCTCTTCGATTTCTCCCCCTCTCTCTCTCTCTCCCTCTCTGGCCGCGAGCACTCGGATCGGAGCGCTCGCGCCGGTCTCCCCCGTCTCTCGGAGGGAGATCGGCGAGCTCGAGACCCGACCGCCTTGCCTCTGCTTCGCTCTGAGTTCCCCGAAGTCTCTCAGGGGGGCTCGGAGCTTTGCCGGCTGCTGCGCGTGTGTTCAACGGAGGCGGGGACGGCGGTATTTATAGGCGAGGGGGTGGCCGGTCGACGGAACTTCGACCGCCGGTCCCCCTCGCGTGCCGAGCGGCTCCGGGCGGCCAGACCGGCGTCCCATCCGACGCCAGCTGCTCCTCTGCTCCACGTGCGTCGCCGTTCGACGATCTCCCTCCGGCGTCGCGCCCTCGCGCGTGCGTTGCAGAGGCGCGAGGGAGAAGAAGATCCGACTGGGCCGGGCTGAGGAGGAGGATGGGCCGTAGGGGCCCATGCGGAGGCTGCTTCCCTTCCCTTTTTTTGCTTTTGTTTTGCTTTCTGTTTTTGTTTTTGTTTGCTTTTTTTGTTTTTATTATTTACTATCCGAAAAAAAGGAAAAATAGATAAATAATAAAAAAACCTAATTTAAGAAGACGAAATTTAGGCGTCAACAGCCATCGTTCTCTCCTTTTTCTTTTACAATTGTATAGCTACACTAATCACCAGAGTTACCAAGGCAACTGGTGACCAACTTAATTCTAGTAAGCAATGCAGTTCTATACAAGTGGATTGCGATGAAGAAACCAAGATATCTATGAAACTCATGTACCGACGGGAGAGAAGATCCATACCAAAACGAACACATTGCAGACTTGATTTGAAACCAAACAATCTGTCACAAATCATCATATGATACTATTGTAAAACAAAGAAAGAACAAATGGAGGTAAGAACTAAACGAGGTTCGGCAATGTGCCTACGTCCTCAAACAAAACTCTCACACTCTTCTTTTCTTGTGTCGTGAGAGATGATCTCCCATTATTTTCTATATGTACAGAACAAGGTTGCTACAACCATAAAAGGAAAAATATCAAGAAAAAATATCCCTAAAATCAAGCTGCAAAAATAGGAAATACAGTATTCACATCTCCTTTCCAAGAATAGGAGCATGAATTCCGCGAACACTCCCCCTCAAGTTGGACCAAAGAGATCATCAAAGGTCAACTTGTTCACCATCTCTTGAAACACTCCTTTAGACAGAGTCTTGGTAAAGACATCCGCTAATTGATCTTCACTATGAATGTACGGTGTCTCAATAGTCTTATCTTGCAAATTTCTCTCACAAAGTGACAATCCACCTCAAAGTGCTCAGTCCCCTCGTGGAATACAGGATTCAAAGCAATATGAGTATCAGCATGATTATCACAGAACAGTTTCGTTCATTTGGTTATAGAGTTGCAACCCAACTCTTGAAGCAACAATCTCAACCGCACTATTTCACTTGTAGTCGTAGCCCTAGCTCGATATTTAGCCTCTGCACTAGATCGTGCAACAACCACTTGTTTCTTACTCTTCCAAGCAACAAGATTTCCTCCCACAAATGGACAAAAACTTGTAGTAGATTTTCTATCAATGGGGCTACCAGGCCAATCCGCATCCACATAACTAATGATGTTCATGTGACTATTATTCTTCATCAGAATTCCCTTTTTTGGAGAGACCTTCAAGTATCGAAGCAAGTGATTTATCAATTCCATGTGCCCCTTTGTTGGTTTCTGCATGAATTGAGTCACATGGCTAACAGCATGTGCTAATCAGGTCGAGTAATAGTTAGATAGATCAATCGTCCAACAGGGCACTAAAATTGCCCAACATCATGCAACAATGTATTATCAGAAATAAACTTACTATTATAATCCATGGGGGTGTTCGTTGGCTTGACTCCTAACCTACCAGTCTCCTTCAGCAAATCAATAACATATTTTCACTATGATAAGAACAATCCTTTCCGAGATCTAGCAACCTCAATACCAAGAGAATACCTCAAATTACCGAGGTCTTTGATGTCAAATTCTTTATTTAAATGCTATTTGAGAGCTTCAATTCCAAACAAATCACTATCTATAATCACAATATTATCAACATATACTAGACAACATCAATTCCTCTATCTATGACCTTGGTATACATTGAGGAATCTGCTGCACTTTGCTTGAATCCAACCTTGACTAGTGCGGTGCTAAGTCTACCATACCATGCTCTAGGGGATTGTTTAAGATCATAGATAGCTTTCTTCAATCGACACACAACTCCATCTTCATTCTATAAGGGATGCCCAAGTGGAAGATCCATGTAGACTTCTTCCTCAAGATCTCCATGAAGAAATGCATTCTTCACATCCATTTGAAACAATGGCCACTCACAATTAACTGCTATAGACGTAAGGGTATGCACTGTATTCATCTTGACTATCGGAGGAAATCTTTCTTTATAGTCTATACCATAAGTTTGTGTGTACTCTTTTGCAACAAGTCTTGCTTTGTGTCTTTCAACTGACCCATTGCTATTGTACTTGGTCTTGTAAATCCATTGCCATCATACATTCTTCTTCCCTTTTGGTAGCTATACCAATTCCCGGGTATGATTTCAATCAAGAGCATGAAGTTCATCCTTCATGGCATTAACCCACACATTCTTCTTATTTGCTTCCATGAAACTATTGGGTTCTTGTTGATATTCAATGGCAGATAAGAAATTCAAAAACTCAGGAGAGATTTTGTCACACCTTATATTTTCTTGAATAGGATGCTTAGCAGAATCATCTGTGGCAAAGTCGCGAAGGTGAGTTGAAGGTCTCGGAACGCGGGATGACCCTTGTGGCTAAATTGGTGCGGCTGATTTGTTATTAGTTCCCCCTTCTACTTCGGCTATGTCAGTAATCCCCTTTTCGGCTTCAACAGTAGCTTCAACTGGTGCCATGACCGACCTGTTATCAATCCCCCTTTCGGCTTCAACTGTTTGTGCTATTGTTGGCACAATAGTGCTTTGTTGTCCTTCAATTTTGTGGCCCACTTGTGTGTTTTCTTGCCTCATAAAGTCTTGACTAGCAGACACTCTTTCAATTTGCTTAGTGTCAACATTCACCGGGATAGGAGCAAATTCAAAAGGGAATTCGCTATAATCATCTTGCTCCCCCTGAATTTGAGTCCTATCAGAATAAAACATGTGAGCTTCATCAAAACTAACATCTCGAGAAATATAGACACGTTTTGTGCAGGGATCATAACACTTGTATACTTTCCTAATGGAAGAATATCCAACGAGCACACTTGCGAGCATGAGGGTCCAACTTGCCTCCATTTTGAGAATGTACATAGCAAACGCACCCAAAGATTTTTAAATGGGAGAGATCAAACTTGCAACCGTGCAACACTTCCATAGGGCTTATATAATTCAAAATGCAGCCAGATAGTCAATTTATCAAATAGTAACTAGTAGGCACAGCATCTGCCCGATAAGTTTTGGGCAAATGTCCAGAGAATAGCAAGGCCCGAGTGTGACATCCGGTTTTCACTCGAGATCACGAGCCTCGAGTACTTAGCAACCATTGTCGTGCCATCAAGCTTGTAACCGAACCATGCCAAGTCAGCACCCCCGCCACCTCATCAACCAACGCCACCTCGATGACACGTTTGCACCATCGCCACCAGCTGATTGCGCCACGTCACACCAGCCAGGCCGCCTCACCGTTCACGACCCTTAGTCCTTTCGGGGGACACCACATCCACGTGACTAGCTTGTTGCCAAGTCAACACCACGCGACACTTCTTTTCCTACCGCTGGCGCATGATACTTCTGCTGAGTCAACCACAGCAACGCCACCTAGCACTCACCACTTTGTTTCACCGTTCAACACCACCTCTTCAACAGCTAGCAAGAATTTCTATTGCCGAGTCAAACAAACGACCGCATGATAGCGTTGTTCTCTGTCATTGCTACACCATCTCACTGATCTCTTCAGCTTGCACGCACAGCCACAATGATGCCGTCCAACCACCGACGATGCAAAATTCAGCCAGTCGATTGCATCGTCATTCCGCCGCTCGCGTCGTCTTCCTAGGCCACGGCAACTCGCCGAACCGCAGCCACCGCTCATCCAAGACTTGAGGCAAGTGATTTATTGCTGTTTATACTCCATAGGTTAATTTCCGTACGTTGGGGTTGATTTCCTCGAGTTTTAGTTGCCTTGATCAAATTCACGCTTGATTATATTCATCAACGGTTTGGAAATATTCATGTTGCAAATAGTGTTAATAATTTAGTACTTTGAGTTTATTAATATGTTATTGAAATGCTGGTCACTAAGATTTAAGTGCATTTGAGTTTGGATATCATGAAATGTGAACGGAATCCGAGAATGCGATTATTTTAAAGTTCGGTTTACTGTACACAATGGTTTTGCCAATTTTATACCAATTCCTACGGTACAAATTTGATGGAACTTTCTTCACGAAAGTTCTGCGTTTTGGCTTGTTTTACGATGAACTTAAATTTCATATTTTACAAATTTTGTATGTGCAAAATATATTTCAAAAACTATTCAAGTCTGAAATTGTTTTTGTAAGCTATTTCCAAACCTTTGTTCGATTTCCATTTTCTATCGCATTTTTGACAAACAATTTGCACTAGCGTCTTCAAAAATTTTAGATCACATCTTAAATTATAATTTGAAATTTTTCCATGATTTTTGGAGTTCATTTTGATGTCCAAAATGCGATTTCCTAACCCGACTGCAATATGAAATTGTGCTCTGTTTTGATTGGAACTTCAGAAAATTATTGGGACTAGTATAAGCTAAACAGGAGCTCGAGTCCTTCATGAGAAACATTCCTTGGAATCTCATCCACGTCATGTTAAAGTTTCGTGATTTTTTTAGTAGATTTGATCGGTGAATACTACTGATTTCTGAGGATGGACAAAATGCCTTTTGGATTAATTTTGGGACTCTAAAATTTCCTTTTTCACTTGTCTTTTGGCAGATGCTAAATAGCCGACTGTCCTATATCCCTTTCGGGTTGATGATTGTGAGATTGAATGGGTCTCTGCGTTTTAACTCATTGGATGACATATTTCAATTGAATTATGGAATTGCTGCACCATGAAATGAGTGTGTGATTTGGGAATGCCGTCGATCCGTGGGATGACGATGCCCCAGGTTGTAGTAAGGATGCTTGGAGGAATAACTGGGTTTCTCTGAATGCTTGAAGAGTGTAACATGGTTCACCTAGAAGTCCTCGCGATATCGAATGGATGCGAGATGCCGAGGGTAACGGGGTTTCTTGGAAGATGGTAGTAGTCAATTTACAGTAAAGTTAACCAAGTGCTATTCCAAAGTTTATTTAAGACTTATTGAAACCTATTCTCAAAAGAAACATTTCTCTCTTATTATCCGGATTTTGAAAGGTTCTTAGGCAAGTTGATATTATAATGATCCTCTACTTTTCCTTGCATGTGCTATTATTGACTTATATAGTATAGACTGGTTAGTAATTTACTTGCTGAGTGTTATACTGAGTTTTGGCTGACTCCTATCTTTCACATCAATAGAAATGTCGGCCCCACCTACCTTCCACTTGATTTGTTATGGAGTCCCAGTTGATTTTACATGGCATGAGGACGAGTTCACAAACTCTAGCCTTCTGGATATAGTTTTTATTAGGATCATGTCCTATTTGACAGTGGACATAGGGGCTCCAATAGGGCCTATATTCTTTGGATTCGTCGATCTGTATGATCATATCAACGAGCGCGTGGTGGACCCCCTCCCGCTTTATGACAATGACAACGAACCAAGGAATTGCGGCAGCCCCGCCAAATAGGATGGAGGCAAGCAAACAACAAAGGAGTTTTTGAGACATGGACAATTTTTTATGGAGCCAAGGCAAGAATAAAGTCACTATGTGCATAGTTAGGTTGGAATGGGATGACAGATGTATAGCCAAATGTATAGCCAGACGTCGTCAAGAATACTAACCCTATTGTTTTTCCCCAATGTACCCAATCCTGTCACCTAATGCACATATATAAGAAATGAAATGAGATTGCCCCACTCATATAAGCTCACATACATTCTTGGGTTGTTTTAGCCATTTACACTTCCGCATGCTTGAGAAAAATGAAAAGATTTTAGTAATTATAGTAGTCATGACGTGCTGGGGATATCGCATCCAGTGACTTTTAATAGATGACAGTCTCTGCTACTGCATTTTGTTGAGGAGTACCGACACACAATGTTTGATGAGATATGCCCATATGCCATAACATAGCTTGGAATGCCTAATTGGTATACTTGGTACCATTCTCCGTTCAAATAACTTTCACCGTAGTGTTGAACTGATTTTTCACCATGTTGCAAAAATATTGAAAGACTGTAAGAACTTCGCTTTTGGACTTAAGAAGGTAAAACCAAGTTGCATGGGATTTATCATCAATAAAAGTAACAAAGTACTTAAATCCTTCTTTAGAATCAACTGGAGAATTTCCCCAAACATTAGTGTACCACATCAAACAACTTAGTTGACTTATTGAAATGTCAAGGAAAAGGTAACCTATGTTGCTTAGCAAAATGACATGGATCACAAGATTCACAACTACTAGAATCATGTGTCAATGACAAATCTAAAGCTTGCAACACCCAATCGGAAGGATGCCCCACTCATCGATGCCATAGATGAGAAGCCGTAGAAATCAATTTTGTCGCCACTAGAGCCACATCACCAAGATCCAAAGTGTACAGCTCATCTTGTAGCTAGGGCTATGCAAAAGAACCGGGAACCACCCGGAGCCGAACCGAACTGGATCGAAACTAGCAATTCCCATGGGGGCCAGTCTGATTCTCAATTCCAATTTAGTGGAATTGATAAATATTGGTCTGGTTCCCGATTCTACGAGTAAAACCACCCATTCACCCCCGATTCTACGAGTAGAACCACCCATTCACCCGCCCGGGCCAAACCGGTATATAAATAAATATTTATTTATTTAAAAAAAAAAAAGAAATTTCTTCTCAATTACCTAATTATTTTGTAGTTTTTCAACAAAACACATATGTACATATATGTATATTTGTAATTATTGGACATCATTGACTAGTTTTGTCTCTTGGTGCATAAGAGGATTAACCCCCTACTTTTCTTTTTTTATTTAATTCTAATAATCCATTTACTTCATTTCTCAACCAAAACAAAATAAGCAAATGCAGAGGAATGGGAGAACCAATTGAAGATGTCCATAAGAGTCAACAACTTGTTTTACGAGTGTAATTAGGTCTCTCATTAACCATTCACATGATTAAATTATGTTGACATTGAAAAAAGATTAATCATGCGACTAATTTTGTAACTTCTGTGAAGGTTAGGACTTTTAACGTGAAGTCTAATTCTGCACATGTTTCCGGTGTTGGGAAATCTTAAAAGAACGACACCACCTTAAAAAAAATTAAGTTTTTAGCTAACGAATATTGTTTATACATTTTACCTTATAGTTTTCAATCCTTAATCAAAATCAATGGCTCAAATTCAACCAAATATAAGACCGACCAAGCTTTGTAGGAATTAGGGATTAGTTCCATGGACCCATCCGAAAATCGGACCAAACCGACAATCCGATTCTTTGGTAAGTCCATGGAACCAACGGGTAGGTCTTGGTTCCAATTTTTCGAAACCGATCCTTAATGGGTGGTTCCTGATTCCGAGGTGAAAACCGCTCCCAAACCATGCTTACCCCTACTCATAGCTATCCCTCACCAATCATCCTCTTGTTAAAAGCGATCTTGAAAAATCACCTTTTAAGGAGTAAAGAAGACATTGCAACCCACTATTTAGCACATTTTGCTAACAAACAACAAATTTGATTTCAACCTGGAACTTTCAAAGCTTTGGCTTTTGTCAAAAAAAATATTTACTTGGCCAATACCTTAAGTTGGGACCTGGAACTCCATTCACAATAATTATAAGAGGGTATAAAGTGCTAGAAACAATATTACATAACACACATGAAGAGCTACACATATGGTCTGTAGCCCCAGAATCAACAATAATCCGAAAATTAAACTTAATAGAGAGAACATGGAGATTACAAGGTCTTGGCCATATTTTCGAATTCAGTGCCTGTAGCACCCGATCCCTGCCCATGACTTTGAAGCAACTACTAAACCTGTTGAGTTAAAAAATTTAGCTTAGACTAAAACTCTCTGACATCCCCCCGAACTGCAAACTTCGCATCAAGACCTTTATCTTTGCGTGGTCGCAATTGCGGATTAAGAACCCAACACCGATCCCTGGAATGCCCATCACGATTACAGTGATCACAATAAAATCGTATGGGTTTCTTTCCCTTTTCTTTTGCCCACCGACTGCTAGCATCACTTTGCTTGAAATTAGACATAGTATAATGGGCTAAATTTTCCGGTGAATCAACAAATGCCTTCACCTTTGAATTTGCCGCCATGACTCTTTTCCGTGATTCCTCATTCTGTATGATGGAACACACAGTATTGAACGATGGCAGCTTAGGTCGCATAAGAATATCTCTTTTGGTCTCCTCAAATTCAGGCTTGAGACTAGCCAAGAGCTGGAAAATCCTGTCTTGTTCTTCCCGTTGGATATAGTCGCGAACATTTGGAGTAATAGGTCTATACTGTCGAAGTTCTTCCCACAGTTTCTTCATTTTACTCAGATGTTCTGTGAATGACTGATTCATCCCTTGCTTGGAACTAACGAGACCTTGTTGAAGCTTAAACACCTGAGATGCATTATTGGCTTGTCCGTACATTGCATATAAGGAATCCCACAAATCTTTAGCAGTAGCCAAATAGGAGATATCACACATTTGAGGCTCCATGGAGCAGACAATCCATGACATAACATCATAATCGTTGGCTTGCCATTCGTCAAAGTTGGGATCGGTCGTAGCAGGAGCTTTGGTTCGTCCCGTAACATGACCCAGTCTGGATCTCTCTCCAAGAGCAATTGTGACTGCCCGAGACCACGGAAGATAATTTACTCCATTCAACAACAGGTTTGTAAGCCGTTGATTATTTCTGTCTTGTCCGTACATCTCATATAAGGAATCCCACAAATTCTTAGCAGTATCCAAATAGGAGATATCACACATTTGAGGCTCCATGGAGCTGAGAATCCATGACATAACATCATAATCGTTGGCTTGCCATTCGTCAAAGTTGGGATCGGTCGTAGCAGGAGCTTTGGTTCGTCCCGTAACATGACCCAGTCTGGATCTCTCTCCAAGAGCAATTGTGACTGCCCGAGACCACGGAAAATAATTTACTCCATTCAACAACAGGTTTGTAAGCCGTTGATTATTTCTGTCTTGCGCAGCACCATTGGTGGGATTGCTAGATTCAGCCATAGAGCTGCAGCAACATTCAGCACAAACAACCAAAAACAATAGCAACAAGAACGTGGATCAAGAATAAGAAACAAGAACAGGTCGATTCACTCCTACTCTGATACCATGTTGTAAAACAAACAAAGAACAGATGGAGGCAAGAATTTAACAAGGTTCAGCAATGTGCCTACGTCCTCAGACAAAACTCTCACACTCTTCTTTTTTGTGTCGTAAGAGATGATCTCCCATTATTTTCTATATGTACAAAACAAGGTTGCTACAACCAAGGAAACAAGCAACCATAAAGGAAAAATATCAAGGAAAAATATCCCCGAAATCAAGATGCAGAAATAGGAGATACAATATTCACATCTCCTTTTCCAAGAATAGGAGCACGAATTCCGCCAACAGATACTCACATTGAAGCATAAAGATGCTTAGGTCTAAGTCATGCTCATGCATGAAAATACAAGGAAAAAGAAGTGCTGCAGATTAACACCAGCTAAATCTCATTCTTGCATCAGCATGGCTCCGCTTATAACAACTGTAGTATAAATAACACAATGCAATTTTGTCCAAATCCAAGCGACCAGAAGATGGATAATATACGAGCTCCAATATTCACATAACAAGCACTAGTCAAGCACTAGTTTCATGTTTCCCTTGCATGGTCAACATGGTCAACATTAGACGAAGAGCCAAGATTTTAACAGGAGAGAGCAAAAGCTTAATTTGCTTCCTTTAAATCTTAAAAGATGACGGCTGCAAGTTCAGAAATCCCAACAGATATAACATGCCAATGCAAGATTCGAGGGAAATGCCTAAATGGAAAATATCTAAATCTTGGAGCAAACCTAAATCCTAACTAAACAAGAGAAATCTTTCTAAAGCGGACAAGAGCATCGCATCATATTTCCGACATATGCACAAAGAGAGCTTAACGGGAGAGAGCAAAAACTTAATTTGCTTCCTTTAAATCTTAAAAGATGACGGCTGCAAGTTCAGAAATGATATGCCAATGCAAGATTTAGAAATGCCTAAATGGAAAATATCTAAATCTTGGAGCAAACCTAAATCCTAACTAAACAAGAGAAATCTTTCTAAAGCGGACAAGAGCATCGCATCATATTTCCGACTGTATGCACAAAGAGAGCCTCTAGCAAAGACGGTTTCCTCCACGAGATTAATACCCATCTATACATTTACATTACAGTCATTGCATATTTGTTCAGTTCACATGATCAATAGAATCAAATCCCTAATTGTTCTACCACCCGTGTTTATGCACTTATAAGAAGCAGACACCATCCCAATAAAATTTCCGCATCTATGGAAATTAGGACCAGCAAAGCAGATAAACATCACCCCTCTACTGTCAAAAAAGATGCAATGCAACCATCAACCATATCACATCAGAGAGAAATTACAGACTGCAGTCAATCCCTTTGCAATCAGGATATTCAGTGTCCAAGTCAACAATTGCAGTCGATCCCTTTACAACCAGAAGATTCAGGAGTCCAAGTCTTGCACAAGAAAAACCTAGCAAACGCTCCAGTCAAATCCCAAAAATTTACCTTCCTTCGTCCGGATGTGCCGCCGGCCGAGCACCGCCAGCGTTAAGAGCCTCCCCAATCTGGAGCGACACGAAGGCGTCCAGGCACGCGTACTGGACCTGCACGCTCGTCAGCCACGGGTTGTCCCAGCGGGACTTGGAGACCCGCTTCGGCTTCTCGATCTCCCTCCCCAGCACCTCCTTCGCCAGCGTCTTCAGCCCGGCCCTCCGCAGCTCCTCCCGGCCGAGCTCCCTCGCGGCCAGGGCCCTCAGATCCACCGTGTTGGCCACATTGAGGCCGTAGTCACAGAGCAGCTTCTCCACGTCCTCGTCGATGCCGACCCCGACGAAGACGTGGCGGGGATCGCGGAGGAAGTCGGCGAGGGTCTGAGGGACCTCGGGGGCGTGGAGGAGCTGGAAGATGAGGCAGTGGAGGCCCACGGAGAGCTGGAGGATGGCGACGGGGTTGTCGCTGTCTCGGGTGAAGTTGGGCCGCCACTCGACGTCCAGGCCGACCAGGAGGGCTTGGGAGCCGCGGGACGAGAGCCAGGAGGCGGCCATGGGAGGGGAGCTGGTGAGGAGGGTGCGGACGCTGAGGTCATAGAACGTGACGTCATAGAGGTTGTGGGTGTCGTCAGGGAGCTCGTGGTCCACGATGCCGATCGTCATCGTGGTGGGTGTTGCAGAGACTTCAGAGATGGTGTGAAGAAGAAGACGAAGAAGAAGAAGAGGAGGAGGAAGAGAAAAAGTCACGACTTTTCGAACGTCACTGCCAATGGGATTGCTCGTGTTCTCGTCATTCGATGAGAAACAGTAGGGTCGTCATTATGACAAAAGACGAAGATTCTCTCTTCCATTTTAAGAAGAGGGAAAAAAAATCAAATCTTTTCCAAAGGGTCAGATCCAATGATCTTCTGTAGTCATCTTCTTAATTTATTCTTAATACGACAAAAAATTCTCCCGTACGTGCACAGTAACTTGGTAACGAAGCAAAAACATTCGATGTTTCATCGGCTACTGTCTCGTTGGTTTACCATTCTAAAGTCAAAACACGGCTAGAGATGCACGAACACCAGTTGACAGTACTTTTGGAGTAGCTTTACTGCCGTGTTCCAGAAAACCAGACCCCTCAAATTTGATTGTGCAGATCAGAGTGAACATACACACATTGATGTGAATGGGGCAATGAGCTTATACACAATACAATACACACTGATATAATTGCATGGTGATAGTTACAAAATGAGGAGGAAACCGCGTGAGGCAGTAGAACAAGGAAAGGACGGCAACTCGCCGATCGCTTTTCCTCTCACGTCGGCCCCGAATGGTCATTATTTACAATCTATACTAGCAAGTCATTTGGAAAACAGAAAAGGAAAATTAGTCCACAATAATTACAAGCGATCTGTGGTCCGAGCTTCTTTCTATCTTTTTGCTGATCTTTAGATCGTCTATTGCTTTGGTGATTCCTCAGAAGTCGCAAGAAGTTCCCAACCTCTGCTTCGAGCTGTTGCATCTAGCGTTCTCTGTGACCTCGGGCAAGAGCTTCTCGAAGATTTCGAGGAACAGAACCCACTCATCTTCGCTCATATCTCCGAAAGAGATCCCCTCACCCTCATTGTCATGTTGCTGCACTGCAAAACTCATGCTCCGGTTGAAAGCCCCCACCTTGGGACGGTTGATAGCATCGTCATGATTTTCATCCTCATCGTCTTCCATCGCATAAAACTCGTATTCACAATTCAGGGTGTCGTTTTCCTCCCTTTTTGGAGATAATAACACATCAGGCAGCCCGGACATTGACTTGACAGATAAAAACCTGGGAAGTTTACGTGGCCTAGCCGTCTCAGGGAGGTCCGAGTCCTCCTTCATGTCATCATCATTTTCCATGACAAACTGAGTAGCTTCAAGGTCGTCTCCTTCGTTTGTTTCATCAACAGGCACATCGCTGCCCAAAGTAAACAGCATGCTGGCCTTGGATTGAACGCACAGCTCCTCCAATAAACTGAGACTCTCCTGCCCACAAGAAAACTGGCGAGTCATCATCTCACCTATATCTGCAAGACAGAAGCCAGCAGCTGCGGTGTGCTTTAGAAAGATGGTGCATAGGATGAGAACCCGGACAGAGGACTCCTTCAGAGAAGGAACCTCGGTCCTCAAAAGCTCAGCATCCTTAAAGGGGTCTAAGTTGGATATGTATTCGCCTTCTAAATCAGAAAAAGGAACAGAGGCTTGAGGCCAGTGCAGCCATTCAAAATAAGGATCCTCAAGGAACTCAGGTAGGCAAAGGCCATGATCTATCGGCACAAGTTCCAGTGACCCAGCAGTAGAAATTTCGTTTGGATGTTTCTTAACCAGAATGTTTCCTGCGTGCCTGTCAAGATTTAGCATTCTCAAGTCCAAGATCCCAATCCTATGAACCGATGTTACCGAGAAGCTAGAGGGACCCAATTCTCCAGCATCAAAATCATGATCCACAAAGCGTTGCAGTGATGCGATCTTGTAAGGTGCTAATGATGTCGGCGACGCGTCATTTTCATTAAAAACGTGAGAGATCTTCACCAAAGCAGTTGGAGGAACACCGGAAAATCCATCATGGTCGAGAATGTATGCAGCCAGTTCTCGAACGCCGCTTTCGCCAACACATATGGATCGTTTCACGCCAGGTTGGCCTAGCATCAGACCCCTGAAGCCTTTGGGGTTGTTGAAAGCTAAAGGTTCTTCGTCAACAGGCTTTGCCACGGCAATGTCATGCCCATCTCGGCCACGCATGTAGTATGCTCCACCAAGTCCACTCGACACCGGCACAGGATTGACACCAGAAGCCATCGCTATGGCAACCTCTACAACTAGAGCGCGAGCTCTGAAGGCCCTGCAGCCACCAAGAATCTCAATTCGCGGATTCCTATCAAAGTCTTCTTCCACTTGGGTGGTCAAGGACAGGCAAGGGGTGGAGAAGCATCGGTGGAAATGAGCAACATCAAATGCTTGGTTCGAGGAACGGGCCAGATGGGTTTGGCCAAGATCAATTACAGTGAAGTCGAGATGAGTGAAGGATTGAAGTTTGCATCTCTGAGGTCGGCTCGGTGGCCTGAATCCGTGATGCTGATCAATAGCTACCGCCATATTGGAAAATCTCATTCAACTGAACAAATGGCAGCAGGGCAGGGCAAGGGTAATCCTCAGAGGAATCCCAGAGAACAGGTCTTCCTTAATGGATTGGCCATCAGAAACTGCATCCCAGAATAGAAAACTTAAGTCAGTCCTAACGGCACATTGACCGAGATGAACATTTGACTACCAAAACAAGTTGCATAAGTTATTACATAGAAAGAACAGTCCCTAACAGCCGAGCATATCTTTAGATTAACATATTGCATCATTCTCAAAATTGCTAGGTAAAAGTTTGTTCTGGGATCTCTATCGAGAGTAAAAATTTCAAAAAATAAAATAAAATGGAAATGATTCATTTCTCGCTCTCTTCAATCCCCTTGTATTCATATCAACTGTAACATGATCAACTGTGACAATGCACTCATTCATCACAGTACTAATCACAAGCATTCTCTCCGTGACACTGTGAAACTGACGAGAGTCGAATATGTTGTGTGACTTGACCGGATAAAACTTCCACATGCTTGAACCTAAAAAATCTTTCTGATTCGACTTCCTACTCCATCAAGTAATGCTCGTGAAATAGACGCGGAAGCTGATCCAGTTGGATCTCTGCTTTGCTCCCAACAAAATAACGACTAAAATATCTTGGAAATGCTTGAAAACCATATCCTAGAAAAATATAAAATAAATGTTGCCTCACCAGAATAATGCAGTTGCATATGTACAGTGCCGCACTTGCTTCATTAATGTTGACTTGCTGATGACAATTACATAGTAGGTTTAACTCATACCCAATGGATCCATCATAACCTGCATATTCCAATGAAAAAGGACAAGGATTTTATAAGGAAAAAAAACTACACGGAACAAACCAAAACCAGAAAGAAAATCTCATTAATGATCGCATAATGAAAAGAAGTCTTGAGTTATCTCGGGAGCAATCAAATCCAATATGGAATGCACCAACCTACAAAAGCCCTCGCTCCGCCACACGAAAACCGCCACAATTTTCTGCAAACATGAGATAAAATGTCATAAACACGGAGTAATTCCATCTCACACGCATTAAGGAGAAAAATTAAAACAAAAATGTTTCGCGGGCTCTCCTATTTTTCTCTCGTTTATTGCTGGATTATGTTTCCTGGGCAGTGGAACAGGTGCAACCAGAGGTAAGCATGCTCGATACCATACCAAATGACTCCAGGCAACCCATTTCTATTTCTTCTTCTTCTTCTTATTATTTTGCTTGCACATGCATCGCATTTCAACAATGCAGAACAAAATGCAGAGGAAATGAAAGGATCAACCGTGAAGAGCCAACATAAAACGACAAAAGACAAAAAAAAAAAAGGGCATGACCACATGGAATTACGAATGGCACAACCCAACAAAATGATCAATGGACAAAACCCAGACACAGAATGAGAAAAGAAGGGCCAAAGAGAACATGGTCAGAAAGAATTGACAGAGAGAGAAACAGACCCTGAACACTGGTTAAGGCATTCAGGAGACGAAGAGCAACGGGAGCGCGAGAGGATCAATCCGTCCCTACTTTATTTAAGAAAACAAAGACCCCCTCTTTTTCTATTTTTATAAAAAAATTTCCCGAGAGGATTCCCACGGATGCCCCCCCTCCCTTCAAACCCACGACCCCTTTCGTCGGTATCAGTCAATCGCACGATAAAAATCGATCCTTTTCTTCGTTCGCGAGGACAACCCAACTCGTCCACCGAAATTCGCTGCGTCTTCCAAGGTAACTGCTTCCTATTTCCGGACAACCCTCCGAATTTCCGATCCGACAAAGGATGATAATTTAAGCAATGTCGTTTCGGGACGTGGCTCTTGGCGTGGAATCGTTTCGATTTGGTGCCGAATTTAGTTGAATCCGAGTTGGTCCGATTCCTTTTTTGGGAGGGGCTTAGCAATCGCCATTCATCATCAAAATCGAAAGACTTCGTATTAATGGCAAATGGAGAATGTTAGGTCAAGGCGAAACCAAACTCCTAACTAAAAATTCTCGATCCACAAAATGTTTTCTAAAATCTTTTTAGTTGGTATATTTGACGACGATTCGAATTTGACATCACCATTGATCTTTGTGTTCGTCACTAACATAATTGGAGATGCCATGGCTTTTATGTCGTACTCATATGAGGATTCTCTTGGTTAGATTAAGGGTGAATCCATGAGTCAAAAATTTATTAGTTTCTTTGCCTCTCTATAGTCGGTTTTGGTGAAGGGTAGGAACATAAATTACCACATATTGAAAGGAATTTCATTATAGGTAAGGGCAAATTTTATTTGATTGGCCGAACAAAATCTTTCCAAACCTCCCACCAAACCAAGTAATCGACCTCCAACCCAATGTGGCTGATTGTCAAAGCAACTGATTCTTTTCTTTGGTAAGGTAAAGAAGTGAAAGAAATGACAGAGAAATATGAAGATGGCTTACGCAAGAGCGCAAAGAGAGGGGGAGAGAGACTGATAGCTCTAGTTCATGGTCCTTTCTTGAACAGTCACGGTGCATGATCGGATGAGTGTTTGGACCATGCAAGTTTAAACATGAATGCATTGGCGTAGAAAAGCCACGATTCCTTTTGGGTAAGTTTCGACATCCCTTTTCAGCCCGTATAGCATGAAATTTGTACAAGCGGCATCTCTTTTGGCAAACAAAGACTACGAAAACTACACTCGGAAGCGAACGCGCGAGGCTGGTGTATCAGTAATGACCTGTATTACATGACCTGTATTGATCTTGCATTATTAAACACCAACGACCTAAAACCATGTAGATGTCAATTGCATACCATTCTCAAAGTCTATGAGCGATAAAACAGGCATACAAGCTCGTTCGTTCAAACATAGACTGTTCTATCAGTAATGATGTAACTAAAGAACAGTGTAATCACCGAAGAATACTCGATATCGAAGGAACTGAGGCAAAGTACGTATGCTCTACTCATTCTCGATTTTCATGAAACCCTTTTCATTCGCCAGCCTGCCAGGCCCCGTGCCACAGGATATAACAGCAGCCACATGACATAACCGCGCAAGAGAACAGAAAAACATCCTTCCTCCCTGGAAAAAAATTTAAACTAGGCTGCCACAATCTGCAGCCTCAAGATGGAACTGATAGTAGTTTCTGGGCCGTAAGTAGCAATATGAGAATGAAGCAGTTCGACTGTGTGCTTCACTATCTCGTGCGATAAGTGGGTATATGCTGATGTATCTAAGTCATATCGCATCGTTCAATACAGTATTATCCCTCGGCTGTGTGACAGGAAAGGTTTGCTTATTGGGAAGAAAAAATCCAAACTTCAATAAAGCAAGAACTCCAGGTACCTCCTCCTTCCGATTTTCCAATAAAAAGTCTAGCTTACATGCGCCAGCTGGATTATGAAACCACCAGGCTCTCCCTCTGTGGAGCTCCCTTTAATTGTGCGGTTAAGGCTTCTCCACTGACTAGCTTCTTTTCTGTAGTAGTATTTCCCATTTCTCGACTGCTACTCGTAATAGCTTCAACAAGAAGGGGATGTGATCTTCCGCTCCCACGTATAAGATTCTTAATCGTGGATATGAGATCTCGGTCCTTCATCAAGGTCTCCAGCGTCACATGTGCACCTGAGTTCGAGATGCACACGTCTCAAAACTTGGTACAGTCTTTATATCTTTTTTATTTAATTTCAAATAATTTAAGCAAACGATAAAGAACTGCAGAATTTTGTCATATTTTTAATCTCAAAACCTAAAAACAACGGAAGGATTAAGCTTACGGTATCTCCAGTAATGCTTTGGATTGGTCGGATCATTGATTGTTTCCTCAGTTGCTGGACGAGTCATGTATTCTTCTTTCAACACCAGCAAGTCCTGACATCAACACAAACGTGAATTAAGCACAACCGAAGTCACAGGATATCCAAACAAAATAAAAATAAATTAAGAAATCAAGCAAAGGAACGCCATTAAGGGTATGAGGTTGGATCTGCCACACCTGACAAGAAGTTTGACGCAAATGGAATTTCAGCCGAAGAACTGTGTCGGGCAAAATACCTGAAGAGGGAAGATTGCCCACATGGATGGAGCTTCGACATGTTGGCGTAAAACAAAATGTGCAACATCAGGAACGCATTTACTCGGGGGCAGCTTGTCAGAACCCACCACATTTTTGAAGAAACGACGCCTTCTTTCTTCATCTTCTTCCCACCAAGCACGTAAGGTAGAGCAGTCATGGCAAGATGGAGCACACACCTAAGTAACAGGAGACGTTTCACCGTCAACTATTTAGTTCTAATAGAACATGTCGGGCTTTGGAAAATTTATTTTCTTTGGTACTTCATGTGCACAGGCACGCATACATAAGGAAAGGGAAAGTTCTCTTATGAACACACAAAGCACAGACTTGATGAAATGAAAAGACAGAACTGCAAATTTTAACTTTCTTTGATTGCTACAGACACAGACACATATAGATATCTGAAATAAGCTTAAAGCACAACTCGGTCAACAAAGGATTGGTGAGGTATTCGAACAAGCTACATGGATTCCTGTAGGATCATACCGTCATGTAGCTGTACTGAGAAGGAATACCAAACTCGAGATCTGGTTCACTAGGCATTCGCTGGATGCGCAAACCTACTAGTCCAAGTTCTTGCATAACCTGTGAGATAATGTCAAAGTTACAAGAGCTCCTTATTAGAAAGCGTTCGTATGTAAGTGGGAGACATACTGGATGTACACACGACGGGATGAGGCCTAAGTCTTCTCCACAAGCCAGCATATCTGAACAATTCAGGAGGACAGGCAATGTCTTCAAAGCATTTTGTCTCCACAGGTTATCTTGCCGGTGAAAATAGTAATCATAGTACAGTCGCTTCAGAACATTCTTGCTGCATAAAAAGAATCTCATTAAATGTCACAAAGCGGTGGAGTCATCCATCTTCCAGTAAAGCCCCCTTGTTCCCATCAAGAAACCCAAATGCAGCACAAGGTCAAATAATTTTCACCGAAGATATCAAAAGAACACCATGTTTTTCCAGTAGGACATAAATAACCAACAATTAAACCATTAATGTAGACTGAGCCAACATTAATGAAGCTCAGGTTTGTCATACGTCACTCAGTGACTCAACGAGAACCAAAAGATTGATACCTGTGATCATCTAAGTCCATAAAACTTGTTGTATCTTCCAGATTGAAACGTGGATAAAATTTCTTCGCATCCTCAGGATCCCTGATAAGAACTATATTCTGCAAGATGGAACAGCATTAGGATTGCAAATGCAAATAGATTCTAGCAAGTGAAGGTGGAAAGCTAAAAAAAAAAAAAAAAAGTGCACCAAATTATAGGAGAAACAGAAGATTGACTCATTACCTGTAGAAGATCAAAGAGATTCCGTCGTATCTTATTTTCATCTTCCAATAGGGACCTTTGCACAAATGACTTCAGTTTTGCAGCAATTTTCTTCTCTGTGTTGCAGTCTTCCTTGAACTACAAAATCAAGCAATCTCGTGTGAATCAGTGGATCAATGGATCACTGGACAGAAAGAACCGTCTGAAGTTGAAGTTAGGCCAAGATGCTTTTATAATACATCTACAAGCAATAAAATTCCAAAAGCAAATAAAGCAACAAGGGTAAACGTCAGAGGCAAATAAGTTCTACTTCATTTGAACTTGCCATTACTAGACACATATGAAACCACTCACATCGCAGCACCATCAAATTCCATCCAGGGCTGAAGAGCAAGTAAATCTTTTTCCCATCTCCTCACTGCCATTACCAGAAAGTTTTGCAAGGAGAAGATGCTCTATATTATAAGCTTTAATAGGACGAATAACTACTTCAATTGTCCTTTTTCCTTCCGTTTATTCTTCTGTTCACTCTTGTACCTCCCCATGTCCCATGTAGCAACTTTAGCCCTTTAACGATGAAGAGAGACTTCTACGTCATAATTTTTAAGAATTTCATGGCACCCCTATCTCCACAGAAGTAAGTACAACTAAACATCTTGACATATAACAGGCGCATCAAAGTCCATCACTATTAGTTTAAGTTCAAACCAATATAACTTTTAACTGGATTAGGCAGACATGGCCAACTATACTTGAGACAACGAAGTCCCTCGAAGAGACATCAGTCAACCTGAATTTAAAGGTGAAAAATCATAACAGGGAGAACAACATAAAGCTTCATGGTGCTTTAACTCCTGAGTTTTACCTCATAACGGTGCTTCTCATATTCATTAAAGAAATTAGAAGCAATAAAAGGCCATGATTCTCCAAATTTTTCCTGCAAGAGGAAAAACCAAAAAGCCTCATTATGTGGTACCAATTGACAAATAGAATCATTTGAATGTACAAACACTAATCACAACACGTCAAAGAAGCAAAAGTAAGCAACCTGTAATAATTCCTGCCGGACGTAAGGATTGCTCAAACGATTAAAGTCCCATATTCCCTCTCGTTCAAGTTCTTCCTGCAATCAGACATCATTTTTACTAAAAGGCTTCAAAAAATGGAAGAGGAATCTTTTATAACAAGAAAAAATCTCTGTGAACTTTGTTTTGAGTATGAATCAAGAGGATTAGAAGTACCTGACTAAGAGGAATTGACGGTCTAAATTTACCAACAAGGCCTGTTATGGCATGCTCTGGAAGTTCCCAGATTCTAAAGAAACCAAGTATGTGGTCAATTCGGTAAGCTGTGAAGTACTTCGCCATCTGGTGAGAAAAATTCATATTCATGCTATTAAGTTCATATGACCACTGTGCAAACTAAGAGCTCAAAAGTCATGGACACATGGTACTGTGCCATTAGATTCCAACACAAACCTGTGTTAAACGGGCACGCCACCAAGCATAATTGTCCTTTGACATTTCCTCCCAGTTATAAGTAGGAAACCCCCAGTTCTGCCCATTCTTATCAAAATAATCAGGAGGGGCTCCAGTTGCCGTGTTCATTCGAAACAAATTTGGATAGACCCAGGTATCGACACTATTTCTATCAACACCAATAGGCAGATCTCCTTTTAACACCACTCCTTTCTCTCTAGCATACCCGGCTGCTTCTGACAACTGCCAATTCATAATGTTTCAACCGATAAAAATGTCAGGATGGCTAGTGAACAATTTCCAGAATGCATCAAAATGAAGAAATGTACTACACTTACTTGCAAGTGTAAATGGAATTGAATGTAGTAGTGAAAGCATATGATGTCATAGTGCAAGCTCTCTTTTGAGACAAGTTTATCAAGCTGTGAGGAAAGAAGGACAGTCTTATCAGATCTTCAATTAGAGTGTGTGAAAATCTAGTAAGTTCATCAATAAAAACTGAATAAACAGACGCCAAATTGACTACAAAAAATGAAGTAAAAATCACCTTTTCCTTGGAAAATTGGGAAAAGCGACCCCATTGGCTGTGATCGGAAGTTTCAAAGAAGTCGCGTAGGAAACAAAAGGCTGCATAAGGTTTCAACCATTCCTACAACCAATTGAAGCAGGAGTCAGAGTGAAAACTGTGGCTTCAAAGGAACAGCTCATGAGTTGCTACCATGCATCCTCATCTCATAAGACCATCATCAATTAATAAGAACAGGACAAAAAGAATTTTTGTATGACCTCATTCTCTGAAAAGAACTTTTGGAAGGTGCTTGAATTAAGGACTGAATTCTTCTCAAGAGAGAAGATTTTCTTGGCAATTGAAAGCTTTGCGGCCATTGCTGCGTCATAGTCAACATCCTAGACATCCAAACCCAATTAAGGTAATTTGCGTGTCAGGATATACAGAAAAATTGGCCTCTGCAATAACATAATTAGGCACTTAGTAATTAGCAACACTGAAGATGTCAATTATGCTTAAAGTGTCCCATACAAAAAATTACTGATGCAAGCCTTTCTTCAACTAGAAACACAGAGCAGCTTCACACTTAGTTGCCAACTTGTCTTCATAGAAAATGTCAACAATCTCACAAATAGAAGCAAACTTAGATGAACAGATAATGCATCCAGACCTACTGAGGTACTGACGATTGCTCCACTTTATCAGGAAGAAAGTCTTCAAAACCAATAACTAACCCAATAAAGCATGGTGGTTCCAGCATTGTTTATCAAAACAAGAGGGCATTAGGATAGAATCACATACATGAGGAACCATCTTAAGGAAATTTGGCCAGCATTTTAGTAGAAATATGAGTATCCCATCTTGAGAAATAATCTTTTTTTCCAGCACGAGATATAATTACTAGTTGATAACCCAAACCTCCGTGTCACAGTTCAACATCTAATGCTAAAAATGCTTAGATATAACAATAATAAAAAATAAAAATAAAAAAATTAAGGCACAGGATTACTATACTACTGGAAAGAGTGAAATCATAAGCATAAATTGGACATCAGCCTCGGAGTAATCATTTATTGTCATGCACGAATCTCTCAGGCATTTCAGAAATTCTCCCCTGATGAAGCCACATGGCCCAATTCTAGCTTGTTTGCAGCTAGAATTTCTGAACATACGTATAAAAAAGTTCCTTAGATAGCAAAGAAACTAATAAACCATGTTACCTTCTTATCCAGCTCCTCCTTGGCCTTCAGAATATCATGCTGGAAGACAAAAAAATTACAGATCAATTTTGTAACTAAACACGTGTTTGAGAGTTCAAAGCTTGACAATAAAGAAGCAGCTCTCAAAATATCCATCGCAAGCAAAGGTGAAAAGTTACATATACCACCTTGATATCATTTGGTATGTTCTTCGAAAGAGCATCCAGTCTCAGGTAAAGTGGATGTAACGCAAATACTGAAAGTGAGCTGCATGAACACAAGGAAAAAAAACCAAATAGGTAACCGTATGAAAACCCAAAAACTACCATGAGAAACTTCATCTTCTCCACGGTGAACAACTGATAATTAACAATATATGAATTGATTTCACCGATGAATAATGCATCAGGAGCATCAAGCTCTTTTTTGCATGAGCCTCTTAATTAAAAAAGCTGCAGCTTTTTAAACAGTGTCGTTGACAAGATATTGCCTGGTGGTCAGATTCTGTGCTTCTTCACCCGCTTCCAGGTGCTTATCTATGATAGTGTGCTACTCCAGAAAGAGGCATTTCTGTGACTATAAACTAGAATATATATATCACTGTGAATTTTGCATACTTTTGCACCTCCCTATTCAGAACCTCAACTCTTGTCCAGATTTCTTGCTCCAAAAGAAAATGGATAAAGGTTAAATAAGACGCCATAGTTGTGAGTTGATAAAAAAAAAAAAATTACCACATGTGGTATGTGGCACGTGAAGATCATATGGTGCACAAACAATATTTGTTATTCGATATTTCTTTTTTGTGACTATATACTAGAGGAAAGTAAGATTCAGGTATGAACGGATGAAAGAAGGCATAATTATTCCCATGATAGTTGAAAGTATATGAACTTTTGAGGAGACAGCTTGCCTGTAAGGATACGAGTCCCACCACATCCCATGTACAGATGTATCATTAATTGGTAATAGTTGAACCAAGTGAAATCCAGATTCAACAGCCCAGTCAACAAGCAACTTCAAGTCAAGAAACTCCCCAACTCCAACATCCTCTTCAGATCTGACAGAAAACATGGGAATAGCAACGCCAGCACCACGCCATGGCATTGCCTAAGAAACAGATTGATGAAGAGAATGTCACTGACTGTCACACATCATACCACTTAAAAGCCGATTAATAGTGAACTTGCTTACTCGAAACATGCCATCAGAAAGGAACATATATCTTGGTTGACTTTTGGAGGATTCGAGGGAAAGTTCCCGTTGAGAGCCAATTTCTAGAGAAATGTTCCCTGCCTTGCCAGATGTACAATACTTGTACGTATAATAGATAGTTAAGGAGGGAGAAAGAGGCTTGCAATAGCCAAACTAGCAGCCAAGAAGATACTAATTGAAAGCAGTCAAATTGTTGAAGCCAAAGGAAACTCTAAAGGATATTTTAATGGAAAGTCGCCCCTTTGGACTACACAATCAGCATGCCAAACTGAATCACCACCATGGCTAAGTTTAACTCCATTCTGAATCTTCCACTGCCCCAACTTTGAACAGCTCCCTATCACATACACCTGAAAGCCCAACAGGATAAGAAATGAAACATAGAAATTGTTTAAGACAAACTAGTAAAAAGTTTAGTTCGAAAGGGGAGCTTACTGCAGTGTCCTCTTCTATACTGGGGCAGCATATTCGAAAATGAATGAGGACAGAATCTGCATTTAACCCAAGCTCAAAACAGAACCAGTCAGTTACATGAAAAGCTTCAAAAGACATTACATGCAAAGGTTTAATTAAAAGTCTAAATGAACAAATTACCAATTTCATCCAAATTATTCTGAAGAACTACAAGGGGTCTCTCTATGCCCAAACTCGCACTTCTACGAAAGATGACATCTTTGAACGCGCTACTGAATGGGAGAGTATCTGAACCAGTCTGCTAGGAAAAAGGTGTCAGCTACTACTCATCAAGATCTACTTTAAAAGAAGTTAAGCACCATTTCTTGTCAAAAAACTTTCACAACATCAAACAACCTCGCAAGCTAAAACAAGAACATAATCATTGGGGCTAAATTACTCGATCTAAATGTATCCAGTATTCCAGTTTAAGACACCTCAGAAACACCTCACAATCTCAACTGCTCTAAGATGGATTATCCAAGCGGCACTTGGCCACTGATTATACTTTTCAGATTTACAACAGCTAAACAAAGATGGTATAGTTAGCAAAACAAACAAACATGTAGATGGAAGATGAGAAGTGTAAAGCAGCAACCAAACTTCAGAATAAAGTGAAGAATCGTCAAGTCAGCAGCCCCCAGAACAATGCAGGTTGTGACAGCAAAGCACGATCTGAAAATATAAAAGGGACCAAGTTGAGGACAGGGAGCACTGCCGCAGTTGCATTGCTCTTCTACCTTATCTTATTGTACAGATTTTCATTTTATAATCACTCTTCACCCCGATTCACAGCTTGTTAACTTTGCATAACACTCCGTTGTAAATAAACGCTCTAATCATAGATCCATTTTGGTCTGCAAAGAGAACAAAGGTAAGTCCCTAGAATGTAGGAGTGCAACAGAGACACTCCCACCCATCTTCTACTTTTTTTTCCCGACAACAGGAATCTACCACTAGACAAAAGTAGAGCAACGCAAGAATTGCAACTCCACAATACCTATCAAGAGAGACTTCATCACCCCTTTCCAGTCACCAACAGAATAAAAGCAAGAATCATAAACTTCTCTTTTGTTTCCACGACACATTAAGAGACTAAAAAGCTAGCAGAAGAAGACTCAGAAAAAGGATAACCTGCCAAAGATCATAAAGCTCCACGACATCGCCATCCTTCACTCCCTCGGGCAACGCCAACCTGCGCTTCTTCCCCATATCCCATCTCAGCACGTTCCTGCCATCGTCCACCACGTAATAACTGTACTCGCACGTGAAACCACTCGGCACGGTGATGCTCCCGCGCCATATGAGCTCGTCCCCGTGGTGAGACGGAGCCAACAACACGCCCTTCTTCACATTCCACGATCCGAGCACCGGCTCGGAGCCGCACACGAGCAGGCTCTGACCCCAGTGAGTGTAGTACGGTATCCTGAAGCCGACGGTCACGGATTCCGTGGACTTGGAGCCGGAAGATATCCCCCAATTCGCCATTCTTTCGGGAAATCACTCCGACCCAGAAAAGAATTCTCGGGATCAAGCAAAACCCAGGAGAGAAATCGCAGGTGGAGCAATCAAGCTCCCGCCTTTTCGTTACTTCTGTAAGAAGTTGTCAAGAAACTTTAATGGGTTGCAAATAAATGCTGGGATTTTTATGAGGAACGCTCGCCACCCGATTCAGAAGATAACGAAAGAGAGAAGGAATCACCGCTTTTTGCGTCCAGATTTTTTGGGGGAAAAGCGGTGGCTTTGCTCCTACGAGAACGTGAAGACACTGAACAAAAAAGGGGTGAGAGCGAGGTAGGAATTTGTCTGATCGAGACGATATTTTTTTTGGCCTTTTCGTTTGCCGCTACGCGAGAGCGAAGCGCCTCTCTCGTCCGCAAGGAAGGGCCACACGCTCTGGCGTTTGAGCTCCGCAGAGGATTCCCTCTGTCAGTCCCCATGCTCCTCACGTTTTCACAGTTCATGCGATTTTCCCTTTTGAGCAGTAGGTGCTCAAGTTTTGTTTTCCTGTAGCCATGATTTCAATTTTAGTTGTTAGTCCTCCAATTTTTGAATTTATTCAATCAAGTCTCGTAATTTATATGATCATTGATGCGCTTGATTATGATGACATGACGGTTGACATAGCAGATTAGATATTGAGAACAAAGAAATATTATCTGTATGAGAATTGATTAAACTGTCGACATGGGCCAACTTGCGACCAATACATGAACATAAATAGTGACGTCTTGTCATCAGCCATAGGGATTAATGTTGATATTAACAATCGATATTGACGCGCATTCACGATGCATATTGACAAAAATTGCCAATGATGATGGCTAATAACTATTGATGTGGACACCGATGAGCAAAGGACAGCAAACCATCAAAACTCTTTAGAGGCATGAAGCAACAGAGGTACGTAGTTGCAAATTTAAAATCACAAGGGGACAAAGCAATTGAGAATCGAAGAGCAATCAGCATGCATATTTTGGAGGACAATTACGTGCAAATAGGGTTATAAAACAGTTACCATTTAGAAACAAGATTTTAGGGTGACAAGATCACGAGACAGTTATCAACAGCAATCACAAGACAATTATGGATAGGTAGTTGCTAGTCACCATTTAGTAAAAGATTGTAGGACAATTATTGTTTGGGAGCAAGATTATGGGGCAACCGGCATACATTTTTCGAAGAACAATTGTATGGGAATAGGATCAAGAGAAATAAGCACAAGACCAGAGAGGGTCCTCATTGATGAGGATATTTTAATAACCAAAAGTCATTGCTAAATCTTTTGACGATTTGCTAACATAATTATTCCGATCAATTTTATCCGAAAATCGCTAATGTTGAGTATTATGTTGGCAAATTATCAAAAAGTTTATGACTAAACCGGTAAAATTAAAAAATTTAGAATTGAATTGCCGACATGTAAACTTTTGGAATAATTATCCCAATATTTCACTTAGTTAGTGAGGAATAAGTATTATGTTTTCCGAAAAAATGGGAAAAAAAAGGGTAGAGATAAATATTACTTGGTCAGCTGATCCATGTGAAATCATATCATGTGATTCGGCACTCAAAATCTTATCACGGGAAACATCGGATCATTGAATATAATTAGTCGTTGACGAGGAAAAAAAATAAGTAAATGAATCAATTTTATATAAGTCCGACATTTATATAAAATAATTATAAATGTTCACGCGGCTACCATCATCTCTAACTTGCATAAACACACTTTACGTTAATTCTTGCAAATAAAAATGTCTATTTTATGGAACTTTTTTGTACCTTGTATAATGTCTGAAATACTTCGGATATCTTGATTGTCAAATAGAACGTGTTTTAAAGCTCTGTTTATTTTACAAAAATAAATAATTTTAAAATATATTTTCCTTAAAAATAATCGCTCGTTTATCATGTTTTTATTGCCCATGTTTTTATCGAAAAAATGTTTAAATATAAATTATTATTTTTTATTGATTAATTATTTCAAATGATGCAAATAAGGATTTTAAGAAAAAATATTTTTAAAATCATTTATTTTTTGTGAAGCCTTAAAAAAATGTTAAAATCATATTTTAAGACCACGATTCCTCCTTATTTTCTGCCAACAAATTCTCCTGACTTGGCGAGCACATGCATATAAATCCAACCGTGCGGGAACGTGATCTCTTGTCCCCTTCTTTACTCATCGCACGCCTCGCCTCTCTCTTACCCTCATTTGGTCAAACATTATTTTATGAAAACTTTTACATAAATACGTTTTGTCTGTTTTTTATAACAAAAATAATATGTTTTTTTGGGCAAAAATATTCTTTGAATGACTATGAATAAAACTGAAATTTTCCGAAATTTTACGGGTTAATTAACAGCTTATATTTTCTTCTTATTCGCGTTTTACTACCATCAACAGCGATCCTTTTCCATGTAGTGTGAGATGTCTGAATTTTTTGCTTGTCATTAATGATTAGAATTTGCTCATATTTGATTAAAAAAAGGGCTTTGCATTAAGAAAAAAATAGAGTAGTTTTATCTCGAGATGTTATTAAGTAATAAATATGCTTCTTTTGTTAATTTTAACTAGTCGGTATTTATCGCTAGCTGTATAAGTTGCAAGCTAAACATATCATGCAGACACAATAAATGCTATTTGAAGAAAATGATGTTAAATAATCATTTATTGTTCTAGCGCACCCAAACGCTTTGCTTTTGGTTATGAAATGGTTAAATATACTCAAAACAAGTTACTTGAATTTATTGTGAATAAATGAAGACAAAACCAAATGTATCTGAAAGGCATTCAAAACTAAGGTTGTATGTTTCGGAAAATGAATAATCTTTTTAAATTTAAAGAATAATTTATTGTATTGCTTACAAAAACTAATAAATAAAAAATATTTCACAATTCATGAGAATATTTAAGTATAAATTATTATCAATAATTAAAATACTTTCAATCGACTAATTCTTTTAAATGATGCAATTGATCATTTTTTGGAAAATATTTTAAAATCATTCACTTCCCCAAAATTATTAACAAAAAAAAAACAATTTACCCATCTCAAAAAGATTTCGAAATTTGCAAATAACAATTTTCTCCTTACTAGCCAAACAAATAAAAAAAGGTAAAAAGCCAATTCTTGGTCACCCAGATGGGAGCAAATTATTCGATCCAAAATAGAAATCGCGAAATCATCAAATTCAATAATATCTAAAAAAAAAAAAAAAAAAAAGGTGAAAAAGCGAATAAAATAAAAAAATCGCATATTTTTGTAGTTAAAAAAAAAAAAAAAAGCAAAAAATATTGCTTTCAAAAGCATATGCTAATTCAGGGTCCTGAGGTGCCACCGACGAATTGCTAAAAGCTACAAACCTGCCAAAAATTCAAAACTCTAATTTCTAGTTTTACGAAAATACCCCACCAAGCCATTATCCAGATGCAGTTACACCCACCGACGCCCATCACTCAACTCCTTTCCCTTATGCCGCAAATCATAGATTAATTAACTAACTAAATATAATTAGGCACAAAACACATGGCGGGCTGTAGTAGCCTCGATCGGCTTGGCCGGAATTAGCTTGACCGCGGGACGGTCCGACGCCGAACGCCGGAGAACTCTGTGCGACCCGTGAAGAGCACCCACTTGCTCATGAAACACAGACGTGATCTCGAGTCGCCATCGAACAAAACAGAGCCGAAATGCGCACGCCCGGCGAAAAATCGTACTCGACGTACTCGATAAGTAGATTGTAAACATTAAAAAAAAAGGACAGTTTTATGCAGTTCCTTTGTTCTTCTTTCTTTTCCTTTTTTGCTTCCCTTACCGTTACATTTGCCGCAGAAGAGAATACACAGCGGCGGAGATGCAATGTGAACCAACGGCCTGCCACCTCTAGTGACTTTGACCTGATGGTGCATCTGCCGGCCGGATTTCGAATAACATATATACACACACACACGCCCGTGCCCAAAACCTACGTACATCCATCCACGCGGATGCGAGCGGGCCGCCCCTTTTGGCGGCCGCCCCCACCCGTAAAGCTCCCTCCGGCTCCTACTACTAAGTATAGGTTTGATCATTCGAGGCCTTCACCAGGTCCAGAGACTTGCCTGTTTCAACCGGTCAGGATACGGTAGCTTCGTCTATGAACATCATAATTGTAATATGATTGCGAAGATCAGGGTGAATGCCCATCGTGCCGTGGGAACAAGACCTGCAGAAGCTGCAAATGCAGAGATGTACAACTTTAGATTCATCGATTATGTCGCAATCCAATAGATCAAGAAAGCTAGTATGCTTTTAAACAAATGCTAAAGACAGAACTTATAAGTTTCATGATAAATATAAAAAGTGCACTGAAAAGATTTAATCGCGATTCTGCAAAAAATAATCTCGTTCCCAATTATCTAGCATGGCTACCACAAATGGGGAAAGAAGAACTCATACAAGAATTTGAATAAGAGACACAGTTAGTCACATTTATGAAGCGGTGAAGCAGGATGCATATTACTTACATGAATTCAGTGATGGAGCAACCGACGGCGTTTGCACAGGGTTCTCTGTATGATGTTTGGTCGTCGATGGGGGCTGAACATGAGAATAGACGACATGCGGTGACGGGCTAGACACAGGAACTGCCCGCGGATGATGTGCTTGTGGGGATGGAGAAACCCCAGAATACCGAGGAGCAAGCGCTGGTGCAGGAACTGGAGCTACATGAGGCGGCTTTCCACTCCCTGAAGACTTTCCTTTATAGCCGAATCTACAGCCAGGAGGCCTTGCCTCATAACTTGGTTGAGGTGCAGGTGATGGTGAGCTTTTGCTGTGGACAGGTGAGATTTTTCTATGGGCAGGTGAAACAGCTCGAGGTGAATGCGCACTTTCATGAGTTGCAGGTGCTGGTGAAATTGTAGGGGGTTGATGGAAGTGATGGTGGTGAGAGTGGTGGTGATGGTGATGGTGGTGTGCATGGTGGGGCCCAGGAAGAGGAGCTGGAGAAGGTGGTAATGATGGTCCAGCTCCGTCGCCACCATTGAGAGAGTGCTGCAATATCGATGAAAGACGGACTTGCTTGACCTTGCCAAATATGGTATTGTTGAGACCGAGATTTCTTGAGTGAGGACCCGTGATTGTTTGTGCCAGCTGCTTCAACCTTGGCTTGTTTCCAATCGCCAGCAAAACAGATGACTGAACTATGGTCGGAGGAGCCACTGTTGAACCTCTCACATTCGATAAGCTAATGTACAAGATCTACACAGAAAACAATTCACCAAAACTGGTAAGATTCTCCAGATTGTTTAGTAAACACACACACTACATCAATAGACACACTCCTATAAGCATAATCCAATTGGGAGGCAAGAAATCCCTTTCAGATAAATGATAACAACCAAATGTCTTCTCACGCCGCCTTAAAAATCCCCACACAAGCCCCACAGGTCGCAAAAAGCATGAGAACTAATGCTCATGATCCACAGAAGTAAACAAACAAAAATGGAGGACGAACACCATAAGGTTAACCAAATATTGCTTGCAGGAGATGATAACTGAAAACATGAATGTGCTTAGTCAGAACATTCTAAAAGAAACAACGAAAAGGTGCACGTCTCTAACCTCATCGGACGAGAGACGCAATCCTGATCTCAACTGGCTTCTGAGATCTTCAAAATTCGCTTGTATTTGCTCTATGGAGTAGTTTAAGGTGAAGTTGAAGTAGATCTGCGCTCTCTGCAGTGGAAATGCCTTCTGAAAAGGGCTGATGGTAATTCCTCCGAGGAACTTTAGCACCTCAAATGAGAATGGGTCGCCAAATAAGGATGAAGTCAAATGGAGAAATATCTGGCGTGTAACCAGAGATTCAAAGGACTCCCTTATTATAATTTCAGTAGCATTGGATATTTTTGAATTTTTCACATCAGGATCAATAGCAAACACGACCTTTGCTGAATTTGATCCAGCTAAAGGCTCCACAGATAAGATAACTACCTGTTCAGAGGATGGGGAAGATTAGCCTCATAATCAATAAGATGGTTAAAAAAAGGAATTGGGAAGCACATACTCTGATAGTCGCGAGATTGATCTCTGCAAAAATGTCTTCTTCGAGCTGCAAGATATTGTCTTGAAGTAGAAGAACTGGCTTCTCAACAGTAAAGGTAGCTACTATATCATGACCTAGAAAGATCAAAAAGTGAATAACAGATCAATCTTAAGCATAGAAGAATGCTGTTCTTCTACTTTTGGCTATGAGGATAACATTGCTTGAACATACCGACAAAACATTGAGAAAATTAAATAATGAGATAAAATAGAAAATTGAAATATACAAGGCTTAGATTTAAAGCCCGAAGGTGAAGAAGATCCATAAATGGTGAAAATGCATTCAAGAATATCAATAGATTGAACAACTCATAGATTTCTTTTTTGACGTGCTAATCTTTTCATGCTGAGAAACTACATTGGTACTCAGAAACTTCTATCACATGTCCAAACCTGCATCAAAGCAAGTCAGGCATGCTCAGGCCAGAATCAGCCAGCATGCACATTCATAACAAACTGTCAGTGACTGCAAAAATGAATTCCAACCATGCAGCCTGCAATTATTTCCCATTTTATTGCATGGAAAATGGCATCAATCAAAATCTGGTAGGTTCATATATTCCCAATGAATGAAGTACATAAAATTGAGAGAATCATGCAGTTTTGTCAAGAGTAGGGCAGAACCAAAAACCTTCCAGCATATAAAAGTCATTGGATCCTTTACTCCTAGTGATGCAACTAACAATAGCCTGAAACAAGCCTTTCTTTGCAAGCTGTAACAGGTACATTAGTGAAACATCGGACAGAGAAATGAGAAACCCAACATTATGAAAGCTGAGGATTGTAAAACCCTGAAAAGAAAATCGAGGACAGCTGTCACGATTCCACAGTGTCATTTGATTAGTAACAACAATATGACCCTTCCAGTACAAAAAGATGCACCATATGACAACCGTAGGTTGGCAAGCAGTTGAATGATGGATACACTGAATACCTTTAATAAAGTAACAATGAAAGAATTTTGTAAGAGATGGAATCTCAGTGCATGAAAGGTTAAAATTCCCATTGAAAGGGTCTGACTTATTGTATTAATAGGTAGCAGCATATATTCCCACTTTGTTACAAGCAAGAAAGCATGCAACAGAATCTATGAAAGCTGCAAGATTAGGAACCAGATCTTCAAACCCTGAACAACCATGAACCCTTTGCAAACTGATGCTGCGTGAAGATCATCGGACAAACCAGCGGCCGAACACTAGGAAAGCATAACATTTAAACGGCCTGACCCAGCAAGAGATTAACTAGGCATGATTGGACACATGAAAAGGGGAGCATGAGCAAGCACAAGCATGTATATGCTAACGAAAGGAAAGACAGATCCATCAGTCCAGTTTGGTAAAGAGTTCATCCCCATGAAGGCGGTCTATAATTGACCATAAAACAGAAAAACGGAAATTAACGGCTAAAACTAAACCATATATCGACTCATTTGCCATCAAAACTGAATGGAAACTTTCCATTTCTATGCAAATTGGACGGATCATAAGACGCATTAATTCAAATTCTTACTTGCTTCTATATGTAGTCAAAAGCCTATCAGAGTCTTGCTAATAGAGTAAATTCCCTAATTTACTACTTTTAGCAATTAAAAATGAATAAATAGACCCCTAAAATCAAATGAACACATAGGAATTACTATTAACTCTCCTCAGATGCGAAAACTGAAACTCCACTATATCTATTTCCCTCGGATCTTCATCTGCAATTACTCCCGAAACATTCCTAACAAACCCAGAAGCAAGAACTAAACCATGTACCCCAAACAGCTCAAGAACGAACGAACCCTCGAAACCACGTGTCATCTTCAGGCAATGTCGGCACTCAAATTCAAGAAAACCAGGGAAAAGCGAGCACCCATCGAGACAAGATTCCAAGAATCCACCGTGAAGACCCACCTCTAAACCTCGGATCCAGATCCAGATCTCCCCGATCTGCGAACTGCAAGAACGGAGGCAACCAGAACACGGCCGACAAGAACACGGCCACGGACAAAATCAACACCGCCACGCATCTGACCCCGACCCGCTTCGAAATCCCACCGCACCCACAGCGCCGTCGCTCCGCATTCCGCTCGGAAGTGATGGACACCACCGTCGCGGCCACCTGCTGCTCCTCCTCGGCGCTCTTCCCCATTGCGGAGGCCGGCAATGCAGGCTAGTTCCGGGAGCACCGGCGGCGGAGGCCACCGCCGAACCCACGTCCCGTCTGGCGAGCTGGGCCCAAATTAGATGCACCCATTTCCGCCGCGCTGCTTGCAAAGCGAAGGAAAGAAAGAACGGCGTCAACAGAGAGAAGCAGCCCGAGCGCTCTCCTCGCCGGTGGTTTCTTTTCTTCGCATTCAAAAGGGATTGAGTGGGCAAGAACAACTTCCTCTGCAAATGGATTATTACACGCCCTCTCTCTCTCTCTCTCTCTCTCTCCCCCCTCTCTCTGTCAAGGTAGTCTTTCTCTCTCTAGTACTCCATCACAGTTGTTTTAGTCATGGGATGGTGGTGGTTTATCTGTTTTTTTGTGGGGTTTTTTGTTTGTACTTATGCACTGTCTTGTACAAGTACTCCCCCCACCCCCATCTTTCAAACACACCCACCAACAAAAAAAAAAAAAAAAAAAAAAAACAATTTCTTGCCTTTTATCTTTTCAATGGTGGGTGCTTGGCTTCATTCAAAAGTGACACAGAAGAGAGAGAGAGAGAGAGAGAGAGAGAGAGAGAGATGGTGAAGCGCAAGGAGAGGCAGGTGCGGAATAATAAAGACTTCGGCACCTCCTGCGCACTTTGAGACAGCGAGTATCCTGGAAAGAGAGAGAGAGAGAGAGAGGATGTGGAGTTCTTAAGTTAATTTAGTTTAATCCAAGTTGATTAGCGATGGTTAATGGAGATTAAGCAACGGAGAATTCTGCGATGGGGTGAGGTGCGGGTGGTTTTGACTCTCGGGGCCAAAGTGCGGATAAAAGGCGTGTGGTGGAAGCCACGGTGGGGGCGTACTGTGTGCTAATATCATCGATTTGGTCAACCAAAGTTAAAACCAAAGTCTTCCCCTCCCCCACAAATTTTACATTTTCTTTTTTTTCCCCGGAAAAAGAGGTTCTAGATTTTCAGATTATAATTTGATGGCATTTTCAGGAGACTTGTTTGCTCAATTTAGGGGTTGATACCCTAAAAAAATCCTAAGCTACGCTATTGTGATACAAATATCCCAATTTTTTTGTCACTAAAAATCCGCCGAATTTTAGCAAATGCAAGTATTCTGGTCCCCTTGTGGTGTCTCTCCAGCTAAATTATCATTCCAAGCATAAGACTTTGCGGCATTGGTTTTATTAAGGCGAGTGTGGAGCATACTACTAGGATAAGGTGTTATCTTACCATTCTAATATCTCTAATATTTGGCATAAATTTGAGAAGAATAAGGGAGAATTAGGTTTGCATGATTTGAGCACACAAATGCACGATTTTATTGATAAAATCTAGTCTTGATAAAAATAAAGTAGATCATATATATGTATATATATAAGTTTTGGTTTTTTTCGTGACAAAAAAAAAAGTTTGGTCACGCAAAAAGAGATGTTTGGATACTTATGTTAGTGTGAGAATAGTTTGCCCATGATTAAATAAAGAAAGACCATTGAAATAATACCTTGAAATTGATAAAATTAGAGGAAACAGGGGCGATGGCTCTTCGAATTAAATGATTTCGAGAAACGTCGAATTTGACTAAGAACTTTAGTGTCCCAAAGATAATGAGAAATCTAGAGGCGTCTGCAATGTCGTACGCGGTGCCTGGCTCTTTTTGTGACCCACCGCCGTCACCTCTATCCCCTCTTCACATGGACAGAAAAAGAAAATGAAAACTAAATCCAATTAAAAAAACCTTTAAATAAAGACAGGAAAACAAAAAGAAATCAAAATGTGTCAATTAATACTAGAGACCGTGAGACACCGACGAAACATATGTACCTAAAATGTGGACGAAAAGTGGGTTGTCCGAAATTTGATGGTGGTCTTTATATATATATATAGATATTTATATAGCTAATTGCAAAGTCAACACAATCAAATTTGCTCAAAGTCAATCATACCACCATTAGATCAACATTAGCAGACTCGATTTGATTACTAGGGTAACTTCAGGATACAGATTTCAGTGCGCATCGACATATGTTACGCATGATATTTTGCAAGAAAGCACAAGCCAACTTCCATCCATATATATTTCCATTTTGCGAAGCCGCCACAGTCAAAGTGGTCCATAGGGAGAGAGATGGCGTTGATCTCGAGGACGATGTGGCGAAAACACTTGCGGACCAAGGAGCAGAGGATCAGGGTTTCAAGGTCGGCGACCTCGGAGATGATGAGTAGGAGGAGAGCTTCGAGAAGCAAATCGAGTTTAATGACTTACCAATTCTATTTTTTTTTTGGAAAATTTAAATTACTTTCCATATAAGATGCAGGCATTCGAAAACATGTTCGATCACATATACCAAACAAAGAAAAATAATAAAAAAATTTCCATAAAGCATTTTTTTTATCTTAGAATTTTCTCCCGAACAAACACGCCTAAGCTATTATTAAAAAGAAATGATAATAAAGATTTTTATGGGGAACGCTTCAATCGATATTGAAACGAAACGAGTTTTTTCTTATCACTTTGAATGAAAATGAAAAAAAAAATATGGAATTGACTCCTTCAATCTCGACGATTAAATAATAATAGATTATTATTATTTCGAGTACGCCGCTATGGTGAAATCGGTAGACACGCTGCTCTTAGGAAGCAGTGCTAGAGCATCTCGGTTCGAGTCCGAGTGGCGGCATGGCATCTTCTAAAACAAATGGAATAAGTCCTATAATAAATTCAATTCCTGATTTCAATTCCGTAGAATTGGTTTACCCCACTTTTTCATTTTAATAAAAAAAAAATTTATGATATTTTCCACCTTATAATATATATTAACTCATATATCCTTTTCGATCATTTCAATAATCTTGGGCTTCATTTGTTTTCATGAAAAAATGAACAATCATGAAAATATATTTTTTGAAAAATAATCAATCACACGTCTATAGCATGGATGTAAATTATTTTTATCATCTACAAAATTATTTAGACACAAATTATTATCTCAAGCGATACAAATGATGATTTTTATTTTCCGCGCCACCTACCGGCCTTAAAAATTATCGAATTATAATTTTATTTTTTTGGGGGGGAAAACACATGTATGGATTTAAATAAGAATTGTTAGTGGGTAGGAGGGGGAGGGGGCGGCGGGTTGGCTACAAATCTCAATCGCGGGGAGTGTCAAGGGGGAATGTGCGGGGGAAGCGAGCGGGGATGACGTGGATGTCGGGCACGCTTTTCTTATCGTCAGAAAGCGAACCTCCCTCTCCCTCTCCCTCTCTCTCTCTCTCTCTCTAGAGTAATGAGGCCCACGCGCCGGTCACGGGATAAATTGCAGTTTCCCCACTTTCTCAGGAATTCGCCAATTTTCTTCCCATTTTCCATTTTCTATTTTTTAAAAAAAATTTAATGGTCGCCCCACCGCACGTCCGTGATTAAGATGAAACCAGCTCGCGTCATCGCGCGGTGGGGATAGGGTCTTCCATGGTTCTTCCGCATTTTCTTCTCGGACGACCACGCGGAGAAATTGATTACTTCTAACGGGCGGGGCCCGATCGGCCGCCCGTCGTCCTCGTTCGCTAGTTCCCTGGTCCGCGCTTGCCACGGGATGCATCCGTTTGTAATCCCCTTCGTCTTGGATTCGGAACACGACGGGGGGAAAAGACACCAATTCGATCCTGAGATTATTGTGCGGATCCCGTCGCGGTCCTTGAACTAATCTTTGTTTTGTGCTTTTTATGCCCGCGAAAGAGTCTCCAAACTCAAATTGAGCTCTCCAGATATCGAAAGAAGACCAACCATCGGCCTCCGTCTATAGCACGCCTCGAACTCGATGCACCTTTTTATGCTTTTGGTTCATTAGCACAAAGTGATGCTACCAGAGGACCGTGTGGTCGGATGGTCAGATTCTCAACAGGTATCGAAAAGATTCGTGGCTTCACTCCGACTGGACAGTTTATTGGAGAGTTGGCAATCGATCTCGTCACTTTCGTTCATCTCTACTTGAACCTCTCGACGAGAGAGAGAGAGAGAGAGAGAGAGAGGCAACCGAGAAAAATGGATTCACCCATCATCTCAAAATAGCTCGGCACCATTGACAGATGATAGTGTTATTAAAGCTTTGGGGGAATATGGTAAGAAGTGACTTCAAAGGTTGTGCATGACAACATTTCCTGGTTAGTGAAGAGTTTTTTTTTTTAGAAATAGTTCTTTTCTATTTCTATTCCGGGGAACAATTTCTGAATAAAATAACACGTTTGGTAACTACAAAAAATTTATACTCTCGGAATAGAAAAAGAATAGAAATGCGTTTGGTAATGAAACAATTTCTTTTTTTTATTTATTCGTTTTTTATTCTTTCGGATCGCCGACGGCCAACGATGGCTCCAAGCGATTGGAGGTGGCCGTGGCAAGAGAAATGACCAAAATAAAAATAAAAAAGAAAATTGACTTATTTTTAGAAACTGTTCCCGAGAACAAGAAGTAACTTTTTTTTTTTTTTTGTTTTACGCTCAAAATCTATTCCCAGCTAACTTTCATTCCTGGAACGTAAAAATAACTTGGCGTTACCAAACGGATTTATGTTATTTTTTTGTTCTAACAAAAAAACAAAAATTCTAATGAACATAAATGTTACCATGCAGGCCCAAAGTGTCCCAAGCTTTACGCACTCAAACCCAAGATGCAGAGGACTCGACCTCTATAGTAGCTTCAAGCTCGAGCCCCCAAATAGGCATGGCTTAAGCTGTGTCGCGCCCTCAGGCTCGAGGCCTATAACTCGTTCAGCTTGTGGTCAGGGTTTGATGGACGAGCTTTTGATGGAGGACCAAAGTGTTGTTTTTATGTGTATGGGATAAGTGTAGAAGTCCTAAAAATTGTCACAAATGTGCAATTGAATCATAAAATTTGTAAAAAGTACAATCAAATCTTAAAAGTTATCAAATTTATGCAATAAAATTCACTCGTTAACTCCATCTAACTTGGCAAACAAAAAATGCTGACGTGACTTTTTTTTTTTTTTCCTCTATCCTATGTGACGATGACATGGTCAAAACAATGTCATTTTGGTCTAATCTATTTTTTAATATATGAAAAAAAGGGTGTGTAAAACCAGGCTACAAGGGCAACCTCGCAATCCCACCATTACCAAGAAAGGCTCGAAGGTGGGGGGTGGCCGGCGAGGATCGCCAAGCCCCGGCTAATGGTTGATGACCCTCACCGACCGAAGACAAGGGCTACAAGCCTTCGGCCTATTGGTTTCTCACTCATGCATTTGTCTTTTTTTTTTTCAAATATTATTTTTTTAATTTAATTTAAATAAGATTTGTATTAAAAATTAGATTTGGATCAAACACACATCATTTTAGCCTCATGTTTTATGTTTTAGTCACATCATCGCCACTAAGAAGAGAGAAAAAAATAAAGGTCAAGTCAACATTTTCCGTTAATAAAGTTGCACAAAGTTAATGAAAAAACTCGATTGCACCATTTTGCACTTTTTATAAGTTTGTTGACTCAATTACACTTTCTTTACAAGTTTTAAAATTTCAAATGTACCGTCTCTTATTCTCTTGACCAAGCATAGTCAAATGGAGGGGTAGAAATATTTTGTGAAAAGGGATCATGATATTGGTATTCAAAAGTAGAACCAAGAGAACAACAATTTTTTTCGGCTCGGAGATCGAAGATTAATAGTAACCAAGAGAAAAAGAAAACATATTCAAAAAATAAAGGAAGCATGTCATTTTGAATAGATTTGTTCACGTTTAATTGTCGGCCATAATACAGTCGACAATGACTAGACAGCCGTGTCAGTAATTTTAAGTAATAATTGAAATTTTACGTGCAAAAGTTTAAAATTATAATGAAGCTTGTATCCTATATTTAGAACAGAATTGATAATTTTTTTAAAGTTATAGCGTAAGAGGTCCTTAAACTTCTCTAAATTGTTCGGTTGGGCCCTAGAACTTTTCTTTTTGGGAAAGGGATTCTTAAACTTTTTTTGGTTCGAGTTGATCATTATGTCATAATTATAGATGGAAATGCTAAAATGGCGTCTTGCACGTCATTTTAAGAGTAAAGAAAAATGGAGAAGTAAATAATGTTAGAAAGAGAAAATGAATATCACGAAAACAAAAGTGGAAATTCGAATCACAAGTTTTGGGTAATAATTACAAGTTTGAAATTCTCGAGAATGAACATGTGTATACCCAAGTTTACTCGTGTGCAGTAGTTCCATCCAGCGGTCTTCTCAGCTCTTTTCTCGTACGGCGATTTGGAATTTTTGGAGCTTGAATCGATTGTCGGTCGTCGCACCATCGTCGAGTTTCCTTTTTCCTTGAGTAATGCTGCCATCCGTCCACGAAATCAGCTTTCCAAAATACTTTCCAATCAACCCATATGACCGCCCCACGTAGAACCATCTAAAAATGGCAATGATTCTAGCGATCTCTATCCGGGATATGTTTATTTGAGTGAAATAATTTTTTTGCAAATTGATTTTCTGAATTTTCACGCATTTGATTTGTTGAAAATGATCAGTAGATGGAAAATCATTTATTATCAAAACAAACGTGCTTGCTTAAAATTAGGAAAATGAATTTCCTAGTTTGAAAATAGGAAAAGTATTTTTCAGGAAAATGATTTTCTAGAAATGATTTTCTTTTATCATAAAAATTTATTCAAAATAGATGCACACTTAGTAGTCAATTATATAAATCATGGGACATTGAGCCCAAATTGGGTATGACATAATTATGATGTATTATCCGTTACTCGAGGTTCGCCAGGAAAGTATTCTCCTGCGAATATCTTTCACCGAAGCAGGTAGTTTTCAGTTTTTTGTTATTGGGACAAGATCCCATGTAGTTTTGGAAATGAAGTAAAAAGTTCTATGCTACTTGCAATAAATTAAAAGATAAACAGGAGAGAAACGTGCAATAAAAGAAAAATGTGCAAACAAGTGAAAAATATAGCCGAAAGATGATTATTCTTGTGTTTGTGGATTTGTCAAAAGGTCCTTACAACTCCGTTTTTCCGACTATTTATAGGCTAATCTAAGAATAACCGCTCCTCAGCAGTTATCAGCTTTACGAATTTAAATTACTTCTAGAGACTTTGATATTGTGCCATTAACTGCGTCGCTCCATACATATCGTTGGTACCAATATTCGGAATTGTCTTCATTCACATCTTCTTGCTCTCGAGCGGTTATTAATCCCAACGCTTTAGTATTTCGAATAGCTGGTGGCCCAATTTCATAATGGGCCCAATGGGTTCATTTTTAGTTCTGGGCTTGATAAACCAACTTTTGGCACCAACATCCTGATCTTGAATATTTAATCATGATTTATACATGGAAACTTCCGGACACAGCGTAGCACATATATCTTCTCCATTTTTTTCACATGAGGTCACTAGGAAGATTAGTCAGTAATTTAAAAAAAAAAAAAAATTATCCCAACATAGGTTTCTCCAATTTTCTCTTCGACATAAATAAATATTTCCTTCTTCCCTCCATCTCCAATTTTTCTTAACCCGAAAATTTGAATCCTCATATTGTAAAATTCAATATCACTTCTCATCTACTTCACGAAGTTTCACTTAATTATAAATTTTGCAAAAAAATAGGGTGGGCACCAAAGTTTGACAATTTGCCTTATATATTCGATAAATAAAATGAATAAAAAGGCCACAAAAAATTTAAAATTTTGTCAACTATGACACATTTATCCCAATTTTTTTTGTGACACCAAAAGCCTAAAATTTGTAGCTGTGTGACACATTTATCTCAAAAAAATTTCCGTGACACAAAAAACCCTAAATTTATATTTGTGTAACACATGTATCTCAAACTTTTTTTTATAACCTCAAAACTCCTAAACTTATAGTTATGTGGCACATTTACAGTGGCGGTCATATTAGTATAAATTTGGGGTTTAAAAAAAAATTAGAGTAAATGTGTCACATAAAAAGAAGAACGGGATTTTTGGCGTAAAAAAAAAGTTTGGAGTAAATGTGTCACATAAGTATAAATTCGGGATATTTGTGGCTTTTACCATAAAATAAACATAATCTATTAGTTCTAAGGGTGTGCATGACCAAATTTATAGTATAGAAATCAATTTCTATTCCTTCGATGAGTTTATGAGCAAAAAAACGCGTTTGATAACGACTCAAAATTTTTGTTTCTTGAATAAAAATTCGTTTGACAATAGAATAAAATTTTGATTTATAAGGGCGGTGGTAGGCGGCGGCCCACCGTCATTCAACAATAGGCTACGGGCATCCAACGGTGGTTGTGGCTAGCTGGCGTTCGGCGATGGGCAATTGGCAGTCAACGTTCGATGGTGGGCATTTAGCATAGGGCATCTGGTGTTCGACGATGGGCAACCAACATTCGGCGACTGGTGACGAGCGACCAATGGGGGGCATTTGGTGTCCCACGAGCAATCGGTGGTGTCACAAAGTTGATAAGAGAACCCGCAGCAAGTAGAAAGAGAGAAAGAAGGAAGAAAGAAGGAATAGAGAGAAGGAGGAGAAGGAGAACGTAAAAGAAAGAAAGAGAGGGCTGTAGTTTTACGTAGTAATGTAAACCCTACACCCATTGTATTTATATTAAATATAAATTGTATATGACAATAATACCCTTACGTAAGTAAAAAGGGAAATAAAACTCGATAATAAAAGAAGGAAATAAACTATGATAATAAAGGAAACTTAATTAAACTTAACACTCCCCCTCAAGCCGGAGCATATAGGTCACCCATGCCCAGCTTGGAACAACCGACAACAAAAGCAGGACGAAATAATGCTTTGGTAAACATATCAGAACCGATCTCTAGAGGCAACGTAAGGAGTAGCAACCAGCTTACGCTTCACAAAGCATCACGAATAAAGTGACAGTCAACTTCTATATGCTTAGTTCGCTCTTGAAAAACAGGATTCCCAGCAATATAAATAGCTGCTTGATTATCACACATCATATCAATAGGTTGATTAATTGAAAATCCAAGCTCCTGAAGAAAAGATTTCAACCACAACAATTCACCCACGTATGTGCCATAGCACGATATTCAGCCTCCGCACTAGATCTAGCAATAGTAGTCTGTTTCTTGCTCCTCCAAGTAACCAAATTACCACCAATAAAGGTGCAATACCCAGTTGTAGACCGTCGATCATACCTTGACCCAGCCCAATCAAGATCGAATAGCCAACAAGAGTGGAAGAACCATTAGGTTTATAAATTAATCCTTTACCAGGAGAGCTTTTAAGATATCGAAGAATGCGACAGACACAGCATCCCAATGAGCCTTCTTAGGTGACTCCATAAACGACTCACCACACCAACAAAGAAAAGAAATATCGGGACGTGTAACGGTAAGATAAATTAGTTTTCCAACCGGGCGTCGATATTGTTGCTTGTCTTTAATTTCATTTCCATCATCAACTCCAAACTTTTGATTTGGATCCATAGGAGTATCAATTGGCTTGGAAGCTAGTGTACCCGTCTCGGACAAAAGATCAAGAACATACTTTCGAGACAAATTAATACCTTTTTACTCCGTAAAACTTCAATACCCAGAAAATATCTAAGAGTTCCCAAGTCTTTAATCTGAAATTGCTGCTGAAGAAAGGACTTAACCTCAAAAATGCCGGTCACATCACTACCAGAGACAATTATATCATCCACATATACCACAAGAATGACCACCCCCGACTCCTTCTTGCGAACAAACACAGAATGATCTGAATAACATTGGTGGAAACCACATTTGGAAATCACTGAACTGAATTTTTCAAACCATGCTCTTGGAGACTGTTTCAACCCATAAATGGCCTTATGTAGCCGACATACTTTACTATGATTCTCCCCCGAGCAACATACCCGGAGGTTGCTCCATGTATACTTCTTCAGACAAATCACCATAAAGAAAAGCATTCTTGACATCTAATTGGTATAATGGCCAATCGAAATTCACAAAGAAGAGAAATAATAACACGAACAGTAATTGAGACGTGCCACGGTGGAGAAAGTCTCAAAGTAATCCACTCCATAGGTTTGAGTAAAACCTTTAGCAACAAGCCGAGCTTTAAGACGTTCAATTGAGCCATCCGGATTGTACTTGATAGTGTACACCCAACGACACTTCACCACATCTTTCCCAAGAGGTAGATCAACTAATGACCATGTTTGGCGAGACACCAGAGCTTCCATTTCCACATCCATAGCTTTCTTCCACTCAAGGTGAGACAAAGCCTCAGTGGTAGAAGTAGGAATTGTGTGAGTTTGTAATGATAGAGCAAAGTCATGTAATGGAGAAGGAAGATGTGAAAGAGACACATAATGCTCAATAGGGTAAGCCAAAGAGGATTTTTGTGTGCACGATCGAGTACCTTTGCGAAGGGCAATCGGAAGATCGTCCTGGACCGGGAGACAAGGAGGAAGATTGAACGGAGGGCATGGAAGAGCTGGAAACGGTGGTGCCATAGGCGCGCGCCGCCGATACACCCGCAAGGGAGGAGGTACTAGAGAAGAACTAACGAGAATCTAAGGGGATAAGATGTGGGATAGGAGGATCAGTGATAATGTCAGTTGAAAACTCTTTACCCTCAGTAGAATAGTATGGTGTGCCCTCGAAAAAAGTAACATCAGCACTAACATATTGTGTACAAGTTGTTGGATCATAACACCGATATCCCTTTTGTGTACGTGAATACCCAAGAAAAATACATTTAGTGGCACGAGGAGATAGTTTATCGAACCGGAACGTAGGTTATGAACAAAACAAACACACCCAAAGACGCGGGGGTAAGAGGGAATAACGGCTTGTCGAAATATAACACTAATTGGTGACTGATGATTGAGGACAGTGGAAGGCATACGATTTATGAGATAACATGCGGTAAGGACAGCATCACTCCAAAATGATTTTGGCACATGCATATGAAATAAGAGTGAACGAGCAACTTCTAGAAGGTGACGGTACTTTCTCTCGGCCACACCATTCTGCTGAGGGGTATAAGCACAACTTGTTTGATGTATAATGCCAAGATTAGAACAAAACAAAGAAATTGATTTCTGTGTATATTCTAGAGCATTATCTGTTCGCAAAATTTTAAGGGATGTATTAAACTGATTAGTAACTTCACGATGAAATAATTTGAAAACATGTAAAAATTCAGAACGTTCATGAAGCATATAGAGCCACGTTAAACGAGAATAATCATCCACAAAAGTAACAAAATACTTAAAACCATTTCTACTAACAATACGGGAAGGTCCCCAGATATCCGAATGAACAAGTTCAAGTAAAGTAGATGCACGAGAATCATTACGACTAGGAAAAGAACTACGATGATGTTTCCCAAGTTCACAAGCTTCACACTCAAGAGTAGAAATTGATTTACACTCGGGAATTATTTGTTGTAACTTAAATAAAGATAAATGCCCTAAACGAGAATGCCATAATAGGGGGTTAATAGAACTAGCAACTAGACCATTGGCGTCAGCAGTAGAGACACCATTCAGATAATAGAGTCCATCACTTTCATGCCCTCCACCAATCGTCTTCTTTGTCTGAAGGTCCTGAAAAACACAATAAGATGGGTAAAATGTAACTGAACAACTAAAAGCTTTAGTTAACTGACTAACAGATAACAAATTTAGAGGAAGTTGGGGAACATGTAAAACAGAGGACAAAGATGTGGAAGGTGTAAGTGAAACAGTCCCTGATCCAACCACTTGAGTCGAGGAACCATTAGCTAAAATAACTTCTGATGAAGGACTAGAGTTATGGTGGGAAGAAAATAGTTCTTGCTTACCCGTCATATGACTAGAAGCTCCCGAGTCAATGACCCAAGGGGTGCTAGGAGACAAAGTAGAGGAAGAGGCCATGTTACCTATACGTGCAAGAGTGGCAGTGGATGAGGAATTGGAAGCCTCTAGTTGTTGGACACGCTTGATGAGTTGTGCAACCATATCATCTCGAGTCGTAGACTCAGAAGAACTACCTCCAGGTGGGATAGATGGGTTCATGTCGCTGTAAGACACAATTCCAGCACTCCCTTCAGACACAACAACATTTGCAGTAATTAATCGTTGAGTCCACTCAGGCTTGCCATGCTTGGCCCAACATGTGTCAATAATATGACCAGATTTGCCACAAAATATACACTGACGGCTATCTCGATCGAATTTTGTCCACTACGTCCACCACCACGACTACGACCTCCTCCGAAACCACGGCCTCTATTGGAAAAACCACCACGACCACGACCACCACTACTAGCCACAAATGCGGAATTGTCTTTAGATGACGTAGAAGACGGAGGGACAATGCGCTGAATTCGACAAAATGCTTCATTCATAGAAGGAACTCTCTCTCCAGCAAGAAGCGACTCTTCACAAAGTCTGTAAGTCAACATTCAAACCAGATAAAAACTTGGCCACTTGAAATTCAGCTCGTTGTGTCTTAAGTCTCTCAAGATCGGTAGTGATGGGCTGATAAAGATTGAGTTCTTCCCACATACCTTTCAAAGCACTATAATACTCTCCAAGAGACTTGTCTCCCTGTTTAAAATTAAAGATCTTCTCATATAATTCATAAACTCTAGACATATTTTTGTCTTGTGAGTAACTCTCCATAAGATCATCCCACACTCCTTTAGCAGTTGTGTGGAACATGACATTAGCAGCGATGGATGGTTCCATGCTATTCCATAACCACACCAAAAGTGTATCATTCTGTCTCATCCAATCACTATAGTCTCTAGAATTTTCAGCAGGAGGGTCTGTAGTAAGATAATGGAGTTTCCCTTTGGCATTAATATAGACCTTCACAGCTTGGGCCCATAACAAGTAATTGGAAGATCCATTTAATTTAATAGTGGTAATTTGAACATTGACACTATCTGTAGAAGTCTTAGTATCACTCATGATGATAGTCTCAATATAAATATATTTACCACTTAATCAAGAAGGCTGAAACTTTAGTGCAAGAAACAAAACAGCAACACTAATGAATCTGATATCTTCTGATCAGTTAACCAAAGGGAACCCAGAAAAATCAGTCAACCATAATCAAATAAATACTTTGATTCTTGAATCCACCGATCAATAAGTGTCGTAATCCATGTTCAGAAATCAAACCTGATGAATCGATATCTTCGATCTCATATATATTGAGACTCAAAAGAAAACCCATAAAAATTGCAACTTTAGGTGGTTGCGCACCGAGAAAGAATTAGGGTTACTAGGGGACTCTCAAACCAAATATGATCAAATAATCGGTAGTTAGATCCGCTCCGATACCATGTCACAAAGTTGATAAGAGAACCCGCAGCAAGTAGAAAGAGAGAAAGAAGGAAGAAAGAAGGAATAGAGAGAAGGAGGAGAAGGAGAACGTAAAAGAAAGAAAGAGAGGGCTGTAGTTTTACGTCAGTAACGTAAAACCCTACACCCATTGTATTTATATTAAATATAAATTGTATATGACAATAATACCCTTACGTAAGTAAAAAGGGAAATAAAACTCTGATAATAAAAGAAGGAAATAAACTATGATAATAAAGGAAACTTAATTAAACTTAACAGGTGGGCGGTGGGCGATGACGAGAGCGAATGATGAGAAAAGTTTTTATTTTTTACTTTTGTTTCAAAAATAGAAATGTTAAAAATTTTAACTATTGATTTTTGCTCAAAATCTATTTCTAAAATAAAATTTGTTTCAAATAGAAATAAAAAAATAAATTACGTTATCAAATGGATTTATATTCCAAATCTGTTTAGGAAACAGAAAAATAAAAAAATAAAGAAATTTTGTCGCGCGCGCCTTAACCATCCTTGAAGATTCGGGCTAGCCCAGATTGGGCCGGGCCGGCTCTCGGCGAGAGCAATTAGTCAAAAGACGCCCGGTGGCCCGCAAGCACTGCTCGCCCCGGCCGGGCCCAAGGCCCTCCCGGAAACGCGGGGCAGTCTCGTGATTACGGGGGGCGCGTAGGAGAGGAGCGAGTCATCGGTTTCTTCTCTCTCTCTCTCTCCCCCACCCAGCAAGTCCCCAAGCACCTTTTGTCTCCTGCAATCTCAGTAAAATCTCTCTTCGCTGCGCTCGCTCTCTTTCCTCTCTCTCTCTAACAGACGCACCCGCGCGCTCGCTCGCTCGCTCGCTCTCCGGCACCAAACCCTAATTCTTCCACCGCGGCCATGGGTAAAGCGGTCGTCTCCGACGACGAAGGTGAGCCCTCGAGAGAAACGCGCCTCCGATGCGCTTCTTCTCCCGGCCGGAACGAATCCTCCGTGGCCTCGAGCCTCTTCGGTTCCTTCTTTCTTTTTTTTTCTCCCCTCCTCCTCCGCCACCTCACATTGCGGCGCGTGATTATTGTCTGTTTTTGTGTTTTGTCTCCGGTGCCGTGGGGCAGACGAGCTCGAGATGGGAGACGGGAGGGAACACCTCGAGGACGAGGACGAGGACGAAGTCGGGGGACGCCGCCGCGGCCGCGGCGGCGAGGAGGAGGAGGAGGATGAAGAGGACGGTAAACTTTTTTAATCTTTCGATCTTCTCCTGCCGAAAGGATTTTTAGGGGGGGATCGTGGCTCGTTCTTTTTTGAGTTTCGACCGTCGCGGTTTTGGAGCTTCGTGATTGTTTGGGCTAGGGTTTGTTTGTTTGTTTGCTGGAGAGGTGGGCAATTTTTCTTTTTTGATCCGACGATGGGTTCGAGTGAGTAGGTTTGGGACATTGCATGTTTGGTCTTGTTCGAGTTGGTTGTAGGCAGTGTGAGGGTTGGGGCTTCTCACGGATCGGTTTGGGGTATCTTTATGAAAGTGACGGAAAATTTTTTTCCCCCTTCTTCCTTTGGGTGAAGAGCAGTGCATGACAGAGATTTAGAGGTCAGGATGGTTGTGGTTAGGTATAAGTTAGTTTCACTGTGAGAACTACTGGATGATTTGAACATCGTTGTGGAGAATGTCAATGACCTCACGGAGGGTTTTCAATTGGGGAGATTGGCTCTGGACATTGTAGATATTCCTTGCAGACCGAACTTGCTTGTTGATGGGAGTGTAGAGTTCTGGAAAGAGGATGGTAAAGAATCTTTCGAAACTGTAAATATCAGGGTTTGGGCAAAGAAATATTTCTCGTAATCTCGCTCGAAAAGTAACGAAAAGGGTCACATGCGTTCACTTGGAGATAGTCATAGTTTTGTGCTTTCTCTTGGAGCATTTGTTATCTGGTATTATCTTTGGGTATGCAAAATTTTTGATTTTCTTCATATGTCGAGGGCACTTCATTGGCTTGGTAATCCGACTATGAGTGGATGAGCGTGCTTTCAATGCTGAGATGAGCTGAGCTCTTGACCTGTATTTTGCCCATAGAAATGGGTCTTGATCAATGTTATAATTATTGTACTAAAGTTTTAGTATTCTTCCTTTGACCAATAATTAAGTACATACTTCATTGGATGTTGAGTTTCAAGCTGCCCTTCTTTTAGTTAGTGCTTTCTTACAGGGATGTCTCCTTGAGTATATAGTCATACCCTCCAGTTTTGTTTGGCAGAAGAGGGACAGGATGAGTACGAGAAAGATGGATTCATTGTAGATGATGTTGATGAAGAGGAGGAAGAACAGGATGAAGAAGAGGATAGGGCAGACAGTGATGAGGAGAGGCAGAAGAAGAAAAAGAGAAAGAAGAAGTAATATCTCTGTTCACTTTTGTGAAATAAGTACAGCTTTCTTTGTTGATTTTTCCCCCATTTCAGGAAAATCATCTAAGGAAATAGAGGATTTTGCTTATATATAAGTTTTTAACTGTGTATATGAGTTTGATGCGGCTCTTCACTTGTTGGAGTTTTTTTTTTGGGGGTTGGTTTGAAAGCATGTTCCAGTCTGAAAAGGGAGTGAAATCTCTAATTCTTTTCTTTCTTCATTCATCCCTTTTCTTGGTGATTGGGAATTGAAGTGTTAAGGAGTTTCAACTTGACGAGGATGACTACGATCTCCTTGAAGACAACAATATCACTGGTTTTCACCGCCCATCGAAGGTATTCTAGTGGTTTTTTTCCCTGGTTATCATTTGATTGTTTGCTGCCATATTGTCCCATTCTTTGTTAAAAAAATATTTAGTTTAAATGTTGGAATCTCTTCAGGAGAGCAAAAAGTTTAAACGGCTGAAGAAAGCACGGAGGAATGCTGATGAGGAGAGCTCTGGGTTTTCTGATGACGAGGAGGTTGTTGGAAGTGGTAAAGTTGGGCGAACCGCGGAGGAGAAACTCAAGCGTAGTCTGTTTGGGGATGACGAGGGTATGTGTCTCTTTATTGCACTGTAAAATTTATGGACTGGGGTCTGAACCTAATTGTAATGGTTGGTATTCATAATGTTATAGGACCACCGCTTGAGGATATTGCTGAAGACGAAGAACCAATGGAGGAGGAGGAAGATGCAGAGATAGGTGATGACGATGACATGGCCGATTTTATTGTGGATGAGGAAGAAGTTGATGAGAATGGTGCTCCTGTCAGGTACTGCTAAAACTCCATTTGTTGTTACAATGTTTACGTAACTGAGTTGTCACACCGGTGTTTCTTTCTTTTCTTAAGGAGGAGGAAATTTAAGAGAAAGAAGTCTAGACAGGCTCCTGGAGTGTCATCATCTGCACTCCAAGAGGCCCATGAAATTTTTGGCGATGTTGATGACCTCTTGCAGTTGCGCAAACAAAGCTTAGAATCTACTGATTTGAGGGAAAGGAGACTTGAAGATGAATTTGAACCTGTTATTCTTTCAGAGAAGTATATGACAGAGAAAGATGACGTGATTCGTGAGAGAGATGTTCCAGAGAGGAAGCAGGTTTATACTGCATCAACACAATTTTTGTAGTTGCTTCAATGTATGTGTTTGCTGATTGATCCTTTTGTGGTCATACTCTTGTTTTGATAGATATCCGACGAAGGCGTTAATCTGCGGACAGATGAAATTGATTTCGAAGATGAGACAAACTGGATATACAATCAGCTCACAAGTGTATTAGCATTGCTCTTCCGTAAGAAAGATGGAGGGCCCGATGTATCTATAAACAAGGATCACATAACAAGATTTTTGAATCTTTTGCACGTTCAGAAGTTGGATGTTAGTATCACTGTCTTTGTTTCTTGAGCAGCTTTATTATGGTCAGAGAATTTATTTTTCTTTATTGGCTTTCAGATTCCTTTTATTGCGATGTATCGTAAAGAGGAGTGCTTGAGCCTCTTGAGGGATCCTGAAGGAAATGAAAGTCTTGAGAATGATGAAAGTTTTGAGAGAGCACCTACACTGAAGTGGCACAAGGTTGATGTACCAACCATCGAAGCTGTGATTTGATTTTGAGTTGGGCTCAGTTTTGACTGATCTAATATGGGGAATGATGAGTGTTAACCAGCTGTTGCAATGTGTGAATGCAGGTACTTTCGGCTATTCATGATCTTGATAGGAAATGGCTCTTGCTTCAGAAACGAAAGGCTGCTCTGCAGTCATATTATTATAAACGATTTGAGGAAGAGTCTAGACGAGTGTATGATGAAACAAGGCTCAGTCTGAATCAACGGCTTTTTGACTCGATTATCAAGTCACTGAATGCTGCAGAAACAGAAAGAGAGGTTGATGATGTTGACTCGAAATTCAATTTGCATTTTCCTGCCGGCGAAGTTGGACTGGATGAAGGCCTGTATAAGAGGCCCAAGAGGAAGTCGCAATATAGTGTCTGTAGTAAGGCTGGCTTATGGGAGGTGGCAAGCAAGTTTGGATACAGCTCGGAGCAATTTGGGTTATCGATATCATTAGAAAATCTGAAGAATGTAAGATTGTTTTCTTGCTGCTTTTGTGCGAGATTGATATTGATAGGAAATAATCAATGAGCTTGCCTTGTGTTTTATTGCAATGTAGACGGATGAATTGGAAGATGCAAAGGAAACTCCAGAGGAGATGGCTTCTAACTTCACATGCGCTATGTTTGAGACTCCACAAGCTGTTCTTAAAGGGGCACGGCACATGGTATACATCAGCGTTATAATTGTTTGCTTTATGGTGAATGATTCTTTTCCAATGGGTGTAACAAATTGTGTTATTGCTAAGTGCTGATCCTTTTTAAAAATTTTCAGGCCGCGGTTGAAATTAGTTGTGAGCCCCGGGTTCGAAAGTATGTCCGAAGTGTATTCATGGATAATGCTGTGGTGTCGACAAGTCCTACACCTGATGGAAATGTGACCATCGATTCTTTCCATCAGTTTGCTGGTGTTAAGTGGCTGCGTGAAAAGCCACTGAGTACGTTTGAGGATGCACAGTGGCTTTTAATCCAGAAAGCAGAAGAGGAGAAGTTGCTTCAAGTTTCAATCAAGTTACCTGAGGCAGCACTGAAAAAGTTGATAGAGGACTGCACAGAGTGTTATCTGAGTGATGGGGTAAGTAAATCTGCTCAGCTGTGGAATGAGCAGAGGAACTTAATCTTGGAGGATGCACTTCATGGTTTTCTTCTTCCCTCAATGGAGAAAGAAGCGAGAGCATTGTTGAACAGTAGATCCAAGAATTGGTTGGTAACAGAATATGGCGAGGCACTGTGGAGTAAAGTTTCCATTGGACCTTATCAAAGGAAGGAAAGTGAGTTTAACTCGGATGATGAAGCAGCACCAAGAGTTATGGCTTGCTGCTGGGGTCCTGGAAAACCTGCGACAACCTTTGTGATGCTAGATTCATCTGGGGAGGTCCTAGATGTGCTTTATACAGGATCCCTCACCTTGCGGTCTCAAAATGTAAATGACCAGCAACGCAAGAAAAATGACCAACAAAGGGTTTTGAAGTTCATGACGGATCACCAACCACATGTTGTAGTTCTGGGAGCCGTCAATTTGTCTTGCACACGGTTGAAGGATGACATATATGAGGTGTTGTCTCTGATAGATTTATATCAATTCCTTTTCTTTTGTTGCTTGGGCCAAAGATTACTAGTTTGTCTTGAAAGTGTTACTATCTTGAGTTTGTTCTTGCTTTTGTGTTAATTACTTGTTTCAAGGAACCTTGATTTTGTGTAGATTGTGGATGCTGGGGTAGCAAGTGAATAATCCCTTAGGTTCTTATTTGGTATTTATTCAGGTCCAAATGTCCTGCCAATAGTGTGTAGTAAGTATCTTATTGCTCCAGTGTTCTGAGAATGATGGAGTGGGATTTGTTACTCATGAGTTCTGTCTCTTTATAGTCATGTCTTTCCAGTACTTATCTTGGAAATAGTTATTGTAATGTATTTTTTATCTTTCATGCTCTTTCATTTCTGTCTGGAAAAGATGATAAGAGGGACTTTTTCCTCCTCTTACACTGTTTAAACATTGACATGTCTTTCCAGTACTTATTTTGGAAATAGTGATTGTAATGTATAAATAAGTTTTCTTTGGGTCTTCTTGTACATCGCCAAGGATAGGAGATGGATTCTTAGTGGGATTTTACTGAGTTGGATATTCTTTTTGAAGACTTCTTTTGTTGCCTTCTCTGCTTTGCTGATGTATCAGTGTCCTGTTTTGCTCTCTGCAGATTATTTTCAAAATGGTGGAGGAAAACCCTAGGGATGTGGGTCATGAGATGGATGGCTTAAGCATTGTATATGGGGATGAATCTCTACCTCGTCTGTATGAAAATTCTCGGATTTCATCGGATCAACTGCCGTCTCAGCAAGGTAAAAAGAATGTCGCGTTTTGTATATATTGAAGTCTAAAAATTGTGATCCTCTATCCATGTCATTCTTTTTCAGGCATTGTGAGGCGAGCTGTGGCTCTTGGGCGCTACCTCCAAAATCCCTTGGCAATGGTCGCAACTCTTTGTGGTCCTGGGAAGGAGATATTATCTTGGAAACTTAATCCATTGGAGAATTTTCTCACTCCCGATGAAAAGTACAGCATGGTTGAACAGGTCATGGTGGATGTGACAAATCAAGTAGGGCTAGATGTTAATTTAGCTATTAGCCATGAGTGGTTGTTTGCACCTTTACAATTCATATCCGGGCTTGGACCTAGAAAGGCAGCATCTTTACAGAGGTCATTGGTGAGGGCTGGAGCTATTTACACTCGAAAAGACTTTGTAACGGTTCACGGACTTGGTAAGAAGGTGTTCGTGAATGCTGTTGGTTTCTTGCGTGTCAGACGAAGTGGCTTGGCCGCTAGCAGCAGCCAGTTTATCGACTTGTTAGATGATACAAGGATCCATCCAGAATCTTATAACCTAGCCCAGGAGTTGGCCAAAGATGTTTATGATAAATATGGCGACGGTGATGGAAACTTTGATGATGAGGCATTGGAAATGGCTATAGAATATGTCAGGGACCATCCGAAGTTTTTGAAATCACTTGATCTTCCTAGATATGCTAAAGACAAGCAGCGCCAGAATAAAATACAGACCCTGCATATGATTGTGAGAGAATTAATCCAGGGTTTTCAGGATTGGCGAAAACAGTATGAAGAACTTAGTCAGGATGAGGAGTTTTATATGCTTTCAGGTGAAACTGAGGAAACTTTGGCTGATGGGAGAATTGTGCAAGCCACAGTTCGCAGGGTGCAACCTCAGAAAGCAATTTGTGCACTTGAATCTGGTTTAACTGGTGTCCTTATGAGGGAGGACTACTCAGATGATTGGAGAGACATATCTGAGCTGTCTGATAGGTTGCATGAAGGTGACATACTTACATGCAAAATAAAGTCGATTCAGAAGAATAGGCATCAGGTTTTCCTAGTTTGTCGCGAGAGCGAGATGAGAAATAGCAGATATCAGAATGTCCAGCACCTTGATCCTTACTACCATGAAGATAGGACCAGCTTACAGAGTGAGCAAGAGAAAGCTCGGAAAGAGAAGGAGCTTGCTAAGAAACATTTCAAACCAAGAATGATTGTTCACCCTCGCTTCCAGAATATAACAGCTGATGAAGCAATTGAGGTGTGTGGCCCAAAATAAAGGTCTTTCGTAAAGTTCAAGTGCATATATTTTGTCTGCAGAATTCTCACATTGCTATATCTTATGCATGTCCCTTATAAATTGCTGATTAACTGTGATCTGCTAAAGTAGGCAATTCTGTTCATTTCTAAGCATAAAACAAATAGATGACTGGTTAGGCAGCAAGTTGTTAGTTTAGTTTATATGCATCATTATCGAGTGTCTGAGGGTTGGGTCAGATGGAAGAGAAGGAAAGCAAGTGAGAAAGTTTTTTTAAATGGTAGTGGTTTTAGTTGGGTGGCAGGTGGTTCATTTTTTCTTAAATTCTTGGCCTGAAAGGATCTTGATCTGATGAGATACTTACCATTGTTGGTTCCCCTTCCACCTTTGGGTAGTCTAGGGTGATAAAAACTAGGTTTTCTATGATATATCTTGAAGTTTGTGAAAGTTGGAGTTACTCCATCTTTTTGAATCACGTGGACAAAATATTATGTGATGCACAATGTCATTAAGAATTTTTTGACTACTATTTGGTTTGGGTATGGTTCAAGTATCCGTAATATTATGTATGACAGAAGAAAAGATGTGCTCTTTTTTTTTTTTTTTTAACATAATAGCTTTTGTGCTTGTTCGGCAAGACCTCTTTGAATCGAGTGGGCATAGAAAGATTTATATAGCCGGGCCCACTTAGTTGGACAAGGCTTTGTTTGTACTTGTTCTAACCAAAAAAATTATTGATAGATTTCAGTTACTTGGCACTATTTTGGTATCTCAGCCGTTTTTTTGGCTTTAATAAACCGAACCTTGATTTTTCTTATATATGTTTGTCAATGTAAACTCTATTATAGATGCATTCCATGGATATACAAATCTTATGGAATATTTTGGGGCTGAGGGCCAGGAAAGTTGGATGTCTGTTGAGTGTCGATAGAAATTGGTTTGAATTTAGTGCTACATGTGTTCTTTTGCACTTCAGTTACTTCTAAGGAAATCATTTATCGAGCAAAGTACTTGAAGAATGGTTCTTTTGTGGCAGTTCCTGTCAGACAAAGATCCCGGTGAAAGTGTCATTCGTCCCAGTTCTCGAGGGCCCTCTTATTTGACCTTGACTCTTAAAGTTTATGATGGTGTTTATGCGCACAAGGATATAGTTGAAGGTGGCAAGGAGCACAAAGACATCACAAGTCTTCTTCGCATTGGCAAGACATTGAAAATTGGGGAAGACACCTTTGAGGATCTGGATGAGGTCAGTAATTTATAGTGTCAATTGACTCACCACATGAAGAATTTCAAACTATGTTGCCTGTCACATGGTATTTTGAAAAGTACAAGGGTGTGCTTCGCATTACTTAGCTGTGTTTTAGCTAGTCTGTTTATTGCATTGTTTGTATCAGATTTTTGAGATGCTGAGTTACATTGCTTGATTCTTCATGGTTGGAACTTTCCTTGGAATATAGAGTGAGAATTTATTGAGCTGATGGGTATTTGGACTTGTTCTTGCTTCTTAAATGATATAGCCTGAGAAAATTGTTTAACAGTGGTTTTCGTGAAATAGGCTTGAGATCGTAGATTGGGTCCATTTATTCAATATCTTCCTCCCTACATGTGTCTTTATGCTCACCGCAAATGAATTGCCCGAGCTGACTGAATAAATTGGATAGTTCCAAAGCATCATAATATGACTCAACCGACTTCTTATTTGGGTCAGATTTTTTGCAGTAAAGGCTATCTTTCCTTAGTGAACTTGTAGTTCTTTCTTATTCAAGCAGATGATTTTGTGGAAAAGGAACTCAGAAATACTTTTTTGATTTTGCCTGGTAGTGCTTGTTGCTGGTTGCAACAAACTGTACTTTAGTATATTCTGTCCAATGCATTTTCTTTGCCTTTTGTTTTGTTTTGTTTTTTTTTTTTTTTTGGGGGGGGGGGGGTGTGGTTGTCAATCCTGGAGAGATTTTTTTGCAATTTTCTGTTACTTAAAATCGATCCTTTGGGTGTATGCGCTTGCATATGGTGGGTTTATAGGCTGGGTGGGTTTAGGGGCTGGCAGTACTTAACCATTGAGAATATAGCGTGCTTTCCTATAATGACTTCAGCATTTTTTTCGGCTGAGTGCAGGATGTAGCTATTGTTAAGAACCACAATCCAGTGAAATTCTCAGTTTAGTGTTACCTCCGGAAGTTGTTATCTGGAATTTACTTTTAAGATGCAACCTTTCAAAATTTATTAGTTAGCTTGCATTGAGGATTATATCTTATTAAGGACAGAAAATGACCATTTTGAAGTTCCAGAATTGACTTACTTCCAAGGGTATTATAAGAAAGGGAGATTTTGAAAGCAAGCGGCAAAATATGGGACGTAACATATTAATCTTCAACTCTGGAAATTATATGTAGTGCTGTATTGTTTTGAAGATGCTCAATTGTATATATTTGTTTTCTATTGTGGATTTTTTGGCAGAGGCTGATGCTAGGGCACTTGTTTTAAATTTATGCAAGGCTGATGCTAGAATACTTGCTTTTATTTCAGTGATATTCGTGCTCAAATGGGGTGAGATATCCTTTCTTAAATTGAGTTGCTTATATTGTAGGTTATGGATCGATATGTGGATCCCTTGGTGGGTCATTTAAAGGTGATGCTGAACTATCGAAAGTTTAGGAAGGGCACTAAAGCAGAAGTTGATGAGCTTCTAAGGATTGAGAAGGCAGAGTTTCCTATGAGGATAGTTTATTGCTTTGGCATTTCCCATGAACATCCAGGCACATTCATCCTTTCCTATATAAGGAGCACAAATCCCCACCATGAGTACATCGGTCTTTACCCTAAAGGATTTAAGTTCCGGAAAAGGATGTTTGAGGACATTGATCGGCTTGTGGCATATTTTCAGAAGCATATCAATGACCCTCAACATGACTCGGCACCGTCAATTAGGTCGGTTGCTGCCATGGTGCCTATGCGAAGCCCTGGGACTGGAGGTTCTTCTGGAACATCTGTGGGCAGTGGTTGGGGTGGTTCCACAAATGAAGGCGGCTGGAGGGGCCAGTCTTTTGACAGAGATAGATCTTCAACACCAGGGTCAAGAACAGGTACTGTTGGTCTAGATACCTGATATATAGACTTGCATGAGTGCTTTATGTTTCTCCCGTTGGGAATTTCTGCAGAAGGTTCTCTTGGGTTTTTCAGTGCTGAACATTTTGAGATTAGGAAGAGATGGCCTAAGTTCATTGCTTAACCTAGAATGTACGAGTCAAGACTTGGTTTTGATCTAAAATAGTAAATGGGTCCGGTTAACAAGTGTCTCAGTGCACTAGTGAATATACTAGACTTGAAAATAATTCGATTTTCAAAGCACTGATTATACATGATATGGGGACTATCAATGCATTTCCTTAGTAATTTTGGGACACTCGTCACCAGAATCCATTGTAGAAATAGTATCAATATGCAGTAATTGGGAGTCTCTTCTGGTTTGGTTGAATAAGATTCTTTAGAGAAGCTCATGATGTTCACTACCTGTAACTGAGAATTGGTCTGGCTGTTACGATTTTGGTGGATGGATTGCTAGGGCATAATGTGGTCTGTTTACATAATGTATTTAATGTCACATCGCGTCTCTCTTTTTTTGGCCATATGTATTTAACTGTTATGGGCTATTTTCCTTCCTGTCATGTTTCTCCTCTGGTTGTTCTTCATTTCTCTTGTGTTTTCAGATAGTTGGGAAGTTCTTCCGTGTTTTTAATGCATTCAGATGGCCCACTAGTTCTCTTTAATTGAAAATACATTTTGGATTAATTTTTACAGGTCGAGACTACAGAAATAGTGGTGGTCGTGATGCGCATCCTAGTGGGCTTCCTAGACCATATGGTGGGCGTGGACGTGGTCGGGGCTCTTATAATAACAGGGGGAGTAGCATCACCAGTAATGACCGACCAGATTCAGGTTATGATGCACCTCGATGGGATTCAGGTAACAAGGATGGAGGTGACGGGTGGGGCAGCTTTCCGGGTGCCAAAGTTCAGAATTCGCCAGGCAGGGAAGCATTCCCTGGCGGATGGGGTGCCGGGGGCAGTGGAAGTGGCGGGGGCGACCGTGGTGGTTGGGCAAGTGGGTCTGGAGGTTGGAGTAGCACCGGTGCTACTGAGGGTGGGACCGAGAATGGTGGCGAATGGGGGGGTAGTAACTCCAAGAAAGCTTCTGACGATGGATGGTCTAGTGGAGGTTGGTGATGATGCTACGGACGAAAGCTTAAGTGTTTTTTTGTATATCTCCGAGTCTTTCCACTGCAAGGATGCAGAGGATGATAAGCCCTGATTTTCTTTCCACCGTCTCTTTTCTCCAAATGAGCCGTGAATTGGATAATGCTCACATACTTCCGGCTAATATAATTTATTTTTGTCTTTTGCCTAGCGCCCCCTCATTTTTGAAATCCTGAAGAACCAAAGCTGCTAAGGCAAGAAAGACTTGCCCCCTACTTTCCCAAAAAGAACAGAAAAGAAAACGCTGAGCGTCCAGAATGAGTTGTGCGATTTGAAGCCTAAGATGATGTGATGCACATGAGTGACGAATCGATAAGGAAACATTACCACCACATGTTAGATCCACATCAGCTCTGTTAACTGCAGGCTGTCCTATCAGTTTTAAACAGATAAGTGGTCTATGTAGAATTTTTCACGATGCTGATCCGTAAACGAAGTGAATCCCCGAAGAAGATTCGATTTTCTCTTCTTCCTTTGTCCTTTTGGGGCAACAATCCCCAACAGAAGGTTCAGAAAAATCGACGTTGAAAACTTGGCACGCTGGACTTTCCCACAAGCCTTTAAGATCACAGCTGAAAAGGCCTCGGACTGAATTTTACCAAACGAGTCGATTTACAGAAACGGCAGAAGAGAAAAGAGTATCGTACTAGAAACAGCACACAATCTCTAAAAGCCAATTCCATTACAAGCAATTCTCTTACCATGAATTGTTATCAGAATTACAAAGCAACGCGCGGACTGCACGGACGGCGCATCGACTCAGTCAAAAGGCCATTCAGAGTACTCCATCTGGTGGTGGTTATTTTCACGCACAGTCGAGGAGTTACTAGGGCTGTGTCTATTGTTCTGAGAGCTGGAATTCGATGAACGGAATGGCCACAAGAACGAGAAGGGATTCCTCCTTCCTTGACTCTCCCTCCTGCTGGTGTTGCCATTATTGCCGCTGCTCCGATCCGCAGCAGTTGGACGACTGCTGCTCGATCCTTGGGGCGGCAGTTCTTGGCGGCAAACAGGGCATGAGTTGTGCTGGACTAGCCATGGGACAATGCAATCCGTATGATAAATATGGCTGCATGGCATTTGCCTTGCATCTGACCCAAGCTCAAATTTTTCTTTACAAACAGGGCAGTGTGAATCGGAGCGAAGGTGCCTCTGCGAGATCTTAATAGTGGGCATGGAATCGATCGAAGACCTCGCTGCAGGAGCAGGGCCCTGACGTTCACTAGCAGAAGCAGCAATTTCTCCAACCAGTTCTTCTAATCCAGGCCCGATAAAATAGTCGCCCCCGTTACCCCTTGTCAATCCAATTCCAGGGACCACATTAAAAAGGGCCTCAATTCCATTACCTGCAGACACCCTCACGGGGCCGCCATATATCAGGAAAGGACTAACTCCAGAGTCACGCTCAGAAAATAGATCAGATCTGCCTCTGATGCCATGGCTATGGCGTCTATCTGCCAATCGCTGCTGCCCCACCAATGCTGAGAATGCTTGCTGAATCATCTGATGGTGTGGGTCACGAACTTCATCATCAAGTCCAAAGAAATCGAGCCGGTTAATGTGCACCAGGTCAAGTTCTTGAATAAATCCTCCAATACAATAGGGGCAGACTGCATCTCGCCCTCGTAATCGTATTGGTCGTCTACATTGGTAACACCAATGGGTGTTTCTGCTACTTGACATAGTCTCCTCTCCCTGTGCCTCTAGAAATCAGAAAAATTTGATCAGAACTCACCATGGGAACACGGAATACTGCTGTCCAAGCATAATGCTGAAAGGTTTCTATTGCAAGAACTCCAAATGTCGCACAATTTCCAACCAAGTTCCATAATGTAACACTGATACATGCATAACCACAAAATAACATAGCTTTTCCCACTATCGTAGTAGAATATATCATGACATCTCAACGCAAATTACTGAATCAATTCCCTCATATAAAGAAGTCTCGTTTGAAAGGTGCTCTCACTTATCACCCATGACAGGGCTAAAACAGGGGGGAAAGCACTAATCACTCGACATAATTCAAGGAACTCTTCAACACAGTATATGTACCACCAGTCAACAGCTTTGCAACTAAGAAAACTCTCTCCAAGTTCTGACCTCTTAAAACAAATGGGTTTTACTAGAGAATTATTCATCCAGAAAGGGGGGAATGGGAAAATATTTTTGTTAATTTTAACCTAATAGGAACTAAGTCCATAAACTTCACTTTGACAGAGAAGCCACAGCATTTCTCAATACAAATAAATACATCAACTAGCATATTCTGTGCTGCTCCACATTTCTCCAATCAAAATACATAGACTTTAGTGCTCTGCATTATGGCAGCCCAATAAAGATGCTCTCTCTGTCTCTATGTCTATTATAGCAGAGGTAGAGATGGTAATCAAATAAAGCCCAAGAACAACAGTTTGATTTCGGAAGCGTTACTTCTAATAAGTTCCAGATAAGTTACAGATTCAATTGCTCAATTTCGCATTCCTTCATTCAAATGCTAATCTTTGATTTGTTCTAATCTAAGCGCCTGGCGCAAAAATCTCAAAAACAAGTCCCAAGAGTCTCAGAGCTGAATTTGTAGGACCTAATAAATTTGCTTGGTTTTAGTTAAAATTTAAGCAATGACAAAACTGAGTTGTTTCATCACCATCGGAATCTTGACATGTTTAGTATGAACACTTCAAACCATTCTATCAGACTATGTAATAAGCACATTCTTAGTTGTATCTACTGCCAAAAAAACCCAGCTATAAAAAGAAGTGTCAACATGCATGATACTGGTTATTAAGCAAGACTCAGTTGTTTCATGACTGTCAGAACTTGACACGTGTAAAATGATCGCTTCGTACCATTCTATCAGATTATGCAATACGGACAATCTTAGTTGTAATTACTGCTGCAGAAAAACCAATTATAAAAAGAAGTAGCAACTCGCACAATATTCGTCAATTGTTAACATCTTTGCACATGTTAAATCAAGCTTGACATGGAGCCTTTTAACAATTACTACATGCAAAGTTTTTAGCTTGTTTCTAAACAAATTTAAGAAATTGCGTATTCATCATCCTTTGCATTTCATAGGACCAAGTTAAAAGTAAGCAAGCACCGGGACTCTTTGGTCTCCACAGTGAATAAAATAAATTCCTGGAAATAAATGGACAAACAATCACAAAAGCGACTCAGTCAACTGCAATCCTTACCACTGAATAGAAAGTAAAAAACCTCTTAGAAATGATTTGACTAGTTCTTATGTGAAGCAGATCATCAAGAAGTTTCCTCACATGCTTAAAGCCATTTCTATTTTAATAACCCAGTGATCTCTCTCTCTCTCTCTCTCTCATACACACACACACACACACACACACACTGACACTGCAGGCGCGCTCACCCATTCCAATTAGGTTAGAATAATAATTGCACATACAAATATCATTTCCCTATAGGAGAGCAGGTTCTCCTTAGAAAAATGTGCATTAAGTGAGAAGGGGAAGTTTTCCGCCAAAAAACAGACAAAGACAGACAATGTGAAAATCAAAATTGGATAGGACCTGAAAATACTAGGAAATGTTGGCAAACAAAAGTCCACATATAAACAGAGTGAACTGATTACTGCTGGCCCTGTGCAGTGTCCTACATTAAGTAGGTTCCTTCCCATGTTTCAAATGAATATAAAACTGTTGGGTGACAATGACATTGACATCATTAACAAACAGAGGGAATAATGTCACATTTCAGCATGAGGAAAGTTATCAAACGGACCCTAATTCACCCGACTCTGACTATTGGTTCAATCTAATTCTCCCTGTAATCCTAAGAAGATCAAATGGAAGCCCATGTTTGCCAGAATGCAAACCTTTGGTGAGTGACAATAGATCAAATCTAAAGCTCGAAATGGAAGTTACATGAAGTATTCCCCTTAACGTTGAAATAAAATAGCAACTCGAGCATCCGATTAAGGTCAAAATAAAGTACCCAATCAAAATCGAGTGCAAGGTTGACTACAAAATTCCTCCCTCCATGTTGTAATAAGCATCAAAACTGGTGCTATGACATCCGACAAACCAACTTGTAAGTGGTTTCCAGCTATAATCGAAACTATTCCATCAACGATGTTTAAAATCCACAAAGTAGCATGTAGGAAAATCCAGAAAGCCATTTCTACTAATTTTTTTTTGAAAACTGTTCTCATACTTCACGAGCATACAGAAAAAGAAAACCTAGGATGAGGACTTCGACGAAAGTAATGCTTTGCAAAGCCAAGGTTCCGACATTCTCGATCATTAGCTTCTCGATAGCTATCTAAGGTAACCACATTTAAAGTGCCACATGATACAGATGAGCAAGCAGCAACATGCCAAGAGCAACCATCTCTCTTTGCTGCTCCATCTCTCCAACCAATCATCAACCATTTTGTACATTTAGTCATTGCCACCGTTATCATCTCAAAAACAGCTCGTAAGCAATAATTGACCCAAAGGCTTTGCTAGCAACCAAAGAATATAGCATAGCCGCTTCAGAAACTAGAGTGTTCGAGACGCATCTTATCATAGTTTTAAGTGGGAGTCCATTAAACAAGTTCGAGCATCGATACAAACAGGACTGGTCACCGACATTTTGCTAGAGTCACTTCTAAAACTTAGGGATATCCATAAGGGGTGAAAATGGACCCACTTTTCATGGGGCAACAACCAACGTCCCCGATGGCTGCCGGTGCAAAGTATGCAGCAAAGATCATTCCGATCAGTACAAAGTCCCCGGAAACTTAAATCCCTAGCCAGCGACAACAAGAGAACTCCACAAAAAGTCAAAGACCAAACTACGTAGCTTAAAAAAGAAAGAGGAAAGAGCATCTCACTCCCCCAAGACCAAAAAAAAAAAAAGGAAAAAAGAAAAAAAAAGTTGCGCAGCTCAGAGAGGGAAAATCATCAAGTCAGAGATCCAATTCAGCAGCAAAGATCAAACATTTCAAGCCGTCCAACAAATCCCCCAACTCCCAAACCACCATTTCCCCGTGCAACGAAGAAGAGCGGGAGCGCTCCAGACTGTGGGAAGATTCAGATGCGGGGGGCGATGGGGGGGCGGAAGTTACCTGCTCGGATGCGAACGTCGACCGGCGATCGAGGGAAGTGGGAAGAAGAGCTGAAGACTCGCGCGCTGCAAGAGAAATTAGCAGAGGAAAAAAAAACCCTAAAATCGAATCGAGGGGAGCTCACTGGCGGAGTTCTTTATTACAAGTTACAGCAGAAGAAGACCTTGACGAAGAAGGAGGAGATGAAGAAGATGCCTTGCGTCTTCGCCTGCGCGCGACACGTGGCGTTACGTCGATTATGTTAATCAATCCTCCTCTTCTTCTTCTCCTTATTAATATCTCAGCACTGATTGGGCGAGCGAGGGGTGTTTTGGTAATTTCGGGAAGGGACACGGTGGGGGTATCTTGCCTTTCTCGAGGGCGTATTTGGGATTTCGTGTCGGCCCCCAACCGCTCCTGCCCACTTTTACCGGCTACTGCGGCAGTCTGTGGGTGTGGGGCTCGGTTCCCCCGGTTTTCAGCCCAATTCGCAGTATTGAGATTCGGACAATTCTCTCCCGAAGTCCAGTCCGAATCCATGGTTGGATTAACAATGCTTTCGGTTGATTCCAATCTTTAAATAATTTTGACTCCACACCATGATGCCTACTTCTTGTGTTCATAGCAATGTCAACGGTCTGGTTTGAAACACGTCGGATTGGGTTTCATCCATATCCAGATCGAATCGAACGTTGGAAAAGTGACGTGCTTCTTGTGAACCGAATTAAAAACGTAATTTGACTTGGTTCAATTTGGGCATTCTTTTCTTCTTCTCTCTTTTTTTTTGTTTCGTGTATTTTCATTTCTCTCTCCTCATTTCTTTATCCATTCTCTGTGGCCATCCCCGTTTTCCCTTGCCCTTAATGTTGCTGGCTACCCTCGGCCCACCTTCAAGCTTGACCGCAAGAATCGACCATCTGGATCCACATGATTGTCTCTCTCTCCCCCCCTCCCCCCTTCCCTGTCCCCACCTCTGCAATGGTCCTTCCCATGGCCAATTGAAATAGCTTGTTTCTCAAAAAAGAAATAATAGAAATGACACAAATGATTCCTAATTATTAGCTTAATGTACCATGTAGTCCCTCAACCTTTAATCTATTCAATACAGTCTAATGTAGTTCTTGAATTTTCAATTTGTTCAATATGATTCCGAAGCATTTTGTATATATTCAATTTAGTCCCTTGGCTATATGAAAATATTGAATATTATCTTTCCATTAATTCAAGTTTATGGACAACATTAAAAATTTTCATATAATTCATGAACGAAATTGAACATCTAACATAAGTCCACGAACCAAATCAAATAGATTAATAGTCTAGGGACAACATTGCATGTTGAGCTAAAGCTCATGGATCGCATTAAATAAATTAAAAGTTCATAATCACATTGTACATTAGGCCAAAATTTAAAAACCATTTGTATCGTTATCTTGAGTAATGTATGAGAATCTACCCCGTTTGAAACATAAGGCTCGTAATATCTCCTCTGACGTTGGCCCTTTTTCAACTTACTTCCTCTATTTGAGCACTCACGTCACCTTTACAAGATCAAACCATACAGAGAGAGAACGAAAATGTCGGGAATCATCCACAAGAATGAAGAGACCTTTCACGTGGGAGGAGGAGGCCACAAGCAATACAAGAACAAGAAGGACGAGCACGAGGAATGCCTCACCGACAAGATCAAGGACCAGCTTGACAGCAATGACAGAGAGGAGGATTGCGATTGTGATCGAGGTGCAAACGAGAAGAACGAGTGGAGAGCGTGTTCTTGGCGATCGAAGTGCAAAAGGCAACAGAGAAGCAAACGTTCTGGGATGGCTTCGCGTTTTCTGGAATGTGTTTCGGTTTTATGAAACTATGATGATTCTCACTCTTCACCTATTACCCGAACTGAAAGGAGATTTGAATCGAAAAGATTTGAAATTTTTTGTTCGCTTGGAGAATTTTTTACACCCCCGATTTATACTATATTATTGTTACGCAAAATTTAAAACTCGACTCCTAATAGAAGTATACGTTTCTCTTAATAATTTTGAAAAAGAAAGGAAAAGAAAGGAAACAATCTTAGCAAACTAATGGCCTGGATAATCATAGTCAAATCTATTTACTTTGAGGTTGTCAATTTCTTTTATGGAGCTACTAGTATATCATCGGCTAAAATTCTACTAGTGTATCATACGCTAAAATCTAGATAAAGCATAATGTTGGAAAATTAAATGAGCGAATATGTCCAAAAATACGCAACACTATTTATTATAATCAAAATAATGATATTTCCGAGAAAGCAATAACATAATAAATAGGACATAAGGTACGGTTAGCCGAATCTCCTTAAAACGATTAATTTATGCTAATAATGCTAAGCAGCTTTACAACTATGCCTCCTAAGATATAACATCTCGAACCTATTTGTATCAGCATTATATGAAGAAGACTCTATCGAACACTTCTTAAAATTGCCACACTTAGAGGAATATTTTAGAAAAGAAAACTCGAGATGCTCTAGGATTGCTTTGAGGAATTCTTCTTCTATTTTGAACTAAGTAGACACATCTATCTATACATGTGGGATATTTATGTCGGTTACGCTCATATTAGTTGAGCCATTAACCAGTCATGACTTTAATAACAAATATAATAATAAATTTCATAATTACAACAATTAGGACGTGACTTAAATAGACATAACGGCTACACGATTAAAAAAATTCATTAAAATGTATAATTATAATAATAATTACAACAATCCCCCACATCAATGGCTCAACAGAACATTCTTAACTCGAAGAAATCCAAGTGTGCTTGTGAAAATACACTACATCAAGATAGGTAGCTCTAGCTACCAATCGATGGATTAAGCCTTGAATGCCCGATTGTTGGAGTAAGCCCAGACAATACACCTCAAATAGAATATCTCTAGATCAAGATTGGTTCTTGTTTGTGTTCATTCTTTCGACCATGAACCTCTCAGGATTCATGCGTACTTTAAAAAATCTAGTCTTTAAAGATTTTCATCGAGTTGGCTAGCTCCATGTATATAAGTGCATTCTTATCAAAGGTATCCCACTATACCTTATTAGGATGTTGGAATCCAAGCTATAAGAATCATTAAATGCATAGGATGCCCTTTAAACGATGTAGGTAGTATTATTGTATAATAGGAATGGGAGCTAGTGCACAAATTATAGTTTCCAAAATTTGCCTTATCCTATTAAACCTAGTCCATGGGATCTCCAATTGCTAGGTCGGGTGTCCATCTTAGAACCTCTTTTAACACCATTCCCCTCCATACACATTTTATCTGCTCTTTCGACAAACCTTTTGTTGTCAACGGATACGTAATGTTATCTTTTGACTTTACAAAGTCCAAAGAAATTTTTTTATTTGAGAGCGACTGCCTTATAATATTATGTCTATGGTGAATGTGTTCGGAGTTATTATTATATATCATGTTTTGTGCTCTTATAATCGTTGCTTCATTGTCACGATGAATGCTTATCGAAGGCATGGGTTTTAGCCACAACGGAACATCCTCTAAAAATTACCGAAGCCACTTTATTTCTTTAGCAGCTTTATCTAAGGCAACAAACTCAGATTCCATCGTGAAATGCGCTATCAGAGTTTGCTTGGAGGATTTCCATGATACTACGATACCTCCTAGCATAAAAACATATCCGCTAATTGATTTCGATTAATCGGAATTCGAAATCCAGTTGGCATCATAATAGCCTTCCAAAACAGCTGGACATCTATTATATTGCAAAACACAGTCCTTGGTTCTTTGCAAATAACTCAATATTTTCAAAAGAGCATTCCAATGCTCATGACCAAGATTGTTTGTATAGTAGCTTAGTTTTTCTACTAAGTGCGTAATATCTAGTCTAGTATAGTTCTGTCAGAATCTGAGGAAGAAGATGAATACAGGAATTGTAAGAAGAAGAAGATGTGGGAGAATTTTCTTTGTATTAACTTCTGTAACTCTGATGTACAAAACCGATCCCTATATAATACAAAGTGTCTAATAAGAAAGAAAGATTATATTCCTTTAATCTATGTGTATTTGATCTAATCCTAAATTGACTAAAATAAATGATCTACATCTTTTAAGGTATATTCCAGATCAGCATCATATCTTCCAACACTCTTCCTCAAGCTGGTGGCTTGTATATATCTAAGACACCAAGCTTGCCTAGAAGATATGAATGTTGTCTTTGACATAAAGGCTTGGTAAATATATCGGCAGGCTGTTCTATGGTTCTGATTCCTCTTGCTTCGATTATTCCTTCTTGAATCTTCTCTCGAGTGAAGTGACAATCGACTTCTATGTGCTTCGTCCTTTCGTGTAACACAGGATTTGCAACAAGCTTAAGTGCTGAATCATTGTCACAAAATAACATAGTTGATCCCTCGACCTTCACTCCAAGGTCTAGAAGTAAGCCTCGTAGCCAAACTACTTCACAAACAGCCTTCGCCATGGATCGATACTCGGCTTCTGCTGATGACAGAGATACAGTAGATTGCTTCTTCGTCTTCCATGAAAGTAAGGATTCCCCAAGTTTGATGCAAAAACCAGTGATGGATCTTCGACTCATAGGACAAGTTGCATAATCCGCATCACAATAAGCTGTCATTTTCATATTACAATTGCGGGAAAAAAGGATTCATAATCCCGGGCATTTCTTCAAATACTTTACCACTTTCAAGGCAGCATTCATGTGAGACTGTTTTGGGCTATGCATGAATTGACTGAGTGTCTGAACAGCATAACAAATGTCAGGTCTCATCATAGTGAGATATATGAGTTTCCCAACTAGCCTCTGATAGCTTGACGGGTCCTTGAGCAGTGAATCATTTTCTGTGGACTGAAGGCCCGCATCATATTCTGCAGTGGTTAACTTGACATTTTGCTCGATAGGAATGACTGTTGGCTTGCATCCTGATAATCCCGCTTCTGATATAATCTCCAGTACATATTTTCGCTGACTAAGAGAGATACCTTCCTTTGAACGGGCTATCTCAATTCCAAGAAAATATTTTGGTGATCCCAAATCTTTGATATGAAACTTGGAATGGAGATTTTCTTTAAGGTTCGTCACAACAAGCTCATCATTGCCCATGATAAGTATGTCATCAACGTATATCATTAAGTAGACGGATGACGTACCTTTTGTCCAAGAGAAAAGTGCATAATCATGCTTGGATTGTTTGAATCCCACAGCTGTAAGTGCACTGGTGAACTTGGCATACCATTGTCGCGAAGCCTGCTTGAGACCATAAAGGGATTTACGGAGACGACACACATTGGACTCCCCTTGTCTCCGTAAACTTGGTGGAAGGTCCATATAAATTTCTTCATCTAAATCTCCATGAAGAAACGCATTATGGACATCCATTTGATGTAATGACCAATCACGAGATGCAGCAATGGATAAGAAAGTACGAACTGTAACATCCTTTGCTACTGGAGAGAAAGTTTCATGATAATCAAAACCTTCTTTCTGAGTAAACCCTTTAGCCACTAATCGAGCCTTGTATCTTTCGATGGACCCGTCTGCCCTATATTTGATCTTGTAGACCCACTTGCAACCAATTGGCTTGCGATTTGGTGGTAATGAGACGATATCCCATGTATGGTTTTCTAATAAGGCATGCAATTCCTTTTCCATGGCTTCTTGCCAACGAGGGTCTTTGACAGCCTCATTATAATGAGATGGTTCTTGTTTCTCAGATACTCGACTAATACAACACATATGATCGGAGGATAATCTTTGGAAAGACACATATGTGGAGATAGGATAATGTGTACCTGATGACTTTGAAGCTGTGCAAATATAATCCTTTGTCCATGTAGGTGGACGGATAGAGCGTCCTGATCGCCTGGGCATCTGAGACTGTTGGCTGGAGGATGCAATCTCCTCATTGTGTGACACTTCTTCATTGTTGACATATCCTGGAGACGTCACATCAGCTTCTTCTGTATTTCCAATAGAGTTATCCATGAAAGATGCTTCGGAAATTGGGGATGGAATACTCGATGTACGTTCTGGATGTGTGAGAATATAGGTTTGGCCAGGAGATGATTCTTCGTCTGATTTAAACCAAGTATGGTTGGTGTCCCTGTCAGAATTTGCAGAAGGTTTCGACTTATCGCGGAAAGGAAATATTTCCTCATGAAAGACAATATCCCTGCTTATAAAAAAGGCTCCAGTAGATGGCTCAAAAATTCTATATCCCTTCTGTAAAGTTGCATATCCCATAAAGATGCACTAGCGGGCTCAAGGACTTATCTTGTCTCGAGGTCCTACCGTAGTTACATAGTATAGACAACCAAAAACTCTTAAATGATGAATTTTCGGTTTCCTTCTATGAAGCATTTCATATGGAGTTTTTCCAGCAAGCACCCAACTCAGCATACGATTAATCAGATAAGCAGCTGTGACTATACAATCTCCCTAAAAATTTTCGGGAATCGAGGCTTGAAATTTCAGAGCACATGATACCTCTAATAAATGCCGGTGCTTACGCTCAACGATGCCATTTTGTTGTGGAGTATAGATACATGAGCTTTCATGCAAGATTCCATTTGAGGAGAAAAAAATCTCACATTCACTGCTGAAGAATTCCTTTCCATTATTAGTGCAAATGCGCTGAATAGACTTCCCAAATTGATTTTTGGACAAGGAGAAGAAAGTTTTCAGATAATGAAAGACTTGGCCTTTGGACTGCATCAGAAATATCCATGTGGCTCTTGAAAAATCATCCACAATTGTTAGAAAAAATCGAGAACCATCACGATTTGGTGTGTGATAGGGTCCCCAAATATCAACATGGATTAGAGAGAAAAGACTTTTTGCACGAGAAACACTATTTGGAAAGGGTGCACGAGTTTGTTTTGCTAGTGGACAAATTGGATAATGAGAACAAGGAATAGAAGCACTATGGCCCAATCTTTGATGACTAACAAGATTTTTATCATTGGCAGCAGAATTACACAATGACAAATTATTCAATTCAATACATGATAAATGTGAACTGCTAGGAAAATTGATCCAGAAATAGAGCCCTTGAGAGATACTACCCAAGCCCATTAGTCTGCCAGTTGAAAGGGCCTGAAATATACATTTATCAGAATCAAATAGGACTTGGCAAGAATTTTCTTCACAAACTCGAGACACTGATATTAGATTGAAATTGAAATCAGGAACGTATAATACGTTCTTGAGAGTTATGAGTGGGCTAAGATTTATGTTGACAATCATCATCACAAGTGTGGAATTACCATTGGGAAGCTGTACTGAAGCTGGAGTAGGCAATTTCTGGATTTTTGAAAAAAAAATTTTATCACAAGCAATATGATCACTAGCCCAAGAATCAATTATCCACTTTTCACTGGAAATTGAATTCGCCAAGCAATATGAAGTACCTGTGAAGCTTCCAGCCTTGTCAGATGTGTCTAGTTTTTTGAAAGCCTTCATAAGTTCTTGATATTGCTCTTGATTAATTGGCTGATGTTGTCCTGTAACTTGAAAAGCAGTTGAAAAATCCTTCTTTCCTTTTTCTCCAGGCTTGCCATGTAGTTTCCAACAATTATCGATTGTGTGATATGGACGCTTGCAATAATCGTAGTATAATTTACCTTTGCCTTTAAAATTTCCCCTTAATGTTGCAGCATATGGCGGTCCAATTGGATTTTTTTAAATAGGGAATGGACATCGCTTCTTGAGGGCCGTCAGATGCGAAGAAAGAATGCGGACCGTTGGATCTTGTCGAAGGCGAGATCGCACGCGAACCATCCGATGCTGCTGAGAAGAATCCTCGGTGACCGTCGGATCCAATTAATGGATGGAGACCTCGGGGGCCGTCGGATCGCCTCGAAGAATCATGGCCGTCCGTTCCTCTCCTTAGGCTACGAGAGTCTTCGCCTCTCTCAGGAAACCCTAGATTTTGCCCGATCGTTCCTCGCCCCCTTTTCGACGCTCCTCTCTCGAGAGCACTGCTGTGTACAGCAAGTGCAACCCCATCTTTGGGGTTATCGAGCACAGCAAGACGCTAGCTCTCTTCCTGCGTTGCAAGTTGGTAGATCCGAGCGAGGGTTGGTGTCGGATCCATGGTGAGTATCTGCATCCGAAATGAAAGGTACGATTCATTTAGGGCAAGGAGGAATCTTGTGACATTTTCTCGTTCCCGAATCGCTCTATATTGTTGTAGAGTCGATTCGGGTCCTTCTAATTTTTCTTCCACCGCTTCCAATTCATTCCACAAAGCTGAGATCTTGTTGTAAATGGTGGCAACGCTCATATTTCCCTGTTTCAACTCAGAAAGCTGTTGGGTTAGTGAAAAAACTTAGACACAATCCAATTTCCCATACATTTCTTTTATATTTTCCCACATCTGTTTTGGGTCTTCCGTCGGCGGTAATCTGGCCGCGACCTCGGAAGTAACACAGTTTCTTATCCATGTTCGGACTAACTGGTTACACTTCCTCCATAGTCGTGCCTGCCGCTCGTCGGATGGGATTGGAATCGTTCCATCAATAAACCCATCTTTTTCTTTGGTCACCAACGCCCGTCGGAATTCCCGCGACCAGCTGGAATAATTTTCGGCTCCGGTCAGTTGCTGAGTGATGAGCCGTAGTTCTGGCCCGTCGGCCGTCGTGGTGTAAAGTGGATCGCCGGGTTCCGGCCGGCCACTGGTGGCGAAGATCTGGTATGGGAAAGGGCCCGGTGCAGGAATCGGGTAGGGATTTGCATCTTGACCCGAACCGCCCAAGCCAAAACCGTGACCCGCATTTTGAAAACCCGGGTAGGGATTCGTTCCCATACCCGGTCCAATCGAACCGCCTGTCTGCTCCGGGCCGGTGGCAGGATTTGCCCCATCACTGGTTGGTAGACCGCTATCGGCTCGCACGTTGCTTTGGTAGCCAGACGATGATGCAGTGGGAATTGACCCATGATACCATGGATATGGCATCCATTGGTATGGGTAGCCCGTGAAGGGTTGCCCGAGATTAGCCTGAGTCTGATGTTGCCATTGCACGTGCGGTTGTTGGGTTTGTCTTTCTTGTTGATCTAATGCAGGGATGACATTGGATGAATCTTGATTTTCATTGGTTTGCATCGGTGCTTCTGTTGCAGATGGATCGGCAGAAGCTGAGGTAAGATCCTCTGGTCTTGTCATATTGAAAAAAAATTGATTCCTCTGTTGACTCTTCTTGCAGATGAGGTTCCTCGCTTTAGGCAATCAAACACTGTGATTCCTTCGGCAACACTCGTCTGGAATTTGGAGTTTGCTTACGAGGTAATTGGAGCGGAAGCAAAAAACGGTTCAGAATCAAAGAAGCTTTGATACCATGTCAGAATCTGAGGAAGTAGATGAATACAGGAATTGTAAGAAGAAGAAGACGTGGGAGAATTTTCTTTGTATTCACTTCTATAACTCTGATGTACAAAACTGATCCCTATATAATACAAAGTGTCTAATAAGAAAGAAAGATTATATTCCTTTAATCTATGTGTATCTGATCTAATCCTAAATTGACTAAAATAAATGATCTACATCTTTTAAGGTATATTCCAGATCAGCATCATATCTTCCAACAAGTTCATGATGTACATGATACTGTCAATCACTTGAGAGTACTCCAACTGTCTGAACCCTTTAAACCTCTCAACCTAGATCGTCATAATTCCTTAAAATCTTGATGCCAAGTATAACATCTACAACACTTACGTCTTTCATCTCAAAGTTTTGCTTGAGAATATTATTGGTGATTTTGATAATCTCAATGTTATCTCCAAATCAATAAGTCATCAACACATAGACACATAACTCTACATCTAAAAGTCGTGGATTTAGTATATATGCATTTGTCAAACTCATTGATTTTATATCCATTTTGGATCATCATATGGTCAAATTTTTCATGCTTTTGTTTATGAGCTTGTTTAAATCCATACAATGATTTGGCAAGTCTACACACTTGTGTTCTTGTCCTTTGATCTTGAATTCTTCAGGTCGTTCTATATAAATCTCATCGTCGAGATTATCATTCAAGAATGTAGTTTTCACCTATATAGCATTGACATGGACGCGCGACACGTAATACGACACGACACAACACGCCAATACGTCATTTCTTAAAAAGTAGAGAATTCCAACACGTTCCGACACGTTATATATTAAATGTATATTTTTATATATAAATGCACAAATAACTAAATAATAATAAAAGAGCCTAGAATTAATCTGTACTAAAAACATTAATATCATATTTGTTAATATCTTTCATTGTTTTAATTTGACAAATTCAACTACATTCCATTGCAATAATCCATAAAACTTGGAGGAAAAAGGAAGTAATCCACATTCCACTATTAAATTTAAGATTTAACAATAAGAAAAAAAAATCAACATTTCACCATCAAGTATAACAAAAAATCATTCATCCACATTATCCACTTCTTCAAAAATACAACAAACTCCATCTTCGATTCATCAAGTAAAAGACTTGCAACTTCAAACACCCCAATATCTTCAATTGTGTCCAATGCATCTTCGCCAATATCCCAAATCTTGGTTTCTCCTTTTGCGAATTATGGGTTTTTTCTTGATAGAAGATGAAGATTGCTATACATGAAAACGAAATCTTCTGCACATTTTTAGGTCATCGTATTTTTTCTCATCGAGTGCACAAATGAGTAAGTACTCTAATTTCTCTTAGCACATGATGAAGAAGAAGATTGTACGAGAAGCTTGAAGGTTATGCTTTGAAGCATCGGTACACATGCACCATGATTAACCCACCAAGCCTTAGGATCCATAAAATACCGATTTTGAATGGAATCAAAATTTGTAAAATCCCCATTTTTGCTTGCAAAATCTACATACTCCAAATTCACCTTATTGTGCTCATTCAAGTTAGGAAAGTATTTCATATAGTATTTTAGTCTTTCTTGATCAATCTCCTTATTCTTGTATGGAGAAACTCGAGTAGGATTTTCATTGAGCCATTGATCACTATATTATCTTTATTTAATAAAATAAAATAAAAATAGAAAACAATAATAAATAAGATGAGTATTATATTATCATGTCAAATAAAGAATAACTATTAAAGTAATAATTTCATTCAATTTTAGAACTTACCTGGGATTTAATTCATGTGCCAAGCAATGAAGTAGAGTGTTGTTCCTTATCCAACAATCCACAAGAATTATATGAATCACCTCATAAAATGTGAACTCTTCATTTAGTCTTTTTCACTTCATGTGTATATATAGCTTTCTTCACTTTTTCGATCATTGAACCCCACATATCATAAACTAAGTGAAGACAAGGCTTATCAGTGTCACAAATTCTAAGCAAGCATATCATAAATAGGAGCCGTGAAGAAAATTATCTAATCAATCGAATCCCACCAAAAATCATCCAATACATTCTTCTTGACAAATTTAGCTTTCCCTTGATTATCATCTCGATAGATATTCCATTTATCACAAATCATCATGCTTTGAATACCACTTTTTATTAACTTGAATCTCATAAGCATTACAATCATTAAAGCAAAACGTGCATCCGCTACGGAAAGCAACTTCAAGTTAACAAACTCATTGTATATTGTTAATCTCATGGAATGGTTCATGATGAAATGTTTGATTTACATAATATCTAAAATCCAACTACATTCCTCATAAACTACTTGATTAATCTCTGTATTTTTAGCAGCACAAATGTTCTTCAAAACTAGATTAAGGGTGTGCACTACACAAGGCGTCCATATAATGGAGGGAAATTCTTGCTAAATGAGTTGTCCCGTGCTCTTACAATTTGAAGCATTATCCATAATTACTTGGACCACATTCTCATGCACAATTTCATTGATAACTTCTTTCAACAAGTTAAAAATGAAATGCATATCTTTTGTTTCTCTCGAACAATCAACCGATTTTATAAACATTGGTTCTTCATCCGATACCGCCATAAAATTAATAAGCAGTCTCCTTTGTGAGTCGCTCAATCCATCACTCATAATACTTACACCATTTTCCTTCCATATGCTTTCAATAGGTGCACACAACCTATTAATATTTGCCTTCTCTTTTTGCAACAAAGTGGTCATCAACAAATTATATTTTGATGGTACATATTCCGCAATATTATGATTAGCAATATAAGTGAAAGCGGATTGAAAATAATAGTTCATTGCTAGGTTAAATGGCAAACCTACCAAATAGAATATCCTAATAATCTCACAATTTAGACATTGCCGTTGACTCATATAAAATGCATTCTCAAGTGATTTTCCACTCCCACTTCTAACTTTCCTTTTTTTGGAGTTAAATGATGAATCCATTCCATCACCATCGCCACTAAGTGAAAAACTAGAAAGGGGCAAATGTACATTTCTAGGTACAATACTCATTAATTTAGTATCGACTTTTTCCTCTAATATTTCCATCTCCAAAAGATCCTCTTTTCTACTTTTGTGTATTTTTCAATTTCTTTTCCACTTATCATCAACAAATGGCCCCTCACTCTTGTGTATGAACTCCTAAAATCTTTTTGACAAAAATTATATCTCCAAGATACCCCGCATCATTATGATTAACTAATTTCGTAACATACCTCCATAATGATTGTTTTTCATTGCTAGAAGGAGGTGGTTGTATACTTAAAGTATTACTAGCCATACTTGAACTAGAAGACATTCTACAAAAAAAAAAAAAAAAAATTACAAGAACTATAAGTTTAATATATACTACAAGTAAATGTAATGACAAAAAAACAAAAATAATTCAAAGCAAATAGAATGATGTAAAAGAATTCAATAATCTGGATGTATTAAAAAAATAAGCATGTTATTATCAATTGTCACAAGACTTCTTAGTTAAAGTTAACTAACGAAAATTGGTACCAACCGGAAGCACGTTGTGGGAAGCAACTAGAAGGATGCATCAGCAATGACTAGAAGCAAATAACAGAGATGATGGCATAATAGCAGCAGAGAACAACAACAAAATAGCAACAAACAACAGCGAACAACAATAAATAATAGCGAGTAGCAGTAGATAGCAGCGAGTAGTAGTAAACAGCAGCGATGAATAGCAGAAATTGACGATAAATACCAGTAATACAACGGTGAACAACAACAAGAAACAACTGAAATTGTCGAGGAACGGCAGTAAAATGATAAGATGCTTAACTGGGAAGAAGACCATTCCAAAGTAGATGCTTTCTAGAATCTAATCAACGATCTACTCCAATGAAATAGACATTGTAAGAGTTAAATGAAAAGATGCCTAACCAGCTGCTGTATTAGTCCATTAAAACCACACACAAGTAGAAATAAACCACACTCAAAGAAAAGATTACCTTACCAAACGAGAAGCTGAAAGTCGAATCTTGGAAGAACCCTACAATAATGAAAGACAAAACAAAAAAAAAATAAGCAATTCTACCATAGAAACTCAGGCATCCCTACCCTTAGACCCAGTTTAGATAGCAAATTTATATTTGCCAGTAGCAGCAACAGCAACTCACACAGCTCCATTCATTATTGATCTAATCGACAACCCCCCACAAATCCATTTACATCAAATTGGTTTATTTTCTAATGGAAGATTAACCAATTAATTTCCAAGTGTGATTACTTATGATAGAATTAATCTCATTGTTAGCGTCTTCCTTCTAGTAAGGAGCATATGGAGTTGGTATTGCCTTTTGAGACATTTAAGGCTCACCTTCTAACATGTACATTATAAATTCAACTCCGAAAGATTTTTCAATCCACAACCACTTGCTCGTTCGAAGTTCGACTTCGTGTGTCTCAACTTCATCATTCTCAAATTATGATTTTTTAAAGATGTTATGACAAAGTTCACCATGATTTATTTTTGCAGGATATATATCCTCAAAGAATTCAACATCCCTAGATTGAAGAAATGTATTAGCACGGATTTCCACATTTTCTTATTTGTAAACCAAAAATTTGTATGTGTTGCTTTTTTTAGCATAATCAATAAATATGTAATCCACCGTTTTAGGACCAAATCGAGTTTGTTTAGGAGGAGGAATCGCCACCTTGGCTAGGCATCCCCAAACTTTCAAATAATTGTAGGATGGTAGCCTTCCATTCCATAGCTTATATGAAATTCTACCCATTTTCTTGTAGGACGCCTTATTTAAAATATAGTTTGCAATTAAAACTGCCTCCCCCATAATTTCTTAGGTAAACTCAAACTTAGGAGCATGGCATTAACCATCTCCTTTAGAGTTCTATTCTTCCATTCAGCAACTCTATATTACTGCGGGGTGTATAGTGCAGTTGTTTCAAAAATTATCCCCAAATTAATACATAACTCCTTTAAATTTGAAGAACTATATTCTTCTCCTTTGTCAAACCTATGCACTTTGATTCATTTATCAAGTTGGTTCTCGACTTCATTTTTATATTTGACAAATATACTCATAGTCTCATATTTGCTAGTTAATAGATAAACATAGTAAAATCGAGTATAATCATTTACAAAAGTCATGAAGTACTTCTTTCTACCTCTACTTTCCACAAATTTTAAATCACATAGATCACTATGGATTAATTGTAGAGATTCATTTGATCTTTCAATCGATTTGAATAATTTCATAGCAAACTTATCATCAACACAAGTCTCACACTTGTAATGGGCATCCAACTCAAACCTTGAAATAGATAAGAAGACACAACAATGCAAACTAAAGGCTTCTCTTTATTAATAGCTTTGGGTACAAGAATTTCGAGTTTGCGTCAATGACATCCACATTAGCTTTGAATAGGTCATTATACAAGTACCATTTCCCCACATACATCCCCCTTTGGAAAGTACAAACGTATCCGATTCAAATACTGTTTTGAAACCCTTTTTGACAAATATGGTCCAAAAATTAGATTTTTCTGAATCTCCGATACATGCAACACATTTAGCAGGATGATTTACTTACCAAAGGTGAATTTCACAATCACTTTTCCTCTTCCAGCGATAATTGCTAATGTAGAGTTAGCCATATAAAGCTTCTCTTATTCTTCAGCCTTTTCGTGAGACAAGAACGGGTGTTTATCCACACAGATATGATGTGTGGTACCTATGTCTAACCACCAATCGATATTTTTTTATACCAAGGATACCTTAGATACCACCACAGCAATTAGTCTCTCATCCTCTATCAAATTCAAATGCATGGTTGCAACACCACTCTTGCCTTTGTTTGGACATTTCTTGTAATCCTTAGCCTAGTGGCTAGGCTTATTGCAAACATAGCATGTCCCTTGGACTTGCTAGGATTGTTTCTTCTACTTGCCTTTCTCTTGAAATGACTTCTTCATCTTCCTATCTTGCTTGGAATTGGAAAATTCAACGGTGTTAACCTTTGGTTTTATAGGAGGAATCCTCCTATTATCCTTCTTGATTTTGAGGCGCAAAATGAGATCTTCAAGGTTTATCTCTTTCCGTTTGTGCTTCAAATAATTTTTGAAGTCTAACTAGCTTAGAGGTAGCTTCTCAATAATAGCCGCCACTTGGAATGATTCAATAAGTGAATTCCTTTAGTAAACATGTTCAGAGTTATTTGCACTTCCTAGACTTAGTTCATGATAGATTTAAAATCCACCATTTTAAAATCCAATAATTTGGCAACCGCAAATTTCTTGATGTCCGCATCCTCAATTTTGTATTTCTTTTCTAAAGACTCTCATGACTATTTAGCAGTTTCAAAGTTGCAATAAACATTATATAGGAAATTTACTATACAGTTAATGATATAATTTAACATAGGAAGTCCCCGTGCTTCCAAGCCTCCTATGCCCTGAGCATTGTGACATTTTGCTCTTCTGGACTAATTATTGGGCACACCTCCAATAAGAACTTGACCAGATTCAATGCGGTTAGATAGAATAACATTTTCCTGTTACCACTACTTAAAGCCCACATTGATGAATTTCTCCAGTTTCTCATTTGGTGTTACTGGAGTTGGTATCATCAGATTAGGCAAAGCCTATTGAACCATCCTCTAGAAATTAAATCATACGCCATTTGGCTTGCACTATTTTGAAAAATAGTCCCAAGTATATCAGTCAAGCAACTAATACCCGTACCACCATAGATGCTTTCAGCCGAAAGGCTTGCAACATTTGTTGCTACAATACCAGGCCATGAGGTTGGAATCTTACTAGTCGAAACAACCCCAGAAATATTCTGGACATCTTTAGGTACTTAATTGTTATTAGTCATCTCGATTTTGTGACAAACCAACAAATAGTAAAAAAGTTAATCATATTATGATTGTTGGAAATATAATTACGTATTAGAGAAAAAAAAATGCGCAATATCGTTTGTTGTAATAAAAAAATAATATTTCTGAGAAAGCAATAACAAAATAAATAGGAGGTAAGGTATGGCTAGCCAAATCTCCTTAAGACAATTCGTTTCTGTCAATGGTGCTAAGCAACTTTACGACTTATGCCTCTCAAAATACAACACCTTAAAACCTATTTGTTTCGGTATTATACAAACATGACTCTGTTGAACACTTCTTAAAATCACCACAGAATATTTCAGAAGAGAAAACTCAAGCGACACACTAGGATTGCTTCGAGGAATTCTTCTTTTATTTTGAACAAAGTGGACATGTCTATCTATAGACAAGGGATATTTATGTCGATTATGCTCATATTAATTGAGCCATTAACAAGTCATGTCGGTTATGCTCACATTAATTGAGCCATCAACCTTTAATAATAAATATAACTATATTAATTTCATAATTATATTAATAATTGCAACATATAATACCATCAATCTAATCCAAAATCTAACATTTGGGCTAGGATTTCAATGAGATATCTACTGATCAAGATTCAAGGCAAATTTAATAATTTCAGAAACATCATTTGAACAATCTTTAGGAAAATGACGCATTCGACAATTGTAAACAATATCCGTTTAATTTTTACATGATAGTGTTTGTTAAAAGCCTAAGTCAATAAAAATGGATATATATGTGGAAATTAAATAAAATGATAATATAGTAATATGGGTTTTGTCGTTGAAGATTGATGGTTTGGAAAAAAAAAATTTAAGAGATCATTTATTTCGTTTGAAATAATTAATTAATTGAAAATATTTTTCAAATAGTTAATTTTTAAACAAGCAACCGCCTTGTACGGTGAAGAAGTGAAACCACAAACCCTACCTCTCTTCAAAGCCCACAGCCTCCGCCTCTCTCTCTCTCTCTCTCTCTCTCCTCTCCTCTGCCTCACACCGCACCGTCGCACTCTCCCGCCGCTGCCGCCGCCGCCGCCGGACCTATCTCGTTTCCGACGCCTGCGCGACCCAGCTCTGCGGCGATTAAAAGAGGGAGCTTGGCATACCTCAGCTTTGGCGAGATGGACAAGAGCATGATGGGCGACCTGGACAATCTTCCGGAGGAAGACAAGCTTAGAATGTCCTCCATGATCGACCAGCTCCAGATCCGCGACAGGTTCTCTCCCTCCCGCCTCCATATCTTGCTTTCTTTAACCTCACTCATGATTCGCCATTCTTCGCTGGACGCGTAGTTATGCCCGAAGGAATTAGCCTTGCGTGGTTCGAGTGGTTTAGTTCGAGTTCTAAAAATTCATGTCGGGTCTTCCGTATCAGCTTGGTGTGGTTTGCCACTTGTATCTGCTAATGTGGATTAAAGGGTTTGGCAGGTCTCTCAAAAGTTCCCCTTTTTACCTGCCGATTTCATACTCTGGGGAGTCGAGGATGGAGAGTTTGCATTTCGCTGTGTTTTGTTCTTGAAGGAGTCATGGGGGATTGACATTTCACTATATGAAGCTTACTAGCTTCTTTTACTGACTGCAATGTGGAATTTCTTCAATTGTCGTTTGTCTGGCCGAGAAATCGTGCTAAGCAGATCCGGTTCGGACCTGTAAATGTGATGGTTCTCTATCAACATGGGTGCGCTATGCATTTGGCTTCACATTTGCCTATGTTCTTACCGAAAAAGGGTTGCATCTGGATTTGTCTTTTGCAGCTCTATGTTCTTGTGAAGCTATAAGAAATGTTCTCCTTTAAAACCAGTGTAGCTTGCGTGCTGCTTCTGGACGTTTTGGGAACGACATGCACATTTTGTTCTCTCCTGGATTCTTGTTAAGTTTGTCGAAATTTGTGGGCATCATAGTTCATATCCAGTAGAGTTTTTCTTTTTATCGTCTTGTCTGTTTGCTATTCATTTTAACAATGAATTGGCTACATGGAAGTTGTTTATAACCATGTTATTGCTTAAGAACTTTTGTTTACTTCATTCAACCTGTGTCTTGTATGAAAGTTCTGGCTTGTATCGAAGTGTAAAGATATGCTATGCAATATTGGGCTGACATTAATTGCACGCCATTACTTACTTGGATTCGGAATGAAGATAGCATGTTGCACAAGTTGGTCTTGGTTGAGCTCCCAAAAGCCGAGGGAAGGATGGATGTAGGAGTTTAGTGCCTGACCGGTTCACAGGAGCTGGGAATGGGCTGGCCCAAAACTTACTACATTCATTTTAACTATCACTCACATTTGCCTGCATAAACAAATTTTCCATCCTTTATTCTACAAACTCATCAGTCTTGTTCTGGATTTTCTTTGCATGGTCTAAGGAAGAGGATGAATCCGCCAAGTTGGGTGACTGATTAGGGCAATTTTCCATGTCTTCTGGCTTCTCTCTACAATAGTTTGGAAGTTTATTTGAAAAATGAAATGACATAATCCCGTTATAATCATTGAGTTATTCAGTGAATTGTAACTTCTACGATGTAAGAACTATTCGATACTTAAGTCTTTGTTCCTTCGTATGTAGATCCATTAGACGAAGTGGTGGCTGGCCGCTTGCTGTGAAATAAAGTTATATCCTGGGTCTTATTAGCAAGTGCCCATGACACTTGTTAAGTATACTTAATATATGGAAATGTTCTTATTTTTAATGTATTGATTACACATAACATGAGAGAGGCGGTGAATAAAAAATTACCAACTTTTCTTAAACAGGTGTTTTATTGAGATACTCCTTCACAAAATCCTTCATATTATGCAGTTGATCTACTTCTAAGAATTTGTATAGCACCGTGTCTCTATGGTTGTGTGCTCTTTTTGCTGCTGCTACTGACCTTGTGATTGCCATCAGCTGTCGCAAATTCCTAAGCACTATTTGTATGCAGCTTGCCGCTATGCAAGTAATTGTAGTTCTATGCAACCCTTTTTCGAGGCATCTTTTTTGTTTTTCATGCATCGAATGCGTCTCAGCTTGACTAGATTGATTGTTATTATTAGAAGTGTAATCATGAAAATTCCGCATCCCGATTTGCAGTTTGAGAATGTACAACTCCCTTGTTGAGAGATGCTTTAACGATTGTGTGGACTCCTTCAAGCACAAGAACTTGCAAAAGCAAGAGGAGACCTGCGTCAACCGATGTGCCGAGAAGTTTCTAAAGCATTCAATGAGGGTCGGCATGCGGTTCGCGGAGCTGAACCAAGGAGCAGCAACCCAAGACTGATATTCTCGTTTGCCTTGTTTAAAAAACATAAGATCAAAACAGACCACCTGACCCAGGGGGTTTTTGTTCTGCATTCATGCAGAAGTCGATTATCGATCCAGTCATGTCCTTTTTAAATTTTTGGTATCTAGAGCACAATGTCCTATTTGTTACTTGAGATGAGGAAAAGGCATTCTACTAATAATTTGAGGTAAGGTGACACGACTTGTTCTGTGAAATGAAATGGTTCATGTCCCCTTTGGGAGTCATAAAGGTGGCTTGCCGGGGGTCCCAAGCTGTAGGGCCCCGGAACTGATGTAAAAGAAGAAAGTTTTGGCCAGAACCCGTAAGAATCGGTTTTGGCTTGGGCTACTCCTTAGTGGAAAGCAGAGGAGATGATGCCAACTCATTGCTTGGCCCTTTTTAATCATGAGTTCATTTCTCATCATGCTTTGAAATCTGGTGCAGCCTTCCTACATAAAGCTGTCCTCCCTAGGCAGCAACTAGGATACAGAAGTCCCATTAGATAGCTTGCCTGTCATGTCGACCGGACTCTCTGGCCCAGCGTTGGCTACAACCATTCCTATTCTGCTGTAGCGGATGCTGCTATCTGCATCATGAATTACTCTCCATTCTTTTGCCAGAAAAAGTGGCAGATGAGGGCGCCGAGAATCATGCCAACCAGATGTCTTATGTTACTTTTTTTCCAAAGAAGGTTTCAAATGATTTCAGCACTCGAGTGTTCTCTATCAAAGGAAAAATTTCTATTATCCGTTTTGACGCTTTTCTGTATTAAATTAAAATGATAGTAGAAAGAATTCCATGCCACATTTGAACTTCAAAAGGTTTTAGCTTTAACCATAATAGTGGTCCCACATTATCTGTTCATCAAGAATCAAAGTGACTTTGCCGGTGATTCACGAAATGATATGGTTCTTAAATATTTATTATTAATTTAGTTACTTAAATTATTCGGACTAGATTTGCAGGATCATACATCTTTTACTTTATACTTGCTATGATGAAAAAAGTGCAATTATTTTTGTCCAGCCTATTCTTAAATTAAACAGTTTGCATACACTCCATTTCGAAAGAAAAAAATAAGTAATGCACCAAGGACTACACTTATATTTATTGGATTTGCCCCTGGGCTTATAAAAATCACTCCAGGCCACCCAAATAAAACCTGCCCTGCTCAGAAGCAACCAAAGATATAATGCAAGCAGAAAGCAGTCGCCGTCAGCCCCCTTGATTGCTTTCTTTGGAAGAAGGAAAATCATTGCACCAGTAGCTTGCTTGCAATGTTGTGCGACACATAGGGCTAGCAATATTTGACGTGGTTTGTTTGCATGACATGACATGATACGTAACTAAATAGGTTTGAGTTTGACATAAACAGTCCTTACATAGCCCATTTAATTAGTTAACATGATTAAATACATATTAACATATACGTTGTTGGTAGTTAAAATGGTTTTTCTTAATGCTTAAAATTTTCTATTATAATAACACCAATGTCACAAAAACTCTAGTTGAACTAGACTTTGACTATTCCAACTCCATCAATTCACTCAACAAAACACTTAGGTCTCGTCAATTGCACAGCCAATAGCTTCCTTTCTTCTTCGCCTCATGGAATTGGACATGGTCCTTTTGCACAACCCCACACTATACATAACTAAACAGGTTGAGTTTGGTATAAACGGTCCTTGCATAACCCGTTTAATTAGTTAACATGTGTGTTACTAGTAGTTAAAAAGGTTTTTGTTAATCCTTAAAATTTTATAATATAATAACACCAATGTCACGAAAAACCTGGTTGAACTCTACTTTGACTATTCCAACTCCATCAATTCACTCAACAGTACTCAGGCTTCGTCAGTTGCACAACCAATTGCTTCCTTTCTTCTTCGCCTCACAATATTGGACATCGTCCATTTGTACAACACGACACGGCACATAACTAAATAGGTTGAGTTTGGTATAAATGGTCCTTGCACAACCCATTTAATTAGTTAACCTAATTAAACACGTATTGATATGTATGTTACTAGTAGTTAAAAAGATTTTTCTTAATCCTTAAAATTATATAATAAAATAACACCAATGTCATAAAAACCCTAGTTAAAATAGATCTTGACTACTCCAACTCCATCAATTCACTCAACAAAACGTTCCCGCCTCCTCATTTGCACAACCAATAACTTCCTTTCTTCTTCACCCCCACAGACCACAATATTCTTCACCACCCCCAACTCAGCTCTGCTAGTGACTCGCTCCATCATTCTCACCTTGCTCAAATCTTGCTATCGGCACTCAAATGTAAACACGTTAAATAGCCGTGTTAATCATGCCATATGAACTATCGTATAGACACATCGTGTTCGTGTTGAAACGGGTTGATATATTTATTGATCGTGTCATGTTCGGGCGGACCACGACTGTAGTTATATCCGTGTCTCGACATGACATGCATCGCCGGTCAAAACGGCATAAATGAGCTGCAGCCTCGCTGTGAAAAGCCTGATTCTTCAAATTCCAACCGGCGATTCTCCACAAAGATTCGATCCATCAACGCCTTACCCTCCCGCAAGGAACCCAACAAGCACTTAAAAACTGGGAATTTATCCATCCTTCAAACCAGGGATTCTTAGCACGTCAGCAGCAGCATATTACAGATTCCTGGCTTCATGGGATTAAGCCTAAAGCCTGACATGGCACGAAACTCCCCAAGCAGCATCGCATCAGACACTTTCCTCTGGACACCTTCAGGCTCGCCACCCTTGAACACAACGAGATCGTCATCGAAACACAGCTCCGTCAACTTCAACGTCAACCCGAAAGGACCACCCTTTATTCCTCCCTCCAGCTGCAGCGGACTTGGGAAAGGACCCCCCGAACGGGGGCCACCCACTCGGGAAGAAAAACATGGGATCCTGCTTCTAGAAACACTTCCGTAGAAAGAGACCCGTCCCGGGAGGGGGAGGGGGGGTGCTTCCTGGGTGGTGCTGCGGTGCCCTTTCAGTCTTTTCGATCTTCCCCCCGTCTTTTATCCGGATTCCTTCCTTGTGCTAAACGCAAAAAAAGCAAAAATCAGGCATCATTTTCGCTGCCCTTTTCAAGCTTCCCAAGGACGCACTTTTCCTCGTCACCCCACCACCGATCGATCTCGAGCTTTTTCCTCTGGAGTGCTTGTGGCCCAGCAAGCGCCCCTGCTTTTGATCCCCATGTCCGTAAAAGAGAGAAAAAGGGAGAGAGTTGGAGATAAGAAAGATTGCACCGCACGGCCTTGGAAATGAATAGGAAGCCTGCTTGATGGCTACATTCTTTGAAGTCCGAAGAGGGAAAAAAGGGGAGATAAAACTCAATAAAAAATGACCCGAAAAGAGAGAAAAAAAAAGAAAGGTTTGAACAGGAAAAAGCAAGATTCACACATGATCTCACCGAGGAGGACCAACCTCACAAAGTGAGTCAAGCCCTCTAAGTGAAGTGAAAGCCATTCCATCAAGATAGAAATATTTTTATAAAAAAAAAAAAAAAAATCCAAGTGAGCACAATTTTTTTAATAAAAAAGGACCCCTGTTTATGCACGTTGACTTAATATACCCTAAGTTATAAACTCACGACAAATTTACCATATATTGATAGTGATTTTTACGTAAACTTACTATTATGTCAATTGAGCTATTGTTATGTGTCATCTAACTTGACAATTTCATGGTAAAATAAACGAAGAGTAAATATGTTACGAGAATATCTATTTGGGATTTTTTGTGACTTAAAAATTAATTTTGAGGTAAATTTCTCATAGGTATAACAGTTTGGGTTTCTTCATGATATTAATCATATTGTTTATGAAAAAATATTTATTATTGTGTATATTAAAATGTGCAAAAAAAAAAGCAAAACAAAGAGGGGGCTGTCCCGTGTAAATGTTGCTTAAATTATTGGGAGGGGGGATTTATTATAGAGAAATCCGATTGAGCTCCTTTTGATATCGAAAAAGAGAAGGGAAGGGAAAAAAAGGGAGTCTCAAATAATGAAAAAAAATTATATTTTCCCAATTGAAACGGAAATAAGAAATAAAAGGAAGAGAGAGAGAAAAAGAGAGAGGAAAAAGAGGAGGCAGTCGTGACTCGTGAGGCCAATGTTGAAAAGAAGAGTAAACAAAAATTAAGCCCACTCTATTTTAAGTGCTGGAGTGGGAGTGGCATCAAAGTCTCGGAATTAAAAGGCATTTTATGGACGAGAGCTGCTTTTTTCTTTGCACGCCATCCCCCTTCCTTTTTCGTTTTTCGCAACAACTCCAAAAAAAAAAAAAAAAAAAAAAAGAGAGGATGTTTCTACATTAAAGTATATTTGAAAACGCTAATAATTTCATGTACGATTTTCTTAAACATTCAAATAAGCTCACGCTATCATTTCCCTGAACAAAAATGACTTCTCATTCCTACTCTAATCAGGTGGTCACTAATTACGAGATTGGTAGTTTAGAATGTGCATGACAAAATTTCCTAACAAAATTGATTTTCGGCAAATTGATTTCTCAATTTATATTTTAAACCGATAAGTTAAAAATTTTAGTTTCGATTTCTTCTTCAAATCTATTTACGGAATAGAAATTTGTTAGAAATAGAAAAATCAAATTGCGTTAAACAAATTTCATTCCAAACTTGTTTCTAACGTAAAAGAAATGAAATAGATAATTGAAATTTTATCATGCGCGCCCTACAAACCAAAAATCCGAATCTTATCGAAATCAAGAACTGACCGAGCCATTCCAAGGTGGACCGGAGGATCGGGAATAACATTAATTTATAACACTACAGTCCTACGAAATGTACTATGCAAGCAATTCATGACATAGCAGTGAAGGCATGTCCCGAACGTTTCCGAATTTTTAACCAATCTCCAACGTAAAGAGAGAGAAAAAAAAAAAAAAAAGGCTGAAACTTGGACAAAGGAGGTCGATAACGTAAAATTGGGAAATGAATTGGTCATGGCCGGTTCTTCAATTTTTTAACCCGAGACCCATTTGACCCCCTTATGAACATTCCTAAACCAATTATTAAGAGTAGTTCCAATTATTAAGAGTAGTTCAGTTCAGTCCAATCGATTCAATCGCTCGCCCCGACTCCAACCTCGAAGTGCCACGCTCATTAGTCCATGACCAATTATTAAGAGTAGTTCGGTTCAATCCAATCGATTCAATCGCTCGCCCTCGACTCCAACCTCGAAGTGCCACCCTCATTAGTCCATGGTAGTTGTACCTTTTCTGAACCTATCGACATCCTATACATACGTAGCGATAGGGATAGGATTACCATATTCAAATAATGCTAATCTCCTCCTTTCTCCTCTCCAATGATGTCGATCCACCTCATCTTGGGGGAAGCCTCTCGAGATACTATTTTTGTACGTGTCATATACAATTACTACAAGCCACTGACGAACCACCATATACAGAAACAAAATAAATATATAACGACATTATTATCCTCCATTTATTAAAAAAAAAAAAGACAAAATTTGATGGACCATGAGAAATTCCCCTTTGACTTTTTCAGTGAAGACCCAATTTCTGTTGCCGACCATAATTAAAACGGAAAACGGCATTAATTTAGGTTGTTGGCGGTCTTGACCTAACTAAGAATTTAGAATTTTAGAATTTAGACAGGTGGGCAAGTACGTGGCGTTGCACTGGTGACTGAGTCATCCGATTTTTTGCTTGTGATTTTTGTATTTATCTTCTTGTTTTGGCTTGTTTCGAAAAAAATTTTTAAAAAAAAAGGAAAGAAAATTGGGGGGGTTTTTGGTTATGCGTTCCCATCGTTGACTTTTGGGTACTGTTGGATTTGACTCGACAAGTCAAAGCGTGTCCCGCGCAGGTTTTTGTTTGCTAGTCGGGGAGGGAGGACCCTAAATCGAAAGCCCGTTTTGGAGATTTTGGAGATTATATTAATTGCCAGGGACTAAATTATAAAATAAATAAAAAGCGGAGATGTTATTAATTGTTTGATTAGGGTCCACGAATTTAAAGTACCCATTATTATGTATGGTGATCTCATGCTCTTTAGAAGTGTGGATTTTTTACTCTTAATATTAGGATTTTGAGTTATTCATGAGACGAGACAAATTTCTTTGAATTGTTTCGGTTTCGCCCAATAACCCCTAATTTGCAACCCGTTTAAGCTCTATTAATGTTCAGGACGGGTTAGGCACCATATTAGATTCGACCTATTTACGTGCTTATTTTTAGGTAATACTCTCCCACAAAAGCACGCTTAGTATGATAATATTGATGCCAATGGTAATATCCATTACTTGATGTAAAGACGACCTTTGCAAGTTGGTTTCAATTTCGAATATATGATATAGGGAAACTTGCTCCTTATTTTGCGGACGATTCGTGCCGTTCCAACCTCTTTCATCAAAGTAGAAGCCTACTAGGAGTTGCACATTATTTATAACCTTTTTGCCTTGGCTATTAGTGTTGTGTCATTGTCAGATTGAGTCGTTTTCGTAAAACACCTACTTTTTTTTTTTTTGTAAGTTTTCATTATGACATTTTGTAATTATACAACCTTGGAAGAAAAATAGCCATACATTGATTTCAACTAAGTCATCCTTGAATTAAAATTCTGTCACCGTACAATGTCATTATCTGTTTTAACTGCTTTAATTTTGGTCCTTAGACTTAAATGTGGTTGGTATCTTTTCCTGGTAAACTAATTTGTCGAAATTGAAGCTGCCACGTAGGGACCTAACATTTATACACGTGAATTCAATTCCATAGTTGCATTTGTTCACTCGAGATGATTAAAAAAGGAGCACATTCTTTTTCAACGTACTCTAGTAACTCAACGTGGACCATGAGTTTATAGTGTTGAGCATGCCAATTTCAAAATGGACGGTCTCGAGAACCACAAAAGCATGTTACAAGCAATTCAACTCATTCCCGCGTACTCGATGTATGATTAAATCCCAAGCTCATCATGCACGTGCACGCATCATTCGGGAAATTTTGCCTTTTATTAGTTCTAGGCGAGTGCTCATCTTTCATTATCGATAAGTAATAGGGAGGGTGACACTGATGTTTTTCAAAAGCTCTTTAGGGATCTGATCGGATTACTCAAAATATTTCGAGTGAAAGTTAAATATCGCCCGATAAGCAAAGGTTTTAAAAAGAGAGTAGATTTTTAAAATCAATATGAACGCATCTAGATATTTATGGATAACGATCAAGTATATTTTCGCCTAACTCATTAATCTCATTATTGACGCGACGATTAAACTCTTCAAAAAAAAAAGGAATTCCTTAAAATCATTCTATTTTTGGACTCAATCGAAGTTGAGGAGAGTCGGACTTTAACCGTTCGGGTTTCAACCGTAACGACACGGTCCAACGGTAAAAAAACGAACCTGGGTTAGCTCCAGCCGACGAAGAGGAGTGGATTGGGGGGGAAGACACAAAGGGAGGCGAGCCGAGCGGAGCCGAGGGGAGCCGCCGAGGTCGGTGGAGGGCCCCACCAAAGTTCTGATATTTTTCTGAGTTTTCGTTTTTTTTCAATTATTATTATTTTTATTATAATTTTTTTTTTTTTTGGGGGGGTGGTATTTGCAGTTGCATGCATGTGAGGAGAGGGGAAGGAGGGGAACGAGCCCGGAGCTTTCGGTGTTCGCGCATCCCGCCCGCCTCCAATCACACCCGACACGTCACCTCGGGCGGCGGGCCCCGCCGTCCCTCCCCCACCACCCCCTTATCTTATCACTTTCGTCTGACTTTTCTCTATCCCGGTGGCGTCAGCACCCCGTCACGCCACGTCAGGACTCCACGTCACCGCTCGCGCCATTTTACCCCCCTCTTTTTCTACATATATTTTAACGTGCACGTATATATTTTTTATTTATTTTTTAAAAAAAAAGAAAATTTGGCTTCTAGACACTCTCGAAAAAGGCGAAAGGGACGCCTACGCCGCTCCCCTCCTCCTCCGCCCCTTGATAAAAGGATGGATACGTGCGTGCGGTTGGTCCTCACTTGCCCGATCTTTCTTTCCTCCCCCTATTTAATTTCTAATTTTCTTTCTTACTTTTGAATTTTTATTTCTTTTTATAGTTTCTAAAAATCACGATGCTACGTTTTGTACACATATCGCTTTTTCTTATCTATTGACTTCTAATCAGCGACGAATTATGAACAAACATCTGAATAAGTTGATCGTATTTCGTATCTTACGGATCCATCACGTTGTCACGTAAAATCAATGAATTCGATGTTTTGTCATGACCTAAATTCTAATACGCATTTCAATGATGTTTCGCATCGAGACTCTCCCAATATTTTTGATTTGATTTAGACCCGATGATTTATTTAAATAACGATGAAAAATAAATATTTTCTAAGGACAGAACGAAGCTTACCCGTCTCAGCTAGGAAGAGAGACGTGACGAGTTTGTTTATCTACTTTCTTGAGGACTTGTGATGAGGACGCATGAGTGAGGGAGATTTGAACTATAACGTAGTGTTTTGCAAACATGCCAATGCCAACTACCAAGAATTTGCACATAATCAAAACCAAAAAAAGTTTCCAAAGAGGAAAGGAGATGCTTGATTAACTATAATTATTGTGCCCACATATGTCAATATATGTGCACTAAAAAAAATTTTAAAACAAATAGCAAACTAGAAATGAAACACCACTAGAACAAGAATGAAAGAAAAAACACCCATCTGATGAGCAAGTTATCCACCTTCAAACCCCCATCCCCAACGCACATAAAAGAAAAAAATAGGAAATAAGCGAAAGAAAGGTGGGACTTTGTGGGCTGCTCTTTCCTGTAAACCCCCAATAGGCAAAGGCTTGATTAAACCTTAGTTCGTTCCCATAAAATCAACAAGATATCATTACTCAAGCTAGTTTATTTTTCTAGAAAATTGGCAGCACAATCGATACCATGAGGAAACATAAGCTACATGAAACCATATACACTGATCAATGCCCATGACCTCATCTCCCCTTGTGACCCGGAACCACAAAAGAAAGCAACAAACGGCAAAATCGCAGGCCAATCATACTCATCACCCGTATAAGGAGGAGGGAAGTGCAACACGGCGTTCGTGTAACCGTGTACAGAACCAATCGTCCACCCTCTCTAGAGATGCAAATGCCAAAGCAATCAAATTATGCTATTTCACCTATCAACCGAAATACACTAACAACACGAACAGCAGCACAGCAGGAGAACAACCATCCGATGACACCCTTCCACACGCTCTCCCAACTCGGCCCAAGCCCCCACATCACTCCCGAGGAAGCCAGCAACGTCCCGGCGCTCTCCACACGAACGGCGAACGAACGAGCAACCTAATCCCGACCACAACCTCAATCTCGACGACGATGTCGACAGCAGCAACACGCGCCGCAACAAACCCGAACCGACCGACCGCCAGGGGTAAGGAGCAAAACCCCCCCACCGCGGCAGCCAAACCGCGAGACGACAACGAGAAACCCGAAGAAGCGGAACCGACTCGCGAGCGAGCGGCGAAATCGAATCGAACGAAGAAAGAGAGAGAGAAACCTATGCGATTCACCTCGGCCCTGAAGCGCAGCCCTGAAGACGTGGAGGATGCAGTCGCGGGGGAGCGAAACCGATTTGAAGATCCACGCTCACCCCTAGAGAGCAGTGTTTTGTGAAAAAAAATCCTCTTGGTTCGGCCTTTAATTACATATAATATGATAGATTGGCAAAGGAAATGGTTTGATCAATTCTAAATTTATTGTATGGATGTTGATCAAATCATAATTTTTATCAATTTTTTCATTATTTTCAAATTTTTGTGCAAAATTCCAATGAAATCATTTTGATCAATTTTTGTTGACAATCGCTGATTAGAACGGTGATGACTAGCTCATCACATCATCAATTTCTATGTCTGTCTCGGATAAATTTGATTTCATTTTTGCCTAAGCCGGCCATAAAGATAGTTGGTTCATGGGATATTAGTGTATTTGATTTAGAAGGATTTCGCACAAAATTTTATGATTAAATTTGATAAATTGAAAATTTTAAACCGAATTAACATATGTACAATAGGTTTAAAACCGATCGAATAATTTTTCCATTGTTGTTAGGTCCAAGTTCTATGGGCCAATAGGAAGAAGGGGCATTTCCCTTCGTGATCATATCGCACGACCTCAATCGCAACCAACCTAATAAAAATTACCAAACTCCACTTCAACCCATCCCCACAGAAAATCAACAAAATAGGAGGAAAAAAAGCTTCATAGAATCGGAAAAATAATTCATCGGAAAATGACAAGTCAGGATAAATGGACCCATGCATCGTGCCTCCAATCACTGCCTAGCTAAGTTCATTATTTTCTCACATTACCAAATGAAAAAAATGGAGTCAACCTTCGGCAACGTCACACATCTCCACTTAGGTACGATTCCAAAACGACACTATTTCTCAGTCGAGCACTCGACTTTATCGCGGCGCGATTGGTCAATTGAAGTCTGATGACGGTACCAGAACAAAAGCCCGAAACACCGATGTCATGTCCAAGTGCCGGGTAATGTACAATTCGAATTTTGCTATCTATAAATCCGAGGTGGATGGATCCGAGACCGTCTCGTTCGTGTAAAGGAGACTTAAAGTAAATTATCTTTGAAAACGATTCCTAAACTTTGGTACCCCGAAGTGCTGTATGACGTTGGAGCGTATCCAAAAGGTCTCGATTGTCCAAGGTGGAGAAAATTAAAAAGAAGATCCAATAAATCAAGCCAGCGACATGGAGTGATCCGTATACCAATCAAAGCATAAAGTCGTACCGAATATATTCTCTACGATAATTTAATATATATGTAAGTTAATAATTGACGTAAGTATTACTTTATTTCAACTTCAAATGAGATTTTTTTTTAGGGGCGTGAAATTAGATGGGGGTCCAGCTTATATCATCGATGACGTAGCCAGAGCTAAGGGGTCGCGATCCGTCGTACGACTTTTGTTTTTTTTCCTGGACGGACTTTGTGTGAAATAAAATGTGATTTTTGACTTTTTTTACACGTGAACTTGCCTCCCCTGGCTGGTAAAAGAAGATGGCTTCGTGCCTGATAAACGTTTTTATTGCCAAAAATAAAAAAAAAGTTTTTATTGCACAGGAGATTATACCAATTTCTTGTGAAAGATCCCACAAGAAATTCAGCAAAAAAATGAAAGATATTTAAGAGAGAAAAAAAGACAAAAATTACTTGACAAGTTGACATCACTCATGACAAGAAAACTGAAAAACAGTGTATATTCCATGGTCCACCAATCACTATTGTAAATTTTACATTAGGTGCATTTGTTTTGCATGGTAAAAGATGAATGATTTAAAAAATATTTTAAAAAATGATCATTTGCAATTCTTAAAAAAATAAAGAATGAAATTTCTTTTCCATCATTTATTAAAATATTTAGACATAACTATTATTGATAATGAACACATTTTCTATTGATTAATTATTTTGAACGATAGAAGTGATTATTTTTCGGAAAATATTTTTCGAATTGTCATTTTTCATGAAATAAATTACTTGTGAAAAATGATTGATTTTGAAAAAATGCTTTTGCCAACAAGCAGCAAGAGATCCATCGATAATTTTCTATTTATAATTTAAGCCAAAAAAATGCTCAAATTTACTAAAAACACCAAATAATGGCAAAGGCGCTAACTTTAGTACACCAAAACGATTTATACAGTGGAGGAAATCGTGTGCAAAGATACATGACTAAACTTTCAAAATTAGAAAGGTTAGGTTTGAATTAGCATTCATTTAGTAAATTTGAAATTGATTAGGCGATTTTCCCAACATCACGACATGGTAGATTTTCGTTGCGCGATCAAATGGGCACTCGCTAATGGGTCCTAGTCGAAAAAGAATCGTGCTATATCAATATACAAGTAGGTGCACTTTGAGGTGGTGGGATGACGAAGTTGAAAAGAGAATAGGGTGGATGGCATCGTCTGCGATTGTACCGAACCCTAATTCTGCCCCTGTTTTTTTTGGCCTAATGTATCTACACTAGCTCCCCCGTTTCTAGACCACACCCTCTGCCCCAAGCTTAAAAAAATCTGTCAATAGTACCATCCTACATTATTAATATTATTTGACAATTATCATCTATCGATAGTGATAACTCAACATTGATATTTTGATATTGTGCAGTATGGTGTTGTAACTTGTAGAAGCGTCCATGAATTTGATACCTTGTGCGGTATTTTTTTTGCAAGTAACACGCGTGCTCTTCTGCTAATTGATAGAAAATATTTTGTGAAAAAAATAATACACACACACACATACATATATGGGTTAATACCCTGAAAAACTCAAAATTGGTACACTTGTGACAAATTTACCCCAAACTATATTTTTTGACTATGAAAAATCCCAAATTGGTACACCCGTGACAACTTTACCCCGACTGACCATAAAAAAACCAAAAACTGGTAAATTTGTGACAAATATACCCTTCCGTTAAATTGAATTAATATTAGAAAAAAATCACAAAAATTGTAAACTGTGACGAGCGAAACTTAAAATCCCAAATTAGTATACCAGTCAACTGTCACGTGTCATTTAACTTAATAATTTGACAGTAAAATTTAACGAAAATTAATAGAGGGTAAATTTGTCACAAGAAGTGTACGGTTTGGGATAAATTTGTCAAAAGATACCAGTTTTAGGTTTTTATTGGTCAAAAATAATTTTGGATAAATTTGTTACGGGTGTCTCAATTTATGATTTTTTAAGGTATTAACCCTACATATATATATACTATTTATAAATAACCTAAATATCTACTCAATGATAGAGCGCCTCTAAATGGATGCCTAGCCAGCTCTCAAGCCTCTCCTAACATAAGGTGTGACTGTTCATTCTCGAAAATGTTAGGACCACAAACTCTCTCTTCTTGCTCTTTTTCGGCTATTCTTAGGGCTTTTTAAGTGGTGTGCAATCGAAAACCATACCATTTCTCTCTCCTCTAGAAGCCTGCCCTAGGCTCTGCTTCACTTGCCCTAAAAAGGGTGCACAATCTCGACACTGGTAGGGTCGAAGCTGCTGTCGGGAGAGCTTTTTTTTGCTCCTCGTGACCGGTTTCGATCGAGGCTAATGTCACGAAGCACGAGTGCTTTTCACCGTAACGCAGCTCGTACCATGTTAGACGGCCACCGCTCGTGTGGTGCATTCACGCAGGCGAAGAGGGCGGACCCAAACCCTATCCATCGTAGGATAGCATCTCAGAAAGCTTGATCTTTCACGCTTTCTTTTGTCCCGTGCGTCGCTCGGAAAGCTCCCTTTGGTTTTGCCTTGTTACTAGGGTTCAGTTTACGGAACAAGAAAAATGCATTAGGCACACTCGAGAGCAAATGCGCCTCAAGTTTTGCACCTTCTCGGGTATTATCTTCAAGGATAGCGTTTCCATTTTCTTTCAAATTCCAAAGAATGAACATTTTCTAATAATGAGTACACAAGAAATACTAATTAAACACCTACCCGGAAGAAATGTTACCGTTTTCAAAACAACACTCTTCTCCTATGTTATGTACCCTTTTTTCATTAGGTATGATTGACAAGACGTCCTCACGTGACGGCTACAATCAAGATCCGATTTTCAAAATATCTTAAAATGTACGGATATCGATGCATTTTTCAAAATTACTCATTAGATAGAGGCTGCCATATAGACAAGTCTCTTAGCACCTCTGATTGACACTATTAATCCGTTAATTAAGATTGAAAATTACGTTCCTAAACTTTTCAATCGGGCCGCCGAAAAAGAAAAAGAAAAAAACGGAGGAGGGCGATTCTCTAGTCCATTTCAAGGGCTCAATCAAACCCTCCATTTCAAGCCTACCACTCCGTCGCTGTCCAATGATGGAGATTTCGGAATATTGACGTGTGCACCGATGGAGATGATGGGGATATATATAATGTACGCATATGTTATATATATCGAAAAAGCGAAAGATAATTAAATTAAAAATTAGAAAAAATCAGAAAAGGATGGGGGAAAAAACTGAGATTCCTCGAGATTAATAATGGAGAGAGAAGGGGGTGGTGGGACCCACGCGCTTTCTTCTCTTTTGGGGGCCCCACCGTCGGTTTTTAACTCTTTACGAGGAGGACAGGGGGGCCTCGGGGCTTTTTTAAGTTAATTTTGCGCCCTTTCAAAAGCGCCACAAGTTACAAGGATCGCCATCGTCCGTCCGCTCTGCCCCCGTAATAATAATAATAATAATAATAATAATAATATAAATTTAAACCGCGGTGTTTGACTGAAGATATTTGTCAATGTCTTCGATCTTAACGTCTTGATTTTAATTTTTGAAATCTAATCTCTGTCCGTACTGTTGGAGCGCTATTAGTCAATCGGCAGCCACTGCATTCCAATCTGAATCCGCCTGTTTCGCGAAAAATTTACGACTCGGAATGTAATTTTTTAAAAATTAATCAATTATAAAATGAATGGACAAAAAAGGCAGACGCGAATTGTCGTCAGTAATTAAAATATTTTTTTCTTAATTAATCAATTTAAAAGTTGTAAGCGACCATTTTAAAAAAATATTACTTAACTAAGTCCAACATGAATTGTTGTCTCTTTTTTTTTTTTAATGTAAATCTATAATTATGATATCACACCTCTCTGTAGCCCACAAAATATTTTGAGAAAGTGGTCTCTTTATTCTTACTATGAAGCATTGTAGGACAAAACAAAGGATTACATGGTGTAGAATCGTGCCGGGGCCATTCGAAACGGGCGTGATCAGACAATTAGAGTCACACTAAGCGGTATCCACACTTGGTTCAGTGGCTCTAGCGACTTGGCTTGATGACCAAGGACAAATTTCGTCGATGAGCGATTTGAAAGGCGGTGCTTATTAAAATAATCGAAAGATTTGTTCGAATTTTTCAACGCATCGTTTGTCTAGGCAAGTCTATGTTATCATATGCTTTTGGAAAAAGGCTGCCATTCCAAATCAACAAGCGTTATAAGACAGTCATCAACATGGTTCATGCATATTATTTTATTCTCGGAACCGAAGTTTTCAAATTAGGACATGAATAATCGGGCGCCGCTTTTGATGTCGAAATTAAACCTCTCTTTATAATATAATTTATTTTATTTTATATATTTTCTCTTTGTTCTGGAAATCTTTTAGTAGATTTTTTTCTTTCTTTCTTTCTTTCTTTCTTTCTTTCCTTCGTTGCGGCAGTTCCACTGGGCTGTACGTGTGGGTTTGACGGAAATGGTCTTCTCCGGCGCGAAAATTAAGAAACGGAATAAAAAATACGAAATGGGAAAAAATAATAAAGAAAAAGGGATGAAAAATAGTCAGGAGCGAAAAGGCATCTAGGGAGGCGAGATGACGCGTTAACGAGCCGAGCGAGCGCCGACGACGCGGCTTCGGCGCCTGTCGGAGCTGACTCGCGCGATGGGCTCAGCTCAGCTCAGCGGCTCAACCCGCCGCCCCGGTTCTGCCTCCTGGGAGGAGAACTTGGAGATATTCCTAAATCCGTTTTAGCAAAAATTCCCGGATTAGCGCACTAATCCTAAAAATGGCAGCCCTTTTAAGTTCGCTAGATTTTGTCCTCGAAGCTTCACGCGCGCATCCCCACCTTTTATAGGAATTCTCAGACCAAACCCACCTTCTCAATTACTTCGAAGAACAAGAAAAAGAAAAAACCGATGGAGTGCGATGACATAAATTACCAAAGGCGACCTTATCTGTACATGTTATCATCTCTCGAAATACACGGTACGTGTCTTAGAATTATTATTCGTACGGAGATGATTGATTGCGGGGCTATTGAGTTCTGACTTGTTCGAGAAGGCATGACTGAGTAAAAATCGAAAACAATATGGAATCTAGATGAATTCGAGACGTACCGACTTCTGGCAATTTTTGGGATGATATAACGATGTGCTAACGAAGGAACGAATCATTTTCGGAAAGAAAATATAGAAAATCTATAGGCCTTAGGGGAAGGACCGGGTGAAAACCGAACATCAAATATTTAACAAGAGTCTAGAGAGAGAGAGAGAGAGTAAACCATGGTTAAGGAGGGTGAGGGGTGAGGGTTGGCCCCATTGGGGTCTCGATTTCCCTACAGAAGCTGACGCGTGTCCCCCCCGAACGACGCGGTTTCTCCCTCCCTCTCCCTCCATCCCTCTATCTACATACGACTGACGATGATGACGCCGCCTATATAAATGTAGCCCACCATCTCTTCCTTCCTCCCCATTTCATCCTCTCCATCTCTCTCTCTCTCTCTCTCTCTTCTCTGCGCCTTCGATTTCGCCATTTTCTTCTTCTTCTTCTTCGTCACGGCGACAGGCGCACTGAGTTTTCCTCTGCTTCAGCTGACCGCTCTTGACTACCCCCCTCCCCTCCTCAGTCTCGCGTCAGCTGCAGACCACCTCTCCTCCTCTCCTCCTCCTCTCTTGCCTCTCTCCCTAGTTCGGTAAGCTTCTTCCGGCGGGCTTCGATCCATACGTAGAGTAGAAAGAGAGAGGGAGAGCGAGCGATTCGAGGGTAACCCAGCAATGGCGTCGTCCGACCACATGACGAGCGTTGACCCCTGGATCTTCACCCGTCCCGGCTTCATCGACCCCTGGTTCACCGAGGCCTACTCCCGCGACACCGAGACCCTCACCAAGGCCCTCCAGAATTCCTTCGCCGCCGCCGCCGCCACCGCCACTGCCGCCACGGCCGCCGCCACCACCACCACCTCGAACAACTCCAACAACTCCTCCGACACCCTCACCCCCGACGTCGTCTCCCCCTTCCTCAAGCACAACTCCGAGCCCGCGCCTTCTAACCCCGCCGCCGCCGCCGCCGCCGCCTCAGCTCCCTTGGGGTCCGACCAGGAGGTCGCGGCGTCGAAGCGGCAGCGAGCCTCCGTCCCCGGCGCGTCGGGGAAGGTCTCGAAGCGGAAGTCGCGCGCCTCCAAGAAGTCCCAGACCACCTACATAACGGCCGACCCGGCCAACTTCCGCCAGATGGTGCAGCAGGTGACCGGCGCCAGGTTCGTCGGCGCGGGCCTCCAGGTGCCGGCCCCGATCCTCAAGCCGGAGCCGCAGAGGCCCGGCGGCGGCCGCTTGGTCGCCTCCTCCGCGGCCGCTGCCGCCGCCGCCGCGAGCGGGTGCTTGCCGACTCTCGACACGTCGGCGTTCTTGCTGGACCACCACGCCATGACCCACCGCAGCCAGCAGCAGCAGCAGCACCAGCAGGAGCAGCAGCAGCAGGAGATGGCCGGCGCGGGCGGCGCGTCGAAGGGACATCTGTCGTTCTTGGAGGCGGTCGGCGGCGCCGGCTCCGGCGGCTTCGATTACGCGTCGTTCGCGGGGTTTCCCACTCTAGAGTCGTGGAGCGCCTAATGCCATGTGACCGATTAATTTTTAGCTCCCTTCCGTTTTTTTTTTTTTTTTTTTTTCGTTTAATTTTTCATCAGCCCTTTCTTTTTCTGATTTTGCAAATCGCCCCCCGTATTGTCTGCACGTTTCTGCATATGGATGGGGATGGATGATACGTGGGAGTTCTTGTAATCGTTGCAGCGAGGAGAGGCGAGGGATGGGGAGGGACATTGAGTGGGGCACGATCGGGTCGGGTCGGGTCGGGTATATGTTAATAGTTATGGGTATATCATAGTGCTCTCCATTTCTTCAAATTCGAGCCTTTATTTTTACTTATTCCGCACGCAAAGTTCTGAACTTCCACTCAAAAACAGCGCTTCAAGAATCGATTTAGTAACCGCCGCCCGCCGACTTTCGATTCGGGACCCGCCGCCCGCCGACTCGGGTCGGGACCAACTCGGACCGGACCGACCGACTTGACGAAGAACTCGCGAAACTCCTCGTGACCCCCGCGGGTCCAATATGGGATTTCCGCCAGGTCGTCGGAGGAATTGGCTTCTTCTCCGATGGCGAAAGTCGGGCGCTTTCGCCGCAGAGATTTGTCAAAGTTTTCGGGGGGAGAACGCAAATTGTCGTGTCGGCTTTTGCATAGGGAAAGGAATAATAACGTGGACAAGAAGAAGCGGAGGATCTAGAAGCCGTACAGTTAGGTGCGTAGGCGCAGGCGTCAGCGTCGGCGTGGCATAGAATCGACCCGACCCGACCCGACCCGAATACATAAGCTTGTGGTGGGCGACCACATAAAAAAGCCGAGAAACAAAAAGGAGAGTGCGAGATCGTGTCCCGAGGCGGGGGTTTTATTTCTAGGTCGAGTCGTCGCTCGTCGGTAATTATAGAGAAAAGTTAGATGGAAATAAAATCTTGACGACACATAAGTCGTACCGACTTGCCGATCATGCGATTCAATATTTTGTAGGGCCTTTTCGTTTCGATTTCTCTAGACATCAATTTAGAACCACAGGTTTCGGAACGCGTGGCACGATCTAGATTTGTTCCTTGCCTAAAATGTATATCGGATAGATCCCTTGTCACCACATGACGCACGGGTCACTAGAGACCCACACGAAATTTCGAAAAGAAAGAAAGAAAGGAAGGCGAAACGACCGATCAATGTGATTTCGTTACATGATTTCGGGCGCTCTCTCTCTCTCTCTCGCTTGCGGTCGCTTCCCCACCGTCGAAAACTATTTAGAACCATGTTTTAGCTCGAAAAGACATGCACCTATAAATGAGCCAGAACAATTTAATCGATGTCGAAACTGACGATAAAAGAAAAGATGAGGAAAGACGAACGAAGCAACTCTGTGCGATTGGCTCTCTGACGAGATGATAAGATAAAAAGGCGATCCTGTGAGGTTTGCTTACCGAATACTCAAAATCGAATGGAATTAGTTTAATCCACATGCATATTATTATATTAAAAAAAATGTAATCCCATCTTCGTGCGACATGTCACGGAATTGGAATCTAGCGTTTTAGACTATCAATTGAGCACCAGTGGAATTCGTTGTCGATACATGGAAATAGCTCCCCCACATGCAAACTCCGACGTACCTATCAAACCCCTCACGACGGATTGGACGGGTTTTAAAATAAGAGGAGCTTGCAAATCACGTTTAATTAGAGAGATTCGATCCGTCTTGGATCGTCATTAAGCAACGCTCCCTTTCGGTATCTTTCTCTTGATTTTTCGGCCTAACATCCTAAAAAGCCTTCAATTCTAGTGCCGATTTTACTGTGACTTTATTTTTGTCGCATGAAAAATCATCAACTTTAGATCATGTCGGAATTCTGACATACAAGTTTCCGACATGTGATTCTGATATTGATGTCGATTTTAAAAATTCAATAAATGAGGTGTCGGAATATATATGTGAAAAAATAAAACACGATAATAAAAATAATAAATGGAGAAAGAAGAAAATTTTAGTTTTCTCTTCTCTTCTGATTTTCACTCCCCGTGATACGCAATTCACCCCTTAAGTTTTTTTTTTCTCCTCTTCCAACATATCTGACATGCAAGTCCATACTATGAATCGCTTATTTTTTCTCCAAGTTTTATGGATTATTGAAATAAAGTTGAATTTGTCAAATTGAAATAATGAATTATATTAATAAATGGAGGATTAATATTTTTTTTTATGTATATTCATTCTAGGTTTTTTTTTTAATATACAACGTGCCCCAACGTGTCGGAATTATATGTTTTTTTAGAAACGACGTGTCGGCGTGTCATGTCGTGTCGTGTCGCATGTTGCGTGTTAATATCGGTGCTACATAGGTAAGTAGTGCCATAAAAACCTCGGCTAGACAATCTATCGCCATCGAAGCTTTGCCGGCATCTCCTCAATTGAGAGAAACCAAGGAGTCTGGGTGGCGAACAACCGGCATAGATGGAGGATGTGAGAACAAATTTTTAAATGGTTTCTCTTTTGGCTCATCTCTAGATCCATCCTACTAAGCTTTGACGCGGTCGTATGGAGTTAATCTTTACTCAAGTCAAAAAGGTTGCATAAGATAATAATGTCTTTCTAGAGTATTAGGCCCTCACTTTTTGTCCCGCGAAAGGATATTTCCGTGCACGGTGGAGGCGTAGGCGGCGCCGAAAAGACCTCAACCAGACAATCCATTGCCGTCGGAGCTTCACCGGTGTCGCCCAGGTCGAGAGAAACCCTAGGAGTCTAGGTGGCGAACGACCCGTATAGGGTGGCGGACGCGAGAGCAATTTTTATCCAATATATTCTTTCGGCTGGTCTCTTGATCGATCCTACTGAGCTTTGACGCGGTCGTATGGAGTTAATTTTTACTCGAGTAAAAAAGCTGCGTAAGATAATAATATTCCGACGCGCGAAATGCGTTAGGTGGGGCGATAGCTTGGGTTAAAATAGAATTGACTTAGGTCGTAATAACATCTCTCGATCGCCCTTTTTCTAATCAAATAAACAGAGGAGGATCCAATATAAAAAATCAGCAAGGAGAGGACGTAAAGATCATGGCCACACCTAAGTTAATGAGTATTATAATCGAAAGTTTTTTAGGGAATTAAAAAATTATTAAAGTGGGGTTCAAATTAATTTAGCTATTTGACGCATCCCATGAGTTGACACGACTTTGTCGAATCAATCACGCAAACGTCTCGCAACATTGGCGCGAAGGTGGTGGTGTCGCACTCGAACATGACTCTTTTTCCTTTTTATTTTTCTTTTTATTCAATTAATCGATCAATCAATTAATTAGAATTATGCTTTTTTAGCTTTGCAAGAAACTCCCCCTCCCTCTAATTAATTGAAAAAAAATAAAATTTCCCTTTGCACAATCGAATTTATTGTTCTAATTGTCTCTACAACTTTAGCTAATTAGATTGAAAGAGAGGCGGCATTAGCCAACCTTTCCAAGTCCCCAAGATGGGATTAAAAGTCATAATCAAGATAACGAAGACCATAGAAAACGATGGAAATTCCCACGTAATGCATGCGGTGCCAGATTAATCGTACCAATATTAGATAACGACACTTATGCGATCGTCGTTAATCCGATGCCGGTCGTTGAAAAACAAGTTTGAACTTTCACGTGGGTGGCGGTAAATTTTAAAATTCTTTTTAAGGAAATTGCACATTGTACCAGAAATGACAGCTATGAAAATTAAGTATTTTCCAACTGAGGTGTGCTTGGATTTTTGCCAACCAGTTAATTAATTAATTAATTAATTAATTATATTGGAGGGCTTGACCCAGCCTTCTGGAACAAGGCAAGGGATGACGCGGGAGAATCAAGACAGAACGAGGTCGCTGTTTTGGACAACCGCATTGCATGGCTGTCCAAATCACACCGTTCGGGAAAAAGAAAAGAAACGAATAATTTTTTTTCGGAAAAGATGACAGGCACTGTGACGTCAGCGACGAAAGCTACGTCCACCTATTATAAATAAATAAATATAGAAAATAAAGGGATTAAATAAAGGGTGCTGGGAAAATGGTTATAAAAAGCTTCGAATTAAAAGGGTTTTTCTTTTTTTGCTTGAAAGAATTAAAAGGGTTGGTGGAATAGGAAAGGAGGATATTTCACGTGACGGTCACATTATGCTCGTTATCACTAGCGCAAATGAAAAATTGAGAATCCGAAAACATGATTCATATTGAATTAGACGGGTCGGACCTTTGGATAGTTTTTGTGGTTTATGTTTCCGGCAAACCTTGAATTTCAGGCTCACACGGTGATGCCCGAAAGGCTAGGCTCCAGATATGTAGCGGTGAAATTATTTCAATGAATAAATAAATACGAAAAATACCACCCCGTGTGGTGCAGCGTTGGCGCGAGAACTTTCATCCCCCTCACGAAAGGACGGGTTTAAATCCCGCGTGATCGCAAGAGATAAGATGACGCCACACCATGGGTCCGTTAGCGTCACACCACCAGTTTTACGGCGCGGCTGTCGACTGGGCGGCAGTTCTGCTCCTCCTCCTGTCTCCAAAAAAAAAAAATACGAAAAATGTTTTTTTTTTCCAGGTGTGGGATTCTCTATTTGTTCAAAAGTGGACCAACTAGAATTTTTCCGCTCATTAATACAAGAGGTCAGTAGTTAGGAACTTTAGCAAACAAAAGAAAAAAGAGAGGGAATGAATGCACATAAAGATGAAAGAATTTTCGTAGTTAGGAACAGTTTCTAGGGATGCACATTGGTTAGGAAACATATTCTAAAATATGCGGCGCATCTTTGCGGGGGTCAAAATCGCCAAACCGAAAGTGACATGGCGAAATAGTTGCATGCAACTTTGCACATGTTAATGTCGATTGATATTCCCCAACTAGCAATATCAAGAAAAGTCGAGAGCACCCGTCGCCATGATTTGAGGATTTTAAGGCAGGCGGATCTGCTGGCTCTCGATTTGTTCTCTCATTGACTATCGGATGTTGTAATGTCGGAATTAGGTCATATATGTAAGACAATATGGTTGAAGGTCCAGGCCAAATCAGGAGAAAAAAATCAAACACGTGTCGAAAGCGAATTACGAGCCCGACCAATTTGCGAACCATTCCATGTACTCGTCTTCTGTGATTCACGATTTCGGCCTTCTTGCACGCGCATATGTTCGTGTAATTAGCATGTGCATCTGCTCATAGGGACATTCGAGTAGGGGCACATGGAAAATGGACATTTTCAAGTCAGGCGAAAAAATAGTCCGGCGATGAACATATATGGCCATCTTCTCTCCGGTGATCATCAGATCAATCACTTGGTTGTGCGAGAAAGATGGTAATTTGAAATACTTTTAATGCTAAATTTGGAACATACTAACTCAACGAGTTTAGCCCAACAAGAAAATAGTATCATTAAAGAAAATGGGTCATTGATTTATGTGGATGTCGGACAGGTAGTCTCCTTGTATGTACACGAGAATGGAGTAACATCGCTCGAATAGGTCAACCTGGTCCATGCGGATCGTGGTCCATACTCTGAATTCGACTCGTCTGATCCATCCACCGTGGATGAAACACCGTCCTTCGTCAGGACATTTCGAATTCAGCGAGCACGGTAAGGAAGGGAGACATATCCTCGTGCATCACCCCCTCGGGCACCATCATCTCATGTGACGGGGCGCATTGGATTCACTTCAATTCAACGTCAAGAGCATCCCCCACCCCGTACGGAGACGTGCGAAACGATTCGAAGGAGGGAGGGAGGGCGGCAGCAGCAGCAGCAGAAGCGAAAGAGAGGGAGAAAAGGAGGGGGAGAGTCAAAGATGACGGGCGAGCAAACGAGAGGAGTGGAGTCAGTCGTCAGTACTTCCCGTCGTACCATTGCCGAGTCGTCGTCATTTTCCGCTTGACTCCCACCACCACCACCCATGATCGCGCCGCTGACTTGCTTCGTCCCGTCACGCGCCACGTCCCGCCCCCTCGCCGGGGATCCCGCGGCCCCACGCGGCGGAGCGCGCGGTGAGGGATGGGATGGGACGGATGGGTGGTGGTGGTGGTGGGAGGAGGTGGGGCCCGCGCGGCGTCACGGATGACGTGGGAGTCGTGATAGTGAAGGTGGCGGGGGAGGGAGGTTGTTGACCTACCCACGCCAGGGGAGGAGAGATGGAGATAGGGGAGAGACAGGGGGGTCAAAGTCGTCGGTTGACGACGTGGCGTTTGACCTTCGGGCCCTCCCACGTCGGACCGGGCATTTAAAGAGAGGAGGGTGGGGGCCCCCCCCTTCCGTCCCTCCTTTTCGTGGTCCCCTTTTGAATGGTCGCCACCCACCGCATTGTGGATTCCCTTCGGCCCGACGCGTGACCGCGTGCTGGCGATCGCGGGTCGTCATCCCCGAGGAGGAGAAGATCAGCGGCGGATCACGCGGTACGATAAACAAAAGTTGCTGACATTAGAGAGGATAAGACAGACATATCTGTGTGTTTTTTGAGAACAATGTAATGTATGGACATAGACAAAGTTCTATCGAAGTTTTGTGTGTGATATCATGAGCTTAAAGAAGGTTGTGCAGGCAATAAGTTCTTGTTGTCCCTCGATACCACGCCAAAAGGCGAAGGCACATAGATGAGCAGCTCTTTCCCTAAAGGTTGCCAGTCTTTGTATTCCTACATGCTAGAAGCTCAAAAGACTAAGGCATACTCCGGAGCAGAGATGATATCGTCACATTTTTCACTCGAAAGAACATTAGACAATACCGAAAGGGACCAACATGAGGTGAAATTAGAATCCCAAAAAGTTATTGGATTGGCCAACATCAGAAATCGAAATGTCTGAATTCCACAACTTGAAGCTTAGAACACTACCGAATGGACAGAAAGAAATCTCACACCACAGACCAAACAAACACAAAAAATGCTTTGAGACATCTTAATTGAACGCACGACTTCTGCTTTAGCGCCCCAAGCTATGTAACCCATTCGGCAAATATACAGCAAAACTGAATCACCTTTCCACGCCTAGCGTAGGCGCCATACTTTCAAGTCAATAGCACTGTTTCTAGAACCATAATGGAGATTAAACCAAATGAATCCTTGGCATACACGTTCAACCAATTGATCCATCTGGTTTGTTAATATAACTTATTACTATATAGAACATGGAATTCATACTAAACATTATGCTCGGCACCAACTTATCCCAAGTTGAGATGGTGGGGGTGTTCGGCATGAAGCTTGTGGTTATGAGTTCAAATTCCCTCCATGGCAATTTTACATTCTCTTTCTTAAAATCGCGTAGCGAAAGTGGTTAAGTAATTATGTAGTCTTGGTAAATGAATAAAGGCACCCAACTCAGTTGGCCGAGCGGTTCTATGAATCAGGTCAGGGGTAGAACCCCTTGACCCGTACTCATCTTCTTAACTTGTATATCTCCCAGCTCCAGTCAAACTAGTTCCTAGTTCACCCAGTTTGATCAGCATCCTATTTTGACTGGTCCCATGTCTGGGTCATAGTAGTACAGACCTAGACCAGGCTCCTGTGCCCAGCTGAACTGGCCGGTTAGTTTGGTTTTCAAAGAGTTGGTCAATAAGGGAAAAAGAATGTCCTCTACCAGCAGTTAAAAGACCTGCTAATGTTCAGACTCTGTATGATTGCTCACCTTTCCAAGTACCCAAGAGGAACGCACTCTGGTCTAGTCAACAACTGGCCATTTGTCTTCTATCAGGAAACCATAAGGATCTTCCATTACCCAAAAGAAAAGACACTTGTAAAGCCTTGTCATGCACTTCGCAGCAATAAAAAAACAAGGGCATCATCATGGGTTCAAACGAGACTGAAAAAGAATCACCAACCAATTCTTTTTATTCATTTCCATTGGGTGCTACATATCGTTACAAGCATCATTGTGCAAAGACTTCTTCCTCCTTAAATCTATGCGTAATTTCACAATGCTCCAAGGCTGACAATATACGAATTATAAAAGCTTGCCGCATGCAAGCCGGATTACGAGGGACACATGAAATTTTGACTACACACATTCAAGAAAAAAGATAGCATTGGCTTTCATATCATGTTAGAAAGTCCAACTCAAAAGCTTAAGTTGATAGATGAAGGGAGACCGAATGAATATGAAGAGCGTTTGGGACCCATTGTCAAGTGATGTGAGAGAATATTTCAACATATGTCGAATCCTCTATTCCAATTCTTATAAGCCAATGGTCCTGACACTGATTACTTGCATAAAAATAAGGAAAAACTAATTCTTGCTAATGAATACAATCATATACAGTTTAGCTGGCGGGTCAAATCTCTAGTACATGTCCGACAGCAGACATCCTAACTTTTTATTAGGATAAGTTTACTTTGTCAGGAGACTCATATCTGCAGTAAGTAGACGTAGGAAAGTGAACATCGAATTGATAACTATGACCATTATAGAAATCAGGTAACTTTGAGAAAGAATAATCTTGAAATACATGCTTCCTCAATGGATAACTAAGTAATCCTAATGAAAATTTGACATGACCGAAAGTTAAATATAAAAAACTGCTGTCCTGCACCCTCATAGCTCAATGAAATATGAGTCTTGGCAATTGCAAATTGACCAGTAAATGGGATTCCCAAATTGAAGCTCCAACTACTGTTATAAAGCAAAGAGCTCCGACTTACCATTTTGAAGCAAAGGTAGGAAAGCGCACAAAGGCTAAGCATGTTGTTTTAATTAGAAAGCAGTAGCTATTTCTTGCACCATATACTACTTTCTCCGCACACTACATTTCTTTGAGAATGCACAGCTCAAATTCTTCAGCAGACTAAACTGAATAGACCTGATCTGGTTATCCAACATATGAACCACATCTTCCCTGTTTCCACTTACTTTGGTTAGTCACTTTGGATTCCTAAGAATGGAAGGAGATCATTGCAAACCAATTTTTCAATTTCAGAAATGAGATGCATATACATTTCAAGAGGAAACTTCAAGCAGTAGAAAGAGGAATAAGGAGATGCAAATTGAGTATTCTGAATGATATTATGATCATGTAACTAATCGGTAAGCGCATGTATCCCCTTCAAAACAAAACACAAGCTTTTTCATGACAAGATCGTCCTCTAAGAAAGTGTGACGGAAAAGCAGGATTAAATAATTCGAACTGATTTCTCAATAAATGAACAGATGGTGTAAATCCACTAGGAAAAATGGAATACACAATAGCATCAATATAAAATCACAGCAAACAGAACAATTTAAAGAAAAGTAAATTATAGTATAGGAAAGGATAAACAAAAAGCATAAACTAACCACCACCAAACAAAACCTAACTATTCAACCAAAAAAAAACAAAACCTAACTATGCTGTTATTGCCTACGAGAGCACAGATTAAACTGCTCTTATACAACAGACAAGCGTGCATCAAGGACCATAGCATTGAGATCATATCAGGATGGGAGAATTCAATATGTAAACAGAAACATCTACTGGAGGGATTACACCCTAAAAATTTCAGTGGTATTCAAGAAATGGCAGGGCAAGATGCCCACTTTTATCAGGGAACTGGTAATTTTCCATGAAAAAGCACTTAAGTGACAAGATTTCAAAGCATGTCGGAGATGCGTCTTAATTACAAGATATTTGAGCAAATGTTATTCTAGAAGAATGCACTCACCATGGAATGACTACTTCAGCCTGTGCTTCAACGTTAGCTGAGTAAATCCCAACCATCTTGATGTCCAGTAAAATGAACTTATTAAGCAACTCATCTCTAGTAAAAGCACGTTACTGAACCATGGACTGTGCAACCTCATCACTCTAGCACATGCATCAAGCTCTCCATTTCATTTTCAGGTCCAGAAGCATCATCTCTTGATGTAAACAATCACAATCAGATCATCTCTCATCTCCATGACCTTCCAAACTCTCTAATATGGGAACTACCCAATCTCCCTCTCTTTTATGACCTTCATCTACAATATACCCCAAATTGTCCTCCTCAATAACTGATAATACCTTAGTGTTCCGGCGTCTTAACAGAAGGAGCTCCAACATTTTCCTGCGAACAGCATAGATGGGATTTGGCTCGAGCAAACACCCTTTACTATAAGCTTCTCTGAGAAAGACAGTCTGAGAGCTTCCTTTAGTAGATATATAGAAAATTCCTGGGTGCTTCAGAAGTAACTCACGCATGTTAACTTCCATACCAAAGTCCTTCCTGAAATGAGCTAATCTCTCCACCTCCACCATCTTCTCCACAGTTAAGCTCAACAATTCGTGAATAATTGCGACAGTGCGCTTCTCAAATCGCTCTACACCACCGCAAGTACGCACTTTCACGATTTCTTTCCTCTCATATGGCTTCACGTATGGAAGCCTCTGCCAATTCTTCATCTTCTGTCTAAACCCTCCCTCAATCTTGAAACCAGTAGGGAAATTAATTGGAAAGGCGAACCTAGTTTCAAACTCACTCAACCATTTTTCCCTATACTCCTTCTCTCTCCATTTCTCAATCTCGGCGATGCCCAAATCCTCATCCCTCTCCACCAACTCCACAATTTCCAAATCAACAAGCCTGAAATCCCACGAGTACTTGGCCAGGATCGACTCTCGGAAGTCCTCGGGTAGACCCAATTCCCTCCTAATCAACCTCAATGCGTGCACATGAACTCTCCCATTCACCGACATCATCAGCAGCTTCTTCACCCTCTCCACAGACTCCAATTCCATACGTCTAACGACACCCTCCTCCTCCTTAACCAGCTCCTTCATTCCACGCCTAATTCTGCAACATAACTTCCGACGAAGCGGGTGAGTAAATACCTCGAACACGTGGGAGTGCTTGCGGACGAAGGCCCCGACGGCGACATTGAGCCCGACGAGGCCCCTCCAGCGAGACATGAGCTGGAGCGAGACGTAGGGGCCTCTCCTGCGAGCGGACATGAGGGCGAGGAGGCCGAGGGCGGTCTTGAGGGTGGCGAGGTGGGTCGCCAGCTTGTCGAGCTTGTGGTCTCTGGTTCGGTCTTCCAGGCGGGTCTGGGCGGTGACGAGCGGTTTCCGCCACCTCTTCTGCACACAGGAGTTGAATGGGCCAAAGGGTGTCGCGGGGGCGCTCGAAGGAAGCCGTGCTCGCGCGAGGTTGAAGGCGAGCGCTCGCAGCTGCAGCATTCTCATGGCCTTGCAGTGCTTTTCGAAAGTGGCCGGCTTGAAGAGAGACGGAGAACTTGGAGATGCTGAAGGGGGAAGAGAGAGAGAGAGAGAGAGATCAACCGTTTGGCATCAATACATTCAAACGGCCCAACCGAAACAGGGAAAAAAATCCCTCCTTTTTGGCTTTTCCTTTCTCTCTCTGATCTCTCTCATGGGCAACTTCTCACGGATCAGCACAGCGACCACGTCGTACCACTTGATTCTGTCCCATCTCCATCAGAGGTTTCAACGGAATATGTCGAAGAGTGTGCTTAAAAAGCTTGTTGAAAAATGATTTTTTTTTTTTTTACCAAAAAAATGATCCTGTAAAATTATCTATTTAAACTAATTAATCTTTGGGTAGTTCTCAATTTATTATGTCCAAAAAATTAGTTTTTCTTTTTTTCATTTTTTTAGTATAATTAAACTAGTGCCTAGAAGGACTTGTTAACCTAACTTTTGTCATATTAATCTCAGCCGAGTTTATTGAACGTGTCAACACACCTATAAAGTCGATGCACTAAAACTACAAAACCCGTGCTATTGGATTGACTTAAATTTCTTAAATTCACCCTGTAAGAAAGTTCTAGACATTCTGTTCCATATTTTTGAAAGCATCCATCTTGCTTTAGATGATTTGTTGGTATTTTCTTCAACCCTTGAGCATGTATAACAAGAAAAGCAAATTCAAGAAACCGGAAAGAACATTTCGAAGAGAGAGAGAGAGAGAGAGAGATCGTGATTTGCAAGGAAGAAAGCTTAAAGCAACTGAACAATTCATTCCCACATTACATTTCCACACCAATGAACACAAGCAAGCACAGTCTACCCATCAGAACCAACATAAATATAAGAGAAGTCACATTCTCCCATCTCCTGAGCGACTAAATTTCATGAGGAGACATCCACAGCGGACAAAATTGCCTTACTTCGGGAGCATTGACCTGCAAGTACAAAATCATATTCCATAAATGACAGCAAGTTGTCGCATTCATAGACACATTGAATAAGCTAATGACTTTATGTGCAGTTCGCCTTTGTCCCTCAAACCTGTAAGTTAATCTCATTAATTTTTTAGGACAGGTAGGCCTCTGGGTAGGGACGTAGTCGCACATCGCTCGGGTGTGCCAAAGTGATGTTGCATATATGCCTGGTTAGGTGGGGTAGTCTAAACTCCCCATTTGGTGCGCCTCTATCACTTCATATGCAGTTCAGCTCTATCCCTCAAGCCTGTGACATGATCTCATCGATTTTCGAGGACTTGTTTCTAGTTTCTTTTATAAATAGAAAAAGGCTAATGAGAGGTCAGAGAGCTTTCCTTGGGCCAAGATGACATGATGGGACAATCTAACAACTTATGGTGACACTACTTCCGCATTCGATTCTATTCAGCTTCCTTACAACAGATCAACTCTTTAGGCTATTCATGAAAAGGTCTACGAACAAGTTGCAAGGTGACACAACTGGCTAGCTGAAGATATAATCACAGCCACCCCCGACATGAGGTCTTAGACGCTTGAAATTTCAAGGACACCATCTGAGAAATCAGTGAACATGGTTTTTTTCCTAGTAATTTACTGTTCAAAACTTTACAAAAGTTTTCGGTGGTAAAAGCTCTTCCAATCAAAACATCCCTGTTGTATCTACACTGTCTGAAGCTCACGGAAGTGCAAAACCAAGAAGATGCTAGTCTGCTTCAAATGTTTTAGTGGAGACCTACATTGAAGAAGATCTGGACAGCCGCAAAACTGCTCTTCCATTCCAGGTTGTGCACATACAATAAGGCACCAAATCTTGAGAAGTACTTTTTTTCACAAGCAACAACCGTTCAAATGTGCATTTGTATGTTAGTGAAGAAACAAAATTTTAGGTGACATCTGCTGACTGATTACCGTCCTCCAACAATTATCGAAGACTGGCATGTTTTCCATGCTCTTGGACAGACTTTTTCATGAGATTATTTAACTCCCAGATGTGAATTTTGAACTCAAATTCTGCTTCATGATTTCATGAACTGATAGTTACTCTTTCTGTCAAATTTGTCAATATAAGGTAATCTATGCATCAAATTAATGGCCGTCCACAAAAAGAGAAGAAAAAAATTCTCTTTTATTTATAATCTCAATTCCTTATTCTGATTAGAAATTGCACTTTCGAATGGCAACATCAGCTATGTAGCGAGCCTTCACAAGTCTAGAGTTGTTCTTATTTTCTTGGTTGCATAAAAGTAGTCTTAGATGCTGAATTGCTATTCAAAAGCCAGATATCCTCTACTAGTGTAAACTTCTAATTAAAAACTCAAAACAATAAAACTTGGATGATACATAGCAAAACTTAAGAGATCCCTACAGAATGCAATAAGCAGCCAGGAAGTATGTACCTATTTAGGAAGAATCTCTTTATGAGCTTTGAACGATAGAATCACATTCCAAACCAAAGCAATAACATTAGCGGCAAGGACCTGAAATTATATTCATAAAATAAGATCTGAGATACATTCAATAAGCAAACTTATGGTAATAGATAAGAGCTCGATAAAAACTGAATAACAGCTGTTTTCCACCCATTCCCTTTTGCTAATATCATCCAAACATCACCAGCTATTCATGAAATCTATTGAAACTCGAGAATCAGAGTGCTAATCTTTTTGCATGATAGACCAATTGAGAGCAATTACTTTCTCTCGGTGAAGATAAAGGAGCTTATCAGTTTGAACGTGGAGAGCAGGACCTCCTCTTGTTCTTACTTCCAAATATCATAAAAGATTTTGTTATATATAAACACCACCATAGACAAATTTATAGTAACAAACTATAAAATGGAGCACATTAAATACTGTGCTTCTGTTTCAATATTCCAATTCCAGATTCCCTGTGAGTCTAGATGCTGACTGATTCATATATGTGGCACAGAAATTTCATCTTTCCTGCTGAAAAAATGTTACTTTCTTCATCCCCAAATACTTTTACAGGCAAACTTACAACTAACAAGAATCTTTTCACTCTTAGTGGAGAAAATGGATGAATTCTAAATAAGTTAATAGAACTGAAATTTCAGATACAGAGATAGGTAGAACCTGAAATTGCTGTGGGACAAAACGAAAATTTAGAAACTGGAATGGTATCCAGAGCTTCCAATTTGCAAGAACAGCAGAAAACCATTCCTACAAGTAAAAGAACCATCATAAGAACCATGATAAACATAGCATAGATAATGTAGACAAGAACTTTGACTGCTACCATAGGAAGAATAATAACAAAAGGAAGAGACTCCCTTTTCTATAAGCTTATCAAAAAGTAACCCTCTATAACTCAGTTACACAACCAATTTGGCAATTCAATTGCCTGGTGGATAGGAGCATTCGCATTTTATTAAACACCCGTGTCGGCACAAGTTGCTAAGAGCCAAGCACTAACCTTTGTTCCCTTTCTAAATATCATATGTATTCCAAATTCAAATTGTAAACTTGTTGGGGTAATGCGCCTGACCTAAATGGCCAACATTATGCTAGTAATAATAATGCCTCTAGTTGATTGTAACACAATCAAAACCATTCAGAATTTCTTTTTTGATAGGTAGAAAGATAGACTATGGACCACCAAGGTGGGGAAACCCATGCACAAAAAGAGCTCAAAACTAAAGCCATACATGAAACAACTCTCAACCAAAAGGGAGCTCAATTACAAGACAAATCATCAACTAAATCAACCTAGGCATTTTCATCCATCAGCAAGTTTCCATTATAACTAAAGTGTAAACCTTTTAGTCAATTCAAAAAAAAAAAAAAAAAAAAAAGAAGGAAAAATGCCTCTCCATCAAATCTCTTTTATTCTGCTCCTTCCAAATGAACGAAAATTCTCGATCAAAGGCATTTAAAGATATATCCTTGCCACATATCATGGGCGTGTTTTTGTACGACTTAGGCTTTTGACAAAACAGTTGTTAAACATGGTATCACATCAAGGTAAAGGGTTTGATCTTGGCACTCCTTCTTGTTTTCATTATGCCTGTTACTTACCTTTGTCCTACAGTTGTTGTATGATGTGGTCATGTCCACATCCTGTATACAAGCGCAATATCCGGCTTACATGCAAATGGGGCGGGTTAAGATACTCGATAAAAGTGACAAATTAAGGTTTTGGGAATAACAACTGTATCACCAAACAATAAATTTAATAGGCTGCAACAAGATATCCGCATACTGGGCTTTTCGATTAGTTAGTTAATATATTAATACCAAAATTGACCCCAAAGATATGTTTCCAACCCAAATATTTGGTTATACGATATCAAAATAATAATGACTTGGTAATTTGATATTTTACTTCATAATTAAAGTAGCTAACTATGACCCAGAGAGAATCCAATGGTGTTGCCTTGTCACACTAAGCGTAGCACCTTTTAGATTTTTTTTCACCCTCAATGCTCTGAAGACTTTCACTTTCCACCTTTATCTCCCTTTGACACACCTGAATCCTTAAAACCACAGCAAAACCAGGAGCACCTCAAAAGTCATTTGAGCATTACCTGTTGCAGCTTGGGAACAACATCTGATGGCCTCCCTTCTAGTGTTACCAACGTAGCTAGGAAAACACCAATGAACAGTGGAGAGAAAATGAACTGCACAGGAGTTTGATCACACTTAGACTTAACACATTAGCAAAATATCAAGCTGAATGTTCAGTGACCTCATGAAGAACCTAGCCGTCCATCTTAGAAATCAAACAGACTCGCCGAATCACCTGATCAAGTAGAAGGCGCATAAAAGCTCCCGATGCACCAGGCACAGTTACTAACCGGCTCAAGTATAAGTACCTGCAGGTGCACTGAATGGTGTCATAAAATGCAGGGGATAGAGCTCCATAGACGCACAGGATAGTTTATCTTATGCTCTGCTGCTCAAGCAAGATGGTTTCAGGTGATTGCACTAGCTGTTCCTATATATCATCAAAGTACATGCAGCATGACTAATGGAAAAACTAATCAAAGTTGAGACCACGATATTCCAGTGTTCACTCAGCAGACACATACAGATCATACCACATTATCAACTACCAGAAACCTGAGATACATTCTTTCTGCCATAAGATTTTACAGAGAATAGAACAGACAATACCCAGATAAGCATTGACTAACTGCTTAAGTGGACAAAAGCAATGAGGCATTACCAGAAGTGAAGCGTAGGACCCACTAACACCAGTCCCAAGAAAGTAAATAAGAAGTTTCTTTTCAGGTCCAATGATGGTGCTTGATCAATCACAATCTGTGTCAAAAAAGATTGAGATTTAGTATGACCGAGTGTAAAATATCATATTGCAGTTGAAATGCTCATTTTTCCGGCAATAAGCAAAGAGGACCCATATCCAGATCACGATCTACTAAATACAAATCTGAGGGCTTAGAAACACTGACCACGATGGAAGTCCTTCATTAAAAGTTATACTAGCTAAACTAGAAACAGTTCCAGAACCTGTCTAATCACCCTGGAGAGTTCATCTCAACTGATGCATCAAGTGGTAAGTGAAAATACTTTCATATGCAATCAGTAGTTTTCAAGTATCTTCCCATCATCGTTCATATCTTGATAGATTTAAAGGCAAATAAATTGTTTAAATGGTATGAAACACATAGGATCAGAGCTAATCATACAGCCATGGATCTTCAAAACATGTCAGAATTATGGCAAAGTCTAGTATAACAACACTGGCATAGGACCTAGAAGAGGAGGAAATAATATTTTACTAATGGTTGCCACTAAACAGATTCTACCTGGCAGATCAAATCTCCAAGGAATGTTAGTATTGCAGAAGTCACCGCTTTTGTTGCCACGGGATATTTTGCAAGTAGGGTCAGATACCTGCAGTCCGAAAATAAAATCAGAAGAAATGGTTTTGGAATGGCTCACTTAAACGGCACAAATAGTCAGACAGGCGTCTGAGCAAATGAAATCATATACTGCATAGAATAAACCTTACTGCAGTCAGTCCACACAAGACGAAATGAATTTTACAAGATAGACATTTGCAACAAGAATAACAGCAAAATCATATATTAAAAAGATGCTAAGTTGACGATCTCTCCCTTCATCCTGAAGTCACTTTTATATCATTGCATTTTCATCTGTGTTGCCAATCAATGGATAAACGTCGTTTTATTTTTCCCACCCTTTTTCCCGGATTTGCCTCTATAAAATTAGGAGTCGTGTCTCTTCTCAGTGCCTTAACTCATCAAAGACAACATGGAGGAAATAACTTTTGCTTGAACACTCCTTGGTCACCCCCACTACACAAAGATTGCCTCGTTGCTGTCCTAGAACTTACAATCATGAAAACATTGCCTATGCCCTGCCACAGCATCCTTAAACCAACACATAACAAGGCCAATAATCAAAACCCTTCAGCAATCACGATTATGCATTAGAAGCCACTAATGTCCACCACAAGCTATAAAATTCTGTTTTTCTAAAGCCAACAAATAATTAGTAAGAGAGGGCACAGTAGGCGAAAAATTTGCAGCAAAGGAAATGCATTTTTACCAAGAAAGCAAGGACCAGTTATTTCCACTGCTCCCGCCGCCTTCACCACTGTCACCTTCACCTCTTCCTCCATAATTCTTATCACCAGAACCTCCATCACCACCAGTTCCGCCAGACCCCGTGTCTGAAACTGCCGAAAACCGGGCCCGGTTGAAACCCAGTTGCCCGAACCCAATTTCAACCTTACCCGAGTCCCTCGGAACCCCAGAGCGGCCGTAATTCAGAGGAAAGGCGGGATTTTGACACGAGGAACAGCTCCAGAGCCCGCTTCTCTGGACCGCCTTGGCATGAACTGGGGCGAAATGTGAAGGGTGGGCGCGAGAGAGGCTCACCAACCGGACCAAGGCTGGGGACTGCCGGGCGACGCTGCCGGTGAACTGAATCATATCTTTTTGCGATTAAAGATCGATTCTCGGGAATGAACTCTAGAGAGGGAAGCTCGCGGGGGGGTTTTGCGAGGGTTTTGGAACAGCTAAGGTTGCTCCAACTTGGCGCGAGAGACAGACAGATAATTCAGCTCCTGCCTGCTTTGCCGGCTCCCACATTCCAATTGAAAAATTTATTTATCTCCTTTTTTATAATCTGAATATGAGCCATGGTTTGACGCTGTTTTCTTTCTTCTGACAAAAGAATGAGAGAGAGAATACAATTTGTGCATGAGGGGAAGTTGTTGCAACTGGACGGGACAGAAATTGATAGAGCCTCAAGCTGCAATTGATGCTTCTCTTCACCCATGGAATGAAGGAAAATGAGACTAGTCCCGAGAGCGAGCAATCGGGCCGGTTCATAAGGAGACCGGTCAGTAATTGGTTCTATATCTTGAACGGCCAATTCTATCAAAGAATCCAAGACCGAACTGATTCTGAATTTGCTTACTTTTGACCTAAGTAAGTTCTCTTGCTCAAAAAATATTTATTGAAATTAAATATGTTTGAAATATTATTCTCGAGTTGTTTGACACATGTGCCATGGGCTGACAGATCTTTGGCTATGAAATAGCTTGTCGGCGCTTGGTGAGTTGAGAATACCAAACCGGCGTCCTTTTCTATAGTTGTCTGTAATAATAGTACGACGAATGATATCCTCATATTGGATTGTAGTTGTATTGTAGTTGTATCACACACAGTTTAGCTCATATATTAAATCTCTCGGATGAGATACATAGAACACTTCAATAGAACGACTAATTTTGTTCTACCATTGCCTCATTAGAAGAATAGCATCGGCTTCCGACTAGTTAATGTACGGAAGGCCAACCCGGCATTTGAGGCTTCTTAGAACTCCTGGCATAAAGGCCCCTCCCACGAACTAGTGTATTGTCCCTCTCCATCACTCGCTCTTAATCTTGACACCATTAGCTTCACTCACAAGGGTATGTGAGCATGGGAAAATTCTTGCTTTACTTCACTCCGTGACACGTGCATATTACATATAATTAAACGAAACAAATGAAAAAAAAAAAAACCCAATTGATTTTAGGATCAATAGAGATGATTCCCATTCCAAAAACTAGATAATCTTGATAGGGTAGATTTTAGGTTTCAAGAATTAGAACTTGATCACTTTAGAACCAATCACCACTAGTAACCACAGGATGTGAAGTTTGGCATCAGTTAGCTAATGCAACTCATTTCTATATTAACCTCTGCAACGTAGAGTAAATAATAGTGCCTAACTCTTTGAAATCGTTCTCAATTTGTTTTTGTCACTCATGAAACAAAAGAGACATTGGTGTATCTACATGTTGGAGTATTTTAATTAGAACGAGTGATTCCAAGTTCTATACAAGTTTTATTTTAAACTTAGAATTGACCTGTTAAAATAGATTCCTTATTTTTTTGAACTGAAATCTAAAACCTACTTTGTTACAGGTTTCAGGATTTATCCAATTTCCACTTGTATTATTAATTGAACGATTGTAATGAATTATTACCTTTAATAATAACCACTTGTTACTACAATCCACTTACTACGACTTAAATTTAGATATACGAAGAATATAAAACATTAATAAGGTAAAATCTTAGTTTTGAAATGGAAACTCATATTAGTAGTTTCACCTACATACTCACCATTGGATGTCATAAAATAATGCAGTATCGCACAAAATATATAGACAAAGAAAAACACAAAAACTAATTTCGGATTCAAGATTCCACTTATCTAGAACTTACAATTTACTCGTCGAAATGGATTCTCTAATTTTTGAAACTTAGAACCTATTCTATATATTTTGGATCATGTTGACCCTTAATTTTAATCCTAGCTAGGCTCTGAACTAAATTTTGACTTTGTCCTTCAGCTTGTGATTTCGTCTTTTCTTTGGACTTGTTTCCAAAATGTCCATGGGCCTGAGGTGGTCGACCACTATGAGTGATGGATTTTAACGGCCCACATTGGACGGTTTTGTCTTTTCTTTGGACTTGTTTGCATAATTGCTGTCCCGTTAGGTTTTTAAGGGCCCACGTTGGACATAAGTCTAATCATTAGACTTGAGCTCGCCAGCATTGGGCAGGGCTCGATCTTGCCGATTTGGCGAGGCCGAGGCCCCGCCCAATGCCGGCGAGCTCGAGTCTTGCTAGATTCGGCGAGGCTTGAGCCTTGCCAATCGTCGGCAACCAACCGGCAAGGCTCGGTGCCAGCGAGCTTGAGCCTCGCCTAGCCTATCTAGGGGTGATCGGGTCCAGGGTGGGTAGGGTCTAGACGTGGACCCTGTTCCCGACCCTGTTATAACCGGTTCTCTTTTTTTGGACCCCGTACCCGACCCCTGTTTGCATTGGACTGCTCCCGACCCACCCCGTTTTTTTTCGGTCCTAACAGGGGTTAACCCCGTTTATATTGGAACCTGTTTTTTGCATAAAAATTGCTGTACAACACTCATATGTAAGATAAAGCGTTTAACACTCATATGTAAGATAAAACATTTACAATCTCGCCAAGAAGTCACTCGCCGAAGCCGTACATTTAATAGTCGAGACAAGTGATCATTTTAAGATATAATTTTGCTTGAATATTAAAAGGAAGAGGCGAGTTTGGGTTTATAAGAGTATATTGAAGAAGAAAACCATAGAGTGAAAGTGAAGTTCACTACACATTCAGTGAGGCAAGTAGCATCCCCGTTTCCAACAGAAGATAAGGATGATTAGAAAGTAAACTAAAAAACAACATTTCCTTTTGTGCTGTTTCGAGGATAGAAAGCACTCTACAATAGATAAATGACAATAACGTCAATATAAAACCTCTCCTAAGATAGTATTGATTAGGAGATGAATACATTGCGAAGAGAAACGGTAGCACAGCTTTTTACCTGCTTTTGAGCCATCGAACTGCATGATAAGAAAAGCCGACAAATCGACCCGAGATATCGATTCCAACCGAGTAAAGCAAATGGAGAGATCACGAAATGAAAATGAAGTTCCATTAGAATAGCCGAGTAAAAGCATTACAAGAAAACCCATGAGGAATCAAGCCATCATGACAAAGTAAAATGTTAGTGACTCAATCAACCGACGGACGAAACGTTCAGGACTTTTGCTTTTCTTATCCCTCCAATACCGTCTTGACAGCCTACAACAACCGAGCGACACCGAACAGATAGACCATCCATCGTCCTCAAACACTATACCTATGCATATGCACACAATGATTAATAACTCATCCCTCGTATCACCTACGACAATCTCATTGAATCCCTGTTAGTGAACAAAACTACGTCGCGGCAACCCCGACCACTGTCATGCCGAGCCACCATGCTCCAAAGCAACATCAAAAGTCTCCGATAAACTTCGACAAGTAAGACAGTACTGTTAAAAGAAGCATTTGCAACACAAATCCGTTCGTGATATTCCCCATTGCCAGAACCCCTGTCGGCCTGCTGCCCCTCCGCCTCTCTCACACACACGTGCACAAGTATTGTATCAAAACCATAACAGTTTCATAATAATTGCTGTATAATCTATCGATGAAACTCGAAAGGTAAATGATTTACACACCATAACAGTTTCATAATCAATAGATTCAATACAAAATCAATCGGTGAAACGTGAAAGGCAATGCAACCATTTTAAAACTGGAATCCATTGGTGAAACCGGAAAAGTAAAATATTTAAGAATGAGAGAGCGAGCGGACCAGAAGTAGCGTCAGGGTCGTCGCGCGGTGAGGACAGGGACAGTGGCGGAGCTGGGCTGTCGGCGGCAGGGGCGGAGCTGGGCTGTCGGCGGCAGGGGCGTCGCTCGGGAGTAGGCTCGGAGTAGATCTGTCGGGGGTCGAGCAGAGGACCTAGCGGCGGGCGCCAGCGGCCCGCGCGGGGGAGGGCGGCGCGGGCGAGGCGCTGCGGCCAGGGCTCGCCGGTGCGCGGGGGGCTCAGCGGGACGCGGCGGTGGTGCGAGCGCGAGGGGTTCGACGAGAGCGGCAGAGGCGGCGACGAGATCGGCGGACGGGTGGAGGTCGCGAGCTTAGGGAATTGGGGAAGACGGCGTCTGTGACTCTGCGGGTGAGAGAGAGGGGTAAAGATTGAAAGTACTGAACTACTGATTAGGGTTTTGCATGTTGTTTTTTAGGGTGGCTTAACCGGTTCCCAAACCGGTCCGGTCGAACCGGTTCCCGGGTGGGTAATCCCTCGGAACCGGTTCCCGGACCGGTTCAAACAGGGTCTGAGTTTTGGGAACCGGTTCCCGGACCGGTTTCAACCGGAACCGGTTCCCGACCCTGTTTTCCGGGTGGGCCGATCCGGGAACCGGGTTGACCCGGTCCGGTTGCACACCCCTAAGCCTATCGGCTGGCCGTCACCCTACCGGCCATTGGCTAAAGAAGGAAGAAAAAGAAAGAAAAAAAATTGAAATATGAAAAAAAATTATTATTTCGATTTTTTATTAAAAAAAACATTTTATAAAATTAAAGAAGGCCATGGCCCATGGGTTCAAAGTGGGTTATTCCTAATAACCCATTTAGATCTATTTCTTTTTGTGCTTTACTTTCTCAAACCCATTTTTGACCCATATTTAATTTTCACTTGACCCATATATGACTCATTTAATTAAAAATGGGTCATAATATGGGTTTATGACCCATTTTGCTGGCTCTAGTCTAATGAAAGGTAGTTTTGGATACTGTTTTATTTTTTTTTATTTTTACTGGTCAAATGGATACTAGTTAGATAAGAATAGTTTTGAGGTTTTGGTGTCCCACGAGGAAAAGTCTGGGATTGATGGGAATCATCTCTTGCCATGCCGACTAAGACTATAGCCTCGATGAATTCCTAAGACGTGTACGATAACTATTTTATTTTTATTTCACTATTATTTTTTTATTTTAGATTTATTTTCGAAACAAAAATCCGTTTGGTAAAATAATTTAATTGTTTAATTTTTGCAACACATTTTTAGTCCAAAAATAGATTTCAAATAAAAATGAGAAATAAAATTTTTATACTTCTTTGGTTCTAGAACAAAATGATAAATAAAAACTCTTATCATCGCTAATTCTCACTATTAATCGGCCGCCCATCTGCCGTTGTCGCTTGCCATTTGCCCCTCGGGGTCGGTCATTATCGCCCCCCGCCCCCTGTTGATTGCTTGCGGCCGGTCACCACCGCCACTTGCTGCCCCCCCCCCCCCGCACTCCCCACCCCTTAGTTGCCACCCTTGTCAATCGCTGCCCACTACCAGTGGGTCCCCACCATTCGCTACTGTTTAAGAGAGAAATTTTATATTTATTAAACGAATTTCTATTATTTCAATAGAAATTTTATGTCGTTATTAAAAATATATTTTTCTCAAAAACTCATATAGGAATAGAAACATGAAATCTATTAAACATTAAATTAGGATATGACTGGATAGGATATGATATGAAATCTTGTGACTTTTCTATATCGTATTCATTATTTAGTGAATCACAACATTAAAATCGGATATATTCATATCATATCATGTACGTTTTTTTTTAATATAAACGTCATATCATTGTAAATGAACCTAAAAATTTATGGTGAAAATCTCTCATGACATTATTCCTTAATTTACTTTTATTTTTATTTTCCTCTTTTTTAAATTATTTTATTTATTATCTCTTTTTTCGCCTTTCATCATTCTAATAAAAAATTAACAAATAGTAAACTGTACCAACAAACCTAAAATACAAAAATACCTAAAATATATATAATAAATATAAATATATAATTTATAGATTGAATGTTTATTATAAGATAGAATTAAAGTTGAATGTATAAATTAAAATAATATTAAATTAAAAATATAAATATAAATATAAATTTTAATTTTAAATTTCTTAAATTATAATTCAAATATTATTTATATTGAAATATAATTTTAATATTGTTAATTTAATAAGTTTGAAAAAAATAACTTTCTTATTATGGATATTAGAAATCCTATTTACTTTTATCCCACCTCCCCCATAAGATAATTTTATCCGGTCTATATCTCTTTTATATTCGACTTTCTCCTATCTTGAGTAAGCGCCAAACATAGGATAAGATAAATCATATTTTATCCCGAATTTTATTCGACTGTCAAACGCGGCCTTATAGGTTGGATTTTTCATGACCATATGGAAACAAGGTACTTTTTGGGCCATCGACACAAATTTGGAATATTGCGAGACGAAAAAAAGTTCATAAATATTAAGTTCTATTTGTTTTGCTAAAGATGAATAATTTTTAAAAAATATTCCAAAAATGACCACTTATATTATTGAAAATAATTAGTTGATGAAAAATATTTTTATTAATAATAATAATTTACATTTAAATGTTTTTGTAAATGATAAATTTTTTTGTTCATTTGTCTTTATAGATTATATAAATGATTATTTATTAAAAAATATTTTTTAAATTATTCATTTTTCGTAAAGTAAGCTGAACCTTAACCTGTCATGGGGAAAAGTTTTGAATTTTTCGTGTTTCATCTCAAAAAAGATCAAAGGCAATACTTGACCCAAAAAAAAAAGAAAAAGGATTTAAGGCAATAAAATCAGTGTGGTTGCTCTTCCATACTTTCATAGAGGGAAGGAGCGAGGAAAAAGGAGGAGACGAGCGCCATTTTCCCCCCAAAACCGGAGCGCCGTCGCCGTCGCCGTCGCCACATTCATCGAGCTTCGACGAGACTCCGAGCAGCGGCGAACGAAAACCCTAGAACTCCGTCATGCCTTCGTTTCCCAGCCCGGGCTCCGTCACGGTCTGCGAGATCAATCGCGAGCTCAGTACGCATAACCCTCTCCTCTCCTCTCTCCCCTTCGCTTTACGCCCCGAGTGGTGCCGACGACTCTCCGGTGCCGATTATTAACGCCTGAAATCACTGCAGTCACCGCCGATGTTCTGTCGGAGGCGCAAGCGAAAGAAACCTACGGAAAGCTGCTCGTGAGTTTTTCTTCCTCGTCTAAGTCAATGGGATGTTGCTTTTAGGGTGGATTTCGTCGCTTGCCGGAATTGCTGTTCTGTTCTGATTGTTTCTCCCGTCGCAGAGAACGGTGTTCAATCCGGTCTCCTTTCAGCCCGATCAGCCGGGCCAGCCGGGGCCGCCGGAGCTCGGCGCCGAGCACCAGGTGGAGGAGGAGGAGGACGGCCTGGGGAATGGCGTGGCCGTTCAAAGGAAGAACGTGGTGGAGAAGGTGCAGGGGATCTTCGGCGATTATGTCAAGCGGGTCTTTCATCCCTGCCACGTGAGTATCTTTGTGCCCTTTTATGTATAAGTAGATTAAAAATATCGGGAGATTGAATGGGGCAAACCCATTTTGAAAATCTTCAAATAGTCTCAAATAGTCTTGCAGCAGACTTGGCCGCCATTAGTCTTTTACCCATTTCAAATCTTTGCTGTGCCTGCCGTGCAAATGGTAGAATTGGATTCTAGAGCTCTGGTACGAGTTTGCTGTCCAGATGACTTATGAGTTCTTAGAAAATGTAGTCCTAGTCATTAGGGGAGGTCTTTTGGCTTATCCAAGTCATCGCTTCCTTAATACCGGATAACTAGAATTCAAACCTCAATGGAGAGACATAATGTGAAAGAAACTCACTGCACATTACATGGCAGATGTGATCATTTTCTGGTTTTCTGCCTATCGACATCTTTATTATATTTATAGGTTAATTTGCTACCTGAAGTTGATCTAAAAGGAGTAAGCTGGCACCCGCATAAACATATCATGGCACTTATCTCTGCCCCAAATCAGGTTCTAGTGCGTGATTATGATGATGCAGGTCCGTATCTTTCACAGTCTGTCTCCAGTGCTGGTTCTTATCTTGTTACTACTCACATCTCTCATTTCTCTCCTTTGAAAACGCTTGCACTGTTATCTTCAAAAGAGTGCAGGGAACCTTGTATCTTGACCCATGAGTCCCAAAAGGACGTTAAAGCTCTTGAGTGGAGACCAAATGGTGGAAGGATGCTTTCTGTGTCTTGCAAGCAAGTATCATGATTCATCTTTTTCTCATTTAAAGTTTAGTTGGTCATGAATATTCTTTTACCATATTATTCTTTTCAGTCTTTTTTTTCATCTCATCAGCATCATGAAAACAATGAAATGCTCAATTGATTTACTTTTCAGGGGTGGAATATGCATTTGGGCTGCTTCTTTCCCTGGCAATGCAGCGTCTATCAGATCTGGTGCTCCTTCTTTTGTTGGGACCCTGCCAAGAGGCACTGGTGTCCGATGGACTTTGGTTGATTTTCTTCGCAGTGATGCTGATGAACAAATAACTGCACTCTCTTGGAGTCCTGATGGAAGATATCCTTCACAAACCAACTAGTGAAGTTTCTTATATAAATGCTTCTTAATCGACAAAGCTGCTTTTGCTCTAATAATGTTTTCTCCTGATCTTCTATATATGTATGTATTCCCCCCTGGATGCGCGTGCGCCCAAACGGGAAGGCCCTGTTTACATACATTTTGTACCATTTAACTATGGTTTTAGTAGTCACCAGATATTTCATATGTTCCCATTCTCAAAAATAAATTTCCAATTGCTGTTTTCAGAGTGCATGGTGGACATATTATGATCTTCAATATTAATTACTAGGATTTTTGTACTTAATTAAACCAAGGCATATGTTCGAACTCTTTTGACTGGAAGAGGACCCAGAACCAGTTATTCTATTATGGCAGTGCATGTGTCGCTTGATAGCCTGTTTCCTTGACCCACCTCTACGTACTTGGCATCAGCCTCCTGTGAAAGCTCGTCGTTCACTGTATGGGACGTGGCACAAGGTCATATAATGTTCTGATAATTCTTTTATCTCCTTTAGTTTATCAACTACTTCTTTTTGCAATTATATTGAGTGTATGCTCCTTTTTGCAATCATATCTTTAAATTTTATATCTGGTTGTTTGTTTTCATTTAATTTTGTAATCGCACCTCCTCTACTTTGTTTCTAGGGCTCCTAGTTCCTAGTCTACCCTTTCCAGTGATCATGCAAAATTAATAGTCTAGTCTTTTGCCAAAATTTAATTCTTTCCTATTGTGCTACTTGTTGGTAAAGGTATTTACTTATCATACATCTATGCGGGTTTGGCCCATGGTCATCATGCATCTGCTGTGCTAATTTTGTAATTCCTAGCCTTAAATAATTAAACTATAGTTATTCTGATTATATGGAGCTTCAGTCACGCTTAATTGTCATATGCATAAAAATGAGCACCTGCCAGAAATTAACTCTTGGTTGCTCATACTGAAATTAGCTTCCTGTGAGGGCAGCAAATATAACCATGGTTCATAGAGGTAATGTGATAAGACTGGGAGTGGTATAACTCATGGAGTCCAAGCTTTAAGGTCCTGTTTGAATGGTAAACTTGATACTAGTTGTGTTGCAATTCTATTTCGAATGCACTTCTCATTGATTGGTAGTTTTAATAGGATAAATTTCATTAATATTGACTTTATGTACACGAACATTGAAAGACACACTTTTGGAGCTTAATCCATGTGACTTTAGTACTGGAATCTAGGATCTTTTCTAGAGTTCCTGTATGCCGAAAAAGAAGATGTTCTGATGAGAATCTTTGTTGATCTATGTGCATGGAAAAAAATAGGAACAGATATTTTCAATTATGAAAATGATGACTATGTGGAGGTGGTTCTGAAATTTTGACGGTTTAAATGAGTGAATTTGTGGGTCAAAAACATTTAAAACAATAAAATTTCTAACAATTGCTATTTAGTTCGAGTATGGCTCTCAAATGTGAAATTTTGGAAGTTAATGACTAAATATAATCGACAATAATTGTTGCCTATTTTTAATCAATAAATATATAAAAACACACATGTGCGTGCGCTTGCACACACAAATTTTGGAGCTTGATTGATATAATTTTAGTGAACTTAGTGTTTCTGGACTTCATTTTGGATCATGCTGTTGATACAGTAGTAAGTTTCTCTCCCTAAGGAACTGCTTCCTTAGTAATGAGTGTTGTTTATTTGCAGGTGTTGGGACACCTATTCGACGTGGATTAGGGGGCATATCCATGCTAAAGTGGTCACCTACTGGAGATTACTTATTTTCTGCAAAATTGTATGGTCATTCAGCTGTATGTTACTTTGTCTTCATGTGGAAATATATGGATAACATTGTCTGTCTGATCTGGATCGCTGTCAATTTTTTACAGTGATGGAACATTTTACCTATGGGAGACAAACACGTGGACCTCTGAACCTTGGTCAGCAACTAGTGGTTTTGTCACGGTGAGGAAAGTGATCTAGATGGCTTGTCATGATTGCCGAATATAGGATCAGAGACTGAATAATGATGTGGGGCATTGCTCAAACGCTGTGCCTCAAGAAAAAACGTTGAACAACAATTTTCCTTTTAATTTCTGGGATTGGTGAACTCTTTGTGCCTTAAATTAGATTCTGCCTAAAATCTATGGGAATCTAACTAGTTTTTTAGCTTTTGCACCCTAGAGAGGTAGATAATTGCATGACTCTTGCAGTGAAAATTTAACTCTGTCACTGTTGTCTCGGAATTGCTTTGATATTGTAAAAGTTTGTACCATTTTCTTCTCTATTTGTTAGTTATGTGGTGACGATCCATGATGTCCTGATGAGAATTCTGGCCAAAACAGCTGGGGTTGTGATTGGACTTAATGATGAGATCTGTGTGTCAGAAGTCTATCTTTCCTTAGACATTGTAAAAACATCTGCACTATAAAGTTGACAATGTGTTAGTGATATTTATCTCTATCGCCAAGAAATGATGGTTGAATCGTCTCGCTTCACTTGCGACTTCAATTAGCATTTAATAATATAGTGTCTTAATTGATTTTGAGGCTTAAAGCATACAAAATCTGGAGCAAAATTTAACTTGGTGAGTGTTATAGGCTCGACGGCATTGCAATTCTCTACTCGAGAGTTTTATTAGTGTTTTACTCTTGTGGTGCCATCACCATATGAAAATTCTGTTGGTTTAATCGGGTAGATGTAGGTCCAATGGTGAGGCAATATGTGTAATCAATTCTTGAGCGAGTAGGGTGCACGCCCTCTGCTAAATGTTGGGCTTAATTCTTTAGTGAATTTGTATTGAGGAGAGGCCTAATTTATTTCCCAGTACTCATTATACAAAATAACATAATGTATCAAATGTTGACGTCGGCGCATTCATTCCTGCACTACGTGTGTTCCTTTTAGAGACCTTTGGCTATCTCTGTTGACATGCTTTATTTTTATTATTTTTGATGAAGTGGTGAAGCTGCATTGTATCAGCTGGTGCACTTAATATATCCAGTGGTTCATTTTGCTCTTCTCTATGCATGTTTCAGTTGTATGTTACGATTCCTTGAACTTTTTAATTTAGAGTCATGTTGCAACAGGGGGCAACATGGGATCCTGATGGGCATATGATACTGATTGCATTCCATAAGTCTCCAACGTTGGCTTCTGTTCACTTTGCATCAAAGCCTCCATCTCTGGGTAATCAGTTTTGCTTAAGATGTGTACTTCTAGACTCCACTAATTAAGTACCAAGGCAGTGCAGGTGGTATTTTGACTTGATAGTTGATGGAAAATTTTATGTTCATCAATTATTACTTGTACTGTTAACTCAAGCACCTAACTCGTGCACAACTTACAAGGGGGAAAAGAAGAAACATAGACAAATGTGATGTTTGGCTCTCAGTGTGAGCTGGGGCATACTTGTTACATTTTGGGAATTCCTTAGAGAAACTCATTGGAGATATCTGTTATAATGGCATTAATAAGAGGGAAAACAGGAAAACTTAATGGAAGGAACTTAAACTGGCAATTCCCTGCTGATTTGAGGTGCTTTCAATTAATTGATGTATATTTATTACCTACTAGGCTTTGAAGACTTATTCTCCTTTGTACCATTCCCATTGTTAACGTGACTAATTTTATTTTTGGGTGATGCTATGAAGATGCGCTCTTGTTGCCAGTTGAATTACCAGAACTGTCATCCCTGCCTGGCAGGTAAATCAAACTAGTGCAAATGTATTTAGATAATTATGTATCTTGAAGTCTAGTATTTACTTTTTGCCCCCTCTTCATATTATAATGTGATAATTCCTCTGTAGCAATCGGATCTGTACAAATGCAGATCATCGAAGAAAAATAAAATGTTACATATAACATTATGCATTCAACACATGTTAAAAACTAAGCAGTGGGTACAACTTAAAAGTACCAAATGGCATGAGCTATCTCCACTTGTGTGATATCATGCAGTCAGGGGATTGAGAAGGTAGCATGGAATGCTTCCGGTGAACGACTGGCAGTATCATTTAAAGGTGGGGATGAAATCTACAAGGGTCTGATTGCCATTTACGATGCCAGAAGAACACCGGTGGTTTCTGCCTCACTAGTGTGAGTGTCCGTAAAGCAATACTGTGGTGTTGCACATTTACTTTTCAGATGGTGAGCTTTTTACTCTGTATGTTTTAACCCATATACTGACAGATTTATTCATGTTGTCTTGAGATACAGCGGCTTTATCAGAGGGCCTGGTGATAATCCTAAGCCATTGACATTTTCATTTCATGATAAATTCAAGCAGGGACCTTTGCTTTCTGTGGTAAGTCTTCATGATCATGATATCTCTCTCTCATGCTTTAGCAGATTTGGAAATCTTGCATTGTAAACGGGGAAATGCAAACTCAAGTATAGTGAACCCATAAAGTATTTGCTTTTGCTTCATGATGGGCAATTGTCTGAATTATGCTTCGCAATCTAATGACATTACATATGTTCAAGCACTGTTTTCCTTGACTCAAGCAGCTCTATTTAATTCTTTGAACTGTTTGTCTACAATTTCATCCAGTGTTGGAGCAGCGGATTTTGCTGTACCTACCCTCTCCTATTTCGTTCTCATGCTCTTCCTTAAGTAAGGTATTGGCTGCTCTATTTAATTCTTTGAACTGTTTCTCACGTTTTTTTGCAGTTTGATGTCCGCTTAATATCATTAGTGCCTAGAGATGCTGTAACATTGAGTCTATAGCGTCGACTTACTGATTAAACTCTTGATTCAGGAGGTTTTTCTGATAGCGAGAATCTCAGTTTGGGCAGCGCATAATATGAGGGTACTATTTCATCTTACTTACTTTCATCAACTCATTTGTTCTAAATTTTTTGTTGAGTCTGTAACTGACTGTTCATCTGGGTTCCCTATTGTGTTGTACCAGTAAGCATTGTAGCTGGCGCAGCCACCTTTCAGTTTTTGATTCTGGAGAACTTGTTGCACAGCGCTTCTCCCCTTTCCTGGCGCCGTTGAGCTCTCTTCTTTAAGCTTGAGTCTTTGGCCATTGATACAAACAAATTATTATGCAGGACGCTGCAAACAGTTAAAGCAAAGCTAGCCGTGGAAATGGTCTCCAAACCGAAGGGCAGTTTTGATCTGTTTTTTCTCTATCTTCTGAATGATAAAGCACCTGGAGAGTGTTGTTATCCTCATCTCTTAGCGAATGGGGTTATTCTCAGCCTTTTATCTTTGGTTTCTGTGTGTCGAAAGGAAACGATGTAGAGGGAAAAGAATTTTATGAATGGCCCAAGAGAATGCCAATTTTGTCCTTTTCTACTGTCCGCTCTTTACATATTAGACTGTCCAGGTAGATTTGCGTTTTGTGGAGAAGAGTCAAGCATGTTTCCGTACGTTTCTTACTACATGAGGTCTTAAAGAATTTGACACATTTAGCTATTCGATAATGAATTCTTTTGCAGTCAATAACGTGGATGGTATAATGGTAAATGGCTAATCCGTCGTTCATGACATCATGAGTTTGATTAATGTCAATGAGTTTCTGAAGAACGACTCAAGTCGTGTTATTTAACTCTTGAATACTTTGTGTGGACTGTGGAGAGAGATTTTGGCTACAAGGAATTTAGTGGGCTGCCATGATGGATTCATTAACTCTGGATTTTCAGATTGTGGGCGAGACGGAACAGGAGTGGCACAAAGCGAACATTTTGTAGCATATTTAGGATTGATAGCGTATAGGGAGAGTTGTTAGCAATGATCCTCTTCTTATAGACTTTTAGTTAAAAGAAATTATAAGATAAAATTCCAGAAATATTAAAAGGGTGGCGTTATTTTCAATGACTAAATACATTTCTATTTTCATTAAAAATATAAAATTATTCTCAATTTTCAATTACGATTTAAAATGGTAATCCCACTTTCTTTTCATTTATTTATTTTTATTTCTTTCTTAGGATTTGTCTGTCACGATCACACATTTCCCATGTGTTATTTTTGTCGAAACCGAAGGCGGAGCGAAGAAGCTTGGACTATATTGTCGACCTTCTTGTCTCGTTGGTCGGTCGGACAACCGTCGTGCTCGCACCGGAAGAGGAAGCCCATGTCGCTGGTCGTCTCTCCGACTGCTCTCAAATCGACCCCTATCGCTCTCCTTCCTCCTCCCACTTCGTCGTCCCCTTCCTCTCGCGCCTTCTCTCTTCCCGCCACTACTGCTTCGTCATCAAGGCGTACGTCTCTCTGTCTCTCTGTCTCTCTCTCATGTCTGCGCGCGCGCGAGACGCCTTGCATTAGGAATAAGCTGAATTGAACTTCCGTTCATCGATTCTCGGTCTAATTCGAGAACTGGCCGCGGCAAGAGGAGGAACTAGGAACACCCTTCTTCTTTTTTTTTTGTCTCCTATCGCGTAGCCTCCGTCCACGTTCGCGCATCTCTTGCTTTTTGGCTGTTTCCGAGTTCCGTGATTGATCGTCGCATGTCTCCTTTCTTACGTGTTCGCGAAGTGGGTCGCCCTTGATCGTTTGCGCTGGTGAATCTTTGTGGTGTATGCCGCGAGAGGGCTTATTACAGACGAATGTTGTGCATGATCCTGGCTCCAGGAAGACCACGGAGGTGTCATGTGGAGAGTCTTTTGATATGTCTGTGTGGGGTGGGTTTGTTTCGCTCGTTGCTTGTTTCGGTTCATTTGGGAAGTTAGGAGGGAGTGGAAGTTGTGTGGACACCGCTGAAGATCTTTGGAGCGATGATTATGCTCTCTCTTGAAGAATGTCTGAGTGGTTTGAAGCATCATCTCGGGTTGAAATTGCCAGAGATATAGCTGATTTAGAGTAATCGAAACATGGTGTGCGGGTTAGTGGGTTAACGAAGGTTTTGTTGGGTCTTTAGAGCGGGAGAACCAAATCAATCCGACTGTAGTGGCTTCACTCTACGCTTAGCACTAGCAGTAGCTTGCCTTTTGCATCCTGAGTCTTAGTATCCGCCATTTTATATCTTGTCGACACGAACTGTTATCAAGGTTCATTTAATGGTCACATTTCACGTGGTGGAGTGATTTGCGGACTCACTTCCAGTTTATATGCACCCGGTCTTCATCATTCTGTTGATCCACATATCTCAGGACTGACCATGGTAGATTTGTGATGTTTCCTCCATAATAGAAGTTGGTTAAAGAAGGCTGACAGGTGGCCTTGGATTTAGAGAATGCAATGGCACCATACTAGTTACTTATCCTTTACTCTATTTGCAGATTTTGTGCAATCGCATGGAAGTGTCTTGATGATTTTGGCTCCAGGAATCATTTATTTGCCACTGCCGTTGTCTCTTCTTTTATGTCAATTACAATATTCTATCTTTTCTTTCTTTGTAATTGCTCATCACTGTATCTAAATTTGCTCTTGTATTCAGTATCATTTTGGACCAAGGAACCCACTCATTGTCATCTGAAGTACATCCGACCATTTAGCAGTGGTATGATCTTGCCTGCCAAGAGAAGGGCTGTGATGCTAATCAAGCTAACGGATGTCGAAGAGACTGCTCAGAATGATGGAGAGTATTACTCGGACAGTGACGTTGGTGATTTTCCGTTTGACACATGTTGGTTGGATGCAAAGCTTCAGCTGAAGCTTGAGCAGAAAATGAGGATGAAAGTACCGAAGAGGATACGGCTTCGGAGGAAAAAACTTGTCCGCAAGAGAAGAATGAGGAAGAAAGGTCGATGGCCGCCCTCGAAGATGAAGTAGTTGACCAATTCTTTTACTCTAGTTTTGTTTCTGCGCCTTCTATGCCTTAGAAGTTCAGGAGCTAGGCTTTTATTGGCATTGCGTCTTGTTCATAGAGTACTCACAATTGAAACCTGATTAGTATAGGTAGAATCTGTCCATTCTTTTCTTGCTCTTTCATTTGAGAGCTCTCTATCTGTTTATCAGGATTCGCTTCATTCTCCAATACTATTTTTATCCTCAATCGTATGAAATGGCATGTTGAATCAAGTGAAATCTGGAGTTTTTTGCTTATGGTTCCTAGAGAATTGCCATCTCTGGCTATACTGTACGGAAAGGTTTGTCACCCTTAATTGTGGGAGGCATGCCCAAATTCATCTTATCAATGCTTCCTGTCATGGGCGTCAAAAGACAAAGTGAAACTATCTGTCACAATGCCACGAGCAATCGAAAAATAAATCTTTGTTGTCGTTGTATTAATTTTGTGAGATTTGATTAACTGATTATGTATCACAAAGTGGATCTAAAACATATTGTAGGAATTAACACTCAAGCTGGGATTAAGAAGATGTCCCAAAGATGAGTTTGAGGCATGCTATCGCTGGCTGAAGGGTTGGGAGGCAAAAGGTCTAACCATCAAGAGTCACTGATATTATCGTTCGTCTTCAACTTCTGACCTCTTTTAGTACTTGGATCTTGAAGATGAATCAGCTTTTCGCCATCTTGGGAGCCGGTATATTCTTCTAACAAATCAAATGAAGTGAAAGAATATGGGGAGAGTGTGACTTGCATGTCCTTTCCTGCACTTTTAAGTGGAATTTGTTTTGGAGCCACCTGCATTAAATCAGGAGAGATACATCAAATATGCTGCGATGCAATTTAACTTCGCATAAACTCATCATTTTCCTGGTTCTTGAAATGACTGCTTATATAGTTTCTAAGCAAGTTACAGCAAGTGTTGAATCATATAATTCTGGAAATTTTCCTATATGCGAGGTACCATTTGTAAAAGTCTGATTGAAGAAAATAATCAGAAGATAAATAATGGCTTGTATTCAACAAATGAACCAGCTAGAACTATTAGTGTTAAACGACCTCTCCAGGCCGATGTAGACACCAGACAGCATGACCTCAACAGATGAGCGTTGGAGACTAGGACGTGATAACTCAAATATGTATGCAATAAAAAGAAGAAGATACCTTTTTCGGCTGTTGAAAGGAATTCTCGTCCATCAATTTTCCAGAAGTTAGGACAGTTTTTGAAGAGCCGGACAATTGAATAGAATTTGTATCAAATCCTCCAACAGATATGTTGAGATTAATCGAGTTGTTTCCGAAGTTCACAGCCTGCAAAATTTGAAAATTCTAAACTCAACCGCCACTATATTGCCCAACAAGAATATAGTAGATGCATATTCAATCTTAAGAGGAGCATGATGTTGACAAACCTAATCAAACAAAGAATAAGTATCTGCGAAATCAGCAACCAATGTAACATGCATGATTTTTTGTGATAATGGAGCATATGCAGTTGCCCTTTAATTATTTTACCAAATGATGCTCAACCAGATATGACTCATTGTATATGTTCGGTCTTGTCATTACAACGCTAAAAATTTCTTTGCCAAAGAATTTGATTGGTTGTGCACCAAATAGTAAGAAAACTTTGATCATTGTCTTCATATTTTCCTTTCCTTGTTTAGAATTTTCATTTTCATTCCATCAGAGTCTGGTTGTAAAGGCATTGGTCGATAGGCAAATGGGAGAGACAACACAAGTATGTGTTCATGAGTAAGAGAGAATTCTGAGTTTGCAAAGGACAAATTTCAAACCTTTATTCTTATGTAATTCTTCTCATTAGCAGAATCTTTCCATAAGACAGCAGATGTAACAAGTAATGTCGAGGTTGACTTCAATGTTGTTTTAAGAAGGGTTGCTCCACTTGACTCTATGAAAAGAGTTTGCATCCAGTAGCTGGGAGTTCCATACAGCTGCGAAGAGTTGAACACGATTGTGTCTGGAGTAGCCCTTCAATGAAGCAGGTTGGTGTCGGTAAGGAAGAATCTTGCTTTCTTTTGCGCTTCTCAAATGGCTTGATAAACTGATAGATATCTTAAGTAAAAGAGTGAGAGAAATTACCTTCTGTCGTTTTCATTCACGAGTAGTGGTGCATAACTTGCCATTGCAACAACATCGCTGCAAAAATGTAGAAAATTGAGATTTAATTAGTATTTACTCTTTTTGCATGAAGAGGAAAACTAACCTAAAGTGCCATTCGAGGATTAGTCCTTTGTTAAGGCACTTAATGCAGCTGAGTGTAGTTTGTATATCAGTATTGAAAAATTGCAAAAGTACTTTATTTTTGTCTTCATATTTAGGTCAAGTGGGAGTTTAGTTCTGGAATATTGTTGGAGCATACTAGCTCATCTCAGACATGAGAGTGAAATCTGTTGAATATTATGATGGCAATTAATATTTTCCCAAGTATACTGTATATGAGAAGATGTCAACTGAAACTTATGGTAAATATGTGTGATCATGGGTGGGCAAGTGTTAACATATAGATATACCGTAGCTGCAGTATTATTTTATGTTGGCATTGGTTTTTCATTTGAACACATATCTGTATGCATGGTACCATTGACAGTGCTCATTTTAGTGGCATGAGAGATGATGATGAAATCTTAGCTTCACTATCGTGGATCACATGTGGACACTTCAGCAATATATCCTGATTGAACAAAAAGACAAATGCCATCGTGTTTTCATGTTTTCTCTCAGATTAGACTATGAAACAGATGATATCACAAGGTCCTCATTTATAAATGTATTATTGAAGAGACCTGTTCTTTTCTAGCCCAAGAAGGAATGCAGCTTCAGCTAGGGCTGCCAAGAGACTTCCTTTGCCTGCGTCTTTTCCTGTAACGCTATATTCACTGACAAAAGCCTGAAAGCACCAAAATTGAAGGTTATTCATGTGCACACCCGACCTCTCAAATACGTTAAGGCATGTCGAACGCACCTTCGGACCACTTCGAGACACCTGATCGAACTTATGAGCCATTGAGAACATGTTGCTCGCAGAAGTGTAGACCTTATCAAGAAGCAATGATGTCATTGTTTAATGGGTTTGTATTTACAGAAGAATTCTTGACGGGACAGATAAGAATAGACTTTACATGAAAATCATAGAGATCGGCTGGGTGATCCAACTGCCCAGAAGAACCGTCACAGTTTGAGATGATTTGCATGTTCGGATAAGCATCCTTTATAGCTTCATAGAATTTGAGATAATTCCCTGGTCATCAATGAAAATGAAAGAGGACAAACTTGTTAGCTGCAATATTAAGAAATTGGTATGACCTAGCTATTTTGCTGTTCCTTGAGCAAAACAACAACCCGTCCCCATAATCAATAGCACAGACTAAATGGTAACAATCTTCTAGGGACTTACTTTACAGATAATATGAAGGAGGTGCAATATCACGGTATTTGAATTTATCAGATCGAAGGACGTTATATTGCCTGCTTCTATATGAGGCAAAATTTTGATCAGGGTATATTACAAGAGGGAGCAAAAGAAGCGCACTTCCAGATGTCAGTAATGTAAAGCAACTTTGTGTCGAAAAACCTCAGCAAAAGGCGAAAAGGCAGGTCAAAGTTGGTTATAGTGCCTTGACATCAGCAAACTTCATATTACTTTTGATGGCATGTTTATTAATCCTCGCTACTTCAAATATAGAATCTGTCCACAAGGTTCTGAGAAGACGATCCTGTGATCTATTAAGATGTTCTGTCTATGAAATTAAATAGCAGGTGCGACTGGTATCAAGTTTAAATCAATCACCAAAAATGAAAGAACACTGCATAATTATGTGATCCGCTCCTTCAATGCAGACAGCTACCTACTACATAGACCAAAGACACAAAAATATGCTGAGATAGGCATGAACTTCTATTCATTAACAGAGAATATGTACCGGATATCTCTACTCCAAACCAAGGTGTATCTTGCAACTACTTGTTAGATGTTACAAAAAGATAAATTGAGAATAGAGGGAATATTAGGAGAAAGAGGATTGCAATAGAAAGCAAACCTCGGTAGTTCTTTTTCCCACAATCTTGGTTCCCAACAGCAACATATCTCAAGTCAAAAGGTTCGGGGTGTCCCATTGCAGCTCGAACCGAACCCCATGTAGAATCTGGATCACCTATAGCAAACTCAATACCATCAAGGGTTTCCTATGACAAAGGCGGCGAAATATTTTAAGTTAGGGACAAATCAACTCAAAATCTTCAAGGGCAGTATAAACCAGAACCAAGCTATAAAGTACTTCCTAAATTCCTAACAATCATTTGCTCTTTCACAGTTCTCACCCATACCGCCCATTTGCTTCATGTTAGCAAGCGCAGTATGAGAATTGAAATTGACGACCAAACATGATAATATGCATCCAGGTGAGGATCAGGTTAAGGGCATACTTTTACAAAAGGGGGCACACTGATAGTTTCAACTTGATCATTATGGCTGAACCCTGCAAAATAAACAAGGTCACAGAAAATGGAAAAAAGTTGGGTTTCTTTAATTTTTTTTTTTCAAGGGTATGTGGAATCAACATATTATAAAGCTATGCAAATTACCGCCATTGAATACCCAGACTGGCAATGCACCAAGATCCTCTGCAAGCTGTAGATAACTTTGTGAGGGTAAGTATATGAGAAACAATAGATTTCTAACTGAAGTCCTTGAAAGAGGGTTTTATATAGTCTAGAAACTAGACAGTTTTATAAGAAGCATGAGATACCAACCTGGAGGAACTCAAAATAGCCAAGTCCATCATCAGTCCAGTATTTCCATACATCATTAAAATGGCCAGGCCTCTCTTCCCAGGGCCCCACGGTTTCTTTCCAGCGAAATGCGGTCGTCAACCATTCACCTTCCACAAAAGATCCACCTACAATGGTTGTGAGGGAACATATTACATCGCAATTTTTGGGGACTAAATAAAAGAACGGTCTTGCTCCAGTTTATGAACATCGGCAGCAGGAAGTGAAAAGGAAATGTTATCGAGCAACAGAACAATCTGTAATTGTTCTGTTCTAAGCTAGAGCCAAAAAGTTACTCGGTTCATTGGTTTAATGGCTTGTAATATGTTAGATTCATCTCAAGGACAGAGCTTCAGGATGTAATCTGCAGCACCCCGAGTCTTAGATGAAACGGGGAGTGGTAGTGAAGTGATTTATAAAAAGAGATTTATATGGGAAATACACTTGAATGCTCCTTTTGGAGCTTGTTCCATGTGGATTCGGGCATTGATCCTCCAAATGGTATCAAAGCACAGTCCATAGTCGGGTGGAGGCTCATGTACTTACTGTCAAACTAAGGGCTTGAATTAAGTTGTAGACCTAACATTTGAGGGCAACGGAAGTTCCAAATGTAAAGATGGAAAGAATTCAACTGTCAAGGCTATGTATACCTGGAAATCTCATAAATCGTGGTTTTATTTCTGCAAGCATTTGAAAGAGATCATTCCGAAAACCATGTCCCTGCATCTCCCAAAAAAACAAATCTTGTGACTCAAATCATGAAACAAATGAACATGATTAAGCTGAAAAACTTTTTGCACTCTGGAACCACCGAAATGGTATTACTTGAACACCTATATCTTTTAAAAGTTAACAAGCTGAATTGACTAGCTTTCAACTGTTTTTTAATTGTAGAAGCTATTTGATATTAGTATATGCCCAGAAACTGCACACCTTCATATTTTAATCTTCTAGACGTCCTCCAGTTCTAAATTCAGCCCGTCAATGATACATTGTGACAAACTATATACTTCCTTCTGCTATACATTTAAGCATGCCCTTCTATTTTCATATAATCAGAAAAAATTAGCAGTGCACAGTGCACTCCAAACACGCAAACATACAAGGATGCGCAATGGATGACAGAAGCTGTAAGATTGAAGGCTTTTTGACAGAAGATTTACACATTAGTTTGCAAAAATACCTATGACAATTAATTTTGGCAACTCTTTTGTACTTTATTGATAATTTGAGTTATTGGAAGAATCTTAGGCATCTATGGCATGATGATGTCACTCTTCAGTACCATCGCGCCACAAAATAAGTCCAACACAAGTTTTTGTTGAACATTTCGGTAGAAATCAGTGTCATGATAAAGTTATGCTCATCATCTGATTTCACGGACATTCAGAATCAAAGGACAATCCTTCCCAGTCACACAAAAGCTGTTGATCAAATTTTGCCAAAGACTTCTGTTCGTGATTTGAGTTATGCTTAAAAGAGCTATAGTAGTCTTAAATAGCAAAAGACTCTTCTCAATTCTGTATGACAATCATTGATGATCCCAGCAAAGGAATGCATGCCATACCATGTGAGTATCCAGAGGCATAGCCGAAAATTGATCAAACCATATCACTCCCTTTTGGGTGGTTGTCAATTGAAGTCTCGAATTATGATTTGTTTCACTCGCCTCTAATAGAACCTCCATCTTTGTCCAGCTTGAAACATCTGAATCAGATGCACTACAAAGACACGTAGAATTTAAGAAGGCAACACACATTTGCTAAGGGACAATTGACAAAACTATGTGGGTGAAAATAGTTAGCGGTGCGCACCTTATGTTGGCACTAGCCAGCAATGGCATCCCATTTGAGCCGGTCAAGGCCAAGGATAGATTGATTGATGTTGATGATCGAACATAAAACACTACTTTGTAAGTCTTTCCCTTCTCAATATTCTGGAAAAAGGCAATGATGGTTTAAAGCCTTCTAAAGGCAGGCAAAATATAATCATTCCAGGAGGGGGAAAGTAAAGCGAAGCAAGTATCATCAAGGACTATTAAGGAAACTTATACTGGAGTAGATGCAAGAACAAATTGACCAAGATCTGACAGGAATAGAAATCCAAGTTCTAACCATGCCCCAGAACCCCGGGTTATATACACCGACTCCCCCAGCTGGACACACATTGGTTCCTTGGTTATCACAGAGCACATCCATTCTCAGAGCAACGGTATTCCGTTCAAACCATGACGACCTGTCCGTTGATAAAATCAGAAACGACTCATCGCCAATGATAGACCAAGGGTCAATGTTTGAGGGGGTATTCTGGCCCCCAGCTTCAAAGCCTGGAAATCCAAAGTATAATCAGGATTTTAATGTGTGGTTGATCTGAGAAAGAACAGTTACAGCTTAATGCCATAGTTAACAATTCAAATGGAAAACATTCTGTGATGACCTTGTGAGTCATAGCACATATTGTGCCTGTCTGAATGCAGGAATGGTATGAAGGTGTTTGGATGAATATTTCTCCACGCACATGTTATGCTTAACTATGAGAGCACGTGCAGCTGGGCAATTAGTGTGCAAGTCTGTATGCTTGAAGAACATTAAGTACTTAAACAGCTGCTGGTGCTCATCCAAGTCCAGAGATTCCTATCTTAAAGCTTGGTCTAAAAGTTTATGCTCATTAAGCTCAGGTGGCCACATGACCAGCAATCTCATTCGGATTCATGTACACATCTAATATGCATATTTTCTTGAAAAAGACATGTGGCTCCATATTCACACACTGTCCTCCAAAAAAAATAAAAATCAGGAAGATTCATATGTGACCTTTGTTGCTTACAAGTTCTGCCCACAATCCCCCAGCCCCTGCATGGTTGATTTCCTGCCAAAAAGTCAGAGAAATGCTTAATGCTTAATTCCCAACATATAACAGGTGAAAACAAGACATAAAAAAATATGTGATCAAAGGTGCTGTTTCTTTTGAAAAATTCATCCCGTTATCTGCAACAGCCATACTTCAGGCATTCCATGATGAAAAAAGATGCAGTCATTCGAGTGGCTGAACACATTAAGACCGACGAAAGTAGCAGCTAATCAAGCAGTTAGTCTTGAACTCAATGCTGTTAAGTTACAAGTGGATGGTGGGGGAAAGGAAACTGTAGCAACGGCTAATGGCTGTGGTCTGGCAGGTCAAGAACAAACCTCGAAGGATACACCAAATAGAGTTTCTGGTATTGGCTGACCAGCTGCTTCAGAGGCATTTACGAACAGCTGTGCATTTTGGTTCTTGTCGATTTCGAGAGCAAAGCTTTGCCATACAAAACAGATGCCAATGAAAACGTCGATAAAAAATCTGCTAGACGAGGCCTTGTGAGAACCCATTTTTCTCCTCCCGCATTCAATCTCTGGAAAGCAAAGACAGAGTTGCCGATTAGTTATTGTTTGATTAGTCTCATTAGAGACCTTGTCATTTGTCAGTCTTTTGTTACTGACTCAATTTATCGACTTTGCTGACAACGTAAGGTGACAGCTGAGGACATCAAAACTGAAAAATCATCGCTTAACAGCCATGAGTATTTGAGGTTCTAAGTGTACTAATATTATTATGACATGCACAGTCTACTTGGATAAAAAAAAAGCAGACTTCACAATATTTCCTGCCGATAAATACAAACATTACTATTGGCTCACAGTCAGGCACACATATGACCAATACACTATCCAAAGCCAAAACATCAAATTTTCCTCACAGACATAAACAAATATCCTGTCTCGCAGATGCAAATGCTGCCACATACATATATGTGGTGTCCAATCACAGGTGTGCACACACTAGCCCACGCACAGAAGTGTGTTCAAATAATTAAAAGGTCAATCTTTGGAACCAAATGAGAGGAATCAAGAAAAATTATAGCTACGTGGATCTGGATGTCGCTATGCATACATTCAAAGACTGGACACGAATTGCTAGTGTTAACCTCAATTCTCCATAGGGTACGTCAAAGAGCCATCTACAACTCACTTGGCCAGGCGGGTGGAAGCAAATCACTTACATAAGTAGAAAGAATTCAATATGTAAATGCTTCTCTTAATGCTGGCGAAGTAGACGCAGCATTAGTAATGGATACATTGGACAAACCACGAGACTTTGTTCAACAGTAGTCTAAGAGCACGAACGGACTTACCGAGCTACTAAACACAATGGTGTTACCTGGACTATGTAGCTGATAGGTCTCTGTTCTTGGGCATCCAAGAGAGGGAAGGAGAAACTGGAATCTGCAAGCAGAGATGAGTGAAAGCAATGATTGGGTTTGTGGATAAACGATGGCTTTGACTTCTTATACCCACGAACACAGAGCGAGTGGAGTTGCCACTGCAAAGCCATCTACTAAATAAATGCTTAGTAGTGGACCTTTGGGTTTGCTTTCAAGGGAGAGTCTCATTTAGCAGTGGATTACAAGGCAACACAAAGGGTCTTGTTCTGTCTTGCAAGCCAACTTTCAGATGTCAATGTCAGTGCTAACGTGGATTCTTGGGTGCACGATGATGATGATGAATTGATGATGGCGTGTCGATAAGGCAGCAGTCAGATCATAAAGAAACGATTTAGGCAATAGGAGTTGCCATGATGATGATGCATGTTTTTCCTCGTTTTGCGAAGTTCGCCTGGCCCACTTACCGTTCGGATAGAGCTGTCCTTGACTAGTTCTTTCGGCTATCTGCCGTGGATAGCATCTGGGGGGTGACGTGGCGCATGATAGTTTATCCAATATTCTCTCAAGTTATATTATTAAATCGGACTTCATTAATGATTAACTATAAACATTGATATTAAAAACCTAGGTATGAGAAACTATTCAGCAAATTCAATATAAATACGAAAATAATCATGGACAACCGACAACTTACTTGAATCCCGTGGGACCTACCATTTAGTAATAGTCCAAATTCATTTTCATGCGATATATAAATACAATTATCGAAATATTGACACAGTTGAACATTCTTTTACTAATAACAAGATTAAGGATGCATGAATGGACAGTGAACCGGTTAATATATTTAAGAGGGTCGGATCGGAAAATTTATAATTAGGCGACATTTGAATTCTGGAAGGATTTGTCATATAATTTTGTTTGATATTCAGACAGTTTTTAAACCTACTCGACAACGGTAAACTGCCCGCCCGCCTGAACAGGGACATGAGATCCCCGAGCCGAGCAAATGGGGTGTCGTGTCTTGTCCTTTCCTCGTTCTTCACACGGCTTTGCGCGCGAAAACGTCGCACTAACCTGGAACATTTTTGCCGGATTTGGACAAGAATCTGTTGAGAGAGAGAGAGAGAGAGAGAGGACGTGGTGTGTGAAGGGATGATGGTGCTGAGAGGGCGATGGTGGTGAAGGGGGGAAGCAGTTATTTCTTTGGCAAAAGAGAGAAGGAAGATGTGAGGAAACTGAAAACACCACCTCTCAATTTCTCATCTTGGACCCGCAGGAATCCTGCAAAATAACAAGAGAAAGAACGCGAGTGGTGTTTTCGGGGGCAAAAAAAACAGGGGGGGTCGAACCGTTGCAGATGTGAGAGAGGAAGATGAGCAGGAACAAAGTCCACAACCATGACGATGGTGGAAGCGATCGTGGCCTCTCCTCCAAAGAATTAGCCTCTCCTGGACCCCTTCCCAGGAGGCTCTACCAAGTTTGGAAGGGTAACAATGTAATCTTTTTCTTCCCAGAGTTTCCATTTGTGTTTGCGTGTCGTAATCTTGGCTGCTAAAAGGCGGTTTCTTTATTTGACATGTCAAGCTTTTCTTTGTTCTTGAAATGAACTGTGTCCGATTGGGTCAGGTTCTTGATTGAACCATCGTGTTATGTTCTGGTTTTCCATTTTTATGATGTCATTTCATTTTGTGCATTGGCCCATTTTTGGTTCAGTTTCATTTGGGTCGTGTTGGACACCGCCGGCAGATTCTTTTTGATCTGGTATTGAATAGTTTGAAAAAGAAAGGTGCCTCTTTAGCCCTATTGGTTTCCCTCTCCTTATGATTCGATGTACTTGAGCCAAGTTTTACTGTCCCTGCTGTTAATATAATGCATATTCAATTTGCATAATCCTGCTTATGTGTCTTACTCACCCTCAACAACATCCTTTGCATGCTTGTCTGAATATATCTGAGAGTGATCTCTTCATTTGTTGAGTGGAATCTGTCATGTTGGCATCTCCTTTCTGCAAATTAGATGCTCCAAGGACATATATGCATGTTTGATAATTTCTTTTGGCCACATCGACAGGTCAAAAATATATGAACAATTGCAGATTTATCTTGATGAGCATTGGAGTATTCGGTTGGAAGCTTGACATTGTGGTGTATGGTATTAGAAAGTGCCTGCTAAATGAATCTTATATGCTGGTCGTTCGTGTTTAACCTTGTCATTTTGCTGCTCAAATCTTATATCGTTGACTCACAAATGAGTTCGAAATCATAACAAGTTGATGCGGCTTTAGTTGGACCATGTATTTTCAGCGGAAAAAATGCCAGGAATTAATTATTAGACGACCATAAGGCTTCTCTGATCTAAACACTTACTTCTTTCCCCCATGGTTAAGCTCAATGGAGAGCTACTAAAAGAAATGAATTACCAAGCCATGCGGCTAATCTGCCATCTTGATGTGGATGATGAGATTTTCACCTTTTATTCGTCTTCAAGTTGATTGATGAATTTGGTTTGTCTCTCAGAAATTCCTCTGCGGTGGGAGATTGGTCTTCGGTCCAGATGCTGCATCGGTGTTGTTGACCGCTACCCTCATTGGAGGTCCCGCAATAACATTCTGCATAAAAATGCTTTTGCTAATCGGTGAAGTGAATCCACTATTTGGGTACATCGTTCTGATTGTGGGATTGGTCCTCACTGTTCTGGTTGGTTCATGTAATGTTTCTTTCGCATGTTGCAAATTAATGGCATTACTTAGTTACAAGGGTTAAGCCAACCAAAATCTGTGCAGGACTTCATTTTTCTATTCCTTACCTCTGGTAGAGACCCTGGTATAATTCCAAGAAATTCACAGTCACCCGAATCAGATGAAGTATGCGATGCAACTACTCCATCAACGGAGTGGGTTAATAGTAAAATGCCGGATCTGAAACTGCCAAGAACCAAGGATGTACAAGTGAATGGTCAAACAGTAAAAGTGAAGTTCTGTGATACTTGTTTGCTATATCGACCACCACGCGCTTCTCATTGCTCCATCTGCAACAACTGTGTGCAAAGGTTCGATCATCACTGTCCATGGGTTGGTCAGTGCATCGCATTAGTAAGTTATTTGCATGTTATCATTAGTTATGCTGTTCAACCCCCATTTAATCTCTTTATTCTGAAACTTTTAAGTCAACGAGCTTTCATAACTTACATCTTGTATTTGTCACTGTATCTGAAAACTCAGTTTTGCTGCTATGAGCATTTTGAAGATATTGCTACAAAAAAGAGACCCTAATCCCTTGTATTTATTTTGTCGTCGTTTGAGCACTATGGTGCCAGAAACTGACAGAATCATTCATATGAACTTTTGTTGCAGCGCAACTATCCATTCTTTATATGTTTCATATCCACATCAACCTTCTTGTGCACATACGTGTTTACCTTCTCGTGGATCAACATTATTCGACAAGGAGGCAATCTCTGGAAGGCCATGTCGCATGATGTCCTCTCAGTTGTTTTAATAATATATTGCTTCATTGCTTTCTGGTTCGTGGGCGGGCTCACAGTGTTCCATCTTTACTTGATCAGCACCAACCAGGTAACTCTCTTGATGCTATCTGTTCCCCATGCTATTTGAAATATATAATTTTTTGAATCGGGATTCTCTTTCACATTCATCTTTCTTTTTCTTTAGTTGCTTTTATGACTTCCATCTCCTTTGGTTTCTTCTCTGCCTCTGGCAAGTATCTCTAATTTGTGGAGCGACACTACATGTGTTTTTGCCAATTCTGCAAGCTTCGTGTGGTGCTGCGCTTCATTAACCACCAGTGCAGTAGAACGAGTCATTGATTTTTTGCAGGGCCAATTATTTTTTATCTTTCTTTTCTTCCGTTATGTCTGCATGATTTTTACTATTTCTATTTAACGCAACCAATAGAAATTGGCTTCTCATTGCTTTCTCGATGAGTCCAACCCCATGAACTTGTGGTCTAAATTTGCCATTTCTTTGGCATTTGGTTCTTCCAGACAACCTACGAGAATTTCCGCTATCGCTACGAAAAGAAGGAGAATCCATATACCAAGGGAATGCTAGGAAACATTAAGGAGCTTGTCTTTGGCAAGATCCCACCTTCAATGATCAATTTTCGAACTTGGACATCAGACTACGAGACTGGCGGATCCGTCACCTCCGAGTTTGAGAAAGGCTGTGTAATTTCTAGAGGAAACTTTGACATAGAAAGGGGGGGTTCTCTTCAGAAGGAGGGCAACCCTCATCTTCCAAGCATTCTGCAGAGGCTTGATTACGGTGGCATTGATGAGAAGTTGAAGAGAAAAGAGAGAGAGGGATCTGTTGCATTCGATCCGTTCTTCTTCCCTGGTCATCTAGATTCGAGGTATCCAAAGCAGCAATTGGATAACGGACTTAAAATCAGTTCAGGTCACAGAATAGTGGATACAGGCTCCCCTCAAATTGCATCTATCAGTCCACCGAGATAGAGGTATTGTGTTTCTTCTTTTGCTTCGCAGACACGACTTCATCTCCGTATGAAGTATATGAAGTTTTCAGGGGCTAAGTTAAACAAAGGAGGAACAGAAAGGAAAAGGTTGCCTGCGAAATGCAGCCTAGAGGTTTTCTGAAATTCAAAGCAGGCTTCATTGTGTAAAAATCATGTTGCATGCCCTCAGTGGCGCTTTTTTGTTTCTTTGCCGCAGCTAACTTGTCAGTGATTTTGCTGTTTGTGGACTTCAAACGTTGAGACCCTGATTTCTGTGGACTAGTAAATTCATTTGATAAGGCTTGAATTGTAGTTGCCGTAGCAAATCAACCTGCATATGAAGGAAATGAACGAGAGAAATTGCAAGCAATTAACTAAATCGAAGGCAGTCGGGCTGTACATTTGAAGGTTGCTGTACAAACTTGTGGAAAGTAGATGATGAATAGTTGCAGAGCCTCGGTGGAATTTGAGGAAAAAACTCATAATGAGAAAAATTGTTTGTGTAATGCGTGTGCTACATTGAATCCTTTTAAAAGCACAATATGTGTATTCAGTTATAACTACAATGTCTATAGATCTAAAGCTGGAACCGGCATGGCATCTCTAAAATGGGTCATTTTGGAGGAAAGATTATTGGTTGGTAGAGCACATAGCATGAACATATCTTGTATTTCCGTGCTTGTTTGCTGAACAGGAGTGTCGAACAGAAGGAAGTATAGGCATCGCCGAGTTTATGCTGGTCGTTACCTTGTTTATTCAAGGTAAAATCAAATTTGCATTCTGAATTTAGCGAAGCAAAATTCCTAATTCTATGTCACTGTTCAAACTGGTTCCCATGATAAGCCTATTCTCCATTCCAGAAAGTTGAGGGATAATGCAGTAGCTTGAAATGAAATGCGGCCTGAGAATTAAATAGAGGAGTCGCGCATGTAACTTGGCAGATCCGAAAGATGATCTGTAATCTCTTGTTTGCAACAATAAGCTTCGAAACAGAGGATGAATGCAACAAAATGGATGTAGTTCATGATTGTCATATACGTTTTTGAGAGAGAGAGAGAATTGAATCCAGCACATACTTCTGAACTCTTTTTGGCAGCCAAGTTCCTGGCACGTTCATACTACTTACAACTCCATCTTGGTGCATTGTTGCTTTCTCCATGGATACTTGAGAATATGTTAGACTTGAGCTCAAATTTTGAGGGCTGAGGCAGGTTACCCTTTTCAAACTAGCAGACTAGCGGAAGTGAACGAGCAAAAGAGAGAGAGAGAGAGAGAGACAGGGCTAATCAACCTGTTGGGTCGTTGAATCTATGCATGCGTGGCCAATAATGGAGTGCATCGGACTAGTCGAGTAGCGATTATTCTTTATCGATGTGTTGTAGTACCGTACGCTTTGTTCTTGGGTCCGTGATGGCTCCTAAAGAACGAATGAACAAGCAGGACGACTCTTCATTCATTACCGGGCGTTACCAACTTACCACATGTTATGTCTTAATTAAATCCGTAATAAGTGGTGACTTGTGTTCCATTATCAACCATCATGCTTTGACTTATCGAAAGGACTTTAATTGTACATTCTCAATTAAGTAAAGGACTAGATTAAATCAATTGAAAAGTTTAATGACTTGATTGCAACCTGCACGTGAAATTTGAAGACTTCTTGCTTACATTTCGCATTGACTTGCGCACGTTGAAAAGACTGGACAGGCGCAGAGAAATTTTGCAAAGTAGACATCTGTTCGTGGCCTTTGAGGAGAATCTTCTTGTCTGGCCGCCCACAAAAGGCGTGGGATTGCAGTCAGCCAACGGAAGAACAAGGTTTTGACCAAAACAACAGAAGAACAAGGAAACATTCGAAACCTTAGAATATTTACTCCCTTTGTAAAGTTTCATCATATTAATGTGAATTTATACCCCCTAAATAAAAAAATTCCTACTTTCCTTCCACAATTTAAGAACGAAAACAAGATTAAATACTTAATTTTAAGAAAATTAATATATGGCTATGCATGTCGATGGTCGATATCTAATTATAGAATGGAATTTCCAGGAGCCTAGGGATTTGCTGAAAAATATGAAATTAATTCAAATATTAGTCACTAAGAAGAAAAAGACCTTCAGTTCGGATTTTTGTTTGATTAGCCCTGATAATGAGACAATGGAAATGAACATTAGTAGGATACAAATGTTGCCATGGTTTGGATGTTGAGGTCGTAAATTGGTAATAGATAAGAGCAAACCAATAAGCTTATGAAGGGTTCATACCATATGAAGTTCCCTTTCTTATTTTTTAGTGAAAAGTTAGACGAATTTTAATTATTGATTGTTAGTTGATTTTTTAAGGGGTTAATTCCATTGAAAATCTCAAATTAACACCTTATGATACATTTATCATAAATTAATTTTCTTCTCGTAAAAAATATTTCTAAACCGGTAGGTACCCTACACATAAATCTACACTCTGGTAACATTCTATTTGGTATCCCGCGTAAAATGTGCACACCTGAGCGGCATGTAATTTTTCTACGCTAGAACCATCATTCTCCATGTTAGATCCATCTTGTGGTTAATGGAATCAATCCGAGTCATTGGCTCTTTTTTATTTTCTTGTCTTAATCAATCCTAATTTATTCTCTCTTTTGCCCGCCCTCCCACGTTGATGATAATAAACATATCTTCCACACATTCCAAATCTCGACGGCCATTTGTCTTCGTTGTTTCAAGAGGATCAAACACAATAAGACAAATCGGTCGGACATTCCATTGTCTATGCGCTTTTATAATTTTTCACCAAAATTTTTTAAGAAAATTCAAAATTAAAGAGAGACAGCATCGGGTGACAAGGAAAAGAAAAAAAAAAGAAATTCAAAAACGAAGAACGAGCGAGCTGTGAATGTGATGGCACGTCGGTTCGAGGACCAGCACCAATGCTCCAGTACAAACGGAGACGCGTATACTTTTTTTTTTTTATTTATTTAAACGCTAATTATTTATTTATTTCATTTCCCATTAATCCTAAAATAAATAATCATTTAAATAATAAAATTTTTAATTTATTCAATGTGGTACATAAATTTTAACATAATATATAATATGATATTTGAATTTTTAATTTGTTCAATGTGGTTCATGAATTTTTAGTACATATTTAAATTAATGTTCAACATTGAAGATTTTAACATAGTTCGTGGACTAAATTGAATATGTACTAAAATATCACACTAAACAAATAAAAAGTTCAGCCCAACGTGCAATGCAGTCCATAAATTTTGAATTTATTTGATGTGATTTCCGAACTTTTGATACATGTTTAATATCATCGTTTCACTAATTCAAGTTCGAATACAATACTAAATATTTTTATAAAGTCCAGAAACTATATGGAATATGCATCAAAAGTTTGGACATCGTATCGAATAAATTAAAAATTCAGAAACCATGTCTTAAGATCGCTAAACAAATGTAAAGTCACGTTGCACCAAACTCTCGAGACTACGGTGTCATTTCCTCGTCCCGAAGTCCTGACGATGATTAGAATAATAAAAAAATTAATAAACAAAAGGGCGCATGACAGTTGACACCCGCGAGAAAATTGAAACTTCCGCCCCCTCACCACTCTCTGTGCAGGAGAGAGAGAGAGAGAGAGAGAGAGGCAGTAATGTGACAAGATCATGGTATATTCCATCTCACAGCAACAGAAGAAGAAGAAGAAGGAAGGAGGAGGAGGAGAGGAGAGGGGGCGTTTTCGGGTGCGTAGAGCAGAGGCAGATAAAGCTGTTTTTTTTGTTCTCGTCTGTCGTTATTCCATTCGATTTGAATAAGATTTCTCTCTCTCTCTCTCTTTCTCGATTCCAGCTTTTGCTGAGTTTCTTGCCGGGCCGTACTGCACGAAGTTTCGAAATTTGGAGTGGGTGGTCTTCTGGGTTTGCGTTTCGATGCTCTTTTTGGGTAAATTTCTATTCTTTTTCTTCTTGCCTTTCCTGGCGATGCTTTCCCTGTAAAGACGACGATCGGAGAGAGAGGTTCGAGGAAAGAGAGCGATATCTGGCATCGTCTGTTGTAGTCGTCGATACCTTTTTCTCGCCAAGAATGGCAGAGGACGCCAAGCCCAGGAGGCTCTATCAGGTCTGGAAGGGAAGCAATGTGAGTCTCTCTCTCTCTCTCTCTCCTCCAGTGCAGTTCTTCTACTTTATCTGGAGGTGCTGTTCGACGCGGTTGCGTTCGTGGGATTTCCAATGCCTGGATTTTAGCGCGTGAACTGTTCTGTATGGCCTTTTTGCGTTCCTTGTGATGATGATTTCGATTCCGCGATCAGCGAATTGTGGGCACTTTGGCTTCCGTGCAGGCAGTGGAATCTGTTCGTCCTTCTAGTACTTTGGCTAGATCAGCGAATTGTCTGCTTGTGTGAGTAGGGTGCTTCGCCGTTCTTTTCTCAGAGGGTTTTGCGATTTGTAGTTCATTGTGCTGTCGCTCCGCGCATTAATTGACCATTGTTCGGTATGTTTGATTGCTAACCATCTTGTAGTGTCGACTGCTTATGTGGAGGGACTTGTCGTTCCTTGGATAAAATTTGGTAGTGGTCTTAAAATTGCATGAGACAGCGCAATTGAGAAGAAGGATTGGGAGCAATAGATCTTTATATGATTTATGGATCTTGAAATTTCAGAACTAATGATACCGTTTGGCGATGTCTAATACTTTTTTGTCTCTCTTTCTTTCTTCTCCCTTTTCTGGGTCAGAGATTTTTCTGTGGAGGGAGGTTGATTTTTGGGCCTGATGTCGTGTCCGTGTCGCTTTTGATCCTCCTTATTGCCGGCCCTGCGATTGCTTTCTGCACAAGAGCCCATTCCAAAATGGAAGATCATTCCTATGCATTGCCTGCACTGATTGGCGGCTTTATTCTCGCTGTTATGGTATGTGTGTCAGAGCTTCCATCACACTGACAAATTAAAGTTAGTTTTCAATAGCCTATTGCATGTTAATGTTCTTTTCAGTTGGTAAGAATTTTTTTTCCCCATCAGTTTTGCTTGGCAATCATAGATATGTGAAAAGCTTTATTAAATGTGCTTGGCAGAACAATATTTTTTCTGTCGGTGCCATCCATCTCTCGAGCAATGCCTTCTAATATCTACAAGATTAGAATTTGAGGAACCTGATCTTCACAGAGTAACATGTAACTTTTGATGCATTACAGTATATGCCTTTTCTCTTATTTCTCTGGGTTTTGACTATGCAACAGAAACTCTGAAAGAAAAAGTTTAAGAGAGAACACATCCCATACTGGCATTATGTGGAGACAATTTCTCTCTCTAGACTCTAAATGATGAACTGAATGTGTGTTGACTTTGCATTTCTGGAACTTTATGTGCTGCGGTTCAAGGAAGTGTTTTCTAGTGATATTCAACTGGATAAATTCTTCACATTTACAATGTGAATACTGATGACTTGGATTCTCAGTCGGGTATGTCCTGTTGTGTATGGTTGTTCGCTGACTCATACTACACATTTTCATGCAGGATTTAATTTTTCTTTTTGTCACTTCTGCTAGAGATCCTGGGATAGTCCCTAGAAATTCTAAGCCTCCTGAATCAGACGATGACTTTGATGCTACTACCCCATCAATGGAGTGGGTTAATGGGAGAACACCTCATATGAAACTACCCCGAACAAAGGATGTGATTGTGAATGGTGTTACAGTAAAAGTGAAGTACTGTGATACTTGCTTGCTATTTCGTCCTCCCCGTGCTTCTCATTGCTCAATCTGCAACAATTGTGTCGAGAGATTTGACCATCATTGTCCATGGGTTGGCCAGTGCATTGGAAAAGTAAGTAATTTTAAGTAGAGCATATTCTAAAAAAAAAAAAAAAAAGAAAAAATCTCATATGTAAATATGTTGTTGTACCAATGAATGAAATTTTTTGTGCCAAGAGTAGGTGAGGTAAGTTGAAGATTTTTTTTATGTGTGAACACATCACTCTATTTCCAGATAGTGAAATTTAAATCAATGATATCTTATATTTATTCCCATGGCAATTTGCATCTCCCAATGAATCTTATTAGATGCACTGTGTTTTCACCCTGTAATGAAATTTTCAAGCCTAGGTTGGTCTGCAAGTGCATTGTTTGTCCATGAATGATGCTCTCCCAGTTAGGTGTTACCAGTTCAAGATTGATGTCACTAGGATCTAGGACTCTGAATCTGCAATAAGAAGAACAATGACATCGGAATCGAACACTTATCTTGATAATCACATAAGGAAAATCTATTTATAGATCTACAAGAACTTATAAACAAAAGTCTGCACATTTACTTGCAAAGAGCAGCACTATCCATTTGTAACCAATTTCTACTAGAGAAAATTGACTGCATTTCCTTGATTAGGGGAATTGATACAGAGCTTAATTAGTAGGAATTCCTCTTGTGAAGTCATACTCGTTTTGCATGCTTTTTGTTGGTGATGGATGGAAAGATAAGTTGTTTGGTTTTTAAATGAAATTTAACTGCACCTTAAAAATTGCTTTTCCTTCACCCTCGTTTGATCTTTTCACTTCTTAACTAAACTTTCTTACTTTCCTTCTTGGTGCAGCGTAATTACCGATTCTTCTTCATGTTTATATCAACTTCAACCGTGTTGTGCATATATGTGTTCGCATTTTCTTGGATTGACCTTCTACAACTGAAAAGAGCAAAAAATTCTATCTGGAAGGCTATGTCAAATGATTACTTGTCAGATTTTCTCATTATCTACTGCTTCATAGCGGTCTGGTTTGTTGGTGGTTTAACAGTTTTCCACTCCTATCTGATAAGCACAAATCAGGTGATCTTTCTGTCCCTCTCAAAGCAACGTCTGATTGTGCATTTACCAGGAATTAATCTTGCAAAAGTTTGATTCTTCTGCTTGTGCAGACCACCTATGAGAACTTCCGCTACCGCTACGATAAAAAGGAGAACCCCTATAACAGGGGGTTCATGGGAAACCTTAGGGAAGTTTTCTTCTCTAAGATCCCACCTTCAATGAACAATTTCCGTGCATTTGTCGAGGTAGAGGAAGAAGACACTGTGGGTGTGGTGACTCCAAACTTCGGTGAAGGTATTATGAGCTCAAAAGAGAAAATAGATATAGAGATGGGAATGAAGCTTACAGAGGATGGTGGCTTCACTCTTCCTGAAATCTTGCGCAACTTGAAATATGATGATTCAGGTGATGATTTGAAGAATTCAGAAGAAGATGGAAGGCATGTTGACTCAATTTTCCTTGTAGAGCAAGACATAAAGGAACCCCCAGGAACAACTATCCATGGTGATCAAGTGACTTGTTCTGGACAGAAAGCCAGAGAACCTGTGTATAGCTCCAGTGCTTTAGAAGATGACAATATTGCAACAGAAAAGAAAGATGATATGAGCAGCTCCAGTCAAACTGCTGCACCATAAAGGTCAATTTTGTTCTTACTCTATTATGCCTTTTTTGGCTTTTTGTTTGTACTTATGAAATTTGCAGTCCAGGTTGGGTGGAATAATCTTCTTATAAGTAGTATATTAAAATATTTATCTGCACATTCGGCATACATCCCACGTGATGACCATATAACGAGGACAGGCATCTACTTGTAGGAGGGGATATGCAAAATTGAAAAGCTCTTATTAACCTTCTGGTGCATGACCATCAAGATCTCTTCCTTAGGACGTTAGGACCCATATGGTTAGGAGATACTTACAGCTAATTGTTGGTCAACATGTTTTCCTTATCCATGTGACAGCAACTTCGCATGTCCAAAGTCAGCAGAAGTTTTCAGTTGGTATAGCGTGATCTTTTTATAACAAAGTTCTTGCTGTTGAATGTTGAAGCTGAGATACTGAAACTGATGGTTTATTGAAATGCAACATTGAGGACATCATGAAAAGAGTTTAGGTCATTCTTAGATATTGGTTTGAATTCCTTTTAGTTACCATGCTTTTCTAGTTGGATTGACGTTATTAACTAGGCATTGACAAATCTTTCCTTATCTTATCCAGAGCAGAGGTTAGAGAATATCACATCACCACAGTTGAATTAGTTGGTGAACTGAGAGGAAGCTGGTAAACTCATCAGAAATGTTAAACTGGAGGACTGATGCTCTTGATGCTGGACAAGGAGACAATGCCTTTAGTCAGATACTGGCATCTGCTAATTATTTGTTCAAAAGCATGCGAATGGCTTGTACATTTGGATATGACGTGGAATCCCATGAGATAAGAGATGGTTTTGGTTCGCGGAAATATGGTTTGTGATTGTGAAGTAGGCTTTCATTGAATTCGGATCACATTCTACACTTTTGTTTTATTTGTCATGATACGTCAGATTTCATGTGGTTTATACGGTTAACTAGATCGAGTCATCTCCTTTTGTGTCTGCTGGAGTATTTAAACATGAACAGTAAGCTTTGTGCGCACCCATGTACTTTCTTGCAATATCTTAGCAAAGTATTCTCTGGATTTCAGTTCAAGAACTCGATAATTGATTCTGCATTTCAAGCACTGCCATCTCTGGAAGATGGCAGTACTTGCATTGCAGACTAACTGGGTAAAAAAATCAGTAGCTTTTCCTACTACTTACTGGGTAGTGAACTTTGAAATCTCAGCTAATCCTCAATTAAGTAAAGTTTGTTCTACTGCTAATTCAGTGTATGTAGGTAAATACATGGAGCTCCTAAAGTCCCTGAGCTTGGTTTCACTTAAACTGTTTCAACCTCATCACGCGTGCTCTTTAGTCTGCCCCCAGTGCAAAAGTGTTTCCACAATCGGCTATACGATCCCATGTCATTTGATGGTTTTCATGTCGAGTGTGTTTGGCCGCTCTGACAATTTCACAATATTTCTATCTGTTGGCTTTTATATGATTGCGTTGTGAACAGAGAAAGAATAGATTGCGTGGCAATGGGTGAAAGAATCAGATGTGTTTATTGAGGGCTTCGTTAAGGTGTGACATTGTTGCCAGACCATCACACTGGAGATCACTGAGAAAACAGCATGCCGTGAGAAGCAAGTGAATATTAATGGATCAATAAGATGGTGTAGTTTTGAGCTTTTCCGCCTGTTTTTCTAGACAATCAATCGCGGTCACGTGTCATGATTTCCACCTGGACTCTGTCCGTCAGAGACTTACGATCGATGAGCTCCTTAGACATTTCATCAGTAGAGTTTGCGGGCCAAGTGTATCGATATATTATGACCTCGATGATCGACGAGTTTATTAAGGCATTTTATCGAGCGGGCTTTATCGATTAAGTGCATTGGTATGGTCTATTCGGGCCATTAGCTTCTTTAAGTTAATGCCTACACTTTAAGTCTGGCGTATGGGTGGCAAATGGGTGGGTCGGGTCGGGTATGGGTTGGGTCGAAAATGGTCGGCCCATATTTGGCCATTTAACCCGTTTTTGATTATATTCTCAGAATGTAAATCATATGACCCATACCGACTCGACCCATACCCAACCCGACCCATATTATCGAAACACATTAGTTACTTAAATAAAAACTTCACACCAAATTTAAAAAGTAAATAAAATAAAAAAATGTGAAAAACCTTTAAATTTGAAAAACTCTTAATAAGAAAAAGTTTGATGAGCTAATAATTGACATGAAAATAATATTTGTTTAAAACAAATCTTCTTGAATGCAAGAATGCATAGCTTCTTAATTGTAATTGTTTTTAATTTTGGTTGATTCATTTTAGTTCACCAAGTTAAAAATTACATTATAATGTTTTGAATTTTTATTTATCAATCTAAACAGCATCGAGCTTTATTTAAAAAATACTTCTCCGGTATGAATATCTATCTACCAAATATCATTAAAAAAAATCGAATTTTTTATTATTTTAAATTTTTTTGAAATTATTATTATTATTATTTATTTTATTTTCTTATTTTCTTCTTTTCTTTTTCTTTCTTTTTCCTCCTCCTTCTCCATTGTTGGTCCGTCGATGGTGACCGGCCAAGCCGCAGTCCGGCGAGATCAAGGCTCCGTCTGTCCGGGCGAGCCTGAGCTGCCGAGCTCCGTCGCGGTCGGTGAGCTCGGGGTTCGGCCGATCCAGGCGAGCCCGAGCTCCGTCGCGGCTGGCGAGCTCGCGGCTCGCCAGATCCAGGCGACCCCGAGCTCGGCCATGGCCGGCGAGCTCGCGGCTCGCTCGATCCAGGCGAGCCCGAGCTCTGTCGCGGCCGGCGAGCTCGCGGCTCGCCAGATCCAGGCGACCCCGAGCTCGGCCATGGCCGGCGAGCTCGCGGCTCGCTCGATCCAGGCGAGCCCAAGCTCCGTCGCGGCCGGCGAGCTCGCGGCTCGCCAGATCCAGGCGAGCCCGAGCTCGGCCAAGGCCAGCGAGCTCGCGGCTCACCCGAGCTCCGTCGAGGCGAGCTGCGGCGGCGAGTGGCGGAGGCGAGCGGAGGAGGCGAGCGGCGGAGGTGGGTCGAAAATGGGTCGACGAAGCCGAAGCGCAACTGTGAGTGTCGCTGATGTGTTTTTAACTTTGTACTTTTTAGGTTTTGAAAAAGGGTCGAAAAAGGGTCAAAACGTGTGACCATTTTCGACCCATATAGAATTCAAGTTAAAACACTTTAACCCATTTTAGCTGGGCCATTATCTCTTCATGACCCATATACGACCCATAAGTGAAAAATATGGATCTAAAAATGTGTCGTGGACCATTTTGCCACCTCTAGTTTTAACATATTTTTCTCGTTATGTCAACTCTAACTCGAAAAAGCTTTGAAGAGTGGTAAAGAGAGTGTGAGAGTTTGTATTTAGTTTATCTTTGACTTAATTTTTGTAAATCAGAGTCCGGAAAACATTTGAGAGTGAGATGGAATCTCCATTTGTTGATCATAGTACAACATGCCGTCGATCTTATTTGCAAACCACATATAAATCTTATGTGTCTTGTTTAATTTCTACACATCACTAGATATTTTGCGATTTTATAAATAATATATTCTTGATTGGGGAGAGGTGTAAGGGGAAGGAGGATTGAACTAATATGTTATGAGAATCCATGAAAATTTAGGACAACCTTCGTCAATATAGAAATGCGCAGAGAGACAGAGAGAGAGATCTGAACCTTTATTTATCATGTTGCCTTATTTAAACCTTAAAGAGACGAGAAGGTATCATTTATTTAAAGTGAAGACAGGACTTTGCTGCCTTCTTTTGGCAAGCTTCACTTCATGCAAACCTATTTCCTGCATGGGCGTAACACATCGCAAGTTCAAGTTCAACCGGTGAAGATTATCCCCGTTGTGAACAGTGCTACTCCTTGCACAAAGCTCACAAAGGTGAGGGTCGTGCCAACAGTCCCGGTCGTAGGAAGGAGACTGCAGCTGGCGGTGTTCGAGAGATTGATTGTCCCCACACATGTCGAGGGGTCGAAAACAACGCTGTCCAATAGCTTGAATGCGGCGCTCACGAATCCGATCGTGTTGGTGACGGCCTGGCCGAGGGTGGTCGTTCCACCATTGCATGTGAAGACCACCGTCGCTCCGCTGAGTGGGGAACTGGTCAAGGCCGGCAGGTCCCCTGGGACAACGCAGCTCAGGCGGCCGACGATGTTGACCTGGGCAACATTGCCGAGGATGATTCCGTGAGTGCGTGGAGTGGTGGCAATGAGGAACAAGAGCGCAATTAGGCCGATGTTACGGTAAGAAGCCATGGCAATATATGGTTTTGCTTCTGCTTTTGCTTCTGTTTGGTTTGTGGGTACCAAAAGGTTTGGGTGAAGTCCCTTTATATAGATTTCATGTTGGGGCATTTTGAAGCAACTTGCGGGGCCACTTCTTCTTTTCCAATTCTTTATTAGAAAAAATAACAACTAGCTTAGATAATGGGGCAACGTCACCCAAACTTTTCTGCTTTTGACTTTTATTCTTACCTACATCTTCTTAGATCAAATGGAATGCAGAGCAATAAAAGTTGGGTCTGATCTACACTAAATAATCGCTTTTTTTCTATTATGAGAAGCCTCTCTTTTTTTTTAATAGGTCGTTAAATCCCAAGTTCATGATAAGTAGGTAAAAGTGTGCCAAAATCTGAATAGAAGGCTTCAAGTGTGTGTGTATATATATTGCCTTCAATGACTTGAGGAATGAGCCGGGTACATCACTATTATTTTGGTAAAAAGCCTTTAGAGCAGCTCTATTTACTATAAAGATTCTCTGAAATAATTATATGTCATAGTAATAAACCTTTTTTTTAATGAGTGAAAATAGTGGGGAGGGGCTATTAGAATTGACAAACCCTTTGGAAGTCACAATTAGAGTCCCTTAGAATGGTACGTTTATGCTGGAACTACTCAGCGCTGCCCGAAAAACTAGAGTCCGACTTTGGCGAGATCTTCAAAACAGTCCTATGGGCGAGTTCTCATTCATAACACTCTTGTTTACACAAGGTAGCAATGCCCAAGAGGACAACTCGGCTACAAACTCACGTTCGACGTAACTCAAACTTATGAATTCGTGAAGGACAAAAAAATTCACAAGATCATTGAGCCAACCGCCCTCACTTGTGATGTACACATGTAAGTGGAAGTTCTTCCCTACGTTTATTATTGATAGAGATTAGATCAGGAGCGACCTGTGGGCCGCATTGGGCGTGATCTAGGGAACATAGGCAGCCCATTAATTTATGTTTAATGAAAAGGAAATCACTTTTTTGGCCAAACTCAAATTAGTACATTTAAAATATACTAAAAATCTTCAATTTTACATTTTGCAAGCAAATCAAACCGAGCTTGGCGATTACTTAAGATCGACTCATCTTGTTTCGAATTGACCTCGAGCATGAGATCTGCTTAAGCAACTCAAGTATCTTGCTGAATAGAGCCTGAAATCATCTAGTTTAATCGAGTTTCTATTATTTCATGAATAAGTTTACATAATTTAAAATTGGATATTAATATCAAAGCTGAATTTCTTCATAAATTACATGCGGTCCCGTCAAATCGAGCCAAACTTATCCTAATTCAATAACGCTTAATTTCAAATCCGCTAGATGCTCAAAACATGTTAGATTGATTGTATGATATATATTTAACAAGTGGTGAAATGGTATATTGACTGGTTCGACTTGGGATTGTCTATGACCTTTTGATCCGCATTTATTTAGCCTGCCATGTTATAGAGGTTAAAAGACTCCCGGCAACTTTGATCTTTCTAGCTTAGTTCGTTTTAGCACGTGTAATCCGAACATTCTAGATTTTCCATATGATCCGTGTTGTAATAATGAACCGTAATTCAAGCCTTGGTACTATGATTAAACATGCCGATGCCAAGCTTAGTTACGTGAATCGGTATTTGAGCAGGGCATTAAAGGGGTGATAAAATGGTATATTGACCGCTTTGGCTAGGGATTGTGTATGACCTTTCGATCTGCATTTACTTAGCGAGCCACGTTATGCGGCTTAAAAGGACTCCCAACAACAATAATTGGGCTTAAAAGGAAAAAAAATACTACACATACTAATTGAAAGCTTTTAATGGTGTTTTGTTATTCATTAGTAAATTATGCACTGATGCCGATGTCTAGCAAAAAGAGGCTGAGAAAACAAAAGGAAAAATTACTAAAAAAGTTTTAAACCTATTGAAATTGTCTTCCTAAACCGTTTTTTTTTCTTTTTTTTTTTTTTTCAATTAAGTCTTAAACCTTTTACAATTATGTCAATTCTATCCATCTAACCAATTTTGACTGATCAACGCTGAAGTAGATAATGTTTAATAATATCTTATTTTATTCGATTTTTTTTATTTTTCCTTTTTCTTTTCTTTTTCTTTTTCATATCTTTTTCTCTTCTTTTCTTTTCCTTTTGTTCCCCATAGTGGCTAGCGCCAGCCACTAGGCGAGAGTCACAAAGCTCTCACTAGCCATTAGCAAGGGTTAGGGGTGAGCTTGATTTCAATATAAAACCTGGATCCAAAGAACTGAACCGATGGGAACCTATCCAATTTCAGGTTTTAAGGTATGTAGAATATGTTTTATATCCAAAAATTGAGGAACCTATTTCAATGAGTAAGTTTCAGGTTCTAGGTATGTAACTTTGAAACAAGATTTCGTGTTTTTTTTTTTTTTTTTTAATCTATGTTGTCGCACGATCCTGTGGTATTTCGTGTTGTCCAATGATAAGTGTATAATTTGGAACCACTAATTTGAACTTCCATTTTATAACTAAGATTTCTACTTTGTTAATGTTTAATTTTCTTCGTGTGTCTGAAAATAAGTAGTGGTCTGTGAATTATATCAGTAAGTGGTGGTTATTAAAAGTAATTCATTGTAATAATTCAATTAATGATACGTATGGGACTTGCATAAAACCTGAAACCTGTGACAAGATGGGTTTTAGGTTCTAGGGTATGTAGGGTAGGTACCGAATTCTAAAAAATAAATAACCGGTTCCAGCGGATAATTTTCAAGTTCTAGATAGAACCTGTACGAAACTTGGAACTCGGAACCCCTCACTCTTAGCAAGGGTCGCGGCTCTTGCCCGGCCTTGAGCAGATCTAGGCGAAGCCACCTCACTCATAGCCCCTAGGCCTCACCCATATCTAGGCGAGGGTCGTGACCCTCGCCAGACATTGAGGGGAACAAAAGGAAAAGAAGAAGAGAAAAAATAAAAATAAAAATAAAAGGAAAGATAAAGGAATTCAAACTAAAAATGTTATTGTAATTATTCACATCAGAGTCGACCGAACGACTAGTGCCCACGTTAGCGCTCACCGATGGAAATTGGCTGGATGGATTGAATTGGTACAAATGCAAATAGTTTATAACCGAACCAGCAATATATATGACTAAATTGGTACAATCGCAATAAATTTAGAACTTTTTTGGTAATTCTTCCTAAAACAAAACTACAATGACTTCTTTTGGCAATTAAGAAGTTTTGAGGATGATTATAATGGTATTGGAGACTTCATTGTACTCCTCATACGCGAGAATGCAAAGTCCCATTTAAATTCAAAAAGATATTCATCCATTTTTAATTGGTTATGATATTGATCCTATGGAAATGTAGATAGGGGCATGTCTGGAGGAATATATACTCCATATGGACATCACTATATTTGGTGAACCAAACAAGATTTTTTAGGAAACCGCTATTGCACCCGTAGAGCAGAACATCCTGCTTACTATAACGATTTCGTAAATCCATCTATATTTGCCAAGCATTACTCATGAAACCGTCGCTAATAGCATAAGGTCCAATATTCATGACTTCTGTATGTGCGTTTCACCCATTTCAATCCCTGTGAAAATCTTGCTCCAAACGTTGCATTTTGATTTTATGATAGGAGACTGATATTCTATATTGAGTTTGGACAAAAAATATCAAATGCAAAGGGAAATTTTATTTATCAACTTGTATATACAATCCTGACAACCAATACTCGGATAGCTCAAAGACGAACTGCTTTTGGGTACAAATTACACCAGAATCTAATTAATGATGTATTCTAGACACTAGTAGCTAGATAGTTTGTGCTTCAAACTCAAACCATGCGAGAATTTAATCTATGACACAGCTTGTTTTAGGTGTAAAGTTGGAATCTAATTAATAACAATATCCCTAGTTAGGAAACACAATGCTGGAATTTAATCAATGATGCTGGGCTTGTGGAATAGCACCGGAATCTAATGGACAATACTGGACCGAAGAGAGATGCACGTCGGAATTTAATCAATGACGGGAATTTTGAGGGGGTACTTCGCTGAACAGGTTGTGGAATTAATAGGACGGTCCGGTAACCATTAGTCAGTTTCTTTTTCTTGAGCGCCACTCCTTATATTCTCCACGTTTTTTTATTCTTCTTGGCATCCTTATACATAAGCAACTATCTCCTAACTCGTCGATAGTGCTTGCGCGGCTTACTCATCAAGTAAATAACTACTCCCCATTTTATGTGCATTCCTCACAACAGTTATTTTCACTCAAGTTCTAGTGCTAATCTCTATTAATTTTGAAATCTTGTGCACTATCCCATAGCCTAACACATAGCAATTAATTACCTAGCCATCAACTTTAAGATTTGCTTCTAGAATCTCATCAAGACTCAGCTTAAGTAACCTTCACGAAAATTATTTGCCCTTAACTTCATGAACCAAAACGGGGCGTTTTGCTTATTATTTCCTCGTGATTAGCACGTGGTTCTAGGGATAATTTTGGTTGTCAAAATATACCCCCTTTCAAATAAAATAAATTTGAATTTATTTCTTGTAAAGAAATACCTCGTTTCTGCGCAACCTTCCAAGTCGATCATACCTTTTTGTCTTCTGGCATCTTTCCTCGATATGGATTTTCATTTCCTATATTATCTCGACATATCTCCTCTAATTTCTTGGGTAACTATTTTCCTTTTTCTTCCCCGAGGCGTCGTCTTTTACCAATATTTCTTCAAGGATCCCACCACTGTATTTCGTCTTCTTGCCTTGTTTCTAGATTCTCCTTGCGATTCCCTTTCGTCTCCACTTCATCATCCACCATGGCACCAAAGAAAGCCCCCACCTTTGACTCATCAAGCTACCTCAGCAGTTTATTTGTTCTCCAAATAGGGGATCATGCCAAAGATTGTTGCTTTATCCTACTAAATGCTGTAGAAAGTATAATTGGTGGCCTTCTTCTAGGTCCGATTTGATTGATCATAACAAAGTCTCGCCTCTACTCAAGGCATGCTTTCCTTCTAAGCATGAGGCCTTGGCCTTCCAACATTGTTTTTTCCGAGACATTTGGTCTTCAGTTTCTCCCAAATTTTGAGGATTTCCCTCATTTGAAGCAGATTTTCACAAGTGGTTTCTCCGATTGAGGGATGATAAACCAGCACGGCTCCTTTGGATAGGTGCTCGGATCGAGAAGGAGTTTGTAATCAGTATGTCTTCTTATGGTATAAACTGGGGACTGGTAGAGTCCACAGTAAGTTTCTGATCCCCTTCAACTAATTATTTCTTTTTCCTTTGGGGACCCATGACTATCATATTACTAGACATGCATACTATAGCATATTTTCAATTGATTGGTCCTTTTCCTAAGGAAATACCTTTAGTTGATCTCCCCTTCATGATCTCGGACGGAGTCCTTGCTCATAGTACGTTCTTTGAGCGGTATGGTAGAGCGACTGGTCCTGTCAACGAAAAGGAACGTATCACTTTCCTGTTATACTGGCTGTCAAGATACATATTCTATTGTCCTTCGCTTAAGGTCAATAATGATTATCTTTAGCTAGCTGCAAATCTCGCACAGGGTAGACACGCTGCCCCTACTCTAATGGTTTTAGCTTACCTGTACAAAGGGCTTGCCCATGCTTCTTTAGTGATGAAGGGTGAAACAAGTGGTGCCATCTCTGGTCCTTTCTAGATTTTACAAGTATGGATGGCTCTTTATCTTGAGTTTCTTTTTGGTCTAGGCTCTTGTAATCTCCGCCATTACCCTCTATTAAGCGCAACATCTAGGAGGCCTCACTTAGGCTATTGACTCTTAAATCTCTACCCAAGAAGGCTCCTAGACACTTCTTCTTACCTCAAGCTTGAGATCTACTTAAGCAACTCAAGTATCTTGCCGAATAGAGCTTGAAGTCATCGAGTTTAATCAACTTTCTATAATTTCTTGAATAAGTTTACATAATTTAAAATTGGATATTAATATTGAACCCGAATTTCTTCATAAATTACATACGGTCCTGTCAAATCAAGCCAAACTTACCCTAATTCAATAACACTAAATTTCAAATCCGCTAGATGTTCAAAACATGTTAGATTACATATATATATATTACAAGTGGTGAAATGGTACATTGACTGGTTCGACTAGGGATTGTCTATGACCTTTTGATCCGCATTTCTCTAGCCTACCATGTTATAGAGGTTAAAAGACTCCTGGCAACTTTGATCTTTCTGGCTTAGTTCGTTTTAGCACTTGTAATCTGAACATTCTAGATTTTCCATATGATTGGTGTTGTAATAATTGACCGTAATTCAAGCCTTGTTACTATGATTAAACATGCCGATGCCAAGCTCAGTTACATGAATCAGTATTTGAGTAGGGCATTAAAGGGGTGATAAAATGGTATATTGACCACTTTGGCTAGGGATTGTGTATGACCTTTTGATCTGCATTTACTTAGCGAGCCACATTATGCGGCTTAAAAGGACTCCCAACAACAATAATTGGGCATAAAAGGAAAAAAAAATACTACACATACCAATTGAAAGTTTTTAATGGTGATTTGTTATTCATTAGTAAATTATGCACTGATGCCGATGTCTAGCAAAAAGAGGTTGAGAAAAGAAAAGGAAAAATTACTAAAACAGTTTTAAACCTATTGAAATTGTCTTTCTAAACCGTTTTTTTTTTTTTCAATTCAGTCTTAAACCTTTTTACAATTGTGTCAATTCAGTCCATCTAACCAATTTTGACCGATCGACACTGAAATAGATAATTTTCAATAATATTTTATTTTATTCGATTTTTTTATTTTTCCTTTTCCTTTTCTTTTTCTTTTTTCATATCTTTTTCTCTTCTTTTCTTTTCCTTTTGTTCCACATAGTGGCTGGCGCCAGCCACTAGGCAAGAGTCACGAAGCTCTCACTAGCCATTAGCAAGGGTTAGGGGTGAGCATGATTTCAAGATAAATCTTGGAACCGAAGAACTGAACTGATAGGAACCTATCCAATTTCAGGTTTCAAGGTATATAGAATAGGTTCTATATCCAAAAATTGAGGAACCTATTTCAACAAGTAAGTTCCAGGTTTTAGGTATGTAACCCAAAACAAGATTTCGTGTTTTTATATTTTGTTTTAATCTATGTCGTTGCACAATCCTACAGTATTTCATGTTGTCCGATGATAAGTATATAATTTGGAACCACTAATTTGAACTTCCATTTTATAACTAAGATTTCTACTTTTTTAAAGTTTAATATTCTTCGTGTGTCTAAAAATAAGTAGTGGTTCGTGAATTATAGCAGCAAGTGGTAGTCATAAAAAGTGATTCATTGCAATCATTCAATTAATAATACATATGGGACTTGCATAGAACTCGAAACTTGTGACAGGATAGGTTTTAGGTTCTAGGGTATGTAGGGTAGATACCAGATTTCAAAAAATAAAGAACCTGTTCTAGCGGATAATTTTCAAGTTCTAGATAGAACCTATACGGAACTTGGAACCCCTCACTTCTAGCAAGGGTCGCGGCTCTCGCCTAGCCTTGAGCAGATCTGGGCGAAGCCACCTCACTCATAGCCCCTAGGCCTCGCCCAAATCTGGGCGAGGGTCGTGACCCTTGCTAGCCATTGTGGGGAACAAAAGGAAAAGAAGAAGAGAAGAAAGAAAAATAAAAATAAAAGGAAAGATAAAGGAATTCAAACTATAAAATGTTATTGTAATTATTCACATCAAAGTCGACCAAACGACTGCTGCCCACATTAGCACCGGTTGATCAAAATTGGCCGGATGGATTGAATTGGTACAATTAAAAACGGTTTATAATTGAATTAGCAATATATATATATATATATATATATATATATATATATATATATATATATGACTAAATTGGCACAATTGCAATAAGTTTAAAAAAATTTGGTAATTCTTCCTAAAACAAAACTACAATGACTTCTTTTGGTAATTAAGAAGTTTTGAGGATGATTCTAATGGTGTAGGAGACTTCATTGTACTCCTCATACGTGAGAATGCAAAGTCCCATTTAAATTCAAAAAGATATTCATCCATTTTTAATTGGTTATGATATGGATCCTATGGAAATGTAGACAGGGGCATGTCTGGATGAATATATACTCCATATGGACCTCACTTGTGTGGTTGTAAATGTAATGTTCGTATCTGTAATCTTATTAGAAGAAGTTTCCTCAAAAAAGTCAACACCTATGTAATCTTGCTGCATAGTTTCTACATTGACCGAATCACCATTCCTCCTATATGTGACGCGGGCTTGGTGAACCAAACAAGATTTTTGAGGGAAACCCTATTGCACCTGCCAAGCGGAACATCCCATTTTCTATAACGATTTCGTAAATCCATCTAAGTTTACCTGGCATTACTCATGAGACCGGCACTCATAGCGTAAGGTCCATTGTTCAGGGCTTCCGTAAGTGCAAACAGGAGTAAAACGAGTTGATATGGATAATAGTACATGCTATCTCTGCCTAGATTGCAGAGAAGCACGGTTGCATACAAAATGAGATTCATATTGGATTAATATATGAGCATCCATCGTTATGCTTCTTACCTTATTGAAAGAGACATCATTAGTCGTTGCCATATAGGGTAGACAACATTAGCTGTTTGTATCAGCTTTTTATACTTGGATACATTTTTGCCGCCTTAATTAGGATTGAGAACTCCGTTCGAAAGGCCCGGTGGCGGAGAAACCATAGAGGGCTGAATACCCCAGTCGACTTTCAAACATCGCTAGGCTTGCAGGGTTGTTGACGGTCCGAACTTGAGCCCTCCCGATGCAGGTCCAGCTATCGAAAGAGGTCCCTCTATATGGATTTCATGTTGGGGCATTTTGAAGCAACTTGCATGCCAACGTCTTATTTTCCAATTCTTTATCTCAAGAAAAAAGAAAGGACAACTAGGTTAGAGAATAGGGCAACGTCACCCAAACTTTTCTGGTTTTAATACTTATTCTGACCTGCATCTTCTTAGAGTTGGGACAGGAAAGAACGAAAAATCGTGGCACGACGAACGCCAAAAAGGGGAAGTCTGGACCAAAACTTTTTTGGTGAACAGTGTCGTGGGGACTGCAATATCTCGACCCATTATGTTTACCCAAGTAGAAGGATCCAAAAAGGCGTGTCCATGCCATCCCATGGCTCCCTTTCTTTTAAGAAGAAGTTGACTTTTCGTTTTTGCCGCCACGCCCTTCCTTGTTGGCTATCGGTCACTTGGAGTGGCATGGGCTAAGCTAAATTCGCAGCAACTATGGCTGCTTCCACAGCCTTTTAGGCGATTGGTCAAAATTAATCCTGACACAGAACTCTAAGATTATAGCACGAAGATTAACGGTGGCGGGCTCGTCTGACTTTCCCTTCTTTGTCGGCCAGAATTTTTGGGAACAGAAAACAAGTAAACTAAACTAACTACCGGTAGTGCTTTCTTCTTCCCCATGTGTGCAGTGTGCTTGATAGCAGAAGCAAAAACTCGGGTTGCCATGCATCAAAGAACGGTTCTTGATATCTGATGAGAACCGTCTCTAACAACACTCCATTCAATATCCTCCTGACGTCCTGAATCTCACACCGATCGTCCTCGACGATACATTGCTTCTTCTCCTAGGTTTATCGCCCTACCCTTCGAAAGCAAAGAGGGAAAGGAAGAAAGAGATTGTAATCAAAGGCTAAGCAATGAATTCTAGTCAGCCATCGTATTATGGTCTTTCCAGTGGAGTTCATTTTAGCACATGAAAAACCATACGATCCGTGTTGTGATGTACCGTAATCCAAGTCTAGATTACATAAACCGACGCCAAGCTCAGTATCATGATTTAGTAATTAACTGGGGCATTAAAGTAGCGAAATGGTATATTGACTGGTTGGATTAGTGGATTATCTATGACCTTTCGATCCGTATTTACATGGCATGCCATGTTACACAAGTAAAAGGGGTTCCCCACAATCATGATTGAGCTAGAAAAAAAAAATTACGCATATAAACGTCAAGTTTTTAATGGCTCTTCGTTATTCATTAGCAATTTTTGCATTTGATGCCTTTACCTCTAGCAAAATGAGGTTGAAAAAATCAAAATTCTATGATCTTTTCTCTTTGCGGTTAATAAATTTGAAGGGTCATTATAATGGAGTTGTAGATTTGGTTGTATTTCTACAATTATTGTACTTTGTCTCCTCATATGAGGGTGCAAATTCCCATTTAATATTACGGAATAAGTGTATTGAAAGTCATAAAATTTGTTACGAAAGTACAATTGAATCCTAGAACTTCAAGAAATAGCAATCAAGTCATAAAACCAATGATGTCTCCCCCTTTGGTTAAGATTATCCCACATCGGTTGTGGAATGAGCTAGTGGTCGGTTTATAAGTGTGAGAGAAAATCTCATCATTTGAGTTAGTTTTTGGAGTAAGAGAGGCTGAGTCATTACGGCTCTAACCCAGGCCCAATGTGTCAGGGGGCAATTGTTGAGGTTATTCCACGTCTCTTGTGGAAGGGGGACGTCTCTTGTGAAAGGGGCTGGTGGTTGGTTTATAAGTGTAAGGGAATGCGTCACCCACTTAACTAGTTTTTGGGGCGAGAGAGGCCCAAAACCACTCAGTGGCATCCCCCTTCTTTGTATGCATATCGTTGGTGTCCTGCTTCTTTGTATGCACGTCGTTCATGTCCAAGGTTAGAGATAGTAAAGTTTTCCATGGAAACAATGCGATCCGATGACTCATATATATTGGGGTTAATATGAGACACGTTTGCTAAGCAATGGTTGCATTCGTTCCATCCCAGGCCTTATTGGCTAATACAAAAACCCTTCCAGCTCTTTTTTCGGCTACTTATAGAGCGTAAGTACTGCACTGTTTGGCTCGCACTTACGTGCTAATGGAATTCAGAGCGTAATATATTTGACCAAAAATCAGATATACCGTGAGCGAACCAAAGAAGTCGATGTCAGGTGCCTTTTATACGAGATAATCCGGGGCATGTTGATGAAGCTTATTCCGTTAGCTAAGTTCCAGTGTTCTATGGATGTGGTCAACGTCTGCAACAAATGGGGTGCTCGGGGGGCTGGGAGAGATCATGATCGATAGGCTCGAATTTGGTATTTGAGTTGAGGTGGAGATTTGTCGTTTGTGGCTCGCAACAAACCCAATTTAGTTTGGAATTAAATCGAGATTGAAGTTCAAGTACATCCGGAGTATGGGAAGTAGGTTTGGGAAAGTGCGAAGATATAAGTTGGAATCGGAGGCCCAGTCAAGGTTGGTTGGACGTTGGACTTGTGCTGAAATTTGGGTGCCACTAGATTCGGACATCCAACTCTTGGTTAAACTTCCGACTTGCTACCCGAGAAAGTTCAAGATTTTTTGGATGTGCAGACCACTGAATGTCCACTACGCACGAGACAGAGTTTTAGTTTGGGTTTTAACATATTTTGCTCATTATTTCAACTCTAACTCGAGAGAGCTTTAAAGAGTCGTAAAGAGAAGTGTGAGAGTTTGTATTTAGTTTCTCTTTGACTTAATTTCCATAAGGCTATTCAGAGCCAAGTTCGGAAAACATTTAAGAGTGAGATGGAATCTCCATTTGTTGATCATGGTACCACGTGCCGTCGATCTCACTTGCAAACCACGTATAAATCTTATGTGTCTTGTTTAATTTCTACACATCACTAGATATGTTTATATCTATCCATAGTTTCGCTGTTTTATAAATAATATATTCTTGTATGGGGAGAGGTGTAAGGGGAAGGAGGATTGAACTAATATATTATGAGAATCCATGAAAATTTAGGACAACCTTCGTCAATATAGAAATGCACAGAGAGAGAGAGAGAGAGAGACCTTTATTTATCATGTTGCCTTATTTAAACCTTAAAGAGACGAGAAGGTATCATTTATTTAAAGTGAAGACAGGACTTTGCTGCCTTCTTTTGGCAAGCTTCACTTCATGCAAACCTATTTCCTGCATGGGCGTAACACATCGCAAGTTCAAGTTCAACCGGTGAAGATTATCCCCGTTGTGAACTGTGCTACTCCTTGCACCAAGCTCACAAAGGTGAGGGTCGTGCCAACAGTCCCGGTCGTAGGAAGGAGACTGCAGCTGGCGGTGTTCGAGAGATTGATTGTCCCCACACATGTCGAGGGGTCGAAAACAACGCTGTCCAATAGCTTGAATGCGGCGCTCACGAATCCGGTCGTGTTGGTGACGGCCTGGCCGAGGGTGGTCGTTCCACCATTGCATGTGAAGACCACCGTCGCTCCGCTGAGTGGGGAACTGGTCAAGGCCGGCAGGTCCCCTGGGACAACGCAGCTCAGGCGGCCGACGATGTTGACCTGGGCAACATTGCCGAGGATGATTCCGTGAGTGCGTGGAGTGGTGGCAATGAGGAACAAGAGCGCAATTAGGCCGATGTTACGGTAAGAAGCCATGGCAATATATGGTTTTGCTTCTGCTTTTGCTTCTGTTTGGTTTGTGGGTACCAAAAGGTTTGGGTGAAGTCCCTTTATATAGATTTCATGTTGGGGCATTTTGAAGCAACTTGCGGGGCCACTTCTTCTTTTCCAATTCTTTATTAGAAAAAATAACAACTAGCTTAGATAATGGGGCAACGTCACCCAAACTTTTCTGCTTTTGACTTTTATTCTTACCTACATCTTCTTAGATCAAATGGAATGCAGAGCAATAAAAGTTGGGTCTGATCTACACTAAATAATCGCTTTTTTTCTATTATGAGAAGCCTCTCTTTTTTTTTTTTAATAGGTCGTTAAATCCCAAGTTCATGATAAGTAGGTAAAAGTGTGCCAAAATCTGAATAGAAGGCTTCAAGTGTGTGTGTATATATATTGCCTTCAATGACTTGAGGAATGAGCCGGGTACATCACTATTATTTTGGTAAAAAGCCTTTAGAGCAGCTCTATTTACTATAAAGATTCTCTGAAATAATTATATGTCATAGTAATAAACCTTTTTTTTAATGAGTGAAAATAGTGGGGAGGGGCTATTAGAATTGACAAACCCTTTGGAAGTCACAATTAGAGTCCCTTAGAATGGTACGTTTATGCTGGAACTACTCAGCGCTGCCCGAAAAACTAGAGTCCGACTTTGGCGAGATCTTCAAAACAGTCCTATGGGCGAGTTCTCATTCATAACACTCTTGTTTACACAAGGTAGCAATGCCCAAGAGGACAACTCGGCTACAAACTCACGTTCGACGTAACTCAAACTTATGAATTCGTGAAGGACAAAAAATTCACAAGATCATTGAGCCAACCGCCCTCACTTGTGATGTACACATGTAAGTGGAAGTTCTTCCCTACGTTTATTATTGATAGAGATTAGATCAGGAACCTGTGGGCCGCATTGGGCGTGATCTAGGGAACATAGGCAGCCCATTAATTTATGTTTAATGAAAAGGAAATCACTTTTTTGGCCAAACTCAAATTAGTACATTTAAAATATACTAAAAATCTTCAATTTTACATTTTGCAAGCAAATCAAACCGAGCTTGGCGATTACTTAAGATCGACTCATCTTGTTTCGAATTGACCTCGAGCATGAGATCTGCTTAAGCAACTCAAGTATCTTGCTGAATAGAGCCTGAAGTCATCGAGTTTAATCGAGTTTCTATTATTTCTTGAATAAGTTTACATAATTTAAAATTGGATATTAATATCAAACCTGAATTTCTTCATAAATTACATGCGGTCCCGTCAAATCGAGCCAAACTTATCCTAATTCAATAACGCTTAATTTCAAATCCGCTAGATGCTCAAAACATGTTAGATTGATTGTATGATATATATTTAACAAGTGGTGAAATGCTATATTGACTGGTTCGACTTGGGATTGTCTATGACCTTTCGATCCGCATTTATTTAGCCTGCCATGTGATAGAGGTTAAAAGACTCCCGGCAACTTTGATCTTTCTAGCTTAGTTCATTTTAGCACGTGTAATCCGAACATTCTAGATTTTCCATATGATCCGTGTTGTAATAATGAACCGTAATTCAAGCCTTGATACTATGATTAAACATGCCGATGCCAAGCTCAGTTACGTGAATCGGTATTTGAGCAGGGCATTAAAGGGGTGATAAAATGGTATATTGACCGCTTTGGCTAGGGATTGTGTATGACCTTTCGATCTGCATTTACTTAGCGAGCCACGTTATGCGGCTTAAAAGGACTCCCAACAACAATAATTGGGCCTAAAAGGAAAAAAAATACTACACATACTAATTGAAAGTTTTTAATGGTGTTTTGTTATTCATTAGTAAATTATGCACTGATGCCGATGTCTAGCAAAAAGAGGTTGAGAAAACAAAAGGAAAAACTAAAAAGTTTTAAACCTATTGAAATTGTCTACCTAAACCGTTTTTTTTTTTTTTTTTTTTTTTTTTAAATTCAGTCTTAAACCTTTTGCAATTGTGGTCAATTCTATCCAATCTAACCAATTTTGACCGATCAACGCTAAAATAGATAATGTTTAATAATATTTTATTTTATTCGATTTTTTTTTATTTTTCCTTTTTCTTTTTCATATCTTTTTCTCTTCTTTTCTTTTCCTTTTGTTCCCCATAGTGGCTAGCGCCAGCCACTAGGCGAGAGTCACAAAGCTCTCACTAGCCATTAGTAAGGGTTAGGGGTGAGCATGATTTCAATATAAAACCTTGGATCCAAAGAACCGAACCGATGGGAACCTATCCAATTTCAGGTTTTAAGGTATGTAGAATATGTTTTATATCCAAAAATTGAGGAACCTATTTCAATGAGTAAGTTTCAGGTTCTAGGTATGTAACCTGAAACAAGATTTCGTGTTTTTTTTTTTTAATCTATGTTGTCGCACGATCCTGTGGTATTTCGTGTTGTCCAATGATAAGTGTATAATTTAGAACCACTAATTTGAACTTCCATTTTATAACTAAGATTTCTACGTTGTTAATGTTTAAATTTCTTCGTGTGTCTGAAAATAAGTAGTGGTCCGTGAATTATATCAGTAAGTGGTGGTTATTAAAAGTAATTCATTGTAATCATTCAATTAATGATACGTATGGGACTTGCATAGAACCTAAAACCTGTGACAAGATGGGTTTTAGGTTCTAGGGTATGTAGGGTAGGTACCGAATTCTAAAAAATAAAGAACCGGTTCTAGCGGATAATTTTCAAGTTCTAGATAGAACCTGTACGAAACCTGGAACCCAGAACCCCTCACTCTTAGCAAGGGTCGCGGCTCTTGCCCGGCCTTGAGCAGATCTGGGCGAAGCCACCTCACTCATAGCCCCTAGGCCTCACCCAAATCTAGGCGAGGGTCGTGACCCTCGCCAGACATTGAGGGGAACAAAAGGAAAAGAAGAAGAGAAAAAATAAAAGGATAGATAAAGGAATTCAAACTATAAAATGTTATTGTAATTATTCACATCAGAGTCGACCGAACGACTAGTGCTCACATTAGGGCTCACCGATGGAAATTGGTTGAATGGATTGAATTGGTACAAATGCAAATAGTTTATAACTGAACAAGCAATATATATGACTAAATTGGTACAATCACAATAAATTTAGAACTTTTTTGGTAATTCTTCCTAAAACAAAACTACAATGACTTCTTTTGGCAATTAAGAAGTTTTGAGGATGATTATAATGGTGTAGGAGACTTCATTGTACTCCTCATACTTGAGAATGCAAAGTCCCATTTAAATTCAAAAAGATATTCATCCATTTTTAATTGATTATCATATTGATCCTAAGGAAATGTAGATAGGGGCATGTCTGGAGGAATATATACTCCATATGAACATCACTATATTTGGTGAACCAAACAAGATTTTTTAGGAAACCGCTATTGCACCCGCCAAGCAGAACATCCTGCTTACTATAACGATTTCATAAATCCATCTATATTTGCCAAGCATTACTCATGAAACCGTCGCTAATAGCATAAGGTCCATTATTCATGGCTTCTATATGTGCGTTTCACCCATTTCAATCCCCGCGAAAATCTTGCTCCAAACGTTGCATTTTGATTTTATGATAGGAGACTCATATTCTATATTGAGTTTGGACAAAAAATATCAAATGCAAAGGGAAATTTTATTTATCAACTTGTATATACAATCCTGACAACCAATACTCGGATAGCTCAAAGACAAACTGCTTTTGGGTACAAATTATACCAGAATCTAATTAATGATGTATTCTAGACACTAGTAGCTAGATAGTTTGTGCTTCAAACTCAAACCATGCGAGAATTTAATCTATGACTCAGCTTGTTTTAGGTGTAAAATTGGAATCTAATTAATAACAATATCCCTAGATAGGAAACACAACGCTGGAATTTAATCAATGCTGCTGGGCTTGTGGAACAGCACCGGAATCCAATACTAGACCGAAGAGAGATGCACGTCGGAATTTAATCAACGACGGGAATTTTGAGGGGGTTCTTCGCTGAACAGGTTGTGGAATTAATAGGACAGTCCGATAACCATTAGTTAGTTTCTTTTTCTTGAGCGCCACTCTTGATATTCTCCACATTTTTTTATTCTTCTTGGCATCCTTATACATAAGCAACTATCTCCTAACTCATCGACAGTGCTTGTGCAGCTTACTCATCAAGTAAATAACTACTCCCCATTTTATGCGCATTCCTCACAACAGTTATTTTCACTCCAGTTCTAGTGCTAATCTCTATTAATTTTGAAATCTTGTGCACTATCCCATAGCCTGACACATAGCAATTAATTACCTGGCCATCAACTTTAAGATTTGCTTCTAGAGTCTTGTTGGAAGATATGCAAATTATTCTTGTAATATATCAAGACCTTGATTGATACATATTCTGATTATAGAAAATCAATTAGATATTAGATTGATTTGTAGAATATTACATTGCCTTTTCTTTGTATATACACTCTGTATTATAAACAGAGAAGTCATGTACATTTCAATACATCGAATACAAGAAAATCTTCCACTTGTCCTTCTTCTCTTCAACATTCGTTTCTTGCTTGCCTTCAATTCCTGACATGGTATCAGAGCACAGGCTTTAAGCTCCATCTTCCGCAATTGATTGCTTTCGAAGCTGCAAGACAGATCAAAGTCTTGATTAACGAAAGAATCAAATTCTGAAGGAAGAAGAAACAGAATCTTACCATGAATCCGAGAATCGGTCTCCGGAACATCTGCCCCCTCCTCCCACGGGCGAAGCCACGCCAACGAAGAGACACAAGGTCACAACGCCCGCAATACCTACAATTTCCACAACCCAACAACCAATCCGGACTCAATGGCGGATATTACCGGCTCGGGCGAATATGGGGCAGCCCATTCCGGGCCATCCTTACCAATGGGTACCTTATCCATGGTACGTCGGGCAAGGCCCGAATCCATCATTGCCGGGGTAACGAGTTACAAAGCAACGTTCAACCCGACGGAGTCTACCAGCCGCAAGCGGGGCAAACTTAGCCGCCGAGGCAGAACAAGCAAACGGGTCTGGAGAAGCGGGTTCGGGAACAAACCCTCATCCGGGATTTTTCAATGCGGGTCTTGGGACCGGATTCAATGGGTCGGGCACAGGGACGAATCCCTACCCGAACCTATCACCCGGATTCTTACCGTTTCCAATTGCGGCCATCACCGGCCGACCGGAGCCAGGCGATCCCTTGCACGTATCAACTGCCGACGGTCCCGAGTTGCGGCCGATCAGCCGCAACTAACCGGGCCGAAAAATACAACAAATGGTCGCAAGACTTCCGGCTAGCCCCGTGACCAAAGATAAAGACGGTTTTCTTGACGGAACGATACCCATTCCGTCGGATGAGAGGCCGGCAAGGCACCGGCGAAAGTGCAATCACTGATCCGCACATGGATCGGCAACTGCGTCTCACCAGACGTCGCAGCAGGCCTCCCACCGACGGAAGATTCAAAAACCATGTGGGACAACATAAAAGAAATGTATGGTAAGCTCGATAGAGCAAAAATTTTTTGTCTCATACAGGAACTCACGGATCTCAAGCAAGGGAATCTATCCGTCACAGCAGTATACAATAAACTGTCATCGCTCTGGAACGAGCTCGAGGCTACAGAAGAGAAACTCGAGGGAACCCCAGAAACCCTCAGGCAGTACAGATCCATGAAGGAGAGGGAGAAATCCACTCGATTTCTTTTGATTTTGAACGAAACGTACCTAACCTTTCGTTCGCAGATCCTGGCGATGGACCCCGTGCCGCCTCTCGGCCGGATTTTCCAGTTGGCCGTCCAAGAAGAGAGCCAACGGCTCACAGCACCGGAGACGACACGGGGGAGCGAGTCTGTTGCCCTCACCCTTCGCGGAGAACGCCGCGGACGAGAATCGGGAGCAAGAACCCTAGCCCGCGAGAGAGAAATTCGTGAGGGGCTAGGGTTCGCAAATGGAGAACGAGCCTTTAAAAGAGAAGGAACCAACGGCGGGGATGCAATCCGACGATCTGACGGCTCGGATTTCTCGCGAAGATCCGATGGTCTCGATTTCACGCGGAGATCCGACGGTCTCGATTACCCGCGGAGATCTGACGGTCTTGATTTCACGCGGAGATCTAACGGTCCGCAAGGAGTTGATCCATACGCTGCATCGGACGGTGGAGATTATTCCACGATCAAATCATCCGACGGCCAGATTTATTCCGCATCAATTAGGAATTTTGGTCAAAATTCCGGGGGCGAGGTAAATTATACCGTGAGCATTGCAAACGTCCACATCATACCATAGATAATTGCTGGAAATTACATGGAAAGCCGGAGAAAAAGGCAAAAAGAAAGAATATTCTGCAGCTTACCGTGTAACTGGACCTCCGGATCAAGCACCGACCGGCCGATTACTTATGGGCAATATCAGCAATTGATGCAGGCATTGCAGAAAACAGATATTGGAAATAAGGGAGCAAGTTTTTCAGGTATATCCCATTGCCTAATTAATTCAATTTCAAAAAAGGCATGGATAGTTGACTCGGGAGCTAGTGATCATATCATTTGTGATATAAAGTTTTTCTCAAAAATGCATAGGCAATTGGCCACGCCTATTTCTGTGCAGCTTCCAAATGGGAATATTACTCATGTCACATTGACAGGGACTGTTCAACTTAGCCCTCAAATCATCCTGAAAAATGTCCTTTATGTCCCACAATTTCAATTCAATCTCATTTCCGTATCCAAAGTCTGCAAGGAAAATTCCTGTCAAATTCTCTTCAATGCTGACACATGTTTTTCAGGCCCTTTCGACTGGAAACCGATGGGCTTGGGTAGTCTTTCGAAGGTTTACATTTTCTGACCAGTATTCCAAGTCATCTAGATTTGAATTCAATTCCTTTCAATAAATTGTCATTGTGTAACGCCATTGCCAATGATAAAGACTTTCTTTTACATTTGAGAATGGGACATAGTATTTTATTTCCTTATTCTAAATGTCCTATTTGTCCACTTGCAAAACAGTCTCGCACATCTTTCCCTTTGCATACAACGCGTTCCACCACTATCTTTTCTTTAATTCATGTGGATGTCTGGGGACCATATCACACACCACATCGTGATAATTCCCGATATTTTCTAACAATTGTGGATGATCACTCCCGGGCCACATGGGTGTTCTTGATGCAATCAAAGGCACAGGTTCCATCTCAATTGAAAACGTTCATCACTCTGACTAAAAATCAGTTTGGGAAGTCGATCCAGCGAATACGAACTGACAATGGGAAGGAATTTTTTAGTCATGATTGCAGATCACTTTTCTCGCTTCATGGCATTTTACATGAAAGCTCCTGTATCTATACTCCACAACAGAATGGAGTGGTAGAACGCAAACATCGTCATTTGCTGGAGGTTGCCCGAGCTTTGAAGTTTCAAGGATCTATTCCGGCAATATATTGGGGAGATTGTGTCCTCACTGCAGCCTATCTCATCAACCGTATGCCTACTCGAATATTAGCTGGTAAATCACCCTTCGAATTACTTTATGAAAAAAAACCAGCAATAGATCATCTACGAGTTTTCGGTTGTCTTTGCTATACTGCAACTGTGGGGCCTCGAGACAAAATGAGTCCACGTGCCAGGAGGTGTATTTTCATGGGTTATCCTACCCTCCAGAAGGGTTATTATGTTCTAGATCCATCTACAGGAGAATTTTTTGTAAGCAGGGATATCATTTTTCACGAAACTATCTTCCCATTTCATGAATCTCCAAAGGATTTGGATGTCTCCACCAGTCCTCATCGCTCCTCCATTGAGGAGAATGTATCCCCTGAATATTTTGTTGCAGTATCACCAGGCCAAGATATTCCATCTTCTTCCATTGATCAATCAACCACGCCAGCAACATTGGTCAATGACCCTGTTATTCCAATGAACGTTGAAGATGATTCTGGCAATCCCACAGCTGCAGAACTTTCTCCACCTCCACCACCAATGGATCACCCACGACGTTCGGGCGAGCTACGAAACCGCCCACATGGACAAAGGACTATGTCTTGCCTTACTTAATGGACCAGTATTCACTATCCAATATCTTCTTATGTCTCCTTTGACAAACTTTCGTCGGAGCATAGATGTTGTATTAGTCGTATATCAGATGAGAAAGAACCATCTAGTTATGATGAGGCATGCAATGACCCACGTTGGCAAAAGGCCATGAAAGCAGAATTACAGGCCTTAACTAATAACCACACTTGGGAGATAGTTCCCTTGCCAACAAACCGGAAGTCCATAGGGTGTAAATGGGTCTATAAAGTTAAGTATCGAGCTGATGGATCAATCGAACGATACAAAGCTCGATTAGTGGCGAAGGGATATACGCAACGAGAAGGTTTCGACTATCACGAAACTTTCTCCCCTGTTGCTAAAGATGTCACCGTCCGCTCATTCTTGTCAGTTGCAGCCATCCATGATTGGCCGTTGCACCAAATGGACGTTCATAACGCTTTTCTTCATGGTGATCTAGATGAAGAAATTTACATGGATATTCCTCAGGGATTACGGAGACAGGGGGAGAATAGAGTATGTCGTCTCCGCAAATCCCTTTATGGGCTGAAACAAGCTTCCAGACAGTGGTATGCTAAATTTGCTAATGCTCTCACCAGTGCAAACTTCAAACAATCCAAGTATGATTATGCTTTGTTTACGTGGACCCAGGTACGTCATCTATTTACTTGATGATATATGTAGATGATATTCTTATTATGGGAAATGATGAAGTTGCAATAAAGAGCCTGAAGAAATATTTGCACACTACATTTCATATAAAAGATCTGGGAGCGCCAAAATATTTTCTTGGGATTGAGATCGCTCGATCTCATCAAGGAATTTCACTCAGTCAGAGGAAGTTTGTGTTGGAAATTATATCAGAGGCTGGTTTATCAGGATGCGGGCCATCTGTCATCCCAATCGAGCAGAATATCAGGTTAACTACAGCGGATCACACCGAAGGAAGTTCTCGGGATGATCCCATATTACGGATCCGACAAGTTATCAAAAGCTCGTTGGAAAACTTATTTATCGACTATGACCAGGCCGGATATATCATATGCAGTGCAAAATCTTAGTCAATTTATGCACAAACCAAAGGAATCTCATATGAATGCCGCTCTAAAAGTGGTGAAGTATTTGAAGGGATGTCCAGGACTCGGAATACTTCTGTCTAGAAGATGCAACATGGAAATGACAGCATATTGCGATGCAGACTATGCGACATGTCCTATGAGTCGAAGATCTATAACTGGGTTTTGCATTAAGTTGGGAGATTCTCTTCTTTCATGGAAAACCAAGAAGCAAGCGACGGTTTCTCTATCCTCAGCTGAAGCAGAATATCGGGCTATGGCAAAGACCACGTGTGAAATTGTGTGGATACGAGGTTTACTTGGTGATCTTGGAATACAGCTAAAGGGGCCGACGAGATTATTCGTGACAATGAATCAGCCCCGAAACTTGCAGCGAATCCCGTAATGCACGAAAGGACCAAGCACATAGAAGTGGATTGTCATTTCACTCGAGAGAAGATTCAAGAAGGGACAATTGTCGAGACAAGAGGGATTGGAACTGCGAACAACCTGCAGATGTATTTACCAAAGCCCTATGTCAAAAACAACATGCATATCTACGAGCAAGCTAGGCGTCTTGGACATCTACAAGCCACCAGCTTGAGGGGGAGTGTTGGAAGATATGCAAATTATTCTTGTAATATATCAAGACCTTGATTGATACATATTCTGATTATAGAAAATCAATTAGATATTAGATTGATTTGTAGAATATTACATTGCCTTTTCTTTGTATATACACTCTGTATTATAAACAGAGAAGTCATGTACATTTCAATACATCGAATACAAGAAAATCTTCCACTTGTCCTTCTTCTCTTCAACATTCGTTTCTTGCTTGCCTTCAATTCCTGACAAGTCTCATCAAGACTCGGCTTAAGTAACCTTCACGAAAACTATTTGCCCTTAATTTCATGAACCAAAACGGGGCGTTTCGCTTATTATTTCCTCGTGATCAGCACGTGGTTCCAGGGATAATTTTGGTTGTCAACATATACCCCCTTTTAAATAAAATAAATTTGAATTTATTTCTTGTAAAAAAATACCTCGTTTCTGCGCAACCTTCCAAGTCAATCATACCTTTTTGTCTTCTGACATCTTTCCTCAATATGGATTTTCATTTCCTGTATTATCTTAACATATCTCCTCTAATTTCTTGGGTAACTATTTTCCTTTTTCTTCCCCGAGGCATCGTCTTTTACCAATATTTCTTCGAGGATCCCACCACTGTATTTCATCTTCTTGCCTTGTTTCTAGATTCTCCTTGCGATTCCCTTTCATCTCCACTTCATCATCCACCCTGGCACCAAAGAAAGCCCCCACCTTTGACTCATCAAGCTACCTCAGCAGTTTATTTGTTCTCCAAACGGGGGATCATGCCAAAGATTGTCGCTTTATCCTACTAAATGCTGTAGAAAGTATAATTGGTGGCCTTCTTCTAGGTCCGATTTGATTGATCATAACAAAGTCTCGCCTCTACTCAAGGCATGCTTTCCTTCTAAGCATGAGACCTTGGCCTTCCAACATTGTTTTTTCCGAGACATTTGGCCTTTAGTTTCTCCCAAATTTTGAGGATTTCCCTCATTTGAAGCAGATTTTCACAAGTGGTTTCTCCAATTAAGGGATGATAAACCAACACGGCTCCTTTGGACAGGTGCTGGGATCGGGAAGGCGTTTACAATCAGTATGTCTTCTTATGGTATAAACTAGGGACTGGTAGAGTCCGCAGTAAGTTTCCGATCCCCTTCGACTAATTATTTCTTTTTCCTTTGGGAACCCATGACTATCACATTACTAGACATGCATACTATAGCAGATTTTCAATTGATTGGTTGTTTTCCTAAGGAAATACCTTTAGTTGATCTCCCCTTCATGATCTCGGACGAAGTCCTTGCTCATAGTATGTTCCTTTGAGCAGTATGGTAGAGCGACTGGTCCTGTCAACGAAAAGGAACGTATCACTTTCCTGTTATATTGGCTGTCAAGATACATATTCTATTGTCCTTCGCTTAAGGTCAACAATGATTATCTTCAGTTAGCTACAAATCTCGCACGGGGTAGACACGTTGCCCCTACTCTAGTGGTTTTAGCTTACCTGTACAAAGGGCTTGCCCATGCTTCATTAGTGATGAAGGGTGAAACAAGTGGTGCCATCTCTGGTCCTTTCTGGATTTTACAAGTATGGATGGCTCTTTATCTTGAGTTTCTTTTTGGTCTAGGCTCTTGTAATCTCTGCCATTACCCTCTATTAAGCGCAACATCTAGGAGGCCTCACTTAGGCTATTGACTCTTAAATCTCTACCCAAGAAGGCTCCTAGACACTTCTTTCCTACATTATTTCAAAGCCATCTTGGAAGTTAATCATAGGGAAATTGAATTTTTCCTTTAGGACAATGAGGAGCACTACCATCTTTTTAGTCCTAATAGCCTAAAACCCTTCCAAGACTTCTGGGTTCATGTGTCATCTCCAATAGATCTTCCATTGTGGTTGTCTATGAAGGGCCGATATTACCCTGGTTTTGAAGCATATTCTCCTCGTTATTGTGCTAAGCAATTTGATTTCTTCCAAGCCATTCCAATGTATGTCCCTTATCTGATGGACTTCGCTTGGGCAAAGAAGAAGGAATATAATATGGATGATCGCACCCCCTTAATTTGCTATTCGGAGATAACCAAGACTATGTATGCTAAGTACTCTCAAGACTTGGATAGGGACTGCCAACCTTGTCCTGGTCATAGTTCTGAGTGGATGACATGGTGGATTAGCTTCACTCATGAAAGTCTTTATGAAGATGCTCTTGCAACCGCAATAGATCGAATTCAACGTAAGGACAAGTCAAAACAAAGTCATGCAACCACCAATCCTGACTCCGCTTCTACTCTGACCACTCCTAATGGTAACACTCTGCTCAGTAATCTTCTACTTGAGCCGAGTAATCCTCTTCCTCCAGCACTGTGTCCTCCAAGGGTACTTTCTTAAACCTCTGGAGGAGGTTGATAGCCAAGCTCACCCTGACCTTCGCGTTCCTGATTGACCACCCTAAGAACCTCAAGGAGGTCATCAAGCTTGTCTATAATGGTGAGCCTACTCACCTTCCTCTCACGCATCGCTTCAGGGAGGACTATGATGAGTTCTACCGCTTCTTCGCAAAGGCGTTGGACTCGTCCATCAAGAACTAGAGCACCATCTCTTCTTTCAATAAGTTGAAAGAAAAGATCAAAAGGGGTGTCCACTACAATCGACATCTACAAAAGATTCGTGATGGGCGGCATTGAGTCAAGGATGACACCCAAAAAATGATGGAGTGGATAACGGCCTACAGGACGACGTGGCTGGGGAACAGGCAAGGATCTAAGCATGGAAACCTAATCACAGTGCCTCTCGGGATATCGAGCTTGCTAACCATTCTTTAAAAGGAGATCGTCATCTGCCAACAGATGATGACGAGCCTTGGAATGAGGGCCCAAGCATGCCAAGATGCGCTAATGGACTTGGACGAGTTCAATGCTGGGACAAAGTCAATCCTGGAAAGGAAACACCTCGCCTACCACCAAGTCGTCGAAGAGAATGGGGACATAAAGAGACGTTTGGCTGATTACGTCTTGAGATTTAGGAGTCACATAGGCCTAGATGGATAAACCCTTGTCTATACTAGTCTTTTCTCCTTGTAAATATGATGGAAAATGGATGGTATTTTGGAATTTTCATATCTTGAACTATTTAAGGATAAACTTGCGTGTATATAAAGCTCGTTCAAATAGGCAAACACTAATCAATGTTCGCACCCTTCTGAACAAATCCATAATATCAACAAGCCCTTCATATCTTTGGCTACTTAAATATAAACTTATGTGCATGTGGAGTTCATTCAAACTGGGCAAACACTACTCAATGTTCACGCATTTTGAATAACTACATAATGTCAACACGAATCGGCGCCTAATATCCACGATGTTTTGGATTCTGTCAATCTATCAATAAGGGTCGTCTCTTCCCAAAAAATCCGTTATGATGACGAGCTTTAAAAATTGCGTCTTTTCAAATCCTCACTATCTATCTTTATATATAGAGGACTACACTCCAGACGAAACCATACATTCATATGCATTCATCTACATGCTTGAATCTTCTCATCCTTCTGTTTCGTTCCGTACTTCGAAACCATGGCAGGTCGATCTTCCTCCTTTGTCTCGTACTTCTCGAATGACAAGTTCCTCACCCTATGGAGGGACTCACTCTCGAAGTTAATGCTGACTTTGGCTATGATTTACAAAAAGCCAAAGATCATTGAGACCATCCAAAAGCTGATCTAGAACTGCCGCCCCACTAACGTCCCTAGTGACCATCCCTTCCTGCGGATATATGAAGAGTTCATGATCACGTTTGATCATGATCTCGCTTCTTACCAAGTCAACTAGTAGACAATTGACTCTTACATAGTTGCAAAGCACGCACACCAATGCAAGCAAGAAGAGATAGGGTGGGCGAAAGCAATGTATGATGAACTGGTGAATGCCCGAAGTTCACTCGACGTCTTGCACCTCCAACTCCACCGCCACCATTATTATTCAACTATGAGAGAGATGGATTTAGTCGAAAAGTTGGAAAAATATCTCAATCCGTTGGAAAGGGAAAAGGTCACGTAGGATAGAGCGGTGCAGGCTAATACCCAAAAGGTGCTCAACCTACAGCTTAAGAACACAGAGACCCTTATCAACCAGATGAACGATCTCGGCGAGACCCAGTTTTCCATCCTTAACTGGTTGGAAAAAGAGCGGCGGACAGTTTTTGAAGTCATGTATGATTTGGAGAAGGCGAGTACATAAGCAATCGAAGGCAACCAATGCCTCAAGTCTCACCTCTCCCATCTCGTCCTCGACTTTAGAAGATGTCTGGGATTCGAATTAATAATCCCGCTGGGGTTGTAGATACAGTGTTCTTTCAATAATAAAAGCACCGTCCCTTTTCCTTACTGTGTCGTTCACTCTCCTGCATTTCCTACATGGTGGGTAATAACTTCTTCAGAACTTTTCATTTATCGTACACGGTGTGGGTAATACCTTCTTAAGAACTTTTCATTTATCGTACGCGGTAACTCTGCCTTCTATTTCCATTAATCTATAAGCATTTCCGCTAAAGACTTCGAAGAGCACATATGGTCCTTCCCAGGTTGGCAACCATTTGCCAAATTTCTCATTATCCATACTTATTGGCAAATGGTCTTCCAGACTATGTCAACAACATCAAACCGTTTCTCTTTTATGTGCTTATTACAAGCTTTTGCAACTCTATTTCTAGAATACCAGTATGCTTGTATTGGCACTGTCCAAATTACTTTGAATGCTGGGACATTCTTTATAACCCTATATCCGAATTTCAATGTCACCCTTTTAGATCCTCAGTTGCTTTCCTTCTTAAAGGTTCAAATTCAGCTTACTGTAGCACTCCAGACTACTGATTCTATTGCGGCAATCCTGCACTACCGGATAATCTATCGAGTGCGAAATCACACCCTGATCTAAATTTTCAAAATGGAAATGAAGATGCCATGTTTATCTCCATGCAAAATGACCAAGCATCCTACATCTATGTTCCAAGGCAAATTCCTAAAGAAAAGCTAGCCAAACTCCTTCTGGAGATTTGGATATCAACTATGAGAAGCTGCACTAGAATAATAAGCTTCTCCAGTCCTCGGATTCCGAATTTATAAGAAAAAGGGATGGCACTGTTGCCATCAAATTCGGCCAAAAAAGGAAGAAAACCCTTCCATCTTCCAAACTCTATTTATGATTGAGCCTTGTGTCCTAGAATCAATCTCTGAGCCATATCCAAAACACTTGTCAAATACTTCCAAAGTAATGAAAATCTTGTCTATTACTACAAAAACCGTTGTGGTCATTATTTTTGGATCTTTTCTGTCAATGTTCTTATTGTACAAATTCTCCTATTAAGGTGGACCCGACTATAAGGCTAGGCAAAAAACCCGAAAACCAAAGGATAGTGTATACCAAGAGTATTTAAAGGAGATCCCTCCGTTGACACTCTTAAAGAAAATGATAAATTCCAATTCACAGTTTCTTATGCTCCATCTCCACCAACTTCATATGCTTCATCATCACCGGCTTTGCCACCTTCACCTCCTCCTTCACTCTCTCATAGAAAAACTAGCCATTTCTCCGTTCTACAAACCAGTCATTAAGTGGGCAAAAAAGCATTCATACATACTTGAACTCTCACATGAGACATCACCCAACCAAGAAGAGTAGAAGAAGGCTAATCATTCTATTTCCATGTTCCATGATGCAGACTTTCCCACTCTTGGTTTAGAAGGCTCTAAGTTTTCTTTTCCTGTTGCTGAAGAATTTATTGATGCACAAGGAGGTACCTTCACATCCCAAAGATACATGTTCCAACCGATGTGGACGAACATGGAAGACAAAAGAGAACCCTATTGCTGAAGTTGTTCTAAATTGGCAATAAGAGACTCTTTTTGTGCACAACAATACTTTCAAAACAATTGACTCCAAAATAGTTGAAGTGCAAAAAGATCTTGAAAAGATATGATGAGACTACAAAAAAAATGTTCATGGACTTCCAGAAATGGTTTCATGCCCTAGAATTGGCACACCATCTGGGATATCATTTCCTTGAAAGCCCAAAGGCTAAAATAGAGAAACTCAAAAGGCAGATTCAACTTCTTGAAGAAGGGAAATTCAAACCTTCTTATCCATTTCCAACTTTGCTGTAAACTAAGTATTTTCTTCTACCATCACAAAGCACTTCAATCCTTGCTGCTCTCGTAGAAACCTCTACCAAAAGAGACAAAACTGATGCAGTAGAAATGCGAAACCAACTTAGAGAAATAGACAGGCTAAGAAAAGAAAAGGAGAAAGGAAAAAATCCTGAGAAGTCTTCAACTTCTACAAAGGAAAAGCCGAAGCAAATAATGTTATCAAATCTGTTGAAATCATTCCTAAGAGATCTAAGCAACCAAGAGGAAAAACGGCTTGATCCTACTATCTTGAAAGACTAGAATCAGCCTCCTCTAGAATCGATTCTTCCGATCGATTCAAATTCAGGCTTGAAACTAGATTCAGTATCTCTTTCATCCTCCTACTCTTTTTCAATTCCTGTTGTGGAGTCCTTTTCTATTATGCTAGCCACTTCTTCAATATTCATGGCTGATCCTTCAGTTCAATAAATGGACTCAAATCCTTTTAAACTAGAGGTTATCCAACCAAATAACTCATCTCAGAATCCAACTTCCTCTTCCAAACAATTTTTTACTATCCAACCATATACCTCGTGAAATCCGAATGTTCTTAATTTTCCATGTGGTCCGTGTTATAATGATGCACCGTAATTCAAGGGAAAAAGTACTCAAAAAATCTTAAACCTATTACATTGTTACAAATTCAAACACAAATTTTTCAATTTGACAAATTCAGTCCTAAATATTTTCACATTGATATTAATTTAGTTAATATGGCCAATTTTGGCTAGAAATTGCTAACGAGGATGTCGGCAATCTTACATGGTACAACCGGCACTAACGTGGAAATTTCTATAATTTAAAAAAAAAAATAGAATTTATTATTTATGTATTTTTTTTCTTTTCTCTATTCTTTTCTTTTTTATTTCTTTTTCTTTACACTCCTTGTCCAAATCTAGGCGAAGGCCAACACCTAGCCAAAAGAGAAAATAAAATAAAGAATAATGATAAAATAATTTTAAAAATTCTGAAAAATTAATAAAAATTTTATAATTTGTCTATTTCCGCAAAAATAATAATTCTTCGAATCAGTCTTCGAGATGCAAATTCTTTAATAAATTAATACCACGCTTGTAACTAAGCTATTTTAATTGAGGAATCCCTTTAGTGATGCCATAATTAAACTCTACCGCCTGCGAATTTCCAAGTAACTTGTTGAGTTCATTGATCTTATACGTCATACACGGAGTTCCTTGGAGTTACTTTTCAAAGCATTGGTCACGCATGCATGATCAAAGACGGTGCAAATAGTGACATTTTCTTTTCTGAGTCGATGGCGGTCGGTTTGTCGTCCATGGCAGAATAACGAATGAGCAGCATATGAAAGAATTTCAGGGTACTTGGTTTTCGGCATCTTCTGGCTTTCGCAGGGACGAAGTTGGTGCACTTGTCGATGATCTGATAATCTACACGAAGGAGCTCATCAGAGCAACTTCAAGAGAAATCGACGAGCGGAGGAGATGATTTTAGTTCAGTTCGTGCAGTCGATCAAGAATATATAGCTGTGTGGCACGCAGATGTTCTAACCCAACTTTGGTGCCGTTCAAGGTTTATGAACCCATGGATATGGAAGACATTTTTATTGATGGAACGTAGATTTTGGTCGGACTCCGGACTTGATCACAATAGCATCGGCAAGATGAATTGGTGTGTGATTCTGGTGGCGATATTAATTCTAGGAGTTGTTTTCAGACGATGAAATCCCATATGATTCTGAAATAGCTGATGGCAACATTCTGTGATATGCATGAAATTGTACCTTGTAATTTGAGCACGACCCACTTTTGAGCTTGAGCACCTCTATTATTGGACATTGCAAAGAAAATGAAAATAGGGAAATAGTAAAATGAGTTGCGGTTTTTTCACTCATCTTTTGACTTAGACACTCATTTTTTCGTATTTTGACCTCTCTTGTGGAGCCGACTAGTTCTCTTCTCGTACAACCCTATAAAAGTGATTTTTTTATTATTTAGTCAACACTTTTTATTTTGTTTCTTCTTTTCTTTCCTCGTGGATCCCACTTTCTTTCTTTTTTTCTTTCCACGCCTTTGACGCCTTAGTTTGTTCTTCACTTTTGCAATTGTCTCTCTTGCAAGCCACTCTCTATTACTTCTTCTTTTTCCACAAATCTATCTTGCATCAACAATCCCAAAAATACTGCTTGCTTCAACAATTCATGCCCTCCTCATTTGCTACCAGATTTATGGTTTTGCCGAAAGCCTTTTTTTTTCCTTTTTAGTTTTCTTGGTCTCAAATCATGCTCATTCATATCGCTATTGAGTGTTTCTTGATATCTTTTCTTAAAAAGTATATTTGAATTTTGGGTCGTAGAAATGCTTGATGTTGTCTTTCAATCTTGCAATTAGAGTATAGCATGCATCAAAACAGTGTTTGTAAATTAATTACGCAATTGCTTTGTAGTATGTAACATAGTTATGTCCTATAAACTATTGGTCCCTCTAAGTTTAGTTTCTTATTATCGTTTCCATAAGTTTTCATCATCAATTTCGGGTTGCTGTGTTGCTTTTCATTAATTGAGTTATTGGAAATAATATGATGCAGGATAATAGAGAGACGATTTGCAAAATAAAAAGCACAAGGGAAATAAAAAGAAACAAAATAAAAGTGTGAACAAATAATAAAAAAAGATCACTTTTATAAAGTTTTACCAGAAGTGGAGGCCCCCACATGAGATAATATGATCAACAATAAAAAAATGAGTGTCTAAGCTAAATGAGGAATGGAAAAAAGCACTGCTCTAGAAAAAATAAGGTTTCTTTAAAAAGAATATCTCAAATTTCACATCATCAATAATGCTTGGAGAGAGGGCGAGATGTATGCATGGAATTAACACATCGGATCTTTAGCAGCAACGATGAATTCAAAGTTAATGGATTCAAAGTTAATGGGTCACGGAATGAAGATTGATAATTTTAATGAAAAAGAAATTCGGCCAAGATTTAGGAACAGAATAAAGATTACTGTTAAAGTTGGTGTTTTTTTTTTATTATTAAAACGGAAAATTATAAGCACAAAGCATTTCGTGAGTTCAGTTTACATTTGACAAACTCTTAACCAATTCGATGGCTGAAATTCCAGTCTTTATTTTGTGATGACCTTATGTATTTTAAGCAAAGAGAGATCACTTTCTCTTCTCTTGCAAATTCCGATAAATAATTTGGTAAAGAGTCTTACCAGACTTGTAAGGCAAGCCTCGTGCATATAAGTAGCAAAAAGACAGCAACAACTCATACCATGTTATGATAACATAGATCCTAGATCGTGAGTGATCGATGATCCTGTGTTCATGTCGTGATGTAGCCATTACATAAGCCACTTGCAGATAGCACAAACCATAGCCACAGCAAACTCGACATCTCGAATGCGGAAAAAGCGGAAGTCGTGAAATTAATATCCCGGGGAAAAGAAGATACCAGCAGAGGATCAACTGAACAGATAAACGCTGTGGATCCAAGGAAATGGACTTTTCCCCCAAACCCCAAAACCTAATTGTGATATACAAAAAAGGGCAACGAAAATGAGAGTAGGCAAAAACTGATCCCTATACACTTAGCACTCTTTGATACAATGATCCCCCCACCCCGTCAATTTCACTACTTTCAACACCATGGAAATGGCCAAATCTATACAAAGAAACAATAACAAAATACAACTGACATCCACCAGAGGGGCGTCACTAGCGCAGAAACCAGTGAGGATCCAACAGGATGCTGCAGCTGCTTGAGCATGTTCTCCATCAAAATCAAAAACGATTGAGCTCAGAAACAAGTTCAAATAGCCGTTGAGTCCTTAGAGCATGACTCACCTGTACCATGCAATAGCCATTGAAGATGTCCAGACGAAAAGGGAATGCTCTCAATTAAGAATCTGACCGCATGATGGGACACCATCAACCAGTAACTGTGACAGCATCCTGTCCCAAGAGAGGCTCCAATCCAGAAAATCCATCAAATTTATATAATTGATTTCGGTCTCAGATACATCTACCAAAATTCCAATCAGTCAAGATGTGACAATGACCAATGGCAAGTTCTAATTTTTTTTTCGTTCTGCCAGCAGCCACTTTGAAACATCTCAACCAGACGTGTCAATTTCCTTCCCGTGATCTTCCTCACGGATGTTTCTCCTCAACCTTCTGAGCCATATATCATAATCCATGGGATAGGGTGTCCCACAGAGACTGTCAACATAATCCGCAAAAGCTTTTAGCACAGTGGAAACATCCCCAAGCTTCTGCTGAATCAACCTCCTTGACCAAGAGGTCTCTCTCCATTGAAGAGCCCCCTCCACCGAATCAAGATCAGGCAAAACCCCACCACAGGAGAAGTAAAGCATGTAAACCAAACTCTCTGCATCTGAGGCAGAACACAGCTTTCCTTCCTGTAGTGCATAAGTCGATGAAAAGTGAAGATTCATCGCTGGACGATCCCTATCTTCGAGAATAGCATGTCCCCAGCCAATGAGGACAAAATAAGGATACCTCGTACCAGATCTAACATAGATTACATTCTCTGGCCGAATGTCTCCATGACGAATGCCAACAAAAGATGCAGCTGAGAGTGCAGATAAACAATCATGACAACAGCGGATTGCTTCATCCAAGCCGAATCGGCCTTCAGTTACCATGTGAGCAACTGTTTCACCAACTGGGCTGGTGACAAGAATTGGAGTACCACACCAAGGGTGGTCACAGTTTCCACCAGGGCTCGGTCTCCGACATTGACCGGGGTGAATGATTCTCCCTGACGCACTGATCTGAGGCAGGTATTTGCTAGATAGACCTTTCTGTTTCATCACAGTGAGTACTTTAGTCTGCCTCTGGACTTGATACCACAAATTCATGTCTTCCCAAGCTGGTTCCAACTGAGAAGGATGAGAGCCAACATAAAGAAATAGAGATTTTCCAGGATCTTCAACAGGGGACGCAACATAATACGGAAGCTCGCCATCATTCAAGACTTCATTTATCTGATAGCCTTTTTGCCAGTTTGAATCCTCCATCCATAGCACAGATCCTACTTCCAGCCTCATCATTTCTTCAGGTTCTATTTTTGCAGATTCCTCCTGGACTTCAACGATTTCAGGGGAAACACTGCGCCGCTGAAATCGAAATAGACCATTCCCATTTGGCCTCGCATCTCCTAACTGCCTCTCCATTCTTCTTGTTTGTAGGCGAGCACCATGATCAGCAGCTAAATCTTCAATTGAGTGCCTAGGCATCCCAGCAAATTGCACTATACAGTGGAAGGTAGCAAAAAGTACCTGTAAAGCACCAATGTCTTCCCAATTAGCATTTCCGAGTTTGTTCCAGATTCGATCAACTGGAGAGACTGAAATGCGACAGTGCTCTTTAATCCACTCAGCGGCACATTCATAAACGTTATTTACATCAAACTCCAGTTTATTTACATCTCCATCAACCTTTACAACCCGACCATACTGAGAGTCAACAAGGAGGATAAAAGCCGAATTAAAACCCTGAGTTAAAGTTAATCTGCTTACGCTCCTTGATAATAGCATACGAACAGCATAAAAAAGAGCTTCACCTAAAACAGATAGCGAAGGCTGTCGATCACTATCCGCAGCGAGATCTCCAATATCAGGCCTCAGAAGAGCCAATTCAAGAATGTGATCCCATTTTCCACGTGGATGTCTTGGGTTCTTAAGCATCAAACCAGTTGCGCAAAGACTCCCAATCTTTCCATTAGCAATTGCTGTCTCAGCCTGGTAAAATTTGAAGTTTGGCTCATACAGACAAGCGGCAGCTAATGGCAATGGCTCATCCTGACTCCAGAATGCCTCCCACAAGCCCTTCACACTTGCATGTAGAAAATCTTCGATTGCAAGATAAGCAGTAGCTTCCCCAGCATCTGAGGCTGATGCATAAACAGCACTTGGCATTCGAATTAGCTGCTCAAATGAAACCCCTTCTAATGCATAGTCAAACTTTTGTAATTCCACCAACTCAAATGGAACATCAAAAGCAGGTTCTCCATCCTCTGATATTGATATAAACCAATCCTCAAGTTTTTCAGTTAAATGCTCGTGGTTTGTGAATTTGCGAAGGAATTCTTTGCGATTCCTGGACCTGCTACCAGATGATACACTGGATCTTTTTGTCTCAGACCCCACTGATTCCCGGTCTGGGGATCCACCTGGAGATCAAGTTTGCTGTTCTTCATCAGTGAAATTAGCTCTACCACATATGCATCGATATAAGAGAATAATAACTAAAGGAAGGGGGTTGCACATAGTTGACTTAAAGAAGGGGGTGGTTTCGAATATGTATCAAGGATGTCCTACTAATGAAGGTCCCATGGGCAAGATAGACACAGTATAACTCTTGCAATAATAGTTATTTCCCAAGACTTTTGAGTCATCGCTTCCATGCTATCGTGGAGAACTTTATCTCAACAAAGTCCGCCATTGCAAGGTGCAAAAAAGATGTCAGAGGTCAAATTCCTATATAATCAAGTTCATCGATCAACAGAGTTTTAAAGCTACAAAACTAATAAAGGCATGAATTTGCTTAAAACAGCCCTCAATAATCGGGGTCAATGCAACTTCTCCAAAATTCTTCAATCTTAACTAGATTAGTGGGATGAATCATTTTGAAAGGGTAAGCATGTCTGTGGCTATCATGTAACCATAGAGTTTGCATCTTCAACATATTGATGAATGCAACTTTACAAATCATCCTCAGAGACTTCATCCATCATTCAGCCAGATTAAAATGCATTTATCTACAGGACTTGAGAATCATTAAAAAACAGTATGGATAGCAAAAACCCATCTATAGGACTTGAGAATGTAAATAAGATCATCATCATCATAGAACTATATACTTGACACTGATTGATTTGGACTGCATTTATTTATATCAAAGTGATATCACATCAATGTACCAAAGAAAACCGGTCAGGAAAAGATTTATTTATAAACCTATTCCTTTATCAGTGGTCACTTTTAAAGCATATGGATAACTTAATTCAAGTGTATATGCTTAACAGAAACGAATCGATCTACCTTAGGCACTTCACTATCAAGTCATGTCCACCTAACAATGAAAATGCTAAAATGCAAACTAACCAAGAGAGCCAAGACCTGTACAACCAAGGGAAATGATTAGCTAGGCCACTCAGCAATTAGTATACCCCACATTGAGAAGGGGAAAGAACTAGCTACTAGGTGATCTTGGACCCAAAGAAAAAGGGAACTAAAACCGAAACAAGAGCATTTCTGATATCATAGAAATGCTCCAGACATCTCCCAAAAACAACGAGAATATCTCCACGCCAAAATGAGTCATGGAAAAACAACACCGGAAATGCTTTGCATTAGATAATATTGGACTAGACGCCGTCTAACTTAAGCAAACCCTTCCCACAAACCCATGTAAGTTGTATGTTCAATACACCAATAATTCAGTAGGAACTAATCAAAAGAGATCATTGGGCGTATGCATCTAAGACAAGGGATGACAAAAACGTCATCGATTAGATTGTGACATCGCAGAAGCAGAGAGAGAGAGGAAAAACTAATGCTTTCAGTTTCACTCCACTCGCTTAAAAAGGCAACTGAGCGACGACGTGCAGCTCGAATAAAAAAGAAGCCGCGGACGTGCTCAGATCCCGGCGGACGCGTATCCAAGAACCACCACACGTCTCGCATCGAGATAAAAACCCCCCAACAACGTCAAAGCAAGCAACTTTGCCAGAGAAAATCGCGCCGAGCGAGCGGCCATTCGATTCCGATTCGCCGACTCCCAGCTAGCGGCCTCCCCTCCAAGCCCGAATCAATCAGCAAGAGCCCAACCCACCCAAAAAAAAAAAACCGAACCCGCGACGGGGACTTCGAGCCGCATAGAGAAGGAGTCAACGGGATTTCCGGGACGGGGAAGAGCCGGAGTGGAATCGGGTCAAAGGAGAGAGAGAATCTAGGGTTTCGCGAGGGGGGGATCACGGCAGCGCCGGCAGCGGCGGCGGGGGAGACGGAGCACCGAACGAGAGCGTTACCTTCCATTGCGGAGCCAGAGAGAGCAAAACGAGAAGAGGGCTTTCGGACAGCTTCCTTCCCTCCCTTCCTCCCTTCCTCCCTTCCTCCCTTCCTCTTCCTCGACCTGGACCTGCTCCTCGTCCTCGTCCTCCACCTCGGATCGTCCTCCTCACGCAGTACTAAACATTCGCCATCTCTATCTCTATCTCTCCTCTCTGTCTCGATTTTGTCGGGTGGGGGATATGCCGGTCGTCTCTTCACTCGCGTTTTTCTTCCATTTTATTATTAATTCCCTCGACAAATTACGCACGCATGAGAGAGAGAGAGAGAGAGAGAGAGTCGAGGGTTGACTGTTATGGGGAGTGGGATCTCGTCACGGTCGGTCACCAGACTCACCACACATCCTCCTCAAAATTATCTCTCTTCTAAATCGATATGTATTTCTCTATCATGGTGACCCCAGCTGATCCCGCGCTTTACTTTTCTTTTTCTTTTCCCCCATTTCCGATTTATTTTTTATTTATTTTTCTGAAGCCTGCCTGTCGACCTAAATATTCGTGCTCGCGTATCGTAATTTCTAATCCCATGCATCAATTTAATCACCATGAAATGTGCCGGTTTATGTCGACACGTGTAATTGAGCATATGTCGTGTCGTGTAATATTCGAATTTTTTCTTTGTAATATGCGAAGAATCGTGTCTAATGTCGCCAGCCCTCTCGCCTTAGATTCCGATTAGCTGCGTCTTTCCCCAGGTTTTAATATGATTTATTAGTCTTTTATTACCAACAATCCTTTTTGTGGGTATCACTAAAAAGCTCTTATGGTTCCGTCCTTTGGCAATTAAGGGTGACAAATTCTTTGACATGAAAGAAAACGCACCTATCCAAAACAACATGAATTCATAAAGATAAATCAACCGACATAACATGAATTGTCTGTCATTATAGGCTTATAAAATCGATGGTTTCATCTCACGTTGAATATGCCACTCCGAAGTCTCCTTCAACAAGAATTCTTACCTTTGATAATATCGTGTCATCTCTTCAATGTACTTAATATCAAGATTATGATTGATTTGATCATTTTCATTATGATTCCATTATCTATTCAAAAGAAGTATCAATGAATGATCTCGGTGCATTTGCCATTGTCGTGCCAAGGCCAAAACTCAACCACCGATATCACTTGCCAATATGGGAGTAGCAGGCAACTGAGAAATCTACGATGCTTGTGTAGTTTCTTGCGGCTCTTGTTTGAGCTGGAGGATAAAGAAGGTACAAAGATGAGAAGGGTCCAAAGCGTAAATACAAGGGTACAGAATGGATTTCTCATGGCCCTCTTGACCAGTCATTTTTTAGCCACACGACCATATCAACAAGTACAACTTAGAAAACAACCATTTGATTCATTTTCCACATAAAGAAGCATGTGTGTATATATATATATATTCTAGGGAAGGAGGCTTTGCAATCTTTCATATTCATTTTGAGAAGTCACAACTACTTAAAAATGCTCAGTTTGAGTATTTTACATAATTATTTAAATAGCGTAAATTACTTCTGTAGTATGGAATTGACAATTTCTCATTCTTAATTCTCCAAATTAGACATGTCTGAAATTTTTATTTCCCAATATGCCCCCGTTCCTTTTTCTTTTTTACCCTCTTTCACACATGCTTGGCGGGATATATTCAGCATTTGACTCCAACATCATGTCAAATGCATCGCCCATAGATTAATCCAAGTCATTTTTCCGTCCTTTGCTTTTCCCTAGGGATTACAAAAATCTCTTTTCCTCGGTCCCGAACATCCCCCCTGTCCAAACATTCTGTCAAACACCTTTTGAATTCTCCCGTCTATTTCTTACCGTCGTCAAACGTCGGAAGCGGAATGTCCGTTCCTAATACGGGCTCTCTTTTTTGACTTGTCATACCGGCAAAAGGGAAATGTTTTCTTTTTGCCATGCCCTGGACTTTGCCGCGACATAGCAATGGGACGTCGATGCGGCATCCTATGTTCCAGGGACCGCGATTCGTTCCTTGAACAGCGATGGAAGAAAGAAGGAACAAGAAGAAGAGAATCGTGACGCGGTGGGTAGATTGTCAAGCTCAAAAGCTAGGCATCAGGTGAACGAAAGACGACTCAAAGGTACAGGATCCCCGAATCACGAAGGAAGAAAAGAGGAAAGGAATAAGACCCCAAATGAAAATCCTAATGGAAAGTACTAAACACTCGCCATCCTCTGCTTTTGAGAAATGTAATTTGCATGGTCAACCTTCTTTTGTAAAATTAAAATGACGAGAATATCTTTCCCTGGTGGAAAAACACGCAAAAAAATAATTATTTATTTATTCACTCAAATCCATCGTTATCATAGCATCATTCACTAACTATAATAGGTGTGATAAAAGGTATTTGTTAACGAAACTCATCTTATAATCTCTTCTTTGCATCTTTACCAAAAATAGTGCCAAAAAGATCCAATTACTCTTTGAATGAAAAACACCGATGAGATCTCAATTCATGTATCACGGAATCTTAAATTCTAGATTTCATATCTCTAAATCATAATTTCTCAAGACCCGACATTTACTCCCAATCTCTCTCCACCCAACATTGCTCACCTGTGTCATCCATTGCCTCAACACCTTCAACTATATCGGTGCTGGCATCAGATCCATCAACCTTAGCCCCTTCCACTCTCTCTTCAGCAAACCCAAACCCCCACCCCCTCCCCCCCAAAAAAAAAAAAAAAAAAAGACCACGCTCGTGATGATGGCAAGGAGGATACCGTGACTGATTATTACCCCCAATTAAAGTTTTCAATGCTAGACCTTAATTTTTGAGTGCCACAATGACCCATCACTACATAAGGTCGTCGCAATTGGATAGAGAGATATGATCCACTATGAATAGCACAACATAAGGGTGATTGATTTCACAGTGAGTAGACTCTAAATCTGAAACTTGGAACCTATCATGTTAGAATTGGTTCCTAGTTTTTTAAACTTGGAACTTACCTGTTTGCCTTGGAATCAGCTCTAGAACTTACTATGTTTTTCCGATCTAGTTCTAGGATCTATTCAAGGACCTGTTTTTCTTTTGTTCAACTTTTTTTTTCCATTTTTTATAGCAAAATAATAAAAAAACGTTTCGAAGTAAAAGATGAATGATAAAAATCCTATTTGTCACCATAAGATAAACACGTAGTTACATACAATCATAAATGCTAAAAGTTTAAACACGTAACATAAAACAGAAGTTCTAAAACACCATTTCTCATTCATCCGTAACAATATCACTCCAAATTCTAACCACTTAAAAACAAAACAAATAGCATAGTCAAATTTACATTAAATTTATATAAAACCTCAGTCTAGAGAATATAAACAGATCGGTTCAATTTTTTTTTTTTTTAGTTTTCTTTTTTTTAGTTTTAGTATGTCTTTGCTCAAAATTGAAAACCAAACCGATTCTAAGACATATTTTCAGGTACGGTTTGGACCGGCTCGGTTGTACACTCCTAACGCAGAGTCTACAATGATAGGCCAATACGAAAGTAACAACAATTGAACCGAAACTTACATTTCTTTATTGTTTCGGGGTCCTTTGCATCAACGAACATTATATATAAAAGTCGAAGAAGCATTTGGGAAGATAACGATGGACTCGACAAACGGAACATCGGTCCGAATTTAAAATTTCCAAGGTGCAATTTTGGAATCTGAAGAAGTGAGGCGGGCGTTCCCAAAAAAAGAGAAATTCCAGGGTGGCTCCAATTGGACTTGTTTTTAGTACGGGCGGCTCTCTTTCTTCCCCAGACAGAAACTGAGCGGGGGTGGGCAGAAGCAGAAGCAGGGAGAAAGGAACCCGCGGCTGAGCTGGCACCGCTAACGGCTAGTTGGGGGAGAGGGACGCCCCAACGGTCACCCGACCCTGTGTCGGCAAATTCAAAATTCTCTAGGCATTCAACCAGAAAAAGAAAAAGAAAAAAAAAGGAAAACGGAAAAAAGAAAAGGAAATGAAGAAAAGAAAGAGACGCCGTTAACGGGGTAAGGGCGGAAAAAGAAGCGGGGCTGAACGGAACGGGAATCCCAAGTTCCGAAGTCCCCGACAAGAAACGCGCCCCCTTGATTGAAGTTGGGTGCCGTCGCAAGTCATCCCGGTATTTTACCAAATTGCCCAAACTGCCCCGCTCCCACCCCTGGATTTGCAAATTTGCCATCGAGAAAGCCTTGCGCGAGAGCTTTGAACGAGAGGATTTGCATTTTTCCTCCTTAGCTTTCTCAATTCTCACATTTAAACTTAAGCGGAACTGTATAACTTGTGCGTATGGTGTTAGGGATAATCAGCACTTCATTTAGAAGTTAATTACTCCTCGTTTAATTTGTTTAGTAAATGCATCAAGAGCGTTCATTAACAGATTTTATAAATTAGTATCTCCCATTAATCTTGTAAAATCGCGAGGGCAAACTCGTTATTAAAGTACCCCGATGCAATAAATTCCATGCGATGTACCCCTCTCAGCTATTTTTTGGGATGTGTGCAACTTGGAAAACAACAAAATCGCACGAGAACACCTAGTCTTAAGATTGTTAGAAAATTTGAAAAGCCTATATATCTTTTGATTTTTGAGAATCTTGTATTGGTTACACTGACATCATAATCACTCGCCCATGTCGGTTCATATTAATTTAAATTAAAAGCATACAAATCTTTATTCAACGAAACTAATAATCGTTTCGTATTGTCGGAAATTAGGTTAAATAAAGCTTGTCAAATTGTGCGACGTTCGACCTTTTTTTCTTTCTTTTTTCCTTATACGTTAGCGTCTTGTCTGGTGCCGCTCCGTCGCGCAACGGAACATTATTTCAAAAAAGAAGAAGGAGGAAGAATCAAGAAGGAATTTTTTTAAAAAAATACGAAATAGAGCGAGAGATATATTTAATAATTGCACTCTCTCTCTTCTCTGTGCATTAAAAAGTCACCACTCAATCATTTCTTGAGAAGGAGATTTATGCTTTCTCACTTCCCCTCTCTCTCTCCTCGCTCGCTCGTTCTTCGCTAATTTGGCTGAGCAGGTGATTCTTCTCGCCTTCTTGCTCGCCTGTATGCGCGCGGCATTGTTCTGGGTTTTCCTTCTTCTTTTTTTCTCTGCAAAGCTCGCATATTTTTCACCTGTGAATTGTGTGGGTGGGTGGCGATCGGTTCGGACGACGGGGACGCGAGTTCGGTGGGCGTATCTTCGCTCGGCGTGGGAATGTGGGTGGGTTTTTACTTATTCGCCTGTTTCTCGACGGTCTTGATCTCTTTTTCGTGGGTATTGCGCGTGTGAAGCGCGACGATGTATAAAGAAAAGAAGAAAAAAGGTTGCATTTTGATTGCTTCCGCAGTCGACTGGGGATGCTGGAGTCCTCGTTTCTAGGGTTTTTCCAATTGGGTATTTTATTCTCATGGATCTTTCTTTCCCTTCTTTTAGTTTTCTGGTTCCGCCTTTCTGCATTTTGAACGGGGACGATCGGTTCGGACGATCGGGACGCGAGTTCGGTGGGTGTATCTTCGCTCGGCGTGGGAATGTGGGTCGGTTTTCACTGATTCGCCTGTCTCTCGACGGTCTTGATCTCTTTTTCGTGGGTAGTGCGCGTGTGAAGCGCGTCGATGTATAAAGAAAAGAAGAAAAAAGGTTGCATTTTGATTGCTTCCGCAGTCGACTGGGGATGCTGGAGTCCTCGTTTCTAGGGTTTTTCCAATTGGGGATTTTATTCTCATGGGATCTTTCTTTCCCTTCTTTTCGTTTTCTGGTTCCGCCTTTCTGCATTTTGAACGGGGACTATTAGTTGCCTTAGGGTTTTTCTTTCCTTTTTTGAGAAGGATTACATTTTTTTTTTTTGGTTTTGGGGGGGTTTAACATGCTTGCCCGTTTATCTCATTGCGATTGTTACTCATATCGTTCGATCTACTCCTCCTGATCCCCATCATTTATGCTGCTGCTTCAGCCTACGATTCTCCTTAAATTGCCAAGATGGCTTGTTCATTGTGTTTTCTTTATGCTTTCTGAGGTTGGTTTGATTGTTGGGGATGTGTAAATTTTCCAAATTGAGTGCGTTTATTGGGTTCTGCACGTATTTTCATCCTCATGTCTTTGATAGTTGCGAGATGAACGTCACGGAGGATCGGCTTTACTTTTGACTGTTTAGAGCAAAAATAGAACTAGGTGAGTAGATGCAGGTGGAAAAGGCAGCAAAGAGAAGTTGGGACCACTCGTTGATCTGTCAAGCCATTCTCATCTATAGAATAGAACTATCGCCTTATTCATTTAGGTGAAGCACTGTGGTCACCATGATGACGAAGTGCTAATGAATTTTGCCCAACTAAAGTAAGACCAATGCATGGAACTCTCTTAATCAATTTATCAAAAAACTTTCTTGTGGATAAAATTTGTTTTTATATGTGGAATGAGGATACAGCAGCCACTTTTTCTGGAAATGTATACAATTGCATGAAGAGTAATTGTGTGAGACTTTATTAATGCTGTTCTGTGATAGATTGTCCTACAAGAATCTTAATGTTCTTCTATGATGTATCACTGGCCATGGGTAAAATAGAGTGCTTCGACGTCCTTGGTTTTCCCAATTAGACTCATGGATTCTGAAGTGGAACATGTGCATTTCTGTCCTATTTTTCGCTTCTAGTGATCGGCGTGCTGTTTACATGATGTTTGTTTTGGCATTGGTGGTTTGCAATTCTTAATTGTTGACAAGTTCATCTTTATTAACAGTTCCAGCTAATCCTTCATTGGTCTTCCTCGAACTAGAACCTGTCAGTTAAGTCTTTAAGTTTCTTTTCAGTTCTTTGCATAACTGGTTATTGTTCTGCAGGTCTGGTCCTCATCACAGTAGGCCATTAGCCAATTGTTCAGCATAGCAACTAGAAGTGCCTGGGGCTCATCATCGCTACAAGATCTTGTTCAAATAATAATTGCAACAAATTCTTGTTGGGGCTAGTATGGCTATGGTAATTTGCCTCCCTTTCCTTGTCTTCAATTTCTCTTGTTTTTTCAATTTAGATTGTCTAGTGTGCAAAGCTTTCTTGGTAACTTCATTGCTAGAGTCTCAGCTGAAGTAATTGCCTTAATATCAATCAAAAAGTTTGTTGGTTTGGCATCTCAAGCTCTGTGGAAAGAATGTGGAGTGGATAATATGAGTCTTCATGTGGAGTGGCATCTTCATGTTGTTTCATGATTGCCTATATGAGTCTACCATAAGTATGCTTAAGAATACACTTTCAAAATAATAATTACGGAGAATAGAATAGAGTAATTGCAGCTTTTACAGTCTGTGGGAGCTGCTATTTTCTGATTGTGATGCTCCCTTGTTAAAAGTGTTTCTTCTAATGGTTTGCCTTCCATAAGTTTGGCTATAGCATGTGCTTCTATTTGTCTTGAGTTCTGATGGATCAAAATTTTCTTTTTTCTTAGGCTACAAATGAAAACCTTCCTCCAAATGTTATAAAGCAACTTGCAAAGGAACTGAAGAGCCTTGATGAATCCCCTCCGGAGGGCATAAAAGTTGGAGTAAATGATGATGATTTTACCACCATATTTGCTGATATTGAAGGCCCAGGTTATTCTCTTTCTTTTGACTACTTAAGCCATTCATTGCAACTAATATGGTCATAGTTTGATAAATTTATGTCTTTTGGTCTCGCAGCTGGCACTCCATACGAGAATGGTGTTTTTCGGATGAAGTTGTTATTGTCTCATGACTTTCCACATTGTCCTCCCAAAGGTCTGCCCATGCCTATCACTACATGGCAAGAGAACTTATAGCACTGTTTTTAACTCCCTTATGGTTCAATAGTTTTGCTATAAGAAATGGTGCACACATCAGTTCATGGTAGAAAATATTCTCTTTCTCTGTTAATGTTGTCTGTGACTGTTTTTTATGGTTTTAACTCATTTGTAAATAAAAATTTCAGTTTCACAACTTGTAAGATTGACCAATTCATGCATTATTAATTTTTTATGCAATTCTTTTCCGTTTGATGTCTCATATATACACCATCATGGACTATGTAGGTTATTTTCTTACCAAGATTTTCCACCCAAATATTGCTACCAATGGCGAAATTTGTGTCAACACATTGAAGAAGGACTGGAATCCTAGTTTGGGACTACGTCATGTTCTTATTGTGAGTTTTTCTCATACAGAAATTTAATATATCCATGTTCTTGTAGGTGCTACTGAGAACACTGATCTTTTTATTGTTTAAAATCCTTCTTTAGTTTCAATTAATTTCTTTCCATTGACATCATTCTTTGAAATTCAGGTCGTTAGGTGCTTACTCATTGAACCATTTCCTGAGTCAGCTCTGAATGAACAGGCTGGCAAGATGCTGCTTGAAAATTATGAAGAGTATGCCAGACATGCCAGGTGATACTAAATTATAATCTGCTTCATGTTTATATTTATCTGTGGGACCAGGAGCCTTTACACATGAGATGCTGGGGTATTATTGAGACAAATTATCTCCTAGTGTTGAATGGGCCTTAAAGGAACGGCCATATCATGGGACCTTAGTCATCCTCCTTTCCAGGAAGTTATACTGCCAATCCATGTAGACATGGCAGAAGGGCCAAATAATGATTTGACTGGCCCATGTTCTACCGAAGTAACTTTTCTGTTCTCCATAGGAGTTGCACCCTCTATGATGAATTAAATGGTCACTGAATTTCTCTCCTGGAGTGTTATTGAGACAAATTATATTCTAGTGTTGAATGGGCCATAAAGACAGCCATTTTGTGGGGGACCTTAGTCATCTTCCTTTTCAGTAACATTATAGTGCTGATCCATGTAGACAAATAATGATATAATAATTTGACTGGTCCATTTTCTGCTGAAGTTAACTTCTCTGTTCTCCATATGAGTTGCCCTCACAATGAATTAAGTCATTGTCTATAACTTTCCTTTTTCATTGTAGTAACAGAGCAATAGTCCAGTATCTGAATTCTTTGAACTCCATCTGATGTATCATTGCAATCTTAAGAACGGTTGTGTTAATTTCACATCTGTGGTACTGATGTGTAATGTGTGATTGTGCTTATTACTTGCAGACTTTACACAGGAATACATGCCCTCAAGCCAAAACCCAAGTTTAAGTCGGGAGCCATTTCTGAATCGACCACCGTACTCAACATCGATCAGAGTAATGCTTCGCTTCTTAAGGTTGACCATAAGAATCAAGCGACAGCAGCAGCGGTGCCTTTGCCTTCGAATGCGGCAGCACCCAAGGGAGCGAATGGCCAGGAGCATCCGACGAGTGCGGCTCCATTACCCGAGACCGGAGTTAGCGGGTCTGCAGTTAGCAGCACTGCAGCTCAAAAGAAGGAACTTGGGTCGGTAAAAGTCCAGCCAGACAAGAAGAAGATGGATGCGAGGAAGAAAAGCTTGAAAAGATTGTAACATTTGAAATTCATTCTGTATTTTCCTGGTTCACCTCTCTTGGCTTATGTACAACGACTTCCTCCATTGATGAGAGTGGATCAATTGAGCTGATCTTACTGTTTGGCGTTTGCGCAATAACTTTGTGCTTTTCATGGATATTCTCATATCCTGCTGTGCATTTCCTTCTAACCTTACTCTTGGGTTCTTTCCCTCTCTCCTGGAAAGGGATTTCATTGGAACTGAACATGCTCTTGCATCTCTGAACTCGGCCCAATCTTGCTCCTAAAGATTGTTGTTGCCAACAACTCGAATGTAAATCTGAGGCGATTCAATGTTGGACTGGTGGTGCCTAAGAGGTGTCGAGGTATGGGAAGAGAGATGAATGGTTTAACCACTGGCGTTTTCGTTGATGACTGCTACGACAAAGCGGGATGCTCCATGCATGTTCGTGCAGATTGTGGATTGTAACTGGCATTTAGTCTGTGCTAATTGTAACTCTCTCTCTCTCTAAAATGCAATATTGGAGGCAAACTATAAGTGAGCAAACAAAAGTAATATACAGAAGTCATTTCAAGGTGGTTCAGATACGAATAATACAAATGTCACGACCTGCCAAAAGGGACCTTGAGATTACAAGAAGCGGAAAAACAAAACATGGGAATTAACCCTGCAAGACTGGACCCACTACTTCTTCAAAGGCATGTTTTAACAATAAGCATCAAATAAGAATCGGAAAGGAACAAAGAAACTTCAGGACTCCCCATTATATTTTTAGCCAACCCCTTTTCCCCTTTCTTGAGGATCGTAGTCGTTTACTTAGCCATCATCACCTTCACGAATTCCTCGTAGTTTATTTGTCCGTCACCATCCACATCAGCCTCCCTGATCATTTCATCCACTTCCTCATCGGTGAGCTTCTCCCCTAGGTTAGTCATCACATGGCGCAGCTCTGCAGCCGAGATGAAACCGTTCTGGTCCTTGTCAAAGACTCTGAAAGCCTCTTTCAGCTCCTCCTCAGAGTCAGTGTCTTTCATCTTCCTGGCCATGAGGTTCAGGAACTCAGGGAAGTCGATGGTCCCGTTGCCATCAGCATCGACTTCATTGATCATGTCCTGGAGCTCAGCCTCAGTTGGGTTCTGACCCAGCGACCTCATCACAGTTCCAAGTTCCTTGGTAGTGATGCAACCTGTTAAAAAGGAAATCAAATTGCTTTCAGTGAGCAGAGAGACAAGCCACCTCAATCCATAGAAAAAACCATTGCATTGAATGGCCCAAAAGGGGGAACAAAAACTCAACAAATGCATCTTCGAGGAATGTCCAAATAAGATCATGACCATTTCCACCGAGGGGAAAAGAAAGCATGATGATGATGCAGCAACTTACAATTCATAATTCAAATTATAACAAATAAATTTTTCTTAATTTATCCCAAAATTCTTCTAAAATCAGGATACAAATAAGTTTATATTAAGTAACTGAGTGGTCATTTTCCTCCAAACACAGGACAACAAAGAACTTGCTAGACCCAGAAGAAACCAGCTTGACATAGGCAAAACCTCAAAATTGTTCTAAGTAACTATATTATATCGAGAAACTTGAATTCAAGCAATACAAAATTAATAAGTCAGTCAATTGAGAGGAGCATATTATCCATCGTAGATTGCACGATGCTTAGTTTGTGTAGAGGTGGAGAAGGGAAGCCATTTTGCTGCTTGTGTAATTGACCTTCCCCTGCCCTCACCAATCTCTATTTTGGACTGTACGTGTTAGAAAGCCAGCACTCAAAATTCATTCACATATTAGCATAGTATCAATGACTATGACGCTAGAGCTACATGCGAAAGAATACACGCCGTATCCTCATAAAAACTGAGATAACTCTCTGCTATCGGAACTTCACCTACCAATCTCTATTTTGGACTGTACGTGTTAGAAAGCCAGCACTCAAAATTCATTCACATATTAGCATAGTATCAATGACTATGACGCTAGAGCTACATGCAAAAGAATACACGCCGTATCCTCATAAAAACTGAGATAACTCTCTGCTATCGGAACTTCACCTACTGTGTGGTTACGGACGTGATCGAACAAACAGCGATCATTGACATTTCCACCACATGAACATTGATAATATCAAAATGAACAAGCACACAAGAAATCTAATCATCAAAGATCAGAGAACCAAAAAAAAAAAAAAAAAGTGGCAACATGGAACGGGTGATCAACGTACTGGAAAAGTACGGATTTTTCTGCGGTCGGTAAAACTATGCCGTAAGAATTTGAACACAGTTCAATACTTCTTGGCACATCATAGACAGTCGGGCATCTACCGAATTTGAAATGCTCAACGAATAACCTCCAAAAGTTCCAAGGAAAACAAGACTAAGAGAAACAGATGGATTTGTCATCAGAGACTTGAGGTAAGGAAAACAGAAGTCATAAAATGCATGATTGCTCTGCGTAACCATATAATAAAAAAAAAAAAAGCACAAGTGCCAATGTTATGGATCAAGTCATGCATCTACTGCTACCCCAAAACCTCCACCACTCAAAATTGGCAAAATTTGAACGGCGTTCCTATCTGTTTCCCCATGGATTTCCTATCGATCAAACATTTTACAAGATCGATACGAGGCACAACAACATTTCCTCAGCACGACCTTCTTACTCGCAAGTCCCAACCGGTCAATCAGGATGGAAATTACCACCAAAAAAAAAAAAGAAAGCAAAAAGCGGATTCGATCTAGCTCGAAATTCAACCCCGAGGGCAAACCGGTCGCCGTAAACGACCGTTGGGATTCTTCTCCATGCGAAGCCGCAAGAAAACCCGACCGCTACAAACTCGAAACACCACCCACCAAAAAAAAAAAGCGCGAAAAGAGAGAAAAACCCCAAGGGCTGCTCGCGCGTCACCAACGCCTCGCACTCGGAGGATCCCAAATAAAAAAAAATAAAAAATAAAGAGGCAACGAGTCAAAGCCCGAGGAGGAAGCAAACGAGCGGCGAGCTAGATCCGCACACTGAACACCGAACAGGCGACGCGAGCAAAAGCGACGGACGACCGACGCGGCCGCCACCGCATCGAGAGAGGCGTACGGATCACACACCGAGGAAAAAAACCACAACGAAAGAGAGAGAGAGAGAAAGAGAGCGAACCATCGCCGTCCTTGTCGAACAAGCTGAAGGCCTCCTTGAACTCGGAGATCTGGTCGTCGGTGAGCTGATCCGCCATCTCAAACCTTCCTTCTCAACGAGAAAAAGCTTCCTCTTCCGGAATGCGAAAAGCGAAGGGGATCGAGAAGACGATCGCCTTTTTCTGATGAGATCGCGAAATGAAGGGGAGAAGAGAGAGGGAAAGGGTAGAGGTATCGTGAATCTGATGAAGACGACGGGGGATTTATACAGCAGGGGGAGGAGAATCAATCGACGCGCTCCGTGACCGGAACGACTCTATTTCTCATCCCCATCGTCCGTTTCGTCCCCCCGCCTTTTTTTACCCTTTTGCCCCTCTCGTCTCCTCGTCGTTTTCTGTTATCACCGTTTCCCCCCCCCCTCTCTCTCTCTTTCTCGCCGTATTTTCAGATTTCTGCCTTTCCACTTTTATGTTGCATTCGTTTCATGAAAAATTTTCGAAAAAACAAATATTTTTCATTAACGGAAGATAATAAGTCTTTTAAAATAAAGAAAAATATATTTTTTCCTTTTTCCCTCTCTCTCTCTCTCTTTATTTCGACGCTCTTGCCTAACCCTCTTAGCCCCTCTTCTTTCTTTATTTTTCTTTCTTAAAAGAAATTTGGTTTTTTATTATTTTTCCTTCCCCTTTTCTTTTCTTTCTTTTGTTTTTCCTTCTTCCACGGTCGGTTGCTGGGCCACAGATGAGTTCGAGCCTAGTTGGCCTTAGGTGAGTCTCCATCTCGCAAGATCCAGTGAGCTCAAGTCTCACTAAATCAGCTAGGTGAGTTCACCCGAGGCCAGTAAGGTGGATCCTCACCTATGGTCAGTCACTGATTGTCATCGTGACTAGCGATCAACCAGTGAAGAGTGAAAAGGAAAGAAAAAATTATTAAAAATGAGTGTAGGGAGGAATTGACTTTTCATGTCGAATGATGAAAATGTTTTTTTATTCATTTTTAGGTTTTAATCAAGCACTAGAAAATTTTATCATTTTTCCTTAATTGTCATATTGTTTGCGAAATGAATAAAACCTAAAACTATAATTTATTCTATACCCACATTACATTTGTTTCGTGAAAAATGAATAATTTTTAAAAAATTCTTATTATTGATTGCTTAAAATAATTAGCTAGTGAAACATGCTTTCATTATCGACAATAATTTATGTTTAGATATTTTCCATGAATGATGAAAATATTTTTCATTTATTTATTATTTTTAAGAAGATAATTTATAAGTCATTTATTTTTCACAAAACATACAAAGCCTTAATAACTATACCTTAAGTGAATTTATTACAATCTCCTTTTATTATCCGAGTGATTATTTACCATGCATATTGTAGAATATGAACAATTTTTTTTTGGGGAACGTGAATGTCAAGAGTCCAATGTACAATTGGCTTCGTCTTTTTACTTGGGTGAATTGTAGGCTCTAGTTAACTTTAACAGTTTGCTCGGATTAGTAGTGTGATCAAAATCTAGTAACAATTACTATAGGTTCTTGCCCGGATATGCTTTTCAGAGTAGATCCAAGTTAAGCTATTTTCTCGCAAATCTTAGGCTCGAGGTGTCGCTTAAAAGTGAAATTTAAATATAAGTCGATCACGACGAGAAAAGGAGAGAACAAAGCGAGATTTGATTATCAAAAGGCGAGTTTGGATTGATTTCACAATTTATATTGAATTTAATATGGAACTTGCGATTCAGATACTTTGATATGATATTTGTGCTTTTATGAGAAACAAAATGCGCCTTTTTCCTCAATATGATTACAATAAAGAAAGAGTGGATTAAAAAAAAATAAAAAGAGAGAGATTTCCATTCCCTTAAATCTCAACTTTCCGGGCAAGGGTCGAAATGGTAAATAGAGCGCCTGCTCCCCACGGTAAAGAGAAAGGATCCGAAAGCGACCACGCGACACGTGGCAAGGCATTAACTCTACGCCGCGTTGTACCGGATCATCCCCCCCGCCTACGCGGAATCGGGATTCGTCACGAACTTTACCTCACTTTTTCTTTGTCTTTTCCTTTTCCTTTTTCTTTTTCCTTTTTTTTTTTATCTGAATTTACCGAAAAAATTGAAGGGGGGACAGTAATTCTCGCTTTTTTTCCTCGAAAATTAAAATGAAATCGCGTCTATTCTCTCTCCTCGGTAGCCCGACCAATGGGATCGCACGCGGTTTGGACGCGGCAGCAACCTTGCGCGCACAACGTGGTCCCCGCCAAACGGTTGACCGCCACGTCAGCTCCCCCGTCGCTCTCGCACTATTCCCTGGCGGCTTTGTCGAGGATTTGTCGAGGTGCAGGTGTCCACTTTAAAGAGGCACTTTTCCTATAATTTCTTCATCGAAAAAAGAGAGTAAAATTTTAGATTTCAATTTGCCACTTACCGAAGCTGTCAAAAAGATTTTGAAGGAATGGCGATTTAGCATTATTATTTTTTAATGTTTATAGGAAAGCAGTAAGTTTTTATGATTATAACAGAATAAACATAGTCGAGAAAAAATAAAAATATCAGCTGCTTCGTGGAAATATCGCACGGGGTCATAATCATGTTGTCAGTTATCACATAACTTGGATATTGATTCAGACATAACCTTCCATTATTGGGATCACTGACCCACACGTACAATAACGATGGCAAGTCGTGCTTAATAAGGACTGATTGCGCGTAAGGGTTTCCATGAAAATCTTGAACTTATCATGAAATGTTGTTCAAGACGATCGAGTGATCGGTCCATGATGAATTCGGAAGTTTGAAGTCGACCAATCCATCCTTGTAATCTCGCGAGACGGTGTGCTAGGAATCGGTAAATCTGCTATTATGATGAGGTAACAAGTGCTCAGCTTATAAGTTAATAAATAATTCACTAAGATGCGGCTAGGTGAATGATTGACAATGTGATCACTTTCACGTGACTTGTGATGCTCGCTGACTAAACTCGGATCATGGATCTCGTGGCCCGCCGACTCACCTAGGCCCGAGCCAGAAAGACTTAAGGGCTTTTTGGACAGGCTTAGATAAGGGCATTTAGTGAAAAAGTCCAATTAAACCCGAAGGTTTAAATCTGTATTAAGTTTTTATGATCAGCGGGCTTGGGAAAATCTAAGCCCGACCCGAAGGCCCAATTCTATTCCGAACCTTTTTTTTTTTTTTTTTTTTGTGTGTGTCTTGGCAATTACCGAATGGGTATTCATTTCAAAAAATGCAATCAATGGAAGGACGATTGAACAACTTGAAAGTTTTAGGACTCTGGGCTCGGCCGTTTAGGACTTAATCACACATTTTTGAGTTTAGTTCACACTTTTAAAGTTTTAGGACTTAATTGCATTTTCATTTATTCCGTATTCATCGGATTGAGAGTGAGGCCGGAATTTATTCCGAAAGAGAAGCTTTTGTGGGCTGTGCGGCATTTCCTTGGGCTGGAAAGTTATTTTGTTCTGATGAGCGTTGGTTGGGAAATCCATTGATTAAGGAGGTTTATTGTGGACTGACAAAAAGCAAATCGAACTGATTAGTCATTGTTATTGAGCATAGATCCTATATCGCCGCCTTGAACAATTGCACAAGAATTATTGTAGTAGGATAATAACGGCTTGGAGGATTTGAAAGGCATTGCAACATTAAGATCTCCAATATTTAGCCAAAGGTTAAACTTAGGATTGTCACTACTCACCGTATTTGATTCGATATTGCGGTCACACATGATCTTGAGAGTCTTGATGATGTTACCGAGATGGACAAAGTTTTCTCCAAAAAGAGTATCTAAAAATTTTTCCCATTAACAATGTGTATCACGGATAACTTCATCATCGTATTGTTACGAATGTAGTATTGGTAGAAAATTCTCACTTTTTTGCCCTTCCAATATGGAAGGGGGAGGTGGGGAGTTCGAATCCCCGCCTTCTTAGGGGGGATTAGGGTGGGGACGAATTAGTTTTAGGAGTGGGTTTCAACTCTCACACCCTACAATGAGACAGGGCAAAAGTCTGAGAGTGAGAGTTAAACTAGGAGTAGTGTAGGACCGACAAAAAAAAAAAACTTGTGGTTAGGTTCTCCGGTTCCCTCGATTCCCCTCATTTGTCCAAAAAAAGGACTTTCTAATTGCCCTTTTGCTCAAACTTTCACAAGATTTTGCACCTAAGGCGCATGTACACAAACCCTTCTCAAACTTGATGGTGGAAAAACTGGTGCTTTTTTTTACATGGTGGGGGAAGAAAAAAGCATGGTCAAATCAATCCTGCTGATCTAATATCACCGTAAGCGCTAGTCAGGCTACGGAAAGCAAAGCTCCAGAAAGCCTTTGACTGCTCCCTAATTCTCGCTTCTTCAATCACAACACGACAAATCATCTTCGTGCCCGAGAGAAGATAAAAGCAAGGAAGATCGGTTACGGCGCGCTAGAAACGGAGTCTTCGTTTACAAGCCTCGAAAGGGAGGGAGCTCGCGATGCCCCCATACCCCATCTCCAGATTCTCCCTAACCATCTCCTCTATCAAGTCCCTACAGATGTGGTCGTGCAGGGCCAAGCCTATCCTTCCCACCTCCCTCCTCTGGCCCCAGGCTATGTCCTTGCACACCTGCTCCACGCTCTGCCTCATGGCCTCGCTGATCCAGGATGGCGGCGGCGATGGTGCTGCCGGAACCCGGCTCTCGTCGATCCTTGCCCGGGCCAGGGAGGGCTCGTAGGCGATCCTGTCCAGGAGGCATATGCTGTAGTTGAGCTCTTCTAGTGGCTTCTTCCTCTGGGGCGACGGCACCAGTCGTTCTGCGTGGCAGGCTATGTAGTTGTTGGAACGCATTTGATGAGCTTTTGAGAGCAAAAAATGGATGAAAGTAGAAAGCAAATTGTCATTAAATGGTTCGTAGGAATCTCACAGGTTTGTCTATATCAGGATCTTTCTAAAATTTAATCTATGTTTGAGCACTATAGAAGAAATAAGTTTACTTTAGATTATTCACAATAATTTCTGTTTTTCTCAATTGTTACAACACACGGCAAAATCATTTGTTAGATAACTACTTTAGAATGATCCAAACAGAGCCTAATCTCACTTGTCCGGATCCTAAGCAAGCCTTTCTGAGTCCCAGATTCCTATTTGGAGGACACGGTTTAAGGATATCTATGCCATGAAGAAATAGTCCTAAACAATTAGCAAGTTTCTTATGCCAATTTGCATATACAAAAGATCGATCAATCATAATGTTGACGGTACTTGAACCAAATTGAAATTTAAAGTCTATAAATGACAAAGAATATCTAGAAATATTTTTTGTATGACAAAGGTAACCCTTTTCAAGATGGCTCATGCCAAAGTTTTTTCTATCCAACCAATCTAATTGGCCGACTCCAAGAAAATATCTTTACAACAAACTAATTATCATTTCGACTCATGACTTTTGCAATAGAAAATGAAATACAAATGTCATCATATAGATTCTATATAACTAGAAAAAGATCACATACGATTTTACACATTAATGGTTTGATATCATAAAAGTTTTGAGCATTTTGAAATTGCAAGTTTCCCAAAATTGGTGAAAAGATCATAAATTTACATGTTTATGTGATTGTATACGACACTGGCATAGATGTATTAAAGTGTTGGGGGCAATGTGGTGGCCCCGGGTACTAATTAAAGCAGACACCTGCGAACGGTGAAGTGATAATGGTGCGTGCTTTCTCGCTTTTCCTTTCTGTTTTGTCCTTCGTTTTTTTTACCCTTTCGAATCGCCTTTTGACTGCAGAAGCAAGCCCCGAGTTGCAGGCCACGCAACAAGCAAGTGCTCAATTTCCTTCCCCGTTCACACCTCACAAAAAGCAAAAGGGCAGGACGGGGACAGGGCATAATCTTCACTCAGTTCAAAAGCTTTGCCCCGACCCGAATGGATAGCAGATCAACTCGAACGTTGGATCTAAATGGGTTTTTTTTTTTTTTTTTTTGGCATCTTTATCATCATAACAAAGGAGGAAACTGACACTCATCTTTGGATCCAAAATGGGTTTTCAATGATGATGTCATAAAGTAATACATCAAGGACGAATTCTAATCGGGTTGTCATCCACTATGAATGTGATTTGGATCCGAACCCGATGGGGACATTGGTTGTCTAACCTTCTTTTCTAGGCCAGGGGTGCTATGATGGTTCTGCTTGGAATCCTAAAACATGGCATGTGGCTAAAAAGCATGTCTTGTCTGAAAGCTCCCCATGTATTGCTTAAAGTATCGTTTCTTGTGGCTGGAACAGCGGATCGGATATTGGGTTTTCTGGTCGGACCGGACCCGTCTCAGGTGATTGATTATATAAGACAATATGGCCAAAAGGAATTACTTAGACGACAAAGCTCGAAACGTGCGGGATAACTAACAGCCCTTTGGCAATTAGCTTTGGAATTGCAAATCCACAACGTGCAATCCGTGGGAATTTTCTCTTTCTTCTTGCTTAGAGGCTCTTGAGATTGGAAGGTGTAATAGCCTAGGAAATTAAAAAATATGGCAGGAAATAGAACATGGTACTTTAGGACCTAATGACGACCGTTTTTCCAACTTATTTAGGTTAGATCATGTGTTAAATCTCATCACTCCTCTACTTGTGCCAAAGTTGAAAAGAAATTCGTGCAAGAGTTGTTTGTACGAACATATTGAAGTAGAGACACTTGTTAATTTTTCACTTTTCGAAATTAGACTCGCATCATTAGTAGTCGGATGGCTTTTGATTTCATTATGATGTTAACAATATCAAAACAGAGGATTTTACCATACCATCTTTTTAAATATTAAAAAGATTTTGTTACCGAGTGCCCTAGGTGCATTACTTAACCAACCAAAAGAGGAAAGCTCGTGATTTTTCATGTAGTGTTTTTTCTTACTAGGTGTAACCATCGTCTTGAAAAAATAAGATTTTCCTAATGTAATTTTGTTTTTTTAAATTAATCTCCTTGTCACTGATCTTGAAATTTCCTTATTGTGGTCTTGAATCTTGATATGTGTGGATGTATCATCTTTTCGATGAGCTTATAAGGAATTCCTAGAAAGGGTAGAAGGAATAACTAGTCCATGCAATTGAGAATTGTCTCAATTTGTGTATCTGGCAAATGTTCTTGCATTTTCAATAATTAATTAGATTTAAAATAAGCCGAATTTATTTAAAAAATGATTCATATCCATCATATATGTTATTATTTACTGTAGCTACGTTATCAAATATTATTCCATCAAGAAGTAGTACACCACTATAACAAAAAATGATATATAAATCAGAAATCAACAGTAATTAAGATATTATAGCCGGGTAAAATTATCATAATTGATTAATATAATTAGTGGTAATAAGACAATTTATAAATAAGTAATATTTACATTAATATACATCGATTTAGGTCGTTTATTATTAGATTATGCTGCAATTACTATTAGTAATCAATTTTATTATTTTTCATGTAAATTCAGTAAAATGGAAAATTAAAGTTGACTTGGGTTTGGGGGCATTGATAAATCTTGTCGTCGAGCGGTTCTGTGTCATGCAGATGCGCACGAGAGAAGAGACGAGCGATCATAAATGCTGCGCGAGACGGAACGACGGAGACATACCGATGGATTGTCGCTTGGCGTAGCCGCTGAGCAGCGTCGACCGAGTGAACTCGTCCAGCACGGACACCGGACTCGGCTGCTCCGCCGGCTGCTGCTGCTCCTTCTCCTGCGGCTCGCCGCCGCCGCTGCCGTTCTCGTTGTCGCCGGAATCGTCGTCGTCGTCGTCGTCGTCGCCACCGCCGTCGCGGTCGTTGTCCCCGTCCTCCTTCGCCGCCAGCTCCTGCAATCGGGCGTCGAAGCTCGCGTTCGGTTTCGCGGCCCCGACCGAGGGGTGGAGCTCCGCCGAGCGCACCACGTCGATGATCTTCTTCAGCGCCTTCAGGTCCCGGTCGCACTTGTCCAGCGCCCCCAGCAGCTCGCGCCTCTTCTCCGCGGTGGTCTCCGGCGCCTCGCCGGCGGTGAGCCCCATCAAGCGGGCCACCACCGTCGGCTGCTGCGGCCGCGGCGGAGGGGGAGCGGGGGAGGGGTAGCGGCGCGGCTCTCCGGGGGGTGCGACCGCCGGATCTCCGCCGGCAGGGTGGGGCTCCTCGGGACCTCACACGAGATCCTCTTCGCGGCGGCAGCGGCGGCGGGGCCGTCATCGCGGTTCCCGGCGGCCTTTTCCCGCAGTAAAGCGGGGACTAGAGCGGCGGGGGCTCCGTCCTTGGCGGGAGGAGAGACCACAGCGTTCTTCTGCTGCCTTTTACCTGGAGATTCAATAAACCAAATCCTCAGTAAATCGGTTTAAAATCCAAGGCGAATGAAATAGGCCAAGAAGAGCACGAAAGAGAAAGGAAAACAATGCTAAACTAATTCCGGCAGGAATTTCGCGGTCTAAACGGCCTTCCGATCATTTCGAAGGCGTCGATACTGTTTCGTCATCCTTCAAAGCTGAAGAAGGAAGGAAGGGAGGGAGGAAGGAAGGAAGGAGATACCGTAGGTGAGGGATTTGCGGCCGTGCTGGTAGCGGGAGAGGAGGTGGAAGAGGCCGGACATGCATCCGATGCTCTTGGAGTGGAGGCAGCCGTGGACGTCGGGGGTGGCGGCATGGGTGGCGGCGCGCTCTCGGTAGGAGGAAGAGGAGGAGGTGGAGGAGGAGAGGAGGGTGGTCGTCTTCTCTCTCTTCATCTCTCTCTCTCTCTCTCTCTCTTGCGTGGTTGCAGAGAGCGTGCGCGACAACGGCAAAAAGAGAGAGAGAAAGAGGAGGCGATAGAGAGGGGAGGGGGGGTAGGCGGTCGCTGCTTTGTTCTCTCTCTCTCTCTTCCCCTCTCGCCTTTTCTGTTGGAGGGCCGGCGTTGCGGCAGCCGTATAGTGTTTTTAGTACATTTCGTTGCTCCTATTATCACACTGCATTCATTCCCACATTCATTCCTAGCCCATCTTCATGTTATTCCCTATTACTTACATACGTACATACATACATACATATATACATACCTACATACATACATACATACATATCTTTATGTTATTACCGAGTTTTAAAAAATTCAGATTTGTTGTAGTTTTGTTGAAATGTATTGAAAAGTCTTGTATGCGAGAACCACTATCGTGTGAAGTGGTTGAGATGTTTTAGTTAGCGCATAACTCGTTGGCTTTTTTTGAGTGAGGATGGGTCCGGCTGAATACATTGACGGGTTCGGAGTTGTGCTCTTTTGCTGCATGCTTCCAACCACGATTTTTCTATAGTTACAAATAATATGTCTTGTTAATGCGAAATGCCATTGTCGGCCTTAGATTAGTATATTCATGCAGTAGTTTTTGTCATGTCGGCACTACCACCTTAACTGCTTGTCCTCGTGCTCGGCGGCGGCGGCGGCATCCATCAATGGTGGATCGACTCTCGCTCGGTGGTAGCAAGTGGCTGCACCACCACATGAAGCAAGGTTTTTGCCAGTCATCGGTGTAAGTCTCTCTCTCTCTCTCTGGATCTGGTTTTTCACATCAACAATCACAGCCGTACATGTTGGTTTTATGACTGAGTTGGACTGCCACACCAATTAAAAAAATCTAAATCAATTCAAATCAAATGGCGAATGTCTCTCTTGAATTTTGGTAGACCCGATTATACAATTACATCAACAATCGCGCCTGTACATGTGGATTCCACGACCGAGTTGAATTCCCATGTCAATTAAAAGGACCGAATCAATTCAAATCAAATGGCGAAAGGATCAGATCGACCAAAACTAAAATCTAAAAGGGTCGAGTTGGACATCAACGGGCGGATTTCAACATTAAAAAGGGGAAGTTCCCCACCTCTTTCAGGACTCTTGACAAAGCATCGGCAGCATCCTCCACTCGAAATCTCTTTTCGATAATCGGAAAACGACAGCGCCCCTAATCTCTCCCAATCGCCTCAAACGACACGACCCAAAGTCGAACAAAGACTCGCGCGATTCTCCCTAATGAATCCGAATCATTTCGATCCTTAATCCCCTGTTCTTTGTCGTTTCTCCCGATACGACGCACCCCCGAAATTCAATCAGTAAAGGCCCGCGCTTTCTCCATTTCCACCGATGCTTTTAGCTGTCTCCCTTTAAGAAAAGTGGGTGAGCTTAGGATTCAGCGATGAGGATGAGTTTTGGTCAATGAAAACGAGAGAAGTGGGGGGTTGGACTTGGATCCTGTGCTTCGTCTTTCTTTTCCCCACTTTGGTTCACCTAATCCTGACCTCTTTTATGATGAGCTTTCTGGGTTCCATACGACTCCGATGATGCACCGACGATCTCGGTCCGAATTGACTCCTGCTTTTCATTTTCTTTTACTTAAATCTAAACCTCGCTGCTCACGCGCTTTGCTAATTTCATATGCAGACTCTTTCATAATTTTCCATTAGATCATGACGAGAGAGTAGACGTGTGTGCATTCTCTTAGTTGCGAGCATAAACAAGCATGTGTGACTGTTTCTCTTCGCCGCAATGTAATCTCGAGACGTCCTTCCAAAATACAAGAAAAACCAAAAAGAGAAATCGAAAAGAGAGGTGACGTGGTTGAATAGCTGGATTTATTTTGACATTTTTTTATTGTACTTTCATGGATTCATGAACCACGTGCAATCACAGCGATTGATTTTTGTGAGGCTTGTGTGAGACCCGCATGATTAATGATTATGATTGATTTAATTCATTCGGACCGTGGAGTCCAGGCGAGCACTTACCGGTGGCATTGAGCAATTGCAGATATCAGATGATCAACACGGAATCTGCGTAGCAGGAAATGCGAACAGTAAAAGAAGAGAGTAAGAGAAAAAGGAAAAGGCATGAACTTATGAGACATCATTCTCAGTGCCTTGGACAGCACTCTTGCCTTTACTTTCTCAAAGGGGGCCAGTGTGCTTGGAGAGCACCCTCTTCACCCTCCGGGGGGCCGCATCATCCGACGGCCGTGATCATACGATCGAGTGCGTACGAGGAATTCCCCGATTTGATAAGCGCCATGGACCAATGACAGTCGATAGGTTGGATGGGAATCTTAGTTGATTCAACCATCGTGCACGTAAGTCCAGGAGTCGAGTCCGTCCCGAGACAAGTCAACCACCGTCCCAATCCCCATCCAACTTTCCAAGATACCCCCATTCCACTGGTGCTTTAAGCGATGGCATGGGGACGTGCCTGAAGAAACAAATCTGCAGATAGGTGGGATTTTCCCAGCTTGCTTGCCCTCTTTCTTGTCAACTCAATGGTACCTGTATCCTCCTCTCAAACTCCTACGGCCTAATGTTTCTCCTTTCCTAGAAAAACTCGGGCAACTCATCTCTATTTACATTCCAATCATTACGGAGCATTAGGAGTGTGCACTGCCTTGCCTTGAGGATAACAGCAATAGCAGAAGTTAACGACTCCAGAACACCGAGATGGTGAAAAGTCAAGATGTCGCGAAGCTTTCTCCTGATCAATAATATGTAAAAGGACGTCCCCATGCACGAGGCGCCTTACTATTCTAGTAGGTAATGGTAATGTAGAAATAGGACACGACAAGGAGGCCAAAGGAGGCCGATATGCATGAAAGAGCAAAGTTGGAATCAAAGAGAACATGTGCACTATGGTCATGGAGAGAGCTTCCTTTCTGTCACTTCCTTCCTGACCATGCTCGAAACCCTTTCCCACGGTCGGGCATAAATTGCATATCGAAACAATTCCTCGCGAGGAAGTTTGTCCAGATCTTGAGTCCTTGCCGTCTATCAGGACGCGAATTATTTTTTTCATTTTGTCAGCATCTCGCGCGCCCTCACTTTACTTATCAGAAAGGAAGTTTGAAAGCCCATGGCTGAAGGGCGAAGCTCTCTCGAGAGATGTGCAAGCGTACAGTGGATTGAGGTGAATTGAAATCTCACATCCAGTACGCAAAGTGCATATAATGACTTGTAATCTGACTCTGCGATTTCGGAAATTAGCCCCTTTTGGAATGTAGTGCTGAGCTTTTATAATCCCTTAGCCCAAGTTGTCTGCTCGAGTGGGCTACCATCAATAAGCCCACTTAGTCTCCATTCTCTCTCATCTCCACTTTACCTTTTAAAAAAAACCAAAAAACCAAAAAAAAACAAGGCTGCGCCCTATTTAAAACATGGAATCAGTAACCTTCCATAATCCTTAATCTGCATCTGCACCTTAGATTTCCTTCCTTGAGGACTTCCAACACTAGTGTATCGCTTGCAAAGAAGGGAGGATTAAGGTCACGCTGAAGCAGAAACACAGCGCAGCCAGGATCACATCCTCATTGAGGGAAATATCACTCGCACTTGCTTTTGACTGAACATGGTATGGATCTCATGCAAACCATGGGAAGAGATCCGAACAGTTGTCTTAGTCGCTCGTCGACACTATCCTCAACTTCAAGCCGCAATAACAGAATTGATCAACATCTAGACAATCTGTTCCTCTGAAGTATGCGGCACATAACACTGTCCATTCTTCCACAATTCCACTAAACCACTCATTCAGCATGGTACGCATGCTGCCTTCCTTAAAACTTCATGGCCATTCTCTTTTTAACTGGTCGTTGAGCTCAGCAACCAAGCGAACTTTTCCCTAGCACCTTATCACAACCCCAGTAGATCAAGTAATTAATCCGAAAGTCATGTTCAAAATCAGGTGTTCTTACACGTGCTGATATGGCCTCAGTCCTTGGCATCCTAAAATCATCCACCTCTTCTCCCCCTTAATGTCGATTATTAGAAAGGAAATGGTGAGAAAAACAGCGCAGCATCTAATGAATGATACTTAAAATTTCATGTCTACATAAAAACAAATAAAATAAGTTGTTCGAGAACTGGACATGGCCTAAAGGATGTCCTAAGCAAAAAGGCCAATTTTCAACTCAACTGTGTGGGAATTCATTACCCTTTGTCCTTAGGTCACCGCAAAATGAATAAGCAAAAGAAGTGCGCTTCTGAACATTTTCCACTCTACAAACTGATGACTATTTCCTTCCTCCTATCATAGAAAGACTAAAACTGTATTACCAGACAAATAGCCCATGATAAATCTATGATTGGACCACAAATTCACTATTGACAATTAAAAAATTAGAGAACATGACTGGCAATGAATCATCCGCCCAAGAAATTATGGTACGGTATTGGATGGAATACATTAAATTTTCTAGCTTGGATTTCTTGTGGCACTGGCACTACTTGTGCACCAAGCAGAATATCATTGTCAACTTCCAAAACAAGAAAAGGAAAAGTGGCTGACAAGCCAGATGTTGGCCATTGCTTTTTGTACATATCAACTTTTGAATTACATCTGATTGAATGTGACTGATTCAAACGACTTGCAGATGCCAGCAAAGGGGAAAGAAAACTAGACTAGGTAGTTAATATATCAGACTTGAGTTAAACAACCAAGAAGGCAGCGCCATATTTGACATGACTTAGAGATCTTTCCAAACACGATAGTCTGTACTGGAGCTGTTATAGTTTATTACACTATCCTGGCACCCAATGAAGAATGTAGTATGTACAGGATCCACATTTACCAAGGCATGAGCTGTACCACTTGGACTTGCTGCAACAGCAACCTCATCAGCATCAACAACTACTTCAGCATAAGTTTTGTCACCCATCTCACTGCTCTCCAGCTGCAACAAGTTCAACGCTTCTCATATAAGAAACACAAATGCCATCTAAGAACAAAAACACTTGACTTTTTACATGTACACTGCACCCTTATTTATGTTTCTTCTCTCTCCCCTTTGCTAAATTATAGTTCTACAGGAATCAAGCAATCACCAAAATCAAAAAATAAAAATTCAAACAAAAGAACAAGGAGAAGTATCTAAGGAACATAAAAACGTGCATGAGAACTACAGCCAGTGCTTCATTCTTTTGACAGATAGACAAAAACAGGATTGAGATATGCGATGGCATTTGGAGGCAGATTCGTGGAGAGAAAACCAAATGGGGGAGAGAGGATAGAGAAGCTTTCAGAGAAACCCTGAAAAGCTCCAATTTCCAGGAACACCCATTGATTGAGCACAAAACCTGTACTATGATGCCATTGACTTATCTTGATGTTGAGGGCATGGAGCTGTTCGCACCCTGTAGAAAACCCACAGGTGTTTCAGAGCCACTGATTCCGCATGCTCTGCCCAATTAACTTGCACCAGCCCTCGGTTTCCATTTCTTTTAGCCTCTTCTTTGCGAGAATGGGTCAGCCACTCTCTCTCTCTCTCTCTCTCTCTCTCTCTCTCTCTCTATTCTTTGACAGATAGACAAAAACAGGATTGAGATATGTGATGGCATTTGGAGGCAGATTCGTGGAGAGAAAACCAAATGGGGGAGAGAGGATAGAGAAGCTTTCAGAGAAACCCTGAAAAGCTCCAATTTCCAGAAACACCCATTGATTGAGCACAAAACCCGTACTATGATGCCATTGACTTATCTTGATGTTGAGGGCATGGAGCTGTGGGCACCCTGTAGAAAACCCACAGGTGTTTCAGAGCCACTGATTCCACATTGCTCTGCCCAATTAACTTGCACCAGCCCTCGGTTTCCATTTCTTTTAGCCTCTTCTTTGCGAGAATGGGTCAGCCACTCTCTCTATCTCTCTCTCTCTCTCTCTCTCTCTCTCTCACTCTCTATTCTTTTGACAAATAGACAAAAACAGGATTGAGATATGTGATGGCATTTGGAGGCAGATTCGTGGAGAGAAAACCAACTGGGGGAGAGAGGATAGAGAAGCTTTCAAAGCAACCCTGAAAAGCTCCAATTTCCAGAAACACCCATTGATTGAGCACAAAACCCGTACTATGATGCCATTGACTTATCTTGATGTTGAGGGCATGGAGCTGTGGGCACCCTGTAGAAAACCCACAGGTGTTTCAGAGCCACTGATTCTGCATCGCTCTGCCCAATTAACTTGCACCAGCCCTCGGTTTCCATTTCTTTTAGCCTCTTCTTTGCGAGAATGGGTCAGCCACTCTCTCTCTCTCTCTCTCTCTCTCTCTCTATTCTTTTGACAGATAGACAAAAACAGGATTGAGATATGTGATGGCATTTGGAGGCAGATTCGTGGAGAGAAAACCAAATGGGGGAGAGAGGATAGAGAAGCTTTCAGAGAAACCCTGAAAAGCTCCAATTTCCAGGAACACCCATTGATTGAGCACAAAACCCGTACTATGATGCCATTGACTTATCTTGATGTTGAGGGCATGGAGCTGTGGGCACCCTGTAGAAAACCCACAGGTGTTTCAGAGCCACTGATTCCACATCGCTCTGCCCAATTAACTTGCACCAGCCCTCGGATTCCATTTCTTTTAGCCTCTTCTTTGTGAGAATGGGTCAGCAACTCTCTCTCTCTCTCTCTCTCTCTCTCTCTCTCTCACACACACACACACACACACGCGCGCGCGCAGGCAGGCAAGCGCGCGCGATCTGCAGCCAGCAGTTATTGGCAGATGGACAAAACAAGATAGATATGTGATGGCATTTGGAGGCGGATTTGTGAAGAGAAAACCAATAGATGAGAGAGGATAAAGAAGTTCTCAGAGAAACCCTGAAAAGCTCCAATTTCCAGGAACACCCATTGATTGAGCACAAAACCCGTACTATGATGCCATTGATTTTTCTTGATGTTGAGGGCGCGGAGCTGAGGGCACCCTGTAGAAAACCCACAGGTGTTTCAGAGCTACTGATTCTGCATCGCTCTGCCCCAATTAACTTGAACCAGCCCTCGGATTCTATTTCATTTAGCCTCTTCTTTGCAAGGATCTTTCTCTTGCACGCACGCAAACAAGCATGCACCTGAACTGCAGCCAGTGGTTTTTGACAGATGGACAAAACAGGACTGAGATATGTGATGGCATTTGGAGGCAGATTTGTGAAGAGAACCAATGGGGGAGAGAGGATAGAGAAGCTTTCAGAGAAACCCTGAAAAGCTCCAATTTCCAGGGACACCCTTTGATTGAGCACAAAACCCGTACTATGATGCCGTTGATTTTTCTTGATGTTGAGGGTGTGGAGCTGAGGGCACCCTGTAGAAAACCCACAGGTGTTTCAGAGCTACTGATTCTGCATCGCTCTGCCCCAATTAACTTGAACCAGCCCTCGGATTCTATTTCATTTAGCCGCTTCTTTGCGAGGATCTCTCTCTCTCTCTCTCTCTCTCTCTCTCTCACACACACACACACACACAAACGCATGCACACATGCAAGCACGCACGCAAACTGCAGCCAGCGGTTTTTGACAGATAGACAAAACAGGACTGAGATATGTGATGGCATTTGGAGGCGGATTTGTGAAGAGAAAACCAATGGTGGAGAGAGGATAGAGAAGCTTTCAGAGAAACCCTGAAAAGCTCCAATTTCCAGGAACACCCTTTGATTGAGCACAAAACCCGTACTATGATGCCATTGATTTTTCTTGATGTTGAGGGCGTGGAGCTGAGGGCACCCTGTAGAGAACCCACAGGTGTTTCAGAGCCACTGATTCTGCATCGCTCTGCCCCAATTAACTTGAACCAGCCCTCGGACTCTATTTCATTTAGCCTCTTCATCTTTTCCCAGGAAAAAAAAAAAAGAGTGCAACATGAGAACGTGTTGGTCTCTCCAGTGGTTTGTCACTTCTAGACAATGTGGCTAGCATTACAAAATTTCCCCTATAAGGGAATATGACAAAGTTTACATCCACTAAGTAAATACCACTGAAGATGAACTGCCGCTTATGGTGGTTTTTCTCTTTCCATCAACAACCAGGAATGACCAAAAAGATTCTAAAGAAAACACTTCCTGTGGACATCTTGACAATTCAAACAGCAATTCTATGATGTATTGCACAACCAATGAATATCCGTATCAGGCTTATCAGCTACTTCAGGTGAATATCTTAATGAACTCTCTCAACCAATAAGTTAGACCACAGGTTGGCGAGTCGAACTCAGGCCATAAGAATAGCCTGATTTCGACAATGAGATAAGAGTCCTCAAAGAATGCTAACTAGAAACGATTGCATTATATGTGAATTACTGCAAATCCTGTCTACGGCAACAACGACTAGATACCATTCTCACTTGAATTACTTTCAGAAATAACTTCCACTTCCATCCTAAGAAACTTGGAGAAAGGGGAAAAGGTAACCTACCCTGAATTTGGTCTTAGCACCCCAAATGACGAACGTCTCGTTACAAGTGTGGTGCCTGTGATTCGCCCTCACACCGCGGGGGCGGATTTCGCCGACATGGAACGAAGCACAGGTCACAGCTCCCCCTGCAAGCAAAGCAAACCAAACTCTTCCATCTAAAATCATCAACCAAAAGGACAGGAAAGCAACGACAAGCAAACTCAACGAGCCTTCTGAACTTCACATTCAACCACAATCCACAGAGAGAGAGAGAGAGAGAGAGAGAGAGAGAGAGAGAGACCTCGAATGCCGTTATCGAGCGCGACGGAGGCGGGATCGACGAGCCACCCGCGCTTGTCGCTGAAGGAGCCGACGGCAAACCTGACGAGGTTCGCCTTGCGGTCGTCCTCCTCCCTCCGCCGCTCGGTGTCGCGGCTGGAAGCGAACCGCGACGCGGCGGAGGAGCTGGCCTGGAGGCGGAGGGAGATCCAGGTGAGGAGCAGGAAGGCGGAGAGGAGGATGGGGATGGCGTGGGGCTTCTTGAGGAAGCTGACGAGGGACGAGTACGAGAAGGCGCTTCTCTGGGCCAGCGCCGCGGCGGCCGGCGACGCCTGCGCGCTCTCCAGGCTGATGGCGGCCGGACCGCCGGCCCCGGCGTACGAGGGCCTCCTCGGGTTCGCCATCGCGACGGCCTCCGGTAGACCGGCGTTCAATCTCGCGGCGACATGGGGGGCGCTCGGTTTTTAGTAGGCGCGGTCCAGTGACTGGTGCGGAGGTTGAGAGCGGCGGAAGAAGAAGAAGAAGAAGAAGAAGAAGCGGCGGCTGTTTCGGCGGAGAAGTTATTTAGGGTCTCCTGAAGGCGACCCGATTTTGTTAGTTATTTTAGGGTCTCCCTAACATCTTGGCGACCCGATTTTGAATTTGGTAGATATTTTATTGATCCGGTTCCCGAATCGAACCGAAAAACCTTAATTTTCTCTTAATTTTACCTAACATCTTGTATTCTTGTTGTTTTCGGTTCTTTACGTGTTCGTGAATAATAGGATGTCTTAATTAAAATTTGCCTTTTTAAATAACAAGAAAAATAAAAGCAAAGGAAAAAAACAAGCTGGATGATTCTAAAGACTGATGTAATAGATTCTAGACCTAAAATCTATTTTTAATTTTTGTAATTCGAAACCTACCTACGCTAAAATCGGTTACCCCTATTGTCAATATGCAATAATATTGATAACTATTGTCGATCGGGAAATGACTGGGTAGTGCAACTCGAATAGGCACAAAGATTCTCTCATGATGTAGTCCGTTTTGTAACCTCGTTGGAAACATAGAGCCAAATAATCCATACCTCCCAAGAGAAAAAATCACGACACCAAAGTTACACCATAGATTCAAGATCTTTTCTGACTCCTGTCTCCCCTAACGTATGCTACCGATATCAACAACGACAGTTCGTTGGACGCCGCAATGTTCACCATGCAGTACAAACACTAGAGGAAGGAAAAGATTGCAAGCCTCACAGCTTCTTAGGGTGCGTTTGTTTGTATTTATTCAAAAATTGTTTCGGAAATATAAATAGAAAAAATTATTTACGTTAACAACGATTTTTGACCAGAAAAACGCGTTTGGTAAACTTATTCCTAGAATAAAAAAAGAACAGAAACACGTTTGGTAAATTTGTGTTCTTTTTTTGTTTCTTTTAATTTTTTAATATTTTTATTTTATTTTTCCTTTTTTTCCTTTCTTTTTTTTTTTTCTTTTTTCTTTTTTTGGCCGGTTCCGACCTCGGCCATGGCCGGCCACCCGAGCTCGCCGAGCCTCGCCCGCCCAAGGCGAGGCCGAGCCTCGCCAGGGGCGGCGACGCTCGACCTCACCGGGGCCGGCGACACTCGGCGAGGTCGCCGCCCCCTCGACGGCCGGTCGCCGCGCCATGGCCGAGGTCAACGACCGGCCAAAGAAAAAAAAAAAAGAAAGAAGAAAAAAAAAAAGAGGAGAGAGAAAATTTGTTTTTAAAAATTGTTCCAAAAACAAGAAACACGTTTTTTTTTCTTTGTTTCTATTCCAAATGTGTTCCTAAAACAAAAAAAATAGATTTGGAACAAAAACGCAAAAAAACGCGTTTTACGTTGCTTTTTTGTTCCCTGAACAAAAAAATAGAAATTTTGTTTATAAACAAAAAAACACAAACACAAACAAATAGGGCCTTAGGGCCAAATTTGTTTATTTTTGTTTCGTTCCCGAAACAAAAAATTTTGTTTTTTTGTTCGGAGAAAAAAAAAGAATAAAAACGTGTTTGGTAAAACTTTTGTTCCCGAAAACAAAAAATTTATTTTTTTGTTCTTAACAATTTGGAAACAAAACAAAGTAGAAAAAAAGTTATTTCTTGTTCCCGAGAATAATTTCTAAGAAACAAAAGAACAAAAACTCAAAACTCTTCTTTTGTTTATTTCTCTTCGGTCGGTGCCCTCTGTCTCAAGTCCCTCCTTTCTCCGGCGTCTTAGCTTCTCCACCGTGATCCTCTCCGACGAGGGTCGGCGACTTCGTCAAAGCGTCGCCGGCCCCTGACGAGGCTCAACCTCGCCATATCTGGGTGAGCTCGAGCTCGCGCAGCCAAGGCAAGGCCAAGCCTCGTTGGCCGACGCGAGGTCGGCCTCACGCCGCCTAAGCGAGGTTAAGGGTGCGAGGTCGGCCTCGCGGTAGCGTGGCGAGGCTCCGGCGAGCTCGCCGGACCTTGCCCAACCAATCGCCAGCGATCGGCAACCGGCAATCGACCACAAAGGAGAGAAGGAAAAAAAAAAAGAAAAAAAAAAAAAAAAAAGAAGAAAAAAATGAAAAATATTATAAAAATATTAAAAAATTAAAAAAAATAACAAAATTGTACAAGTTTACCAAACGTATTTCTGTTTCTGGAATAGAAATTTTTTACAGTTACCAAACGCGTTTTTATACTCAGAAATTGTTCCCAAAAACATAAACAAAAAAAAAACTATTTCTATTCAAAAATTATTTCCCGGAATAAAAACGTTACCAAACACGCTCTTAAACTCTTAATAGTTTCAGCTTTTTGCATTTATACCATGAAGGAGGCATTGGCTCGCCTATATTCCAAGGAGGCAAAACTGAAAAGCTACAGCTGCCCGCAAGAACGTACTTTAAAATCGTCAAGACTAACAAAGATCCTCAGATACATGAATTACTGGTCTGCTTGCTTTCGCACGAATGAATCAATGTTGCAAACAGTGAATACGCTGCACTCCTACGTATCGGACCGTATTTATGCATCACAGAGCAAAAAAGGCTCGCAGTGTGACGCTGCATTACAGAGGCAAAAGTCAGTTTTCAGGATATTGATCTATTACTATATAACTTCTATCTTTTGCTGTGCATGACGCCTGCCATGGAACACAGCATCACCAAAGAGTGCTAGTCCTTTGGCTGAGTCAGAAAAGGTTTGAAGGTCATCAGCAATCCCAAGGCCTCGATGATGTTCAGGATGAAGAAAACCATGTGATTACCTGCAATACCAACAGAGCCATAGGTTTCAGCTTTCTTTCCATGAGGTGAAATTCGAGAGCATAAATTCAACTTCGATCAATAGAAGAATATAGAGAAGAGAATAAAATAACGCTAAGAAAGGGATGGACATGCAAGGTTATACTGATATGCAAAGGCTGCGACAAGGATTTGATGCGAGAATTGACGTGTGCATGTTTCTGTCTGCAAGACTACCAGATTGTGCAGAAACCAGAGCTGTGAAATGTTTTTAGTGCTCTAGGATAGTGAGGCACCGCGGAAAAGTTCACTCATCTAATTTCTTCAGAACCAGTAAACAGTAATTTATTGGGTGTATAAAACTACAACAGGACTACGGCGTCTTCCACAGTTTTACCATTCAATAAAGGATGGCTGCTGCTGACTTGAATTGTGGACTTTTATACAGTCCCAATCAACGTACCAAAGATATCTTTTGATGCTTTAAGCAGAGTATACTGAGGACTAAGAAAGGACAACATTTTGATCTATAAGCTCCATGTCTCACTCAACTTCTTGACATGGCTGAGAAACAGCTTCACACATGCCCTAAAATATGTCATAGTTCAATCATTGCAGGTCAAGAGATTGGAGAACTAAGGGGGTTGCTTCAGCCAAGAAAAACATTTCAGATCCAAAAAAATGGTTTAGGTCATGGTCGCATTCTAACTATATCAAAATCCAACAGCAAGAAGAGTCTTAAGCTTAACATTGAAGATATTGAACTGCCCATCGCTAGTAGTTAAAAAACAAGCTAAGAAAGATGTTAAAGTTCAATTAGAAGTCAGAAGATTACATGTTCGGAAAGAGAAACATGCATCTCCTGATTCAGTAAAAATCTTTTAGTAGTTTAACAGGGCATATTAGCCAAATTGTCTTTAGATGATTACGACAGCCAATTGGGATAAGGACACTTTGCAAATAGACGATGCAGAGGATCACTTCTTTAGCTACTGTAAGACAAAAACTTCCAGATATTTGTAAGGTATAGACAGTGGTCTTTACCAGGCAGAAAAGAAGCATTTTGACGCTTTTGTGCCCAAGAAAAGCTGCAGTTACACAAAGCATTAGAAGTCAGGAAATAAAATTCATCATATAAGCCCTATCTTCAGCTGCTTCAGTTTGACAGTGATCTCAATGAGGCAAAAATTCACAAAGCCATGGAATGTATCCATTTAGCCTATTATGAATGATGGATAAAACAATTTCAGCAAAGTCATTCTCATATTTCGAAGTTGTTATTCATTAGTTAAATGGCTAAATGTCTGTTGCAAGAACTTATCAGCAGAGCTCTTATATAACATTTTACAGAAAAACCAAGCAGCGACGTTTTAACAAATGACAGCATGAATCCAAGCAGAAACTTCAGAAGATGAAATCTCAGTTACACTAGTCTTAATACAGATTCCATCCTGAAGAATACGAAATACTCGTCTACACTCATGCCTGAATTAGCTAAACAATCAATTGGACCTAGAACATATCCTGCGCATTCTAATTTGATGATATTCCATACAAAGCATCTAGAAAATTTCTAACTTTGCACATATAAACCACCTTTAAATGTCTCTCTTTCCCTATAACTAAGATAATTGTCCAATCACAAGAAAACGTAACCTGCATTACCACTTTCCTTTTCCAATTATGGAAGCATCTAGCTCTGAGATCATTAGGAGAGGGCGGCTGTGCTTCTAATAAGGCATGACGATATGAGGCCTTCGCCTGTACACTATTCAACTCTTTTTTTCTTTTTTTTATTAACTGTCACTTTCCATGCAACCGTAATTAATTACAAAGTTGACTCAGATATCAATCAAAGGAAGTTTTTATAATCTTCATGCAGAACCTGCTTGATTTAGATTAGGAAATTCATAAGAGTTATGAAACCATGTGCTAAGCACGATCGCTCTGAAAGTTATCCTCAAATGGCAGTATCTACATATGTCCATAACTTGATTCAGTCTCATCTTGTGCACGAATAAATCTTGTTAAAATATTGTCATAGTAGATGTGTGTATTTGATAGTAAAATTTCTGTGATCTTGAGTTTCCTATCTTGTAACACCTAAATACAGTATAAATACATATGTGCGATCTCCAATGCACACACGGTTTTCTCTCCAATCCTTCCGTACATTATCAGAAATCTTATGCATGACTAACAGGAAGTATAGATACTTCAAACAAAAAGACAACAAGTCCATTCTATTCAGGAAAATCTACTTGCCACTGTCAGCCTGTTGACATTCCTCCCACAAATAGAATTTTTATATAGGTTTAGGAGTAATTGGATTGCCAAGCATCATAAAACAAGGGGTTCAAGGAGCTTATATTGATTAAACTTCTTACATTGAACCTCCTGCTGCTGGACCCATTGCTTTGAAAAGAGACATTGCAGACAGAGATAAACCATTTGCAGCTCCTCTCTGCTCCTGGGTCTAATCATTTTAAATCAGGATTATTTCAAGATTAGACATATTGACATTGGGCTTGCCAAAAAATAAGCAGTCAAAGAGAGGAATATTACCACAGCTCTGTTTTGAAGTAGGAATAAGCCTGTGGTTATGGATACCTAATTGCACAAAGAATGCCAAATTGAGTGTGGCATAGCAAGAAAGGGGATAAACTCTTTTTCACATACATGGAACAAACTTTCAAATTCAAAGCAAGAATAAACAACTGTAACTCATTCTTATCCAATTTCTAAGTAACAATAAATGAGCAAACCACTTTTACTTTTCATTATAAGCCAAACTTCTAGGATGGAGAAACTATAATAGTATCTTATCCAGCAACGCTGCAGACATTGTCAATTGACCTGAATCTAGAGTACAGATTACTTCCTGAAAAGCTAATCATCTTCTTTCTTATTCCTTCATTATCATTCCTTGTACTCGCCGCCCCCCCAAAAAAAAAAAAAAAAACACAAACAAAAATGCATGCACTGGCTCATGTGCACCCACAACTGTTGCAGCAAGAAGGTTCAAGAGAGTTTTGTACTTACAGCAAGCACATTCTTCAGAATAGATGCTGAATCCACCAGTATTGTGAGAATAATGCCAGTCAGTTTAGCTATAAAGGGGTAACTTGACAGCAGAATTATGCTCAACACCTTTTATATGGAGAAAAAAAAATATCAATATAAGAGCAAGAAATAGGAGACAAATGTAGTACACTGTTTTTTTGTGAAAAAAATTGGAAAGTGGGAAGAAGCCATACAGCACCAACTCGAGAAACTACAATTGGTCCACAAATCCTTTCCACACGTGGGTACAGAAATAGCTGGAATAATAAGAGCCCAAAACCTAATATTTACCCAAAAAATGGACAAAAATTAGATCAAATCCAGAATCTAGTCGGAATAAATAAATTGCACACCTATGTTTGCAAATATTGAATAGACTGGGAAGGAACAGATAGGAACAAGTTTCATCCTAAAGTAACCACTAATCTCATTGCCATATATAAGGTCTCAACTTCTTATGAAAATAAAATTAGAAAGACACACCACTTGGGGGTACTGACGAGTACCGACGAGTATACAGAGCCAACCTTCACAAAACGATCCAACTTTTATACAACAACCCTACTAGTTACCCTAAGATTGTAATGCGGTACAAGACACTCAGCCATGTCCAGATCAAGCAAAAGACTATCAGCCTACAAAGCAGTATGTACCCAAAATGCAGGATTAAGCAGGTCAGGTCCTAACTTATCTAATCAAGGGGTGTACAACTCAGACAGCTTAAACAAAGAAAATACTTGTGTTGGGCTATCTCGAGCCCATGACTCAAATTGACAATCAAATTTCCAACTAGATTTATTAAAAGGATCTTCTGACTGAAGGTTAAAAAGGATGTTCCTCAGTACCAAAGTTGTTAACCAGAGACAAATATTTCACATGATCAAATTACTATTTTCATATAAATCTCTTCGTTTTTACCTGAAAGAGCAAGAACTTCACCGACATCTGCTGTTGAATAGCTCAACCCGCCAAACTTCCAAGGACTGATAGCCCATAGTGAAAAAATCTGAAGTAGGTTGTTAACAAAGAATCAATAAATAAGCAAACACTACGAATGACCAAGTACAAGTATTATCGAAGAGCAATGTTCGACTTCGAGATGACAGATTGTCAAAAGCACAACGGCTCTTTGCACCAGCAATAGTTGACCAGACAAGTAGTCGATTTTTCTAGATAGGTGCCAGCGGCAAGCTTTCCAGCTCAGAAATTTATGCCCACAGATAAAAAGTTAGTTGATATAATAACAAGCATCACCAACGGCACATTGTGGCACTTAGCCCCATGCCACCAGCATCAGGACCTATTGGTATACAAAGAAATAATTGCAAACAGCAAAAGAAACGAATAGCAATTTCAAACAAGTACCTCTGTATAGGCCATGTCATGAAGCTGGAAGACACAATAGACAATTATGGATGACATTAATGGCCAATTTCTGAGAAGGCTCCAAGACGTCTGACAACTTTTCTCATTTCGTTGTGATTCTTCCTTCAAAGTATTATTTTCCTCTGCCTCTAGTGCCTCGTATGGTATATCACATTCTTTGCTGCTTTCACCATGCCTATGAAGGGATTCCTGGGAAAATATTGGAGTTCTGAGTCACTTATTTGATCCCTCAACTATTTTAAGAATTCTTTGACATAACAAGCAGTTGATAATAAGAGATAGAACATTTAAGGCCACATCCCTACCAGATAAAAGTTCTTTTTAGAAAGCATATTTTAGGACAAATCGCGCATTCAAAAAGAGATGGAAGGTACAGTCTGATGTGTATTCAGATGCGAATTTTTTTCATTCAAATGGGCGTTTAAGGACAACTTTGCCAACGTCATGATATATCATCAACTGGAAGAACCGATAAAAAAAAATGTCAAAGAAAAATGAGATCAGCACAAGAGCTAATGTAACTAGAATGGTGGTGCACTATAATAATGTTGCCATTTGCGCATGATAGATTGAAGGGTATTAACTAAACTATTTACTACAAACAGAGCAGAGACCCGTGAATGCACTATTGCTCCCTCAAAAAATTTTAAAGTTTCAGAGATGTTTCAAACACCCAGAAGAAATTGAAATCACAACACTGAGTCTACTCTTTAGTTCTGCGATGTTAGAAGAAGAAAAGTAGCCCCATACTTTCCAAGTTTCTTGTACGCTAATGCTTTCATGTATATTTAGCATTTTTTGGCATGCTACTTTCCAGATACTGAAAATTACTGTGCAACAATAAAATAATTAACAAAAGTTATACACTATTCTCTTAAACACTCATATGATATGTCAAGTAATGGGCATGAAAGGCCAAATGAAAAGCTTTAAGTTTAATATAGTAACATACCGGGAGCCAACAGGCAACAACCATCACCCCGAAAGAAAAGACTGATATCAAGAGACAGGGTAAAAAGTATGGAAACCTACATTTCATTCGTTTAGGAAGTTAGCAACTTCAAGTGGTAAAGGAAAAAATTATTATGGAAAGTGGAAATTGCAAACCATCACTTACCTCCCGAAAATGGATTTTTCGGAAAATACATCAGGAAATTTTTCTGCAGGCTGCAAAATAATTCATGCATATCATAAAGATGGATGCAAAATAGTATAAAAACAAAATTGGATGCGTCAAAGAATCTATAAAAATAAGCAATGAGAAAGAGACCACACTTTCTAGAGTAAGCATTTAATCAAGGAATAACCTAGCTACCTAGGCCACCTGAATGAATGTAGATGATTGAGGCATTATATCAAGTCCAACCAACTGGTGACATGACAGAGGCTTCTCAAGTGAATTGATTTATACCAGAGGTAAATGTTAAGCCAACAAGTATGTAGAACCAGAAGAACCGTGATGTCCAGGGAATAACTTACAAGATATTTCTATAGTTCTCTGACACAATGAGATAATTTGTTGTAAATCAGATTCAGTGTTTGATTGTTCCTACCAAGTAATTTCACTTTTTGTTATAGCGATGAGACTTGGAATCTTAGTTGCTCTGGACTCCTATCCTTCACATTACGTCAGATAGCATCACAACTTCCAAGCCAATTTTTCCAAATATACAGCTCTTGAACCAGTGTCTAGTTAGTAGATGAATGCTCTAGGACAATTGAAAAGATTTCAAAAGCTGCATTTATCCCAGAGGAACCACATCACATTGCAATTTCAGTAACTCATTTACTTTCAAGGAAATTCACTACAACCAGGTTGACCATGAGTTAGATTTAAAATCAGTGTCTTTAAACCCAGACCGGTCAAAGAACGAATCTGGCCTCCCGGTTTGTGGGTCAACTGATTCAAATGGTCCAACCACTGGGTAGATAAGTTTTCCCCAAATAGAACTAAATTATCTTATTTATATAATTATAGATGCAATTAGATGAGCTGGGAGTTATTGCTGCATCCATGAGGTCAAGGGTTCAATCTCTCTTGTTGCCGCCTTCTCAATTTTTAAAGCTAAAGGTTTGACCGGCTCTTGACCACTCTGGTTCTCAATCTAAAACTGGACCGGACCATTGTCCAGGTCCTTGTTCAACTGGTTGAACCAGCCAATTGGGTCTGGATTTAAAAACATCATTTAGAGTAGATGATATCCCTTATTCTATCAAATCATCAGCCCAAATGGGTTCAGAAAGTGCAAGTTTCCTAGATGTTAAAAAAAATAATTATTATTTTCTCATTGCAAAACTTCTGAGTGATATTACATGCGAGTTTTGAATCAAGAAATCCTTTGCTACTTATGTGCTTCAACCATGCATTCACAATCCATTCGGGTTAAGAAGAAACAGTACCTGGGCAAGATAACCCCCAATAGCTGGACCAATGACCAATCCAATACCCCATGCTGTGCTAATCTGCAAAGTTATGCTTCATTTAGATTGCATCATACTTGCACTTGAAGAAGGTATTATCACATAGAAAATCAGAGTTTGGAACTTCCATACAATTGACATCGCCAAAGCTTGATACTCTTTGCGACAAACTTCTGAAGCATATGCCTGGCAATGTAAAAAATTAATGAATGTCCATAGCAGTTTCTTCCGCCATAATTCATCAGATAAATCCAAAGACATCTCCAAACACCTCTAAGTCATCATGCTTTCAGGAAGACAATAGAGATTTAATGCAGAAACTAAGCAAGCTAAGTGAATAGTGTAGTTTCAGAAAGACTATCCCACATATGACATCAGACTGAGAAAAACCAACAGAGACCTGAGAATGAAACACGCGCTGAGACAAGGCATGAGAGTCTCTTTGCTCAATGACAGCTTCCAACAGCTGTTTAATACACAGATCACCCATACATCGACGTGACGCCACAATTGAACAGTTAGTTTCATGAGGACAAAATGGTAGCCAGCAGTTGTACATATATGCAAATGGTCTAGGAACTGATATTTCATATTTTAAACAGTCTCCTTTTGTCCCATTATGAGATCTCAGGCTACTTCAAATGCTTATTGTTATCACAGTGACAAATAAAAGGGATTGTTGAATTCTGAGAGTTTATAAATCAGATGGCCACACGAACTGAACACAGTTTACCAAAAGAGGTGTATCTCAAGCATAATGAGGTCTGTCGCCCTCACAGCATTTTTTCCCCTACCATCACAAGGCAGCAGTAATAGCAACATTCACAATGATGAAAACACAATCTATGACCTAAAACACAATTGGACTCAAGAGTAAAGCTATGTTTAAGATGAAGGGTTAAGAAGACTGTACCCTCATTGGGCCAAGTATGCCACACAAGCTTCCGAGGAGAAACCTTGTGGAGACTGCCATCCAGAAGTTTGTACTGAGGCCAAAAAGTGTGTTGAAAACCACCCTGATCATTGACCAAACCAAGAGATGGAGCGTAAAACTATGAGAATATTCGTTGAGCATGTGTCTGGGAAATTATACATATTAGAACCAATGTCTAGAAGTACTAACACTGCAACTGTACCAAACAGTATCACGGGCTTTCGACCATATCTATCTGCTATCATTCCCCAGAGTACAGAAGTCAATGCTCTTCCAAGCATAAAAGCAGAACCTTCAGGGAGACAAAATTAAATGGGTTTGAATTCTCCAAACAGAAATTTTGAACTAAATAAAAAAATCTGCACAAAAAAATGCATAAGAGATCAACACGAAGTAAATGCCAAGTGCTCACCTACATATCCAGCATAGAAGCCAATATCTTCTTCTCTCTTGGCTATTTTGAAGTCCCTTATCTGGAGAAGGTGAAATAACAAGCTCTGCATTAGTAAAGCCTAAAAAGTTAAAGTCAAGATTTTTAACTATAAATAGCATCTAGTGCAAACACTCGAGCTCATAGATATAAAATTATCTGATGCCAAAAGTCGTATAGAAGAGATCATCAAGAAATAATCTCGGTATTCATCTCATTTTGGGAATGTGTCAATGAACCAAAGACTGAGGCTTTTTGGACCAAAAAGACTGAAAAAGTGGAACTTGCTCCACCAGCAGTATTACCATCTTACCGATCTTCAGGGGCTGGGCAAAGAACAGTGACATGCAGTCAACCACAGCCTTAATTAACAACCACAGATAAAATGCTAATGATTAGCACATCAGAAATGCTTCGCATGCCACCAAAGGGCATCCAACCAAGCTAGGCTCAATGAGAAAGCAAGATTTAGTTAAAGCTCGAATTGAAAACCTCGCATTCATGTATCAACACACATGTTTATCCCCATACGCATATACAAGACTAAAGTCAAGTGACTGAAATCTAAGAGATTAAAAGAAGTAAATGAGCATACGTAGGCTCAAAGAAAAGCGAAATTCAATAAAAAGCCTGAATTGAGAGCCTTGTATTTAGGTATCTAAATGTGGATTATGCAACATGCTTGATTATCTCCATACACAGATACAAGACTAAAATCAAGCGACCGGAATCTAAGAGATTTAATGAAGTAAATGCACATGCCTTCTCATAATCTGCAAATAACACCTACTTTCAAAAACTGAGACATTGATTTTCAGAGCGAAACAAATATAATCAAATTTAAAATCATCAGCAAGTAAGATAAGAGAAGAAAAAAAAGATACAGTACCATGAAATACAAGAAAGGGAAAAGAGATGATATCGGCAAAGCTGCAAGAATCGAAAGGAAATACGTTAGCACAGAATTAAATTAAAACATCCACAACCACAATAAGTCCCAGGGGCGGGCGACCGTTTTACAGTACTTGGAACAGCGATTGAATATATAACTTCTCTTGGATTAAGCTCAGTAGCCACTCTAATATTTCTGCACCAACAGACTCGCGAAAAAACCTCTCCTTCCAGCTGACCTACTATTCCAACTAACACCCTTCGCTATCGCTTGTCTAATTTCCACTCCAATTATTTCATTCAGCAATTTCCCAATGCAAGTTATGGTCCACAGACATTATCCCCTTGGTATAATTACATTCCTGACACTAATACACATTCGCCCCCAACGCCTATCGTCCACTGAATTTTCCCGAAGTTAGTGTGACAAAGACGGGGGCCAAGGGCCTCCCGACTTTGCCCTGAACATCCACAACAATCAGCATCAGGCTCCAGTGATACTTGCATTAGCTGTGAGTGTTGTTGACTGAGATCAGTCATTTCAGTTCGCACTAAGTCAAAGCGGGCCTCCTAGTCCTAGGCATGATTGATCTGCAGACCGACTTCAGGCACGTCGGGTGAAAGCACACACAAAATCTACGCTCATTCTCGTACGCAAGCTCTCTTTTTTTTAGCGCACACAGCCACCACGAAAGGCGACAAAATCGGCAGGTACCAAATCAAATAAAACTAAAGCTTCGAACTCCCGCCGTCGCGTCGGCCACACGCTCGGTTTCGTTTCGTTTCGTTTCGTCCCGTTTCGCTTTTATCATGAACAGTTATAGCGGAGCAGAGAGAGCACGACGGTCGCGACCTGCGCAGAGGACGATGATCCAGACGTAGAAGAAAAGCTTGTAAGGCACGCCGCGGTTCGTCTCCTTGAGCCGCTCGATCTCGCATCCCGGACAATCCTCCCGGCGGTGCCGCCGCCGCCGAGCCCCGCGAGCCTCCTCCTCCTCGTCCTCCTTCTTCAGCAACGCCTCCTCCATGTTCTCCGCCATTGCTCGCTTCTCTTCCCTCGCGACGCGTCGCACGCGACCAAAACCACGAAGCAAAAAACAAGGTTGACGAACCCAAAGGTTGACTCACGGGTGGCCGCTGGGTCTTACCCCGACCGCGAGAGAGAAGAGAGAGAGAGAGAGAGAGAGAGAGAGAGAGAGGTATACGTCTGTCACCGCCACGTTTCGTGAGCTACCAGTCCACGGAAGAAGGGCGAGAGCGCGAAGGCGACGTACGTGTAAAACATGCGGACGGCCATCGTGCCGCGGTGGCCCCCGAGACCGTCACCGTCCGGAAGCGGCGGCGGGGGGGTCGCTGCCGTGGCCCACCCCGTCTTCCTCTCCGCGATTCTTCGGCCCGGTCCAACGGCCGGAAAAAGGGAAAGGACGCGGACGCGACAGCGAGCCGTCACGCAGAAGATTTCCCGTGGCCCCTCCACCGGCCCGCCCGCCCCACCACTCGCCCGTTCCCACTGAGGGAACGCGGTCGAGGACGATGACGCCATCATCTTCGCGCGAGCTTTCATCCCACGCAGAAGAATCGCCTCCTGCTCGGCTGTTCCTTTTTCCGCTTTTCCCAAAAGACGGTTGGAAGCCTTTTTTTTATGCGTGAGTATTGTTGGTCAAAGGGGGATTGGGCAAAAATGCCTTCCGAGACTGTACGGGGATTCTATTCTTATCGCATTACGAGGAAGTTTTAATAAAGTAGGGGTGGGCCGATTTCGAGGGGGGTGTTCGTCCGCTTCTCGATACCTCCGAATAGAATCAATGTCCGAACCGCCCGGCTGTTGGTCTAGATTAGATTAGATTGATTATATATGCTTTTTAATATTTTTTATTTATTAAAAAATATTAGTAAAATTCGAGGTTCCTTTCTCATGAACAAAAGGGTATTATTCACAAAAACCCTGGCTTACTACGACTGCACCGAAAATTTGAAATAAAGTTATCTTAAATTGATGTATCCGTAATAAATTTATCCTCATTTAGTTTCGATTAAATTGTGACAGAAAGGTAATAGGAATTCTGGGGAAGATTGTATATCTGACTTGTATTGAATTGTGCCATTACATTGTACATAAATAGTACAAGAAGGAAAAAACAATAGGAAAGGTAATATACATGTATTGGTGTTTCCTATTTACTAATATATACTAGAATCAATTATGTACAGAATCGGAATCTAATATATTCCAACACTCCCCCCAAAGTGGTGGCAATTGTATATGTCAAGGACACCTAGCTTGCTTAATAGAAACTTGTGCTGTCTTTGGCAAAGCGGCTTAGTGAAAATATCTGCTGGTTGATCCACTGTTCCAATGCCTTTTGTTACGAGAATTCCCTCTCTGATCTTGTCACGAGTGAAGTGACAGTCTACTTCTATATGCTTCGTTCTTTCATGAAAAACTGGGTTTCTTTGCTATCTTAAGTGCAGCATCATTATCACAGAACAATTCACTTGGTCCACTAACCTGTATTCCCAAATCAGAAAGAAGTCTTCGTATCCAGACTATTTCGCAGGTGGTTTTTGCCATGGCTCGATATTCTGATTCGGCAGATGATAGTGACACGGTGGATTGCTTCTTTGTTTTCCACGAAATCAACGTCTTTCCCAGTTTAATACAAAAACCAGTAATAGATCTCCTAGTCATTGGACAAGTAGCGTAATCAGTGTCGCAGAATGCCGTCATCTTTATGTTGCATTCACGTGATAGAAATATACCAAGTCCTGGACACCCCTTCAAATATTTTACAACTTTCAAGGTTGCATTCATGTGTGACTCCTTTGGCATATGCATGAATTGACTGAGTATCTGAACCGCATAGCATATATCAGGTCTTGTCATGGTAAGATATATCAATTTACCAACAAGTCGTTGATACCCTGACGGATCCTTAAGTAACGGATCCCTGTTTGTTGAAGAAGAATTGAGATCATACTCATGTGTTGTCAATTTGACATTCTGTTCAATGGGAATCATTGCTGGTTTGCGGCGATAATCCGGCTTGAAACGATTTGCAAGATAAACTTTCTCGGCGAGGGAAATTCCTTTTTCGAGATCTTGCAATTTCAATGCCAAGGAAAAATTTGGGAGATCCCAAATCCTTGATGTGGAAAGCAGAGTGCAAATATTCCTTGAATCTTGCAACATGGGAATCATTATTTCCCATTATCAAGATGTCATCAACATATATTAGCAAATAAATCGACGATCTTCCCACGCTTCGTGTAAATAAAGCATGATCATGCTTGGAATGTTGAAAACCAGCATTAGTTAACGCAGCAGTAAATTTAGCATACCATTGTCTAGATGCCTGTTTTAAACCATACAAGGATTTGCGAAGACGACATACCCGATACTCCCCCTGTCTGCGTAATCCTTGAGGAAGATCCATGTAAATTTCTTCATCCAAGTCTCCATGAAGAAAGGCGTTGTGGACGTCCATCGATGTAAGGACCAATTGCGTATTGCTTTGCAACGAGATAGAAAGGATCGTACGGTAACTTCCTTTGCAACGGAGAAAGGTCTCGTGATAATCAAAACCTTCCCTTTGAGTGAAGCCTTTGGCCACCAACCTAGCTTTGTAACGTTCAATGGAGCCATCTGATTTGAACTTGATCTTGTAAACCCATTTACATCCGATGGGCTTTCTATGTGGTGGTAAGGGAACAACATCCCAAGTATTGTTATCCATTAGTGCAGGCAAGTTCGGATTCCATTGCATTTCGCCATTTGGGATCTTGTGCCGCCTCAGCAAAGGAGGATGGCTCACATTCTTCTGAAATTCTACTTATACAACACATATGTTCTCCTGATAACCGATTGAAAGAAACATAGGATGAAATCGGATATTGTGTACCTGAAGAGTTTGCAGTGGAACATATATAATCCCTAGTCCATGTTGGCGGACGTGTTTGTCTGCCAGAACGACGGGGTAGCTCATCTAATTGTTCAGGAGACTCAGATGATTCAGTAGCCACCTCTGCTGCTTCCACTGTTGAAGAAGATAATGGAGTTTCTTCACGTGAGATAGGTGATTCAATTTCTTGATTTGGAGATTCCACCGGTGCTTGTGGGATGAGTGATTGAGGTGCCACAAGAAAACCAGGTGTAAATGATATATCTTCATCAGACATAAGAAACTGATTGGTCTCAAATGAAGTATCTTGAGATGGATGGATCTTCTCTTTGAAGGGAAATATGTCTTCATGAAAAATTACATCTCTGCTAGTAAAGAAATGTCCTGTGGAGAATTCCATAACATAATATCCCTTTTGAAGAGGAGGGTACCCCATAAAAACACATTGTGTTGCACGAGGACTCATTTTATCCCGAGGATCTACACTTGTTGCATAACATAAACAACCAAACACTCTAAGGTGCTCATTATCTGGCTGTTTATTATAAAGCATCTCATATGGGGTTTTACCATGAAGGATTCGACCCAGGCATGCGATTAATCGATATGGCGGTTGTGACCACACGGTCTCCCAAAATTCTTCGGGGATTGAAGCTTGATATTTGAGTGCACGGGCTACTTCTAAGAGATGTCTATGTTTCCTTTCTACAACTCCATTTTGCTGTGGAGTGTAAATACGGAACTTTCATGGAGTATTCCAAGAGTAGACAATAATCTTATGCGGTCGGAAGAAAAAATTCTCGCCCATTATCCGTACGAATTCGCTGTACAGATTTATCGAATTGATTTCTAATTAAAGAAAGGAAATTTGATAAATGTGTGAATGTTTGACTTTTCTATTGCATAAGGTATAACCATGTGGCACGACTATAGTCATCAACTATGGTAAGAAAGTAGCGTGATCCATCACGATGAGAAGTGTGATAGGGACCCCAGATGTCCATGTGAAGCAATGAAAAGGGATTTTGAGTTCGAGATGTACTAACTGGGAATGATGCTCGAGTCTGTTTAGCTAAAGGACATATGGAGCATTTGGGATGAGGAAATTTAGCACTATGACCCAATCGTTGATGCAAAAGGATATTTTTATTATAGCTGATGTCATTACAAGAAATGCTTTTATTTAACAATGCTAAATCTCCTGGAGAATTGGCCCAAAAATAAAGTCCTTGTGCCTCATTACCCAAGCCCATCACTCTGCCAGTCGAAAGGTCCTGAAAGACACAATTTTCGGAATTGAATATGACTTTACAGGAATTGTCCATACATACTTTGGAAACTGAAAGAAGATTGAACTCAAAATCTGGAATGTATAGGACATTTTTAAGAATAAAATTCTGACCAAGATGTACGGTACCGATTTTGGTAACATACGTAATGTTCCCATTTGGAAGACGTACCGTAACGAGGGAGATTGTGTGTTTGTATGAATATGGGAAAATAAGTGATCATTACAAACTATGTGGTCACTAGCACCTGAATCGATAATCCATGCATCAATAGATAATGAATTCCTTTCATGTAAAAAAGTACCTGAGAATCCTGCATTAGTGTCTCCAGTCTTTAGTTGGCCCAAGGCTTGGATAATATTTTCATACTGTTGTTGAGTAATAGTCTGCTGAGATGTTCCACCACTCTTCTGTGCAGTAACTTGATAGACTGAAGACTCCCTTTCCTTTTTATTATTGGGCTTCCCATGTAGTTTCCAACATGTATCAACAGTATGGTGCGGTCGTTTGCAATATTCACAATATTTATTTTTAATTTTTGAAATTTGCCCACCGACCTTGCTGTTGATGTGCCAAAACGATTGCCATTGGATGCTTTGTAGACCGGCGCCGACGTGGCAAAATATCGGCCGTTCGATCCAGCCGGATAATTGATCAAATGCGGCCGTTCGATCCAGCCGGATCGCTCAGATATGGACCGTCCGATCCAACCGGATAACTCACTGATCTGTAGCCGTCAGATTGTGTGCGTCAATCCCAGCCGTTCGCTGCGCGTCGATCCCAGCCGTTCGCCGCAAAGAGCTGATCTGGACCGTCCGATCCAGCTCTTCTATCCAGGCCGTCGATTCGTGAAAAACCCTAGGGTTTTCTTCATTTCTCCTCGACGCCACAGCAGCGAAGGCTTTCTCTCTCGGTTGCGCACGATCCGAGGCTCCCCCTGTTCGGCGACGGTCTCCGTCGCAACGAAGCTCGAAGGAAATGTTGCGAAGCCATTTCCTTCCCCGATCCGAGCCAGTTCGTTCGCAGCAGCCCTCTGGTTCTCCTCCTGGACGGCCAATTAGAAGATTCGGCCGAGCAGAGGTTGAGGATCCATCGCAAGAATCTGCGATCGAAGGCCGGCGTAAGTGTCATTCAAGGTGAGTAGGAATCGAGTAGCTTTCTCCTTTTCCTTCATCGCATGAAATTGACGGAGAGTGGCCTCTGGCCCTTCCAATTTATCCTCGGCTGAATCTATTTCGTTCCATAGAGATGATAATCGGTTAAAGCAGGCGGTAACCGAGAGGTTCCCCTGTTTTAACTCAGTTAGGGCTTGTGTTAACGAAAAAATTCTAGCTCTATCTGATTTCCCGTACATTTCTTGCACATTGTCCCAGTATTTCTTCGGATCTTCGGTCGGAGGAAGCCCGGCGGCGACATCGGGTGCCAAACAATTCCCGATCCAGGAGCGTACAAGTTGATTGCAGCGATTCCAGAGCCTCTGCAAACGTTCGTCCGTCGGGTAAGGAATGGTTCCATCAATAAAACCATCCTTGGTTTTGGTAACAAGGGCACGCCGAAGATCACGAGCCCAGGCGTGATAATTCTTCGTTCCAGTGAGTTGTTGAGTAACTAGCCGCAGCTCCGGTCCGTCCGCCGGCGAAGTGTAAAGCGGATCTCCCAGCTCCGGCCGTCCTCCGTTGAATGGAAACAGGTAAGGAGGTGGAACCGGGTAAGATTCGGTTCCGTGACCCGATGTGAATCCGGGTCTATAATTCGTAGATGTTTGGCCCGACTCACCAGTCGGATTGGTCCCATACGGATGTTGGGACCATGGTGTGGCATACCACGGGGCTGGAGGCCAATAAGTTGGCCCTGGATTCTGTACTAAAGCGGGAGCGGAGTGCGAGAGGTAACATTAGTTACCTGCTCTTCTAAAGTCGATCCATCTGGATGAGAAGCTGTGATCCCCTGGTTCTGTGTTGATGAAGTTTCTTCTGAGGGATTCATAACCTCTTTATCTTTTGTCATGGCACCAAGGATGAATTCCTAATTGCTTTGCTAATCTGTTTTGCAGGAAGAAATCCTCAACGGCGGATCGAAGGAAGCAATGGCAATTCAAGAAAAAATCGCGGAAGCTAGGTCGGGAAACGAAGCTCGATACCATGACGAAAGGTAATAGGAATTCTGGGAAGATTGTATATCTGACTTGTATTGAATTGTGCTATTACATTGTACATAAATAGTACAAGAAGGAAAAACACAATAGGAAAGGTAATATACATGTATCGGTGTTTCCTATTTACTAATATATACTAGAATCAATTATGTACAGAATCAGAATCTAATATATTCCAACAAATTGTACTATCAAATTACTGAATTATATGATACGTGACAATTGACATTTGTGATTCTTCGATTAACCACCGCCCTCAACGGCGCAGTTGGCTCGGGCTCTCTCCCCCCCACAAAATAGAGAAGTTCGAATCCCAAAGACGGCATTAGAAATTCTTACCTGCAGAAATCTTGTGGTGGTGGGTCACTGCGATCGGTGCTTAGGGATTTGTTCGCCATTTGTCAATTTACGGGGTTACTAGGTTACAAAAAAAAAAATATATATATATATATATATATATATAATTTAACGGAAATTAAACGGAAGATAAATTTATCACAATGGATTTGAAGCTTTTAGCAATGAAAAAGTTAGTTTATGATAAATTTATTATATGTATATCAATTTGAAATTTATAGATGAGATTTGGACATAGAGGATATGATCGCCACAGGTCTTTGTCAAATGAACCGAACAAAAAATTTGGGGTCCGACAGGATCAATGCGGGGCAAGACACCGACCAAGTGGGTGCCAGCTTGTGAAAATTAAAGTCTACTACCAGAGTGGTTCGTAGGAAGGTCAACGACAGGGTGTCCAGACGAGTGGGGCGTGGATGGGCGGGTTCTCACCGTAAATTTAGCCCGGCCCGAGCATATCGGGCCTGGCAACAAGCCCGATCCCTAACTGAACGGATTGGGCCAGCCGACATTTTTCCGGGCTTCCTTAAATCGGGCCGCGCTGGGCCCCATTTTGGGAAATCGGCAAGGAAGTCAACGAGAGTGTTGTATTCCACGTGGAGCTTTCCTATTGAGAGCCCAGTTCGTTCTCAATTTTATAGAACCGCTCGCCTTCACCCGTGCGGGACAAGTCGGCCGGCAGTTGCTTGAAAGGATAATTATGCAAATAGCCTATAAATTTTGATCTAATATCTATCTTTTTTTTAATTTGTTTAATGTCCCTAAACTTTCGATAAATATCCAATTTAGTTCATGAATTATATGAAAATTTACGTATTAGTGATATTGTGTTGGTTTTGTGATTAAATACTTTATACTCCACATCATATATATATGACGATAGTTTTTTACCAAAAACTATATATAGACAGTCTTCTCGTGACTTTAGAAGTTGAGCTTTATTTTATTGGTTATTTGAGTTTGGGCTCACAAATAGCTACTAAATATATATATATTTTTTTATATATATATATATATATTATCTTTTCTCTTGTAATTGAGGGACATAATAAAAAAAATGCGAAATCCTAATTATAATGGAATCCTCATATGGACTTAATCCTAGTTTAAGGATGAGTCAAGATAAAATCTTACATTTCAAATTCTCTCTCACTTTTACTTCCTTTGTTTTTTTTTTGTGATGATGCCGTGAATCCTAACATATTGCACATTGTACCAAAATGTTGAACAACATTATACATTAATCTAAAGTTCATGAATGATATTGCGCATTGAACAAAAGTTCAAGATTATTCAGGTAATTATTATCAAATTAAAGAAAGAAAAAAGGCCCAATCTCCAATCAATCAAGTGGTTGTCAAAAAAATTAAGGACAACAAATGCTGCAATTAACGCGGTCCAAGCACGATGGGGGATTCGCAAAAGTGATCCATCGTCTCTAGATTTAGCAACTTCGACTGATAATGCATGTGCTATAAAACCGATATAACTTGACATGTATCTTCAGAACAAAAGTAACGGCTCAGATATACACTGTTTCTACAACAATGCGAATGACACGGCATGAATTGTCATTCTGGCTCTTGTGCATAAAATCTGCAAAAGATTACTCCAGATTGCAATCTTCTGCTCAGTTTTGTTACCTATGCAAAGTACATTGAACAAGCCTGCTCTAAACAAAGGAGAAGAATGATCGATGGAGCAACGACATGAGAAGCAAGGGGATCTGTAATGCTGCATAAATTGGGTTATCATAATTAATGTACACAGAGTAAACACCATAGAAGGACGCCAAAGACAATTACAACCGGCGGAAGAAAATGCACAATCCTAGAAGTTTGAACTGCGGTCAGCAGAGCATTGAAGCATCGGCTTTGAAATAATTGAGGAGATCAACATGCTGAAGTCAGTCAAAGAAACGACGGAGGTTAGGCGTAATCTTGTCCTTAGCAGTCACGTATGGTACACTGTTAAAGTGGGGCCGAACTAGTTCTTCGGAGCTGATTCTTCGGCTCGGCCGGCGGTGCGGATGGCAACACTTTCTCTGCCTCCTGCAAGGGAGAGCTCATCATGAAAGGGAGAAAACAGAAATCTTGAGGGCTCAAGAAAACTGATAACTTGAGTTTACAGGTGAAAAGTGGTGGGTGCATTCATGGTGTTCACATTACAAGCGTTCATGCAAACCAGGAAAGCAAAGCAAGATAAAATTGTTTCACAAATCAGAGAAAGAAGTGAAACCATCTTATTCACCGTCCAGTAGCAAGATGTTACTTTTTGGTGCTGCCTCAAGGGGATGAACATCAGATAAGTGTTCATGCTTGTCTATCTAGAGCGTTGACTTTACGTGATTGTCATTAGCACAACGACATCACTAAATAGACTCCGGAGCAACACAGAGATTCTATATATAGTTATAGCAGCCCTTAAATGATCAGAATAGAAGAGAAATATAGTTGTCTGAGATGTTGCTCAGCCTCCAAGCCTCAGGGATGGCGAACATAATTTCGAGCACTAACAGTTGCAAGGAGAAGCCATTGTATGGCTAAAAGCATGAACATGGTTGTACCGATAAGTTAAACTGAGTATCAAAACCACTCTTATGCAACTTTTTTCGAATTAACTCTCTGCCAATATTAGCTTTTAGGAGCGAAAAGTGGAATATTTGGAGGGTTTTGCCATATAGGTTGCCATGAGGAAACTATGCCATTGCCAGGTTCTCTAAGGTCCTATAACTGGAGCACCATCTTCAAATGTTTTCAGAGTTCAATGACTTAAATAAAGGGAACAAGTGATGAAAAGTGGGTTGCTAATGACTAGCAGTGTTCTCCACCTTATTAACATCTGTAAGTGCTGTCATCGATATCAGTTTCAGTACTTTTGGATTTTGGTAGCATTATGAACTATATCAACAAAAAACACAGCCGAAAATTGCAGTATCCTGAAAATTTAAGGGATGCACCATAAGAGAGTACTGAACTGAGTAAAAACCAGTTCTGGCCAAAGAACAATAGAGTACAGACCAGATAGGGAAATATGTATCAATGCCTTGTCATTGCAAATGAATGATCCTCTGGACTAAAAACACTCATCTGGAAAAAAAAGAACAAAATAGAAAAGAGAAACTACCTATCTTGACATATCCGGACGGAGCAAATGACACAAGTGACAAACCTACCACGATTGAGGAATAAGTTGGACAACCGACAGAAATTGATTTTCCTTCCAGTAGCGATCTAAGAGCTCTTAATTGAATAGTAAACTCCATCGTCCAAAATCACAGAGAATTCTGAATTGCAAGTAGATATACCAAATGGGTTTACCAAATTAGAGTGTCTAGGGCTGTAGATCAATCCAATTATCTCTCTCTTTACCCAATACAGCCTTTTGTCCTACCAATAAGAAGAGTGTCTGTATTGTCTAGTTTTCCCCATTCAGAGAAATATGTCGCTTGATATGCGTCATCGCACTCAACAATGTGATTCAAAACCATAATAAAAATGGACCAGACTGACAAATACTTTTCCTATAGTAAGTATAGTTCACTTTCGCCAGGTCTCAATTTCATCAATAGTAGGGTTCCCATATCAATTTATATAATCACCTATCACTTAACATCTAAAGTTTAAAGGACTGAGGTGGCACAAAAGACATTGTTATTGTCACAAAAAATTTATCATGAGTAGTACTCCGTATTAAAGGCAAGACAATGAACATACCAGCTTTCTTCTAAGTCTCTCATTTTCCTCCTCTAGATGCGAAACCTTAATCTCCAACTCTTGTGTATACGCCTGTCCAACATCATAAACATCTTTAGGACCACAGCAAGCACCGAAAGCATCACAAAACAACTCCCTTAACACTATAATCACATCTCAGAATCAAGATTGACCTGCTTCCTGGCACGAGACCGAGCCGCAGATTCCCTGTTCTTAATCATCCTTTTTTGCCTCCTCTCCACTGTCTTCTCCACCACATCTCTTGGGGCAACTCTTTTGCGCCCCGGGGTTGGGGTATCCGATAATGTGCCCAACAAGGAGGAGGGCGAAATAGTCATCTGCGCGGCATCGCCGAATGCTGAATCCAGAAAGGGACTCGTGATGATTGGGACTGGTTGCTGGACCACGTGATGGCCTGGAATGAAGACTGGCACCACATTTTGTTGCGGCTGAACTGAAGGGAGCTGGTAATGCATCCACTGAGCACTTTGGGGACCGCCACTAGTCACAGAATCAACATCAACAACATGATTCCCATTCTTGTTGATCACAGGAGATTCAGCCACCACTCCTGCCTTGTGCAAGAAGTCCTCAAGTGTCATCTCACCCAAGGAAGGCTTTGCATCTTGGTCACCAAGACCGCTATCCTTCTTCTTCTTCTTGCTCTTATTACTACCATCATCAATCTCGCCCTGTTGAATATCTTTCCACACCTCATCAACAGTCTTCTTGCTGAGAGCCCTCGAGAGTGTGAAGCTCGGCTGCTTCTGCAGCGGAGCGAGTAGGCCGGATTGCGTGCTCTCGGGCTCGGCAGCGCCCATATTCAGGCCTTGATTGGCCTCCACACTCCACACGCTCTTGAGAAGCTCGTCAAGATTCATGCTCCCCAGTGGCTTCCCCAAACCCCCCAGTTGGTTCTGGACCTCATCGAGCGTGAGGCCATAGAGAGACCCTTGCCTCGACAGCGGCCGCGCTGCGGTCTCTCCGCCGATGCCGCCACCAAAACCACCGACTTGAGATCCCATTTTCAGGGAACCAAATTGCGAGGCCTAATACGTATGATTTGAGGGCATTGCTTCACATGCTCCGGATCAGACAACAAATCGGCGCACACCCTTTTGTGAATCTGGAGCGGCGATGGCGTCGGAACGGAAAAGGAGTGATCTTGAGATCCAGTTCAGCTCCGGCAAGCAAAAAGCAGCCCCCGAGAGAGAGAGAGAGAGAGAGAGAGAACAAAAAAAAAAAAAAAAAACGAAAATTTGCACAGATTTCCTATCAATGGCGACCGGTGGATGAATGGCAGGTGAAATCTTGAAACCCCAGAAACAGAGAGAGAGAGAGAGAGAGAGAGAGAGGAAAAAAAAGGAAACTTGCACAGAGTTCCTATCAATGGCGACCAGTGAGTGAATGGCAGGTGAAATCTTGAAACCCCAGAAAAGAGAGAGAGAGAGTGTTGTCCCAAATATTTTAAGCCGGAATCCTCGTACATGTAGATGGAATTTATTCCTCCACTGTCTTTTAAAATACCTTAAAAGGAAAAAGAAAAATGGAGAAGCAAAGATGGAGCTCCAGATGCGGGAGAGGAAAAGGGGGAGCTTTTTAACAGAGTAACAGTGACGAAAGGCAGAAAAAAAAAAAAAAAGTTTTTTAGAAAGAAGAACCGGAACTTGGCCAAAGCAAAAGAAAGAGGTAGAAAAAAGAAGAAATCTTTCCAGAAAGCGCCGAGGAACAGAGGATCGCCAGGGCGACGCCGTCTCTAAATACATATTAAATTAATGGTAATTTAAAAATTGCTAATATAAATTACACGTTAGAGAAGGATTGATAGATTGAGAATTTCATAATTTCTTTAATTAATTACTTAATACGAGCCGAGAGCAAAATCGATCGAAAGAGAACAGAGGGCAAAAAACAAGAAGAAGAGGACCCACCCCCAAAACAGTCTGGAAGGGAAAACCTCGAACCATCCCCAAATGGCGTATTCAATCAATACTGGTATTGCGTTCGCGAACTCTGAGATTCGATCGGAAAGGGACGAGGCGAGGCGAGGTACAGGGGTCTGTTCAAAAAAAAAAAAAGCAAGGGGAAGATATGTTTAAATAATTTGGATAATGTTTTAAATTTTCACGAGCGTAAAGAGTTTTTGTAGGGAAGAGTTTTCATTTTTTTTTTTTTTTCGACGGGCTCATGTCCGACTCGACAGGCCTGTTAAAAACACAACCCGGATAAACTATCGGTTCGAGAGGGGAATATCTCACCTTAAGCAGCTTGGCCCCACACGCTAGTGTCACGGTCCATAATTCTTTTGTACTCGTGGACCATTATAGATGGAGCTTGGCTAGAAGTGATTATCGAGGGCAATTCTAATGGATTTTTGTGTAAGCGGAAGCTAGGCTATCGAGGGCAATTCTGATGGATTTTTGTGGAAGCGGAAGCTAGGCTAGAAGTGAAATCTAGGAGTGAACATTGGTTTAGGGTCAAGTCTTTGGGCCCGACCTTAAACCCCCAACCTGCATTGGTCCTGGTCCGGTTCCCAAAGAGACTTCGTCGGTCCTTGTCTTAAGAATCACGGATTAATGCCGTGCGGGTTGGTCGTCGATTTTGAGGAGTTTAGGATCGGTCAACCTTAACTATATATATTATATCTAATTATTTTTATAATTTTTTTATATAGAAAAACCTTAAAATAAACGCGTCAACAACATTCAACAACTATTTAGTGAAGAGTTCAAGTGATTTTACATTATTATTTAATAACTTAGATTTTTAATGTATTTTACAACATCAATAATCATAATTTATGAATGAGGAAAATATTTTTGTGAGGAGTCATCACGGTGTCCAAAATGACATAAACAGCTCCTTATGGCATTCTTCTCTAATACTCGTTATCTCATGTCTTATTTGTCCTCTTAGTCTTCAATTTGCCAAAATTGAAAAAAACAACTTCTCCACTCGCTATTCAACACTTGCCTTGCTCGTTTTGGGTCACTCGTGCCGCTCGCCGTTCGATACTCGCTTGGCTTGTTGCTCCTCGCTTGACACTTGATGCTCACTCTGTTCGACGCTCACCCCATTCGACCCTCACCGCTTACTTTTCTTAGCTAACCTCGCTTGTCATCAAACCCATTAGGTCAGTTCGGTTCTCGGTTGTCCTTTCAAGAAATACAAAAAATGAAATAAAAAACTATTGGTTGGTCTTGGGTTGACCTTGGAACTGGACTAAACCTATAATGTCAGTCTGGTCTTCAATCGTTTTTTTAAGGAGTAAAATTATCGATTAGTCCCGGGTTAATCCTGGAACCGGATCGAACCCACTGAGTCGGTCCGGTCCTCGATCCCAAACTCAGTAGAGTCGGTCTTCGGTTCCAAAAATTGAGGACCGGTACTGTGCAAGTTGGTCCTAGGGTTAGGGGGTGGACCGGCTCAATCCGAACTATACTCACCCCTTAGTGAAATCACTTGATACCATGAAAGAAGGCGAAAAAATATGTATTTGGAAAAATGTAATACTATTTCTTCATTGATTCTTTGTGCAAGAATGCTTATATTTATAGTACAAAGGAAAATAAAAGAAAGAATAAAATATGATTATATATGATTACATTTTCCTATTCTATCTTCAAATTAGAATCAAGAATAAAATCAATTCTTTCTCCAACCTTCAATGACCATTTGTATCATTTTCCCTAAGATTATCTGGAGATTAGAAACACACTGATTGTAGTATAAGAAGCTAATGATACTAGCCTAAAAGTTAAGTTTGGCAGCTTTTGCCATTTGGACAACAACCGATATTTCTGGATTGCAATCGAGATCTCTCCACGGTTCCTTACTCAAGCACAAAATGCAAAAACAGGATTCGAATGGAACAATGAACTTAACTAAATGTAATAATTTATTTTTCCCCTTAATACTCAAACCAAATATCAATACTAATACCATTGCTTCCTTTGTCTAATGTCATTAACTTAATATGGGGATAAAGAAGAAATTCTTCTTTACTTTTATGCTCGAGATGATAAATTTATTTTCCATGAAGCATAAGATATATACATAAAATATATTAAGCTTCATATGTAACTATCTAATCTCTAATGGAGATTATATAAAACTTCTTATGTAGAGCATTCGATTTAAATCATTTTCTAAATATTGTTTCACAATCAAGATTAATCTAGATCCATCGACATATGTAGGATCAAATAATCACAAGATGAAAATCATGATTTATCTTAAAATCACAAAGAAGTGTACTTGATAGTCAAACAAACTTAAAGTTATGTTTTTTGGGGGGATGACGCTTTGCGTGGTACTTAGAGTTTTCTTCATTGTTCAATATTATCGGTAAGTTACCACCACCCTTAGTTTTTCCCGGCCCTGGGTTGGGAAAAAAAAAAATATAATCAGTAAGTTTTTCATATTCAATTTAGTCCTCAAACTTTTCAAATTTGCATAATGCGGTCCTTCCATTAAATAGATCGCCAAATCATGTGCTTCTTCTAGGTGCATGAATTGCCAACTCATCATTTTATGGGCTGACTCATCTTTGTGATTGGATACATCGGATGCCAACTATGAGACTTATCGGTGTTAGATGCCAATATCAACAATTTCCTTTAGTCTACTTAGCAAAAGGATGGCATCAACCCAATTAAAAAACTACAGGGACTAAATTGAAAATTAAAAGTTTGGAGATTACATCAAATGCTCTAGCAAGAGTTCAAGGACTAGCCATGGCATTTTCCCTTTTATTTCCTACTTTTCAAACTTAAAATTATGCTTTCTTTATATCTGAAAATTTTACAACACATCACCTATAATTTATTTCATGGAAAGTAAATCAATATCTAGATAAAAAAAAAAATTATAAAAAAAAAGAATGTGGTGCCATGTTCCATCAACAAGAGAAAAGTATAAAAAAATCATAAACTTATTACAATGATTCCAATTTAGTCCTAATTTTTTTAATTTAATCAATTTAGTTTTAAACATTTTCATATGAATATCATTTGAGTCTATCCGACTAATTTATACAAAAAATTGCTAACATAGATATCGACCATCATACACGACACGCTTAACGTTGACAAGGACATTTTTATTTAATATTTAGTTAATTTTTCGATTTTTTGAGTCATTTATTAATTTTTTCGTCTTTTAAGTTTTTTTTTTCTTTTTCATTATTTTCCTTTGTCGGCCTTCGTGATGGCGAGGGAGGTCGCTAGCTGCTAGTGAGGACGAGGGCCAAGACGCCCTCACCGACCATAGGCAAGATCGATCCTCACCTGATCCGATGAGGAAACCTTGGCCCAGCCCTTGCCAGAGCCCTATGAGGGCTAGCGAGTGCTAGAAGCCCTTGTCGTCCTCGGGCATTGGTGAGGCCACCCCTCACTAGATCTCGTGAGGGGAACTTGCGGCAAAGGCTGCTTTGCTCGGATGTGAGGGGCCTTGTACAGAGGTCGACAAAGGCTTTCCAATGCTCGCTAGCCCTTGGGCAAGTCTCACTTGTTGTTCAGGACTTCCACTAGCCATCATGGAGGGTGGTGGAGGAAAATAAGGAAGAAATGCTAAAAAAAAAGAGAGGAAAAGAATAAAAGAGAGGAAAAAAAAAAAAGAAAACGGATAAGGAAAAATTCAAAAATTTGAAAAAATATTAAATACTATATAAAAATATTTACGCGAGTGTCAATTGTGCAACGTAGGATTACCGACATCCATGTTAGCAATTTACAAAATAAATTGATTGGATAGACTGAATTGATATCAATGTGAAAATGTTTAGAACTAGATTGATCTAATTGAAAGGTTTATTACTGAATTTATATTAATATAATAGATTTAAGATTTTTTTGATATTTTTTTAGATTAATATTTTTTTTTTTTGTAAATTGAAAATGACCGTATTGAAAGTTAAAGTCACATGACGAGAGTGTTATAAGTAATTCTTACCATATTATTTGCCAATGTCATCACCATATAATTACAAAAAAAAAAAAGTAACTACACAAGTTATGGACATTTTTATCATCCGAATACACACAGTCACGACGATTCTCTTCCGCGCCACGGCACGGACCAATCTTCGACGATACGGTGGTTGCGGAACTTAAGGATAGTGAGGGAGCAAAGGGTGGTGGCTTCTAGAAGGGGAGCCGCGATGGCCTCGCGCTATATATCCAGGCTCGCCCGAGTGAGCTCTCACCTGTCGCCCAACCCTGTCATGGCTTCTGAGAAGGAAGCAGCCCTCGCCGCCGCCCCCCCCTCCGATGCTCCCACCATGTAAGTCCTCCCTCCTCTCTCTCTCTCTCTCTCTCTCTCTCTCTCGCTCTCGCTCCATGCTTCGTCGGATCTCCACTTCCGTCCGACATTTCCGTCTCTCGTGCCGCGTCGAATTTTGAGCATCGATTGCCGTTTCCATCGGATGAGGAGTCGTTCGATTGTCGATTCGACAGTTTGTAGGGTGTGTAGTCGTGACTAGATGCGAGGTCTTTCCCGTCGCGAATCGTGGGTGACTGGCCGATCGAGCTCGGGGGTAGTGAGAATCGGTGTTGGGGGCTTGCGTAGTGAATTGATGTGTGGTGGAAGAATCGCCTGAGAAGTAGCACGCTCGAGATTTACGTTTTTTCCCAGATTCTTTCGTTTGATAGTACACGGACTTCGGGCTCTAGTCTGCAGAGTTCTATTTGTTGAAAAATCCAATTTTGCAAACTCTGCCCTCATTTTAATCATATCTCTGTTGGACATATTTATGTACTGAATTTGGGTTGGGACTTTTTTAATGCTGATCTGGTGGATTTTATATGGAAATGCAGATTCGACAAAATAATTAAGAAGGAAATTCCTTCCACTGTTGTCTTTGAGGATGATAAGGTACTCTTGACTGCTTCCATCTCTGTCTCGGCATTGCTTATTTCCATTCTTCCGCTGTAGTTGCCCTGTTCTTCTGTGACCGAAGCTCCAGTCTTGCTCTATTGTGCAACTTCTCTCTTGTTGTTTTGACATTACGATATGACTTCAAAGTTGTGTTCCTATACTTGCAAAATAAAACCATGTGGTTGGCTTTGGGATTGGTTCAGTGTACCCTTAGGTGAGTTGATGGACTTATGCACAAGTGTGTTTGCATATACCATGGACTTGAGAGAGAGAGAGAGAGAGAGGAGAGAGGGCTTGAAAAATTCAGAGAGTTAGTAGTTTTCTCGGCATCATTCACATCACTTGTTGTCACCTTCTTACAGCTAGAAGTTAGCTAGCCGTTTAATAGATGTCTCTGACTGGCGGAATTTCATTAGACCTCAGTGTCTTTGGATTGCTTGGAACTGGACCAGAGGGGATGGCAGGTGACAGTTATGGGGACACCTGTTACACAGTTCAACGTCATACTAGATGATAATATACTAGAGATGAGAAACTTCACTGTACTAATGCATGAACACTTGAAATTGATCGCGATATGATAGAATTTGTTTTATGTATGAATCAACTTATCATGCTCTTGCTTAACACAAAAACTGCTGTGTGACCCTGACAAGGAAACTTTACATGAATCGTCACCTTTGGTTCAGTTGTTTGCCTTGACAACCAGAAGTTTCTGGCTTGGGTGGGCATTCCTCCACAATTGGATTACCGGATAGGTGTTTAAATTGTTCTTTTAGAATTTTTTTGTGGTTTCTAGAATTAACTTCGAGCCTTGTCTGCTTACTTGTAAAGTATCATCTGTGTGGAGGAATTTGTTGATCTTCTTGCGTTGAAGGTTTTGTTGTTTTTATTATTCTTCTGGAGTAGGTGCTGGCTTTCAGGGACATCTCTCCTCAAGCTCCAACACACATTCTGATCATCCCAAAAGTGAAGGATGGGTTAAGTGGACTGTCCAAGGTACTTCCTGTTCTACTCTTTCATCCTTTTGAAACTCTTCATGCAGCACCCTATTGACCCAATTCCAACTGTCAACTTAAAGATTAACTAGCTATTCTTACCAAGAGGATTTCTTTTGGTATCTTGATTGAGCTTGAGCCAGCTCTTTGTTAGAGTTCCATGATAGTTTTGTTGTTTTAGAAGGTTTTACTGTATGTACTTGCTAAATTCTTTTCCAGTCGTATGGTCATCTTGAACTTTCCAAATTAGCTGATACTACTTTCTTTTTATCTTTCTAATTTTAAACAAGTACTTTGTGTTAAATAGTGCATAATTTGTGTTCTTGAGCGGGCTGCCGATATAGGATTTTGCATCTATATGTCTCTAATGAAAATTTTGAAAATAATTTCCTAAAAATTATCCCTTGTATTGCTTATAGAGAAATGTAAGAATGAAATACTCACAAGAAAATATTTTGGCATAAATTGTTATCGATAATGAAAACATCTTTTGTTGGCTAAGACCCTGTTTGGCAAAAAGTATTTCTGTTCCCCGGAACAAAATTTTTTATTCTTTTGTTTCGGGGAACAAAAAAAGAACAGGAACATGTTTGGTAAAACTTTTGTTCCCGAAAACAAAAAATCTATTTTTTTGTTCCTAGGAACAGATTTGGAACAAAAATAAGAAATGGAAAAAAATTACTTATTGTTCCCGGGAACAATTTTGAGAAACAATTTCTCTTTGTTCTTTTTTTTTCTTTCCTTCTTCTTCCTTTTGGCCGGTCGTCAACCTTAGCCATGGCCGGCGACCGACTGACAAGGGCCGGCAACCTTGTTGGAGCGTCGTTAGCCCCGGTGATGCCGAGTCTCGTTGTGGGTGAGAGTGAGGCTCGGCTTCGCCTTGGTTGGGCGAGCTCGAGCTCGAGTTCACCTAGATCTGGTGAGGCCGAGCTCGCCCAGCCATCGGCGAGGCTTGCTTAGCCACCGAGGCCACCGTGAGGCTCGGCTGAGCTCACCGGATCGCGAGGCTGAGCCTCGTTGTGGCTGGTGAGGGTCCGGCGAGTCTTGCCCAGCTGGTCGCTGGCCATTGCCGTGGCCGGTGCTCGCCGCACCCTTGAAAGCCGCCACCGCGAAAAAAAACCGGCCAAAAGGAGAAAAAAAGGAAGAAAAAAAGAAATAAAAAAGGAAAAATATAATAAAAATATTGAAAAATTAAAAGAAACACAAAATTATACAAGTTTATCAAGAATAAAATTTTTTTACAGTTACCAAGCATGTTGTTATGCTCATAAATTGTTCCCCGGAACAGAAATAGGAAATACAATTTCTATTCAAAAATTATTTCTTGGAACAGAAACGTTATCAAACGCCCCCTAATTATCTCAAGCGATCTAGCTAATCATTTTTAGGAGAATGTTTCCCAAACCGTTTATTTTACCCGAAACAAATGACCCTAAAGGACTTTATGTTTTCCATCTACCAATAACTTCACAGGGTGTGTGTGCAATTTTTCTAGTGCTGTGGCTTGAAGAAGAATTACCAGAAATATACGTGGAATACATTTATTAATAGTTGACAGATGTTAGCATTCTCAAGATGATCACAGTGATAGTTTCCAAGTTTTTCTCAAAAAATCACCGCAAATACATGTTATAGTTCAATGGTCTGGCTTTCATTTGAGCAACACATCACAGATTGAATTATTCTCTGGCAAGAAAATTATGTTGCGACTGCTAATTCAAGAGGCTGATCATGGCTGGGCTTGGTCCGATTGCATCGCTTAACAGGAATGGCCTTCATGTTGCCTACATGATTATTTCAATGATTAACATGTTTTGAGTTTTATATTTGGGTTTTCTATTGCTTGACATATTAATGCTGAGTTATTAGATACTTGATCAAATTTTCCTGTCTGGTACTTGTCCAAGTTTCCTGACGTTTCCATGATTCTTATTAGCAGTAAAATTTTTTGATATCATCCTCCCAAAGCTCTCTATATATGCATACTAAAACATTGTAAACAATCACATATTTTCTCTTCTCCTCAAATTATGGGCCAATGGAATGATCCATCCATGATGATCGCAAACTGGAATCAGCAATTGCTTCTGGTTGTTTTTCTATAATTCTTCCTGATTGGTGGTTGGCTTACTTTCACAGGCTGAGGAGAGGCACTGTGAGATTCTTGGGCGCCTTCTTTACACTGCCAAAATTGTTGCCAAACAGGAAGGCCTCGAAGATGGCTTTCGTATTGTGATTAATGATGGACCGAGCGGATGTAAGCATCGATTTTGAGCTCCCGGTTCTCTTCTTTATAGGGTCTTTTTTGAGTTGAACCTTAATTTTCGATTTCCTCATGTTGGATTGCAGGTCAATCAGTTTATCACCTTCACATCCACCTCCTTGGTGGGCGACAAATGAACTGGCCACCAGGCTAAGTTCAAAACCACGTACTGGAATCAAAGGAGAGAATTCGCTAATATCCTGTCATAAGACACTTATTAAGACCTGAGCTAGACTCTGCTACTTTCTAGCGTTATTTGAATGACATGAATGAAACCCTGATAATCTATGGAGAGTGCCGTATCATTGGCCTCTTCACGACAGCTAACATGCCAAGACTGTCTGCTATTTAGCTATGTGCATGGTGAGCGCGATCATGGCGTACTTATTCCTTTCAAAAAGATACTTTAATCAATCACTGATCAGAGGACTTCTGTGGTAAGGTATGATGTGTATGTTTTTCTGTTTTGCGACGGTTTATAAATGACAGTCCGGTTCTCTTTTATATATATTATCTGGTGTTTGGGGAAACACAAAAACCGGAGATACCTGAATGAAAAATCCCACCTAGGATGTGGGATATACTCGGATAGGATAAGAATTCGATAAAGAGAAAATCATGTGCAAGTTTTCACCTAGAAGGTCGGCGCAGAACCTTGAATCGAAGGTTGCTGGCCTCAAGGGACTAGATCTGGGGTCACCTGAGGCTGGCCCTTGACCTCAGCATCAGTCACGGCCTTTGTTGTCGTGGCCAATGCTAGAGTATGCGATCACAAGCACACCTCATGTCTGTCGAAAGTGAGGCTGCCGATGGCGGACTAACAACTGCACGAGATCTTTTGATCCCGGTGATAGGCGAGTTGCCATTTAGGATCAAAGCTTATGGCGAATTGGGCAGCGCGAGAGAGACTGGCAAATCACGATTTAAGAAGATGAGTGGATGAGGATAGAGGCGAGCGTGACTTTCTGGGCTGTTTGGTGTTTGAGTTGACAAGCTTTGGCATTGTGGACGAAGTGGGGTGAAAGGGAATATGGTGGTGTGGAATGATGACGAGAAGACTAAGACTTTAATGGAATTTGAAGTTGGAAGGACGTATGGCTTTGGTGGAACGTGGGAGAAGAACCGAGCCACCCTCCCCCGGAAGATCTCTCTTTCGATCTCGTTTCGTTTTTCCTTTCACGTCGGCATCTTGTTAGGTGCAGCCCGAAGACGAAGGCGTCGTTGACAGTGGATAAGGGTGGCGGATTTCCTATCCTACTTTATACTATCTGATAGAAAGAATTTCTGACGGCCAAACGCAACCAACTAAAATTTTACTTGAATGTTTTTCTTTCATGTGACTAATTAGTGGTTACGTTGCTGTATTCAGTGTTCGGCTTTTCTCATGACTGGTTACGATCCCGTAATCTTGTGTCAAGCTTTTTGCATCACCAGTTACATCCTTGTAATTTGCGGGGGTATCATAAGAATTTCCACATCAAAATGTACGCTAAATCTTTTTATGAAGTAGTGTAGCGTCATTTTGTCCTAATATGATGTACTGAAGGACCGATCAATGTAATTCTTTTTTGAATGCAACATGAAAACTAGCTTAATCTAGACTTGAGATATATTGCATATTTACAACAGGAATAGCATAGTAATCATGCAATTAATTCAGTTAGAAAAATAGGAACAACATAATGGGAAGAGACATTAATGAAAATTAAGGTTTACCATGTAAGAAAGTACAAATAAAAATGATAAAATTAAGGCTCCATTTCTTCTTTTGAAATAAATGATTTAAAAAATATTATCTTTAAAACAAAAGCTTGTATCGTTTGAAATAATTACATAATACAAAATATTTTTATTATGGATAATAATTTATATTTCAATATTTTCTTTTATGATAAAAATATTTTCGTTTATTCATTTTTAAATATAATAAAAATAATTATTTTTAAAAAATATTTGTTAAATTATTTGTTTCTAACGAAACAAACTAACAACTGTATAACTCCGAAGAGAGAACACAAGAAGTGAGAGAAGCGCAGCGCTAAAAGTCAAGTGTCATATGATGGGGCCTTTGGCTTGGCCGTGGAGCATCTTCGAGATGTAAGAATGGTTAGACAACATGTCATTTACTATTGTTGAAAAGACAAGACGGACGGCAGGGTATCCCACTCGATAATTTTAAAATTTTAGGTCAAGCAGTTGTAATGGAAGCATCATTCGTGGACTTTCCATTCATCTCATGATACGTGCATCTTACTCCATGATCTCAATTTTTTCCCTTTTCAGATAAAACCACCGACAGTTCAAAATTTATATTTTCAAGAACAACGTTTTACAAAAGACACAATATTAAAAAACCATAAAGACAAATGGTCTCTTAAATATCTCCCATCCGAAATTATTTTGGGGGAAAATTATACAATCAATTCTAAACTTATTGCACGGATGCCAATTCAATTATACACTTTTTAATTTTGCAACAAAATATGATGTAGGTCAATTTATATTGAAAATTGCTGACGTGGCAATAATTGTCGAGTGTTCTCCCATTCACATTAATAATTCCTAGCGAAATTTGAATATGAGGATTACATTGGAATTTCACAAAAAGTTTAGGACTAAATTGGTAAAATTGATTATTTTATGATTGAATTGGCACTCAAATAATATTTTTTAGATTTCATTGTACAATTTTTCCATTATTTTGTTGGTTGGTTGAAAGATATTAACAAGATAAAATGATGAGACTATGAACTCTTTAGTCTACTAATTGGTTAATTATTGATAATTTCTTACAATTTGATTTTAATCTAAACAATGTATCTAATATTATGTGAATATATACTTTATTGAATCGAGAGAGAAAATTTTATGGATTCACTTGTGAATATTTTTAATTCGACATGACTACCATCATATGATGTTTCCTTCTCTTTTTGCACTTCACAATGGATATTATTTATGTAGTTTTGGATTTTTGGTGATCATAGAATTGTTTGCTGTAATATTTGTTATAGGTATATCAATTTGAGATTTTCATGGTATAAATCCAAAGAAAAGAAGAAGAAGAAGAAGAAGAAAGGAACAACATAGTGGGAAGAGACATTAGTGAAAATTAAGGTTTAGTGCGTAAGAAAGTACAAAAAAGAAGAAGAGGAAGTTAAGGCTTCATATATATATATATATATATATATATATATATATTATTTTGAAATTGAATGATTTTAAAAATATTTTCTTTAAAATGAACACTTGTATCGGTCGAAATAATTATTAATGAAAATTGTTTTCATTGTTGATAATTATTTATGTCTCAATATTTTAATGGATGAAGACAATATTTTTGTTTGTTTATTTTTGTATGTGATACAATTTATTTTTTAGAAAATTATTATGAAATTATTTATTTTTTGTGAAAAAAATGAAAAAAAAAAAAACGTAAATAGAAGGAAATCACTCGGAAGGGAGAATATAAGAAGGGAGAGAAGGGTAGCGCTAGAAGTCAATTTTAATATGATAGGGCCTTCGGCTTTGGCTTGACCAGATGTAATAAGGCCGTGGAGCATCTTGGAGATGTAAGAATGATTAAACACGTCATTTTAATATGATAGGGCCTTCGGCTTCGGCTTGACCAAATGTAATTTGGCCGTGGAGCATCTTGGAGATGTAAGAATGATTAAACACGTCATTTACTATTGTTGAGAAGACGGGCGGAAAGGTGTGCCTTATTAACATTTGTTGCAAATCACTGGGGTTTATTTCAGTGGCCATTCTTCCATCATGGAAGGGGGAGGTGGGTGGGGGGTTCGAATCCACACCTTTTCAGGAGGTTGGGGGTGAGGATGACTTAATTTCAGGAATGGGTTTCGACTCTCACGCCTTGTAAAGAGGTAGGATAAAATTCTGAGTGTGAGAGTTAGAATAGGAGTATAATAGGACCGATTTAAAAAAAAAAAAAAAAATCTGTCGCATAATCAGAAGATCACAAAAAGGTTACAAAGTCCTATGAAAACATGATATCCCAGTCTCTTAAGCGCGGAATCATAATGCGCATCAAATGCATATAGACTTCTCCATTTGATAATTTTAGATTGTTAGGTCGAATGTCCATCATGGAAAAATCATTCGTGAACTTTCCACGTTCATCTCGTGCTTGTGATACAATTTGAAGAAGAACAAGACAAAATAGTCGAGTATGATTGCTATGTGGGTATAGTGTCTAGAGCAATCTTGGGTTGAGAACTGCGATTCTTGATTTTGGGTAGACGGCTAGTCAACAGTGAATTCAGTTAATATATGTTATAATGAAATGAGATGATACGATAGCTCTAATCACTTTAATTAGGTTAAAAATAAAAAGTCTAGTATACTTCGATTTAAATTAAAATACTTAGACCAAAAAGCCCGGCTCTAATCAAATTGCTTCCAAGAGGACAAAAGGAGAAGCTAAAACGCCACAAGAACAACACAAATCCAAGGGCTCACCACCGCACGATCCCTCCTTATTCAACCCACGACCGACGGCCGCGATCTCTTTCCCCGGCGGCCGGACCTTTCGCAATTCACTCGTTCGAAACGAGCTTCCCATTGGAACGGCTTGCGGTAAGTGCCATCATCATGGACGGGTTGACCACGCTGTAGCCGCCATCCACCACCATGTTGAGTCCACTCACGTAGTCCGCCTCGTCGCTGGCCAGGTACAGCGCCGCCCTCGCCACGCTCTCCGGCGCCAGCACCCGCCCCTTCAGGTTGCCGATCGCCCTCATCCCGTCGTCCAGCCTCTCCAGCTCGGCCTCGCTCATCTTCCCCAGCCCCGACATCCCGGTCCTCGAGACTGCATAGGGGGACACGCAGTTCACCCTTATCCCGTGCTCCCCAAGCTCTGCTGCCAGCCCCCGGGCCAGCCCCACCACTGCATGCTTCGACGCGGCGTACGTGTGCGTCGCCACCCCCGCGATCGCAGTGCAGTTACTCCCCGTGAACAGGATGCAGCCTCGGCGCTGCGGCACCATGACCCGTGCCGCGTGCTTCGCCCCATGGAAGGCCCCGTAGAGGTTGACGCGGAGGACGCGGTCAAGGTCGGCGAGCGACGTGTCAAGGATGCCCCCGAAGGGTCGGTCGAGGACCCCGGCGTTGTTATACATGATGTCAAGTTGGCCGTGCTTGGCCACAGTGGCGTCCACGAGGTCGCGCACATCGGCCTCGATGGAAACATCGCAGTGGGCATAGGACGCCCGATGGCCCAGCTTCGCGGCCAGGGCCTGGCCCGGCTCGTCCTGGATGTCGGCAATCACAACCCATGCCCCGTGCTGGTGGAAGAGGCTCGCCGCGCTCGCCCCAATCCCGCTCGCGCCGCCGGTGATGATAGCGACCTTGCTATCTAACCTGGAAGGGAAATCAGAGCTTCTCAATCTCAATCATATTATCCAAAAACCCTAACTAGATAACGCTAAAATCTCCATTCTCATTCCATGCACGAAACGATCGAGAGACCATATAGCAAAGGCCAGTAAAAAGGACGAACAGCATGCGTGGTCACGTTCCAGCAATGCCACGTTAAGTACCTCTTGCACGAATTTTCTGCCATAGCCAAAAAGCTTGAACTCTTCCGAAATATGTGCAGCGACAGGACGATTAGAAGCCTGAAGATGGAGATGTAGGTAGTAGATTTGATTATGGGGGGATATATAATGGTGTTTGTTTGGCAAGTCTCCAATATGCAGTGGTGCATGATTATTCATGGAAAGAATACCAAGTGATATTTGCCCGACTCAACTAAAGAAAAAGCAAAAGCATTCGACCAAAAAAAAAACTAAACAAAAAGCACCAAAAAAAAAAAAAAAATGAAGAAAAAAGAAGAAGTAATATTCGCATGACCAAACTTAATATATCATCATACGATATTGATCTTGCAAGTTAGTCTAATAAACTTAATTGGCTTCTCTTTTTGGTATGCCGACCTTGTAAAGGAAAGTCAATCTCCCTTTATATATTATTGAGTAATTTTGCGATTTGAGGGTTTACACTATTAATTGATCAAGGAAACATATCCGTATTGAATAATATGATCATTTACTTGGGTAGAAGATACAATATCTCTTTCAATAGCTACAGATGCTCGTAGGAAGATCTGGTCTACGATCAAAGGAAAGGAGGGACATGCAGTCTGTACATGTGCATGGATGAATGTCAAGATATATATATATCCAGAAACACACATTGAAAAACATCAGAATTCGATTCCTTTACATGGAGTTTCCGCCGGAGCCATGTGTCGATCGATCGAGAGAGAGTATGAATATATATATGAGGGATGGCTTTTCGTGCTCCTCGAGGCCTCTCTTTTATATAGAAGATGGAAGTGATTTAGATTAATTTTTTACGAATTGCTTAATCTCATGTGTAATAGTTTGACAGAGGGGATATCTGTCAACAAGAAGTCCTGTTGAACAGAAAAGAAAAAAAACGAATCACGGAAATCGTGCTCTGAAGGAGAAAAAAATGGCTGCATTTGCGAAGCAGACGTAAAATGACGCTTCTTTCCTGCACGTATGCAACTGCAGTCCTTATTTATTTCTCTCCAAAACGACTTCCTGTTCGTGCATCATCGTGAGATTAGGGTCGTTACATCGAAATAATCGTTGCGTGCGTTCAAAAATACGCGGGCAACATGTGGAAGTGGAAATTGTGGAGCGATGTATGTAGCCTGGCCTGATGGTCATGTGGGCGCACATGAAACATCATTTCCAAGGGAGATTGTATTCCGTGAGTTAAGGTAGGAACGGATGGAAGCATGTGGTGTTATGTAGATTAAGAAGCGCAATTGTTGAGAGCATCCCGTGAGATCTTTTCGAAGATTTGATATCTGGCTTAATATTTAGTTTGGTATTTGGGACTCTGTATTTTTTTTTTTTGTCGGTCTTACTCTACGACTATTTTAACCTCACTCTCAGACTTTTACCCCGCCTCTTTGCAGGTGCGTAGGAGTCGAAACTCACTCATGAAATTAATTTGTCCCTACCCAACCCCCTTGAGAAGGTGGAGATTCGAACTCCCCACCTTCCCCTTCCATGTTGAAAGGGTGGCTACTGGGGTAAACTTTTGGGACTCTGTATTTAGTTTGGTATTTGTTGGTAATCCATATTTATTTCATCATTGACTTTTGGCACTAGTCCCGATATTTTACCGCCTCTATGGATCCATAAAAAATGGATGGTCCCCACAAGGTGAATTTTTATAGTTTTTTTTTTTTTTTTTTTTGGTCGGTGAATTTTTATAGTTGGAAAAGCTTCGTTTTGTGCGTGAACATATACAATGTGGGTTTTATTCACGATTCTTGTGTCGAAATTATTCAAATGAATGATATTTATCTTTTGGAAGAGGAAGAATTCAAAATTTGTCTACTGCGTGAGAGGATAGTAGGGTAGGGAATTTCAATTTTTGGTGTGAGTTTACAAGGATTTGAGAACTTACACATGACATGCTTTTGTTATTGTGGAACCACAATTTATACCTGCTACATTTTTTGATTGAAGTTCATTTTTCCAACTTTTCAAAATTAGAGAGCGCATCGTGAATATAATGTCCAACCATTGATTCGTTGATGTGTCATGCATCATAGGATTTTCAAGACATAAACTTGTAAAAGAATTTGTCAGAAGTTAGCATTCATTTCACTTTCATGAAAAACCATTTTCCGCTCCGCCTAACCCTATTTACTATCTAGATCTTCATAGTGTCAAGGAGCAATTCACAAATGAGTGAAAATCCCAAATGTATTTATGCACGCAACACACGAATGTCATGTGACGATACAATAAAATGTCATACCAAAATTTTTCCAAGTTACGATAAACTATGCCTCACATCGTTGAATATCAAGAAAAACATAAACAACATACTGCATTTTATTCCAGACCAGCGACATCTATGATCGAAAAGTAATTGCAAGATTGTTTTCAAGGTTGAGATGCAAGCCGAATCTCTCAACAATTAGTATACTCTTGCTTCGAAGATCAAATATACTTTATTAGAAGCTCCCAATGAAACCAAACAACACCATGACACAAGTCGAACCGAATCATCATGCACACCCTCCCTCCCAGCAACAATCCAGCAAAACGCAAAAACATTGTACAAATGAACTAAAGGGCACTTATAGAATACAAGAGTGCTGATGGTTCTGTTTCTTTCTCTCCTGGCGAAGGACTGAAGACAACTCCATAATGATAACGCCCGAGAAAACGAAGCCCTCAGAGTAAACAAGGATCCATCAAGCGTCGCTTAATCATGTTAGTTCTAACCTAAGGATTCAATCAACAGTGCGCCATACAGATTTATCAAGAGACACCCCAAAAGTGACGTCAATTCAGGAGGAAGTGTTGTGCTGCAGGACTGGTTTAAGAGACAACCCTACTGTTTTGGAGGAGAGTCCATCGTCTGCACTGGCGGAGCCGTGACCACTGCTAATGTAAGATCAGCAGGGTTTGCATCACCAGATCGGTCATGGATTTCCCTATATTCTTGACAAATTGCACAGAGATGGCAGAAAAAATGAGCGATAAAGTCCCCACAAGGCGCTTCCTGCATGAGATGAGTGATGATCAAATGGGCCAATTGATGACTAAAGCACAAAACTACTTATTTGTTCACAGGATTCTTGTAACTGTTCTAGAAGTTTCAGGGTCAATCAAGACTGACTTTTACCGTTTATTTTTTGCCTAATCAAAATCTTGCGGTTTCAAAACACTGACAATTTTTGCAAAATGTATAAAAATATTAAAAATTAAAAGACACACCCAAACTTGGATTCCATTTTTTATATGCAACTTTTTTGTTCTTTGCATCTTTTGACATTTCAATAATATTTTAAATTTTAATAAGAAAGCAAGAAAGTTTATTTTTTGAAAAAATCTTGGGTTTCATTGAAAATGATTCCACCCGACTCAACTCGTATGTTCTTATTTCAAATTTTAATAAGAAAGCTATTTATTCCAATCATGAGGACTTTTATTCCAATGACTTGCTCGACTCAAACCCCACCTATTAGAGGAGGGCTGGAACTGCTAGACTGAAGGCGGGAAAGGGATTTGCACTCGTTTACTATTGTTGAGAAGACGGACGGAAGGGTGTGCCTTCTTAACATCTGTTGCATAACTGGAAGATTTTAATAAAAGGTCACAAAGTTTCCTGACGTTTCCGTGATCCTTGTTAGCAGTAAAAATTTTTGATATCATCCTCCCAAAGCTCTCTATATATAAAATATTGTAAACAATCACATATTCTCTTTTCCTTAAATTACGGGCCAATGGAATGATCCATCCATGATGATCACAAGCTGGAATCAGCGATTGCTTCCGGTTGCTTTTCTATAATTCTTCCTGATTGGTGGTCGGCTTACTTTCACAGGCTGAGGAGAGGCACTGTGAGATTCTTGGGCGCCTTCTTTACACCGCCAAAATTGTTGCCAAACAGGAAGGCCTCGAAGACGGCTTTCGTATTGTGATTAATGATGGACCGAGTGGATGTAAGCATTGATTTTGAGCTTCCGGTTCTCTTCTTTATAAGGTCCTTTGTGAGTTGAACCTTAATTTTCGATTTCCTGATGTTGGATTGCAGGTCAGTCAGTTTACCACCTTCACATTCACCTCCTTGGCGGGCGACAAATGAACTGGCCACCAGGCTAAGTTCAAAACCACGTACTGGAATCAAAGGAGACCTGAGCTAGACTCTGCTACTTTCTAGCGATATTTGAATGACATGAATGAAACCCTGATAATCTATGGAGAGTGCCGTATCATTGGCCTCTTCACGACAACTAGCATGCCAAGACTGTCTGCTATTTAGCTATTTGCATGGTGAGTGCGATCATGGCGTACTTATTCCTTTCAAAAAGATAATTTAACAATCACTGATCAGAGAACTTCTGTGGTAAGTAAGGCATGATGTGTATGTTTTTCTGTTTTGCGACGGTTTATAAATGACAGTCCGGTTCTCTTTTATATATCTTATCTGGTGTTTGGGGAAACACAAAAACTGGAGATACCTGAATAACAAATCCCACCTAGGATGTGGGATATACTCGGATAGGATAAGAATTCGATAAAGAGAAAATCACGTGCAAGTTTTCACCTAGAAGGTCGGCGCAGAACCTTGAATCGAAGGTTGCTGGCCTCAAGGGACTAGATCTGGGGTCGCCTGAGGCTGGCCCTTGACCTCAGCATCAGTCACCGCCTTTGTTGTCGTGGCCAATGCTAGAGTATGCGATCACAAGCACACCGGGAAAAGTTTCGAAAAAGTCCTAAACCTTTTGTCTTTGTGCCGATTTAGTTCTAAACCTTTTTTTGGTGCCGATTTAGTTATGAACCTTTTTATTTGGTGCCAATTTAGTCCTTCCGGAAAATTTAGCTAGGAAAATGCCTGCGTGGATACAAAGTCAACGCCGGCCGTCCTATGTGGCTGGACCGGCACTGACATGGATGCCTGAAAACAAAATGACATCGTTTTATAAAAAAAAAGAAAAGAAAAGACCTAGAACCTTCAAAACAGAAAGGCGCCGTTACTTCTCTTACGTTTTCCCTTGCCCCAAATCAAGCGAACGTCTTCAATGATGAAGGGAGAACCCTAAATCCCATCTGCCCGTTAACGAAGTCGGAAAGTCATCGCCAGCATTCCGCCATGGCCATTCTTCTCGACGCCTTTTCAGCCCTACGTTTATCAGGTAAATTTCTGAATTGCTTTGCCTAGGAATTGCGATGGAGGATAGAGGTTTTGTTTGCTTTGGTTAGAGTTTGGATTCATTTTCCGTCGACCCCTTTTTAGCTCGGGCCACCACGTATCAGGTGATCATTTTCTTGCAGCGGAGATTTAGTGAATTGAAAATCATGGAGCTGATAGTTTGGAAGAGATATTGGTGTGCCGCGACAAGTGGAGAAGAAGTTCTGCACTTAGTATTATCCTTTTCAGTGAATCGGCGTCTTTGGATAAGTGGAACTTTGAGTTTGGTCGGGAACGAGGTTCCATGATTCGAGTTTTGGGGGTGTCGGCATGAGAAGCAGTAGATTTCTGAGTCGGTTTGTTGAGGTGAAAATGGTGCCTGCCGCATTTGTGTCGTTGTTGGACTGTATGATTTGTATCACTTTTATGTTCATTACTTTTCAGCTAATGACCTACTGGAATCTGTTCGTACATTGCATGCATAAGAAAAACTGCATCTTTGTTGGTTGGATTGTATGATTTGTATCACTTTTATGTGCATTCCTTTTCAGCTAATGACCTGCTGGAATCTCTTTGTGCATTGCAAGCATAAGAAAAAGCATAACATGAAGAATATTTTCTTGGGTGTATGTGATGAAATGTGAGAACATCATATGGGATAATAATTCAAAAAATTGTGATCAAGTTTCTTGAGGAGATCAATGTTAAGAGGTCTAATTAGCATTCCATGTAGACAAAATTATAGATCCTCTATGCACTCGAGTGATGTAAGTCCAGTGACAATGTGGGTTATTTTGGCTCTTAAAAAGGCTAATTTTTCTTAAACCTTTGTAGAAAGTGATTAACTAGTTTCTCTGTTAATAAAATTTGGATATAATTTCTACCCATGCTCGTGTGACTGGTGGTTGCTCATCTTAGACTTCTAGTTTGTAAAGTTTTCTGGTCATCATCCAATGTGCACTCTCTTGTGGCTAGGTTTTTTAACAGACTTCTGGGATTGACAGCAAATACACAATTTACTAGCGAGGTAATTATGCACGCTGTTGGTTTTAGTTTTTTTTTTTTTAATAAAATAATGTTTTAGCTTCCTATAGAAACAAAGATTTTGGCAACAAGATTTCATTGATGTTTATGTTTATTTATCATCTATTCATCTGTCCATTTATGTTTGCTCACTATTTTGACTATTGGAATTGTCCTAAAACTGACAATGAGGTGTCATTACAAAATGAGGTCAGTGAATTCATGACGATATCATCAAATTTGTCACAATCAATGACGTCGGTCCGTCCAATTGACAACGATAGGTATGTATTTTGTTATTGTGGCCTAAAATCTCCTCTACGAATAGCTAGGACAGAAGAAAATTGGGGAAGAAGATATCACGGTTGTCCGAGATACAACCCTAAAAACAAAGGGGAAAGTTGTGGTTTTTTTGTTTGGGTTGATGCAGAGATCAATCAATCAGCAAGGAGCATGTCAAAATTTTTTTGCCAGAGCAATGTTGAAGAAGAACCGGTGCCAACCCATGACAAAGACAATGGATGTTCGAAGGACGTTGAAATCAAAGCTCTCAAGGCAGAACTAAAATGTGGGAAACAAGATGTGGCAAAGCTGAGGAAAGAAAATTTCAAATTTAAGACATTGTCGGTTGTGTTGTTGTTGTTTATAGTAATGTTAGCTCGCATGTTATTTGGAAATTTGAAGGTGAAGGACATCATGGGTTTGCCTTAGAGTGTGTTATTTTGGACATGTTTTGTACATGTATATCCACTCAAGTTATGGGAATGAAGTGAAGCTTTTCTACTATTTGAAAAGCATGGCAACAAGCTCTTTTGACTATTATATCTCCTTTTTTTTTTTTTTTTTTTTTTCATATTTAACACATTCTAAATACTTGCATATAATGCCATCTTGACGTATCGCGTTGCTCATCCCATGGACTTGTTGTGAATTACAAAATTGTCATTTATAATAATTTGCTTGAAGGAAAATAATAAAAAAAATGGGATTTTTTTTTCTTATGCCCCCCATAAAAAGGAAACTCCTTTTGCCTTCTCGTGATTTTGAGTTGACTATTAATTGTTATCAAAGTTGTCGCTAATGTGAACACTTGGCTCGTGGAAGACTCCATTCAAGTTAGATAAGTTGTCGTCGTCGACTTCCCGTTGCTAGTTAGCGACTATACTTTCTCGTTTTCTCCGAACGATGTTCCAAGATTCTTCTGAATTATTATTGTGCGTTGCTAGCTATTTTTACCGAATGCTTTTAATAAACGTGCAAATTGGGGGTGTTTCACTTTGAATTTTGTGGCCATTGATTGGAGGAATTCGACCTAAATGGAGCAGAAATCGGCATAGAGAAGCAAGAAATGAAAAGGAGACGCGTTCATAAGTTGACAAGTAAAGACACATGAGAAATCAATCAATTCTAATGAGCTAGGAGAAATCAATGAAAAACACAATTGCACACCAATGGAAGGCTTCACCAATTCTCCAACACACTTATCATAACAACATAAGCAGCTATTTGACCAATTTAGTTCATGGGACCATCATGCAAAACAGAGTTTCTTTCCTTCCAAATACATTAAATGGTCCCATTCTAAGCGAACTTCAGGACTTTTTTATAAAGAGAATTATCTTTTCAAGAATTCCATAACCCAAGTAAACTAAGAATTCCAGTCCATAGTAGCCTTTCACACACCACAAAGGTCAAGTAGTGAAGACCACACAACACTTGGAGGAGTCAATCGATCTCCCATACATCAGCAACAAACACAAAATAGCCACAACACTACTTCATTGAACCAACACATCATCGACAAATAAAAAAATAGCCACAACACTACTTCCTAATCCTGTCACTTCTTGTAAATTGGAGTTACTTTCTCTTATTTTTTTTCATCTTTCTTGTTGGGCCTACTGCGTTAAATGGAACTTCAGTTGCAGCTGCTTGTGATGTCGATTCAACTTGTGCTTGTATATCAACTCTTTGTCTATTGCCTTGCCTATCACTTATTGATATTATTAATTTCATTACTCAACATAATTATCCTAATAAAAACAAAAGTACTAACAAAAACATTACAAAAGTACTAACAAAAACATTACTTACACTCCCATGAGATAATGGTGTCCTAAGAGCAGCATTAGCAATTGGTGTCCCACCAACACTTTCACTTTTACCTTTGCTATGTCGCGACCTCTTTTTTTTTCGGCGCCCGATCAAGTCGGGCGCCTCGCGGAGGCTAATGGCTCTTGGCTAAATTAGTTAAGCCCGGACTCTCCCAAGTCCACCAATTCACGACTTTAATAATCTGAGTTTTTAACCTATAAGTTAATTTTTAAAACGGAGTCGCCACTAATCAATTTGGGGCGGGTTGATTAGAAACCCATGCAAAGTATTGGGAGAAATACTCGCTCCCGTGCAACCGAGAAAATTAGGATCGGGGACTTGATTACACTAGTTAATCACTAATGCCCTTTCGGTACCTAATCTTGTTTAAACCCTGAGGTTTTTTGGATGTTTTAGGGATTTTCCATGCAATTTTGGGAGGAAAAACATTTTTGAGTCTTTTTCTGATTTTTTTGGACATAAAAGGGATTTTTGGATTTTTTGGTATTTTTTTTGGGAAAAATACAAATCTTTTTGGCTTTTTCTGGATTTTTGGCATTTTTTGGAAAATATGAAATATTTTTGATTTTTGATTTTTTTGGAAAATAAAATATTTTTAAATATTTTTTTGGGAAATAAAGTATTTTTTTTATTTTTCTGGAAAATATATTTTTTAATATTTTTCAATATTTTCTGGTTTTTTTGGAAATTAAAAATATTTTTTAATATTTTTCGAAATTATATTTTTCGATTTTGATTTTTTTGGAAAATAAATTATTTATTTATTTAAAATATTATTTAGAATAAAATAAAATAAAATAAAAGCCGATCGTGAGACGGGCCCGCATTGCGGGCCCGACTGGATTTTTTTGCCTTTTTTTTTTAATTTTGAAACGGCGCCGTTTGGGGGGGAACCGGCGAAACCCTACCCGGTTCCCGACCTGGCTCGAACCGTGACCGGGTCACGACCGGAAAAATTGGGAACCCTAGGGTTCCCGATTCGCGGCGCAGAGGAAGAGGGGCGGATCGACGTGGCGGCAACGGCAGCGACAGCAGCGACGGAAGGGGGGTGATGGCGATGGCAGCGGCTACCTGCGGCGGGGTGCGGCGAGCGGCGGGGACGACGAGCGGCGGAGACGCTCGACACCTTCGATCTCCCTCCCTTTCTCTCTCTCTCTCTCTCGGCGAAGCTCGCGGATCTGGGTTTCGCTCGCCACCGGTCTCCCTCGAAGTCTCTCGGAGGGAGGTCGGTGAGCTCGCGACCCAGTCGCCTCGCCCCTGCTTGCTCTGAGTTCCCCGAAGTCTCTCGGGGAATTCTTGGAGCTTTGCTGGTTCGTGCCTGCCTTCGACGGAGGCGAGGGCCTCGGTATTTATAGGCGAGGGGGTGGCCGGTCGACGAACTTCGACCGCCGATCCCCCTCGCGTGTTGAGCGGCTTCGGACGGCCAGACCGACGTCCCATCCGACGCCAGCTGCCCTCATGTCGCCGTTCGCTTGCCCATCCGGCGTCGCGCCTCCTGCGCGTGCGTTGCAGAGGCGCGAGGAAGGAGAAGACCCGGCTGGGCCGGGCTGCAGCGGAAATGGGCCAAGGGGCCCATGCGGAGGGGGAAAGGGCTGCTTTCCCTTTTTTGGTGTTTTTTTCTTCTGTTTTTGTTTTGTTTTGCTGTTTTTGTTTATTTATTATCCGAAAAAGAGAAAAATAGATAATTAATAAAAAACCTAATTTTAAAAAACGAAATTTAGGCGTCAACATGCTAGTACGTCGCTTAACCCGGAAAGAATAATATTCATTTAAAATTTAAACAATAGATATGAAAGTAATTACTGAAAGTTTTCGCCGAGATAATTGTGTTTGTGATGCTGCAATCTTAGGCTCTGTTTATTTGTGCCTTGTTTGTTTGTGTTCTTTATTTCTGTTTATGAACACAATTTCTGTTTTTTTGTTCCGGGGAACAAAAAAAACCTGTTTCTTGTTTCGGAACACTTTTGAAAAACAAATTTTCTCTCTCCTTGTTTTTTTTCTTCTCTTTCTTTTCTTCTTCTTTTTCTTTGGTCGGTCGTCGGCCTCGGTCATGACAGGCGACCGGCCGTCGAGGGCTGGCGACCTCGTCGGCCCCTCGCCTTGTCTAGGCGAGCTCGGGCTCACCCAGATCCGATGAGGCCGACTTCGCGCTGGCCGACGACGCTCAGCCTCGCCGGTGGTTGGGTGAGCTCGGCCTCGCCGGATTTGGGTGAGCTCGAGCTCGCCCAGCCAAGGCGAGGCCGTCGGCCCTCGTTAGTCGATCGCCGGCCATGGCCGAGGCCGGTGACCGGCGAAAGGGAAGAAAAAAAAAAAAAAAAAAAAGAAAAAAAAAGAAAGAAAAAAAGGAAAAATAAAATAAAAATATAAAAAAATTAAAAGAAACAAAAAAAGAACACAAATTTACCAAACGTGTTTCTGTTCTTTTTTTATTCCAAGAACAATTTTACCAAACGCGTTCTTCTTTTCAAAAATTGTTCCTCGGAACATAAATAGTTTTTTCTATTTCTGTTCCCTGGAACAATTTTTGAACAGAAACGTTACCAAACGCACCCTTAGCCTTCTTAGTTGGACATGTCAAACTGTTGTGTCCTATCTTCGAGCAACTTCAACAGGTCATTTTCATTCCTCTTCTCCACGTTCAAATACCACGTGCAACCTCAGCTTCCTCCATTCTTTTGTTTTGTTTGTGCCTACCGGGTTTCACCTTGGTTGGAAGTGGTTCAAGTGCCTCATTATTACTTTTTTTCCAAAATTTCTCTTCCGAACTGGCATCATCATATTCTGATATGTAGCTAAGAACTTTGCCTTCATGTAACACTCATCCACATAATCATATGCATCATTTCGCTTATGATCTATAGTTGAAATGGCATAGGGACAAGGAATGCCAGTAAGTTGCCACATCCTGCAAGTACAATCTCTCTTGAATACATCAACTACGTACTTAACACCTTTATCCAACACCTCATATCTAGCATTGCCATTCCATATCACATGGCAGTAAGTCGCGCCAACTTTATTTTCCTTCAACTTTTTTATGATTCTTGGACCACAATCCCTTCTCCATCAAGCACATGCATCCCTCTATGTATGCATCATTGTCATGATCATTATTCTCATCTCTTCTAACATACTATAAATAGACTTACACCTGGCTTCAATAATTCTTCCGTTGAATACTTCACATAAATTGTTATCGACTATGTCGCATTTAACCTTAGTAGTAAAGACAGCCCTGCTCCAGTGTTTTTAGCTCTGTTTGAATCAAGTTATGATACACAGCATGACTGATTTTCTTCAATGCTTGTGTGTGTTCATCAAACTCCACCATAGTATTGCTCTTAGCATATTGCCAAAATAGTCTTTGCATTTGTATTCCCTTATACTTTTGGCCCCAATTAGCATAAATGTGTCTAGCACACATTCTATGCTCAGCTAAAGGCAACAAGTTCGCCATGGCTTGAAGAAGGCCCTAAAAAAGATGATCTCAATGTTAGCAACATACTACAAGAGTGATAATTTACAAGGCATAACACTGAAAAAAAAAGAAAAAAGAAAATAACAAACTCACCTTTTGCTTGTCACTAATTATAACCCAACCTCGTCCGTATGTGCCTATCATATTGAGGTCATACATCAAACTTGTCAAAAACTAAGTCCAAGTGTCTCAACTTTCAACTTTCACAACTGCCAATGCAATTGGGAATATTTGATCGTTTGCATATCTTCCAATAGCACACAATATCTCCCCTTTACAAATTCCCTTTAAAAAGCAGCCATCTAACCCCACAACTTTTTTACATCCATCAATAAATCTTTTCTTACATGCAGCAAAACATATGTACATTCTCTCAAATAATGCTTTAAAATGCATGTCAGGCTTTTCAACCTTCAATGTAACAGTACTCTCAGGATTTGTCTCTCTTAGCTCCTCCACATAATCCCAAAGCTTTGAATATTCCTTCCTATAATTTCCCATCAAAACTTTAAAGGCAAGCAACTTCGCTTTTTTACACTGATCTATAGTTACATTAAAACCCAACTGCTCCTTGATAAGTTCCTTAGAAGCAATGGTTTTTATAGTTTGCATTACTCTAATTGTACTAAAATAGTGATTCACCAACCAAGAACTTGTGACCCTCTTATTAGTGAAACTAATGCTACAAGTATGCTCTTCATGGTAAGTCTTCACGTGGAATGATCCAGTTCTAACATCAAAAGATGTAGAAATCTTCTAAGGACAATTTACATCGACACATTTTGCCCTAACAAATTTCTTTTCATTCTTGACAAATTTTATCTCTCTACGCTCAACTAGGGGTGAGCGGTTCCAGGTTCCTTACAGGTTCCGCTTTGGAACCCGGAACCTACCCTCGGGTACAAAGTTCCTAATTTTTGGAACCCGGAACCTACCCGTTGGAACTTGGAACTGGAACCTACCCTATTACAGGTTCCGTGGTCGGTTCCGTGTTCTTACGGAGTTCTTTTTTTTTTTTTTTTTTCATCTTTAGTTAAGAAAAACTTTCACAATACTTATCTCGAGAAATAGCTACGCCAACTTATCACGACACTTTCACTTCCAAGACGTACTTCTCCATAACAGGACCCATAATGCCATCACTCCGAAATGAAGTATAAGCATCCATTGAACTATACAAGAAGTTTCATTAGCATAAGACCATTTTTCTGAAGCTCTATGTTGGGAAAGTCTCTCTCGTCGCGCTCAATGGGACTTCCTAACAACTATGCATTGGAAAAGTTCGGATCGTCTCGCTTAGGAAGACCCGTCAAATATGCGGTTGTTTGTCAACTCATCCTCAAGAAGTCTTTCTAACCTACAAATTTTTAAAACATGTATATGAAGAGCTATTGTGTACTTAATAAATATATTCATTACTTTGCGAAACAAGAGCTTTTCAGTCACACTTACCTTGGTAGACCATAAAGAACAAGAATGGCTGTAACTTCGCATTTCCTTGTCAATTTCTGGGGTTGAGTTTTCATTCCAACAAGCTCCGTGGCCTCCAAGTCTGGGCCTTCGTGAACCTGAATACAAAAGCAATGAAACGAGTGTAAAATTGAACAGTGAATCTTGCTCAAGGATTTACTCGGATTTCTGAAAGCAAAATCGGTAGATGTCCAATATCATACACTGGACACGGTTTGCTCCTCGGAAAGACATAAACCTCTTGTCTCGAGCATGTGATGGTGGCCCCGCAGAAAAACTAGCATCGAATGGCGCTCCAACTTTGAAAGAAAACCCAAACCTCATACCATGTCGTACATTTTTTTCTCCAACAACAGCCTCATTAAGTGCTTGTCTTTCAACCAAAAGCATTGGAATTTGCTGATCCAATTTCATGTTCATTCCTTCATAGTAGTCTCTGATCGCATGATAAAGTGGTTGACAGTCACTAGTGTCCATGATAGCAGATTCCATGCACTCGAGGCATAAACTTCGTCCATCTCCCAAAGATATGTATGTTGTGTTCCATGACTGTCAATAGGTAAAATAAATATCAAAAGAAAGAAAAACAAAAAAATGAGTACAGTTGATTCAATGCATTTAAAATATACAATCCGCAAGATTGTGGGAACAAAGCATGGCATTGCATTTACTTGTGCTAGCCTAGACCACTACCTCCAAACGCTCGCAACTACAACATCGAGCTGTGTTGTCATGCTCATGCGACGGACAAACTACCAGGACTAGAAAGGATGGCATATATACTCAATCAAACCAGCTCCATTTGTTGGGATCTCGTGAAATGAAATAGAAGCTTACAATAGAATCAAAAGGTAAAAGACTAAAGTTAAATTAATGCCATACTCCCTTGAAATTGCATAAACATAATAGACAAGAACAACTTGCTTCTCTCACTTCAGTAGCATGCTATTTTAACAAATCCCAGGTCTACATACGGAAGGCTCAATGAGAAAAATATGGTCCACTTGTCACTAAAATGAACATAACATGGTCGAGTTAAATGACTTAAGTTAAATTCAACTGTCATACGTCCTCCAAAAACATTTTGCAAGCTAAAATCCAAATAAACTGAGATAAATCCAACCCTACCGTCTCGTCGTCGATCAGCCGATAGGCCCCGCCGGAGTCTCCAAGGGTGTCCCGCATTGCCCCCGACCAGACAGGCGGAAGGAGAGAGAGTGGGGTGCGACGGCGAGCGGAGGTGGAGGTGGAGGCGGAGGCGGAGGCGGAGGCGAAGGGGTGTGGAGTTAAGGCTGATTAGGCGGCTGGGCGAGCGGCGAGCGGCGTCGGGGCGAGCAGCAAGCGGCTTCGAGGCGACTGGGCGAGTGGCGAGCAGCGTCAGGGCGGCTGGGCGAGCGGAGAGCAGCGTCGGGGCGGCTGGGCGAGCGAGCAGCCTCCACCGTGGGGACGAGCAACGTCTAACGGCGACGTCGACGGCAAGCGGTTGAGCGGCGAGGCGAGTGAGGGGTGATGGCATCCAGCGGCGGTGTCGAGGGAGGTGGCTCTCGGCGGCGAGCGGCGGCGCGGACGACGCGACAGCTCGTCGGGCTCAACGGCGAGACGGCTCGTCGGACGAGCGGTGGGTGGTGGTGGTTCAGTGGCCAAGAGGTGGTGGTGAGTAGGGCGTGGGCGGCGGTGGTGGTGGGTGACCGTGACGCGGCCAGCCAAAGAAGAAGAAGAAGAAGAAGAAGAAGAAAAGAAAAAGAAGAAGAAGAAGAAGAAGGGGGTTCCGTCCGAGAGAGGGGGAGAGAAAGAGAGAGAGAGAAGAAAAGAAAAAGTGGGTGGGAGTGGGGGAGCGGGAAGTGACGTGAGGAGAGGAAAAAGGGGAGAAAAGACAGAGAGAGAAAGAAAGGGGAAGGGGGAAATCGTGGGGTACTCTAGAGTTTATTTTTTTTTTTAAATTAACCGGTTCCGGTTCCGCCGGTTCCGGTTCCTATGGGGAACCGGAACCGGAACCGGGAACGCCGGTTCCTAGAAAAATGGAACCGGGAACCGAACGGTCTTCTTAGAACCGGGGAACCGAACCGGACCCTCCGGTTCGGTTCCCCGGTTCTCGGTTCTACCCGGGAACCACGCTCACCCCTACGCTCAACCACTGAATGCTTTTCGACGGCATCTTTGAATTGTCTACCATCATCAAACATCATATATGTAGTAAACACATGCACTATACAATTAGGATCGTACCTTGGATATCTACTTCTCCTTCTTGTAACTTCACCATCTTCTGGCTCCACATCAGATTCCAAACTTTCATCTCCATTTGTCTTGTAATAGTCTGTTTGGTAATTGGCTTCAGCAATAATTATGTCAGATTGTTGGGGATTAGATGATTCTCCGATAGACCGTTGAGATGGTATAAACTCTGCGAGAGGTTCCCTTATAATCCAAGCCTTTGTGGCCATTTTGTGGAATTCTGAGTTTTTTCCTTCCTTCTACAAGGTCTTCGTTATCCCTATTGTCATCATCAGTCAAGAATAGTTCATTGACTAAGTCCGTGTCTTCATTTTCCTAATCGACTTCGACCATAGATTCATCACCCTCTAAATTAGCATAATCACCCTCATCTACTAAGTAACCATAATCTAAATCACGCCCATGCTGAGCAAATGCCTCATCACCTAAACCAACACCCTCACTAATGCCATTGCCCTGACAAATGCCCTTACCAGCACCCTCAACATTGCCCTCACCTTGACAAACACCCTCACCAGCACCTTCGCCATTGCCCTCACCATGACCAGCACCTTCACCTACTGTATTGTCAAAAGATTCTCCATACACCTCAATCAATCCATGTCGCAAATGATAGAAAACTAGATCGACAATAGTGCTATCATTACATATATGTCTCAACTCATCTTCTAGAGATTTCTCAGGAAGCTTAAAATATAGTTTTTCGAATTTACCATTTACCACATTCTCCATGTCTCTGATGACGAATCGATATTTAAGTGTACTAAATCCATCTTTCCCCCAATATATTCAAGCATTGGGCGATGAACAAATTTCCCACCGTGATAAAAGCAAACCAATGTAGACTTGTTGCTTATCTTAACCCTACACAAAATGAAAACATATATTATAAGCATATGGAGACTCATAATGGAGCGACAACATAATAGGTCCAATTACTTCAAGGCCTTTTGGCCATGAAAAAAAGCCAAATAAAGCAATGCGACAGTGTCTTAGAAACTAATGTTCTCAATTTAATCGGTGTTTGTGGTCAAATATTACATTGGCCATGTTTGAGTAACCTTAATCTAATTTGGCTAGTGTAGTCCCAGAAACGTGAGGTTCATGTAATATTCGTCTATATTTAAAGCATAGTTGATTTCAAAGTACTAGATTTACGATAGTGAACTTCCAATGGCAAATCATGATTCTGCTTTTAAGCTATTGCTATTCAAAACCACCCTCCATATTGGTGTTTCGACCAAAGAATAATAAGAATAATACTAATAAAGGGGCAAGTTCTCTTCGATTGTCTAAGAGGTTAACAAAAGTGATTATGTTTCCATTAACATGATGTCCATCGAACTGAATGACTGGTCCATCCATATAAGGTTTTCAATATTTTCACCTCAGCCGAGTGTCATGTTAATTTCAAACTGAAATCTCCCAACCCGATACAAGGAGCCTCGTTGAAAATTGAAGTTCAACATGAGAATCAACAAATTGAAGGTGGAAGATGACAGAAGACTGCAATTGACTCCAAATATATACAGTCCAGGAATTGGGTGGGCCATATAAGTAGCAATACTAAAAATTCAAACACACATTTATACATATTGCAATTGAAATTCTATTGCATGTTGTGCTTTGACTTGGCCTTTATAATCAATACGCTGTTCTATGAAGTTTTGGTCTCCCCTACCATTAACGTAAAGGATAATACTAAGTGAAAACGTAAGAGAAAAGGGAAATTAGAATGCTTATCAGACCTAGAACCTTCAAAACAGAATGGCGCCGTTTTCACTTCCCTTCTCTTATGTTTTCCCTTTACTCTCAATGTTTCAAACGCCACATGTTCGATGAAATTTTTGAGTGAAATTAGAATGCATATTCTCCAAAGGAAATAAGTTCAATAGCCATTTACTTCAATGTTTTGCTTCTCAAAATATAATGGTCATATTGTCGTGTCTTTTTTTGCCTTCATATTCCGTCAAGCTCATGTGAAGACAACGAAAACCTAAAAATTTACTGGACGTTAGACCAACAGCACGGCTACAAGGCATGTTGTGTGTCTGGATATCATCACAACAACATCGTGGATGTATTGACAAAATTTGAGGGTTGGGACCACAACCACGAAAACATACCTTTATGTCTGTTGAGTGTCGACAACACGAGCAAATTGGGACCACACACTTTGTCGTGTTCGTTGAGGTTGAATCTAGTTGCGACCTGAATTGGGTCAATCGGGTGGTGACTTGAATTGGGTCAATCGGATCTTCGCAATTTTGAAGGCTGAATTGTAGAGTTTGGGCAGACGAAGGGGTTGGGCTAGATTGGGGAGTCGATTCGATCAAATAACAACTTGGCTTGAGCAAACTCCTTGGATTTGAGTTCAGACTTAATCGATTTGGGCATATGGGATTTGGGTTCTTCCTCTATCGCTCAAGACGTTCACTTGATTTGGGGCAAGTGAAAACATAAGAGAAAAGGGAAACGTAAGAGAAGTAATGACGTCGTTCTGTTTTGAAGGTTCTAGGTCTTTTATTATTATTATTATTATTATTATTATTATTATTATTATTATTATTATTATTATTATTATTATTATTATTATTATTATTATTATTATTATTATTATTATTATTATTATTATTATTATTATTATTATTATTATTATTATTAAACGGTGTCGTTTTGTTTTTAGGCATCCATGTCAGCGCCGGTCCGGCCAAGTAGGATGGCCAGTGCTAACTTTGTATCCACGTAGGCATTTTTCGAGCTAAATTTGCCGGAAGGACTAAATCAGCACCAAATAAAAATGTTTAGGACTAAATCGGCACAAAAAAAAAATTTAGGACTAAATCGGCACAAAGACAAAATGTTTAGGAATTTTTCGACACTTTTCCCAAGCACACCTCATGTCTGTCGAAAGTGAGGCTGCCGATGGCGGACTAACAACTACACGAGATCTTTTGATCCCGGTGATAGGCGAGTTGCCATTTAGGATCAAAGCTTATGGCGAATTGGGCAGCGCGACAGAGACTGGCAAATGACGATTTAAGGAGATGAGTGGATGAGGATAGAGGCGAGCGTGACTTTCTGGGCTGTTTGGTGTTGAGTTGACAAGCTTTGGCATTGTGGACGAAGGTTAGTAAGAGAAGTGGGGTGAAAGGGAATATGGCGGTGTGGAAAGATGACGAGAAGACAATAAGACTTTAATGGAATTTGAAGTTGGAAGGACGTATGGCTTTGGTGGAACGTGGGAGAAGAATCGAGCCACCTTCCCCCGGAAGATCTCTCTTTCGATCTCGTTTCGTTTTTCCTTTCACGTCGGCATCTTGTTAGGTGCAGCCCGAAGACGAAGGCGTCGTTGACAGTGGTTAAGGGTGGGGGATTTTCTATCCTACTTTATACTATATGATAGAAGAATTTCTGACGGCCAAACGCAACTCTAAAATTTTACTTGAATGTTTTTCTTTCATTCGACTAATTAGTGGTTACGTTACTGTATCGGTGTTTGGCTTTTCTCATGACCGGTTACGATCCCGTAATCTTGTGTCAAGCTTTTTGCATGACTAGTTACTACCCTGTAATTTGCGGGGGTATCATAAGAATTTCCACATCAAAATGTACGCTGAATCTTTTTATGAAGTAGTGTAGCGTCATTTTGTCCTAATATGATGTACTGAAAGAACTGATCAATGTAATTCTTTTTTGAACGCAACATGAAAACTAGCTTAATTTGGACTTGAGATATATTGCATATTTACAACGGGAATAGCACAATAATCATGCAATTAATTTAGTTAGAAAAGTAGGAACAACATAATGGGAAGAGACATTAATGAAAATTAAGGATGAAAATTCAAATGAGGTGGAATGGAAATAGAAATTGAGGATGAAAATTACCGGATTCTTGCATTTCCATTAACATGAGGGGAGGTGGAAATGAGTGAGGATCAAAGGGAAGGAGTAGATTAAAAAAGAAGAAGGAAAGCATACAAGTGGATTATGGATTATTATATAAATTTATGTTTTGGTAACTTTTTCTGTCTATAAAATTTCATAGGGTAAAGTATGCTTTACCTTATTTTTCTACTATATACAACCGTTCAAACAATAAAATACAAACTATGAAAAGTCAATTACAATTCCGATGTGTCACTGTCGCGACCTACCCTCAGGGGGGAGGGAACAAGTTTAGGGGTATTGCCTAAAAGATAGGCTTAAGGCCCATGATTAGGCGCAGGCTCTCCCAAGCTCATACCCCGCGTGACATTGGGATATTTTTTTAAGAATTTTGCGTAAAAGGAGTCGCCACTAGCCTATTGGGGTCGGCTAGAAACCAAGTGAGGCATGGGAGCGTGCCTCACTTCCTACGTAACCGAGAGAATCTAGGTTCGGGGACTTGATTACACTAATTGACCAATTAGTGCCATTTCGTACCTAATCTTGTTCGTTTTAACAAAATGATTTTTGGCGAGACAGTTTGAATTGATTTTATACTTATCCACTAACATGCGAGGTGACCATGCGGGTGCGCAATCATTAAAGTAACAATCATAACTAGCAAGATCCTAATTGCATTAAAAATTAAACACTTGCAATTAAACTTAGATAGATATGCGAATTAAACATGCAATAGTCGAAAAAGCAAATAAATATCTAATCACACTAAGAATGCGAAACGTAACAACTCTTAACCAAGCCCCAACGTTTTTGGATTTTCAGAAATTTTTAATTAATTTAATTTTTAATTAATTTTTTTTTTAATTTTTGTAATTAAATTTTTTTATTTTTTGATTTTTTTGTAATTTTTAATTTTTTTTTGGATTTTCGAAATTGTTTTAGTTTTTTTTTTTTTTTTTTTTTTTTTTTTTTTTTAAAAAAAAGGCGAATTTTTTAATGCTTTTAGAGTTTTTGAACTTTCAGAAATATTTTTAAATTTTTTATTATTTTTCGAAATTTTTGATTTTTGATTTTTGATTTTTTTTTAAATTTTTGAATTTTTAATATATTCTTAATATTTAATTCGGAAAAAATGGATCCGGATCGGGTAAACCCAATTCCGACCAGCGGACCCAATCCGAACCGGATCCAGCATTTTTGATTTGATTTTTTTAAATAATAATAATAATAATAATAATAATAATAATAATAATAATAATAATAATAATAATAATAAAAAAAAAAAAAGAAATACTGCGCATTCCCCCGCAAATCCTCCCTCCCGAGACCACTTTCCCCTCTGTTGATTTGACTTTTCTTTTTACCTTTTTTTTTTTTTTACCTTTTTCTTACTTTTCTTTTTCTTTTTGATTTTCTTTTTCTTTTATTCTACTTTTGGTCTTCTTCTCCCTCGTGGGTTCCCTGCGCACCCGAAGCTCCTTCTTCCCCAAAACATGCCTCACCGAAATTGCTTCCTCACCGAAACTCATTCGAACAATAACAAAAAAAATCGATGAACCCAGGCGTCCCTCCCAAGACCAAACCACCCCGACCGGTGCAAATCGCCGCCGGTCACTAACTCCGGCGACGACTGAAAATTTTCAGATGCGGACCTCCTCGGCTTAAGCATACATTGATTTCTTCATGAAAATCGCATGAAATTACAATAAAAATATAAAAACCAGGCATGGTCCAGCACATATATGAACAAGCACGAGAATGACCAAGTTTGAACACTGGTTTTTTTTTTTGTTCTCTTTGAGACATTTTATCAAACACATGAGGTGCGCTACTATAACAAAGTGTTTTTGGCTCAACCGAAGCTCGAATCATAAGGGGATCGTCGACACACAACGAACCAGACATCGGAAACAAAAAGTGAGGCGATGCAGGCCGGAGCTCGCACAAACCGAACGGCCACGAGCTCCGGCCTGGCATACCCGAGAAAGAGAGCACACACAAAGGCCCAAGGGGACTTACCTGGTTCGGATGGGGGTGCTGTGGTGAACGGCGACCTTCGGGCGGACGACTGACGATGGCGAACCTCTCCTTCGAGCTCTCTCTCTCTCCCTCGGACTCACGCTCTTGTTCCTCCCCTCGTTTTTCCTCCATGTGCCAAGAAGTGTTCTCCAGTTTTATGCCCGGCCAGCAAGCGCGCATGGCCTCTGCAGCTGCCAGCTTGCTGGCCGAATTGCACCCCCCGACCCGCGGATCACGCCACTCGCCTGCCACCGATCCCCCTGTTGCTCCTGCTCTCTGCTGCACTGTTCTTTCTTTTGCAGGTTCAGTAGGTTTGCGCGAAGACTGGAGGAAGGGGAAGACCGGACACGGGCCGGGCCGAAGGGGAAAGGAGGTTGGGCCGGCCCAGCGCGCATGAGAGAGAAGAAAAGGAGGGACGGGTCGGGCTAAAGCTAGATCCGCCCCGACCCGACCATGTTCTTTTTCTTTTTTTCTGATAAAAATAAAATAAAAATATATATTAAAAAAAAATTTGTGATTTTTCCTTTGATTGATTTTTTGTAAAAATAGGTGTCAACAGCTGCCCCTCTTTGAATGTATTCTCAAAGAGATTGCGTTCAAAGACCAAAGACACCTAATTTATTTCGACGGTAGAGAAACCCTAGGCGCACATGCACGTATCGGATAGACGGAAAAGACTCATGACTAATGGAAGCACGTCTTGTCAATAAGAGGAAGAAAAACTCCAAGATACAAAGCTCTCCGGATCATAAGAAGAGAGGTAGACTCCAGGGATATTAAGCTCTCCGGTCATAAGAATAAAAGAAGACCCCGGGATACAAGGCTCTCCAGGTCATAAGAAGTGAGGAAGACTCCGTGATACAAAGCTCTCCGGGTCATATGAAGTGAGGAAGACTCCGGGATACAAAGCTCTCCGGGTCATAAGAAGTGAGGAAGACTCCAGGATACAAGGCTCTCCGGGTCATAAGAAGTGAGGAAGACTCCAGGATACGAAGCTCTCCGGGTCATAAGAAGTGAGGAAGACTCCAGGATACAAGGCTCTCCGGGTCATAAGAAGTGAGGAAGACTCCAGGATACAAGCTCTCCGGGTCATAAGAAGTGAGGAAGACTCCAGGATACAAGGCTCTCCGGGTCATAAGAAGTGAGGAAGACTGAGGTCTCATCGTATAAAAATGAGTTTTGATCGGGTGGCGGACAAGCGTGGTTTACGGATGAACCCACCAATCTTGGAAATGACATGGTTTGAGGTTAACCATGAACCTTTGGTTTTTAGGGAAGCACCCGCTAACCCCTTTAGAAAACTGCATGGCTTCACTGATGAATCCTGTCAAATTCAACTTGAGCAAAGGTCATTAGAGACATCATTAGGAGACGTATTGGCAATATTGCAGCATTAATTGAACAAAATAATCAAGCTAAATCCGACTGCTTTAGAAAAACACTCAATGTCCATTAGCATCATGTGGCACAAAACTGTCATCTTGCTCGCGGATGTATCATTAATTGTCAAATTTTCTAGGAGACAAGTTCTCACCAGAACGGCTACAACTCGAGAAAAAGGCTCATTAAGCATGCCAAACTAGAAATTCTTAGTTAGAAAGGGTTTCTCACACACTCTTAATAAAATGGCTACTTGATCCCATCCATTCATGTGGGAGATAATTGGTTGCTGAAGGTATCTCACATAACCTATGTCGAAGGCTTCCGGAAACATTCGCAATGAGCACAATTTGATCGATCAAAAAGGTCTTTTGAAAGGACCGCGATATAGGCTCGGTTAGGGCTCACACAAAGGAATTATTGCTTTGAGACCAATAAAGGAACATTTGTCGCTATCTTCATCGGGTTTACAAGTCGAGAATTTGGAAGATAAGACAAGATAGAATTACTTCCACTCCTTCAAGCAGTAGCTTCTTTGTGGTATTCTCATTTCACTCAAACCATCCCAATCAGAAGAGACTTCGGAGGAGGGTTGTGATGTTGGCTCAGGAGAGGCTCGAAAGGCTTAGAATTTTCAATAGGGTTTTTAAGAGTCGGTGATCATCATGGTATCGTGACCAAGTCACTCGATCTTTCGAAAGCATTTGGCTTTTGAAACATTGTACATCTCGAAAGTCCCCTGATTAATTATTTTGCATGGGAGCTTTACTCATTTTTCTAATTTCCTTTGTACTTGCGATGATTTTTTTTTTTCACAGGCACTTGAACTTTTATAATTTTTCTTTCACATAAGATGCAGCCTTTTGGCTCTTTTTTTTTTTTTATATGGGCTTTGGCCTTGCTTTTACCAGGCACACTGCTTTTTCATGCCCCTTAGTTTGTCGAGCTTTTTGTTCTTTGAATTTTTGTAGTTCTTACGACTTTCGAGATGTTTTTTCACATTTTCTCCTGACTGTCAATTATATTTGGTCAATTCTTATGCCTTGCCCCAGTGAAGGGAGGTGATCACCACTCGGGGTTCAGAAATGAATAATCAGGCCCAAATTGGTTAAAGCAATGGATATCAGTGTTTGGGTAGAGAAGGAAATGCTCTTCTTCACATTGGGATGAGTCAAGCTTTGATGAGAATTCCTCTGAAGCTACTACTAGAAGATTGATGCAAGTGAAAGTAATAGAATCCTTCTCTATATTTCGCTCTACAACACGACCGTAACCTCCTGTGCTGCCCCAATGTAGGGTTGTTCTCGACAAGGGTACTCTGAAGAATCATCTCTCTCTATTTTTATTTTTTATTTTTTATTTTTGGCCCAAAGGGTTAGCAAGAGATTAGCATGGTGTTTGGAATTGACGAAGGGAACGCCTTTATCATTTCAACCTTTGTGCTCAATGCGAATGAATCATTCGTCCTAAGAGAAGGTCGCTCTTCACTCAACTCTCAAAAGTGTTTGAAAGATGTGTTTGGAAATGGCTAGTCTTTTCATCCTAAGCACCTCTTGTTTGGCATGATTAACATTTCACCTTTTACCCGAATAAAATCATTTTTATGAGCCCCCCTTTTCGAGGGTCACTGATATGAATCATGCATAGTAACACCGGAAATAGGTCATACAAATGATGACACACCCCTTTTTTTTTTTTATATAAATCTCGGTTTGCCTCTCATTCAAGAAAAAGAGGTATTTAACCGTTTGCGTAGAGACTTGATGGGTCTTTGAATTGACTTTTCCCTACACCATTTCCTCATCGAACGATAAGATGCCTGAAACACAAACAAACATGCGTGTATGTAACATATGCATGATATCTACAATGTTATGCATGATGCCATGTGACTCATATTGCGCATGAAATGGTTCCTCGACCTTGATTTCAATCATGGAAAATATTTCTTGACTGCATCAGTGTTTACATGTCTAGGCAATTCATTGCCATCCATTTCAACTAAAATCAAAGCACCACCAGGCAGAATCTTCTTAATGACATACGGCCCTTCGTAGTTCGGGGTGAATTTGCCACGAGGGTCTGGTATAATGGGAAGCACTTTCCTCAGCACCAAGTCATTGACTTCAAAGTGTCTGGGACGCACCCTTCGATTGAAGGCTTTTGCAACTCATCTCTGATAGCATTGTCCATGACATACAGCTTGCAATCTCTTCTCATCGATCATGTTTAACTGCTCATGCCTCTGTTGCATCCACTCAGTCTCATCAAGCGTAGATTGGGAAAGGACCCTTAGAGAAGGGACTTCAACTTCAACAGGCAAGACTGCCTCCATCCCGTACACAAGTGAGAAAGGAGTTGCCCCGTGGAGGTGCGGATAGAAGTTCGGTATGCCATTAGCGCGTAAGGAAGCCTATCATGCCAGTCACGATAATTTTCAGCGGTCTTTGATAAGATTTTCTTTATGTTCTTGTTCGCCGCCTCCACTGCTCCATTCATCTGAGGACGGTACGGTGAGGAGTTCAAATGCTTAATTCGAAATTCACTAAACAAACCATCCACGACTTTGTTGTTCAAATTAGTGCCATTGTCGGTAATGATCGCCTGCGGCACCCGTAACGAGCGACAATGTCGCGACGAATGAACTTTGCCACATTCTTGGCGTAAACATTAACATACGAGTTGGCCTCGATCCACTTGGAAAAATAGTCTATCGCCACCAAGATAAATCGATGCCCATTTGAAGCTTTGGGGTTAATGGGCCCAATCACGTCAACTCCCCACATTGAAAAGGGCCAGGGTTGAGACATTTGGTGAAGTTCATTTGGAGGGGCATTTATCCTGTCTCCATAAATCTGGCACTGGTGACACCGTCGTACGTGTTGAATGCAGTCGGACTCCATGGTTAGCCAATAATAACCGAGTCGCATGATCTTTCTCACTAAGAAGTGTCCGTTCATATGGGGGCCACACTCCCCTTCATGTATCTCTTTCATCAAATGGTCGGCTTCTTTAGCATCGACACACCTTAACAATGTCGAGTCGAATGACCTTTTGTAGAGGACATCTCCACTGGCGAAGAATTTCGATGCTAACTTTATTAAATGCTTTCGGCATCGCGCTTCACTTCCTTCCGGAATTCACCCTTCGCAGTACTTCAAGATGTCGTGATACCAAGGCTGTCCGTCCGGCTCCTCTTCGACTGTCATGCAATAAGCTGGGCGTCTAAAGATCTCAATCCTCAATGGTTCAATGTCCATGCCTCCAGCTACTTGTAACATTGAGGATAAGGTAGCCAGGGCATCGGCGAACTGATTTTGGGACCTTGGTAAGTATTCAAATGATATTTCTTGAAATTCCTTTATCAACTCCCCCAGGAACTCATGATACGGAACCAATTTGGAATCCCGTGTTTGCCATTCACCTTCGGTCTGTAAGATGATAAGGGCCGAATCACCGTAAACCTGCAACTTCGGATCTTCATATCGATGGCAGCTTGGAGGCCGAGAGCGCATGCTTCGTATTCAGCAATGTTATTCGTACAAGGGAACGTCAATTTAGCGGCGACGGGTAGTGTTGTCCATCTGGGGAGATAAGAACTGCCCCAGTACGGCACCCGGCTAAGTTAACTGCACCATCGAAGTACATCGTCCATTTGTCGCTTGATACAAGTAAAATTCGCTCTTCCACATCACTATCCTCATTAGATGCTCCGGATCCCTTAGAGCTTTCTGCTATCATATCTGCTATGGCACGACCCTTAACGGACTTCTGTCCCAGGCTTTGAACGTCGAACTCTGAAATTAAAATTTGCCACTTAGCAAACTTGCCAACCAGTGTCGGCTTCTCCAAGAGGTACCTGATGGGATCATTTTTGGTGACCAACAGGATTCGATGATGGAGCGTGTATTGCCGCAGCCTGTGCAGGACCCAAACCAAGGCCACGCAAGTTCTCTCAACTTCTGTATAGTTCATCTCGGAAACGGTGAACTTTTTGCTCAAGTAGTATATCACGCATTCTCTCCCATCAATTGGCCTCTTCTGAGCTAACATGGCTCCCAATGATTCGTCGTGTATAGTCAAGTACAAAATCAGGGGAATTTTAGGGAGAGGGGGCACTAGGATTGGTGCATGAGTGAGATAGTGTTTTATCTTCTCGAAGGCGCCCTGGCACTCGACATCCCACTCAATCTTTGCATTCTTTTTCAGGAGTTTGAAGAATGGCTTCGCTGTTTCGGACAACTGACAAATGAACCTCGCCACATAATTGAGTCGTCCCATCAGGCTGCGGACTTCCCTGGTGGTAGTCGGGGGTCGTAAATCACAGATAGCCTTAACCTTTGACGGATCAATCTCTATGCCCTTACTACTGACCATGAATCCTAATAGCTTCCCAGATTTCGCTCCGAAAACGCATTTTGCGGGGTTGAGGCGTAGCTTGAATTTTCGAAGGCGCTCGAACAGCTTCCGCAATACTTCAACATGGTCCTCACCTCGTCTTGATTTCGCGATCATATCATCCACATATACTTCGATCTCCTTATGCATCATGTCATGAAACAACGTGACCATGGCCCTTTGATACGTTGCCCCAAAGATTCTTTAGACCGAAAGGCATCACTTTGTAGCGAAAGTCCCCCAAGGAGTTATGAATGATGTTTTGCTCGTATCCTCCTTCTTCATACGAATTTGGTTATATCCGAAAAGCCATCCATGAAGGAGAATAATTCAAATCCCGCCGTCTTGTCAACCAAGACATCGATATGCGGGAGCGGAAAGTCGTCCTTGGGACTTGCTCGATTCAAATCGCGATAGTCAACGCACACCCCGATTCGTCCATCCTTCTTCATTACAGCACGATATTTGCTACCCAATCGGGATAACGAGTCACTTCGATAAAGTCTACTTTCAATAGTTTCATCACTTCTTCTTCAATCTTCTTGGACAACTCGGTTTAGTTCTCCCGAGTCTTTGCTTCTTGGGTGGCATATTAGGATCTGTCGGCAAAGCATGTTCCACAATTTTGGGGTCTAATCCCGGCATGTCGGCGTATGTCCAGGCGAACACATCTTGATATTCTTTCAGGAGATTAGTCATCTTTTCTGCCCCTGACTCTGAGAGACATGCCCCGATCTTTACTTCCCTGACATTTTCTACATCACCCAGATTTATGGTGACTGTCTGCTCTTCTGTCAACGGCCTCGATTCTTCATGTCGATTCCACTCGCACTCGATCCCCTTATGATCATCTTCATCGGTGTCATCAGAACCTGAGGAACTTTCTTCATGCACATCCGAGTCACATGTGTCCTTATTATGATTATGCATAATGTGATGCTTTGGAGGGACAGCCACGACTTCAGAGGACTTGGCTTCCTCACACGCCAGGATGGTGCATATGACGTCCTCCTCCAATAGCTCGGTCACACCATAGATATCATCCTCTTCCTCGAACAACATCCTTGGGGGCCCTGGAAACGTCTCCTCCAGCAACGGGAGAAATAGGCTTTGACCGCCCTCGTTCTCTTCGGTTTAGGTAACGCGTTCACTCTGGTTTTTATACCCATTTCGGTCTCCTCGGGCACCTCGGCCTCTATACCTTCCACGGCCTCCTCGGTTATTATGGCCTCCCCGATTCTCGACATATCCCAAGCCTTTTCTTTTGAAGTTTTTATGAGCTTCAATGGGTTTTCACACCCCCTGGCCACGTGATCCAAGACCCTCCCCAGGATTATACCCGCTCGCCAGCATGATCCTTCCCACAGCTATAGCTGGCCTAGACAATTCAGGGGCCTTTATGAAAGAACCCGCAGGCACATGAATCATGGACACCAACTCTAATGTTTGAAAGCTGGATTCCTCGGTACATTCGGGTTCCACATAAGGGATGGCCGTCTCGTGGTAGATCTTGAAGTCGGACTCCCCATGAACCGTGATGAGCCTGTTGTCCACCACAAATCGTATCTTCTGATGAAGGCTGGAGGCAACAGCACCCGCCGTATGGATCCATGGCCTCCCTAGCAGAAAATTAAAAGCGCTTGGTATATCTAACACTTGGAACAGGATTTGGAAAAGTACGGGGCCAATCGCGCTCAAGTTCAATTTCCCCCATCACCTCCTTCTTCATCCCGTCAAAAGCCCGCACAGTTGACTTGCCAGTATGGATTTTTCCAAGATCAATGCCGAGACGGTGGAGAGTGGCTAACGGGCATATATTGAGCGCCGAACCATTGTCGATTAACACTCTGCAAACAAGAGTGCTCTCATGCTTCACCGAGATGTGTAGCGCTTTAGTATGATTAGGACCATCAGGGGGAAGATCATCATCAGTAAAAGAAATTTGGTCTTTCAGCATAACGGCCCCAATAAACTCTTCCAATTGGACTTCATCGATTGTTTCGGGTACATGCACCTCATTGAGGACCTTCAACAAGATATCCCTATGCTTCTCGGAGGATTTAAACAACTCTAGGAGGGAGATTTGGGCCGGCAACTTCTGCAGTTGGTCCACCACATTGAACTCGCTCGATTTTATTACAGCTAAGAATTGTTTTGCCTCCTCCTCGGTCACAGCTTTCTTTTCTACTCCTTTATCAGGTGCGTAACAGCGACCTGATCGTGTGACAAAGATCTACCTCATTTGTTCCATAATCCCAAGGTACAGCTTTGGGATCGAATTTAGGAGGATATTCCATCATTATCACTTCATCTTTCTCCCGGGGTGGCAATTCAATCGTGACCGGCGTTGCGTTCTCTCCCGTGACTTCAATTGCCGACATCTCCTCGACCATAAGGTCAATTACGTGGGTTTAGCAATTTCCATCTCGACATTCCCAGGCGGACTCCTCATCGATAGTTCAATCACCATCGGGGTTATCATAGCTATCATCCCTTCCTCGTACAAAGTGGGGTCTTTGAGATACCAGGCATAACCTTTCTCGCCCGAGAGCTACAAGTGAATTTGCAGAAAGATGAGCAGAATGACGACGGCATTATCATGGACACGACCTTCTCTTCCTCTTCTTCGCGTCGGATTACTCCTATAGCCACCATCCCGCGGACACGGTGCGGTTTCTCTTCTAGGGTCACATCCTCCCGACCTCCGTAGTATCCTGCTAGCACTAGGGACTCATACAATTCAAAAGCATCTACCACTAGAGGTCGTTGACTCGCCCGCGTGTCCTCGAAATGAGTTCACTCCCCGCATGATCCGGTAAAGGGTTACGTTGCACATTAGGTGAGCCTCCCCGAAAGTCAAGATGTTCTTGTCTAGAAGCTGCTGAACTTTGTATCTCGGACGTGGCAATTATCTACATCATGCCCCCTTTCTCCCATGTGGTATTCGCGGGTCTTGGTCATATCGAACCCGACGAACCTTGGGGGATTATCCCTAGGTACTTCCTTCGCGACCATCCTCTTTTCGAGAAGCATGGGCAACAACTTTGACAGCGGGCGTGGTAATGGAGAAAATCCCTTTCGAAATGGCCTTTTAGCATTATCATATGCTTGTGACGAGCCGCCTTGAGCCACTATAGGCTTGTGCACGGGTGTGGGTGGCCGGCCGAGGGAGAGGTGGCTCTTGCACAAGCGCAACTTCGACCGCAGCCTCCTTATCTTTTCTCGCTATGAATTTCTTCACGCCTCCAGCAGATATTTTTCCCTCCATAATTGCCCATTCGACCCCTTCACCTACCTCAACCAGTTGTGGAAACGTCTGGCAACCTGAGAACACTAACCCTTGGAAGTATTCGGGGGTAATGTCTTGAGGAATAGTTGCTTCATCTCCTTCTCATTCAAGGCCGGCTTCACTTGTGAGGCCATAGTCCTCCACCTTTGCGCGAAGGCCTTGAAGGACTCATTCCTCTTCTTCTCAATGCGAGTCAACTCTTCCCTCGTGGGGGCGAGCTCGGTATTAAACCAATATTGCTGCAAGAACTCATTGGTTAAATCATCCCAACTGGTGAATTCTTCAATGTCCAGTGCGATGAACCATGTTAGGGCAATGCCTTCCAAACTATCTTGGAATGTGTATATGAGGAATGGCACGTTGTCAGCGTAACGAGCCATTTTCCTCAAGTAATATCTAAGGTGGGTATTGGGGCATCCCGTTCCATCGTACTTTCTTGTGAATTCTGGCTCTTGGAAATTCTCTGGGAAGTTTGTCTTGGTGTATGGAGATAGCCTGTCAGCTCCTTTCAACTCGTAACCCTGCAAGGCACATAGCCGCTCCTCCATCTTTGCCAGACGTTTTTCACTTTCTTCACTTAGGCGAGGTGTTGGGTCTTCCTTCGGAGGAGGGTTCAAATTGACGATGATCGGCGTGACAGAAGGAGCCTCTCCGGCAATTTCTTTCCTGGGAGATCAGCGGCGTGCGTGCCCCCATCGACGGGGAGCTTGTCCCGATGACGTAGGAGTGGATGTTCCAAAGGATGGCTATAGCGGGGGGCTCTTTAAGCTTTTGGCTTATTTCAAGCATCATTGCGGTGAGTTGGGCCAGCTGGTCCTCCATCTTGGCCATGCGCACGTTGGTGTCCTCGTTCTCCATTCTGACTTTTGCGCGCGTGCGAATTGGAGATCTCCGCTTGGCCGTATCGACGATCGGCAGCTAACAATCGATCAACTAGTACCTGGTTCAGATAGATAAGCATATATAAGCATGGAGTAATGATTATGCGGTCGGTCCATGACAAAGATCTAATCGCCCCAATTTGTTCGTTTCATTGAAAGCAAAGTTACTACATAACGTAGGAGAAAACATGAGAGAGAACCCCTAAACAACAAAGCTAATCACGACTCTTATCTCCCGATATTACGACACAAGACAGATTCTTTAACATTGTAACATACGCGGGTATGGGCCCATTACATATTGCACTTGACTCAATCTAACTAACGAGGACAGCTCCCAGGGCAGCCCCGCTAACTCGGGTCAACTTCGAGGCACGCTCTTCGGCTTCCTCGAGCTTCCTTTTGAGGTGCTTGATCTCGGCTCGGTGGGTGGTCTTTAATGGCACGTCGGGAATCTTCGGGCGTAAGCTCTTTGGGATTTTGTGCCTAAGGATGTATTCCATCGAGGCGTAGTAGGTCTTCTCTTGCCCTTCCAACTCCTCTTCGGGCCATATCAGCTTCCGAGGGTGGCACATATCCCACATCGACTTGACTAACGCGACGGAGTCTTCGTGATCTTGGCATCCGTCAGGGAAGTCTATCCTGAGCGGGTCTTCTTGAATCGTCGGTGGAAGTTGTTGAACCTCTTGGAATTGGCGGGTGACCCGGGTCGGGTGGTACTCAGTGACTCCGGTAATTCCCAACAAAGGAATAGGTCCAGTAAGCCCACACATGAACCGCGCTTCTCGAACTCTGAGCCATTTGGCGTGCCATTGGAGATCTTCGGGTCCAGGGTTGGTCATGAAAACTAACCACTCAGAGTAATGATAATCGGGAGCAAACGTCTTCCTATCTTTAAACTTCAGGATAGGGTGATGAGAGTCAGAGATGTCGTTCACAGTCATCAAACTACCAAACCCTTTAACGTGAGAGAAGAACCAAATTTGCAAGAGTTCAGGAGGGGCATGAAAAACCCTGTCTTTGTTTTCTTTAAAGCGGGTAAGGGAAAGAAAAGTTTCAGTCATGATGGCATTAACAAAACCCTTTCCCATACATACCTCACGAACTACCCATGCCACGGAGGGGTTAATAGCGTTCCTACAATGTGGGAATAACACGAACCCGAAGAAAGCTAACGGAAGATCCTATTCTTTTGAAAAGATGGGGCATTTTGAAAAAGCTCGTTTATGAATGAAAATGGGCAGGTCTTGCGATTAGCTTTCAAAACTTTCCTCACGTCATCCTCCTTAACTCTAAGGAAATCGAGATAAGGTCGATGCATGCTCGGTCCCTACGGGTGGGCCAATTAACTCCGACACCAAGGGCTTTCCGATGGCAACACTGTATTCTTCCAGGGTTGGAGTGAGTTCGTGATCACCAAGTATGAACGTGCAAGTTTCGGGGCACCAAACATGCGCTAGCGCTTGTACTACACCAGAATGAATCTCTATCTCTAATAGGGGAAGTAAACGTCCAACATATGATCGCACCCAATCACAGCCAGTTGGATCCAATTTATCCCACCACGCGCGAAGCTCGGCTTTTGGGACGGAGATGATGCGAAGGTCAGGTACCCCCATCGTATGATCAACCTAATTTGTCATGGACCAACCAAAATGAAAGCAAATAAGTAAATTGCGAAGAACAGAATTCAAGAAAAACTTACCCTACTCATTGAGCATCGATGTAAAGGTCATAGACATGCGCATGGACAAAGTGGTTCGATTTCTACTCTAGATGGCCCAAAATGAAGCCATGGGATCACGGGACGAACCAACAAGCTCGTGGCTAGGTCGTGTTACCCATGACTCCGGCTTTGTCAAAGGACCGACCCGTGTCGCATGCTCGCGCACCCGTGGTGGGGACCTCGACATCAAGAAAGAAATTTCGGGGTTAAGGTGGGCGACTCGTACTACATGCTTGTAGTCGGAGTGGTATCCACCTCAACACCATCCTAAATGATCCCGTGCAGCCCAGTCCGGCGGCAGTAGTGCGTGCTATAGTGTAGTGCAAATGCAAGGGACTCATGCATAACGATTTAAAAACAATCAGCACTTCAAACATAAATAAACCATTCACTCTTGCACTCCCTACAAAATAAAGGTTAGAAATCACCACCCCTTATAACTCCCATAAACAATCAACATTCAACATGTTATGGATCACATAATGTCTTCGCTGCCAAACAAAAATATTTTTTGAACAAGATTAATTTTGGCCTAAGTCCTCTAAGGTTTAAAACCAAGTCCCCGGCGGAGTCGCCAAGCTATCGCGACCTACCCTCAGGGGGGAGGGAACAAGTTTAGGGGTATTGCCTAAAAGATAGGCTTAAGGCCCATGATTAGGCGCAGGCTCTCCCAAGCCCATACCCCGCGTGACATTGGGATATTTTTTTAAGAATTTTGCGTAAAAGGAGTCGCCACTAGCCTATTGGGGTCGGCTAGAAACCAAGTGAGTCATGGGAGCGTGCCTCACTTCCTACGTAACCAGAGAATCTAGGTTCGGGGACTTGATTACACTAATTGACCAATTAGTGCCATTTCGGTACCTAATCTTGTTCGTTTTAACAAAATGATTTTTGGCAGACAGTTTGAATTGATTTTATACTTATCCACTAACATGCGAGGTGACCATGCAGGTGCGCAATCATTAAAGTAACAATCATAACTAGCAAGATCCTAATTGCATTAAAAATTAAACACTTGCAATTAAACTTAGATAGATATGCGAATTAAACATGCAATAGTCGAAAAAGCAAATAAATATCTAATCACACTAAGAATGCGAAACGTAACAACTCTTAACCAAGCCCCAATGTTTTTGGATTTTCGAAATTTTTAATTAATTTAAATTTTTTTAAATTTTTTTAATTTTTTTAATTAATTTTTTTTTTTTTGTAATTAATTTTTTTTTTTTTTGATTTTTTTTTCTAATTTTTAATTTTTTTTGGATTTTCGAAATTGTTTTAGTTTTTTTAATTTTTTTTTTTTTTTTTTAATTTTTTTTTAAAAAAAGGCGAATTTTTTAATGCTTTTAGAGTTTTTGAACTTTCAGAAATATTTTTAAATTTTTTATTATTTTTCGAAATTTTTGATTTTTGATTTTTGATTTTTTTTTTTAAAATTTTTGAATTTTTAATATATTCTTAATATTTAATTCGGAAAATGGATCCGGATCGGGTAAACCCAATTCCGACCCACGGACCCAATCCGAACCGGATCCAGCATTTTTGATTTGATTTTTTTAAATAATAATAATAATAATAATAATAATAATAATAATAATAATAATAATAATAATAATAATAATAATAAGAAATTACTGCGCATTCCCCCTGCAAATCCTCCCTCCTGAGACCACTTTCCCCTCTGTTGATTTGACTTTTCTTTTTACCTTTTTTTTTTTTTTTTTTTTTTTACCTTTTTCTTACTTTTCTTTTCTTTTTGATTTTCTTTTTCTTTTATTCTACTTTTGGTCTTCTTCTCCCTCGTGGGTTCCCTGCGCACCCGAAGCTCCTTCTTCCCCAAAACATGCCTCACCGAAATTGCTTCCTCACCGAAACTCATTCGAACAATAACAAAAAAAATCGATGAACCCAAATCCCTCCCAAGACCAAACCACCCCGACCGGTGCAAATCGCCGCCGGTCACTAACTCCGGCGACGACTGAAAATTTTCAGATGCGGACCTCCTCGGCTTAAGCATACATTGATTTCTTCATGAAAATCGCATGAAATTACAATAAAAATATAAAAACCAGGCATGGTCCAAAGACATATATGAACAAGCACGAGAATGACCGAGTTTGAACACTGGTTTTTTTTTTTGTTCTCTTTGAGACATTTTATCAAACACATGAGGCGCGCTACTATAACAAAGTGTTTTTGGCTCAACCGAAGCTCGAATCATAAGGGGATCGTGACACACAACGAACCAGACATCGGAAACAAAAAGTGAGGCGATGCAGGCCGGAGCTCGCACAAACCGAACGGCCACGAGCTCCGGCCTGGCATACCCGAGAAAGAGAGCACACACAAAGGCCCAAGGGGACTTACCTGGTTCGGATGGGGGTGCTGTGGTGAACGGCGACCTTCGGGCGGACGACTGACGATGGCGAACCTCTCCTTCGAGCTCTCTCTCTCCCTGGACTCACGCTCTTGTTCCTCCCCTCGTTTTTCCTCCATGTGCCAAGAAGTGTTCTCCGCTTTATGCCCGGCCAGCAAGCGCGCATGGCCTCTCGCAGCTGCTAGCTTGCTGGCCGAATTGCACCCCCGACCCGCGGATCACGCCGCCGCCCGCCACCGATCCCCGTTGCTCCCGCTCTCGCCGCACCGTTCTTTCTTTTGCGGGTTCGGTAGGTTTGCGCGAAGACCGGAGGAAGGGGAAGACCGGACGCGGGCCGGGCCGAAGGGGAAAGGAGGTTGGGCCGGCCGCCCGCGCATGAGAGAGAAGAAAGGAGGGACGGGTCGGGCTAAAGCTAGATCCGGCCCGACCCGACCATGTTCTTTTTCTTTTTTTCTGATAAAAATAAAATAAAAATATATATTAAAAAAATTTTGTGATTTTTCCTTTGATTGATTTTTTGTAAAAATAGGTGTCAACAGTCACTAAATGTAATAATATTTTTTATTTAATTTTCATTCCAACTTCTTATAAATTCATTCCAAGTCCTTTTATCTTATTCCTATTGCATTGTTTTATATATATACCAAATGAGGCCTAAAATTAATGTGATTCAGTCGACAATCGCATCTATCTCAAGGATACAATTCATTTTGTAGAATCTAAATGTATATGGAACTTGACTTTACAATACGTAACACCAAGTAAAGCCATGCTATATTTCTACGTAGGTATGCTCTGGAAATTAATAGTGACCTTATTATATCTAAAAATATAAATATTCTACTGAAAAGTGGTTGAAAACATATATGGTGTAATTTGAGGAAGGGAAGCTAATAGTAGCTAGGGTTTCAACAGAGCATACCATGATAGAAAGGTGATAGAAATAGGATTATTCTTCTTTGTTTAAGTTTTCTTTTGGGTGAGAGGGGAAAGATGAGAGAGAGAGAGAGAGAGAGAGAGAGAGAGAGAATAGAAGAAGCGCACTCGAGAGAGGGTCAACAGTGTCCACGGGTGGGCCGAAAGTCGAAGTGAATCGATTGTGGACTTTCAGCTTACACACCCGAAAGCTCTCATTTAAGGTTGGATTGACTTAATTAACCCTATGGTTTTTTTTTTTTTTTTTTAATGTTTTTTGACCAATCTGTAGCCACCAACTACATCTCCACCCTGAGGCTTAGCCCATTCTGTTACGAAATCGCACGTCGATTCCACAAAAATAACGCTTGCAAACAATTCACCAAACATAATATAGTAATAAAATAACAGAATCATATGAACACGCCATAAAATTTGTTATTGAAGTTCACCCAAACCTGGGCTACGTCTCTGCGCAGAGGCACTCTGCGAATCCACTAGACTTCGAAAAAAGTTGGAATACAATGACAATCTTCTCTCAAGATCAGGGCACAAAGAGATTGAGAACCCTCATCAAGAAAAAACTCACTTTTTTCTTCTCTCTTTTTCTTGCTTCTCTATTTCTTTTTTTAGCTTCTTGACGGTTAGGGTCTTACCATCGCTAATATAAATGTATCACTTTTAACCTAAAAGCAAATATGATAGAAAAGACAAAAAAGCCCCTAAAAACAAATATTTGGCTTCATCTATAACACATTCAACTTGTTTAAGAAACACGTGGATAGGTATATATTTTTTTATAATACAGAGATACGAGTGCAAAGACTTGATTATTTAGAGATTTATGAAAGATTCCTTAAGTCTCAAAAACTGGTTAAGTATATAAGCCTTTTGGCTCATGTAGATGGCCATGGCCAAAGCAGTTCGGACGCAGCTGGCGTCTTTTGAACAGATGACTCCGGTTTCTAAAGTGGGAATCTCCTGATGCCCAAGTTTACTTTTGCTACATCTAAGGTTGCTCTTTTCAGTAGGTCATGAATCACTAATTTCATAAGTTTGGTGTTTAGTGGAGAAGAGTGCAAAGGAGATATCCCCTTGACAAGTAATACGAGACAATTACCCCTTCTTCTACGTGAAATGCGGATGAGCAATTGCACGGAGTTAAAAGAAAATACAATTAAGATCTCATGTAAAAATGAAGAATTCAAGCTTTATCATTGCCTTACGAGAAGTTTAGAATAAAACAAACGAACGATTGGCGCACCATCATGAGATAGTAAAGGGGTAGGTAGAAAAAAATCTAACTCCGCCACCATATTAATGGTTATCGGTTTTAAAGTTTAAGCCGTCATATGAAAGAGGGTATCGTCAAGTATCCAAGATAACAATAAGTTCAGTACTTGGTAAGTGTAATTGGGATAAATTGAACACCATGATAGGTCAAAGTGATTATAGTTTAGAGAGCATATATGAAGGGGCTGATAAATACTGTTATTTGGAGTTTTACATCATTCATTAAGCGAAGGTTAGTACATTCTTAGTAGAGCAACACACATATTATGATTAGTTTGCAAAATTGGTTAACTAAGTGACATGACAGGCTATAAGAAAGTATTTAAATAAATGAGTCATATTCAACGTGATGGTCTGCCATGTCACTGTAATATATTGATCTTGCAAGTTGGTCTAGTAAACTTAGGCCCCATTTGGTTCGGCTTTTGGGGAATGTCTTTACAAAAATGCAAATACTTTTGGGTGAAGGGAGTTTTCTGAAATGCAAATAGCGTTTGGTGAATTGTAATTCTAAAATGTATTGAGAAACAACTTTAGCCAAAATATTGATTGGTAAAATTTGCATATGTAAAGGACTTTTATTAAATAAAAGAACAAATAAAAATTTTGTATATATATTTTTTGAAGTCTAGCCATCCACTAGCTAGATTTGGCTGCCGGACCGCTGAATCTGGCCATCGGATTTGGTCGTCGGACAACCGATCTCGGCCCCGAACGGCTAGATTTGGCCCCCGAATGTTGTCGCTTGAGGTCGCTTGACCCAGGCGACCATCGCGTGACCTTAGGCAACCGATTGCCTAGGTCGCGCTATTCAGGCCATCAGTCACCTGGGTCGTGTGACCCAGGCGTCACCTAAGGTCTGGCAACGGTCACTAGGGTTGAGAGATCCTTAGGCAGCGGTCGTTGGCGCACGCGATCCCTTGGCCGGCGGTTGTCGGCCTCCGATTGGCTTTTCCGTGCGGTGGTTTTGGAGAAGATGAACAGTAACCGACTTGCATTCCGAAAATGCAAGGTCTCAAAGTACCTCGGGACATGCTTTAGACTAAGGGCCTTTAGGGTGCGTTTGGTTCAGCATTTCTAAGGGGCTTTCAGCCCTGAAAGCCCTTTGGGGAAATGCTGGACCGTTTGGTTCAATTTAGAAGTTGGCTTTTAGCTTTCAACTTGCCTTCAAAATGCTGAAAGCCCAAAGCTAGTAGGGACTAGCTTTGGGCTTTCAGCATTCCGCCCAATACTAAAATTATTTTTTCTCTTCCAAAATTACCCTCATTAATTTTTCATATTTCTGATTTTGCCCCTGTTTATTTATTTATTTTTAATTGATAAAGGAGGCAGCCCTTCGCCGGACCGGTGAAGGGCTACGGCCGCCGGCAAGCTAGATCTGGCGTCGATAGTCGTCGGGTGGCCTTCGGCAAGGGTCGCGCGACCCGCCCGAGGGCCACCGGAGGCCCGAGGTTGGGCGACCCTCGGCAAGGGTCGCGCGACCTAGTTGAGGGCTGCCTACGACCGCGAGACCTAGGTGGTGGTCACTGGGTCAAGCGACCCTCGCGAGGGTCGCCCGAGGTCGGCGACCTCCGGCGACCCTCGGTTGGGTCACGCGACCTCGGGCGATGGCCGCCGGCGCCGATCTGGCTCGCCGACGACCATAAACCCTTCGTCGGACCGACGAAGGGTTTAGTTCAATTTAAAATATATATATATATATATTTATATTATACCTATATATATTATACCCATCAAAGCTTATTGCGAAAGTTTTCTTTACCAAACACACATTCAACTCAAAGTCCATTTGCAAAATTTTTTTACCAAACACAATTGCATTTCCCCAAGTAGCTTTGGACCTTCAACATTTACATTGGACTCAAAGCCCCTTGCAAATGTTGAACCAAACGCAACTTTAGAGTCCTTTGGAAATGCAATTGTATTTTCCCAAAATTGAGCAAAAACGCAAACCAAACGCGTTTGCATTTGATCAAGGGACTTTAGAGTCCCAAAGCCCATTCCAAATGCCGAACCAAACGGGGCCTTAATTGGCTCCTCTTTTGCCAACCTTGCAAAGGAAAGTCAATCTCCCTTTATATATTATTGAGTAATCTCGCGATTCGAGGGTTTACACTATTAAGTGATCAAGGAAAATATCTGTATTGAATAATATGATCATTTACGTGGGTAGAAGATATGATGTCTCTTTCAATAGCTACAGATGCTCGTAGGAAGATCTGGTCTACGATCAAAATTTGTAGAGGAAAGGAGGGACATGCAGTTTGTACATGTGCATGGATGAATGTCAAGACATATATATCCACAAACACACATTGAAAAACATCAGAATTCGATACCTTTTGCATGGAGTTTCCGCCGGAGCCATGTGTTGATCGATTGAGAGCAAGAGAGAGAGAGAGAGAGAGAGTATGAACATAAATGGGAAAAGTACTAAAAAAGTCTTAAACCTATTGCATTGGTACAAATTTAGTCAATCCGGTCAATTTTAGCCGGCCGATCTGACGTGAAAGTCGGTCGGTGGCCGGACGTTGACGTGGCAATTTTTATGAATTTTTTATGACTTTTTCGAATTTTTTATTAATTTTTTATTAATTTTTCTTTTCTTTTTTCTTTTTTTCCAGCCTTCTTCCTGGCGGTGGCCGCGAAGTCCTCGCTTGCTGCTGGCGAGGATCGCGGCCCTCACCCAACCTCTCCCAGGGTCGCCGGCGAGGCGGCTTCGCCCGAATCTGGGCGAGGCCAGCCTCGCCCGCGGCCTTTGCCAGCCGTCAGCGAGGGTCGCGGCCTTCGCTCGGCCTCACCCAAGGTCGCGGGCAAGGCGGCTTAGCCTAGATCTGGGCGAGGCCAGCCTTGCCTTGGACTTACCGCGGGCGAAGGCGCCTCGCCCACGCCTCGCCTCTATGAAGATTCCGACTCTCGTATGTTCTTATTTCAATCTACTATTTATTCCAATCATGAGGACTTGCGTAACTCTTGACTCAAACCCCACCTATTATAGGAGGGCTGGAAGCCTGGAACTGCTAGACTGAAGGCGGGAAAGGGATTTTCACTCGTTTACTATCGTTGAGAAGACGGACGGAAGGGTGTGCCTTCTTAACATCTGTTACATAACTGGAAGATTTTAAAAAAAAAGGTCCCAAAGTCCATGGAAACACGATGTCCCCTTCTACTAAATACGGAATCGTAATGCATATCATACACATATAGGATTCTCCATTTGATAATTTTAGATTTTTAGGTCAGATGCTCATAATGGAAAAATCGTTCGTGAACTTTCCACGTTCATCTCATGAGATATACATCTAGCTTGTTATACAATTTGAAGAACGAACAACACAAAAGAGTCGAGTACGTACGACAAAATGCAAAACTGCAAAGGAAACTCAATGGGTTGCTATCTGGGCATAATGTCCTGAGCAATCTTGGCTCGAAAACTGTGATTCTGAATTTAGGGTAGAGGGCTGGTCAATATTGAATTAAGTTAATATATGGTACAATGAAATGAAATGAAACGATGGCTCTAATCATTTTATTAGGTTAAAAAGAAAATGTCGAAATAGAATCAGAATTTTATTGTTTAGATTTTCGGATATCAAATAGGATAACGATTCAATCTATACGATATTTAGTACACTTCGATTTAATTAAAATACGTAGACAAAAAAGCTAATCAAATTGCTTCCAACAGGACAAAAAGAGAAACCAAAGCACCACAAGCTAATCAAATTGCTTCCATGCACGAAACGATCGAGGGACAATATAGCAAAAAGCCCAGTAAAAAGGACGAACTGCATGCATGGTTACGTTTCAGCGATGCCATGTTAGATACCTCTTGCAAGCAATTTCCGCCATAGCCAAAAAGCTTGATCTCTTCCGAAATATGTGCAGATACAGGACGATTAGAAGCCTGAAGATGGAGATTTAGGTTGTAGATTTGATTAGGGGGGATATATAATGGTGTTTGTTTGGCAAATCTCCAATGTGCGGGGGTACATGATTATACACTGTTGAAAATATGTCTCGAGTTTAAGCCCGTTGAATGAAATCGGACTAACGAGAATATGTGAAGTCGACCACGTGCGAGTCAAATTACGCGCATGCAAATTGATCAGCCGAAATTGTCAAAAGAAGATTGCATGCGGATTCCAAGAGCCGCAAGTGTGAAGAGGCTAATGTGCGGCTTCTTTTGTTGTCTTATACACATTTCTGCAGGTTGGACTTCACGTAGGGAGGAAAGTGGACGGTGGCCCACTTGCATGCAAGGATGGGTGTTCCCATTTTTTTCTTCTGCCAAAGCCATCATTGTTGAACCTGAGAGAAGAAGAAAGAAAGTGATGAATTTTAGTAAGGCAATCAGAAAAGAACACAAGGATTACGAGGTTCAGCAATGTGCCTACGTCCTCGGACAAAACTCTCGACTTTCTTATTTTTGTCATAATATTCTTCTGCAATTTGTACACAAGGTTCACCACAACAAAAAAGGAAAATTTCAAAAATAGGAAAACTATCAATATAGAGATTTGCCCACAATATGTCCTTTTCTTGAATAGGAGAGCAAATCTCGCCAATATCGCCAATACTCCCCCTCAAGTTGGAGCGAAGATATCGTCAGGGGTCAACTTGTTCACCATATCCTGAAATACTCCCTTGGGTAAAGCTTTGGTGAAGACATCAGCAAGTTGATCCCTACTACGAATATATGGTGTCTCTATTGTCTTGTCTTGAACCTTTTCCCTTACAAAGTGACAGTCGACCTCTATGTGTTTGGTCCTTTCATGAAAGATTGGATTTGAAGCAATGTGTGTTGCCGCCTGATTATCACAAAATAGCTTCGTAGGTTTAGACATGGCATCACAACCCAATTCTTGAAGCAATAAACGAAGCCATACAATCTCACTAGTGGCAGTAGCCATGGCTCGATACTTAGCTTCCGCACTAGATCTAGCCACAACTGTTTGCTTCTTACTTTTCCAAGTAACAATGTTTCCAACAACAAAGGTACAAAATCCCGTGGTAGATTTTCTATCCATGGGGTTCCCAGCCCAATTAGCATCAGTAAATCCCACAATCTCTGTATTACCATTATTTTTCAATAATATTCCTCTTCCTGGAGAAGCCTTTAGATATCGAAGGAGTTGGTTTAGCAACTCCATATGTCCTTGTGTAGGTTTTTGCATAAATTGGCTCACATAGCTAACCGAATAAGCAATGTTAGGTCTAGTAATGGTCAGGTAAATCAATCTCCCTACCAAACGCTGAAATTGCCCAATATCCTGTAAGGGTAGACATAGTCTTATTGTTGGAATCCATAGGAGTGTCGGCAGGTTTAACACCCAGCTTACCAGTCTCTTTCAATAGATCTAGGATATATTTCCTTTGAGTCAAGAACATACATTTGTTAGAACTTGCTACCTCTATCCCCAAAAAATACCTCAATTTTCCAATATCTTTAATGTCAAACTCCTTGCTCAACAACTGTTTAAGTTCCACAATACCTGCTAAGTTACTGCCAGTAATAATAAGATCGTCAACATTAATGAGAATAGCAACAATACCTTCACCAGTTACTTTAGTAAACATCGAAGAATCAGCTGCGCTCCTTTTGAAACCTAATTTAACGAGTGCGGAACTTAGTTTGCCATACCATGCTCTAGGTGATTGTTTGAGACCATATATTGCCTTCTTTAATTTGCAAACCATTCCCTTATTATTCTCTAAGGGATGTCCTGGAGGAAGATCCATATAAACCTCTTCCTCTAAGTCTCCTTGGAGGAAAGCATTTTTCACATTCATCTGAAACAATGGCCAGCTATAGTTAACTGCCACAGATAGAATGACACGAACAGTGTTCATTTTCACTATAGGAGCAAATGTGTCCTTGTAGTCTATCCCATATGTTTGAGTATACCCTTTTGCGACAAGCCGAGCTTTGTACCTCTCAACCGAACCATCACTATTATATTTGATCTTGTAAATCCACCGACATCCAACTGTCTTTTTCCCGTTTGGCAATTTAACAAATTCCCAAGTATGGTTACGATCCAATGCTTGAAGTTCATCTTTCATGGCATTCACCCACACACTACTTTTACATGCTTCCCAGAAGGTATTGGGTTCCTGTTGATTTTCAATGACAGATAAGAAACTTAAATAATTATGGGAAATTCTATCATACCTAATAAAATCTTGAATAGGATGCTGAGCCGTATGATATGTTAAAAAATCACGGAGCCGTGTTGAAGGCCTTGGAATGCGTGATGACCTGTGGGTTAGGGCTGAGATATTAGGTACCGTATCTGCTGGATCTACCTCTGTTGCATTTTCAACCTCTACTTCCAAATCAGCCCCATCTGTTGTAATGGCAGCTATATCAGGAATGGCATCGACATAAGGGACAAGCTGACTCCCTTGAACAGCCGTTGTTGGAATTTCCTCTTGATCCGACATTGAATCCCCGATAGGTAGGATAGGAAGCAAAAATTCAGAATAGCCATCTTGCTCCCCCTGAATTTGATTCCTAGCAAAAAACATGTGAGCCTCATTGAAGACAACATCACAAGAAATATAAACACATCTAGTACTTGGTTCATAGCATTTGTATCCCTTCTTAACATTTGAGTATCCCACAAACACACACTTTCGAGCCGGTGGATCTAGCTTATCACCAGATTGAGAATGCACATAACACACACATCCGAAAATTCTTAGGTGAGAGATACCAAATTTTCGGCCATATAGACTTTCAATTGGAACTTTATACCCCAACACTTTACTAGGCAAACGATTGATTAAGTAGCAGCTAGTAAGGACCGCGTCAGCCTAGTATGTCTTGGGTAAATTTCCTGAGAATAACAATGCTTGGGTAACCTCAAGTAGATGCCTATTTTTTCTTTTAGCAACTCCATTCTGCTGTGAAGTTCCAACGCAGGAGGTCTGATGAATGACTCCCAAGCTACGCGGAACACTTGAAAAGCCTGATTGGTATATTCAGTTCCATTGTCTGTACGAAGAATCTTCACCATAATGTTAAATTGATTTTTCACCATATTGCAAAAATCTTGAAGCACAGTCATAACTTCACTCTTGGATTTAAGCAGATAAAGCCATGTAGCTCAAGATTTATCATCAATAAATGTAACAAAATACTTGAACCCTTCCTTAGAGTCAATAGGAGAAGCTCCCCAAACATTTGAGTGAACTAAATCAAAAAACTATTCTGATTTATGTGTACTATGTGGAAAAGGTAACCTATGCTGCTTAGCATAATGACAAGGATCACAGCAATTGGAATCATAACTTAAAGTTTGTTGACACCTAATTTTGGAAAAATAAAATTGCATTTTGAACAAAAGGAAAATAAGGGGAAGATCAATATGATTTGGTTATGAATGGAATGTGGAAATTTTGATTAGCAATCTTTGCTTCGGTGAAGAGAAATCATGTGAATAAAAAAAGCAAGGAGTTTGATAAAATAGAAGGAATCAAAACATTCGAGAAAAATGAAACCGATTGCAAGATTTTGCTTCAATTTGCAGACCATAAATTGAGGCAACGAAAAGAAAGCTAAAAATTGCCATGGAAGATGGTGCTCGGAACCACTATAAAAGGAGACCAAATTTTGTGAAAAAGGGGAGGGGAGCGGAGCTCACAAGAAAAAAAAATGGTGAGAAAACGTAGAGAGGTTCGATAGACAATCTCTCAGAGAGATATAGGGGAGAGGCACACACCCTCAGGGATCTCGGACGATGGTGTAGTCTTCTTGACGATGCCCCATGTTCATCATGCTTCATGGATATTGACGACAAGCCTAAAGCTAAGTCGAGCTTCTTCTTTTTTTTTAAGTTTGATTGTGTGCAATTTCAATTTGCTATTCGCACTAAGGTGATTTTATTTTTGTTTCTTGCCTAGATTAAACTCCTACATCTCCGACGATAATTCTAGCAGCGAGACATCGAAGTGGCCAACGTACCTAAGCGCTGATTGACATCCAATGATTTCACTGTGATAAAACCGGGTTGTTTCTCTCCCTATTAAAGTTGTCCACTCCATATTTTTGGTATTTACTTTGTTTTGTTTTGATGTTGTGGTCACAGGCAATTCGATGCCGAACAAAAGACCACACAATTCCATATTCCACCATAATTGACAAGAGAGAGACGACAGGAGAAGGGGGACGTCCACTCAAAAAGTTCTCGGAGGAGACTAGCAAATGATCAAATCAAGAACTAGCCATATGCCCACCAATGCTGCTGCAATTCCCCTCCTTTAGTTTTATTTTTATTTCTTTCTTTTGCTTATTTTATGTTATTTTATTGTGTTTTAAATTTTGTTATTATTGTTTAAGTTAGAATATGGTTTGTCAATGTTAATATTTGTGCATTTTGTATGCATTATCCGTAGGGATTTTGTCCGAAATTAATGTAATTATTAATTTGATCCGAGAGACATCGGATCATTTTTTTTTTAATTATATTAATTTTGGGCTTTTTGGTGAAATTTCAATTGTTAAATCACAATAATTATTTAATTTGGTCCGTAAGACTTCGGATCAGATTTGTAATTGTTTTGATCTCCTTGTTGTGACAATTAGGGTTAGAATAACCGTTAATTTGACCTGTGAGACAATAGGTTATTTTTTCGATTATTTTAATCCTTTCTTGCTTTATTTTGTTGATAGTTTAGATTTAATATTTATTTAATAATTAATTATTTAAAAAAATCAAAATTCTGCATGAGCATATAGGTTTAGTAAATCGACATGTAGGATTAGGTTTTTGAAATTTTCGTCATCTAGTGATTGTTGCTAAGTTCATTGCTCGTCATTAGAACTAGGTCATTTGATTAAATTGCATATTTAATTGTGGCATTTCTTTAATTTCGAATTTCATGGAAAATACAAAAAAAATTTAGAATAAATTCATTTCATGCTTTAGGATGAATTGCATGCTTATTCATGTTATATAGTTTAGGTCATATTGCCACGTCATATCATTTCATGTTAAATTAGTAGCATGCATTGCACGACTTTCATTAAATAAAGTGAAAACAAAAATTGAGTGATTGCTTATTAATTAGAAATCATATCTAGGATTATTGATATGAATTCTGACCTAACAATGCAGCTTGCTTTCGTTGCTTTGAGGTAAGTCCTGCATTATTTTATTCGCTTTCTCGGGTGTTAAATTGGTGGTTTGTGCACTCGCATGATCGCCTCACATGTTAGGAAAAGGAATTAAAATTAATCCAAGTTGCCTGCAAAAATTTTTTTTTTTTTAAAAAATGAAATAGAAAGGTACCGAAAGGGCACTAGGATAGTCTAGTGTAATCAAGTCCCCGTACCCTTAGTCTCTGGTTCGTAGGAGTAAGATAATGCTCCCGTTATTTTACTTAGGTGTCTAATCGACCTACCCTAAACCGATTAGTGGCGACTCCTAAATAATATTTTGCATGTTTAAAAAGTTTAGACTCAAGTCGCGATTTGGTATGGGCTTGGGAGAGCCTGAACTAAGTTTAAAAACTTAGCAGTCCATTAACCTAGTTTTAGGCGGTGAACCCAAAAACAGGTCGCGACAGCTTGGCGACTCCGCTGGGGACTTAGGGTTAAAACTCATAGTGGACATAAGCCTATTTCTTTTTTTAAATTTTTTTAAAATTTTTAAATTTTTAAATTTTTTTGTGTTTGGCAGCATGGAAACAAGGTACGTCCCTAACATTTTTAAGGTGTTAAATGTTCTTGCAGATGGGAGGTATAAGGGGAGTAGTCTTTGCTAACCTTTGTCTTGAAGGTTGAGGTGTTGGGATAAATGATTTATTTTTCCAATTAGAAGTGTTGTTTGCATTTAAACTGTTGTGCATGCTTTACTGTTTTAGCACTACACATTGCACACACAACCCGCCGTCGGACTCCGGACCGCATTTAAGGATTCTAGGATGGTGTTGAGAAATGAACCAACCTCGAACGCGAGACCGCGATGTAGAGGTTGCCTTTCTCAACCCCGAAAATTTTTCTTGATGTCAAAACGTTTATCCTTGCTCACGAAACTGCGTGACCATGGGATTTTCTTTTGACTGAGCCAGAGCTAAGAGAACCCGACATTTGTACGCGAGACTGTGACAAGTCGGTTCATCCTTTTAGTTCTAACTTGCTAAGCCTCGTAGTTTAGGTGTTGAGCCTCACATCTCATGTGCATGTTTATGTGATTGCCATTAATTTTCATTGGTGAAGTAAGTCTTCTATCCCTATATCATGCAATTTATGTTTAAGTCAGTCCATGACAATTTAGGTCAATCATTGATTTAATTCCTTTGTCAATTAAAAATGAAATGAGGAAATTGCCATGTAACGAATCATTTGGAAAATAAAAAAAAATTGGAAATTTGTTTTCAATTCATGTCTTGACTCTTCTTAGTTCATGTTTAAAAAATTTTCGTCCCTACTGGGGCATCTCATGTCTTTGTTTTCCTAGTCCATTTTTAGAAAATCATTTTCATATGTGAATTTTTCTTGACTAAAAAAATAGATTGTTGTCATGGATTGGTTTTCTCATTACACCTCATACTTACATATTTTCACCTATTTTCCTTAGGTGATCAAGAGCTAGAATGGCCGACCAAACTGAAATGCGTGATCGTATCTCCGCTATGGAAGTCCAACTCCGCGCTGCTCGCCTCTATGCAATTCATGACAGCTCAAATTCAATCCCTCCGAGCGGATTTGACTCCCACACTTGCTCTCCCGAGACAAGGTAGTCCCGGGCGGCGGCAAGACCCAAATGAACCCTGATGACATGCCTAACCTGGAAGATGACCCGCTGTTGGTCACTGCCGAAAAAACTAAGCCTGACAATGTCCCTAAGATGAGGCAAGATGAAGTGGAAGTGATGGACACTTTGGGGCAGCCTAGTGGCAAGTTTGATTACCTCCGGTGAAGTATTCGGCTCCTCCCGCTTTTACTTTGACTCCCGCAACATAGTTCCAAGTGGATGGGATGGCATGGACGATTTGACGCCTCCGAGACAGAAAAACCCGATGATGAACTGGAAGGAGTTGCAAGCTTGTTCGACGATCTCATCATAGGAGCTATCAATGAAGGACCCCGTAAGAGATGGGCTTTGGCCCACAAGAGTAACTCTTTTACTGTTTTTGCATATTCCCCCTGCGTGGGAATTTTTATTGTTTTCTGAGAGATGCTTCCACTTTCCTTTTAATTCTTGAATGTTGCATTTTTTTCATTTAATAAATGTAATTTATTGATGAATTTCAATAAAATTACAAATTTTATTTTGAGGGCATGATGAGGTACTCCAAACCAGCCCGGTGATGATATCCAAATTTTATAAAAGAAAAGAAAAATCCAAGGAGAATTCTAAGGCCCGGGCTTCATCATGCTTCCTCGTGTCAAAATGTTTAAAAATGGTTTTTGCCAAAAGAATTTCAAAAATAGGTTACCCCGTTTGTCTTTCTAATTCATCCACTTCCTGTTTCAGAACGATATTGAGACTTGCAAAGGTGTGAGAATAGTCCAATCTAATACAAAGATGTGCTAATACCGATGATCCCGAAGACTCAAACGAAGACTCCGGTGAAGTGCAACGTAGTTGGGAACAACATGAAAAGGCTAAGGCTCCCACATCCGAGCAGACCGTCACTATTAATTTAAGTGACACCGAAGAAGCCAAAGAAGTGAAAATTGGGGCGAGTCTTCCCAAAGATGAAGTCGAGCGCCTAACTCGGTTACTGAAGGAATATGAGGATATCTTTGAATGGACATATGCTGACATGCCTGGTTTAGACCCGTCAATTGTGGAGCATTGCCTACCTACCAATCTGGATGTGCCACCTAAGAAGCGAGGCTACGGAGAACCAAGCCCGAACTCTCAAAGAAGATAGAGGAGGAAGTGATGAAGCTCTTGAAGGTGGGATTCATTGAAGTCTCACAAGCACCCGAATGGGTGGCCAACATTGTACCCGTAATGAAGAAAGACGGTCGGGTTCGAGTATGTGTTGATTATCGGGATCCGAACAAGGCCACCCAAAAGATGATTTTCCGTTACTACACATAGATGTCCTTGTGGATAGTACCGCTGGTTTTGAACTATTCTCATTTATGGATGGTTTTTCCGGGTACAATCAGATAAGGATGAAGGAGGAAGACAAGGAGAATATTGCATTTATCACCCCGTGGGGAACCTTTCATTATAAGGTTATGCCCTTCGGACTCAAAAATGCAGGGGCAACTTACCAGTGAGCCATGATAGCATTGTTTCATGACATGATGCATTAAGAGATTGAGGTCTATGTCGATGATATGATTGCAAAGACTCGACCTGGAAGAAGCCACATCGAAACCTTGAAGAAGCTATTTGATCGACTCCGTGAATTCAAGCTTCGACTAAATCCCGCTAAGTGCGTGTTTGGAGCAACATCCGGTAAATTGCTCGGATTCATTGTGAGCAGTAAAGGGATTGAAATCGACCCAGCAAAAGCTAAAGCCATTTGTGAGCTGTGACCTCCGTCAACGGTGAAAGAAGTCCGAAGCCTTTTGGGGAGGTTGAATTATATTGCTCGATTCATTTCCCAACTTTCGAAACCGCCAAGCCATTCTTCAAGCTCCTAAAGAAGAATGCACGAGTCAATTGGGATGATGAATGTCGAGAAGCGTTCGACAAGTTGAAGAGTTACTTGATGAATCCACCGATGCTTGTCCCACCATCGCCGTGTCATCCTTTAATTCTCTACCTCACTATTCATAGTGAGTCACTAGGTGCAATGTTGGCTCAAGAAAGTCCCGTCGATAGAAAAGAACGAGCCATTTATTACCTGAGCAAGAAGTTCACTGTATCAGAGCTGAAGTATCCTGATGTTGAAAAGACTTGTGCAGCTTTGGTATGGGTATTGCATAGATTGCGACAATACACACTGCATTACCAGACATTCCTCGTGACTGGGAGCAACCCCATCAAGTACTTACTTGAGCGACCAGCTTTGGTGGGTAAGTTGGCCAAATGGCAAATTTTAATTTCCAAATTTGATGTACAATTCATGCCACAAAAGTCGGTTAAGGGTCGAGTGATCGCTGACCTATTGGCCGAGAATTCGGGAGTCTCTAATGACAATGACAGTTTCCTTGATGACCGCGTCTTGAGTATAAATGAAGACTCGTGGAAGATGTTCTTTGATGGAGCTGTAAACTTGTCTGGTTCTCACCGGGGCGCCTCGATATCCCCGATGGACAGCACCATCCAAAGGCTGCAAAATTGGTATTCCCATGCACTAACAACGTGGCTGAGTATGAAGCTTGCATCCTCGGGCTTCAGGCTGCAATTGAGATAGGTGTGGCCAAGTTAAAAGTGTTCGGGGATTCCACATTAATCATAATGCAGACCGTAGGTGAATGGAAGACCAAGAAGGCCAAGTTGCTCCCATACCACAAGTATTTAGAGGATCTGACGGAAAAGTTCGAGGAAGTTTCGTTTGAATATTTGCCAAGGTCTCATAATCAATTTGCAGACGCACTTGCGACGTTGTCTTCTATGCTGCAGGTCACTGATGGGTTAGAGGTCGAGCCTCCGAAAATAGAGGTTTTGCCGAGGCCGCTTATTGTATGGTAGTGATAGAGGAACCGGATGGAAAACCATGGTACCATGACATCATGACCTATATTCCAAAGCAAGAGTTCCCGTAAGGTAGCAATCCAAATGACCGAAAGCATCTCATGAAACTTGCCTCCAAATTCTTTATTAGTGGAGATACATTATACAAACGGTCTTTCGACACCGTCCTACTTAGATGTGTCAATGCTAAGGAAGCCACTCAGTTGATGGAAGAAATACATGAAGGGGTGTGTGGTCCCCACATGAGCGGCCACATGTTAGCAAAGAAGATTATGAGACTAAAATACTTTTGGCTGACTTTGGAGACTGATTGCATTCAACATGTCAGAAGTTGTCACCGTTGTCAGATTTATGGAGACAAGATAAATGTTCCTCCAAATGAGCTACATCAACTGTCAGAGTCATGGCCTTTTTCAATGTGGGGCATCGATGTAATCGGCCCAATTAATCCGAAAGCTTCGAATGGCCATCGTTTCATCTTGGTCGCTATTGATTATTTCACAAAATGGATAGAGGCAAGATCCTATGCGCTTGTTACCGCAAAGAATGTCGTGAAGTTTGTGCGACGGGATATTATTGCTCGTTATGGCGTGCCTGAAGCCATCATCACAGATAACGGGACAAACCTTAACAACAAGCTTGTTAATGATTTGTTCAAGGAGTTCAAAATTCGTCATTTGAATTCATCGCCCTATCGCCCTCAGATGAATGGTGCGATTGAAGCAGCGAATAAGAACATCAAGAAGATTCTGGCAAAGACAAATGATAATTATCGTGACCGGCACGAGAGGCTTCCTTACGCTCGATGGCGTATAGGACTTCGCTTGCACTTCTACCGGGGCAACTCCTTTTTCTCGGTGTACGGCATGGAAGCAATCCCCGCTGAAGTAGAAATCCCTTCTCTAAGAATATTGTCTCGCCTAAGCGATAGAAGCTGAATGGGCACAACAGAGGTATGACCAACTCAATTTGATTGAAGAAAACGATTGAAGGCCGTATGTCATGGCCAATGTTATCAACAAAGGGTGGCCAAGTCCTTTAATCGGAAGGTTCGCCCAAGGCATTTCAAGGTCCATGATTTGGTGCTACGCAAGATGCTACCAATTAACCTTGATCCTCGTGGCAAATTCACTCCGAATTACAAGTGGGCCATACATTGTGAAGAAAGTACTTCCGGAGGTGCTTTAATTTTGCGCGAAATGGATGGGCGGGAATTCACAAATCCCGTAAATTCCGACGCCGTAAAGAAATACTATCCATGAATAAAAGGGCTCGTAAAAACCTTTTCCTCGCTCAAAGTTGGTCAAATCTTCGTGTATAATGTTGCATATTTTATTTTTGCAGGGGCAAAGAATGGATGTGAACGATGGTGTCTTATTTTTGTAAGGAATCTCTATGAGCTCCTTTACAAAGGAAGGGCAAGACATGGACACATAATAGTTTTCACTTTATGAGCATGCCCTCTTTATCATTATAGAATGCTTTCACATGATATTGTGCAAATTCATCAATTCCGCTTGAAATTTATCAAAATGGATAATTCAAAGTGAAAGATGTGAAAGACGTCGAGTTACTTGAGCATGCTAAATGAGGCGTGAAAGGCAAGCCTAATCCCATACACCGTCCCCGTCTATATATTGTGAGGTGAGTATGGAAACATTTTGTATTTCAAGGTGAAGAATTTTCTTGCGAAAAGTACGACAGCTGAAATGACGAGAGGCGTTCATTTCTCTATCCCAAACACTACGGTGTTCCATTGCTTAACCATTTTTGAGCCCATACACTTATGGATGTTCTTTTCAAATTACCCCTGTCAAGAATCACCCCACATCGGGGCAACCGGGAGATAAAAATGACATCATGAAGTGAGGAAAATGAATTGAAATTTTCTTGCTCTCACTTGCATCAATCTTCAAGTCGTGCTATTACATTGAATTCATATGGTAATTTAAGTGTCTTAGGATGGCGAAGAGCATTTCTTTCACTATCCTACACACTTATATCCTTTGTATAGCCCACTTGAGCCTGTGATCTCGTTTCTTTTAAGCCCGCTTGATGATCATCCCCACACCGGGGCAAGGCAAGAGACAGATAAAGACCCTTGAAGGTTCGAGTGTCATTTAAAGTATACTTGACACACACATTGTGTGCAAGAACTGAAATCAAAATAGAACTAAGGGGCATGAAAAAGCAGTGTGCCTGGTAAAAGCAAGGCCAATGCCCGTGAAAAAGAGAGAAATGACTGATGAATTGGAGGCATAAAAAAAAAGTAGTGTGCTCGACCAATGTCCATCATCAAAGAAAATGACTTTGAAAAAAAAAATTGAGAAAAGATCTCCAGTTGAATAATCATTGGCATCAGGTGATAAACTTTTGAGCCAATAAAGAAATCTGTCAAGAAGACAATCCGTGGCGAAGAAAACTGGTGGCAATGTCATGATGATCACCAACTTTGGCCCATATACACATCTTTGAGCCTAACGATCCTTTCGTTTCTCAACTCATGAACCCAGCCTATGTTACGTCCCTTACAAAGTCTCTTCAGATTAGGGCACTTGAATTAACATAGGAATTCACATGTTTCAAGCATTTGCTCGAAGAAGTGCGAGCAAGATTATTTCTTTATCATTTTGCAGGGTTCTTGACTTGTAAACCCGGAGATGATTACGGAATTGTTCTTTCAATTGCTTTGACTCAAAGAGTCCCTTTGTTAAGCCATTGACCAAGCCTGCATTACAGTCCTTGACAAAGATCTCTCAGACTGGTAAGGTCGTACTGCTTGCAAGAAAATTCGAACTCTTGTCGACAAGATGATGATAAGATCGAGTGATATATTCCCGCATCAATGGTCGGGACAAATAACCCTTCTTAAATGAGAGCGAGTGAAAAGCCTTTTCACACCAAAAGTGTCTCATTTAGCATGTTCAAGAGATTCACGCTATAACTGAAAATTGTCCTATTGATAATTTTTCCGGTAGAAGCTTGATAAAGACATCATGCATGGGCCTTCATTGAATTTTTCCTCAAAGACCAAAAAGAATTGTCTTTGAAACCTTGAATTTGTTCAGTCATCTTTGTACTTGATGAGATTTCCAAGTACCTATTTATAAAATGTTTCCAAATGTCTAGTGTGAATTCTAGATATTTGAAACGCTTGATGTGATTTCCAAGTGTTTGTCTTTCCAAACATCTGATGTGATTTCCAGACGTTTAGTAAAAGTTTTCAAATGTCTGACATAAGAATTAGATTTTTGAAGTTTCAAGTACTTGATGCAATTTCCAGTGTGCTTAGAATCGATGAGAATTCCAGATCCCTAAAAACTTTGAGCCTTTCAATTATCCAAGGGAGTTCCGGATGATTGACAAGTCTCATCGGAATCATTTCACACCTAAATCCTCAAAACAGGTATGACAGGTACGTGCTCTTATTTGCATTTGCATTTCATTGGTCATAGACACATGGAGATCTATGTTCCTGACCAGATCATTGCATTTACATTGCATCCTTTATTCTTAAAAAAAAAAAAAAGTCAAGTCATTAACATTTGCGTATGCATTTCATATTTCATTTTTGTTGACACCTAAATTTTGGCGATTTAGTTTATTTATTTTATTGCATAGTCATTAGGGGTTAATTTTATTTTAAAAAAAATGTTATAATTCAATATAGTGTTAGGTGCATTTGTTTTACATGTTTTGCATTTTTATTTTTAGGACTGGTGTTGGATGGATTCGAATTAATATTTTCTAAGCTTTAGTTCGGCGAGTCGGGCTAGGCCCACGAAAGGAGATAATTAACCCAAGCCCGTCGTTATTTTTAATTAATTATCTATTGAAAAATTAAGATTTTATGCGATATTATGACAATTTTTGAAAATTAAAGAAATCGCGTTATAATCTTATCTTTATCAATAGATGAGGAAATGGGAGGAGAATATTGATTGAGATTAGGATTCTCGTGATTCGGAGGTTATAGGGAATTTTCGAAATATTTTAAAAAGATCACGTTTGGTTTCGCGCGTACAAATTCAAATTGGTGGGGGCTTCTTTGTTCGGTTTTTGGGGGCATTCTCTTGGTTTTGAAAAGTAAAAAAATTCAGAAAAGAAAAGTTTTTTCTGCATAAAGTACAAGTCAGTGGACAAAACAGAGGAAAAAGGGGGAGAAAGGACGTGCGCAGGCAGAAAGAAAAAGGAAGAAAAAGAAAAAAAAAGGCAAGGGGGGGCTGTTCATCTTCTTCTCCGGTGAGACTCCCCCCCTCGCTGCTCACCCACGCCGGAGACCCACACCACCGTCCTCCGCCGACGCCGTAGCAGACCGCCTCCACGACGCCGCCGCATCCCGCGAGCCATACCGCCGTAGCCGACGTCCGCGAACCCCGATCGTCGCCGCGCCGCCCCGAGATCCACCGCCCAGACCTGCAATTCCCCGCGGGCACCTCTGCGCCCGGTGTTCGGCGACCACGCCTGAAGCCCTCGACCGCCCTTGCACCTCCGCCGCCGACGCCGCCTGGGAGCCGACGCCCGAAGCTTGCTCCGCCCGAGCGACGAGCCTCCGCCCCCGTGCTGACGTCTCCGTCTCGATCCCGCACCGCCCGCACCTCAGCAACGCCCGAGTGACGCCCGGCTCCGCCCGAGAAGCCCGACGTGCAGTCCGCACGACCCAAGCGACCAATCGTCCGCCCCCAGAGATCCCGACGATTCCCGCATCGCGCTCGAGCGACGAGCCTTTGTCCCCGAGCCCTGACGCCGCGACCCATCTGCTCTCGCGGCCTCGCAACCCGACGCCGAGACCCGAAGCCCCTTCAGCCCGCGTCGACCGCCGCACCACCCTGCTACGGGCCGACCGCCGCCGGCGACTCCCCTTGGCCGGACCAACGAACTTGCTGCCCTCCATTTTTCCTTAGGTTGTTTTTTTTATTTTATTTTTTTATTTTATGTTATTTTACTTTACTTTTTAGTTAATTTTATTATTAGTGTTTAAAGTGAATTTTGTGAGGTGAGTTTTAGGTTATAGTTTTTTTTTAGGCATTACATATAGGTTTTGTCCCTAAGGTTTAATTTAATTATTAATTTGACCCGTAAGATTTCGGGTTATTTTTTTAATTGTATTAACTCTCGGGGTTTGTTTATGATATATTAACTGTTGAATTAATTTAATTATTAATTTGATCCGTAAGATTTCGGATTAGATTTTTAATTATTTTGATTTCTTGTCGTGATGTTCAGGGTTAAAAATATTCGTTAATTTGACCCGTGAGATAACGGGTTATTTTTTCGCTTATTTTGATCCTTTATTTGTTTGAATATCTTGCTTGTTAGATTTAATGTTTGTTTTAGATTATCACTAAGAAAAATCAAAAAGATGTTTGAATTAGGATTTCAATTGGTTTTAGAATATTTCTGGTTATTTTGCATATCTAGAATAGGGATTTTATTTCGAATTTAAAAATATAAAAACAAAAAAAATGCATTCATTTAGGTTGTTAGTTTTTTATTCGAATTGCACGTTTAATTGTGTGTTAGTTTTAATTTCGAATTTCATAAAGAAAGGCAAAAAAATCATTGTGCATATTAGGTTAGAATTGCATGTTTCATCTTTAATTTAGATCATCTTTAGATAAATTGCATGTTAGATTAAGATAATCCTTAGTTTAAATTAAATATTATCTTAATCTAGCTAGATCATTTTTGCATTCGAATTTCATGAAAGAAAATACAAAATTTGTCTTTGCATAAGTTAATTTCAATTTTTAGGATAGATTGCATTTTTTAAAAAGTAGGAACATCAAATGCACGTCATTTAGTTTATTTAAGTTCATTTAATTAGAATTTTCTTGTCATTAGACTAGGTTATTTAATAAATGTCACGTGACATATAGCTTGCATATTAAATTGCATAAAGCATGTCATTTTAGTTTAAATAATTTGGTATGTCATTGCATCGCATTGCATGTCATTATAATTAGATCATTTAGATTGCATTTAATTATTGCATTTCTTCATGTCATATAGTTTAGGTCATGTCGTCATGTCATATTAGATTAGTAACATGCATTACATAAGTCATGATTTTCATTAAAGAAAGTGAAAACAAAAAAACTGATTGCTTGTTAATTAGGAATCATATCTAGGATTGTTGATGTGAATTCTAATTTAACATTGCAGATGCTTTCGTTGCTTTAAGGTATGCTTTTTGCATTATTTAAATTGCTTTCTTGATGTGTTAAATTGGTGGTATGCGCACATGTATGATCACCTCACACGTTAGGAAGCTCAATTAAAATCAAATCAAGCTGCCTGCAAAACATTTTGAAAATTAAAAAGAAATGGTACCGAAAGGGCATTAGGATAGTCTAGTGTAATCAAGTCCCCGTACCCAAAATCTCTGGTTCGTAGAAGTAAGATAATTCTCCCGTTATTTTACTTAGGTGTCTAATCGACCTACCCTAAACTGATTAGTGGCGACTCCTAGATAATAAGCTTTGCATGTTATTTGGTATGGGCTTGGGAGAGCCCGAGCTAAGCTTAAAGGCTTAGTAGTCCATCAACCTAGTTTTAGGTGGCAACCCGAAAAATCGGGTCGCGACAATTTTGCATGGTTTAAATTTAGGTGTCATATACCTTTGAAGGAAACCTCTACGAGCTTCCCTTCAAAGAGGGGCAGCTGTTGACACCTAATTTTGGAAAAATAAAATTGCATTTTGAACAAAAGGAAAATAAGGGGAAGATCAATATGATTTGGTTATGAATGGAATGTGGAAATTCTGATTAGCAATCTTTGCTCCGGCGAATTTTCAAATGATAATAAATGTGGAAGCAAATTCTCGATTAGAGAAATCAGGTGAATAAAAAAAGCAAGGAGTTTGATAAAATAGAAGGAATCAAAACATTCGAGGAAAAATCAAACCGATCGCAAGATTTTGCTCCAATTTGCAGACCATAAATTGAGGCAACGAAAAAAGAAAGCTCAAAAATTGCCATGGAAGATGGTGCTCGGAACCACTATTAAAGGAGACCAAATTTTGTGAAAAAGGGGAGGGGAGTGGAGCTCACAAGAAAAAAAAATGGTGAGAAAACGTAGAGAGGTTCGATAGACAATCTCTCAGAGAGATATAGGGGAGAGGCACACACCCTCAGGGATCTCGGACGATGGTGTAGTCTTCTTGACGATGCCCCATGTTCATCATGCTTCATGGATATTGACGACAAGCCTAAAGCTAAGTCGAGCTTCTTTTTTTTTTTTAAGTTTGATTGTGTGCAATTTCAATTTGCTATTCGCACTAAGGTGATTTTATTTTTGTTTCTTTCCTAGATTAAACTCCTACATCTCCGACGATAATTCCAGCAGCGAGACATCGAAGTGGCCAACGTACCTAAGCGCCGATTGACATCCAAGTGATTTCACCGTGATAAAACCGGGTTGTTTCTCTCCCTATTAAAGTTGTCCACTCCATATTTTTGGTATTTACTTTGTTTTGTTCTGATGTTGTGGTCACAGGCAATTCCATGCCGAACAAAATACCACACAATTCCATATTCCACCATAATTGACAAGAGAGAGACGACAGGAGAAGGGGGACGTCCACTCAAAAAGTTCTCGGAGGAGACTAGCAAATGATCAAATCAAGAACTAGCCATATGCCCACCAATGCTGCTGCAATTCCCCTCCTTTAGTTTTATTTTTATTTCTTTCTTTTGCTTATTTTATGTTATTTTATTGTGTTTTAAATTTTGTTATTATTGTTTAAGTTAGAATATGGTTTGTCAATGTTAATATTTGTGCATTTTGTATGCATTATCCGTAGGGATTTTGCCCGAAATTAATGTAATTATTAATTTGATCCGAGAGACATCGGATCATTTTTTTTAATTATATTAATTTTGGGCTTTTTGGTGAAATTTCAATTGTTAAATCACAATAATTATTTAATTTGGCCCGTAAGACTTCGGATCAGATTTGTAATTGTTTTGATCTCCTTGTTGTGACAATTAGGGTTAGAATAACCGTTAATTTGACCTGTGAGACAATAGGTTATTTTTTCGATTATTTTAATCCTTTCTTGCTTTATTTTGTTGATAGTTTAGATTTAATATTTATTTAATAATTAATTAAAAAAAATCAAAATTCTGCATGAGCATATAGGTTTAGTAAATCGACATGTAGGATTAGGTTTTTGAAATTTTCGTCATCTAGTGATTGTTGCTAAGTTCATTGCTCGTCATTAGAACTAGGTCATTTGATTAAATTGCATATTTAATTGTGGCATTTCTTTAGTTTCGAATTTCATGGAAAATACAAAAAAATTTAGAATAAATTCATTTCATGCTTTAGGATGAATTGCATGCTTATTCATGTTATATAGTTTAGGTCATATTGCCACGTCATATCATTTCATGTTAAATTAGTAGCATGCATTGCACGACTTTCATTAAATAAAGTGAAAACAAAAATTGAGTGATTGCTTATTAATTAGAAATCATATCTAGGATTATTGATATGAATTATGACCTAACAATGCAGTTGCTTTCGTTGCTTTGAGGTAAGTCCTGCATTATTTTATTCGCTTTCTCGGGTGTTAAATTAGTGGTTTGTGCACTCGCATGATCGCCTCACATGTTAGGAAAAGGAATTAAAATTAATCCAAGCTGCCTGCAAAAAAATTTAAAAAAAAAAAATGAAATAGAAAGGTACCGAAAGGGCACTAGGATAGTCTAGTGTAATCAAGTCCCCGTACCCTTAGTCTCTGGTTCGTAGGAGTAAGATAATGCTCCCGTTATTTTACTTAGGTGTTTAATCGACCTACCCTAAACCGATTAGTGGCGACTCCTAGATAATATTTTGCATGTTTAAAAAGTTTAGACTCAAGTCGCGATTTGGTATGGGCTTGGGAGAGCCTGAACTAAGTTTAAAAACTTAGCAGTCCATTAACCTAGTTTTAGGCGGTGAACCCGAAAAAATAGGTCGCGACAAAGTTATATCAAGAGCATATAACACCCGATCAGAGGGATGACCCAGACGCCAATGCCACAATCTGGAAGTGTCAACAGTTTCCTTTGTGCCATCAACGCTTCGTTGTTGAGGTCCACTGTATACAGCCCATTCTGCAACCGCCCTTCACCAATCATCCTCTTGGTGGTTCGATCTTGAAAAAACACCTTTTGAGGAGTAAAAATAACATTGCAATTCCACTGATATGTTTGCTAACTGACATTAAATTTGAGGATAATTCAGGTACCAACAATGCTTTAAAATTATTTGAAAAGAAATTAATTTGTCCAACGCCACTAGTTGGAACCTGCCAACCATTAACAATAGTAATAGGTGGATATGACACACCTGAAGTAATATTGGATAGCAAGTTTGAAGAACTACACATGTGGTCTGCAGCCCCTGAGGCAACAATAAACTGAGTTTTGGATAAAGTTGAGTAAGCATGGACATTACTAGACGTCATAGCCAAATTTCTGGTTTCGGTGCTAGAAGCGTTTGTTCCATTGCCATGTGTTTGAAGTAATTGCTGAACTTGTTGAGACAAAGCCTCCAACTTGGATTGAAAATTGTTTGGATTTTCTTGGATTGCCACCTTAGCTTCCGAACCCTTGTCTTTGGAAAGACGCAAATGCGAATGAAGAACCCAACGCCTCTCTTTGGAATGGCCATCGCGATTGCAATGGTCACAATGGAATTGTGTTGGTTTCTTAAATTTTCCTTTGGCAAACCGAGCAGTGGAGTCTCCTTGCTTCGTGTTGATAGCATTGTGGGCCGATTGTTCACCAAGCTCTCCTGATGTAATTGGAACTGAAGGCATGACGTGTCTCCTTGTTTCCTCACTTTGGATTATGGCACAAACTTCATTGAAAGTGGGCAATGCAGTACTCATAAGAATTTGACGTTTGGTGTCCTCAAATTCAAGCCTATGCTTGCTAACAATTGAAAGATTTTATCTTGCTTTTCTCGATTGACATAATCCATCACATTCTGGGTCGCAGTTCTATACTGATGAAGCTCATCCCATTGCTTCTTCATTTTTCCCAAGCGTTCAGTGAAAGATTGTGTTGCGCCTTGCTTAGAAGAAGCAAGTCCTTGTTGCAGTTCAAAGATCCGAGATGCATTCCTGGCTTGACCATACATCTCGTTTATCGAATCCCACAACGCCTTGACTGACTCTGAATATGCAAATATCTCGTAGATCTCTGGTTCCATGGAATTGAATATCCAAGACATCACATTGTGGTCATTCGGTTGCCGTTCATCAAATTTGGGATTTGTCGCGGGAGGGGCTCTAATCTTCCCGTTGATGTGACCAAGCTTTGATCTACCCCCGAGAGCAACAGTTACAGCTCGTGACCAAGGAAGGTAATTTCTTTTGTTTAGCAACAACGAAGTCAACCGCTAGTTGTTTGTCTCATGCACCTTTGTTGTGTTGGATGCATCTCCTGACTTCTTTGACCTATCCATGATGCGTTGCTAATAATAACAAGGATATGACATCAACAAAGAGAGGAACAAGCACTGACCGAAGAATGTAGATTGTCGTAGAACAGGAACGGTCTCGAACATAAGCCAATCGAGACAATCAGATGTGCAGAAAACAAACCAAAAAAAAAATCACAGGTTGAATCAAACCTGCTCTGATACCATGTTGAATTTTAGTAAGGCAATCAGAAAAGAACACAAGGATTACGAGGTTCAGCAATGTGCCTACGTCCTCGAACAAAACTCTTGACTCTCTTATTTTTGTCATAATATTCTTCTGCAATTTGTACACAAGGTTCACCGCAACAAAAAAGGAAAATTTCAAAAATAGGAAAACTATCAATATAGAGATTTGCTCACAATATGTCCTTTTCTTGAATAGGAGAGCAAATCTCGCCAATATCGCCAATAGAAAGCTTCTTAAGTCCATTTTCTCCTCTCATTTAATGCATGCACATGCATGGACGCCCATGGATTATGGTGGGCTTGCTTTGTCCTTTCTTTCTCTGAAGAAGACTTCCTCACGTTGCAATAAATAATGGAGACTCTTTTATATTATAAAAGAGAGAGATGTCCAACAGAGAAGTGTGCGCCGAGTTATTTCGGTGGCCGAGAGAGAGCTGAAGAGAGAAGTCGTGAGGCTTCCTGGAAAAAAGGCAGAAGCTCTCGGCAAAGAGGAATTTTCTCGTTGTAATTATACCAAAGTGTTTTAGCCAGTTAAATTCTTGTGAGTAGAATTTGTTTAATTCCTTGAGTGAGGTTTCACTAGGAATTGTGAGGGGTTAAACACTGTGTGAGTTATTTGGGTGTAATTTGGGGCTGGGAAACACTGAGAGTGTGTTTGAGTACTCGAGTGATTGTAATCTCCGGTGTATCGCTTGTTTCTATAGTGGAATTCCGTACTACTCTCCCCGTGGACGTAGGTTCCGATATTCGGATCGCACCACATAAATTCGGTATCCGATTCCCTTTCCTTCATTCCGACTATTTTATCCGATTTGCTTGTCCATATTCCGCGTGCAACATACACTATGAAGCACGTTGTCCGTGCTTCCATGTCGTGTCCGATACGTGTCGGAGCATGTCGAACACGTCAACATGCTCAGACACGGTCGGATATGTGGTCAACGCGTGTCGAATTTTTCGACATGTGGTCAACCTTTGCCCGACACGTTTTGACACGCATGTCCGGGAGGGAGTAGACCGCGAGCGACGGCGAGAGACGGCCGAGCATAGACTGAGGCGAGGGCCGCCACTGTGATGCTGCCATGGATTTGACGAGACTGCAGCTGCGAGGGAGAAAGGACCAAAGGCAAGAGGAAGGCGGTCGTGCGGTGAGTGGCGAGGAAGGGGGTCGTGCAGCGAGCGGCAAGGAAGGAGAAGGATTGGGAAGAGGAGAAGAGGAAGGGTCGCGAGCGGCGATGTGGAGGAGTAAAGGAGCTAGGGTTTATGAGAAACTCAAAAATAATTGAAAAATGGGAATCTGATGGGTCATCATGTATTTTGGGGGAGGGAAAGTGACAGGGACATGTGGGGGAAATGGACGATGGTGGGAGGGGAAGAAAAATAAATAAATTTGGGGGTGGGGGAAATGGATAAGGGAAAGAAGAGAGTGGGGTGGACTCTAGTGGAGATTTTTTTAATCAGAAAAATAAATAAATGAGATTAAAAAATAATTTTAAAAAATAAATATACTGAATTTGAATTAAATTAATTAAAAATAAAAATATTAGTTTAATATACAACGTGTCCCAACGTGTCGGAATTCTCTATTTTTAAGAAATAACGTGTTATGTCGTGTCGTGTCGCGTGTCCGTGCTACTTAGATTATACATAGAAAGAATACCAAGTGATATTTGCCCGACTCAACTAAAGAAAAAGCAAAGCGTTCGACCAAAAAAATAAAATAAAATAAAGTAAACAAAAAGCACAAAAAAAATGAAGAAGTAATATTCGCCTGACCAAACTTAATTTATCATCACTAGTATAGGAGGGGGCCACACCCATGCGCGCATTTTTTTTTGGACCAGAAAAAATAAATCTCTCCCTCACTCGAGCTCACTCATGTGTAAAAAAAACGCACAAAATACACTAGGATAAGATATTTTTAGAATGGTGGGTCGATCATAAGGCGGACAATAATTATTGATGTGTCTTGTTTGCACAACATGGCACATTTAAATAGGCTTATGTTTTGCATGACCCGTTTATGATGTGATTAAATAAATTTTGTCTTATGAGGTTGATCCGTCTAAACCTGTCAATCCAATCAAACATGAACTAGTGAGGTTAAGTTAACGTGTTAACTGTCATTTGTTATAATATGATACGATTAGAAGTGTTATAACATGTTTAATGCATGTATAAGACTTTTTTTTTTTTTTTGGAGACAGGAGGAACCAGTTTGCAGCCGACAGTTGCGCCGTAAACCCCCTGGTGACACTAGCGCAGGACCCACCACCACGGTGTCACGCTTAATACCACTAGCGATCACGCTGGGATTGTATAAGACTTGTTTATCTTCAAAAGCTCATGAAAAATTAAACACCCGTCAAGAATAATAAATGATAAAATGAAACATTATTAGGGATACAAAAGTCATTAAACATAACAAAAAATTAACTCAATAGTAAACTTTAGATCAATGTGAAGCGAGATTAATCATCCTGTCTAGAAAAGTGTTGCCATGAGTTATCGTTTATAAACGAGTTTTACATGTGTACCATATAAACGAGTTAACATACATTTGTAAATAAGTTAATGCATTGTGTCGTGCTAACACCCAAACAGTAGCGTCCGATAACCATGTTAACCGTGTCGTATCGTGTGACCCACTTTATTAAGCGTGTTGTGCTTGTTAGAATATTTAAATAAAAAAATTATGCTTTCATCTAATAACTTGAATTTTTAGAATTATCTATAGTCCTACAAAATTTCACATAATATCAGATTGGAGATCTTAAGTTCGAATGTTTCTAGGCTCCAATTGCCTCCTTAATTAAATTTTTACACTTAATACTAGGCAAAAGACCATATTAAGTGTGAGAGGAGAGTATTAGAATATTTAAATAATAAATTATACTTTTATCTAACAGCTTAAGTTTTTAAAATAATTGATAGTGATTTTATAAAATCTCACAATATTCATGATGAGATAGTTTGATGAGTTTATTTAAAACATCATATGCACGGGTTAGGCACATTCATGTCATTACCCTCGTCTGACATGACACAGCACAAATCTTTAGCCCCTCACTTGTTGCTAAATCATTCATCTCTCTTTCCCTCCCTCCCTCTGCTCCTAATGGAAGATGGGGGAAAACCAGGAAAAGGGAAATCATTTCTAAGTAAATTTCCATTTTTAAGGGGACTAATGTCGCCCGTTCGAAAAGCCAAATTTTGAAGATCCAATCTTCCATAAATGGCGCCGACGTCAATCCCTCGATCCGGGTGGTTAGATACGTATCTTAGTAATATCAGCATTTATTTTTGTTAGGTTTAAGAGATTCTATATTTGAGGATGGGCTACCGCATTGCAAACGAGTCAAATCAAGTGACAATATCTAACTTTTAGATTGCCTTGGATGAAATGACGTTGAGGTCGATTCATGCATAATGACCCGCCGCCACAGTAGACAGAATTGAATATTTAAATGGCATCATGGTTTGACTATTCCCTAAATCACCAAGTGCTCGATTAGATTTGCTTTGCAAAAAGCGGCTTTAACCTGTGATCTTTGTTGATTCCATTTCCCTTACTTCCTATAGTTTTTTTACTTACACGTTTTACCTGCCGATGCTATTTAGAGACATGAGCGTGGAAATTGGGCTATTTATAGGCCCATCAAATACCCTACAAACCCTCCAAACCGGTTAAGCCTTTTGACATGTGGATGATTTTGAATAAAAGCAGTTAGCTCATATCGGCAATATCTGAACCGATGACCTTCAAATCTGATTTGAAAATTTTCTGATAAACTTGCAAAGCAACTATTTACATTTTTCACATATCAATTTTGTATGTTGACATAAACGGATGATGTATGTTCATATTATCGGAATAAGAAATATTTCATATTTTGTCAACTCTTTTCTTTATAGGTCATTTTTCACTAGATATGATGAATTTTTTATTTTATTTTATTTTCATTCCAACTTCCTATAAATTCATGCCAGATCCTTTTTTCTTATTCATATTGCCTTATTTTCTATATACCATATAGGGCCTAAAATTAATATGATTCATTCAACAATCGCATCCATCTTAAGGATACGGTTTATTTTGTAGAACCTATTGTATATATTGAGCTCGACTTCACAATACGTAGCACTAAGCAAAGTCATGCTATATTTCTACAAAAGTATGCTCTAGAAATTAATAGTAGCCTTATTATATCTAACAATATAAATATTCCACTTAAAAGTGGTTGAAAACATATGTGGCGCAATTCGAGGAAGTGAAGCTAATGGTAGCTACTAGCTAGGGCTTCAAGATTGCATACATAATAGAAAGATGATAGACAAACACAAATCCAAGGGCGCACGATGGCAAGATCCCTCCTTATTCAGCCCACAACCGACGGCCACAATCTCTTTCCCCGGCGACCGCACGTGCGCAACTCACACGTTCAAACAACCTTCCCAACCGAACGGCTTGCAGCGAGAGCCATCATCATAGAGGGGTTGACCACGCTGTAGCCGCCATCCACCACCATGTTGAGCCCGCTCACGTAGTCGGCCTCGTCGCTGGCCAGGTACAGCGCCGCCCTCGCCACGCTCTCCGGCGCCAGCACCTGCCCCTTCAGGTTGCTGATCACCCTCATCCCGTCGTCCAGCCTCGCCAGCTCGTCCTCGCTCAGCTTCCCCAGCCCTGACATCCCGGTCCTCGATACCGCGTGTGGCGACACGCAGTTCACCCTTATCCCGTGCTCCCCGAGCTCCGCCGCCAGCCCCTGCGCCAGCCCCGCCACTGCTTGCTTTGACGCGGCATACGTGTGCGTCGCCACCCCCGCAATCACCGTGCAGTTGCTCCCCGTGAACAGGATGCAGCCCCGGCGCTGCGGCACCATGACCCGCGCCGCATGCTTTGCCCCATGGAAGGCCCCGTAGAGGTTGATGCGGAGGACGCGGTCGAGGTCGGCAAGGGACGTGTCGAGGATGCCCCCGAAGGGGCGGTCGAGGACCCCCGCATTGTTGTACATGACGTCGAGCCGGCCATGCTCGGCCACAGTGGCGTCCACGAGGTTGTGCACGTCGGCCTCGATGGAAACGTCGCAGCGGGCATAGGAGGCCCGCTGGCCCAGCTTCGCGGCCAGGGCCTGGCCTGGCTCGTCCTGGATGTCGGCAATCACGACCCATGCTCCATGCTGGTGGAACAGGCTTGCTGCGCTCGCGCCAATCCCGTTCGCTCCACCGGTGATGATCGCGACCTTGCCTTCTAACCTGGAAGGGAAACCACAGATTCTAGATCTCTATCAGAGAACCAAAAACCCTAACAAGATATCGCTAAAATCTCCATTCCCATTCCATGCATGAAACGATCGAGACTATATAGCAAATGCCCGTAAACGTAAAAGGACGAACTGCATGCACGGTCACATTCCAGCAAATGCCATGTTAAATACCTTTTGCACGAATTTTCCGCCATAGCCACAAAGCTTGATCTCTTCACAAATATATGGAGCGACAGGACGATTAGAAGCAGGAAAAAGGTGAGATGTAGATTTGATCATGGGGGGCTATATAATGGTGCACGTATATATAGGGAGAATGCCAAGTGATATATGCCCACCTCGACTAAAGAAAAAGCAAAAAGAAATGTAATATTTGCGTGACCAAACTTAATTTATCATCACTAGTATAGGACGGGGCCACATCTTTGTCTAAATTTTGTTTTCGGACAAAAAACAAAGCTCACTCTCTCTACCCGGACATTGTATTATACGACATGCGTAAAAAAGACGAACAAATTACACCAAGATATAACATTTTTAGAACAGCGGATCGATTGCAAGGCGGGCAATAATTCTTGGTATGACTCGGTTGCATGACACAACAAGTTTAAGTAGGCTTATGTTTGGCAAAACCCGTTTATGATGTGATTAAAAAAAATCATGTTTTATGAGATTGATCCATTCAGTTTGTTTAGAAACGTTTTAACATGTTTAATACATATTTGAGACTTATTTATCTTCAAACATAAGAATAACACCCGGATCAAGAAGTATAAATGATAATATAAAACTGTAATAGGGATGCAAAAGTCATAAAACATAAAGAAAAATTAATGACACAACAATGCAATTTAGATCAATGTATAGAGAAATTCTTATGTTGTCTAGGAATGCTTTGAAAGTGCTAGCATGGATTATCATATATAAATGTGTTTTACGTGTATATCGTATAAACGGATCAACATATATTTTAAATTAAGTTAATGCCCTTTGTTTCACGTGACACGACCAACATGGCATAAATTTTGCTTAGCTCATTCATCTCTCATTCTCTCTCACTCTTCCTAAAGGAAGAAGGGAAAAACATGAAAAAGGAAAATCATTTTCGAAGTCAATTTCAATTTTAAGGGACTAAAGTCGTCCATTCGAACAGTCAAACTTTGAAGATCCTATCTTCCATTAATGGCGCCGACGTCAATCCGGGTTGTTAGATACGTACTTTAGTCAAATCTTCATTTATTTTTTTAGGCTTAAAGATCCCATGTATGGAAATGGGCCCCTACGTTGCAAACGAGTCAAATAAAGATCTGACTTTTGTAATAATAAATAATAATAAAAAACTCCAACTCCTAGATTGCCTCATGAAATGACAGTGATTGCTCAAGTCGACTCGTGAACAAAATGTCCCGCCACGGCAAACGGTACTGAGCATGGATGGCATCGGGTTTGATTATTCCCTGAAGAAAAATATTTGAATGGTAATTTTTAATTTATTATAAGAACAACAATCTATCATCGATCACAAAAAATCAAATAACAATATGCCATTTAAGAACTTATGACTTACGGCGAATTATCATTCTCATGATAATCCAAAAATCATTATACTAGCAAAGTGTTTTTGCCCTTTTCTATAAGTTTTTTTTAATCTTTTATCTATCGATAATATTTAGAGGCACGAGTATGGAGATTGGGCTAATTGTAGACCCCATCGAACACCCTACAAGTCTCACGAATTGGTTAAGTCATTTGACATATAGATGACTCTGATTTGGAGCAATTTGCATACGGTCGGCGAGATTTGAACGGATGACCAAAACTCCTAAATATTCTTGTCTAATCAATGGAATTAAGAGGATAAGCTTCCAATAAATTTATAAAGCGACTAGTTACAATATTCACTTACCAATTCTATCGGGTGCCATAAGCACATGATGTATGTTCGCATCGTCGGTATAAGAAATATTTTGTATTTTGTTGACTCTTTTCGTTCATAGGCCATTTTTCATCACTCTCAAATGAGTAGTTATGTTTCTAGAAATTTAGCAAATATCCAAATCAATGGTGAATAGTATGGTTAGTGGAAAAGATAAAAAGATATTACACAAACGAATTATATCAAAAATTCTCTTGCACGCTCAACTACTTTTTGAGATGATATTTTGATTTCTTTTTACTAAATTTAATTAGTGATATCATTTTTGAGATAGATGAGAGCCGCCATATATAAAATATGGGTTTCGTGCTATATAATGATATCAGTTTCCCTAAGTCGTATCAACATTCATGAAAAATGAGACAAAATGGTGGTTATGACACTTGTGCTCTACCTGCTTTTTTTTTTGGTCAGAATGCTCTACCTGCTTAGACGGCGATTAATTGCTCTACCTTTCTTTGGGAGGCAAAAAGGACAGGGTTTGGTTGAATAAATGTAGGATGAGAAAGACATCATTCATATGGCATTTTTCTCAAAATTTGTCCCGAGGCAAAAGGACAACGATTGATATCTTGCATAGAAGTAGGACGAGATTGGACCTAAATAAATCCTTAAAAAACTTTAGCTTGATTCTCATATGAATCTCAGGATTACTGGGATGTAATAATGAGAGGGTATTCCCTTCCCTTGAGGCAAATAAAGATACAAGGGGAATTAGGGGTATGAGGTCTACAAAAACATTATTTATATGACAATGTATCCAACGACCCAATTGTTGTCCTAGATCTTAAATAAAAAGTACATCTACATTTGTGGACGTTTATATTTATTGTTCATATCTATTTTTTTCACAGAAAACTACGCTTTCTATCCTTATCTTATTAGCCGTAAGGGGAAACCTATTCTATGGAACAAACCCAATATCATGCGTATCATTCTCTTCTTCTTACTTCTATTCTTTATGCACCGCTATTAGCCCTCGCAACATTTGCTGACAACGACCGTGATGGTTACAGTTAAGGCTATGATTGTGATCCATGTTCATAGCACTGGCTGAGTTTCCACGGCGCTTGCTGTTCCACTAGATATGGAAAGGTCAGTTTGCTAGGAAGCTGAAAGCAACCTCTAGTTCTGGTAACTCCACAAAGACAATGTATCAAGGTTCTAAGACCCCATTGACTTTTTTGTCCTAAAAAAATCTTGCTGACTCGGTCTCAGCAATCCTGATCGGGAGCGATAGGCAATCAATTAACTATCCCTTATACCTCTTCCCAAAGATGACATAGAAAACATGTTTGGATGTTGGGAACAAAACGATCGGAATTGGAACGGAAGCTCCCTTCATTTTTTTCATTCTAATATCATTTGACAAATTCAAATAAGGTGGAATGGAAATAGAAATTGAGAATGAAAATTACCGGATTCTTGCATTTCCATTAACATGAGGGGAGGTGGAAATGAGTGAGGATCAAAGGGAAGGAGTAGATTAAAAAAGAAGGAAAGCACACAAGTGGATTATGGATTATTATATAAATTTATGTTTTGGTAACTTTTTCTGTCTATAAAATTTCATAGGGTAAAGTATGCTTTACCTTATTTTCCTACTATATACAACCGTTCGAACATTAAAATACAAACTATGAAAAGTCAATTACAATTCCGATGTGTCACTAAATGTAATAATATTTTTTATTTAATTTTCATTCCAACTTCTTATAAATTCATTCCAAGTCCTTTTATCTTATTCCTATTGCATTGTTTTATATATACCAAATGAGGCCTAAAATTAATGTGATTCAGTCCACAATCGCATCTATCTCAAGGATACAATTCATTTTGTAGAATCTAAATGTATATGGAGCTTGACTTTACAATACGTAGCACCAAGTAAAGCCATGCTATATTTCTACGTAGGTGTGCTCTGGAAATTAATCGTGACCTTATTATATCTAAAAATATAAATATTCTACTGAAAAGTGGTTGAAAACATATATGGTGTAATTTGAGGAAGGGAAGCTAATAGTAGCTAGGGTTTCAACAGAGCATACCATGATAGAAAGGTGATAGAAATAGGATTATTCTTCTTTGTTTAAGTTTTCTTTTGGGTGAGAGGGGAAAGATGAGAGAGAGAGAGAGAGAGAGGAATAGAAGAAGCGCCCAAGTTTACTTTTGCTACATCTAAGGTTGCTCTTTTCAGTAGGTCATGAATCACTAATTTCATAAGTTTGGTGTTTAGTGGAGAAGAGTGCATAGGAGATATCCCCTTGACAAGTAATACGAGACAATTACCCCTTCTTCTACGTGAAATGTGGATGAGCAATTGCACGGAGTTAAAAGAAAATACAATTAAGATCTCATGTAAAAATGAAAAATTCAAGCTTTATCATTGCCTTACGAGAAGTTTAGAATAAAACAAACGAACGATTGGCGCACCATCATGAGATAGTAAAGGGGTAGGTAGAAAAGAATCTAACTCCGCCACCATATTAATGGTTATCGGTTTTAAAGTTTAAGCCGTCATATGAAAGAGGGTATCGTCGAGTATCCAAGATAACAATAAGTTCGGTACTTGGTAAGTGTAATTGGGATAAATTGAACACCATGATAGGTCAAAGTGATTATGGTTTAGAGAGCATATATGAAGGGGCCGATAAATATTGTTATTTGGAGTTTTACATCATTAATTAAGCGAAGGTTAGTACATTCTTAGTAGAGCAACACACATATTATGATTAGTTTGCAAAATTGGTTAACTAAGTGACATGACAGGCTATAAGAAAGTATTTAAATAAGTGAGTCATATTTAGCGTGATGGTCTACCATGTCACTGTAATATATTGATCTTGCAAGTTGGTCTAGTAAACTTAGGCCTCGTTTGGTTCGGCTTTTAAGGAATGTCTTTGCAAAAATGCAAATACTTTTGGGTGAAGGGAGTTTTTTGAAATGCAAATAGCATTTGGTGAATTGTAATTCTAAAGTGTATTGAGAAACAACTTTAGCCAACATATTGTTTGGTAAAATTTGCATTTGTAAAGGACTTTTATTAAATAAAATAACAAATAAAACTTTTGTATATATATTTTTTGAAGTCTGGCCACCCATCGGTTAGATTTGGCTGCCGGACTGCCGAATCTGGCTGCCGAACTGCCAGATCTGGCCGTTGGACAACCAGATCTGGCCCTCGGACGGCTAGATTTGGCCCCCAGATGTCGTCGCCTGAGGTCGCCTGACCCAGGCCACCATCGCGTGACCTTAGGCAACCGATCGCCTAGGTCGCGCTATTTAGGCCATCAATCGCTTGGGTCGCGCGACCCAGGCGTCACCTGAGGTCTGGCAACGATCATTGGGGATTAGCGACCCTCAGGTGACGGTCGTTGGCGCGCGTGATCCCTTGGCCGGCGGTCGTCAGCCTCCGATTGGCTTTTCCGTGCGGTGGTTTTGGAAAAGATGAACAGTAACCGACTTGTATTCCGAAAATGCAAGTTCCCAAAGTACCTCGGGACATGCTTTAGACTAAAGGCCTTTAGAGTCCTTTGGAGATGCAATTGTATTTTCCCAAAGTTGAGCAAAAACGCGAACCAAACGCGTTTGCATTTGACCAAGGGATTTTAGAATCCCAAAGCCCATTCCAAATGCCTAACCAAATGGGGCCTTAATTGGCTCCTCTTTTGCCAACCTTGCAAAGGAAAGTCAATCTCCCTCTATATATTATTGAGTAATCTCACGATTTGAGGGTTTACACTATTAAGTGATCAAGGAAAATATCTGTATTGAATAATATGATCATTTACGTGGGTAGAAGCTACGATGTCTCTTTCAATAGCTACAGATGCTTGTAGGAAGATCTGGTCTACGATCAAAATTTGTAAAGGTGTCCCTTCGAAAGAAGTAGGAAAATGAACGGGAAAAGTTGCAAAACCGAACAAGTATCGTTTCCAAAGGTTGTTTTGAAAAGACATAAATATAAAAATTCAGAATAATAAAAATAAATATAAAAATTCGGAATAATAATAATAATAATTTTAATAAATAAAATTTCAAATTTTCATAATTTCCAAAGTGCGCCTAATAATCACACATCCGCACGCGGGTATTGTGGGGTCTAGCCCACACAAAATCTTTTTCTTTAAACACACTAAAGAAGCCTTACACTTATTAACTGTCCCACCTTTTCCCAACTTTTCTATGTGGGATAAGGAAAAATACAATTAGTTTGTTTTACAAACACACATTCAATAATTCACCCATATCTCATGCTCTCCAAGCTCCGCCGCCGGCCACGGGCCAACCCTACCACTGCATGCTTTGATGCGGTGTACGTGTGCATCGCCAACCCCGCGATCGCGGTGCACCTACTCCCCGTGAACAAGATGTAGCCCTGGTGCTGCGGCACCATGACCCGTGCCGCGTGCTTTACCTCATGGAAGGCCCCATGGAGGTTGATGCGGAGGACGCGGTCGAGGTTGGCGAGAGATGTGTCGAGGATGCCCCCGAAGGCCGGTTGAGGACCCCGGCATTGTTGTACATGATGTCAAGCCGGCCGTGGTTGGCCACAGTGGCGTCCATGCGGTCGTGCACATTGGCCTCGATGGAAACGTCGCAGCGGGCATAGGAGGCCTGCTGGCCCAGCTTCGCAGCCAGGGCCCGGCCCAGCTCGTCCTGAATGTCGGCAATCACGACTAATGCGCCGTGTTGGTGGAAGAGGCTTGCCATGCTCGCGCCGCCGGTGATGATTGCGACCTTGCCATCTAACCTGGAAGGGAAATCAGAGCTTCTCTATCTCTATCATATTACCCAAAAGCCCTAACTAGATAACGCTAAAATCTCCATTCCCATTCCATTCGCGAAACGACCGAGAGACTATATAGCAAAGGCCAGTAAAAAGGACGAACTGCATGCATGGTCACGTTCCAGCAATGCCATGTTAAATACCTCTTGCACTAATTTTCTGCCATAGCCACAAAGCTTGATCTCTTCGGAAATATGTGCAGCGACAAGACGATTAGAAGCCTGAAGATGGAGATGTAGGTTGTAGATTTGATTATGGTGTTTGTTTGGCAAATCTCCAATATGCGGCGGCGCATGTATATACATAGGGAGAATACCAAGTTATATTTTCCCGACTCAACTAAAGAAAAAGCAAAAGCGTTCGACAAAAAAAAAAAAAAAAAAAAAAAAAAAAAACTAGACAAAAAGCACAAGAAAAATGAAGAAAAAAAGAAGAAGAAGTAATATTCGCGTGACCAAACTTAATTTGTCATCACTAGTATAGGAGGGGGACACGCCCATGTGTATTGTATTTTTTTTTTTTCAGACTGAAAAAAAATAAATTTCTCCCTCAACACTGGCATTGTACGATATGACGTCATGTGTATAATCGACGCACAAAATACACTAGGATGTGATATTTTTAGAGTGGTGAGTCGATCATAAGGCGGGCAATAATTCTTGATGTGACTCGATTGCATAACATGACACGTTTAAATAGGCTTATTTTGACATGACCCGTTTATGACGTGATTAAATAAGTTGTGTCTTATGAAGTTGATCTGTCTAAACTTGTCAATCCGACCGAACACAAATTAGTGAGTTGAAGTTAAGGTGTTAAATGTCATTTGTTTTAATACGATACAATTAGAAGCGTTTTAACATGTTTAAAGCATATTCGAGACTTGTTTATCTTCAAAAGCTTATGAAAAATAACTCCCAAGAAGAATAAATGATAAAATGAAACTTTATTAGGGATACAAAAGTCATCAAACATAATGAAAAATTGACTCAATAGTAAACTTTAGATAATGTGAAGCAAGATTACTCATCTTGTCGGGAAAAGTGTTGCCATGAGTTATCATTTATAAATGAGTTTTACGTGTGTACCGTATAAATGGGACATTTGTAAATGAGTTAATGCATCATGCTGTACTGACACCCAACCCAACAACATGTTCGTCCGATAACCATGTTTACCGTGTCATATCGAGTCACCCGCTTTATTAATCGTGTCGTTTTTGAGATAAGATGAGAGCCCCTCACCCGTTGCTAGCTCATTCATCTCTCTCTCCCTCCCTCCCTTTGCTCCTAATGGAAGGCGGGGAAAACCAGGAAAAGGGAAATCATTTCCAAGTAAATTTCCATTTTTAAGGGGACTAATGTCGCCCATTCGAAAAGTCAAATTTTGAAGATCCAATCTTCCATAAATGGCGTCGACGTCAATCCCTCAATCCGGGTGGTTAGATACATACTTTAGTAAAATCAGCATTTATTTTTGTTAGGTTTAGCGATTTTATAATTGGGGATGGGCTACTACATTGCGAACGAGTCAAATCATGTAAAAAATCTGACTTTTAGATTGCCTTGAATGGAATGTTGTTGACGTCGATTCATGAACAGTGACCCCCCACAGCAGACAGAACTAAATATATGGATGCCATCTTGGTTTGAATATTCCCTAAAATCACCTAAGTGCTCGATTAGATTTGCTTTGCAAAAAGCGGTTTTAACCTGTGATCTTTATTGATGTCATTTCGCCTACTTCTTAAGAGTCTTTTTACTTACACGTTTTCCCTACTGATACCATTTAGAGACACGAGCGTGGAGATTGGGCTATTTATAGGCCCATCAAATACCCTACAAATCCTTTGAACCGGTTAAGCCTTTTGACATGCGGGTGACTTTGAATAAAAGCAGTTTGCACTCAGTTAGCAAGATATGAATTGATAACCTTCAAATCTGATTTGCAAATCTTCCAATAAACTTGCAAAGCAACTATATACATTTTTCACATACCAATTCTATATGTTGACATAAACAGTTGATATATGTTCATGTTGTCAGAATAAGAAATATTTCGTATTTTGTCAACTCTTTTCTTCATACGCCATTTTTCATCACTCTCGAAATTAGTAGTTATATTTCTAGAAATTTAGACAATATCCAAATCCATGGTGAATAGTATGCTTAGTTGAAAAGATAAAGTGAAATATTACACAATCGAGTTATAAGCATATCATATATAAAAATTCTCTTATATGCTTTATGCGTATTTGACTACTTTTTGAGATGGTATTGTAATTTCTTTTTACTAAATTTAATTAATTATATCATTTTGAGATAAGATGAGAGTTGCCATAAATGAAATATAGGTTACTTGCTATATAATGATATTGGTTTCCCTAAATCGTATGGACACTCATGAAAAACGAGACGAAATGGTGGTTATGGCAACTGTGCTCTACTTGCCCAGACGTAATTCATTTCTCTGCCTTTCTTTGGGAGGCAAAAATGACAGGGTTTGGTCTCTCTCTCTCTCTCTCTTGCATAAACGTAGGACGGGAAAAACACATTCATATGGCATTTTCTCAAAAGTTGTCTAAGTGGCATCTCCTTTCTTAGGGGGGCAAAAGGACAAGGGGTTGATATCTTGGATGAAGGCAGGATGAGAAAGTATTCCTATGGCAATGATCTGATGACCCTATTGTTGTCCCAGATCTTAAAAATAAGGAAGTACATCTATAGTCATAGACGTATATAGTTATTATTCGGAGTTTTTCCTTTTTGTTTTCGTTCCAATCCAAAGATGACACAGAAGACATGTTTGGATATCAGGAATAAAACCATCAGAATGCGGATGGAAGCTCCCTTCGTTCTTTTTTATATCATTTGGCCAATTGGAATGAGGCGAAATGGAAATAGAAATTGAAAATGAAAATTGTTGGAGACATTGTTGCCCCATATAATTGATCCTAATTTGGATACTAATTCTAATTGATGCTGATTAGTTCATTAATTGGGAATTAGAATATCATGTATTAGGGAATCGATTTTTTCTGTATATTATTTTCCTTAATTAGTTGCTCCTATGTATTATAAGTAGGACACCAATTGTGCAATATTAAAGTGTGAAAGCAATATACAATTTCCCTATTCCCAATCGCTTTCTACCATCCAATTCTCCGACAAAAATTACCGCATTCTTGCATTTCCATTACCATGAGGGGAGGTGGAAATGAGTGAGGATAAAAGGGAAGGAGTAGATAAAAAATAGAAAGCACACAAGTGGATTATTATTTTTTAAACTTGGGCTTCGGTAACTTTTTCTGTCTAAAAAAATTTATAGAGTAAAGTACACTTTACCTTACCGACAAAAAAAAAGTACACTCTACCTTATTTGCTACTACATACAACCGTTCAAACAATAAAATACAAACCATGAAAAGTAAATTCCAATTTCGATGTGTCACCAAAGTATAATGAGTTTTTTATTTAATTTTCATTCCGACTTCTTATATATTCATTTCGGATCCTTTTCTCTTATTCCTATTGCCTCATTTTCTATATATCAAATGAAGCCTAAAATTAATGTGATTCATTCAACAATCACATCTATCTTAAGGATACGATTCATTTTGTAGAATCTAATATACATATCGAGCTCGACTTCACAATATGTAGCGCTAAGCAAAGCCATGCTATCTTCCTACAAAAGTATGCTCTAGAAATTAATAGTAGCCTTATTGTATCTAATAATATAAATGTTCCACTTAAAAGTGGTTGAAAACATATGTGATGAAATTTGAGGAAGGGAAGCTAGTAGTAGCTAGGGTTTCAAGAATGCATACATAACAGAAAGATGATAGACAAACACAAATCCAAGGGCGCACGATGGCAAGATCCTTCCTTATTCAGCCCACAACCGACGGCCACAATCTCTTTCCCCGGCGACCGCACGTGCGCAACTCACGCGTTCAGACCAACCTTCCCAACCGAACGGCTCGCAGCGAGAGCCATCATCATAGAGGGGTTGACCATGCTGTAGCCGCCATCCACCACCATGTTGAGCCCGCTCACGTAGTCGGCCTCGTCGCTGGCCAGGTACAGCGCCGCCCTCGCCACGCTCTCCGGCGTCAGCACCTGCCCCTTCAGGTTGCCGATCACCCTCATCCCGTCGTCCAGCCTCGCCAGCTCGTCCTCGCTCAGCTTCCCCAGCCCTGACATCCCGGTCCTCGATACCGCGTGCGGCGACACGCAGTTCACCCTTATCCCGTGCTCCCCAAGCTCTGCTGCCAGCCCCCGGGCCAGCCCCACCACCGCTTGCTTCGATGCGGCGTACGTGTGCGTCGCCAGCCCCGCAATCTCCGTGCAGCTGCTCCCCGTGAACAGGATGCAGCCCCGGCGCTGCGGCACCATGACCCGCGCCGCGTGCTTCGCCCCATGGAAAGCCCCATAGAGGTTGACGCGGAGGACGCGGTCGAGGTCCGCGAGGGACGTGTCGAGGATGCCCCCGAAGGGGCGGTCGAGGACCCCCGCATTGTTGTACATGACGTCGAGCCGGCCACGCTCGGCCACGGTGGCGTCCACGAGGTCGCGCACGTCTGCCTCGATGGAAACGTCGCAGCGGGCATAGGATGCCCGCTGGCCCAGCTTCGCAGCCAGGGCCCGGCCCGGCTCATCCTGGATGTCGGCGATAACGACCCACGCGCCGTGCTGGTGGAAGAGGGTCGCTGCGCTCGCGCCGATCCCGCTCGCGCCGCCAGTGATGATCGCGACCTTGCCTTCTAACCTGGAAGGGAAACCACAGATTCTAGATCTCTATCACAGCACCAAAAACCCTAACTAGATATCGCTAAAATCTCCGTTCCCATTTCATGCATGAAATGATCGAGACTATATAGCAAATGCCAGTAAACATGAAAGGACGAACTGCCTGGATGGTCACGTTCCAGCAAATGCCACGTTTGCGCGAATTTTTCACCATAGCCAAAAAGCTTGATCTCTTCAGAAATATATGCAGCGACAAGACGATTAGAAGCAGGAAGATGGAAAGGTTGTAGATCTGATTATGGGGGGGCTATAATGGTGCATGTGTATATAGGGAGAATGCCAAGTGATATATGCCCACCTCAACTAAAGAAAAAGCAAAAAAGAAAAATAATATTTGCGTGACCAAACTTCATTTATCATCACTAGTATAGGACGGGGCCATACCTTTCGGTGTATTATTTTCTTTTTCGGATCAAAAGAAAAACTCTCTATCTCTACTTGGACATCGTATGATACGACATTATGTGTAAAAAAGACGCAAAACATATAGTACCATATAGCTTTTTTAGAATGATGGATCAATCGTAAGATTGGCAATAATTCTTGATATGACTCGTTCGCACAACACGGCAAGTTTAAGTAGGCTAATGTTTGGCAAAACCTGTTATGATGTGATTAAAAAAATCATGTCTTATGAGCTTGATGCATCTAATTTGTCTAGAAACGTTTAAACATGTTTAATACATATTTGAGACTTATTTATCTTCAAAAGCTTAGGAAGAATAACACCCGGATCAAGAAATATAAATGATAATATAAAAATTTAATAGGGATGCAAAAGTGATAAAACATAAAGAAAAATTAATGACTCAACAATACAATTTAGATCAATGGGTAGAGAAATCACTTATGTTGTTCAAGAACACGTTGAAAATGTCAAGATAGGTTATCATAGATAAATGTGTTTTACATGTGTATCATATATACGATACTAAGTTAATGCATCGTGTTGTGCCGACACCCGACACCACAATATGCCTATTCGATAACCGTATTAACTATGTTATATTTTGTGACCTGCTTTATTAGACATGTCGTGCTCGTGTTGAGATAGTTCGACGAATTTACTTAACTATGTCATTCATGAATTAAATACATTCGTGCCATGCCCTTGTTTCACGTGACAAGACCAACACGACTGGGCACAAATTTTGCTTAGCTCATTCATCTCTCTTTCTCTCTCTCTCCTCCTGAAGGAAGAAGGGAAAAACATGAAAAAGGAAAATCATTTTCGAAGGCAATTTCGATTTTAAAGGGGACTAAAGTCGTCCATTGGAAAAGTCAAATCTTGAAGATCCAACCTTCCATAAATGGCGCCGACGTCAATCCGGGTGGTGATACGTACTCTAGTAAAATCTTCATTATTTTTTATAGGTTTAAAGATTCTATGTATGGAAATGGGCCCCTACATTGCAAACGAGTCAAATCAAGATCTGACTTTTATAATAATAAATAATAGAAAAAGGCTACAACTTCTCGATTGCCTCATGAAATGACGGTGATCACTCAGGTCGACCCGTGAACAAAATGTCCCCCACAGCAGAGAAAAACTGAACATGGATGGTATCGGGTTTGATTATTCCCCTCCAAACGATTGGGTGTTAATTTTTAACCCATTTTGAAATTAACAATTTATTATAAACCACAAAAAATCAAATAATAAATAATTATAAAATTTTATAAGGCTATTTATTCAAGAATTTGTGACTCACAATAAATTATGATTCTCATAGTAACCCAAAAACTATTATGCTTACAAAGTCATTTTGCTTTTGCCTATCGTCTTTTTATCGATAATATTTAGGGGCATCAAACACCCTATAAATCTCACAAACAGGTTAAGCCATTTGGCACATAGGTGACTCTGATTTAGAGTAGTTTGTACGTAATCGGCGAAATTTGAACTGATGATCTTCAAATCTCATTTGAAAACCCTTAAATATTGTTGTCTAATCAACGGGATTAAGAGGATAAGCTTCCAATAAACTTATAAAGTGACTAGTTACAATCTTCACTTACCAATTCTATCTATTGCCATAAACACATGATGTATGTTCGCGTTGTCGATATAAGAAATATTTTGTATTTTGTTGACTCTTTTCTTCATAGGCCATTTTTCATCACTCTCAAATAAGTAGTTATATTTCTAGAAATTTAGCAAATATCCAAATCAATGGTGAATAGTATGGTTAGTGAAAAAGATAAAAAGATATTACACAAACTAGTTAAAAATTCTCTTGCAAGCTCAACTACTTTTTGAGATGATATTGTGATTTCTTTTTACGAAATTTAATTAATGATATCATTTTTGGGATAGATTAGAGCCGCCATATATAAAATATAGGTTTCGTGCTTTATAATGATATCAGTTTCCCGAAGTCGTATTAACACTCATGAACAATGATACAAAATGGTGGTTATGGCACTTGTGCTCTACCTATGTGGTGCAATTTGAGGAAGAGAAGCTAATAGTAGCTAGGGTTTCAAGAATGCATACATAATAGAAAGATGAAAGAAATAGGATTGTTTTTCTTTGTTTAAGTTTTGCTTTTGGGTAAAAGGGGAAAGATGAAGAGAAAGAGAGTTCTTCTTTGTTTAAGTTTTTTCTTTTGGGTAAAAGGGGAAAGATGTAGAGAGAGAGAACGAAAAAGTAATAGAAGAAGCGCAATCGTAAGAGGGTCAATAGCGGGTGGGCTGAAAGTCAAAATGAATCGATTGTGGACTTTCACCTTACACACTCGAAAGCCATTCATCAAGGTTGGATTGACTTAAAGATTCCCTTTGATCGATCTGAAGCCACCAACCAATCCACCATCAGATTTAACCCATTCAACTTGTTTAAGAAATACTTGAATATGTAATATCTTTTTATAATCCAGATATACGAGCGCAAATATCCAATTATTTGGAGGTCTATGGAACATTTTGTAAGTCTCAAAAACTGGTTAAGTATATAATCCTTTGACTTATGTAGGTGGCCATGGCTGAAGTAATTCCGATGTAGTTGGCGAGATTTGAGCAAATGTCTCCAGTTTCTAAAGTGGGAATCCCCCGATGCCCAACTTTACTTTTGCTACATCTAAGGTTGCTCTTTCCAATAGGTCACAAACCACTAATTTCATAAGTTTGGTGTTTAGAGGAGAAGAGTGCGTAGGATAAATCCTGTTAACAAGTAATACAAGACAACTACCCCTCTTCTCCATGAAATGTGGATGAGCAATTGCACGGAGTTAAAAGAAAAGAAAATTAAGATCTCATGAAAAAATGAAAAATTTAAGCTTTACCATAGCCTTATGAGAAGTTTAGAATAAGATAAACAAACGGTCGACACGCAATCATGAAATAGTACAACATAGAAAAAGAAGAATCCGACTCTGCCACCATATTAATGGTTATCGGTTTTAAAGTTTAAGCTGTCATAGGAAAGAGGGAATCATCATGCATCCAATATTACGATGAGCTCGCTACACGGTAAGTGTAATTGGGATAAATTGAACACCATGGTAGGTTGAAGTGACGATGGTTTAGAGAGCAAATTTTAAGGGGCCAATAAATACCATCATTTGGAGTTTTACATCATTCATTGTGGGAGGTTAGTACATTCTCAGTAGAGCAACACACTTATTATGATTAATTTGCAAAGTTGGTTAACTAAGTGACGTGACAGATTGTAAGAAAGTATTTTAAAAAGTGGGTCATATATAGTGTGATGATCTGCCATGTCACTATAGTACATTGATCTTTCAAGTCTGGTCTATTAAACTTAATTAGCTCTTCTCTTTTTGGTATGCCAACCATGCAAAGGAAAGTCGATCTCCCTTTATATATTATCGAGTAATCTCGTGATTCGAAGGTTTTACATTATTAAGTGATCAAGGAAACATATATACATTGGATAATATCAATTACATAGGTAGAAGATGTGATTTCTCTTTTACTGGCTACATATGCTTATAGGAAGATCTGGTCAACGATCAAAATTTTGCAAAGGAGACAAGCAAAACATGCAATTTGTACATGTGCATGGATGAATGTCAAGATATAACCATGCACAATCACATAAATATACATGTCCACAAATACACATTGAAAAACATCAGAATTCAATACCTTTTAAATGGAGTTTCCGCCGGAGCCATGTCTTGAGAGAGAGAGAGAGAGAGAGAGAGAGAGAGAGAGAGAGAGGCCTCTTTTGGTGCTCCTTGAGGCCTCTTTTTATATATAAGATGAACGTGATTTAGCTTAATCTCTTACGAATTGCTCAATTTCATGTATAATAGTTTGACAGAGGGGATATCTATCAACAAGAAGTCCCGCTGAACAAAAAAAGAAAAAAAGGAATCAAGGAAATCGTGCTCTGAAGGTTAACAAAAAGGCTGCATTTGCGAAGTAGATGTAAAATGACGCTTCTTCCCTACACGTGTGCAACTGCAGTTTTTAATTATTTCTCTCCAAGACGACTTTCTGTTCGTGCATCATCATGAGATCAGGGTGGTTACATGGAAATAATCGTTACGTACGTTCTAAGATGCGCGGGCAACATGTGGAAGTGGCAGTTGTGCAGCGATGTATGTAGCTTGGCCTGATGGTCATGCGCGCGCACACGGAACTTCATTTCCGAGAGAGATTGTATTCCATCAGTCAAGGTCGGCACGTTTGGATGCATGTGGTATTATGTTGATTAAGAAGCATTGGGAAGCATCTCGTGACATCTTTTTGAAGATTTGATATCTGGCTTAGTATTTAGTTTGGTATTTGTCAGTGATCCATATCAACATCATTGACTTTTGGCACAAATCCCAATAATTTATTGCCTCTTTAGACCCGTGAGAAAAAAATATTCCCCACAAGATGAAGTTCATTGGGAGAGAAGTACAGTTGGAAAAATGTGTAACATATACAATATGGGTTCAACTCACAACTCCCATGTTGATATTATTCAAATGAGTGATATTTATCTTCTAGAAGAGAAAAATTTTAAAATTTGTCTACCACGTGAGAGGATAGCAAAGTAGGGAATTTCAATTTTTGGTGTGAGTTTACCAGGATTTGAGAATGTGACGTGTTTTTGTTATTGTGCAACCACAATTTATACTTACTACGTTTTGAAAGAAGTTGAAGGCAAGGAGGGAACGCAGAGAAGAGCATGGGGAAATTTTGTGCATTTCATGTATATCTATCTCAATGTACAAGGATGATATTATAGTACAAGACATGTACAAGAAAAAAACAACTAAATAATCTATGAATCAGATTTGATATTAATTGATCCTGAATAATATCTAGAAGATATTGCGTATCTTCCAACACTCCCCCTCAAGCTGGTGGCTTGTAGATATCCAAGATACCTAGCTCACTCAAAAGATACGCATGTTGTCTCTAACATAAGGGTTTGGTGAAGATATCTGCTAGTTGTTCTTTTGTCCCAATTCCTTGTGTCTCAATCACTCCTTGCTGGATTTTAGTCCACTTCTATATGCTTTGTTCTCTTATGAACAATAGGGTTTGACGCAAGTTTGAGAGCTGCATCATTGTTGCAGAACAATTTGGTAGGTCCTCTACCCAAGGTCTTGAAATAGACCTCGCAACCATACTATTTTACATGTGGTTTTTGCCATGGCTCGATATTCTGCTTCTACTGAAGACAATGGGACGGTTGGTTTCTTCTTTGTCTTTCATGAAAGTAAAGAATTCCCCAATTTAATACAGAAACCGGTAATGGACCTTCTACTCATTGGACAGGTCGCATAATCTGCATCACAATATGCAGTCATACTCATATCACATTTTATGGAAAGGAGAATCCCAAGTCCAAGACACTTCTTCAAATATTTCACTATTTTTAGTGCTGCATTCATATGGGACTACTGTGGCTTGTGCATGAACTGACTGAGCGTCTGTATAGCATAACTTATATCTGGTGTAGTCTTAGTAAGATATATGAGCTTCCCAACGAGCTTTTGATAACCCAATGGATCTCTGAGAATGGGATCATCTTCTTGAGATACTCTAGCATCATAATCTGCTGTAGTTAATTTGACATTTTGCTCAATTGGAATAGCAGTTGGCTTACATCCTGATAAACCTACTTCTGATATGATTTCCAAGGCAAATTTTCTTTGGCTGAGAGAGATCTCTTGGTCTGATCGTGCAATCTCAATTCCAAGAACATACTTGGATGAACCCAAATCCTTTATATGAAAGGTAGAATGCAAGTATTCCTTGAAGCTTTTGACAACTACGTCATCATTGCCCATAATAAGTATATCGTCTACATATATCATCAAATAGATAGACAACGTACCTTTGGTCCATGTAAAAACAGCATAGTCTATCTGGACTGATGAAAACCGGCAGCTATCAGAGAGTCTGCAAACTTGGTGTACCACTGTCTGGAGGCCTATTTGAGGCCATATAGGGATTTGCGGAGACGACATACCCTATTCTCCCCTCGTCTCCGTAAACCCTGTGGTATGTTCATGTAAATTTCTTCATCTAAGTCTCCATGCAGAAAAATATTGTGAACATCCATCTGATGCAAGGGCTAGTCTTGAAATGCCGCTACTGAAAGAAATGAACGAACTGTAACATCTTTGGCCATAGGGGAGAAGGTTTCGTGATAGTCGAAGCCTTCTCGCTGCGTGAAGCCCTTGGCCACCAATCACGCTTTGTATCTTTCAATTGATCCATCTGCTCGATACTTAATCTTGTATACCCATTTGCAGTCAATTGCCTTGCGATGAGGCGGTAATGAAACAATTTCCCACGTCTGGTTATCCACTAAAGCTTGGAGTTCTGCTTCCATAGCTTTCTGCCATTGCGGATCAGTGCATGCCTCATTATAGTTGGATGGTTCTCGCTCTTCAGATATGCGAGTGATGCAACATCTATGTTGCTGATATAATTGATCAAAGGAAACATAGGAAGAAATGGGAAATCGAGTACCTGGTGAGTTCCATGTGCCACATATGTAATCTCGGGTCCAAGTCAACGGGCGTGTAGCTTGTCTGGAACATCGCGGTTGATCATTCTTTGGAGGTGAGTGGTCTTCTGGAGTCTCGAAGTGAGACAAGTCGTTTGTATCCACATCATCAGAATGTTGATCTATCACTTCCACAAGAGGAGTTAGTTCCGTAGTGGACTTAGATACCGGAGAATTACTTGTGTTGTCTAAGGAAGGAAGGAAAACATATCCTGGATTGTCGAAGACTCAGTATGATAAGTAAGGCTACGTTTGGTCGTCCGGATTTTTAATCAGGATAGGACTGGATAGGATATGATATGAAATCTTAGGATTTTTTTATATCCAGTTCATCGTTTGGTGAATCGTAGTATTAAAGTCGGATATATTCACATTATATCATATACATTTTTTTTTTATATAAATGACATATCATTATAAATGAACCTAAATATTCATAAACGGAGATGGTGAAAATCTCTTGTAACATTATTCCTTAATTTATTTTTATTTTATTTTTCCTCTTTTTTATATTATTTTCTTTATTATTTCTTTTTTTCCCTTTCATCATTCTTTAATAAAATTTTACTAAATAGTAAACTGTACTAACATACCTAAAATATATAATAAATATAAATATTTAATTTATAGATTGAATGTTTATTATAAGATAGAATTAAAGTTGAATATATAAATTAAAATAAAATAAATTCAAAATAAATTTCTATTTTTTTTCATTTTTCATTTCTTAAATTAGAATTCAAATATTATTTATATTGAAATATAATTTCAATTTTGTTAATTTAATAAGTTTGTTATTCGAGAAAAATAATTTTCCTATTATGGAAATCAAAAATTCTATCCACCTTTACCCCACCTCCCTCATGGGATTATTTTATCCTACCTATATCCCCCTTATATCTGAATTTATCCTGTCCTGAGTGAGCACCAAATGTAAGATAGGATAAATCATATTCTATCATGAATTTTTCCCGACCGTCAAACACAGCTTAAGAGAATGCCCCTTATTCGTGGTTGATTCTTGTGTAGCGAATGGAAAAACAGTTTCCTGGAACACGACGTCTCTACTAACAGAAAATTCTTCTGTAAATGGATCAAATACTCAGTATCCTTTTTGAAGATTAGGATATCCCATGAATATGCAACGGCGAGCACGAGGACCCATCTTATCCCTAGGTCCTACTATTGTGGCATAGCATAAACACCCAAAAACCTTCAGATGGCTCAACTCTGGTTTCTTGCCAAAAAGTAATTCAAAGGGAGTTCGTCCGGCAAGTACCTTGGTGGGCGTGCGATTGATCAAGTAAGCTGCAGTCAATACACAATCACCCCAAAAATTGTCTGGAATAGAAGCTCGAATGCAACTTCCAATAAGTGGCGATGCTTCCGTTCCACTACTCCATTCTGCTATGGTGTATAAGTACATGAGCTTTCATGTAATATTCCTTGAGAAGAGAATAGAGCAGCACATTCATGATTGAAAAACTCTCTTCCATTGTCTGTTCGAATTCGTTGCACAGGTTTTCCAAATTGAGTTTTTGACAGAGAAAGGAAAGTCCTCAAATTGGATGAAACTTGATCCTTAGATTGCATGAGAAAAATTCATGTGGCTCTAGAATAATTGTCCACAATGGTGAGGAAGAACCGAGACCCATCATGGTTCGGTGTATGATATGGTCCCCAAACATCAATTGTCTGTTTGCACGATTTTTGCTCAATGGAAAAGGAATGCGTGATTGCTTTGCAATCAGACAAATATGACACTGAGGATAAGGAAATGAAGAACTATGGCCCATTCTAGAATGTAAAAGAGGATTTTCATCATTGGTGGTCAAATTACACAATAATTTCTTATTACAAGGAATGTTGGAAAAATTAAGCTCCTTGGATGAACTATTCCAAAAAAATAACCCTTCAGAGAGGTTACCCCAGCCCATCAGTTTGCTAGTTGAAAGGGCCTAAAAGAGACAGGTATTAGCATTGAAAAGAACTCAACATGAATTTTCCTCACAGGCTCTAGACACATAAATGAGATTAAATTGAAAACCTAGGACATAAAGAACATTCGTGAGGATAATCACAGGGCTAAGATTGACTGTCCCTGTTATAGTGACATGGGTAATGTTTCCATTTGGCAATTGGACAATAATGGGACCATCCAATTTTTCATGAATAATAGAAAACATACCTTTATCACATGCAATATGATCGCTGGCTCTTTAATCAATAATCCAGGCATTTCTTGATATTGTATTTATAAAGCTATGAGAAATACCTATGAAATTGCTCCCTTTGCTGGGAATCTCCAATTTCTATAAGGCCTGCAGCAATTGTTGATATTGTCCATGATTGATGGGTTGATTTGCATTTACTGATCCAGTAATTTGATAGGTTGTTGTTGATATTTCTTTTCCCATTTTTTTCTTTTTCTCCAGGTCGACTGTGTAACTTCCAGCAATTTTCAATTTTGTGGTGGGGCCGCTTGCAAAATTCACATAATAATTTCCCTTTACTTTGTGAATTTTGCCCATAATTTCTCGAAAAAGAACCACCGTTGGATCCCTTTGACGCGAAGCCATCTCTGCCGTTCATATTCTACAAACCACGAGCGCCCTTGGAGCCGTCAGATGGTGGCGATCGATCCTGGCCGTCGAATCCAGAGCCTTTAAAGGCTTGCTGTTCTGCTAGAAACCCTAGCGTCGCACCCCTTTCCTCTTTGTCTAGGGTTTTCAACCCTCTTTCTCCTCTTGCCGCTAGTGCCATGCTCTCGATTCCCTTTGTTTCCAATGAGGTAAGGCGTTGACTTTCTTCCTGCACCGCCAACTGAAAAAATCTGGCTAAGAGGAGGTGTAGGCTCCATTGGTAAGATCGAAAACCTGAAATTGAGGTAAGAATTGTTCAAAATTAGGAGGAACCGCGTGGCCTTTTCTCGGTCTTTCATGGCCTTGTACTGTTGAAGGGTCGCCTCGGGCCCTTTTAGCTTCTCCTCAGTTGCTTCCAGCTCATTCCAGAGCTGAAAGCCTGTTGAAGCATGCCATTATGGTCATGTTTCCTTGCTTAAGCTTTGTGAGAGCTTGATGCAGCGAGAAAATCTTCGTCCGGTTTAACTTCTTGTACATTTCCTTGATGCTTTCCCAAATGGCTTTCGAATCTTCTGTGGGAGGCAGACCGGTAGTGATCTCGGGGCTTATACAATTTCTTATCCAAGTCTTGACTATTTGATTACATTTTTTCCATTGCCGTGCCATTTTTTCGTTAGTTGGAATAGGGATACTTCCATCGATGAAACCGTCCTTGTCCTTCGTGACAAGGGCTCGCTGAAAAACCCGCGCCCAGTTCGAGTAATTTTTTGGTCTCGTGAGAAGGTGGTGGATGAGCCGCAACTCCGGTCCATCGGCGGTGGAGACGTACAACACGTCGCCGGGTTCTGGGCGACCTATGGTGGCCGCGAAGGGGAATGGTAGAAAGCCGGGTGGAATTCCCTAGTAGGGATTTGCAGTTTGACTCGGATGTGACCCGCTCGATGCTCCTGTATTCAATTCGCCTAGCCCATTAGGGTTTTCGCTCGCACTAGACGACTCGGATCCTTCTGTTGCGCCTACCCCACTTGTGGCTGGTTGGCCATCATCTCTCAACATCTGGACTCCTGAAAAAGAAAATTTCGAGTTGAGCCCATAATACATGGGAACCGACACCCATTGGTATGGAAGGCCCGAAGTGGGCTGCCCCGGATTGGGTTGCCATTGGAGAAATGACCCTGTAATGGGCTGACTTAGGGCTCCAGCGGCTATGTTCCGCATGAGGTCCTGCACCTCTAAGGTAGGTGTTTCTACAGGAACCTGCTCATCGGCCATGGAGGTGGTAAGATTCCTCTCATTCCTTCGCTTGTTTAAAAAAGAAATTCAAGAGATTGATTCCTACACCGGAGTGCTAACGCTATTTTGCAGGGTAGGTTGTTTCTCTAGATAAGCAATCAGAGGGAGCGAAAGCAAATCACAGATGCACAATTATGCTCTAATACCATGAAAGAAGTCGAAGGCAAGGAGGGAACGCAGAGAAGAGCGTGGGGAAATTTTGTGTATTTCATGTATATCTGTCTCAATGTACAAGGATGATATTATAGTACAAGACATGTACAAGAAAAAAGCAACTAAATAATCTATGAATCAGATTTGATATTTAATTGATCCTGAATAATATCTAGAAGATATTGCGTATCTTCCAACACGTTTTTCGATTGAAATTCATTTTTTCCTTCTACTTTTCACAATTAGAGTGCGCATCATGAATATAATGTCTAACCTCGTTGATTTGTTGATGTGTCATGTAGCATAGGATTTTGAAGACATAAACTTGTAAAAGAATACCCATCGGTAGGCAGCTGCATTGGTAGGGCGGCTTGGTTCCTCATCGAGAGGTTGCAAGTTCGAACTCCCGCGTTGCTATCACGTCTTAAGTGGGGGGCCATGGTGGTAGGGTCTTATGCTAGTCTCCCTCTAGGTATAGTCATGGATACTCGGGCATAAGTCTTACGGAGCAATGATGGATCCTCGGATATCAAAAAAAAAAAAAAAAACTTGTAAAAGAATTTATTAGAAGTTAGCATTCATTTCACATTTGACAAAGAACCATTTTCGCTTTACCTAACCCTATTTACTATCCAGAATTTCAAGAAAAAACATTAACAACACACTGCATTTTATGCCAGACCAACGGCATCTATGATTGAAAAGGGGGTAAGTACACTATCAATGCCAAAACTTGTGTGCGGCGCTCACTTTGGTGCCAAAACTTTATTTTGGATCACTTAAGTGCTAAAAAGTTTGAAAAATGATCATTTTGGTGCCAACGCCGATTTAATTGACCAGATATCCAACATGATACTTTTTTATTAATTTTTGAAGCTGATGTGGCTCGCCGGAGAGTATAAGTTAGCATTTAAACAACAAAACGACGATGTTTGGTGTCTTTCCCCCAATTCAAAACCCTAAATCCCCAAATTGAGAGAGAGAGAGAGAGAGAGAGAGAGAGAGAGAGAGAGAGAGCATGGCATGGGCTTCCCATTGTCTTCTTCCCGAAGAACAAGACACCAACCAGCCGCCAGCCGCACCAACACAACACAAGTATTTTTCCAGAAAAGAAACCACGCGCTCGCCTCCGCCCTCCCCCAGTAGTTTTCCCCCATTTTCAATCACCTTGTCAACCTTTAAAATCCCCGAATCTCAGCCCCACCACCGTCTTTTGCCAAGGAATATTGTCGGGCGCAAAGGAAGCACGAGCTCGAAGAATCTCCAGAAGTATGAGCGATCCAGCCAATGGTAGCAGCGAAGATCTGGAATGCCATGGAGGTCGCCGACTGAAGCTAGCTGCGACGACAGCGGCGGCCGTGGCCCCGCCATCCCCTCCTCCGCCCTCGCTGTCGACACCTCCCTCTCCCTCCCTGAAATGTCTCCTTGCGTTGTGTGCGTCCCTTCTTTTCCCTTGCCGGCTCTCGCATTCCTGTCGTTAGTCGCGATTTCATTAGCTTAGGGTTTGGTTTCGGCTGATTCGCGTGTTGTGTTTTTCCTTTGTCATTTCATGTCGAGCAGATGTCTTGTCGCGCGAGATTCGGTCCTCTTAGGATTTTCTGTTCGTTTTTTTTTTTTTTTTTTTTTTTTTGTCTTGCTGTGGCGAGCAACTATGACGAAGGCCAAGCGACGGTGGCCGAGGGATGGTGGCGGAGCGACGACGGCTGAGCGAGCTAGGTCGGCGTTGGGCAAGGATTGGACAAAAAAACCCTAATTTCAATCCCCAAATAATAATAAAAAAAATCCCCAAATGAGTTGTGCGGCGTTGTTTTTGTGAGGCCATCTACTTAGGACGGTAAAACGACGTTGTTTTCTTAAGGAGGACAGAAAACAATGTCGTTTAAAAGCCATTTCAATTTTTTTTTAAATATAAAAGTCACGTAATTATTTTGGCCGGAATCTCTCGCCGGTGGCACCAAAGTGATCGTTTTTCTTCCGATTTGACACTTAAGTGATCAAAAATAAAGTTTTGGCACTGATAGTGTACTTACCCCCGATCGAAAAGTAATTGCAATATTGTTTTCAGGGTTGAGATGCAAGCTGAATCTCTCAACAATTAGTATACTCTTGCTTCAAAGATCAAATATACTTTATTAGAAGCTCCCAATGACACCAACCAACACCATGACACAAGTCGAACCGAATCATCATGTACACCCTCCCTCCCTCCCTGCAACAATCCAGCAAAACGCAAAAACATTGTACAAATGAACTGAAGGGCACTTATAGAATACAAGAGTGCTGATGGTTCTGTTTCTTTCTCTCCTGGCGAAGGACTGAAGACAACTCCATATTGCTAATGCCCGAGAAAACGAAGCCTTCAGAGTAAATAAGGATCCATCAAGCGTCGCTTATTCATGTTAGCTCTAACCTAAGGATTCAATCAACAGTGCGCCATACAGATGTATCAAGAGAGACCCCAAAAGTGACGTCAATTCAGGAGGAAGTGTTGTGCTGCAAGACTGGTTTAAGAGATAACCCTACTGTTTTGGAGGAGAGTCCATCGTCTGCACCGGCGGAGCCGTGACCACTGCTAATGTAAGATCAGCAGGGTTTGCATCACCAGATCGGTCACGGATTTCCCTATATTCTCGACAAATTGCACAGAGATGGCAGAAAAAATGAGCGACAAAGTCCCCACAAGGCGCTCCCTGCATAAGATGAGCGATGATCAAATGGGCCAATTGATGACTAAAGCACAAAACTACTTATTTGTTCACAGGAATCTTGTAACTGTTCTAGAAGTTTCAGGGTCAATCTAGACTGACTTTTACCGTTTATTTTTTGCCTAATCAAAATCTTGCGGTTTCAAAACACTGACAATTTTTGCAAAATGTATATGTTGACACACCCAGATCCATATATGCTTGTAAAATCATTTTGCTCTTGTCTATAGTCTTTTTATCTTTTATCTATCGATAATATTTAGGGGCATTGAACACCCTACAAATCTCACGAACAGGTTAAGCCATTTGGCATGTAGGTGACTCTGATTCAGAGCAGTTTGCACGCGATCGGCGAGATTTGAACTAATGACCTTCAAATCTAATTCGAAAACCCTTAAATATTCTTATCTAATCAACGGGATTAAGAGGATAAGCTTCCAATAAACTTATAAAGTGACTAGTTACAATATTCACTTACCAATTCTATCTATTGCCATAAACACATGATGTATGTTCGCGTTGTCGATATAAGAAATATTTTGTATTTTGTTGACTCTTTTCTTCATAGGCCATTTTTCATCACTCTCAAATGAGTAGTTATATTTCTAGAAATTTAGCAAATATCCAAATCAATGGTGAATAGTATGGTTAGTGAAAAAGATAAAAAGATATTACACAAACGAGTTACAAATTCTCTTGCAAGCTCAACTACTTTTTGAGATGATATTGTGATTTCTTTTACGAAATTTAATTAATGATATCATTTTTGGGATAGATGAGAGCCGCCATATATAAAATATAGGTTTCGTGCTTTATAATGATGTCAGTTTCCCGAAGTCGTATTAACCCTCATGAAAAATGGTACAAAATGGTGGTTATGGCACTTGTGCTCTACCTACGTAGACGGTGATTAATTGCTCTACCTTTCTTTGGGAGGCAAAAGGGACGGAGTTTGGTTGAATAAAGGCAGGATGAGAAAGACATCATTCATATGGCATTTTTGTCGAAATTTGTCAGGAGGCAAAAGGACAAGGGTTGGTATCCCGCATAAAAATAGGATGGAAATTGGACCTAAGTAAGTCCTTAAAAAAATTCCATCTCGGTTCTCGTCCAGATTTAAGGATCACTGGAGTGTAAAATAATAAGACGGTATTCCCCTTCCCTGGGGCAAATAAAGATACAAAAGGAATTAGGAGTACAAGGCCCACAAAAACATTATTCATATGGCAATGTATCCAATGACCCAATTGTTATCCTGGATTTTAAAAATAAAAAAGAAGTGCATTTATATTCGTGGATGTATAGAGTTATTGTTCAGACCCTTTTTTTTTTTTTTCATTTCAAAGATGACATAGAAGACATGTTTGGATATCGCGAATAAAATCATCGGAATTGGAATGGAAGCTCCCTTCGTTTTTTTTTTCCTAATATCATTTGGCACATTGGAATGAGGAAAAATGGAGATATAAATTGAGAGTGAAAATTACCGCATCATTTCCACTACCATGAGCGGATGTGGAAATGAGTGAGGATCAAAGGGAAGGAGTGGATTTAAAAAAAAAAAAAAAAAAAAAAAAAGCACACAAGTGGATTATGGATTATCATTTAAACTTGTGTTTTGGTAACTTATTTTCCTTCTATATACGATCATTTGAACAATAAAATACAAAATATGAAATGTCAATTCCAATTCTGATGCATTACCAAATGTGATAAATTTTTTTATTTAATTTTCATTCCAACTTCTTATAAATTCATTCCAAATCCTTTTTGCTTTTTCCTATTGTCCCATTTTCTATATACCAAATGGGGCCAAAATTAATGTGATTCATTTAATAGTCACACCTACCTGAAGGATACAGTTCATTTACATATCATCAAGCATATCCATACTATATTTCTACAGAAGTATGTTCTAGACCTTCATAGTAGCCTTATTATATCTAAATATATAAATATTCCACTAAAAAGTGGTTGAAAACGTATGTGGTGCAATTTGAGGAAGAGAAGCTAATAGTAGCTAGGGTTTCAAGAATGCATACATAATAGAAAGATGAAAGAAATAGGATTGTTTTTCTTAGTTTAAGTTTTGCTTTTGGGTAAAAGGGGAAAGATGAAGAGAAAGAGAATTCTTCTTTGTTTAAGTTTTTTCTTTTGGGTAAAAGGGGAAAGATGTAGAGAGAGAACGAAAAAGTAATAGAAGAAGCGCAATCGTAAGAGGCTTAACAGCGGGTGGGCTGAAAGTCAAAATGAATCGATTGTGGACTTTCACCTTACACACTCGAAAGGCATTCATCAAGGTTGGATTGACTTAAAAATTCCCTTTGATCAATTCGAAGCCACCAACCACTCCACCATCAGATTTAGCCCATTCAACTTGTTTAAGAAATACTTGAATATGTAATATTTTTTTATAATCCAGATATACGAGCGCAAAGATCCAATTATCTAGAGGGCTATGGAACATTTTGTAAGTCTCAAAAACTGGTTAAGTATATAAACCTTTGACTTATGTAGATGGTCATGGCTGAAGTAATTCCAATGTAGTTGGCGAGATTTGAGCAAATGTCTCCAGTTTCTAAAGTGGGAATCCTCCGATGCCCAACTTTACTTTTGCTACATCTAAGGTTGCTCTTTCCAATAGGTCACAAACCACTAACTTCATAAGTTTGGTGTTTAGAGGAGAAGAGTGCATAGGATAAATCGTGTTAACAAGTAATACGAGACAACTACCCCTCCGTGTTAAGTTTTGGCACTTGGGCTGTACTTCTGTCAATATAAATATGGGGATGGCTTGTGGTGCTTCTCAAGACCTCTTTTTATATAGAAGATGAAGGTGATTTAGCTTAATCTCTTACGAATTGCTCAATTTCATGTGTAATAGTTTGACAGAGGGGATATCTATCAACAAGAAGTCTCGCTGAACAAAAAAAGAAAAAAAAGGAATCAAGGAAATCGTGCTCTGAAGGTAAAAAAAAAAGGCTGCATTTGCGAAGTAGATGTTACTGCATCTGCAGTTTTTAATTATTTCTCTCCAATATGACTTTCTGTTCGTGCATCATCATGAGATCAGGGTGGTTACATCGAAATAATCGTTACTTACGTTCTAAGATGCGCGGGCAACATGTGGAAGTGGCAGTTGTGCAGCGATGTATGTAGCTTGGCCTGATGGTCATGCGCGCGCACACGGAACTTCATTTCCGAGAGAGATTGTATTCCATCAGTCAAGGTCGGCACGTTTGGATGCATGTGGTATTATGTTGATTAAGAAGCATTGGAAAGCATCTCGTGACATCTTTTTGAAGATTTGATATCTGGCTTAGTACTTAGTTTTGGTATTTGTCAGTGATCCATATCAACATCATTGACTTTCGGCACAAATCCCGATAATTTATTGCCTCTTCAGACCCGTGAGAAATAAATATTCCCCACAAGATGAAGTTCATTGGGAGAGAAGTACGGTTGGAAAAATGTGTAACATATACAATATCACGACTCCCACGTTGATATTATTCAAATGAGTGATATTTATCTTCTAGGAGAGAAATTTTTTAAAATTTGTCTACCACGTGAGAGGATAGCAAAGTAGGGAATTTCAATTTTTGGTGTGAGTTTACTAGGATTTGAGAATGTGACGTGTTTTTGTTATTGTGCAAACACAATTTATACTTACTAAGTTTTGAAAGAAGTCGAAGGCAAGGAGGGAACACAAAGAAGAGCGTGGGGGAATTTTGTGTATTTCATGTATATCTATCTCAATGTACAATGATGATATTATAGTACAAGACATGTACAAGAAAAAAATAACTAAATAATCTATGAATCAGATTTGATATTAATTGATCTTGAATAATATCTAGAAGATATTGCGTGTCTTCCAACACTCCCCCTCAAGCTGGTGGCTTCTAGATATCCAAGACACCTAGCTTGCTCAAAAGATACGCATGCTGTCTCTGACATAAGGGTTTGGTGAAGATATCTGTTGGTTGTTCTTTTGTCCCAATTCCTTGTGTCTCAATCACTCCTTGCTGGATTTTCTCTTGAGTGAAATGGCAGTCCACTTCTATATGCTTTGTTCTCTCATGAACAATAGGGTTTGACGCAAGTTTCAAAGTTGCATCATTGTCGCAGAACAATTTGGTAGGTCCTCTAATTTGTACCCCAAGGTCTTGAAGTAGACCTTGCAACCATACTATTTCACATGTGGTCTTTGCTATGGCTCGATATTTCGCTTCTGCTAAAGACAATGAGACGGTTGGTTGCTTCTTTGTCTTCCATGAAAGTAAAGAATTCCTCAATTTAATACAGAAATCGGTAATGGATCTTCTGCTCATCGGACAGGTTTAGCATAATCCACATCACAATATGCGGTCATACTCATATCACATTTTCTGGAAAGGAGAATCCCAAGTCCAGGACATTTCTTCAAATATTTCACTATTTTCAATGATGCATTCATATGGGACTGCCGTGGCTTGTGCATGAACTGACTGAGCGACTGCACTGCATAACTTATATCTGGTCTAGTCATAGTTTGATATATGAGCTTCCCAATGAGCTTCTGATAACCCAATGGATCTCTAAGAATGAGATCATCTTCTTGAGATACTCCAGCATCATAATCTGCTGTAGTTAATTTGACATTTTGCTCAATTGGAATAGCAGCTGGCTTACATCTTGATAAACCTGCTTCTGATATGATTTCCAAGGCAAATTTTCTTTGGCTGAGAGAGATCCCTTGGTCTAACCGTGCAATCTCAATTCCAAGAAAATACTTGGGTGAACCCAAATCCTTTATATGAAAGGTAGAATGCAAGTATTCCTTGAAGCTTTTGATAGCTACGTCATCATTGCTCATAATAAGTATATCGTCTACATATATCATCAAATAGATAGATGACGTACCTTTGGTTTATGTAAAAATAGCATAGTCATATCTAGACTGATGAAAACCGGCAGCTATCAGAGAGTCTGCAAACTTGGCGTACCACTGTCTGGAGGCCTATTTGAGGCCATATAGGGATTTGCAAAGAAGACATACCCTATTCTCCCCCTGTCTCCGTAAACCCTATGGTATGTCCATGTAAATTTCTTCATCTAAGTCTCCATGCAGAAAAGCATTGTGAACATCCATCCGATGCAAGGGCCAATCTTGAAATGCCGCTACTGAAAGAAATGAACGAACTATAACATCTTTGGCCATAGGGGAGAAGGTTTCGTGATAGTCGAAGCCTTCCTACTGCGTGAAGCCCTTGGCCACCAATCACGCTTTGTATCTTTCAATTGATCCATATGCTTGATACTTAATCTTGTATACCCATTTGCAGCCAATTGTCTTGCGATGAGGTGGTAATGAAACAATTTCCCATGTCTGGTTATCCACTAAAGCTTGGAGTTCTGCTTCCATAGCTTTTTGCCATCGCGGATCAATGCATGCCTCATTATAGTTGGATGGTTCTCGCTCTTTAGATATGCGAGTGATGCAACATCTATGTTCTGGAGATAATTGATCAAAGGAAACACATGAAGAAATGGGAAATCGAGTACCTGGTGAGTTCCATGCGCCACATATGTAATCTCAGGTCCAAGTCGGCGAGCGTGTAGCTCGTCCGAAACGTCGCGATTGATCATTCTTTAGAGGTGAGTGGTCTTCTGGAGTCTCAAAGTGAGACGAGTCGTTTGTATCCACATCATCAGAATGTTGATCTATCACTTCCACAAGAGGAGTCAGTTCCGTAGTGGACTTAGATACCAGAGAATTACTCGTGTTGTCTGAGGAAGGAAGGAAAGCATATCCTGAATTGTTGAAGACTTCCTCAATATGAGAAGAGAATGCCCCTTATCTGTGGTTGATTCTTGTGTAGCGAATGGAAAAATAGTTTCCTAGATCACGATGTCTCTGCTAACAGAAAATTCTTTTGTAGATGGATCAAATACTCGGTATCCTTTTTGAAGATTGAGTATCCCATGAATATGCAACGGCTAGCACGAGGACCCATCTTATCCCTAGGTCTTACTATTGTGGCATAGCATAAACACCCAAAAACCTTCAGATGGCTCAACTCTAGTTTCTTGCCAAAAAGTAATTCGAAGGGAGTTCATCCGTCAAGTACCTTGGTGGGCATGCGATTGATCAAGTAAGCTGTAGTCAATACACAATCACCCCAAAAATTGTCTGGAATAGAAGCTTGAAATTTCAAGGCCCGTGCAACTTCCACTAGGTGGCGATGCTTTCGTTCCACTACTCCATTCTGCTATGGTGTATAAGTACATGAGCTTTCATGTAATATCCCTTGAGAAAAGAATAGAGCAGCACATTCATGATTGAAAAACTCTCTTCCATTGTCTGTTCGGATCCGTTGCACAGGTTTTCCAAATTGAGTTTTTGACAGAGAAAGGAAAGTCCTCAAATTGGATGAAACTTGATCCTTAGATTGCATGAGAAAAATCCATGTGGCTCTAGAATAATTGTCCACAATGGTGAGGAAGAACTGAGCCCATCATGGTTCGATGTATGATATGGTCCCCAAACATCAATTATCTATTTGCACGATTTTTGCTCAATGAAAAAGGAACACGTGATTGCTTTGCAAGCGGACAAACATGACACTGAGGATAAGGAAATGAAAAACTATGGCCCATTCTGGAATGGAAAAGAGATTTGTCATCATTGGTAGTCAAATTACACAATGATTTCTTATTACAAGGAATGTTGGAAAAATTAAGCTCCTTGGATGAACTATTCCAAAAAAATAACCCTTCAGAGAGGTTACCCCAGCCCATCAGTTTGCCAGTCGAAAGGGCTTGAAAGAGACAGGTATCGGCATTGAAAAGAACTCGACATGAATTTTTCTCACATGCTCTAGACACGGAAATGAGATTAAATTGAAAACCCAGGACATAAAGAACATTCGTGAGGATAATCTCAGGGCTAAGATTGGCTGTCCCTATTATAGTGACATGGGTAATGTTTCCATTTGGCAATTGGACAATAATGAGATTATCCAATTTTTCATGAATAATAGAAAACAGACCTTTATCACATGCAATATGATCACTGGCTCCTAAATCAATAATCCAAGCATTTCTTGATATTGTATTTATCAAGCTATGATAAATACTTGTGAAACTGCTCCCTTTGTTGGGAATCTCCAATTTCTGTAAGGCCTATAGCAATTGTTGATATTGCTCATGATTGATGGGTTGATTTGCATTTGCTAATCCAGTAATTTGATAGGCTGCTGCTGATATTTCCTTTCCCATTTTTTTCTTTTTCTCTAGGTCGACCATGTAACTTCCAACAATTTTTGATTATGTGGTGGGGCCGCTTGCAAAATTCACATAATAATTTCCCTTTACTTTTTGAATTTTGCCCATAATTTCTCGAAAAAGAACCACCGTTGGATCCCTTTGACGCAAAGCCATCTTTGCTGTACATATTCTGCAGATCGCGGGCGCCCTTGGAGTTGTCAGATGGTGGTGATCGATCCTAGCCGTCATATTTAAAGCCTTTAAAGGCTTGCTATTCTGCTGGAAACCCTAGCACTGCACCCCTTTCCTCTCTGTCTAGGGTTTTCGACCCTCTTTCTCCTCTTGCCGCCAGTGCCATGCTCTCGGTTCCCTTTGTTTTCGACGAGGTAAGGCGTTGGCTTTCTTCCTGCATCGCCAACTGAAAGATCCGGCCAAGAGGAGGTGCGGGCTCCATTGGTAAGATCGAAAACCTGAAATTGAGGTAAGAATCGTTCAAAATTAGGAGGAACCGCGTGGCGTTTTCTCGGTCTTTCATGGCCTTGTATTGTTGAAGGGTCGCCTCGGGCCCTTCTAGCTTCTCCTCGGCCGCTTCCAACTCATTCCAGAGAGCTGAAAGCCTGTTCAAGTATGCCATTATGGTCATGTTTCCTTGCTTTAGCTCTGTGAGAACTTGATGTAGCGAGAAAATCTTTGCCCAGTCTAACTTCTCGTACATTTCCTTGATGCTTTCCCAAATGGCTTTTGAATCTTCTGTGGGAGGCAGACCAGCAGCGATCTCGGGGCTTATAGAATTTCCTATCCAAGTCCTAATTAACTGATTACATTTTTTCCATTGCCGTGCCATTTTTTCGTCAATTGAAATAGGGATACTTCCGTTGATGAAACCGTCCTTGAACTTCATGACAAGGGCTCGCCGAAAAACCCATGCCCAGTTCGAGTAATTTTCTGGTCCCGTGAGAAGGTGGCCGATGAGCCGCAACTCTGGTCCATCGGCGGTGGAGATGTACAACGCGTCGCCGGGTTCTGGGCGACCCATGGCAGCCGCGAAGCTGAACGGCAAAAAGCCGGGTGGAATTCCCGGGTAGAGATTCGCAATTTGACTCGAATGTGACCCGCCCGATGCTCCTGTATTCGATTTGCCTAGCCCATTAGGGTTTTCGCTCACACTAGACGACCTGGATCCTTCTGTCATGCCTGCCCCACTTGTGGCTGGTGGGTCGTCATCTCTCCACGTTTGGAGTCTTGAAAAAGAAAAATTCGAGTTGGGCCCATAATACATGGGAACCAGCACCCACTGGTATGGAAGGCCCGAAGTGGGCTGCCCCAGATTGGGTTGTCATTGGAGAAATGGCCCTGTAATGGGCTAACTTGGGGCTCCAGCGGCTGTGTTCCGCATGAGGTCCTGCACCTCTGAGGTAGGTGTTTCTATAGGAACCTGCTCGTCGGCCATGGAGGTGGTAAGATTCCTCTCATTCCTTCGCTTGTTTAAAAAAGAAATTCAAGAGACTAATTCCTACACCGGAGTGCTAATGCTGTTTTGCAGGTTAGGTTGTTTCTCTTGATAGGCAATCAGAGGGAGCGGAAGCAAATCACAGATGCACAACTATGCTCTGATACCATGAAAGAAGTCGAAGGCAAGGAGGGAATGCAGAGAAGAGCATGGGGAAATTTTGGTATTTCATGTATATCTGTCTCAATGTACAAGGTTGATATCATAGTACAAGACATGTATAAGAAAAAAGCAACTAAATAATCTATGAATCAGATTTGATATTAATTGATCCTGAATAATATCTAAAAGATATTGTGTATCTTCCAACACGTTTTTCGATTGAAGTTCATTTTTTCCTTCTACTTTTCACAATTAGAGCGTGCATCATGAATATAATGTCCAACCTCGTTGATTTGTTGATGTGTTGTGCAGCATAGGATTTTGAAGACATAAACTTGTAAAAGAATACCCACCGGTGGGCAACTTTGTTGGTAGGGCGGCTTGGTTCCTCATCGAGAGGTTGCAAGTTCGAACTCCCACGTTGCTATCACGTCTTAAGTGGGGGGCCATGGTGGTAGGGTCTTCTGCTAGTCTCCCTCGAGGTATAGTCATGGATACTCGGGCATAAGCCTTATGGAGCAATGACAGATCCTTGAATATATTTAAAAAAAAAAAAAACTTGTAAAAGAATTTATTAGAAGTTAGCATTCATTTCACATTTGACAAAGAACCATTTTCGCTTTACCTAACCCTATTTACTATCCAAAATTTCAAGAAAAAACATTAACAACACACTGCATTTTATGCCAGACCAACGGCATCTATGATCGAAAATGGGGTAAGTACACTATCAATGCCAAAACTTGTGTACGGCGCTTACTTTGATGCCAAAACTTTATTTTGGATCACTTAAGTGTTAAAAAGTTTGAAAAATGATCATTTTGGTGCCAACGCCAATCTGATTGATCGAAAATTCGACGTGGCACTTTTTTTAATTTTTGAAGCTAATGTGGCTCGCCGGAGAGTATAGTCAGCATTTAAACAACAAAATGACATTGTTTGATGTCATTCCCCCTATTCAAAACCCTAAATCCCCAAATTGAGAGAGAGAGAGAGAAAGAGAGAGAGAAGGCATGGCATGGGCTTCCCGTTGTCTTCTTCCCCGAAGAACAGCACCAACACCAGCTAGTAGCGACACTAGCAGCGCACTAGCACAACACAAGTATTTTTCCAGAAAAGAAACCACGAGCTCGCCTCCGCCCTCCCCCAGTAGTTTTCCCCCATTTTCAATCACCTTGTCGACCTTTCAAATCCTCGAATCTCAACCCCACCACCGCCTTTTCCCAAGGAATATCATCGGGCGCAGAGGAAGCGCAAGCTCGAAGAATCTCCAAAAGCACGAGCGATACAGCCAACGGTAGCCATGAAAATCTGGAACGCCATGGAGGTTGCCGGTGAAGCCAGCTACAACAACGGCGGTGGCCGTGGCCCCACCATCCCCTCCTCCGCCCTCGCCATTGACACCTCCCTCTCCCTCCTCGAAATGTCACCTTGCGTCGTGTGCGTCCCTCCCCTTCCCCTGTTGACTCTCGCATTCCTGTCGTCCATCGCAATTTCGTTAGCTTAGGGTTTGGTTTCGGCCGATTCGCGTGCTATGTTTTTCCTTTGTCGTTTCATGCCAAGTAGATGTCTCATCACGCGAGATTCGGTCCTCTCGGGATTTTCTGTTCGTTTTTTTTTTTTTTTTTTTTTTTTTTTTTTTGTCTTGCTGTGGCAAGCAACTATGATGGAGGCCAAGCGACGGCGGCCGAGTGACGGTGGCCGAGTGAGCTAGGTCGGCGTTGGGCAAGGATCGGATAAAAAAAAACCCTAATTTCAATCCCCAAATGAGTTGTGCGGCGTCGTTTTTGTGAGGCCATCCACTTAGGACAGCAAAACGATGTCGTTTTCTTAAGGAGGACGGAAAACGACGTCGTTTAAAAGCCATTTCAATTTTTTTTTAAATATAAAAGCCACGTAATCATTTTGGCCGGAATCTCTCGCCGGTGGCACCAAAGTGATCGTTTTTCCTCCGATTTGGCACTTAAGTGATCCAAAATAAAGTTTTGGCTCCAAAGTGAGCACCGTACACAAGTTTTGGCACTAATAGTGTACTTACCCCGATCAAAAAGTAATTGCAAGATTGTTTTCAAGGTTGAGATGCAATCTGAATCTCTCAACAATTAGTATACTCTTGTTTCAAAGATCAAATATACTTTATTAGAAGCTCCCAATGAAACCAAACAACACCATGACACAAGTCGAACCGAATCATCATGTACACCCTCCCTCCCTCCCTGCAACAATCCAGCAAAACGCAAAAACATTGTACAAATGAACTAAAGGGCACTTATAGAATACAAGAGTGCTGATGGTTCTGTTTCTTTCTCTCCTGGCGAAGGACTGAAGACAACTCCATATTGCTAATGCCCGAGAAAACGAAGCCTTCAGAGTAAATAAGGATCCATCAAGCGTCGCTTATTCATGTTAGCTCTAACCTAAGGATTCAATCAACAGTGCGCCATACAGATGTATCAAGAGAGACCCCAAAAGTGACGTCAATTCAGGAGGAAGTGTTTTGCTGCAGGACTGGTTTAAGAGATAACCCTACTGTTTTGGAGGAGAGTCCATCGTCCGCACTGGCGGAGCCGTGACCACTGCTAATGTAAGATCAGCAGGGTTTGCATCACCAGATCGGTCACGGATCTCCCTATATTCTTGACAAATTGCACAGAGATGGCAGAAAAAATGAGCGATAAAGTCCCCACAAGGCGCTCCCTGCATGAGATGAGTGATGATCAAATGGGCCAATTGATGACTACAGCACAAAACTACTTATTTGTTCACAGGATTCTTGTAAATGTTCTAGAAGTTTCAGGGTCAATCTAGACTGACTTCTACTGTTTATTTTTTGCCTAATCAAAATCTTGCGGTTTCAAAACACTGACAATTTTTGCAAAATGTATATGTTGACACACCCATATCCATATATGTAACTTCTTTGCATCTTTTGACATTTCAATAATATTTTAAATTTTAATAGGAAAGCGAGAAAGTTATGAAAAAGGATTGAAGATTCCGACTCTTGTATGTTCTTATTTCAATCTATTTATTCCAATCATGAGGACTTGCGTAACTCTTGACTCAAACCCCACCTATTAGAGGAGGGCTGGAAAGGGATTTGCACTCGTTTACTATTGTTGAGAAGAAGGATGGAAGGGTGTGCCTTCTTAACATCTGTTGCATAACTGGAAGATTTTAAAAAAAGGTCACAAAGTCCATGGAAACACAATGTTTCCTTCTACTAAATACGGAATTGTAATGCATATTATACACATATAGGATTCTCCATTTGATAATTTTAGATTTTTAGGTCAGATGTTCATAATGGAAAAATCATTCGTGAACTTTCCACGTTCATCTCATGAGATATACATCTAGCTTGTTATACAATTTGAAGAACGAACAAGACAAAAGAGTCGAGTACGTACGACAAAATGCAAAACTGCAAAGGAAACTCAATGGGTTGCTATCTGGGCATAATGTCCTGAGCAATCTTGGGTCGAAAACTGTGATTCTGGGTTTAGGGTAGAGGGCTGGTCAATATTGAATTAAGTTAATATATGGTACAATGAAATGAAACGATGGCTCTAATCATTTTATTAGGTTAAAAAGAAAATGTCGGAATAGAATCAGAATTTTATTGTTTAGATTTTCGGATATCAAATAGGAAAACGATTCAATCTATACGATGTTTAGTACACTTCAATTTAATCAAAATACGTAGACAAAAAAAGCTAATCAAATTGCTTCCAATAGGACAAAAAGAGAAGCCAAAGCACCACAAGAACAACAAGAATAGCAACGCATCCAAGGGCGCACGATGGCACGATCCCTCCTTATTCAGCCCACAACCGACGGCCACGATCTCAATTCACGCGTTCGAACCGAGCTTCCCATTCGAGCGGCTCGCGGCAAGAGCCATCATCAAAGACGGGTTGACCACGCTGTAGCCGCCACCCACCACCTTGTTGAGCCAGCTCACGTAGGCCGCCTCGTCGCTGGCCAAGTACAGCGCCGCTCTCTGGCGGCAGCACCTGCCCCTTCAGGTTGCCCATCGCCCTCATCCAGTCGTCCATCCTCTCCAGCTCGGCCTCGCTCATCTTCCCCAGCCCTGACGTCCCCATCCTCAAGACCGCATAAGGGGACACGGAGTTCATGTTGGAAAATATAGTTTCGAATCAATAAAGCAATCAAGTTGGACTTTGAAACATGATATCACTTTTTTTAAGGATTTATTTACCCCACAATGTTGTTAATGGTCATCAGCAAATATCATCCAAGATACAATAAAGTTTCTGTTGGGAATAGCGGATTCCCTAAACCGGATTCGACACTAAATCGAACCCCTAAAACGAATGCGGAAGACGAGCCCAATAACAAACATGTATCACCGATCAAAGACACACTACGGAATCGAGCATACCTTATTGTCCACGGATTAAAACACCAACGTTGATTTGAGGAAGAAAAACTGATCCCGTTCTATCCGATGATGTATTATCGTCTTGAAGGGGAGAAAAAAATGTCTCTTTTGGGATATTGTTCTCTTAGGCTTTTAGGAGGGAGAGAGAGGGAGGAAAAACTCATGTACGTTGAAAAGGTACGTTCCTCTCTTTTCTTTTCTCTCTTAAATACGTCTCATCCAAGAGACGTAACTCTTCAACGTAATACGTTCCCCCAAAAGTCATAACCCCTCAACGTAACACCTCTTCACATCTCAACCCTTCATACATGGGCCATTATCTTGTGGGCCGAGCTTTTAGGCCCAACATGGGCGGACGGGCCCTCTAAGGCCCATCAACATAAATAAATAAAACCATCATCTCCCACTCGCACATGGTGGGCCGAACAGATCCTCTTTACCTCTCTACAACATTCATACCGGTGAATAATCCGTGCGACCAGCATACGTTGAGAGCTCGTTGCTATACATCTGTTAGGAATACATAGCAGCTCATAATGGGCATCACACTTTGAGTAGATTTAGTATGCAGTACCCTAGATCGATCAATCACATTTATATCTCTCTTGATCTCTTTTTAAATAATGATATATTGTATTCATAATTACGATTATCCCAAAGACAGTCATAATTGGTTGACCAGTGAATACAAAACTTAGAATGTGATTCTCCATATTCGATCTTCCTCTTTCCTTCAAACTCTCAATTTCAGTTCAGCTTGCTTTTCTAGAAATTTCCCATCAGATCGAATCAATTCATGATCATTGGCAACATCCTAAGATAGTAATCACTGCATAGAAATCTTGAGAATAAATAAGAGTCATGAAGGCACTAAATTGAGGAACTCTTTTCCTCAAGAGTCTCACACGGTATAAAAGTTGAGATCAAACTTTTGCCACTCTTATTGGTCGTCTCATGCATACGTAGTATGAAATACGTATTACGGTATTAACTCCTTTCCCATTGAATGTATGTTTACACCATCAATACCGTACAGATGATAGTTCAAACATACATAATGTCTAACTTGAGTTCACATATCTACTCGTTCACAGAATTCATCAGAACTCACATCTGGCATCATAGACAGATAAAGTAAAATATGTGGGTTATTTTACTTTCGGACATAGTAAATATTATGTCATCATCTTAACACTCAGTTAATGTGACATATATATTTTAAGCTTGAGCTCTCGATTATCACCTAGATAATAAGCTTAAAAACCGTCTCATCTTTGTTTATCACACAATAAATAGAGGTGATTACCTGTGTGAGTGTGCTAATCTTTTATCTATCCGACATACTTTCTCAACTTAATATAATGCACTGAGCATTAAAATGCATAAACGTTAAACAAAGATTCATAGGCATTAATAATGAAAAAATACAAATTCATTAAATGTAAACACTTCAGGGAAATTACAATATTCAGTACATCAGCCTCTACGCAGTCCTAGAGATTTTACATAACCACAAAACACATCTCTAGATATTGGTTTTGTCATAGGATTTGCTACCATTCTATGCGTAGATATGTACTGTAAGTTCACATATTTTCGTACAACTATATCCTTGACAAAATTATACTTGGTATCTATATGTTTGGTCTTGTCATGATATTTTGGATCTTTGCTGTACGATATAGCTGCTTCGCTATCACAGTTAACCAATAATGGATTTGCATCATACTCAATAACACCTAAATGATCCAAAAATCTCTTAAGCCAAACTCCTTCTTGCACTGCTGCTGATAATCCCACGAACTCAACTTCCATCGTGGACAAGACTATACACGTTTGTTTCTTACTGTTTCATGATATGGCGCCATTATTCAGTAAGAAAGCAAATCCAAAGGTAGATTTTCTTTCATCTAAATCTCCTCCCCAATCAGCATCCGAATAGCCTTCAAGTTGCAGATCCTTTCCTTGGTAATTCAGCTTGTAATCAGCAGTTCCCTTCAGATACCTCAGTATTCTTTTAACGGCTTTCCAATGTGCTTGACCTGGATTAGATTAGTATCTACTCACCATTCCAACTGCAAAACATATGTCAGGTCTTGTACACATCATAACATACATTAAGCTCCCAATAGCACTAGCATAAGGAACATGTTTCATTTGTTCATTCTCTTGTAAAATCCTTGGACACAGTCTATGGCTCAATCCTTCACCTTTTGCAATAAGAGTATCAATGGGTTTATAATCTTGCATATGAAATCATTCAATAACCTTATTTATGTATGTTTCTTGCGAAAGAGATAATGATCTCTTCGAACGATCTCTTGAAATCTTAACTCCAATTATGTATGCAGCCTCACCCATATCTTTCATCTCAAAGTTGGAAGATAACCAACTCTTCACAATATTAACAAACTCCATATTGCTTACAGCAATTAATATATCATTAACATATAATGATATGATCACAAATTGATCTTTGGATCTTTTGATATATACACAATTATCCTCATCTATCATTGTAAAATCATATGCCATTATGGTATTCTGAAAATGTATATACCATTGTCTCGACGACTGCTTAAGGCCATATATCGATCTCAAAAGTCGACACACCTTACCTTATTGGCCTTCCATAATAAAACCAGCAGGTTGTTCCATATATATTTCTTCCTCTAATTCTCCATTGAGGAAAGCAGTCTTTACATTCATTTGATGTAACTCAAGATCCATACTAGCCACTATTGCCAGAATAGTGCGAATCGAGGTAAATCTCACTACAGGAGAAAATGTTTCTTCATAATCAATTCCTTCCTGTTGATTATACCCCCTTCGTCACAAGGCGAGCCTTATGCCTTTCTATCGAGCCATCAGCTTTACGCTTTATTTTGAGAACCCACTTGTTCCCAATAGCTTTGCGTCTTTTTGGAAGATCAACTAGTTTCCAAACATGGTTTGACTTCATTGACTCCATCTCCTCTTCCATTGCATGCATCCATTTTTCCTTACTAGGGTAATTTAGAGCCTCATTAACATTTCTTGGCTCATCATCATCTTGTGGAGCAACCATAAAAGTTTCCCCTTCAATGTCAAAGCATCGACATGGAATACTTTTACGACTTGTTCGTCGTATGGGAGATTGTACACTTTGTACATCATTCCTCATCATGCTCCTAATCAGATTAGATAATGACAATATCATCTCATCATGTGGTTGTAATTGAGAGAGTTGAATTAAGTTCATCACTTCTTATATTACTCCCACTTGGACGAACTCCACTAAATTCATTATCTGAATCCAAGGTTTCACATAGGGAGTAATCCTCACCTATTTCGCCCTTCTTAGGAAATTCATTCTCTAAGAATGTGATATCCCGTTATTCAAATTCAGTTATACTTCCACTTTCCTGCTCACCTATGAACACATACCATTTCGAGTGTTCAGAGTATCTTATGAAAATACTCTTTTTTCCTCTAGGACCCAATTTCCCAAACTCGTGAGAGGGCTCATGAGTATAGGCAGCACAACCCCATGGCTTAAGAAAACTTAAGTCTGGTTTTCTACCTGTCCATAACTCATATGAAGTTGAAGTAACTGATTTGGAAGGCATCCGGTTAAGTATATAGGCAATAGTTAATAACGCATCACTCCAAAAAGTGATAGGTAAGTTAGCATGCGCCATCATGGACCTAATCATTCCCAGTAGGGTTCTGTTTCTTCTTTCCGCAACACCATTTTATTGAGGAGTATAGGGAATAGACAACTGTCTTTCTATTCATTTTTCATCACATAACTTTCTGAACTCATCAAATAAATATTCTCGACCTCAATCGGATCTCAATACTTTTATTTTCTTGTCTAATTGATTTTCTACCAAGTTCATAAACTTTTTGAAACAACTCAATATTTCAAATTTTTGAGAAATCAAATAGACATATCCGAATCGAGTATAATCATCTATAAATGTGATGAAATAAACAGCCGCATGCCTTCCTCTCATATTCATCAGACCACAGACATCAGAATGGATTAAATACAAAGGAAATTCAACTCTTTTACCTTTTCCAAATGGTTTCCTTGTCGTTTTCCCTATTAGGCAATGCTTACATATGGGCAAATTGACTTTTTCAATATTGCCCAACAAGCCCTCTTTGGCTAGTCTATTCATACGTTGTTGGTCAATATGACCAAGTTTAGCATGTCACACATTCACATCATTATCATATAAATTAGAAGACGTGAAAAGGGAATAACAAACATTGGCATTACCATAGTCAATATTTAATACAATGAAACCATCTAGAAAATAACCACAACCACAGTAATTTGTATCCAAATACAAATCCACACCACTATTATGAAAATTCATATTAAAACCAAGCTTAACCAACACTAAAACAGACACTAAATTCCGACGAATCTCTGGAGCATACAATATATCATATAGGAACAAAGTGCGTCCACCACGTATGTTCAATTGGCAGGTGCCAATCCCTTTGACTTTTGCTCTGGAGTTATTTCCCACATAGATCACTTAGTTCCAGTTGGTACTCGTCGGAATTCCACGAAGGATTCTCTATCCTTCGCTACATGGTCTGTCGCTCCTGAATCTATAGTCCACAAAGGATTAGACTCAGTTAAGAATACAGAACTTGACACATAAGCAAAGTTTTCAAAACTACAAGAGGTGTGTACCTTCTTTGGCTCGCGACAATCGCGGGCATAGTGACCATTCTTGTCACAATTATAATACTTCACCCTTGTAAGCTTCTTCATTTGAGGATGCTTTCCTCTTTCATGTTGGTCAAGCTTAGGTTTCTTCCCTGAAGGACCTGGTCCCTTGCCTTTCCTTTTATCGAACCAGTTAGGACGTTTACGCTTGAAACTCGAAGCTCCATGTGAGCTGGAACCAACATGGTAAATTTCAGTTTCCGGCTTAGCCGCCAAGAGGCGGTCCTCTTCTAGCTCAAGATGACGCACAGCATCCTCAAAGGTTTTGATATTCTCATTATGGGTCAGGTGCACCTTCATATGCTCCCAACTCTGAGGTAAGGAACGAATCACTACTTGCACTTGCTACTCATCAATCAGGACATGGCTAGCATCTTTCAGCTCATTGATCATGTTTGACATCTTTATAAAGTGTTGCTTCATGGTCTGACCATGAGGCTTCTTGTAAGAGTCAAACCTAATAGTGAGCTGTCTTAGTCTTGTCACTAAAGTATGACCAAATCTTGCTACCAACGCTTTCCACATTTCCTTGGCATTCTCAAAACGCCTGAACTCTCGCATGATGTCATTTTCCATGCTACTCAGCAACATAATGCGAGCAAGGGAGTTCTTTCTTTTCCATGCAAAAAATGCATCCTTATCTCTCTTATACTGCACAGTGTTTCCTTCTTCGGGTTCTACCATGGTCAAGTTAAGAGTTTCTAGTGCCTCTTGCTCTTCCAACACATATTGGATTTTCATGTATCATATTTCATAGTTATCGCCATTGAGCTTCTCACCTTTGTTTAGCTCAGTGACTATGCTCTTTGTGGCCGAAGCCATCGATCTGAACATATCAGACACATATGCACGAATTATTAATGCCTATCATTTATGCATCCATTTTGCACAAAACCATCATATTAATGAATAATTTCAAGTAAGGTTTCAGAATCAAAAGGTCACTATGTTTCCAATCATCATCCAAAATCCTAACTTAGAATTATTATTAATATAATATTCTATGCAAAATAAATTCTTTGAAATTACAAAAAAATTTCTAAGAACTACCCACAACAATTAATAATAACAAAAGCAAATAATATTTGATATTAAACAATGATATACTAATAATAATGCTTTCACATAATACAACTAACATATCAGTTGCTACACCAACAACAACTGGTAGAAAACATTTACATAATATGTCCATCAAGCATACAAAAAAAAAAACAGACAAAACATCTAACACCAAGTCAATATATGAACTGGGAAAGATAATTTTTTCTTTAATTTCTTGATATTTTCTTTTGTAACAATCCAGTAATATTCATCTATAAAAGCCATCACAAGTCTCTTATACGAAGTATCTCTATTGACTTCCCATAAGCAATTCAACACTCCTTGCCATTCTGGTGGAAGAGTGTTCATGAAAAATCGTACCATCTCAGATTGTGGCATGGGACGACCATTCCATATGACCTTTTGTATTTTCCCGTTGACTTCAAGAATATGATCAATTAAGTCGCCACTCTCCCATTGATAATCAGTCAACTCAACTATCAACCTAGAAGGCCTTTCCTTTTGTTCATCGATAATTACGCGAATAGGTGTGCGCAACTGAAGGGGAGGCATTGTTTCTGCAACAAATGCAGAACAAATTAGGAATTACATATAATCCACATTGACTTAATTGGGAAAAAAGAAACAAATTCTTTTTTTTTTAAAGGTCAGCGGTTAACGGTCAAAATCAACTATCAACGGTCAACGGTCAAGTCAACGGTCAAGTCAACCGGGTCGGACCGGTCGCCCGGTCGGGCCAATCGGACGAACCGACCAGCACGTGCCACGCGCGTGCGCGCGTCGGCGATCGCGTGCGTGCGTCGCACGCGCCTGAGGGACCAAATCGGTGCGTGCACACGCCGATGACGCCGGTTCCTTCTGGTTGCGAGTGGCGGCGCGTCTGGCGGCCCCCGGCAGCGATCCACCACTCGTTTTTCTCATATCGACAAGACCTTCGACCCTACGCTATCATAAAAAAAAAAATTGATTTACAGAAAAACACGAACAGAGGTGAACAGTACGCGGGTGTCGGGTTTTTTTCTTCCCTGATTGACCGACGGCGGCTTTTCTCGGAAATCGACCAAAATTTAATCAAAAGCAATTCACAAACATGAAAAGGGATCGGGAAACATGAACGATGGCTCTGATACCAATGTTGGGAATAGCGAATTCCCTAAACCGAATTCAACATTAAATCAAACCCCTAAAACGAATGCGGAAGACGAGCCCAAGAACAAACATGTATCACCGATCAAAGACACACTACGGAATCGAGCGTACCTTATTGTCCACAGATTAAAACACCAACGTTGATTTGAGGAAGAAAAACTGATCCCGTTCTATCCGATGATGTACTATCGCCTTAAAGGGGAGAAAAAAACGTCTCTTTTGGAATACTATTCTCTTAGGCTTTTAGGAGGGAGAGAGAGAGAGGAAAAACTCACGTACGTTGAAAAGGTACGTTCCTCTCTTTTCTTTTCTCTCTTAAATACGTCTCATCCAAGAGACGTAACTCTTCAACGTAATACGTTCCCCCAAAAGTCATAACCCCTCAACGTAACACCTCTTCAATCTCAACCCTTCATACATGGGCCCTTATCTTGCGGGCCGGGCTTTTAGGCCCAACATGGGCGGACGGGCCCTCTAAGGCCCATCAACATAAATAAATAAAACCATCAGTTTCAAATGAGAATACTAGATAACAATTATAATATTTCTCCAGGGTCTCTTTAAAAAAAAATTCGAAAGAATGGTTGTAGTTTTGGAAAGAAGACTCAAAAAATGATTTCATTCTCGTTCACCCAAAAACTGACACACACACACACACACACACACACTATAAATCAGTCTTAAAGTACATAGTGAACGAATGCATCCTTTCGGAAGAAGTTGCAAAATGAACGAAGGTGTCCCTTCAAAAGAAGTAGGAAAATCAACAGGAAAAGTTGCAAACTGAATAAGTATCATTTCCAAAGGTTGTATTGAAAAGACATAAATATAAAAATTCAGAATAATAAAAATAAATATAAAAATTTGGAATAATAAAAATAATAAAAATAATACCTTTTTTAATAAATAATTTTTTTCCAAAGTGCGTCTAATAATCACGCATCCACACGCGGATATAATGGGGTCTAGCCCACACCAAATCTTTTTCTTTAAACACACTTATTGACACCTAAATTCTAGCGATTTAGTTTATTTATTTTATTGCATAGAAAATTAGGGGTTAATTTTATTAATTACATAGCGTATAGATTTAGGTTGCATTTATTTTTTTTATTTGCATTTTTTTTTATTATTGAATCGGTGGAGGATGGGTTTAAATTAGTTGGCCAAGCTTTTTTTTAATGGTTAGGAATTATCTTATGAGAAATTAGAAATTCAAAATTTTTCTGAGATATGACGAGTTTTTGGGTGGATATGGCGACATATTGCGATTTATTTGGGCAGGATTTAGATTTAGAGAAAAATTTTATCAAAATCTTGAATCATTATCAATATGAGATAAAATTGGTGAAAAAAAAAGTGTTACCAATGTGGATTCGGATTCGGAAAAAAATTGAAATCACAAATCTTTCACCTATAAAAGGGGGGACTCGGTGCCAAAAAAAATGGGGGGAGGTTTTGGCTTCTTTGACCGAAAAAGAAAAAAGGTGAAGAGAGAGGGAGGTCTTCGTGGGTTTTGAGGAGAGAAGAAACACCAAAGTAAAAAGCAAAAGCAGAAGCAGCAGAGGAAGTGATTGGACATCTACTATTCATTGTCTTCTCAAATTCTCTCCCCAACGTTTGCTGCCCTGCATCTGCAACAGACCGAACCAGCTCCTTCGCGACCTCGCCTCAAGCCCCGTACGCGACGCCGCCTCACCGTGCCACCACCGTGCCGGACGCCGGACTTCCACGCCGCTCGCTCGCGCACCACCGCGTCTCCGCCCCTGTTCCAGCCACCTGCATCAGCTCAAGACTTGCGATTCGAGCAGCGACGCCAGCAGCCCGAAGTCGCGACCCGACTTGTTGTCGACCCGCGCGACCAGGACCAGACCTGAGTCCCCCACACGCCCAAGTGACGATCGCCGCCCGTTCGACGGCCTGCTCCTCCGCCCAGATCTGTCCGACCTTTGCTGCCAAAATCTGACCCAAGCCAGGCCCGATTCAGCCGCTCTGGACGCCGCCCGCACGCGACTCACCTCCTATTGCCGGACCCGAGTCCTCTGCTCCGCCCCTGTGCTGTCACCGCCGGTCCGACCTCGCCGAACCCATCCGACCGATTCCCCCTTTGAGATTCACGAGCACAAACCGTGTGTGTGGGTGGTGAAGAAAAAAACAAAAGAAAAACAAAAAAAGAAAAGGCAAAAAAAAAAAAAATCAATTTAGGTAGCTTTTTTCTTCCTTTTATTTATTTGCCTGATTTTACTTTTTTACTTTATTTTATTTGTTTTTTTAGCGTAATTATTCATTGATACATGGTTGAGCTCCCGACATGAAAGTGCCCCAAATTAGGGATTGTCGGTTCGATTTTCGCGCCCGAAATCCGACCGCAATCTTCGCAAAAATCGACAATCCAATCTCATGCCCGAGATTCGATTCGCGATTTAATTTTAAAATTGACAACCCGGTCCTCACGCGCGATATGGTTCGCCAATTTTCGAATATCAATTTTATCTTGTTTAACTTGATGTCGTGGCGTTTGAGTTATTTTTATTTTTGTAAAAAGTAAAAAATCCAAAAAAGTTTGAATTAGGATTAGGTTTGTTTTTTTTTTTTTATATTTATCTTGCATGTTTAGAATAGGGTTTTTATTTTGAGTCATGAAAAAGAAAAAGGAAAAAGTGCACTCATTTAGGATGTTAGTTTTTTTTTTATCTGAATTGCATGTTTAATTTTAATTTCGAATTTCATAAAAAAATTAGGAATTAAGGCATTATTTGCACGTCATGGCATATTAGAATAAATTGCACGTTTTATTTTAAGCTTAGATTGATTTTTGCATCTTGGGTTAGAGCTTGCTAGGTTAAGATAATATCTTAGTTTAAATTAGGATTTACTCGACCGATCCTTAATATAAGCTAGATAGAATCTTAATCTAGATAGTTATGTTTTTGCATTTTCCTTAATTTCGAATTTCATAAAATTTATCTTAGAATAAATTAGTTTCAATTTCTAGAATATATTGCATGTTTTAGAATAGAAAATTCATGTGCATGTCATATAGAATTAGACCCACTAAATGCACGTCATTTAGGGTTTATTATTAGGTTCATTTAATTAGAAATTGCACATCATTAGAATTAGGTCATTTTGATTAATTTAGATTGCATATTTAATTATTGCATGTTCATTAAAAAATCATTGTTTTAATCATTCATATAGTTTAGGACATTTTGTCATGCCATATTATTCCATATTAGATTAGAAGCATTGCATTGCATATGGGCTATATTCTCATTAAAAAGTGAAAGCAAAAATTGAGTGATTGCTTGTTAATTAAAAATCATATCTAAGATTGTTGATGTGAATTACGATCTAACAATGCGAGATCTTTTCGTTGCTTTGAGGTAAGTCCTGCATTATTTTATTTATTTTCTTGAGTGTTAAATTGGTGGTTTGCGCATTCGTATGATTACCTCACATGTTAGGAAAGTGAAATTAATTCAACCTGCTTGCCAAACATTTTTTTAAAAGATAAAAGAAAATGTACCGAAAGGGCGTTAGCGAAATCTAACGTAATCAAGTCCCCCGAACTCACAAATCTCTGGTTCGTAGGGTAAGATGATTCTCCCATTATTTTACTTAGGTGTCTAATCGACCTCTACCATAAACCGATTAGTGGCGACTCCCTTTTGCATGCTAGTTATTTAAATTTAAATCGCGAGTTGGTATGGGCTTGGGAGAGCCCGAGCTAAGTCTAGGCTTAGCAATCCATTAGCCTAATTTTAGGTGGTGCACCCGAAAAACTGGTCGCGACAACACTAAAGAAGCCTCATACTTATTAACTGTCCCACATTTTCCTAACTTTCCTACGTGGGACAAGGAAAAATACACTTAGTTTGTTTTACAAACAAACATCCAATAATTCACCCATATCTCATGCTCTCCAAGCTCCGCCGCCAGCCACGGGCCAACCCTACCACTGCATACTTTGATGCGGTGTACGTGTGTATCGCCAACCCCGCGATCGCCATGCACCTACTCCTCGTGAACAAGATGTAGCCCTGGTGCTGCGGCACCATGACCCGTGCCGCGTGCTTTACCTCATGGAAGGCCCCATGCAGGTTGATGCGGAGGACGCGGTCGAGGTTGGCAAGAGATGTGTCGAGGATGCCCCCGAAGGCCGGTTGAGGACCCCAGCATTGTTGTACATGATGTCAAGCCGGCCGTGGTTAGCCACAATGGCGTCCATGAGGTCGTGCACATTGGCCTCGATGGAAACGTCGCAGCGGGCATAGGAGGCCTGCTGGCCCAGCTTCGCAGCCAGGGCCTGGCCCAGCTCGTCCTGGATGTCGGCAATCACGACCAATGCGCCGTGTTGGTGGAAGAGGCTTGCCGTGCTCGCGCCGCCGGTGATGATTGCGACCTTGCCATCTAACCTGGAAGGGAAATCAGAGCTTCTCAATCTCTATCATATTACCCAAAAGCCCTAACTAGATAACGCTAAAATCTCCATTCCCATTCCATGCGCGAAACGATCGAGAGACTGTATAGCAAAGGCCAGTAAAAAGGACGAACTGCATGCATGGTCACGTTCCGGCAATGCCACGTTAAATACCTCTTGCACTAATTTTCTGCCATTGCCAGAAAGCTTGGTCTCTTCTGAAATATGTGCATCAGGACGATTAGAAGCCTGAAGATGGAGATGTAGGTTGTAGATTTGATTATGGTGTTTGTTTGGCAAATCTCCAATATGCGGTGGCGCATGTATATACATAGGGAGAATACCAAGTGATATTTGCCCGACTCAACTAAAGAAAAAGCAAAAGCGTTCGACCCAAAAAAAAGAAGAAGACAAAAAGCACAAAAAAAAAAAGGAAAAGAAGAAGAAGAAGTAATATTCGTGTGACCAAATTTAATTTATCATCACTAGTATAGGAGGGGGACAAGCCCATGTGTTTTTTTTTTTTTTTTTTTTTTTTTTTTTTTGGGACTGGAAACAAATAAATCTCTCCCTCTACTCAGGCATGTAAAAACGACGCACAAAATACGCTAGGATACGACATTTTTAGAGTAGTGGGTCGATGGTGAGGCGGGCAATAATTCTTGATGTGACTCGATTGCATAACATCACATGTTTAAATAGCTTTTTGTTTGGCATGACCCATTTATGACGTGATTAAATAACTTGTGTCTTATGAAGTTGATCCATCCAAACTTGTCAATCCAACCAGACACAAATTCGTGAGTTGAAATTAATGTGTTATATGTCATTTGTTTTAATACGATACGATTAGAAACGTTTTAACATGTTTAAAGCATATTTGAGACTTGTTTTCTTCTAAAGCTTATGAAAAATAACACAAGAAGAATAAATGATAAAACGAAACTTTATTAGGGATACAAAAGCCATCAAACATAACGAAAAATTGACTCAATAGTAAACTTTAGATCAATGTGAAGCAAGATTACTCATCTCATCTAGAAAAGTGTTGCCATGAGTTATCATTTGTAATCGAGTTTTACGTGTGTACCATATAAATGGGACATTTGTAAATGAGTTAATGCATCATGCCGTACTGACACCCAACACAACAACATGTTCGTCCGATAACCATGTTTACTATGTCGTATCGAGTCACCCGCTTTATTAATCGTGTCGTTTTTGAGATAAGATGAGAGCCCCTCACCCGTTGCTAGCTCATTCATCTCTCTCTCTCCCTCCCTCCCTTTGCTCCTAATGGAAGGCGGGGAAAACCAGGAAAAGGGAAATCATTTCCAAATAAATTTCCATTTTTAAGGGGACTAATGTCGCCCATTCGAAAAGTCAAATTTTGAAGATCCAATCGTCCATAAATGGCGTCGACGTCAATCCCTCAATCCGGGTGGTGAGATACATACTTTAGTAAAATCAGCATTTATTTTTGTTAGGTTTAGCGATTTTATAATTGGGGATGGGCTACTACATTGGGAACGAGTCAAATCATGTAAAAAATCTGACTTTTAGATTGCCTTGAATGGAATGTTGTTGACGTCGATTCATGAACAATGACCCCCCACAGCAGACAGAACTAAATATATGGATGCCATCATGGTTTGAATATTCCCTAAAATCACCAAAGTGCTCGATTAGATTTGCTTTGCAAAAAGCGGTTTTAACTTGTGATCTTTATTGATGTCATTTTGCCTACTTCCTAGAGTCTTTTTACTCACACGTTTTCCCTACCGATACTATTTAGAGACACGAGCATGGAGATTGGGCTATTTATAGGCCCATCAACCGGTTGCCTTTTGACATGCGGGTGACTCTGAATAAAAGCAGTTTGCACTCAGTTAGCAAGATCTAAATTGATAACCTTCAAATCTGATTTGCAAATCTTCCAATAAACTTGCAAAGCAACTATATACATTTTTCACATACCAATTCTATATGTTGATAAAAATAGATGATATATGTTCATGTTGTCAAAATAAGAAGTATTTCGTATTTTGTCAACTCTTTTCTTCATAGGCCATTTTTCATCACTCTCGAAATGAGTAGTTATATTTCTAGAAATTTAGACAATATCCAAATCCATGGTGAATAGTATGCTTAGTTGAAAAGATAAAGTGAAATATTACACAATCGAGTTATAAGCATATCATATATAAAAATTTTCTTATATGCTTTACGCGTATTTGACTACTTTTTGAGATGGTATTGTAATTTTTTTTTTACTAAATTTAATTAATTATATCATTTTGAGATAAGATGAGAGTTGCCATTTATGAAATATAGGTTACTTGCTATATAATGATATTGGTTTCCCTAAATCGTACGGACACTCATGAAAACGAGACGAAATGGTGGTTATGGCAACTGTGCTCTACTTGCCCAGACGTGATTCATTTCTCTGCCTTTCTTTGGGAGGCAAAAATGACAGGGTATAGTCTCTCTCTCTCTCTCTCTCTCGCATAAACGTAGGACGGGGAAAACACATTCATATGGCATTTTCTCAAAAGTTGTCTAAGTGGCATCTCCTTTCTTAGGGGGGCAAAAGGACAAGGGTTGATATCTTGGATGAAGGCAGGATGAGAAAGTATTCCTATGGCAATGATCTGATGACCCTATTGTTGTCCCAGATCTTAAAAATAAGGAAGTACATCTATAGTCATAGACGTATATAGTTATTGTTCGGAGTTTTTCTTTTTTGTTTTCGTTCCAATCCAAAGATGACATAGAAGACATGTTTGGATATCAGGAATAAAACCATCGGAATGCGGATGGAAGCTCCCTTCGTTCTTTTTTATATCATTTGGCCAATTGGAATGAGGCGAAATGAAAATAGAAATTGAGAATGAAAATTGTTGGAGATATTGTTGCCCCACATAATTGATCCTAATTTGGATACTAATTCTAATTGATGCTGATTAGTTCATTAATTGGGAATTAGAATATCATGTATTAGGGAATTGATTTTTTCTGTATATTATTTTCCTTAATTAGTTGCCCCTATGTATTATAAGTAGGACACTAATTGTGCAATATTAAAGTGTGAAAGCAATATACAATTTCCCTATTCCCAATCGCTTTCTACCATCCAATTCGCTGACAAAAATTACCGCATTCTTGCATTTCCATTACCATGAGGGGAGGTGGAAATGAGTGAGGATAAAAGGGAAGGAGTAGATAAAAAAAAATAGAAAGCACACAAGTGGATTATTATTTTTTAAACTTGGGTTTTGGTAATTTTTTCTGTCCAAAAAATTTTATCGGGTAAAGTACACTTTACCTTACCAAGACAAAAAAAAAGTACACTTTAACTTATTTGCTACTACATACAACCGTTTGAACAATAAAATACAAATCATGAAAAGTAAATTCCAATTTTGATGTGTCACCAAGTATAATGAATTTTTAATTTAATTTTTATTCCAACTTCTTATAAATTCATTATGGATCCTTTTCTCTTATTCCTGTTGCCTCATTTTCTATATACAAAATGGGGCCTAAAATTAATGTCATTCATTCAATAATCGTATCTATCTTAAGGATACGGTTCATTTTGTAGCATCTAATATATATATCGAGCTCGACTTCACAATACGTAGCGCTAAGCAAAGCCATGGTATATTCCTACAAAAGTATGCTCTAGAAATTAATAGTAGCCTTATTGTATCTAATAATATAAATGTTACAAAAGTGGTTGAAAACATATGTGATGAAATTTGAGGAAGGGAAGCTAGTAGTAGCTAGGGTTTCAAGAATGCATACATAACAGAAAGATGATAGACAAACAAAAATCCAAGGGCGCACGATGGCAAGATCCCTCCTTATTCAGCCCACAACCGACGGCCACAATCTCTTTCCCCGGCGACCGCGCGTGCGCAACTCACACGTTCAGACCAACCTTCCCAACCGAACGGCTCGCAGCGAGAGCCATCATCATGGAGGGGTTGACCACGCTGTAGCCGCCATCCACCACCATGTTGAGCCCGCTCACGTAGTCGGCCTCGTCGCTGGCCAGGTACAGCGCCGCCCTCGCCACGCTCTCCGGCGTCAGCACCTGCCCCTTCAGGTTGCCGATCACCCTCATCCCGTCGTCCAGCCTCGCCAGCTCGTCCTCGCTCAGCTTCCCCAGCCCTGACATCCCGGTCCTCGATACCGCGTGCGGCGACACACAGTTCACCCTTATCCCGTGCTCCCCAAGCTCTGCCGCCAGCCCCCGGGCCAGCCCCACCACTGCTTGCTTCGACGCAGCGTACGTGTGCGTCCCCAGCCCCGCAATCGCCGTGCAGTTGCTCCCAGTGAACAGGATGCAGCCCCGGTGCTGCGGCACCATGACCCGCGCCGCGTGCTTCGCCCCATGGAAAGCTCCATAGAGGTTGACGCGGAGGACGCGGTCGAGGTCGGCGAGGGACGTGTCGATGATGCTCCCGAAGCGGCGGTCGAGGACCCCCGCATTGTTGTACATGACGTCGAGCCGACCATGCTTGGCCACGGTGGCGTCCACGAGCTCGCGCACCTCTGCCTCGATGGAAACGTCGCAGCGGGCATAGGATGCCCGCTGGCCCAGCTTCGCGGCCAGGGCCTGGCCCGGCTCGTCCTGGATGTCGGCGATTACGACCCACGCACCGTGATGGTGGAAGAGGCTCGCTGCGCTCGCGCCGATACCACTCGCGCCGCCAGTGATGATCGCAACCTTGCCTTCTAACCTGGAAGGGAAACCACAGATTCTCGATCTGTATCACAGCACCCAAAACCCTAACTAGATATCGCTAAAATCTCCGTTCTCATTCCATGCATGAAATGATCGAGACTATATAGCAAATGCCAGTAAACGTGAAAGGACGAACTGCATGGATGGTCACGTTCCAGCAAATGCCACGTTAAGTACCTTTTGCACGAATTTTCCACCATAGCCAAAAAGCTTGATCTCTTCAGAAATATATGCGGCGACAGGACGATTAGAAGCAGAAAGATGGAAAGGTTGTAGATTTGATTATGGGGGGCTATATAATGGTGCATGTATACATAGGGAGAATGCCAAGTGATATATGCCCACCTCAACTAAAGAAAAAGCAAAAAAGAAAAATAATATTTGCGAGACCAAACTTCATTTATCATCACTAGTATAGGACGGGGCCACACCTTTTTGTGTGTCATTTTTTTTTCGGATCAAAAGAAAAACTCTCTATCTCTACCTGGACATTGTATGATATGACATTATGTGTAAAAAAGATGCAAAACATACAGTATCATATAGCATTTTTGGAATGGTGGATTGATCGTAAGGCAAGTAATAATTCTTGATATGACTCATTCGCACGACACAGCAAGTTTAAGTAGGCTAATGTTTGGGAAAATCTGTTTATGACGTGATTAAAAAGATCATGTCTTATGAGCTTGATCCATTCAATTTGTCTAGAAATGTTTAAACATGTTTAATACATATTTGAGACTTATTTATCTTCAAAGGCTTATGAAGAATAACACCCGGATCAAGAAGTATAAATGATAATATAAAACTTTTATAGGGATGCAAAAGTGATAAAACATAAAGAAAAATTAATGACTCAACAATACAATTTTGATCAATGGATAGAGAAATCACTTATGTTGTTCAGGGACACATTGAAAGTGTTGAGATGGGTTATCATATATAAATGTGTTTTACGTGTGTATCATATATACGAGTTAACATATATTTGTAAATAAGTTAATGCATCATGTCATGCCGACACCCGACACCTTAATATGTCTGTTCGATAACCGTATTAATTGTGTTATATCTTGTGACCTACTTTATTAGGCATGTCATGCTCATGTCAAGATAGTTCGACGAGTTTACTTAACTACATCGTGCATGAATCAAATACATTCGTGCTATGTCTTTGTTTCACGTGACATGATCAACACGACTGGACACAAATTTTGCTTAGCTCATTCATCTCTTTTTCTCTCTCTCCTCCTAAAGGAAGAAGGGAAAAACATGAAAAGGGAAAATCATTTTCGAAGTAAATTTCAATTTTAAAGGGGACTAAGTCGTCCATTGGAAAAGTCAAATCTTGAAGATCCAACCTTCCATAAATGGCGCCGACGTCAATCCGGGTGGTTATACGTGCTCTAGTAAAATCTTCATTTATTTTTTATAGGTTTAAAGATTCTATGTATGGAAATGGGCCCCTACATTGCAAACGAGTTAAATCAAGATCTGACTTTTATAATAATAAATAATAAAAAAAGGCTCCAACTTCTCGATTGCCTCATGAAATGACGGTGATTACTCAGGTCAACTCGTGAACAAAATGTCCCCCACAGCAGAGAAGAACTGAACATGGATGGTATCGGGTTTGATTATTCCCAAAAAAAAAAAAAACGATTGGGTGTTAATTTTTAACCCAATTATGAAAGTCATAATTTATTGTAAATCATAAAAAATTAAATAATAAATAATTATAAAATTTTATGGGGCTGTTCAGTCGAGAATTTATGAATCACGATAAATTGTGATTCTCATAATAACCCAAAACTATTATGATATAGTCTTTTTATTTTTTATCCATCGATAATATTTAGGGGCATCGAACACCCTACAAGTCTCATGAACAGGTTAAGCCATTTGGCATGTAGGTGACTCTAATTCGGAGTAGTTTGCACACAATCAGCGATATTTGAACTGATGACCTTCAAATCTAATTCGAAAATCCTTAAATATTCTTGTCTAATCAACGGGATTAAGAGGATAAGCTTTCAATAAACTTATAAAGTGACTAGTTACAATATTCACTTAACAATTCTATCTATTGCCATAAACACATGATGTATGTTCGCATTGTCAATATAAGAAATATTTTGTATTTTGTTGACTCTTTTCTTCATAGGCCATTTTTCATCACTCTCAAATGAGTAGTTATATTTCTAGAAATTTAGCAAATATCCAAATCAATGGTGAATAGTATGGTTAGTGGAAAAGATAAAAAGATATAACACAAACGAGTTAAAAATTCTCTTGCAAGCTCAACTACTTTTTGAGATGATATTGTGATTTTTTTTACTAAATTTAGTTAATGATGTCATTTTTGGGATAGATGAGAGCCGCCATATATAAAATATAGGTTTCGTGCTATATAATGATATCAATTTCCCGAAGTCGTATTAACAATCATGAAAAATGATACAAAATGGTGGTTATGGTACTTGTGCTCTACCTACGTAGACGGTGATTAATTGCTCTACCTTTCTTTGGGAGGCAAAAGGGACAGAGTTTGGTTGAATAAAGGTAGGTTGAGAAAGACATCGTTCTTATGGCATTTTTGTCGAAATTTGTCTGGAGGCAAAAGGACAAGGTTTGGTATCCCGCATAAAAATAGGATGGGAATTGGACCTAAGTAAGTCCTTTAAAAAATTCCATCTCAGTTCTCGTCCAGATTTAAGGATCACTGGAGTGTAAAATAATAAGAGGGTATTCCCCTTCCGTGGGGCAAATAAAGATACAAAAGAAATTAGGAGTACAAGGCCCACAAAAACATTATTCGTATGGCAATGTATCCAACGACTCAATTGTTGTCCTAGATTTTAAAAATAAAAAAGGCATGCATTTATATTCGTGGATGTATATAGTTATTGTTCATATTTATTTATTTTTCATTTCAAAGATGACATAGAAGACATGTTTGGATATCACAAATAAAATCATCAGAATTGGAATGGAAGCTCCCTTCGGTTTTTTTTTCCTAATATCATTTGGCACATTGGAATGAGGAGGAATGCAGAGTGAAAATTACCGCATCATTTCCACTACCATGAGGGGAGGTGGAAATGAGTGAGGATCAAAGGGAAGGAGTGGATTTTAAAAAAAAAAAAAAAAAAAAAAAAAAAGCACACAAGTGGATTATGGATTATCATTTAAACTTGTGTTTTGGTAACTTATTTTCCTTCTATATACTATCATTTGAACAATAAAATACAAAATATGAAAAGTCAATTCCAATTCTGATGCGTTACTAAATGTGATAAAAAATTTTATTAATTTTCATTCCAACTTCTTATAAATTCATTCCAAATCCTTTTTTTCTTTTTCCTATTGTCCCATTTTCTATATACCAAATGGGGCCAAAATTAATGTGATTCATTCAATAGTCACATCTACCTGAAGGATACAATTCATTTACGTATCATCAAGCATATTCATGGTATATTTCTACAAAAGTATGTTCCGGAGCTTAATAGTAGCCTTATTATATCTAAATATATAAATATTCCACGAAAAAGTGGTTGAAAATATATGTGGTGCAATTTGAGAGAGAAGCTAATAGTAGCTAGGGTTTCAAGAATGCATACATAATAGAAAGATGATAGAAATAGGATTGTTTTTCTTTGTTTAAGTTTTGCTTTTGGATAAAAGGGGAAAGATGAAGAGAAAGAGAGTTCTTCTTTGTTTAAGTTTTTTTCTTTTGGGTAAAAGGGGAAAGATGTAGAGAGAGAGAATGAAAAAGTAATAGAAGAAGCGCAATCGTAAGAGGCTTAACAGCGGGTGGGCTGAAAGTCAAAATGAATCGATTGTGAACTTTCACTTTACACACTCGAAAGGCATATTCATCAAGGTTGGATTGACTTAAAAATTCCCTTTGATCAATTCGAAGCCACCAACAACTCCACCATCAGATTTAGCCCATTCAACTTGTTTAAGAAATACTTGAATATGTAATATTTTTTTATAATCCAGATATACGAGTGCAAAGATCCAATTATCTAGAGGGCTATGGAACATTTTGTAAGTCTCAAAAACTGGTTAAGTATATAAACCTTTTACTTTTGTAGATGGCCATGGCTGAAGTAATTCCAATGTAGTTGGCGAGATTTGAGCAAATGTCTCCAGTTTCAAAAGTGGGAATCCCCCGATGCCCAACTTTACTTTTGCTACATCTAAGGTTGCTCTTTTCAATAGGTCACAAACCCACTAATTTCATAAGTTTGGTGTTTGGAGGAGAAGAGTGCATAGGATAAATCCTGTTAACAAGTAATACGAGACAACTACCCCTCTTCTCCATGAAATGTGGATGAGCAATTGCACGGAGTTAAAAGAAAACACAATTAAGATCTCACATAAAAATGAAAAATTTAAGCTTTACCATGGCCTTATGAGAAGTTTAGAATAAGACAAACAAACGATTGACATGCAATCATGAAATAGTATAGGGAAGATAAAAGAAGAATCCGACTCCGCCACCATATTAATGGTTATCGATTTTAAAGTTTAAGCTATCATAGGAAAGAGGGTATCATCATGTATCCAATATTACGATGAGCTCGCTACACGGTAAGTGTAATTGGGATAAATTGAACACCGTGGTAGGTCGAAGTGACGATGGTTTAGAGAGCAAATTTTAAGGGGCCAATAAATACCGTCATTTGGAGTTTTACATCATTCATTTTGGGAGGTTAGTACATTCTTAGTAGAGCAACACACTTATTATGATTAATTTGCAAAATTGGTTAACTAAGGGGGTGCATGACAAACCAGAATTTATGTTTCAAAAATAATTTTTCTATTCCAAATCTGTTTTTCAAATAGAAATCCGTTTGATAAACTTATTCCGTTTTTCTATTTCTGGAATAGATTTCTATTCCAGAAATAGGTTTGGAAAAGAAATCAGAAGTATAAATTTTCTACTTCTCTATTTCTAGAATAGAAATGAGAAATAAAAAATTTTCTCATCGTTCGTCAACCGGTCCTTTATCCGTTGCTGTTGACCACCATTCGTCGGTCGCCGCCCGCCCACCGGCCCCCGTCGCAGCCGGCCGCCGGCCTCCGAAAGGAAGAAATTTTGTGTCGTTATCAAATGAATTTCTATTTTTAAAGTAGAAATTTTGTATCGTTATCAAACGGTTATGTTTGCTTAGAAACTCTTCTAGAAATAGAAATAGAAAAATCTATATCTGTTCCAAAAACTATTTCTGAAACAGAATGATTGTCATGCGTGCCCTAAGTGATGTGATAGACTCTAAGAAAGTATTTTAAAAAGTGGGCCATTTTTGGCATGATGATCTGCCACGTCACTTTAATACACTAATCTTTTAAGCTAGTCTAGTAAACTTAATTAGCTCTTCTCTTTTTGGTATGCCAACCATGCAAAGGAAAGTCGATCTCCCTTTATATATTATCGAGTAATCTCGTGATTCCAAGGTTTTACATTATTAAGTGATAAAGGAAACATATATACATTGGATAATATCAATTACACAGGTAGAAGATGTGATTTCTCTTTTACTAGCTACATATGCTCATAGGAAGATCTGGTCTACGATCAAAATTTTGCAAAGGAGACGAGCAAAATATGCAATTTGTACATGTCCATGGATGAATGTCAAGATATAACTATGCACGATCACATAAATATACATGTCCACAAACACACATTGAAAAACATCAGTATTCGATACCTTTTAAATGGAGTTTCCGCGGGAGCCATATCTCGATCGAGAGAGAGAGAGAGAGAGAGACTGAATATAAATATGAGGATGGCTTTTGGTGCTCCTCGAGGCCTCTCTTTATATAGAAGATGAAGGTGATTTAGCTTAATCTCTTACGAATTGCTTAATTTCATGTGTAATAGTTTGACAGAGGGGATATTTGTCAGCAAGAAGTCCCGCTGAACAAAAAGAAAAAATGGAATCAAGGAAATCGTGCTCTGAAGGGAATCAAAAATGGCTGCATTTGCGAAGTAGACGTAAAATGATGCTTCTTCCCTACACGTGTGCAGTAGTCCTTAATTATTGCTCTTCAAGACGACTTTCTGTTCGTACATCATCATGAGAGTAGGGTGGCTACATCGAGAAATAATCGTTGCTTACGTTCTAAGACACGCGAGCAACATGTGGAAGTGGCAGCTGTGCAGCGATGTATGTAGCTTGGTCTGATGGTCATGTGAGCGCATATGGAACTTTATTTCCAAGAGAGATTGTATTCCATCAGTTAAGGTCGGCACTTTTGGAAGCATGTGGTGTTATGTCGATTAAGAAGCATGGGGAAGCATCTCGTGACATCTTTTTGAAGATTTGATATTTGGCTTAGTATTAAGTTTAGTATCTGTCACTGATCCATATCAACGTCATTGACTTTTGGCGCAAATACCGACATTTTATTGCCTCTTTAGTTTCTCAACATTCCCCACGAGATCAATTTCATTGGGAGAGAAGTACAGTTGGAAAAAGCTTCGTTCTGTGTGTAATAATAACTCTTATGTCAATATTATTCAAATGAGTGATATATATCTTTCGGTAGAGAAAATTTTTTAAATTTGTCTACCACATGAGAGGATAGCAAAGTAGGAAATTTCAATTTTTGGTGTGAATTTACGAGGATTTGAAAATGTACATGTGACGTGTTTTTGTTATTGTGCAACCATAATTTATACCTACTACATTTTTCGATTAAAGTTCATTTATTCCTTCTACTTTTCACAATTAGAGCGCGCATCGTGAATATAATGTCCAACCTCGTTGATCTGTTGATGTGTCATGCAGCATAGAATTTTGAAGACATAAACTTGTAAAAGAATTTATTAGAAGTTCGCATTCATTTCACATGTGACAGAGAATCCTTTTCGCTCTACCTAACCCTATTTACTATCCAAGTGTGTACTTATGTGCACAACACACGAATGTCATGTGACGATACATACTAAAATTTTTCCAAATAACATGTCATACCAAAATTTTTCCAAGTTACAATGTTGAGGAGTAAAACAAGTGAAAATCCCAAATGTACTTATGTGCACAACACACAGAATGTCATGTGACGATACGATAAAATGTCATACTAAATTTTTTCCAAATAACATGTCATACCAAAATTTTTCCAAGTTACAATAAACCATGCCTCACATCACTGAATTTCAAGAAAAAACATCAACACACTGCATTTTATGCCAGACCAAAGCCATCTATGATCGAAAAGCAATTGCAAGATTGTTTTCAAGGTTCAGATGCAAGCTGAATCTCTCAACAAATAGTATACTCTTGCTTCAAAGATCAAATATACTATATTAGAAGCTCCCAATGAAACCAAACAACACCATGACACAAGTCGAACCGAAGCATCATGTACACCCTCCCTCCCTGCGACAATCCAGCAAAACGCAAAAACATTGTACAAATGAACTAAGGGGCACTTATAGAATACAAGAGTGCTGATGCTTCTGTTTCTCTCTCCTGGCGAAGGACTGAAGACAACTCCATAATGATAAAGCCCGAGAAAATGAAGCCTCCAGAGTAAATAAGGATCCATCAAATGTCGCTTATTCATGTTAGTTCTAACCTAAGGATTCAATCAACAGTGCGCCATACAGATGTATCAAGAGAGACCCCAAAAGTGAAGTCAATTCAGTAGGAAGTGTTGTGCTGCAGGACTGCTTTAGGAGACAGCCCTACTGTTTTGGAGGAGAGCCCATCGTCTGCACTGGAGGAGCCGTGACCACTGCTAATGTCAGATCACGAGGGTTTGCATCACCAGATCGGTCACGGATCTCCCTATATTCTTGACAAATTGCACAGAGATGGCAGAAAAAATGAGTGATAAAGTCCCCACAAGGCGCTTCCTGCATGAGATGAGTGATTGATCAAATGGGCCAATTGATGACTAAAGCACAGAACTACTTATTTGTTCACAGGAATCTTTAAACAGTTCTAGTAGTTTCAGGATCAATCTAGACTGACTTTTACTGTTTATTTTTTGCCTAATCAAAATCTTGCAGTTTCAAAACACTTACAATTTTTGCAAAATGTATATGTTGACACCTAGATCCATATATGTGACTTCTTTATTTGACATTTGAATAATATTTAAAATTTTAATAGGAAAGCAAGAAAGTTATGAAAAAGGATTGAAGATTCCGACTCTCGAATGTTCTTATTTCAATCTACTATCTATTCCAATCATGAGGACTTGTGTAACTCTTGACTCAAACCTCACCTATTAGACAAGAGGGCTGGAACTGCTAGATGCTGAAGGCGGGAAAGGGATATAAGGTGCATTTCGTTAGATTTTTGGAAAAAGCCTACGGGAAAATGTAAAGAACTTAATCGTAATATGAAAGTCCATTGTGAATTGCCTTTGAGCAAAATAGTGTTTGGAGAAATTATATTTATAAAAGAATTTTGTGATTAAAAAAAGAATAAATTTGTCAAAAGAAAAAAAGTTGGCCGGCGAGGACAAGCGGCCGCTAATGATCGAAATTTGTCGCCGGCGGTTGACATATGAGGTTACAAGACCTTAGGAGGCCCTCGGAGACCACCTACGAGGGCCACTTGGGGTCGAGCGACCCCCACCAAGGGTGTGACCAGGCAGCCACGACCTTCCTGTGACCCAGATCTGGGTTGCACCCGGCAAGGTCGCGCAACCTCCGGCGACCCAGATATGGGACGTGGCGAGGTCACACTGGGTCATCAGAGGTCACGTGACCTCGCCGTGACCCAAATCTAGGTCACCGGAGGTGGGTTGACGAAAGTTGAGTGACCTCAGCGAGGGCCGCGTGGTCACGCGACCTCAAGTGACCCTTCATGAAGGTCGCACGACAGATCTGGGTCGCGGCGACCTTTGCTGGAGGGTTGCCCGACCACTTGCCCTTCGTCGGCGACTACTTGCCCTTCGCCGACAACTACTCCCAGCCATGGTGGTCCTGTTCAACGGAGAAGAAGAAGATGAACAGTAGCTCAGCATGCCTAGAAGGCAAAAGCTCAACGCACCCTAAGCTGCCTTGTGCTTTTAGCCTTTGAAAGGCTTGCATTTGGGAAATGAGGTTCAAAAAAAATTTGCCAAACACACTTTATTTGGCTTAAAGGGCTTTGGACGCCGAAGGGGCTTTGGGAAAGCCTCTCCCAAATGCACCCATGGATCCAGGAGTGGAGGGGCTTGCTTTAACTAAAGGAGATTTATAAATGACTAGGTCGAACAAGCTCAATCAAGTTATCAACCACTATGACGAACAGCTTAAACGAGACCTTGTAGACGGAACGTAAGTACAATATTAGTGGGATAGAAATGACAGGCTTCATAGGAAATGAGGCAAGGACTGAACAGAAACTATAACGAGTTCGGCTAGTTAGCTAAGAGACATTTAGGGAAACAGACAACAGTGAATTGATTGCTGCTCCTATTCCATACATCCTTCCATCTAGTCACTGCAAGCAAGTTCCAAATAGAAGGGACAAATGTTGGTTGAGTTGGAACTATGTAATGAAGGTAGGGACAAATTTAGAGCAACTCAAACACTTGAGTTGACCTAATCATTCGAACCACTTCATTTATGAAACTTGATTTTCTTTTTGTAACATGCTAAGGGAGTCTAGCCCTAACCAAGTAAAAGTTTCAAGTGCTCTTTCAAAGCTCTTGATGACATGATTCCGACAGTGGATGTGGTTCCAAGTTCTTGACAAGTCAGGTTTGGACTATGTTACTCCACTAAAAGTACCTTCTAAGTAATTTTAAGAAAGTGTTATGGCCCTCCAAGGCCTACAAATAGAAGCTTCTTTAAGCTCGTTTTGGCACAGGGGTCTTGGAAATCTAAAAGAAATTGAGTAAATATGGAAAATGCGAACAAACCTCACGAAATTGAGCAAAAAATAGGTTAGCTGAAAAACAAGAAATGTGAGCAAAGGCTCGATCTCTTCTGGGAACGTATGCCGCTGATCAATCCAAACCTTATACGAAATTATATGCTCTCTACATAGGGAGAAATAAGCTCCTGCAAAAATAGGAAGACAGCCATCCTCATGAACAAAAAGAGCTCCTTGGGAAGGCTGCCATGTTCGATGACCGAGCTCACTAGAAAAGAGGAGTCCGTCCACTCTTTCTAAAATATTAAAATAAGCGCCTTTTACATGCAAAATAATCTGTTTTAATTTGTGGTGATTTTTGTCTTTTCAAGAAGGGATACACTTTGCTACCAACAGGAGATAGATTTCAATCTTTGCTAATTATATTTGTTTGGTTATGTTTGTTACGTTTACGTGTATGGGAAAAATCTAGCGTAAAATGTTTACTGCTAATGCTAATATAATTGTTATATTACACTATGTGAAGAAAAACATCTTCAATGCCTTTTTTAGCATGGTGAATGATTTTTCATTAATTTGATTATTTTGGTGAGATCCTAATCCATTAGACTACTGTAGATCATTGCATAGAAGGAATCTCATAACATTAACAATTTTTATCCTACTCATCGTAGGTTGTCTATAAACCCACAATCTCAGCTGGCCCATTCTAAGTAGCCCAGATTGACAGACACATACCATCCTTTCTTTTCCTGCTGCTTTTCATATTCATTTCCGTCATTCTAGAGTGATCCTTACCTCCATCCACGGTTCTAATTCAATAAACTTCTATACCTCTATACGAAACTTTACTCTAATCTACTACTTGAAAGGATGTAGGGAAAAGAAATAGAAAGCCGAATCCGCTGTAGTGTCGTACTCTAATAGCCTTTAAGCTAACAAGCCTAACTCATTGTAATCTCTGTCCCGCCTCTGCCCCATTACTTACCTACTTTGTCTATAAACCCACAATCTCAGCTGGCCCATTCTAAGTAGCCCAGATTGACAGACACATACCATCCTTTCTTTTCCTGCTGCTTTTCATATTCATTTCCGTCATTCTAGAGTGATCCTTACCTCCGTCCACGGTTCTAATTCAATAAACTTCTATACCTCTGTACAAAACTTTACTCTAATCTACTACTTGAAAGGATGTAGGGAAAAGAAATAGAAAGCCGAATCCGCTGTAGTGTCGTACTCTAATAGCCTTTAAGCTAACAAGCCTAACTCATTGTAATCTCTGTCCCGCCTCTGCCCCATTACTTACCTACTTTGTCGTTCTTCTCCTATAAGTATCATACCTTCATTTTGTCTACTAGGCTTCATCTACGCCCTTCATTCTAGTGGTGAATGACTTGCTCAACTTGAACTTTTGTATCTCTCCACTTTTGTTAAAGCAAGCCAATCCAATGCTCTTTATTACCCTTTTCTTGCCTTCAACTTCAAGCGATAACTTGCCCGTTGCTCTTACGGGTGGGGTTTGAGCCAAGGATCAAGCTTAGGGGTGAACAAGAAGTCCGGTTCAACCCGGGAACCAGCCCAATCAGTTTGGTTTCAAGCCAATTCCCAGTCCTGGGAGAATCAATTCAATTCTCAGTTCGGGGATCCTACAACTGGTCTATGACTCCTGGTGCAGCTCTTAGAACCAACAGTTCTACCTGAAACCAATCCAAGCAGACAGTGCCTTTGTCCCACTGGACAGGATAGCCATGTGGATGCAAAATCATAAGCATGAACTAATCAGGAATACATGTATTCTTCATATCATCAACCTAACTGATACATTAATAACAGATAAGCTAAGTTAATAGGAGCCATATATGAATAGCGAGAGAGATCAATCAAAACAGAGTGTGAGAATGCTAAAAGGAAACTGTGGCCGTTATCATTATTCTTGATAAAATAAATAAATCATACCTCCAAATTGTACTTTGATCTTAAAGCCCCTCGATAGCCACAAGCATAACATGCGACGAAGCATCCAGGTAGCCCCAATAAAATGCCATCCGTCAACAAACAACATGCAGTATTGACAAGAGCCCACAGCAAGAAATGGGTTGCGCATGATCCCATTAAAGTTCCAGAACCAAGAAACTCTGCGTTCTTTCCAAACAGATAGCAAGGACAGAAAAGACCTATACAACCTATGCAACAATAACAAGCAATTATTTTTATTTCCAAGATAATGAAATTACACACCAAGTTTTAGGTGCAAACTATCAAAAAATAAAAAACTATCATCTCTTGTACAATTTTAATTGAAATTATACTCATTTCCACCAATATCAAACAATTTGTAGTTTGATTGGACCTTTCATATATCCAAGTCGAAATATTAACATCAAAGCTAGAACATATATATGCCCTAGTATTACTATGACAAAAGGCCAAAGCCCAAGAGCACTATATCTCTCAGAAGCTTAGTACAAGGTATCCAGGCCACTGGCTGGAATGGAATATATTAACTTGCAAGGACTTCAAATTTCTGATACAGCATGTGGCTTCTCAGATTATTTGAATCTATGTTTACAAACTTACATATATGTTTTTCATAGGACCGATAAAAAGGGCAAAGACATTAAATACAGACCTTTTACCATGTTAACCAGAGTAAAAACCCAAGATTTCAGGTTCTATCATGAAACTCATGATTTTGAATAATCAAATTCTGCGGACATTAATTAAAATCGAATGCATGAAAGAAAAATGAATTTCTTGTAGCACTAAATGGCTGCAGAGGTAGAATAAACAGCCAACAAAAAATTTTGTAATTCCTGAACAAAGGAAAAGAATCCTACTTGCAACCATATAAGGTATGTATAGAAACTTTTATCATACAACAATTATTGAACTGACAAGAGCAGAGAAAAGTAAATGATAATTTATAAGAATTTGTCTCTCTGCGCACAAATAGACTTCTACTAGATTATGGATACATAAAACAGCATACAAAATATCATGCTTCAGTATTTGCCATTTGCTTCTCCAAATATTACTCCAGCGATTACATATCCAATTTAACTTACAGACAAACATGCCAGCACATGTTTCATGCTCATTGAAGTAATAGCAATGAGATTTTCTGATATCATCCTAAGAATAGCTAGAAGTCTTGTAAGCAAAACTGAACAGTTATGCAAAGATGACTGAAAGCCTCTGACCAACTAGTAAAAAACTGGTCCTCTTAAAGCCATTTATACTAAATCCATTTAGAAGCACAGGAAGCATTTTATCTTTTCAATATATTTCAAAGTCTCAAGCAACTCCATATAATTATACTTCAATAGAAAACACAATCGAATCTTCTTAACTCAAAATGCACCTTCATAACTTTTCCTCCAGATAAATCAAGGTCTCAGGACAGAAAGTAGCATACAGCTCTGCATGTCATCGAAGCAAGCACAGATTCCAGAAGACCAGTGTGTTGGCCCAGCACTTATGGGCTGACGAATAGCTGGGTCACCACTGCTCGGAAGAGTCTCTACTTCTGGTTCAGACTGATCTAATGGAATATAAGGAGGTGGCATGTAACTGCTTTGGCTTTTCATTCTCTCTTCTGCTCGACACCTCTAGGTAAACTATAAAACAGAATCAATTAACATGAGTACACAAAGCGTTCAGGCAACAACACGAAGCATGAGAACCAAGAGCTAAGTTGCCATGCTCATACACCGATCAAGAAAAATGACAAGATCAATTTGGTAAACATGAATTCAGAAGACGGTGGTAGACAGAATCAGAATAAAATTATAAACATAGCATCTAGAGGAAAGAACGACAATACATGGTTGATATAACAAATTCAATCCCTAGAAAAGAGGGCATCCTCAAGAAATCAGTCATATACTGGAGGTTAGCACTAACACACTCCTCCTCCACAGGAAAAGTCACATTTCAGTGACTTCAAAGAGACGATGAAACTAACTTGACAAGTTGAAACTCTACCACAGGCTTCCCTGACCCCAAAACTGCATATGGATATAGAGTAGAATGATTCTCCCAGAAACGTTCATGGGTTGCTGATTTTGCACTTAATAAGCTAATAAAACCCCTTCTCTTCATAAAATACTTAGGAGCATATACCATCATATATACTTTTTCTGTAAAAACAGTCTATCCCTATAAGCTCCTATATTGTATTTACTGGAGCATATACTGTCATATATATACTTGATCTCTAACATCCCAAACAAGTGCATGGGCTGCCGAGTTCACGCTTAATAAGTTTCTAAAGCACTTTTCCTGCACCCGGTACGATATAGGTGAGCATAAACTATTCACACAGTGATACACTAGTTCTTCACCGTCTTAAAATACGGTAAGAAGGTAATCTTAACCCCCATTCAGCAAATGCACATTCTGCTCACATAAAGAAAAGAAAAAGGAAATTGTTCAGACATTATTAAAATTTTACGGCCTTCCATGAAGGAAAATCTCTTCAAGCAACATCAAATCACCCCATTACGATATTACGCAGGTTTTGGTTTTTTTTTCTCCTCTCTTAAGCCAAACAGAGATCTAGCATCAACAGATCGAAGTCGCGGAAACCAAGAACCGGCGAAATCCATAAGGGAGCGCTCCCCGAGCGATCGATGGCTGTGGAATCTCTCTCGAGAATTCGTTTCAGCAGCAAATCCATGACGGTTTCGCGCAGACGCAATCGAACCCGCAAGCGCGGAGAAATCGACATCACTCGCTCCAACAACGACGGCGACGAGAACGAACAGAGAGATCGGACGGAAGCGAGTAGAACCCGTACCTCCTCCCGTTGTTGCCGGAAATCGCAGCTCTTTCTTCCCCCCGCGGTGATCGGAAGAGGAACCAGAACAAGAACGAGGCAGCGACTGGAACTGAAGGCTGAAGAATGAAAAATTGGGGAAGGCGAAATCCAGGAGATGAGCACGAGAGATCCGAGACCCGAATCCATGCGCGGTTTCGGGTTCGACGTTCGGAATCCGGAGAGATTTCCTGGGCCTGGGCCTGGGCCTGAGTCCAAAGTGAGTAATACTTATTTTTATTTGGGAAAAAAAAGAAAGCCAAGTTGGCCTGTGAGATTCCATTTGAATCCCTCGTGTTATAATTCTTTTCATGAGATTAATATATTTATGAGAAGTTTTATGTTCCGCAGTTTATTTAGACATGATAATAGACAGAAGGGCAGAAAAGATGTAGTATTGAAATAATCACATATGCTTTAGAATATTTTCTGAAAATTAATTACTTGTATCACTTGAAATAATTAGTTAACTAAAAGATATGATATTTAAATAAGCAAAGACAATAGATGTTTTAGAAAATATTTTTCTAAAATTAATTATTTGTATCTATTGAAACAATTAGTCAATAAAAATGTTTTCATTATTAACATTAATTTATGTCTAAATATATTCATGGACAATAAAAGTATTACTCGTTTGTTAATTTTTGTGAGCGATACAAGAGATCAATTTTTAAAGATGTTTTCCAAATCATTTATTTTCTGCAAAATAAATGAAATTTTTTACTCCTATAATCGATTAACACAATTTCCCCTCTTATTAAGTGTCCGATAAGAGTGTAGAAACACTGATTGGGGTGCATCCTCTCAAGTATTTGATTTGATTCGAGTCATCAAGATCTTTAAATATCAAGATGAAAAGGGAGAAAACCGAAAAAACCTTTTCGATGCCCTTGAAAGAGCACAAAAAACTTACCTCACAAGCCACTCTCTAATCGAGAGGAGAGGATAATGTCAGCATCTTATTTGGATTGCAATAACTTTCTCGCCAATCTTGAATTTTAAGATCGTTGTGGTGAGGAGCAATTATGGTCCAATATGAACAATCCATAATATGTGTGCGATTCTTTGGTATCGACCAAAGAGAAATGCGATCACTAATAACCTAACGTCAACCCACGTACTCACCAAGTTACGAGTATCAATGTTCTTGTAGTACCCAAAGGCTAAGAATATCACTAGAAATAGATAAATGCTTGATGTGCGTGTGAACTCAAGGTGTTAAAAACTTAATAAAAATGATGAAGTAGGTCTATTTTCCCCATCTAATTCATATTGGGAGAACATCCAATTTCTTGATTTGTTGCTCGGATTCCTTCTCTCTAGTCTATATTACAGGAGAAAAAAGTTTTAGGAGAAAATATCAGAAACATATATTGCTTTTGACCCATTGATCACTTACGTATCTCTATCTCTACAAACACTATACACATACCTCAAAATAAAATCACTCTCCTTGCAAAGTTGTTTTATTACTTTTCCTAGAGTATGGGTGATTTGCTTTTTAATTGGTTTTGAGTGTTTTGGGTAGATGTAAGAATTCAAGATTCGAGGATAGGCATTTTGAAGAAGAAAATTGCATTTTCATAAACAGAGATCTGAGAATAATCGATGCGAAGTTCAAATGATCTCAAAGGTGAAAACTAACGTATGCAATTTTAGTATTTTTAAAAGTGGAGACATACGAGCAATAATTGGGTAAAAGGTGAGCTACCTTTTCTTTCTATTTTGTCCAAATACATGTTCCTTGTATACACGTGTGTCTATCAACATGTGCATCCAATATGGCACGATGCGTTTGCGGTGATACCACTCCCATAAGTTATCAATGGACCAAAGGGGAGGGTATCAATTCTATACCACATTGCAACTTAATGGAAGATCAGATTTGGAGAGATGTGCTTCAGCTTATGAGAGCAAGCAATCGACTTATGAAAGGCTACACTTGGCAAGGGCATATGCCAAAGAGGTGGTCTGGATGATAGCTACAGACATTCTCTTTGTGTGCGAGAAGCCACTGCACCAACATGTGCTTCATAAGAATTATGGGCAAGGGTTGCTTTCTATCCCTTTATACTATTCCTCTATTGAAAGAAGCCCCTGCCATCAACTTGAATGACCAGGACAAAAAGTAAAGGGAATAAAGGAACATATAGAGTTGGGATGGAGTAGATAAGCATAGAAAAATGTAATCATTTACTTGAAAAAAAAAAGTACGGACTTGAATAAATGTCTTTTCCTACTTCCGAAAAATAGACCATGCATGATTGCCAATGGATTCGAGCAGTAAAATGAAAGACAACCGATGGAATATATTACATATAATGATTATTGGTGACGAAAATGAGAGATACATTATAGTTTTGATCTATTTAGAAATGATACACTAAATGACAAGACAGATTGTATGAAAATTTAAATATGTGACTCATATTCAACATATGATGATAATTTATCATGTTCTTTAAATTTCGTTTGGAGGGAAGGGGGAGGCAAATGTATGGTGATGGGAGAATATTTTAAAATCTTCATTTGAATCTTTCTCACACAAAATTCAAACTTTCCACCCCCACCGCTCGTTTTTACCCCTTCCCTTCTCTCTCAAACCAACACCTTATTACACTAATTTTGTAAATCAATCTTAACATACGTAACATTTGTCAATATAACAAAAACAATTAAGATAATGCTATTTAGAATCAAATTTTGATTTTGCCACCTAGCTTTTCCCCTTTGAGAAATTCTTTTATGTACCATGTACATCATGCATATTGCATGTCGATATACGATGTTACAGGCCAAATAACTTTCTTATTTTCATAACCCGTTAGAGAATCACAATGAAGGAGGGCACAGAATGTATGCCATCACATCAACAGGTCAAATGGTGAATGCATTACATAGCAATAGAGAACTCTCCTTTTCCTCACCAACGACCAATGGAGAAAAACCCGATGCGTGACAGCCCGGCGGAAAGGATACAAAGCTCAGACATGCAGACGTAGAATCGAAGTATAGCACCACCGTCAATGTTTGCTAATCGAAAAGACAGAAGTTTAGCTGACGTAAAACGAGGTTCGCTTGTCTCCGGGACGCCGCGTATGAGCCATTACAAGCTAATTTCCCTCTTGGTACAAGTCTGCAGAAACCCTAAGAACACACCAACGAGCTGTAAAACTACGTACGTCGATCTGACAATTCCACAGTCCACAAACATCATTCTTAATGTCATCATTCTATTACCATTAACCAATGCTTGACGTCTGCTCTTTTTTTTTTTTTCCTTATCCTGTGCGTTTTTCCGGTGAATAAGGCCACTATCTTACTTTCTAAGGAACTTGCTTTTCCATTATTCTCTGTCTATATGATCTCGACCAAGCAGGACAAAGATTCTGGCATGTTATTGACAAGCGCAACGGCAATGAATTCACATTGGTCATTCCACATTCTCTCACATTCTCTTGGACAAAATTCCGCAGAATGAATCTCTCGATCCCCACTTGGAAATTCCAAAGGCGGGAGAGCGTTGGCAAATTGGGTCAGGTGCATTTGGAGCCGGCGAGTTTGATCAAATGCGTTCTGTCATCATCTTGAAGAAGGGAACGCACGAGCTCCATCTCCAGACCACCCTCCCATCTTGATCTTCTTGGAAAACAGAAAGAGAAGAGCCGAACCCCGCCTTAAACGGCGCATTTGAGGGGGCAGTCGTCATCCTCGGAACTGGCAAGGGAAGAACATATCGGGTCGGACTCATGCTTGGTTGGGGCTCTAGTAAGAAAAAAAAATCAAATGCTTTGTCCGTAAGTGCTCTCTCTTGACATATCTCGACTCTTTGAAACTGCTCGTGATTAGCTTTCTCCAACGTTTCGCAAGGATTAAGTCTTGCTTGCATACAAATCATGTTAATCATCATTTTCATTGATTTTCCCTCGCATTATTGTAGTCACGTTATATGTTTACGCGATCGTCATTATAATTGCTGTTGGGGTTTAACAGATCGTGGAACTTCTGGTGCACATGGACTGCGAAGGGTGCGAGAAGAGGGTGCGAAGGGCAGTGTCGAAAATAGACGGCAAGATTCTGCTCCTGAAAAACCCATCTGAAACAGCATATTATGATGCACTGAAGCGATGGCTTTTCATATTCTTCATCCTTCGCATGATTTTACATGCGTATATACCGTCCAACCATGCTGCAAATAAAACATTTTCATGCATGTTTCAGCATAAAGTTCCTTGTCACACGCATGCAATCTCCCAAATTATTTACTTCCTGATTAAAAAAAATGAACTTCATTCTACCCAGTTTGTAGGATCTAATTGATCGTTTTTGCTTTCCGGAAGTTATGCACGAATCTAAAAGTTAATCTGATTAGGGTGTTTTCAAGGTAGCCGCGTCTCTACGCCCGCGCTTCTAAATTATAAATAGTATCTATGGTTTATTAAGGGAATGATGTCCACAAACACATTTCTCTTGATCATCATGATGACATTCTCCTTCTTTATGTAAATAGCAGGAAAAACTTCCTGCAAGTTTAGGACAATCATCTACTCACATGGAAAAACAACATCATTGATTATTGAACAGTAAATGTAGAAGGCCTCAAGATGGACATATAAGATAACATGTTGAACACATATGTACATTTCCTTGACATAAAAAGGAATAAAGTTAATATGACATGCTGTACACGCACATGTGCACATTTCCTCAACGTAATAAGTGTCTTTGGGACGTGAGTTAAGTAAACGTAAAAATAACTCTTTTCAAGGCATTTTGAAAGATGAAAAAAAAAATTACCCAATTTGATAAAGTTGCTAACTTCGAATTATAAACTTTGAATTTTCAAAACACATTTAAATAAGTCTTATCGAGTGACTTTAACATTTTCTAGAGAAGTGATAATCGTTATGGTACGTATGTACAAGTAACTCTGCATCTTTCTCTCTACTTGTGCGATGCACTTGGTGTAGGAGTCGATAGTGTGGAGATCGACATGGACTCACAGAAGGTGACGGTGACGGGGTACGTCGACCAGAGGAAGGTGCTGAAGGTGGTGCGGCGGACGGGGCGGAAGGCCGAGTTCTGGCCCTACCCATACGACAGCGAGTACTACCCTTATGCCGCCCAGTACCTAGACGAGTCCACCTTCTCCACCACCTACAACTACTACCGCCATGGCTTCAACGAGAACATCCACGGCTACTTCCCTAACCAGGCGTACTCCACCGTCGACGACAACACCGTCTTCATGTTCAGCGATGACAACGTCCACGCGTGCACCATCATGTGAAATGGTCATTGGTACGACGATAGGACGTGATGGAATTGGATAAGATAGATATATGCACTTGGGATTGTATTCGGAGAATGACCGGTTACTAATTAACCTTGGAAAATACACACGTTATTATTACTTGAATCGGACATGTGCACATGTCCTATAGATGTTGATAATTGGTATTTGTGATGTCTTGATTCTTGCATAAAGCAAAACCACGAGATGCATTCGATATAGGAAGCATCACAAGCATAAAAATGGCAAATCATCATGAATAATTATCATATAGAGAATGATTTTTTCGTGACATTTATATCTAAACTTTATTTGACTGATCTCTACAGATGTTCATATCAAAATAATTTATATCATATTGTCTGCACAGTAATCGTGCGCTATGTAAGACACATATTTCAATCTTGCTTCCTCATGCTATGAGAGACTTCTTGGTACTTAAAGGTTGCAAGATATTAAGAGAAATGAATTGGATAGAATACATATGAGAGGAGTCTCGTTACAAGTGTGACATCTTTGAATTAACTTACTCTAGATATTGTCTACTTTGACCCGTCTTATACTGAGCATTATAGTTTTATCTTCTGACGTACAGATTTGCACTTTCCTAAAAGATCACTCATCCTAATAGTGCTCTAATCTAAGTTCGCTTAAAGAAAGCTTATTATTACGTTAAAAAATGCCTCCGTGAGTTAATTCCAATTTTCACATATATATATATATATATATTCAAGAATTACTCTCCCCATGTTCGGTGTATGATTCAGTTTATTCTTGTTTTATTTACCATCCTAGAAGCTTGCTAGGAGCTACTCCTTATCCAGGCCCTTTAGCCCCGACAATCACTCCCCACTCTCATCAGATCGGATCGTTACAACTGGTGCTACCCCCTCCCTCTTTTCCCCCCAGCTTTGAGCTCAACGGAGGCGTTGCTTCTCACCACCAATCGAGCTCAACACTTCCTCGATCTCTCCACACAAGATCCTTCAAGGTCGCACATGAGCTCCCGGTGGATCGTTTTTGGAGACGGCGGTCGCAAGGATGGATGGCTGGCAATGATACGAAGGGAGTTGAGAGGAGGAAAAGAGTGATCGGAGTTGATCTACTTCTTTCGCTTTTACATTAGGAGAAGAACACAGGCATAGTGCAAATTAATGCTAAGGAGATATGGTACATAGTGTGATCTTTTTTATAGCTAAATCAAGAATAACCGCTCTTAACACCTTATGTGGGTTAATTTTTATCCTATAATCTTTTTCATTTTCATGATTTGTAACTCTTTGAATTCGAGGTTGAAATCCAAATCTTGCCATTCGAAACTTGTAATTTCAATGATACACTGTCAATACTTATGTCTAGAAAAATCAATTTCACAAATCTGTCTTTACATTAAAAAAAAAAAAATTAGACCAAACTTATCTTAGAAAAATATTTTTTTTGTCATGTACATACTTTGAAACCCCAAAATTAGGTCTATAATTAAAATCAACATCTTATTCAAAGAAAAATTCGAATGTATTAGGTGTATTTATTTGGCAAAGAATGAATAATTTGGAAAGTATTTTCCTAAAAATAATTATTTGTATCTCTTATAAAAATAAACAAATGAAAAGAAAATCATCATACAAGAAAATATTTATATATCATTATCGATAATGAAATAAAATTTATTTATTAGTTATTTCAAATATTAGAAATAATTATTCTTAAAAAAAATATTTTGAAATCCTTCAATTACGACGAAATAAATAAATTATTAAAAATATTTACCTCACACATTTTATTTTTCTCCTTTGCCTCCTGCGACCTGAAGTAGGTGAGGCGGAGGCGTCGTGGTAGGTATATCTTGCGGGACGGACGCCGACGAGCTGATGATTAATCCCAATTTTCATGCTTCGGCTCCGGAGATCATCTCGAAATGGGGCTTCACGCGGCGGCGATGGAGGCGATCACGGCGTACACGGGCCTCTCCCCGGCGGCGTTCTTCACGATCCTCGCCCTGATGGTCGCGGTCTACAAGGCGGTGTGCGGCATGTTCGTCGACCCCGACGACGATCTCCACAAGAAGGCCGTGGCGAACGCCATGGCGAGCGCCGCGGCGAGCGCCCCGCCGGCCCCCCCCGCCGAGCCGGTCCAGCTCGGAGACGTGACGGAGGAGCAGCTGCGAGCCTACGACGGCTCCGACCCGAGGAAGCCGCTGCTCATGGCGATCAAGGGCCAGATCTACGATGTCTCTAGCTCTAGGTGAGCGTTCGTTGCCTTGTTCCTCGTGCGTGCTGATTGCGTAGCCGCTTGTTGGATTCTTGGTTTGAGTTTTAGTTAATGCGATGATTCCGCTTTCTGATTGCCGATCCCATGTGTATGTCGAATGCTCTGTTCGACAGTAGATGACCAGATAAGCTTAATGGATGCTTAATTACATGCGATGAAGTGATAGGGCTGTGATTAGGGGTGTAACCTGGGTAAACATTCTCGAAAGAAGTTCGATTATGATGAGAATCGGATTTCGGTGCTAGGGATTCGCGGTTGGGCTTTGAAACCCTCTAAGGTGGTGTGCGTGGATTGGACAGGGAAGTGAGATTGAATTTCCTTTGTCTAACTGATAATGGTATCAACTATTCTCTACAGTAGTCGAATTCCATAATTTGGTGTGGCTTGAATTTCATTTGTCTGTTTGATTTGGCATATGAATGCTTACTCTGTAATAAGCTTGCCGAGAAGAATGCCGCTGAGGGGTCATAAAACTGTAAGGGCAAGTAAAATCTGTGTTAAATTCCCAGCTGAACTGAAATAGAGGGTTTGAGTTGATTCCATTTGGACTCCGCATTCATTGGCATATTACTGAAAGACACTGGGATTAGAGTTGAAGGCTCCCACTCCCAATCTATAGCCGAGGATATGGAGATGAGACGGACCCTAAAGTGGTTGGGATATGATTTATGGGGAGATTAAATAGTTGCACTAGATGAAGTTGGTGCAACATGGAAGTGTTTGTTGAATTTATTCGCAGTGGGAATCTGATTCTCTCTCTCTCTCTGTGATAATTCTTTGCAGGATGTTTTATGGTCCGGGGGGACCATATGCCTTGTTTGCAGGAAGAGATGCGAGCAGGGCCTTAGCTTTATTGTCGTTCGATGCGAGAGATCTGACAGGGAATATTGAAGGGCTGAGTGAGTCTGAGCTTGAAGTTTTGCAGGATTGGGAATACAAGTTCATGGAGAAGTACGTGAAAGTTGGGCAAATTGTTCCGTCAGGAACAAGTGCTGATGTCAAGGATAAAAGTCAGTGAGAGCTAGGAAAAACAAAAGGATGGAATTGGCTGTAGATGTGAATTGGCGTCATTTTCAAACTTTTTCCCAGTATGAGATGAGATGATGTTGAGGTCTTCGTTGATGAGCTTGAGCTGAATATGCACTGTATGTATTTGTTGCCACAATAATGTTAGCTTGAAACTAACATATGTCAAGTGAGGCATACTTCGGGTGCGTTTGGGAAGGCTTTTGGGGAAGGTCATTGAGAAAATGCAAAGGCCCTTGAGTTAAAGGAGTTTTTCAAAATGCAAATTGTATTTAGTAAATCGTATTTGTGAAAGTCCATTGTGAAATATCTTTGAGCAAAATAGTGTTTCAACAAATTAAATTTGCAAAAAATTTTGTTATTAAAAAAAGGAAAAAAAAAAAAAAAAAAAAAGGAGAGTTGGCCGATCAAGGGCTTGGCCGGTTACCGCCAGCGAAGAGCTAATAGTGACGCGGGTTGCTGTGCTGAGGACGTGGCGTGGCAAGGGTCGCCGTGACCCTCACCGAACGGTTGCGCGACCCACCGCGCTGCGACCTTCGGGCGGAGGTGGCCAAGGCTCACGATCTGGTTGCCATGACCCTCATCGCGCCGCGTCCTCCGCACGGCAACTCTTGTCAGAGGGTCGTGGGACCCTAGCCGAACCATCTGCCTTTCGCCGCACAGCCTACCCTTTATCGGCAACCACGCATAGATGCTGGCCGTGTTCAGTAGAGAGAAGGGAAGAAGATGAAGATGATGAAATGGATTTATGGGTCTTAAAAGAGTTGCAAAGAATCATCTGCACTTTTCAAAGACGGCCTCTTTACCTTCTTACCAGCATTCCACAAGAAACACCAGTCTGGTTGGTCTTCTCTAGTCTGGTTGGTCTTCTCCAACCTCCGGGATGAAACATTAGGTTGGACAAACTTTAGTTTGCGTGACACCCTTGGTTTGAATAGCCTCTTGAGCTAGATAATAGGCATTCATTAGCGAGAGAAGGAATATCAAGATCACATCGCAAATGATCGCAGCCACGAGGTAGTTTTCATCGAGCTCTCCGTATAAAGCTAATAGAAGCAGCTACAATCCCTTGGAGACCAAAGGCATTTTGTCCAATTTATATGAACAGATGCGTTTGGGAACTACCTTCCCAAAGCCCCTTGGGCGTGTAAAGGCCTTTGGGCCAAATATTTGGTGTTTGATAATTTTTTTTTTATTTGCCTTTGCCAAATGCAAGCCTTCAAAAGGTTGAAAGCCCAATATAGGTTAAGGGCTATCTTGGGCTTTCTCAGCATATTGACTTTCAAGCTAGTGAAAATTTTCTCCCGAAATCGTCCTTAATAATCTTTTGTTTTTTCGATTTTACCCTCGATAACTGTTCGGGTGCATTTGGTTCAGCATTTTAAAAGCCCATTGAGAAAATGCAAAGCAGTTTAGCCTAAAAGACTTTAGGTAAATACAAAGGCCGTTTGGCAAATTATGCTTTGAAAAGCAACTTTGAGAAAATTGCCATTCGGTAGAAAACACATTTGAAAAACTCTTTGGATGATTAACATTAATTTTTTTTATTTGTTTAAAATTGAAAAAATAATGTATGCAACTTTTTAAATATAAATTTTTGACAATAATACTAAAAAAATTAAATACATACATACATATATATATATATATATATATTTTTTTTTTTAAAAAGACCAAACCTTTCATCGGAATTTTTTAATTTTTATTTGTTTAAAATTGAAAAAAAAAATTATGTATGCAACTTTTTAAATATAAATTTTCACAATAATGCTAAAAAAAATCAAATTATATATATATATAATTTTTTTTAAAAAAGACCAAATCCTTCGTTGAAATTTTTTAATTTTTATTTGTTTAAAATTGAAAAAATAATGTATGACCTTTTTAAATATAATTTTGAAAATAATGCTAAAAAAAAAAAAAAAAGACCAAACCCTTCATCAGAATTTTTAAATTTTTTATTGTTTAAATTTTTTTGGTCGAATTATTGTTTAAAATTGAAAAAAAATAATGTATACAACTTTTTAAATATAAATTTTGCATAACACTAAAAAAATCAAATACATACATACATACATATATATATATATATATATATATATATATATATATATATATATAAAAAAAGACCAAATCCTTCATCGAAATTTTTTAATTTTTAATTTTTTTTTAAATTTGAAAAAATAATGTATGCGACTTTTTAAATAATCTGAAAATAATGCTAAGATATCAAATACATATATATTATAAAAATAAAAATAAAAGACCAAACCCTTCGTCGGAATTTTTTTAATTTTTATTTGTTTAAAATTGAAAATAATAATGTATGCAACTTTTTAAATATAAATTTTGACAATAATGCTTAAAAAAATCAAGTATATATGCTAAAAATCAAATATATAAATAATTTTTAAAAAGGACCAAAATATATTTAATTTTTTTAACATATATATTTGATTTTTTAGCATTATTTTGGCATTTAAAAAAATAATAACGAGGGCAAAATCAGAAATTTGAAGAATGAGTGAACCTAGTTTTGGAAAAAAAAAATAAGTTTCAACATTTGGCCAAATGCTGAAAGCCCTAGTCCCTACTAGCATTGGGCTTTCAATCTTCTCAATATTGACTTTCACTCAAAAGCTACTTCAAAATGATTGCCAAGCAGTCCAGCATTTCCCCAAGGGGCTTTGAAAGCTACAAGCCCATTGGAAATGCTGAACCAAACGCACCCTTGACTGCGTTTGGATGTGGCTTTTCCAATCCACTTTAGGCCTCCAAAGCCCTTTGGGCTAAAAATGAGTGTTTGGCAAATGTTTTTGTAAACACCCTTGAAAGAAAGTGAGCCTTTTGAAGGTTGAATGCTTGACCCTGCCTTGGGCATTTCAACATTCTTGGTAAACTGGGCTAGCCACCCTTCCATCTTGGAAGGGGAAGGTTGGGGGTTCAAATCCCCACTTTCTCAGGGGGGATTGGGGTGGGGACGATTTCATTTCAGGAGTGGGTTTCGACTCCCACGCCCGCAAGGAGGCGGGGGCAAAAGTCGAGAGTGAGTGTTAGAATAGGATTAGCGTGGGAGTGACCGACCAAAAAAAAAAAAAAAAAAAAACTGGGCTGGCCATTAATGAATTTTGTTCAATTGCCATTATTGCCCTCATAACTTAATGAAATTCCAAATTTAATCCTTTAGCTAAAAACCCTAGATGATTTGCACACGCTTTCACCTCTTCCCTTCCTGACCCACCCAGCTATCCCAAAGTTCTCGTCTTCTTCTTCTCTCTCAAATCCACGCGCATGCACCAAGAATCATCCTCAAACTGAGCTCCCCCATACAACCCAAAAGCCATCTTCTCATTACGCTCCTTTGGAATTCGCCTCTGGTTTCGCTGCGCCTTTGGTTTCGCTGCTCTTCATTGCTCGCCTATTTGGTCACCGCTTGGTCATCTTTCGTCTTCGCTGAATCAAGTTGTTGGGCTCTCTTGTGTTCGCCTCCCTCTTCACTAAGAACCTAGTTGCTCGTCTCGCCCTAAATCCAAGTTCTTTTGATTCGATTCCTTCTTATTATGCTTTTTGTAGTTGTGATTGTTAAGTGTGTGGTGATTTCGTGAATGATACTTTTGACGCCATGATTGATGAGTATATATATCGATGCTCGAGTAATAGAAACTTTTTGAGAAAGAGTGAGAGAGGACTGGGGAGATGAAAATCGAGCGAAATTTCAAGATTTGTTAAAGAATCCTGCAAATATAGATAGGAGAGAGACCACTATAGCGGAAGGGTTTAACAAAATTTTAATTTGTAGACACTCTGCTCCTTTGTACATCAGGGGCCTGCAAATATGTGCAGGGCCAATTAATTTCTTATTAGTAAATCGTCTTGCCAAAATCAAGCAATCATATGCAAGACTGCATATGGCTCTACTAGATCCTCACCCTTTGTTTGACATGTATTGGCTTATTCTGACTTGTGCTACTTAGGAAACGGAATCAAAAAGGAGAAAAAAAAAAACAACAAAAAAGTTTTACATTCTTATGGGTGGGGAAAAAATAAGAAGTTTGGCGTTTAGTAGGATGAATGATTGAAATTTAACTAGTCTTTTTACTTTTGAGTTTTGAATGATCCAATTCTTCTCTTAATAATGATGCTTTGAAAACTCTAGGTCATGCCTCCTGTTGACAGTTTGGGAATCTATCTATGTGAATTTATTTTGTGCTCATCTATAGTTTTCATCGTCTAATGAGTTATTTGTGTAGTGTTTGCCAAACCGTGTTGTGTCCTTCTATCATATCTCAGTTTTTTTACCCAAACACAACTGTATGGGTATAGTCCTTGCTTATTCTCTTGTTGCTGTTTGACCTCATTGTTACTCTTAAAGAAGCTGTCAACGAGGAAATTCTTGCTTTTCATATGTTGTCATGCCGAGCATTATGTGGGAAATTGATTTATGAAGAAATTGGATACATTTCCTTATCCTAAAGGTTTGTTCAGTCTAGCAAATATTTTTGATGTAAGCTACAATGGCTTTTTAGCAAGTATTAAATAAGGATGGGATTGACCTTTTCGACTCCCTTTTTTTTTTTTTTTTTTTTTTTTTATCCTTTTGGGAGTACTATCATCCCTGTCTTTTATTTGGGATATGATGTTGGGCTTATTGGGCGTCTTCTAACTTGAAATGCTTATAGCCACTTTCGCGGAAGAAGCATTGTTATGTAAATCTTTAAGGTGATCGGTCTCATTAGTGCAAGAGCTGATAAGTCCTTCAACTAGACTTTACTTTACTCAAAATAGCTCCAAATAAAGGAATTTAGATGTTATAATTTTTTGTGTTATGCATAGTTTTGTCTATATACATATGTGCTCATTCATCTGTAGGGAATTGGGTCGTAGTTAATCTCGTTTGTTTTCATTTTTCAAATGTGTTCGTGTTTATTTTATTGGAAGATGGCGGGTTTATCAAAAGAAAATGCATATTGGAGCCTGAAAGATGTAGAAACGTTTTGTCGATTGTGCATTGAACAAATTGAAAAAGGCAAACATCCTACGAGCTACAAAAGAGACGGATGTACAGTTATAATTAACAAGTTTGAGGAGCTGAGGAGCAAAAAATACGATAGAAATCAAATAAAGAGTAAGTGGGATAATTTAAAGGAAGAATGGAAAAGATGGAAGTAATTGGTTCAAAAGGAAACAAGACTAGAATGAGATCTAAGGAAGAAAACCATTTATGTGAGTGATGAATAGTGGGAGAGAGATTCAAGTGTTTTTTTTTTTTTTTTTGGTAAAGGAGAAAGATTCAAGTGTTTATCTCTTTCTTTGCCACATTTTTTTTTGTAAGTTCATCTTTTATGATACAACTCATGAAAATATCTTATTATAACATGCCAATCCTAAGTTTAAAGTCTTTTGAATGAAAGGCATACATCTGGATATTGAAGTTTTGTTGGACAGAATGTTCCAAGGTACGGTTGCCACTGGAAGTGTTACCTGGAATCCTGCACAAGGTTTATGCAATATTGAGAATCTTGAGGCCACACAAGCTGATATTGATGATTGTGCAAGATCTATTGATGATACTTTAGAGTGTGATGTAGGTGAAAAGAATGCCCAACCAAGTCAAAGTAAGAGCCATAAAAGAACGGTACAAAGTTCAATGAAGCAAGCTCGAGGAAAGAAAGAAAAAAAAATTGACCGGACCTGCTAAGTTAGCATTGCAAATCGACAGGCTTTGTTCAGCAGTTGAATGTAGGAGCAATGCAACATCGGTTGCAAGGGAGTTTGACCCTTACAAAGAAATTATGGAAACATTAAAAGCCATTCCTAATATTAAGCAAGACATAAAGTTGTTCTTCTTTGTACTCTCTCATCTTTCTGAAAAGAAAAGTAACAGTCAGATTTTTATGAATTCGGATGGAGATGAAGAAAAAGTCGAGTGGCTAAAGGATAAGTTGGAGGAGCATAATAGTCGTCGCTAGGATGCTAGTTACTTGTTTGAGCTTTTCATATTAATCTGTATTATAATGTGAGACTTATTTTGGATTGGTGATTTGCACTACTTGTGAACTCTTTTTTTAATTATGTTTTTGAGATTTGTGTTTTTTGTTTGTGTTCTTTTGATTGGGTGGAGTTTGTATATATATTATGGATGATAATTTTTTCATTGATGGATGATTACCCATCACTTTTCTTATCGTTCTGTTACTTTAAACAGATATGGACGATTCTCTTGAAAAAAAAATCCATGAAAAAGAGGACGAGAAATATTGGCAACTTGTGGAAATTACTCAAGTCGCAATCGCTCATCAGGCAATATACAGTGACAAAAAACCTTGTAGGATATCATCATATACAAGAAATGCATGATTAAGAGAGTTCATAGATGAAGATGCTAATCCGATAAGGTGTTATTAAATGTTTAGAATGGATAAGATTGTATTTAATAATTTAATGTATGATTTATTAACACATTATGGTCTTGAAGGAACTAGGAATATTGGTGTTACATAAATGCTTGGAATATTTCTTCATATTTTAGGACATGGTATATGTAATAAGTTAACACAAGAGCGCTTTCAATACTCTAGGGAAACCATAAGCAGGTACTTTAGCTTAGTATTAGATAAAGTATGTGAAATGGAAAAAGATTTGATCCAACTAACTAATTGGCAATTTAGGGATGTTCCAGAGAAGATAAAAAATAATAAAAAATTTTATCCATATTTTAAGATATGTTTCGATTATATAATAGGAAGAAGAAACTAAAAGCAAATTTTGATTATATAATAATATTTGCATTTTTGTTTTAGGATTGTATTGGAGCTATTGATGGCATTCATATCCCAACGGTGATACTTGCAAAAGATCATATTCGTTTTATTGGTCGAAAATGTACACCGACTAAAAATATCTTAGCGGTGTGTAATTTTAATATGGAATTCATTTATGTTTGGGCTGGTTGGGAGGGACAAGTCCATGATACTCGTATTTTCTATGAAACTTTAGAAAGACGTGATGTGCAATTTCCTCATCCTCCTCTAGATTTGTTAATTAATGGTTTTTGTACATTAATATTTATTAATGTGGTATATGTTGATTAAATTTATATTATATTTGTGCAGGTAAATATTATTTAGTAAAGTTGGATATCCAAATCCAACGAGTTATTTGGGACCGTACAAAGAAGTTAGGTATCGACCTCGTTTGGTTCAGCTTTCCCAAAGGGCTTTGGGCCCCCAAAGCCCATTGGGAAATTTTTTTGGTATTTGGTTCACATTTGCAACTCCCTTTCCCCAAATGATTGCATTTGAAATGTTGAAAACCCTTGCTTTGGGCATTCGGCATTTTCGGAATGCTAAATAGGGGTTTAATGATTTTTTTTATTCCAATATTGCCCTCACTGATAATTGCATTTTCCTCTTTTGCCCTAAATAATTACTGTTCATCATCTTCCTTGGACTTGAAGAGTTGCCGGATTTGCTCAGGCGGTGCGTGGGTCGCGTGACCCAACTGGTGTCGCCTGAGGCCACGACCCAGCGACGGCGGTGTGGGGGTCGCGCGACCCGCTTGGTTCGGCTTTCCCAGGGGGCTTTGGGCCCCCAAAGCCTATTGGGAAATTTTTTTGGTATTTGGTTCACATTTGCAGCTCCCCTTCCCCAAATGCTTGCATTTGAAATGCTGAAAGCCCTTGTTTTGGGCATTCAGCATTTTCGAAATGCTAAAGAGGGGTTTAATGATTTTTTTTATTCCAATATTGCTCTCACTGATAATTGCATTTTTCTCTTTTGCCCTAAATAATTACTGTTCATCGTCTTCCTTGGACTTGAAGGGTTGCCGGATTTGCTCAGGCGGTGCGTGGGTCGCGCGACCCAGGCGACGGCGGTGTGGGGGTCGCGCGACCCGTTGCCTCCCCCGCGCCGCCACCAACTCTAGCTGCCTTCGATCGTTCCCCTTTGCTTCAGCATCTTGTCTTCCTTTTTCCTTTTCTTTTTTTTCTTTTTATTTTCACCTCAAAGCTACTTTGCAAAATACACAAAAATAGAGTATCTAAACACTTTTGCTTTCATCAAATGCCCATTCCTCTAAAGATACTTGGGGAAATGCAAAGCCATTTCCCCAAAGTTAAACCAAACGCATTTGCTAGAATTTCAACAATGTCCTGCTAAGAAAATCTCAAAGTGGCGATTTGCTTAAACTTACTGCTATTTTATTTATTTATTTAATCTCTACAAGATCAACAATTCCATGAGCTTGGGCTTCTGTTGCTGACATAAAAACATCCATTTCCATATATTCGGATACAACCCATAGGGGTTTGCCCGTTCTTTGTACATAAACTCTTGTGATAGTTTCACGTAGTTTCAACAGTTCTTCTACTTCCAGGATAAATTCTCCCGTTTGTGCCTCATAAAAAGAACTTGCAGGTTGATGTATCATTACCCTGATAATATAACAAATGGTTCCTCTACCTCGCATGATGAGGTGAGGAGAAGAGATAAAGAATAATAAAAAAAGAAAGAAAGAATTGAGCAACCATACATGCATCTTTTGAGCTATCGAGATGTATTCAATCGTGCTCATTCCTCGCTGCGGTAGGAAGTTGAGCAAGTTTTTGGTGTGTTGAAGAAGAAATGGAAGATTCTAAAGCATATGCCAAGTTTTCCATTTGAAAAACAAGTAAAAATTATTATAGCAGCAATGACTTTACATAACTATATACGACGAAACACTGTCAATGATAGACATTTTGCAAGAGCAGATTTGGATCCCAATTATGAATATTCAGTTGACCTTGATAATACAAATGAGGGGCTGGTACTTCAAATGATAATTTATTTTCTGACATAGCGTGTTTACGTGATCAAATAACAATGAGTTTAGTAAATATTTAAGAATGCTTGTAATTTTCAATAAAAACATATTTCTTTCTTCGATGCATATGTAAATTATAATGAAATAACTTCTTTTTTTTCAATTGAGAAAAAGTCCACTTTGATGTATTTTTCAACTTATGAATTTGTTAATATATCTTTTTTACATTACATCTCAGTGCGAAATATATATATATAAGTCATTATTTTTATTGTCAATTTTAAAAATAAAAAATAAAAAACTTAAATTGGTCATGCTAAAGGACTTCTCAAATATGTGTTTACCAAACGACATTTCCTCAAAGTTGCTTCTCAAGACACTTTTTAATTATAGTTTACGAAACAGTTTTTGCATTTCATCAAAACCCTTTAAATTAAAAGCTTTTGTATTTCCTTAAAGGTTTTTCCCAAAAAAATTTCCAAATGCACCCTTTGTCTTTGGCATGACTTTGGCCAAAAGGGACACTTTTGCTTGAAAGCCACACCAATTTCTTTTGAAATTTGGGAAGGGCGCTAATCGACTCGACTAGGGGCATTGGTTGAGTAGCCTCTCCTCAAAAGGCCACCACGTAGTTGGTTGAATGCTCAAATGTAACTCCAGTGCAATTCCTTCCTCTACAAACAAGAGTTTCTCGTCTAACCGGTCATCGTCGGTCGACATACATGACCATACATGTGCTTCATGATTGCTTTAACTTAGTCGGTGTATCTTTAATTTGCTTAACCAATCAGTCTATTTTCATAAATTTCTAATGAAATTCCTCCGGCATCAAATTTGATTAAGTTTGACTTACACCGCCCGTCGATGTCAAAGTGTGATGTGGATAAAGCATGCAGATGTCCATGTAGACATGTGGGGGACTAATTTAGGCGATGGAGACTAAAATAAATTATTCACCTAACGTTGCGACATCACCATCTGACAGCCACGTTAATTAAATTTAGCCGATTTGATTACACGGAAAGGGTAATTTTTCCGTTCGAGATGGGGACCTCGCAAAACTCGATGCCTGTGCAAGTCGCGGTGCATTAGCCATTCTGAGGCCAAGCACCAAAATACGGAAAATACTAGCTCGACAGTAGGCTGTAGCTTGGTGGCGCTTGTCTATTGGTGTTTTTTCGTTGTGTACACGTGGACTCAACCCACAACATCTCTATTTTCTGGTAGTGTGGCAATAAAACGAGAAACCAAGGGGTCAACCAAGTAGCTATTTCCACTTATAAAATAAATTAACTACTGAAAAGGATATTGACGGAGTCCTTAGCAAAAATAAGGAAAATCTTGAACAACTAGCTGAGGTCGTTTCCACAATAGAGCCTATTCCATGCATTCTAGAAAGTCGTCTGGATCATTTTCACATGGGTAAAAGCTGCTTAAAATTTCAAATTATTTGTCATGTGATATATTTATTTCATATTTTTTGATGATATTAAAAATCCAAATTTATACTCTTAATTTCTTTCTGACACAAGAAACCTAAATTTATATCCATACAAAACATTTATTTTAAACTTATTTTGTATAACATAAAAAATTCTAAATTATTCTTCATCAAGATTTTTTTTCCCCTTTCCTCCTTAATCTACTACCACCGATTTACCATCGCCATTGTCACAATAATTGCACCATTTGCTCTTCGTTGCCCATTTGGAATTCTCAGCGGCTTTTGTTAGTAAAATTTTGATGAGGAATAAATATCTTATGCATGTATAAATTTAGGATAAATATATTAAATGAGTATAATTTAAAGGTACATGATATCATAGTAGACTTTATTTGAGATTTTTTTTTTTTCCGGCGACCTTTTCCCTTTTCACGAAGGAGACTAGGTGAATGTATTCTAGAAAGTCGTCCTCGGCAAATGATCGAACAGGCCAAATGACGTCACGATCAAGATCATCTCAGGGACGTGCCCACCTTCGACCTCGTCCGCCCAACCGATTTCCACATACGTGAACGGATTTCATTGGTTCGTGGCCACCCACCCCACACTTCGGTCCAAAAAAATTTCGACCCAATCTCCTTCCTCGTTTTTCGTCCCCTCATCCATCGTCCATGGGCCCCGGCCGGGCCCACCCTATAGAAAGGGGTGGATTTGAACGGTTTCCACGAAATTGACCATCTCCCCCCCGCGCGGTAACTGCTCGAAATTCCGCATTCTCCTTGACTCCTACGTTTCATGAGTTCGCCACATTGGGTGATTAGTAAGACACTTAGTGGTAAAATTGGACGAATTTGTAATGGAAGGTAAAAATTGAGACCGCGGTATCAATTTAGAGATTTTTATGGGTTGAAATAAATTTGAGATAGTTGCATATAAGTGGTACCAATTTTGGATTTTGCATGATATTGTATTAACCGTCATCAAATTAATTTTGTGAAAACCGACACATATAAGAATCATCAATGCTCAAATGATGTGGAGATGAAATTATGAACTTGTCGATGCATCAAATATAAGTATCATTAATGCTCACCTAACTTTATATTCCAATTATGTGTATCAAATAAGACCCCATCCAATTGTGGCGTGATCAATGGCTGCTTAGATTAATATTTATCAAATTAATTTTGCGAGAACCACTAAATACGCTTTCGACTTTCTTTATTTTCTCATAGATGATGTGGAAATGAAATAATGAACTTATTGATGCATCAAATTTAGTTTCATTAATGCTCACACAACTCCCCGATTCATTCATGTTTATCAAATAAGATTTCATTTGATAGCAAGTCATTCTGTAAATTCGTTATTTTATTTTCATATTTGGGCTCTGTTTATCTCATGAAAAAAAATAATTTAATTTTTTTTTCTAAAAATAATTATTCACATCATTTGAAATAAATAAATAATTAATTAAAAATGTTTCATGACTCATATAAACTATTATTTTTCTGAAAAATGTTTTCTTATCATGGCCAGCGACAATGGCCGGCTTTTCCTTTGGGTCGCGATTGCATGTACAAGGTTCCAAAGCTGGGGATAGGCAGCAGGTCAGTGGTGGATCACCCCTGTTTCCTCTCTCCCTTTCCTTCCTTCCTTCGTCATCGTCCTCGATATGCCCCGCAAGCAAAGCGACCCATCATGAGCTGCTCCCAAGGATAGCGGACGATTCCATGCAGATTCCCGGTTCCCACCAGCTCACATCCGACAGGCGCCTCCCTCCTCCTCCTCCTTCTTGTTCTTCACGACATCTCTGTTGTAAGACCTTGCGTGTCCTCCTCGCCCTTCTGTTGTGTTCCGTTCTATTTTTTTTGTCTCTCCATGTTGGATTGCTTGTGTTGGGCATCTTGTTCACGCGGGCGCATGTGCATTCGCATGTTCGTGGGGGGGTTCTTGATATTCGGATCGCTTGTTCATCTCCGGCTTGAGGAAACGGGAGATGGGTCGCTGTCTTCTTGCTTCTTGAGCGGCCTCGTCCGGGGCTTTTCGGATTGTTGGGTTTGAATGAAATCATTGTGTTCTGGGGTATTTGATTCTATCTTCCGAAAGGAGCTCGGCTTCGTTCAGATTATTGACCGGCGGGTCGGGTCGTTCGTCTTCGTCGTCATTGTGCTGACTCATTAGCTTATGCTTGCGGTACCAAGCTATCTCCTTTGAGCAATTCCGATTACGTGCGTGAGACGTGCAATTCTGGGTTTTTGATGGTTTGTTGGTCGAACATCGATTGCATTTTAGGTGATGTCGTGAGTATGTTTACATGTATTTGTGACAGAGCTCTGTTTTGTCAGCCCATGAGGAAATAATGCTGCTTTATGTCATTTCTATTTGTTGGATCGCTTGGTCTGTATGCTGTATTGTCTCAATTTTTTGCCCTGCTAGAGATAATGGGGAGCTGGAGAAAGAAGTTTGTGCTGTTCTTTTTGGTGTGATTCGGTTGGGTGATGATGGTCATTCTGGGATAATGTTTGGGGAAGTTTAGTAACTTACTCTTTACTAGTTATGTCAAGTAATCAGAAATTGCATTTCTGAAATTTAATTTCATTAGAGGAAACCTTAAGCAATCTTGGTTTGCACTTGAAAGAGAAATTAGCATGAAGATACATTGATCATCTAGGGAAAGCAAGGAATTGCTACAGGTGTTGTACCTTTTCAAATTGAGCTTTCCCATGGTGGCATCACTCTCTGGCAATCTATGGCAATCAGAAAACAGATGGAAGGGAGAGGGTTTGCCACACTAGAGGAGGGGAGTGCAGTTTTTTCTTTAACCGTGAGACAACTGGAGATGTAGAATCTTGATAGGGAGAGTAGTCTGTGCTAATTGCAGTTACCGAGTTCATTAATGTCAAACTGGAAGTCATATATGCTCACTCTTGGATACAAATAAAATCTTTCTTCAGGCGTCTACAACCATTTTCATGAGTAACCAATGCTTCTGGAGTCTGCAGAATCAGTTGAAAGAACCTAGAAGTGCATGTCTCACTGTTGCCCCTTTCTTTTTTTCCTCATTTTCCTTCAAGGTTCAGAGCTTCTGGACCTTAAGCGTATCTGAACTCAAGATAATAATAATACTAGTGAAATACTTGGGTAGGAATCTCGATTATCTCCTCAACTAAGGTGAATATTCTCACTACCAAGTGGGAAGATGGCTGCTTATCATCCTTTCCAATTACTGGCATTTGCCTAATCTAGAGCCTGGGCAACAAGGGAAACTTAAATAAAAGGCCACCTTCTCCCTCTCCTCTCCATTGGTACTTTGTTCCTAGCTATATGCGGAAGACAGACCCTATTTTGATGTCCTCCGTTGGAAGGAATGGCGGCATCTCCTGTCTTCCCTGCTTCATCTGAATATATACTGGAGAAATTTAAGATGGATGTTGTGCAGGGAAATTGATTGCTCAGGGAATACATTTTTGGCCTAAGAATAGAAGACAAATTTGCTAGAGGTATTCTACAGGCCAAATATGAGGCTGGTGTAGCTTTCAAGTGTTTATGGTGAAATAGTTTTGTGCCTCATGCAGATAAAAGTGAGAGTTTTGGCTATGGATAGATGTACTGAATCTTTACTGAGTCACTGAGGGGGATTAAACCAGTGTCAACCTTGAACTTCGGGGGAAACTGCCTAACTCTGAATGCTTAATACTGTGTGATTTTGTGTTCTTCATTACTATTGTAGTGGATTAGTTAGTTTCTATAGTTTTGATATGCCACAATTTGATATATCAGTTCTCTTCCATCATTTAGAGCTGACATGAAGATAATCTCTTCATTATTATTGTCCTCTTTAGACTATTTTTGAAGTACCTTCGTCTGTGTTGTAGATATGTCTCTTTATTTGCCTCCTAAAGAAACTGACAGAAAAATCCGCAGCTGGACATCTTAGTTATTTGGGGAAAATATGGTTTTTTTTTTACCTTCCCTACGTATCTTAGACTTGGAGGCAACAGGTTGTTGAGTTGGAATTTTCAGAAATTTGCCACGTTAGCATATATGTGTGTAAAGTGTACTAACCCTGTACTTTCTCAATAATACTCACCTTATGCTTTTAATTGTTGATTTAAATATGATCTACTTATAAGTGAGGCTCTAAGTATTTTCAAGTGGGTTGCTTCTCTTCCATCATGTCCTGAAGCTGACAAACGATCTTTATAATTTGTGGAGGTCTCTTGCTAACAAATTCTTTAGTTGGAGATCAAAATGGATATGTGTTCATCTGCAATTTTCAGTGTCATGCTTTTCAATCTGAAGTATAATGAATTGAATGCCTGAAGGTCTTGTATGTGTAATATAAGCATGTGCACACGTTTTCACCTTTTTAACTTGCTCTTCTTTCTTTTCTCCAGTTTTTACTCATACTTGCTCTACTTCATGATGCAGTTTTTTCTGTTTTCTTCTGAGTTTCAACTTGCTCCAGAATTTGAAGCATGTCTTTCAAAAAGTTACGGGCAAGTGGAGCAGAGAAAAGTCTGTCCTTCGAAGAGCAACAGACCAAGGTGTAGAGCTGAAACATCTCTATGTATATGCAGTGCATCTGTAAGAAATTTACTATTCTTGATATGGAAGGCCTAATTCCCTTAAAAAGCACAAACTTGAGCTCGGGTTAAATTTCCAGCCCAAACTTTTCTTTTGCCTCATAAAAAAGCACCAACTTCAGCTCGGATTCCAATTCTAGCCTAAACTTTTTTTTTGCCTTACGAAAAAGCACAAACTTCTAGTTGGTTCCCAAATCTAACCTTCATCAAGTTTCTGTCCAATGAGTTGTTGAATACATGTTGAATCTTTAATGGCATCATTAGCCAGAAACTGGATGGAGGCCAGATTTGAGTACTGACTGAAAGTTGGTGCTTTTTTATGAGAAAAGAAAAAGTTGTCAAGCCAAAATAGAGATCCAAACTAACATTGGTGCTTTTTAAGGGAATTGGGCCTAAATGAATTAGAAGACTAGTGCTAATATTATTGATTGAACTTTTTGTCTTTCTTGCTGAAATGCTTCTCTCCAGTGTATGCCATCTCTTGTTTTACCACATTTCTGTCTGTAACTTGTCTTTCCTCTCTAAAGTAATTAAGCTATAGTCCATCTCTGATCTATGTGGGGCCCTGGTGATTGTTATACACCATATGCTCAACCGAAAATAACTACACTAGTGAAGACGCAAATTCTTTTGTTTCTGTCAGTGAGATATTACTCAGAGTTATGTTCTCTCTCGTGTGAGGAATCATTTTATGTGTTCTTTCGCATGGTTAAATAGATTCACGTACTGCAAAATGTGTTATGCTGCCAAGTTTAAAGCCTGAATGCTATCTTCAGTGATTTTTTGTAACAAAATTAGGGCACACTGCAGTGATCTTTTGTCACAAACTTTCTGTAGTTATCAACATAGAAGCATCTTGCTGTGTTTGTCCATCACTCCAGCTGACATTTACTTGACTAGTGATGATTTTTCTATCACCACGTCTGACGATCTTTGCCAACTTTTGGAAAGTGACTTCAAAGCATAGAGTAGCTCTTGCAATGAGTACTTTCAAACTGTATACATCCATAGCATGATATCACCCCTTGGGTAGATACTGACACAATCCTTTTTATGTGCCAACCATACATAAGCATTGTGCTAATTTGGAGTGTCTGGTGCAATGCTGAAAACATCTGAGATGTGTAGCTACCTTTTCAACACTTCACTCCAGTTCCCATTGCTACCCATTTTCCATAAGCACTTCACAGGATTCTTCTCAGTTGTTTGTAGCGCTTGAGAAGCTCTGCTATATTTTCACTTCTGTGATACTACTCTTTCATTTTCCTCTAGAATGGTAGATAGTTTTGACAAACTAGATTCCTGCTACAAGTATGAATGGGAAAAAACAGCGCACGCATTATGTGGTTGACAAATATTTAGAATTGTGAATTGTTGACTCTTTATTTGAATAATCACCTGTCTCCTTTCCATCAGGTCAATGAAGTCCGAAAGATTTTGGGGCCTCTCGCTGATAAGCTTCCGACACTTTGTTCTGATGCATCAATTATAAGGTACCTCAAGGCAAGAAACTGGAACACAAAGAAGGCAGCCAAGATGCTGAAAGAAACATTGAAATGGAGACTGGTTTACAAGCCAGAAAAAATTAGATGGGTAAATTCTGTCTTAAATACTAATATTTTGCATCTTGTTTGCACGTCCTAGTCCTTGGTGTTGATGTGAAATACCCTGCAAGTTGATCTAGAACAGCTATTGAAACAGCTGACGAGTTAACATCGTTAATGCTTTATGATCCTTTGGAAAACTTTGGTCGACTCATTCTGACAGCCATGGCATGATGAACAACAAGCACCTTGCTTAGACCCTGATGTGATTGTCTTTCTATGGGTTTTCAGAGTGAGGACCCATGATTGCAGCGAGTTCAATCCAAATTGTTCATTTTGCATGAGATTGAACTGGCAATAGTTTTAACTTTCATACTTCACCGGTAGGATTTATGAGGATCACTTCTTTATTGACCTTAGAAATGCTTCACTTACTTGGTTATTGCCTTGTGCATCTTGGCTTTTGTTGATATGTGACAAAGCTTCTGTGTTTGTGATGCTTCTAGGAAGACATTGCTCGTGAAGCTGAGACAGGTAAAATCTACAGAGCCAGTTACTTCGACAAGCATGGAAGGACTGTTCTTGTCATGAGACCGGGTTTTCAGGTAAAGACATACAATTTGAGAATAGGAATATGTGGTTGTCTTTCTCTCTCTTCTTGTAATATAGAATGCTCTGCTCTCAGAAATTGAAATTCTTTCTATCTGTTTTCTGAAACAGAATACAACCGCAACAGAAGGGCAGATTAAGTATTTGGTTTATTGTATGGAAAATGCAATTGCGAATTTAAATCCAGGTCAGGAACAAATGGTGTGGCTAATTGATTTTCAAGGATGGAACATGTCGAGCATATCAGTGAAGGTGACTCGGGAGACGGCCCATATATTGCAGGATTATTATCCTGAGAGACTAGGCATCGGAATCCTCTATAATCCACCCAAAGTATTTGAGTCCTTTTGGAAGGTAATATTTTGTGTTCTTTTCAGTTTTCTGTACCTTTCACTGACAACATTATGCATTGAGCAGCGAAAACTAATGCTCGTTCTGAATGATTCATTTCTGGATTTCTCACATATTAGAATTGACACAACCATGTAAAGATCAGTTTCTCTTTGCATATCCTGTGTTTCAAGTTCAAATCTGGAAATGTGTCCACATGTAGAATCCTAGATGGATAGGAGTGACATACAGGATGAGTGATTTTTGTTTCTAGAGAGAAAAAAAAGTTGCTATCTGAGTTCATTTGTACAATTAATCTCAGCATTAATACAGTGTTCAATTTCACTGATTGGTGCTTGAGAAGTAATTCTAGGCTAGTATATTAGATGCTGCTCTCTTCACGAATGCTCATGAGTTCGATGAAGGGATATTGATTTAATGGAGTTGGAAGTGGAACAGTTGCTAACAAATTTGTCAGTGTGCCTACCCATATATGTGTTGCTCCGATGGGAAGGTGCTTGAACCGAGTTGACTGAGGATAGAGTGTGTAGATGCTTGATTTAGAAGATATTTAGTACCAGTGTATTTAGTACAAGTAGTTAGTGGGTTTGTTTATTTGATAGCTATTAAAATGATGATTGGTAAGTGACATGTCTAGTTTCTAAAAGACATGATAAATGCCTCGAACTGAATTTCCTGTACTGGTTAATTTACTAGTTCTTGTAAAGGATACATTAAGTCAGAACTTTCAACTGTCCGCACTGATTCTTATGATAGATACAGTTGATCCTACCCAAGCACATCTGTTTTCCTGCTGCATTATTTTGCTAAGGAAAACCTTGTCTTACACCGAGGGCTTCTTAATGGAGTTCCACACGACCATGTTTTAATTGATAAAATTTAAAAAACAAGAAAACAAAATCAGGGACCTGAGATTTGTGTCAAATTAATTTTCCTTTCCTTGCTTTTGAGAACTTCTGGGATTAGCAAATTTTCACTTTGTCTATTGGAATGATAATATGTAGTTGTAGGAGGTTGGAAATCATCATATTGATGAATCTTTCCTAATAGCAGCTGGTGAAACCATTCCTTGAGACCAAGACATTCAAGAAGGTCAAGTTTGTCTACTCAGACGATCCACAAAGCCAAAAGACAATGGAAGAGCTATTTGATATGGATAAGCTGGACTCTGCATTTGGGGGCAAAAACCCTGCTGGTTTCAACTATGAGACCTATGCGCAACTGATGAGAGAGGATGACAACAAGAAAATGTCTGATTCCCTCTCTGATTGTTCTCTACCAACCTATCTATCCCCAGCTGAGTCTGAAATACCCCAGGAAGATGCATCCATTTCAGACCCTGATTCTGAGGCCTTTGAAGAAGGAGGCTTTACACCTAGTCATGAGATGGCTTCTCTAAATTTAGAGGAAGGCGCGAGCAAATCAGCACTCTCGCCACCTGTCGGTAATGAACCAGGACACAGTCAATCAGAAGCAGCCAAAGAGGTATACCTGAAGGATCCAGCATGAGTATCCGTGATTGTTTTACTCAATTATTTTGTTGTATTAGGCGTAATCACGCATTAAGCCTTTATCACCCATCATTGTACTACATCCACGTAGTTGTGGAAAGAAAACAGTATAGGTCTCAGAATGGTGACAAACACCACAATCGGTGGACAAATGGATAGTCATGTCCGAGAGTAGAACCATATTCTGAAATATCTCATTTACATTTGGCGTCGGAAAACTTTATAACCTGTTCATTTTCCAAATTAGGAGATGCTGGGACTGTAGTGTGCTGCTCACGTTCTCTCTGACACCCAAACGAGCCAGGTTTTGGAGAAGCATGATACTGAACTCCCCTGCATTTGGAAGATGTTGAAGATTAGAAACCACCTCCTTTTGACAAGCACACACCTTTTGCCTTGGCCTGGAAGTAACCCTAAATAAGAAATGATGCTGACTATGTGATTCTGCTGTGCCTGTTTTTTCAAGATTGTGATATAAACAGTCAGCTCGTTCGTTGGTTTAAATATCTGCCATAACTTGTTCATGGAAAAGAATTTAGATAGAAAAATACAGCTTAGCTAAAGTTTATAGAGATCGGGGACCTCGACACTTCTAACCAAAAAAATGTGATTGATTTGCTGCACTTGTATTGTTATGATTCCTAGTTGAGCCTTGGAAAAGAATCTCAGAAAGGTTTCGTCTACCTTCTCGCTAGAGTCGATTTTGCACGTTTTTCTTTCTTTTATTGTGCAAGTCATCTAATATGGTGAGCCAACTTTTGCACCGTAAGGAAATTCATTCCTCCCCACTTGGTTAGAAAGCAGGTGACCCATCCAAATTAAGTTTCTACGTTAAGAGTACCGTCATGTTTTAAAGGTCTCCTTTAGTCCATAGTATATACTCTGTGGATAAGTTCGAAGGATTCGTGGCTTTAACATAATCAACAGTTAAGAAAACCCATGGCATTTTGAATCTCCGAAAGGATTTATGTTGGCACGAGGTCAATTTCATTCGTTTTCAACAAAAGAAACATGATTTGGATCCATACTAGTGGCAAAATTGCTGACAAAAATTGCAGCAATCGGATTGCTCCAATGCGGACCCTGCTAGAATTCCAGAAAGAAAAAGAAAATCTTTTGAATCCCAGACAGCCGCCTCTCTTCATTATGTCACGGAGGATGACTTCAAGCATGACTCGAACTCTCATCGGCAGGTCCATCTGGTAATTCCAAAAGCCACTGATCGAGACGTTTAGATGCTTCATTGACCTACACAATGGCTTATGCAGGTTGGTTAGCCTTCGAGTGCTAAGAAGCTTTAAGTGACATCAGAAGGCTAAATGAAGCAAAGGAATGAGAGTGAAATATTTATTTTTGTCTTCTGGGTAACTTCAGCTCTTTCCTTTCTTTTTAACAAATTACCTGTTCTTCCCAGTTCGTTCTCCACATGAGGAACAGAAGCGCCAATGTCTGCACTAGTATTCCGCATTGCAATCCGACCCACAGGCCCTGTAAAACAGAACAAAGTTCTAGCGAACGAGTACTTTTGTTTGTTTCTTCAAAAGGTTGATCATGGATGGACGTACTACTAATTTTTCAACTCATCTCATTCTTCACGAGAAGCAAGAAAAGATGATGGTGATTTGAGCATACATCAGAATTGGCAAGTCAGCAAAAATGAACTGTATCCATGTTGCTGCTCAGTGCTCTCACCAAATTCTCGACAAAAACCCAGTCATTTGAACATTCAATAAGTTTTGCTATGTTCACTGTTACCTTAATTTCCAGATGAGCCACGTATCCGAGTAATGCTCCTATTGGTACTCCAACCAAATAATAGCAGCAGATGTTTATGATAGCAGCCACACGTTGTAAACCAGCACCGATGGCGACACCTGGAACCGGAAACTTGTAGGTTGAAACCGGCTTTGGAACAGAACAAACAAATGATGTCTGTACTTACCTATAAGTACTGGTTGTACACCATTGAGCAAGAATGAGAATGCAAGTAGAACGGTAAGTCCAGACATGGCTTCCGCAACTGCTTCATCACTAGAAACCAGATGCGCAATCTCATGTCCAAAGGCTAGAAATAGTACCCAGAACAGCACTCCTATTGACAACGAATAGGAGACGATGACTTTAACAGAGAACACTGCAGCTCTGGCATTTCCTCTCCCTAGTTCATTTGATACACGCACACTGAACACACAGCAAAATGAACATAATAGACGAACCTTTAATTATCATTATAGAAATGAGCTTTACCATTGTCACAGAGAGAGAGAGAGAGAGTTGGCGGTTGCAAGTGCAATACATCGACTAAGATCAGAAACTCATACCATGCTGCAGTAAAAAAGCCAAGGCACATCATAGATTCCCAAGTGTTGATGCTGATGCTGTGGCAAGAAAAATTTTGCGTTACATGGGACCACAGGCAATGAGAATTTTTTGTAACCCAAAGAGGTCCTTACCAAAGTGAGAATGCTGATATAGCAACAGTTGCATTACGCATATATCCGGCTAATAAGACGAGAATGGCACTGTACCACAGCTCCAGGCTACAGACAAAAAGACATACAAAGATTACCCATTTAACGTATGACAAGTTTGGACTTCGTAAATGAATACTCAAGAACGAGCAAATTAAGCGACCAGAAGAGAGCAAATCAAATTCCCGCAGCTTTTCAATAAAGTAGAATGGGAAAAAAGAGCTTGATTATGGTTTGGTAGGCAATTCAAAGGACACCCCGGATTTGATTCCTTTTTTCTTTTTTTTTTTGCTATCATTGGCTTTCTTATTCTTTTTGTCAGTAAAAATGCTCTCGTTCCATTTTACTTGACAATAAGTAAGACCATAAAAGTTAGCATTACCAAAGCATCACGCCAGAAGAAAGTGAGAGCTTTATCATCGGTATGAGATCAGCAAAGGCAGCTCTATTAAATCCTTTCCATGTCTTGGGGCACCATCCTCCAAAGATGTAGACAAATGAGCCGATTACTGTAGACCAACTCGAGACATTCAATGCAATCATTGCACCAGGAACCCCCAAATCGAGTACGCTTACCATGATCCAGGAAAGTAACAAATGAAGGAGAAAAGAGCCGGTACACAGCCAACCAACTATCGAGTTTTTTAGCTGTGATTGGAAGTACATTTGGGTGGTATACAGAAAAACGTAGTAGTAAACAACAGGTATGAACCAGAGAGAGATTTGTCCAACTGCAGCTGTTACATCTTCGTCCTCGCCAAGCAACCGGAAGAGCGGAGTCGCCCATATAAACAAAGGGAGCAGCATTGTCGCCGTGACAAGATCCACAATCCACGATCTTTGCAAGTAAATACTGGTATTGACCTGCTCCAAATGCTTGCCCACATAACGTTTCAGTTGCACTCGACATTCCTAGCTTTGAAAGAGCATAAAGGGACTGATAAGTAAGTCCATGAACATGATATACAGGTGCTTAGTTAGCCAGTATAATATAGACATAATTACTTTAGCTGAACTTTTAAACAGGACTGTTCTATGTGACGATGTCATAGAGCTCAACGTGTTCATTAGATTCTTCAGTCCCTTCTGGGGTGTGTAATTATAATGACAACATCAGATTAGGCTACATTTGTCACTAAATGTTAAAATGGGCACATAAAAGCAGTGAGATAGTGAGCTTACGAGAATCCCTTTTGCAAACAATAACAGAAAAGTTTGTATCAATCCATAAGAAGCAAGATCTAGCTCGCTAATGTGTCCAATGTATATCTGTGTCACCACTAGGAGTCCATACGAGGATGTTCTAGCCAGTACTGAAGGAAGAATGATCTTCAATGAAAGCTTAGACTCCTTCCAGATTCTCCCCTTCAGGTCACCTGTCTCCAAAAGCTTTTGCTCCATATTGTCATCCATAATCTCTCTATCTAGAGGATTACAGAATGAAATGAGTCATAAGTAACAAAAGCAGTATCTGAATTCTGAAGCAAGAGTAAATTTCTTATGCAGGCTCGCTCTGTAGCCTCTGACATCCCTGTCGAAGGGGATGAACGTCACAAAGTGAAAGAATAGTGAGTTTCACTTAAAATGAATGTAGGTTAGGCTGGCTTACTTCAGAAAGATGTGCTTTTCGCTGATTACTTCAAAATTATGCAGGGTGGAGTGAGTTAAACTGTACGCACCCTTACTACTTATACTGAACCAAAATTGAGCCAGGCCATTCAATTACATGACTCTAAATTAGCATCTTCTACTCTGAAGAAAAAAAAAAAATTGTGAATTTGTACACGATTGTGACTTTGAGAAAGGAAAAATCATCTAGAAAGGTAGAAATTTGACGATCATAAGCGGACTTGCTCTACATCATTTTTGCTTTTCAGGTTGTATTGACATACAGGCTTGATACACATTGTAAGCACGTTTCCCAACAACTTAAGCCATTGGAGGAAATAAGGTTTATAAAGAATGATCGTGGTATTTGATGGATGCAGGTGAAAGGTTCAAATCATTAAACTCCCTCAGCAATTGTCATTGTGTCTATTGTCTTCCGGTTATGGCTTGATATGATAATAGCAACATCCTGTATGTCGCCGAGAATGTCCATTTTACACAGGAGTGTTAAGATAAATTCTCGATATACATCTTGGACATATTTCCACACAACATAAGCTAATAGTTGCCCGACAATTGGTGTACACGTGACCCACTAATGAAATCTTGTTTATTATTCTTACAAAGCAGCTAAATCTAGGCAAGGAGCAGGAACATTTGGACAAGCACAAACCAAGGGGCATGTCAATCTTAAACTGAACGGATAAAGTACGCAAGTACATTGAAGAAACTAAGCAAGGCAAGAAGAGGACAAGAAGGAACCAGATCTTATTCAAGATATTGAAATCCACAAAACTTCGCAGTTCACAACAATGGCCACTTAAGAGGAGCTAAAAGCATGTATTTTTTTTCCTATCCCCTTTCTCCTGCATTGAAGCAAAAAATTTGTTTGGGCAAAGAAGGATATATTTGAAACCTGCCTGACCTTTTGAAGCAAAGGTCCCTGGTGAAAGTAAGCAAGAAAATGGTGGGTCTGCAAGCAAAGAGTCATTTGCATCTATTTATACAAGCTAACAATCTTCTCCTTTAGACTAATACAAGCTAGTACAAGAGGGTGTTGGAAATATAGGAATTATATATATGGTAGTTAGGTAGCAGCAGAAAGCGATGGGAACTAGAAGAAAAGGCCTATGCAGGAGTAGCGTGGCGGAGATACACTCTTTCTTCTGAATTTGAAGAAGTCGAGCTCCTAAAGTGCAAGTTCTCTAGACGTTTCATCAAAAATCAATTTAAAGACTATGATAAAGGTGGGAATTAAACTTCCGGGCTACGAATCAGTCCTACATCAAAACTAACTTCTACTAGAGGTCGACGGAATGGAACGAGTTGGTGCTCCAGAGATAAAAGGTCAGGTATACAACATGAATTTACATGTTTTCCCTTTGATATGAGTAGGTTTTTTTTTTTTTGGTCAAATCTTCCATAGAGTGGCTAAGTAGTAAATGTCCATAACTCATGATGCCAAATCTGGTTCATTTCGTGTCAGACCAACTTTAGAGATATTATATTCTTTAGAGGAGTAATGTGCCTGGAGAAAAGTAGTTTTGAGCTGTCTACCTATGATAAATGTAACTACCACCCTAAAGGATGTTATGGATACATCAATTGATTTCGCATCACTTTGTAAATATACTTTAAGTACTTCGTGAACCGATATTCATACCCTACATTGGCTTATCAAAGTATCTTGGCAGCAATACTGGCCACGGAAAGAGGATGGACTTGATCCCGCTTCTTTTAAGTTCTTTTTCTCCGGTTCTGCTGATATTTATAACTTCAAGCCTTCAACAACTGGTCAAAGCTAAGAAACGATGAATTGAGAGCAAAAGGCCTAGGCCAATGACACAGCATTTGTTTCCAACAGCAGCTGTGGGTTATATGAACAGGTTTTCAATTCAAAAGTGACCGTGTTACCATATGCTAAAAACGAATTTCTAAGGGACAATACCACTATTAAAGTCAAATGATGCTTATACCATCGTAAAGGGGGCAAATTATAGCATCCGAGGATCACAATTATTCAGGAATAACTTAATTACCACCAGCATTCAGCATAATACACTAGCTCACGTGTTGCACCCGAATGGCGAGTCAAGGAGTAATCTGTAGAATTCTAATCTGTTCATGGCCAGGAAATCCAAGAGGAAACCCAAAGTTTGAGTTCTATCGACTTTCGGGTCAAGTGAGTACATTGTTTCCTCCTTTTCACTCCAACAACTCATTGTGGATACTTCTTTCACACGTTCACAGTCAGGAGATCCAAGAGGAAACCCAAAGTTTGAGTTCTATTGACATTTCGGGTCAAGTAAATATGGTGGTCCCTCCTTTTCACTCCAACTCATTGTGGATACTCCTTTCTCACGTGCACATAACAAGCAATATGTGAATATGAGTTACGCAGCGCAAGGAGTACACCGGGTATTGCCATAATCGATATTATAATTTAGTGCTTTACGGTATTGATTTGATAAGATGAGATGAAATGTTTCTTAATTAATCTAATATGGGATTGGTTAGTGTGGGCTGAGTTGAGCCCTATCCATAATGAGAAAGCCTAGCTGAAAACTCTATATATAATGTTCAAGTCTTTCCTCTAACCCTAACACATGTAATTATCCTCGTGTAAGGAGCGTTTACCAAAACGATAAAGGTGACAGGCAATCTCATTGAACTAGTGATACATGGGGCAATGGAGGATAAATTTTTGAGATTGGATCGTCGCTATTCTGTATCAAGAACGATAGTCCAAATCAGGTATGTAAATCTCTTTTACTTGATTACATATGTGTTCTTGATTCTAGTTATGGAGATCTTGGATTGTGTTTTCACGTCTTACATGTGGTATCAGAGCTTTCCATAGTCTCGAACTCGAATGTGTAGATTTTACTCTTTTTTTGTGATTTTTTGTGTAGCAAAAATAAATTTTGATCACATGAATGGAACAAGCTCATCAAGATGAGTAAAACCATGGCTGGCGTGTTGCCGAGGGAGGCTGCATGCACCCCCACGGGCTACCATGCACTGCTGGGCATCGGCATGCGTCGAGCACGTGCCCCCACACGCGAGGCGCTACCAACACATGCAACACACGCATGAGGCTAATGTTAGCGGATGTGGATGCGGTTCTTCAATTGACTTGACTCGAAACATTGACTCGACTTGATTGACCGTTGACCGACCCATTGACCACGACCCACCCCAAGTCCACCCCGTTGACCCACTCGACAAAGTTCTTGGTTGACTGAACTGAGACCGGTCGAATCGGTTAGATCGGTCAGACTGATGGTTCAGGTCGGTTCAAGGGCACACACATGCGATGCACACACTGTGTACTTCGAATGTGTGTACGGGCGCATCCGACCTCCAATTGGGGCATTCTTAGAGTCTATGTGTTCATATGGAGATGCTCTACATTATGATATATTTATTTTTTATGTTTGATAATTTTATGGATGAAAATATGTACGAAACTCTAAATACACTTGTTTTTATCGTATTTTTGTGTATTTTATTATGACTTTAGAAATATAGCCGTGAGCTTACATTTATAACATCACATAAAGAATGGGTGAAGCATTGATTTATTGATAACACACATAAGGTTCAATATGTGTCAATGAACGGAGTAATGTAATTGGCATAACATATGATTTTAGTGACAAATTACCCTTGTCATCAAGTCTAAGATCACATGTATAAGGTAAACGTGAAACATAAAATTTATGTCCCTTGTATGAGAAAGTTTTAAGGATTCAATTGAGTTGTGATCGCTAAAGTAGCACACTTGATTGGGTTTGAGAAATATCAATCTTGTATAATAGTGGAATGTCTCCTATACTAATGCATGATCATACTCCTAAAGGAAATGATTGTGTATTAGCTTATGGAGGGATATATGTACAATACATGGTCGAAAAGTGACTGATCCTAGTGGTTCATATACTCAAAAGTGATAATTCACGATGGTTGGAATAAATTTCTTGGCCGTTGTCATGTGGAGAGTATATAATTGCATGTCATGTATCTTGCTTAAAGGTGATTATGTGATGATGTATGTAACTCTCTAAATGTATACTTGTACGGTTTCAAGTTACACAGTTCTCACATAATACTAATTATATATATTGTTTGTTATTTTAGTCACTTTATTAGTAATCGATAATCCATAACTATGAAGGTTCAAACTTTAAGTAGTGTAAAGAGGATTTTCTATTTGAGATAGAATTGGCAGATGTTCAAATTACTCTTATAAAGGACGAGCTGATAGATCACACTGCTAATGGTACGAAATTCTAAAAAGCATATTTTGCTGCTTGGAAAGAGATCAATTAGATTTGCTTGTTATCCATAAAACCTTCCATTCGTGAACACTTAAAAGGTGATTTACCAGATAACCGCATTGCTAAAAAGATGATGGAAGCCTTGATGGCTTGAAATTGTGTCTTGTCTAATGCTGAGATTAGGACATATCTCTGAGAACTCTTCAATACAAGGTATGATAATTCTAATGAGGTTAGGGATTACGTTCTAAAATGGTAAATTTGAAGTCTAAAAATAATACTTATAAAGGAACTCATGAAACCACTGGTCATTCTGACAGTTTGGGTCCTAAGATGGAATCCTTCAAGAAGGATTGGTGACTATTACTTCTTTTTAAAAATAAAGGTCACATAAAGATAAACTGTAGTAAGTATATAAAATTTAGTTGTTCAAGCGTGAGCTTGTAATTAATAATTCTTTGGCATTGTTTATGAATTCAATACCTATCATAAGCTTGTCCAGTTCACAGTGGCTAGAAAGTGAAGCAACAAATTTATTATGCTTACCGTATGGGGACCATAAATCTAATGAAGCCAAATTAGGATGGATTATAACTCACCATGGGAAACAATGATAAAGTCAACATTAGAGATATCATTTTAATTTTAGATTTTGTTTTAAATTTGATATTAAGAAAAACATTTTATGTACTTTCCTTGACACGGAACTTTGTTTCTGTATCTTGTTTAAATATGCGTGACTACTTTTTTGAGATAAAAAATAACATTATTTCTATGTTTTTAATTCAAATAAACATAGAAATTTGTCCAATGAATTGTACAAATTGTGTTTAACTCGTAATGATATATAAGTCACTTCTACGGCTAAAAATGTTGTAAGGAATAGTTTTATGCATTGTGTAAACTGTTGTAGAGGTAGGATGATTAAGATTAAAAGAAAAAATGTAGTCTAGAATTTTGACCTGTTGGAGGTCATTCACATTGATCTTAGTGGACCCTATATGAGAATATTATGTAAAAAAAATTATTTCAACATAATTATTGACGATTATTTCTCATGTACTTAATTACGAAAAAGTCAGAATCTCTTGATAAGTTCAAGATTTTTTCGAACTAAAATCAAGAAACAGTTGAGATAAGTCTTAAAGATTATAAGATCCGACTATGGTGGTGAGTATTTTGGCAAGTATAACAATACTGGATAACTTAAAGGGTTATTTGTGAAATACTTGAAGAATTCTTGGATAGTAGCTCAGTTTACTATACTTGGAATTCTTGAACATAATGGTGTGGTCGAAAAGTGCAAATGCACCCTACTGGACATTATGGTAAGTATGATTAGTAGGACTGATTTATCCAATTTTCTTTGAGGTGACACTTTGAATGCAGTCTTTCACATACAAAACCGTGTCTCTACCAAAGCTGTTTCATTAACCTTTTGAGTTATGGACTAGACGTAAATCTAACTTAAACCATCTTAAGATTTGAGGGTGTCCTAAGAAGTGAAGTTATATATAATCCAACATTAAGCAAGTTGGAATCCATAACCACTTGGTAGTATTTCGTATCTTATTCAGATTATTTGAAAGGATATTGATTTTATAACCCTCAATGAAGGTATAAGAATCGTGGAATCACAAACAGTAAAATTTCTGAAGTTTGACATAGTCGCGGAGGATAGTTGCTCTTAGACTATTAAGGATAATAGTACAATGGAGACTGCCGTATCTTTGTCTTTGCCTATACAAACAATTGTGAAGTCTCCTACACTATAGACTAAGCTTATTAAGGTTTGGGGTACTGTAATTGAGATAATTCTTGATAAAGTTTCTTAAGCCTCTCAGGTGTAGAATAAAATGGTTGTAGCTCCACTCAGGAGATCTATTAGAGAGAGATGATCAATTATACCACCAGACTATATAGTCTATCCGTGAGAACATGACTACGATATTTGCTGCATGACTAATCTAGTGACTTATATGAATGCCGTTTCTTGTCCTTAATCAGATCTGTGGTTAGATGCAATGAAAGACGAGATGAAATCTATGAAACATAATAGTATTTAGGAACTTGTTGAGTTGCCTGAAAGTCACAAGCTCATAAACTGCAAATGGGTGTATAAGATTAAAAAGACTCTAAAGAAATATTAGGATTTTAAAGTCAAATTAGTAGCTAAGTGTTTCACTGGACTGAAAAATTTTCTATATATATATATATATATATATATATATATATATTTTCTATATATATATATATATTATTTTATTATTTTTCTATTATGTCCTAAAGATTCTTTCGAGTGAACATGGCATTAGTAGCTCATTTTGATATAGAGTTACACTATATGGATGTTAAACTTATCTTTCTAAATGAAGACCTTGATAAGAAAGTTTATATGGTGCAACTCGAAAATTTTATAGCATATGATTCAAGTAAAATTATGTCTAGACTGGAAAATCTTATTTATGGCCTTGGGTAAGTTTATAGGCAATGTTACTAAAGTTTTATAGTGTTGCCACTTTGTCTAGTATTGTTGAGAACAAAGTAAATCGGTGCATATATTACAAGGTTAGTAGAAGGAAAATTATTTTTCTCGCACTCTATGTACATAATATCTTGCTTGCAAGTAGTGATTTTTAATCATTGCATGAGACAAAGTAGATATTGTCTAAAAATTTTGACAAAGAGTACTTTGATGTTGTGTCTTTTGTCATTGGCATTGGGATTTGTGAGGATTGTTTTCACTGTATATTGGGTTTGTCTTAGAGGATATATGTTGATTGTATTTTGGAAAGATTCAAAAGCCAAAAATTGCTCCTACTATTAAGGGTGATGAACTAAATCTATCACAATGTTCTTATTCAGACATTGAGAAAACCCAATTGATTGATGTACCCTATGTTAGACCCTATGTTAGTGTACTTGAAAGTATCATGTAGATCAGACATCACTTTTGAAGACTTCTAGGTAGATAATAGTTAAATCCATGACATAATCATTAGGTTACTGCCAAAAAGGTTTTGAGGTACTTAAAGAGAACAAAAGACTATATGTTGATTTATGAACATGTTCAGGTCCTATAGCTAATAAGATATTCAGATGCAGACTTTGCTGACTGTTAGGATGAATGTAATCGATAACGGAATACATCTTTATATTAACATGAAGTGCAATATTATGGCAAAGCAAAAAATAGGAATCTATGTCATCCTCTACCATGTAAACAAAGTTTGTAGCATGCTTACAAATGTAAACTTTATTAGAGCAAAACCAAAACAACTCTCACTAATAACAGCATCCCATTATGCTCATAAGCCCACATTTAATGATATATTGTTCGAGAACACAAAGACAAAAGTCTTTAGTTAGTGAATTTGTAGCCATATCATCTATGGAAATATACTTTACTATAACATCACCATTTTGTACCATTTCTTTATGGTAAAAAAGCTTGACTACTATATGTTTAGACCACTCGAGACCTCTATTGTTATGGATAGATCCATACAGTTGTATTGAGACAATAAATCTTTAGTGTTATTTATCAATAACAATAGAGGTTTCGAGTGGTCTAAACATATAGCAGCCAAGCTTTTTTACCATAGAGAAATGGTACAGAATGGTGATGTTATTGTAAAGTATATTTCCATAGATGATATGGCTACAAATCCACTAACCAAAGGCTTTTGTCTTTGTGTTCTCGAACAATATATCATTAAACGTGGGCTTAGGAGCATAATGGGATGCTATTATTAGTGAGAGTTGTTTTGGTTTTGCTTTAATAAAGTTTACATTTGTATTTATTACATTTATGCTCCGTTCGTTTCGCGGAAAATAATTTCCGGGGAAAACGTTTTCCGGGTTTTCCGATGTTCGTTTCACAGAAATTGAATTTCTTGGGGAAAATGTTTTCCATGAAAGGAAAGAGTCTTCTAAATTAGGGGAAAATGTTTTCCACTTTTGAAAAGTGGAAAACATTTTCCTCTCTTAATCTCTCTTATCTCACACCTCTACAAATCCTCACTTCATCCTCTCATTTCTTCTTATTCTTTTCTTTTTTTATTCGAATTATTTTTTAATTTCCTTTTTCTTTTTTAATTCGAATTATTTTTATTTTCATTTTTATTTTCATTTCATTTTTTTTTTTTCTTTTTTTTTTTTTTTTTTTTTTTTTCTTTTTCTTTTCTTTATTTCCCATCTTCTTCTTTCTTGGCTAGTCGTCGGCCGTTGCCAAGCGAATCTCGAACTCGTCGATCTCAAGCTCACGCTCTACACTCTTGCTTATCATTTTCTTTATTTACTCTACTCTGCAGTTGTACATTACTCAAGCAAATGGCTCTACATACTTTGCTTCTTCTTTCTTTTGTTTATTAGAACATAAAAGATGCAGGGGGAGAACAGGCTACTCAATTGAAAGATTCTCATTAGGGCCGTACATGCTTTGCTTCTTTTTAAAATCCATACGAACATTTTTTAGAGTAGATGAGCGTTTGGTGACAATGAGGGAATAAAGATATGAAGCAAGTTTGCCCGGATTTAAAGGCAAATTCATATTTGATGGATTTATAGGTTGGTAAGTGATGCATTACTAAGTGGTAAAGTTTTAGAAAATATTTTCCTTACCGAATATCGGAAAATATTTTCCTTACCAAAAATTGGAAAATATTTTCCGAAACATTTTCAGGTTTTAGTCGAACACCAGAAAATATTGTCATTTTCCTAGAAAATAACTTCTGGGAAAATATTTTCCGGAAATGGTCCATTTTCCGCGAAACGAACGGACCTCTTAGTAATATTGTAATATATGTCAACTCCTTAGCATTCAATAAAGTGATTCTAAATGCTTTGTTATCGAGTTGAATACACATATCTATTAAGAATCTCAAGGTATTGTGTAAATCTTGAGTAAAGGCTATGGACATATGATTATTAGTCTTGATCATATGTCTTGTTACACATAAAAAAAAAAAATGTTAACTATAAAAACAAGACATATGTGAGTTCATTGAAATCATAAAGACATTCTCTAGTAGTATAGTTTTTTTATAACACTTAAGGTAAGAGAATTGTGATTAACAAAAATGATGACATATAAAATATTACTCTCTATGAGAGGTGTTATCCATGTGCTACATTACCATATTAAATCAATATTAGTAGTAGAGTTAAAAGCACTTATGATTATGGAAGCTATGTGTGTATACATGCAGTTACCATCATGATTTAGTATTTGAAACTTTATGAGGTGTGATTAACTATTAAGAATTATCTTTATATCAAGATGCACGGATATAGTATAATTTTAATTAATATAGCCTAAGTGGGAGAATGTAAGAATTTCTTTAATGTGGGTTATATTAATTGATATTGTAATTTACCGTTTTACAGTATTAGTATGATAAGATGAGATAGAAGGTTTTTAATTAGTCTAATATGGGGCTAGTTAATATGAGCCAAGTTGAGCCTAACTCGTAATAAGAGGGTCTGGCTGAAAACTTTATAAATAGTGCACAAACCTCTCCTGTAACCTTAGCACACATAATTATCTTCACATAAGAAGTGTTTACCAAAACGCTAAAGATAAATGGCAGTCTCATTGAGCCATGATATAGAAGGTAATAGAGGAGAAGTTCTTAAAATTGGATTGTCACTATTCCATATCATGAACAATGGTCCAAATCAAGTGCGTAAATCTCTTTACTTGATTATATATATGTTCTTGATTCTAACTGTGGAAATCTTCGGTTACGCTTTCGCGTCTTACATGATCCATGAATAATTGGCCTTTGCTAATGTCACGCCCCGATCCTCGAGCGCGTGTCCATCCCTCAGTGGTCAATTAAAATTGCGACTTCCCAGGACAAGTCGCCGACCCTTTTATTTTTATATTGCACATGCGAAAGCGAAACAATAACCCCTGACAACAAACAACATGGGATAGGAAAGCAGGGCAACATTTCACAAAAGCGCACTTTTATAAACAACAGGGTTTAGATACAAAACAGTCTAGTCAAAAGCCTACAAAAAGATCGACTCTTAAAAGAAGCCGTCTTACAACATACTAGTAGGACACATACACCGATCCTTCATACTCCACCTCCACATACTCCGAGGCTTCAGTCCTCCACAACCACCATCTAAGGACCTAAAAAGATAAACCCACGACGAGATGAGACATTGTCTCAGTAAGTTCACCCCCTAAACCCCTATTAGGAAGGAAATATGCCTCAGGGCGCTCTAACCACATAGCCACACAATGAGAATAAAGAACTTACCTCGCCACAGTTCTTTCCTGCACGTCAGCACAGTTCATATCACGAATGCATATAATTAATGCACACAACAATTGAAACACCTCACTCATCTCAGTTAATCACAGGGGTCCTGATTATAGGGCCAAACCGTTATGACACGTCCCATACCATACCACACAGTTTTGTCTCATAATCAGGGGCATCTAACTCAATCAACCATGCGTTCCAATTGTTAATTTCACCCCTTAAGGGTACGGTCTACTCCCAAGTTTGGTGGTCTACTGGCGTAGCCAGGCATCGTCTCACCCCATTGAGCACAGCGACGTCTCTCAAAGACGGCTTTCCCGAAGGAGCGTAGGTCCAGAATCTACTGCGACCCGAGTCCCAAATGAATAGGTAACGTCCGGCGTAAACGCTTGGGACGGGTTCTCTTAACCAACACACGACCAATCAATCTCAGCCCAGGACACCATGCATTGCACTCAAATGCCTCCATTAAAATGGTGATCCTGGCCTATTTTCTTCGTATTAAAAACACTATGTAAAAATAATCTCGTGTGGGTACACGGTCGAACCTTGAAAACTTATGCTCTTCCTTTTTAAAATCTCACTATTTTATATAGTATGTAAAACCATTTTCGGTGTCAAAATCCGACACCCAGGATTTTCTAAATAAATATTGAAATTCACAAATTTTGGAATAAATTACCCAAAATCCAATCAGCACTCAATTTGCACAAATTAACATCCAATTGCATAAACTAAACACATCATTGCAATCAGCACGAAATTCCGATCACCATCTATCCTAGTCTAATTTCCGGAAAATATTAAATAATTAAATAAATTATAAAATAATTAAATAAATGCAATTAAGTAAATAAATAAATTGCGATTAATTAAACTGAACTACTTAATTAACCTAACCATGCAAACACCTGATCAATCAGGTCAACCTTAGCCTCCTTCATATTAGGGGTGAGCGGTTCCAAATTCCTTACAAGTTCCGCCTGGAACGTGGAACTTACCCTCGAGTACAGGTTCCTCATTTTTTGGAACCTGGAACCTACCCGTCAGAATCAAGAACCTGGAACCTACCCTGTCACAGGTTCCGGGGTCGGTTCCAGGTTCCAATAGGTTCTTTCTTTTTCTTTTTTCATTTTTAGTTTAAAAAAATGGAAATGAATGCAGCGATAATAAACAAACTTGTCATTCATCAAAGAGAATATAACACGAACACAATCTTCTAGAATGTGAACTATTTCTCTTTTGCAAAGTCCAGCAGTTCACTTCACAAAGTCTAGCCTTACCTCAACAACAACCCTGCACCAAAATAAAGCCATATCCCTCATTGTTTTACAACTTCTAATGACTTTAGCGACTTTAGTAACAAAGCTTTTAGGTGGAGCTGCATGAATATCTCTCGGCAATGTTACTAGAGATCTGGTCCTTCCTGCTGTCCAATTCAATTTGACTTTCATCTAGAGTTCTTGGTCCAGAAACCTTATCTTTTACTTCATACAACAAAAGACAGAGTTGAATGCAGAACCTACAGCCCACAACTAGCAAATATAAAGCACAGCTAAACATTTTGTTCACCAAAGGCTGCCAGAATTTCAATAAAATTCGCAAATTTCACAGGATTATACACAAAATTAACTTCATTCACATAGGAGGAGAAGGAGGGGGAGAAAGACGTGTTAGGATAGGCTCAACGTGCCATTTAAAGTGGGGAAAAGCCTTAGTGCTTCAGCCTACTAAAGTAGCAGTCGGTGAAAATCCCATTACGAGAACGTTCATTTCAACTTGTTGCGAAGAAAAAAATAGAAATTTCTAAGTTTGCTTCACAACCACCACGTGAGACCTTCTCAAAGTACAATCTTGCACAAGAAGACTGGGTATGCCGAACGAAAGACACAAACGACATTTCACATAAGAGCTACCAATTGGGGGTGTGGACCGCTATACCTGGCGAGAGAGGGCCGCTTCCTCTCCTGTTGGTCATCTTCATCCTCCAAGCTCCTCTTCCCTTGATTATTCATCGAATTTGTTCCTCTCCATATACCTAGTCTGTCTCTGCATTCCCAGCAAATCTGCAGAGCACAAGAATCGACACTCCCCTCAGCTTCCTCCATTCAAATCCACGGACAATCGAGCAACACACACACACACACACACACACACACACACACACACACACACACACACACACACACACACACACACACCAATCCCAAAAGCTGATCTAAAAAACAATCCGTGCTCACACGCGACGCATGACCCGTGTTGGACTGGGTGAACCACGACCCTTGCCCTCCACCCCCACCACTCGAACGCGCAGTGGCAATAGAAACAACCAGAAACCCCCAAATCTCACACGCCATCGCAACACTCCCAGATCTCAACTCACCTCATTCGGGCGAGCGGCAATGGCGTCAAGCAGAGGTAAGTGAGCGGCGGCGTCGAGGGCGAGCGGCGGTGGCGTCGAGGGCGAGCGACGATGGCGTCAAGGACAAGCGGCGAGCCAGAGGTCAGCGGTGATGGCGTCGAGGGCGAGCAGCGGTGGCGTTGAAGGCGAGCGGCGTCAAGCAGAGGTGGAGAACAGACGAAGAGAGAACTACGAATCGGAAAGTGTCGTATGCAAATTTGGGGCTTTTTTTTTAGCCCTAACCGGACCGGTTCCGGTTCTGGTTCCAGTTCTCGGTGCCGGTTCCGGATCCGGTTCCGATTCTTATGGGAACCGGAACCAGAACCGGGAACGCCGATTCCCAGAAAAGGGGAACTGGGAACCAGAACCGGGAATCGAACCGAAACCTCCGGTTTGGTTCTCCAGTTCCCGATTCTACCCGGAACCGCGCTCACCCCTACTTCATATAGCAAAAACTCCAAAACTCCCTTTTAAAAATAAACTTGGCACCCCCTCTCCCCCCTTTTTTTTTCAAACTCCCGAAATAAATTCGTACGGGGTCCCATATTTGAAATTAACCCACCAAACTTTGCACGCACTTCATACAAAACCTCCTCATTTTATTGAGCACATAAAACTTGGCGTCCAAACCCGACACCATATTTCTTTTCTAATTTCTTTTCCAAACACCCCTTTTTGGAACTAAACTTTAGTAACCCCTCTTTTTTTGTTTTTTGTTCAAGCCTTTGGAAATAAATTCGTTGGTGCCCACGTACTCAAAATTAATCCGTCAAACTTTACACGCACGTAGTTTAAAACTTCATTGTTTTATTGGGCGAATAAGTTTTGGTGTCCGGACCCAACACCTCATTTATTTTCTATTTAATAGTCCAAAATGTCACTTTTTGCAAAAGTAATAAACCATCAACATAGAAAATTCATTCATATAACCTCACGCATAAGTCCTAAGCAAGCCAAAAGTCAACAACATCACCAAATGCACATGATTCAGCAAGCACTACACCAAAAACAACAAGAAGATCACAACCGGTCCTAAATGGCAGAAATCGGGCCACTCGCGCGTCTTCAAGTTTAAATCCAAAAACCTAATCAAACGAGCTTAGAAAATTATCAAATTTTAATATGTTATAAAAGACACATAAAATAACATGTTCCATGAGGACACCTTAGCCCAGATCCTTCTGGATTAAGATAAATAAATCGATCAAATCAGTACAAAAATTGTGTCCATTTCCAGAAATCACGTTTTCCAAAACCAGCTTGGTTTGAGGTCCAAAAATTGTCCGTTTGATATGAGATTTGACTATGTTAAACTAGAAGATGTGACAAACAACTTTTGTGAAGAAACCATTTTGAAATTATAACCTTAAGAGTTGATAAAAATCCCTAGAATCCCAAAAGGTCAAAAATTCCAGCACAGTCCGAGATTCTATTTGCAAATGACGGAGCTGATATCTCATTCTTTCAAATCCCTAAAAATCTTGAGAAAAATATATTTTATAGATTAAGATGTATAAAACATTTCTCATAAAGGAAGCAACCTCCAAATCACAACACATTTCGGTCCACAAAAATGGCAAATGGCGAGGGTCCAGGAATCCGAACTGCAGAAAGTCCACTGAATTGGACTAATCCATCCTCAACGGTGCTAATCTCACTAATTAGATTAACACTAATCCATTATAGATTATCACTAATCCATTCTTAAGATAATCTAAGCAACCCTTAAGCATAATTAACCTCCTAAGCAAGGTTTAGTGAGTAAACTCACTGGTTTAGTGGTCCGGTGAGTCCACGGTGACGACGACGGCGACGTGACGGTGAGCGAAACATAAGCCCACGGCAACACCAAGGGAGGCCCGAACGACGTTGAAAATGGCCCCACAAGTTTCTGCCCTCAAACTGAAACTCAGTTCTACTTTGGAGTTGGAGAGGCTGGATCTATGGGTTGGTGGCAAGCTGAACGGGCGCAGCTAGATGGCGCTGGCGGTGGGTGGCGGAGCTGAGGCAGTAGGTGGTGAGACGGTGGCTGCTCAGCTAGTAGGTGTGGATTTGCTATTGTATGGTGATGATGAAGTGGCTTTATCCCCTTGGTCTCCCAATTACTTTCTTGAATATAATTTCCCTAATTAGATCCATTTTGGGCAGCAAAAATACTCATTCAACCCCCCATTCGAATTTCACCTTTATTTTCCGATCTGAAAATCGATTTTTCCGCAAAATTCCTGGCTCGACAGAATTTTCCCGAAAGATGAGACGAGGTCCTAAAAATGAGTCGTGACATGCTCGAACGTCCGAATCCCGAAATCGAATTCAATTTCATGGTTAAAATCGACCGAATGCGATTTTAGTGCGACCTAACCTACCAGGTAGTTTTTATGGATTTTAGCGTGTTTGACCCGTGGTCGATGATTTCGATCCATGTTTGTGCATCTCCGACTCGTGGTCGACTCTCGATTGTTGTAAAAATCGCAAGATTTCAATTACGGGCATCAAGTATAAAATTGATAAAAACCGGATTAGTGCCGTTCGACGCGAATTTCGTAATCATGCGGAATCACCCGCCATTCAATCACATGATTCCGTCGAATCGACTTATATCCGATCTCAACTCGATTATACAGTGTCATATTGACCCTTGCTGATTATCACAGTCAAGCAGTCGATTTCCGATCGAATTCTCGAGTCTACCGCGTTTATATCCTTCTGACGGCTTCACCTGATAGATCAGTTAACTCGAGAGTGATCAGCTCCGAGAAAAAGGACCATAGGCGCGTCGACGAAATGCCAATTTCATATATTCGGGATGGGGTTGAATTTTAGAATGTCACAGCTAATATGTGGCAAAACTTTTACACTAAGAAGATGTTTCTCGTTAAGTTGATACATGTCAAATCTACAATAAAGTTAGTTACTTCGTCAAGCATGGAAGGAGTGTTCTTGACATGGGAACCTGGTTTTCGGTTGATGCATACAATTGCACATTGGGAATATGCCACAAAGTCCTCATGCGCACATGACAATGAATTCATAGCTAGATTAGGTGCAAATTCTGCACATCTATAGAGATACCTCAAATACAGCTCACAAATTCCATAATCATATCTTAATGCTCTCTTGGAAAGAGTTGTTATGATAGATGTTCTATATATGCTAGGTTGAGAACCATAGTGAATGCTATAAATAATACTACGACTTCCAATCTGGATATAAAAAATTTAGTTAGTGTAAAGCAAAATTCACGTTTTAACAAAGAATAAATGCTTTAGATCCATGCCACAATGCAAAAAGACAACAAAAACTTGCCATGCTGATTATTTGAAAGTGAATGTTGAGAGTATTTTGCTAATAGGGGTATATTTATCTATTTACTTTATTATTTTATATATGGAGGCAATAAGGGTGATATTGTAATTTTTGGCCTTCTAACTTTATTATAAATAGATGGCTTGGGATCAAATCGATCTAACCAAGCATTCAGTTCAACTTTTGTCTTTCAACATGATATCAAAGCCAAGGCTGAACGGAAATCCTAACCCAATCTATTCTCTACGCAATCTTTATTTTCTCTCCCTTCTTCTCGTCTTCACTTTCTCCCACCACAGTTCCTTCTCATCTTCTCCTTTGCTTTCTTTCATAGTACAGGGCAGCATTAATGAGGTGATTTTTTTAATCTAGTGTTTGCCCTAAATCTCACCTCTGAGATAAATTAAAGATTTGTTGCAGTTTGCGATTGATGGTTTAATATCTTTTGCGATTTTTTGGATCTTCTTATTCTAGATTATTTTTGCCTTACCGCCGGCCTACAATTATCTCGTGTGTGAAGACCAAAGTACTGCAGTTCGTAGACCACCATATATTTTTCTTTTTTAGATTTTTGGGGAAAAATCATGATTATTGATTTTTTTTTTTTTCAAGTTTCCTAAACCTTAAAAAAAAAAAAAAAAAAAAAAAAAAGACTTTTTTTCCTTCCTTTGATCTGATTTGGTTGATTTTTGGAGGACAACTTCAACTTACTACAAGAAGACTTTGATCCAATTTTAGCCTTTTCTGGCAAGTTTCAATGGCTGAATTGCTCCTTTCATACTTTTTCGTGGCGAAATTTGAGACACAATGTCTAATGATTCAGTTGGTTCAGTTGAGAAATCTTTACCTATAGGAGATGGCCATCCATATTATATTACGTTTGCTATGATCTTTGTGAAGCTTGATGGCACAAATTATTTGATATGGTCTCAATCTACATTCTTCACCATTGTAGGTTGTGGGCTTACTGGACATAGCAATGGCACTTCTGTAAAGTCGGATACAGTAGATAATGCTTAGGAAAAGTGGATCTTGAATGACTCCTTGGTAATGTCTTTTCTGCTTAATTTGATGCAGTCACATATTGCAAAAGGGTATTTGCTTCTTGACATTGCAGCACAAATTTTGTTGGCCATAAGGGAAACTTGGTCAACTTGGGAATGAGGCAAAAGTGTATGAACTTTGAGAAAGGGTTCATTACACCACTCAGAAAGAGATGACCATATCTTAATATTATGCTAACCTTCAAAGCTGTGGCAAAAACTAGATCATTATGCCGATTATCGTCCAACCAATGCTATGGACATCACTACATATAAAAAGCATGTGGACAAGATCAGAGTTTATGATTTCTTGACAGGATTAAATATTGAATATGATCAAATACGTGTTCAAGGCCTTAGTCAGTCTCTATGGAATAGTCCTATGCACTAGTTCACTTTGAAGAAAGTCGTAGGATAGCAATGCTCCATCCATTTATTGTAGATCGATTTGCTCTACAAACCAGTATTGGCACTATTGTCAAATATGATTTATTCGCTCGAATTGGCAATACCTTTAAAGAGGTTGTAAGTATGAGCATTGTCATAGGCCATATCATACTAAGGCTACTTGCTGGAAGTGAAATGGAAACCTGTAGATTTTGAGATAAAAAGGGCACAAAGAAAGACAAAAGACAAGGCAAATCATATTGAAACTGTTTCTATTGCACCTACTACCGCTATTGATTTATTCCAGGAAGAACTTTAGGTATTTCAACGTCTACTGAAAGCTTTTGTTGTTACTGCCTCCTCCACAGTTGCTAATTTGCCTTTTCCTTCTACTTCAAATCTAGCCACTTCAGGTATCTTCTTTAAGGGGTTTAGTACATCAATTGTTTTCAATCCATGGATCATTGATACAGGGGCTACATATCACATGACAGATTTTTCTAGTCTCTTCCATAAATACTCCCCTACTTCCAGTAGAAATAAAATTTGCATAGCTAATGAAACTCTTTCTTCCATTGTTGGAAAATGGTCTGTCAATTGTTCCTCCACTCTTACCTTGTCTTTTGTTTTATATATCCCATCATTCTCTACTAATCTACTTTTTGTTGATAGTTTTACTCGAGATTTAAACTGTAAAGTAACTTTTTTGCCTTCTTATAGTGTTTTTCAAGATCTGGTAATGGAGAAGGAAATTGGATGGTGGTCTTTATCTGCTTGAGGGTAGTGGGGCTTCTACTTCGACTTTGTCTTCTATACCTCAACAAGTTAATTTGGCATTGACGAATCTCCACAATGGCACTGTAGATTATATCATCCCCCTTTAAGAACTTTGAATTATTATTTTTTTCTAATCTCGTTTCAACTTGTAATAAAGATGAGTTTTTTTAGAAGCCTGAATTTTGGCTAAACAAACTCATTCAACATATCCATCTTCAAATAATAAAAGTGGTTTCCCTTCTTATGTGATTCATGTCGATGTTTGGGGTCCTTCTCGTCGTACTTTTATTTCGATTATCGATGGTTTATTACTTCGATAGATTGTCATTCTTGTACAACTTGGGTTTATTTGTTGAAATATAAGAATGATGGTTTTCACCATTTTCAAATATTTCACAAAATGGTTCAAACTCAATTCAACGCTACTGTGAAAATTCTTCGCAGTGACAATGTTATTGAGTACAATGAGGGTCAATTTCAATGGTATTGTTGGAAGATATGCAACTTGACAGAATATTTATTGATTCTGATCCGATTTGTAAATATCAATTAGGATTAGAAACCTAGAATAGACTGATTCATAGTATATTTAATTTCCTTGTCTATTCATACTCTTGTATTATAATTACAGAAGATGTACTTCAATTCAAAAATGAAGAGAATACAACATAGAAAACTCTTCTCTCTATTCTCGTATATCTCTGTTTTTCTTCATCTTCTTACATGGTATCAGAGCGGTAGAGGATTCTGATTTGCTTCCACCTTCTTCACCTCATCGCTTCTATCGAGTTCTTTTCCAGCATTCCCTTTTCTTCTTGATCTCCATCGAGACAGTCAATTCTGCATTAAAATTGACATCTTAGTATCTTTTTCAACATGTCAAAAAATATACCTTTAATTTCTGGTGGACCTCCGGAGCATGAAGATCCCGCGCACATCACAGAAAATCGGGATACTATCTCCACTGCCGAAGTCACCAGATCTCTCGAACCACCTGTTCAAACTCAAGAAATTCATAATCCTCTGGCTCAGTCAATTCTGGGGCAACCTTACTCGATTCAGCCTATTCCGGGCCAACCAATAGCAGGCCATCCTTACCAGTGGCCATTTTTTCAGATGCAGCCCAACCCGTGGTTGTTTGGGCTTAGCCCGAATACATCATCGCTAGGAAATCAAGGGCCGTTGGCCTTTGGTCAACCCGACGGCAGCCCACCAGCCATAAGCGGGGCAAGCATGACCGACGGGTCGAATGGAGCAAATACGGGACAAACTGAAGGATCCAACGGTGCGGGTAATGGAGGAAATCCATACTCAACTAATTTCAATGCGGGTTATGGAGCCGGTTCGAATCCGGGTATGGGAGCGAATCCCTACCCGGGTTTCTCGCCCAGATTTTTGCCGTTTCTAGGATCGATTTTCACCGGACGGCCAGAATCCGACGACCCCCTGTTCGTTTCCACCGCCGACGGTCCTGAACTGAAGTTAATCAGCCAACAACTTACCGGGCACGAAAATTACTCCAGGTGGTCGCAGGGATTCCGGCGTGCGCTAGTTACTAAAGATAAAGATGGATTTCTCGACGGAACCATCACTGTTCCCACAGATGAGCGTCTGGCACGACACTGGAGGAAATGCAATCAGCTTATCCGAACCTGGATCGGCAATTGCATTTCTCCAAAAGTCGCGGCCAGACTTCCACCCACAGAAGACGCTCAAAGGATGTGGGAAAATATCAGAGAAATGTACGGCAAACTCGACCGTGCAAAAAAATTTTCACTCATGCAGGAATTGAGCAATCTAAAGCAGGGGAACATGACGGTCACGGTTTGTTTTAACAAGCTATCGTCATTGTGGAACGAACTGGAGGCCGTCGAGGAAAAGCTCGAAGGACCAGAATCCACGCTAAAACAATATCGTTCCATCAATGACAGGGAAAAGGCAACGCATTTCTTATTGATTTTGAACGAAACTTACGGCACTTTTCGATCACAGATTCTGGTAATGAAGCCCGTTCCTCCGATCGGACGAATCTACCGCTTGGTCAGTGCGGAAGAAAGCCAACGTCTCGCGTCACCGGAGCATGCAAGGAACGACGACAGCATCGCCCTCGCAGCCCGCAGGGAACGAAGAGACGGACCTGCGAAAACCCTAAATCGAGAGAGAAGAGGCGGATTAGGGTTTGTAGGGTTCGGAGGAGGAGACGTCGCCCGAGCCTTTAAAAGGGATGGCATCAACGGTCGAGATTACATGCGCGGATCGGACGGGCTAGATCGCGAGCGCGGAATGGACGGTCCAGGTCGTGGATGCGGATCAGATGGCCTTCTTGGTTTTGAAAGCGCAGATGGATCCAACGGTGGATATGATCCCGCGACCAAAGGAGTGGACAGCCACATTTTTGCCACGTCATCAAACAAATTTCAACCTAATTTTAAGGCAAAGGGTAAAATGTTTTGCGATTATTGCAAACGTTCTAACCACTTGATTGACAGATGTTGGAAATTACATGGAAAACCAGGAGAAAAGGAGAAAAAAATATCCGCTGCCTATCAAGTGACTGGACCTACCGGTCAGAGTGCTGACCAACCTATATCTTATGATCAATATCAACAATTGATGCATACTCTACAGAAATTGGAAATCTCCAACAAAGGAGGAAGTTTCTCAAGTATTTCACATTGCCTCATTAATTCAATTTCAAGGAAGGCATGGATTATTGACTCAGGTGCAAGTGATCACATTATTTGTGATAAGGGATTTTTTACAAGTCTAAATGAGGAATTAACTCTTCCTGTTACGGTACAATTGCCCAACGGAAATATCACACATGTGAATGTGACAGGAAAAGTGCGGCTTAGTTCTCAAATTACACTTGAGAATGTTCTTTATGTCCCGGAATTCCAATTTAATCTTATTTCTGTATCAAGAGTATGCAAGGAAAATTCATGCCGGGTATTCTTCGATATTGACACATGCTTCTTTCAGGCCCTTTCGACTGGCAGACTAATGGGCTTGGGTAGTCTTTCTGAAGGCCTTTATTTCTGGACACATTTCCCAAGTAATTTCAGTTTTTCTAGCACATCTTTCAATAAGACATCATTGTGTAATTTGACTACCAATGAAAAGAATTTCATTATGCACTTAAGGATGGGCCATAGCAATTTCTTTCCCTATGCACAATGCTCCATATGCCCTCTTGCCAAACAGTCATGTAATCCATTTCCTTTAGGGTAGACTCGTGAAAATGAAATTTTGTCTTTAATTCATGTGGATATCTGGGGGCCTTACCATATCATAAATCATGATGGTTGTCGTTATTTTCTCACTATAGTAGATGATTGTTCTCGAGCAACATGGATTTTTTTAATGCAGTCTAAAGGCCAAACTTATTCTCATTTAAAGGCATTTATTGCTCTTTCCGAAAATCAATTCGGAAAGTCTATTAAGAGAATCCGAACTGATAATGGAATGGAATTCTTCAGCCATGATTGCATTTCATTATTCTCATATCATGGGATTCAACATGAAAGCTCTTGTATATACACCCCACAACAGAATGGGGTAGTTGAGCGCAAACACAGACACCTTATGGAAGTTGCTAGAGCTCTTAAATTTCAAGCGCCATTCCGGATGAGTATTGGGGAGAATGCGTTCTTACAGCAACTTATCTTATTAATCGAATGCCTACTCGGGTACTAAATGGGAAGACACATTTTGAGGTATTATTTGGCAAGGCTCCGGAGCAGACACCTCAAAGTCTTCGGTTGTCTATGTTATGCAGCTATAATGGGTCCCCGAGACAAATTGGATCCTCGTGCACGTCGCTGCGTATTCATGGGGTACCTTAATCTACAGAAGGGATATAGAGTTCTGGAGCTGTCCACAAAGGAATTCTTCGTAAGTAGAGATGTTTTATTCCATGAAAATGTCTTTCCTTTCAAAACATTCTCACATGAAGAATCGGCTACGATCAGCATTCCCCATCGACCTATGACAGATGATACAACATATCAGGTTCCTGATTATATACCATTAGAAATACCTGCTCATGATCATCATATGTCAATAAATCCTCCAGTAGCAGGATCTATTTCTGATGAAGATCAGGTTCCGATGAATGTCTCGGGAACTGACTCTTCCACTAATGAAATACTTGAAGAAATCCTTCCTACATCAGCAGGAGAAACAACACCTTCACCTCTGAGCGTAGATCCTCCACGACGTTCTGGTCAAGCTACACGACCTCCTACCTGGACCAAAGATTATGTATGTGCTGCTCTTGATTCACCAGGTATTAAGTATCCAGTTTCATCCTATGTTTCTTTTCAAAATTTATCACCAAAACATAGATGCTGTATCACTAGATTATCGGAGGATAAGGAACCTACCAGTTATAATGAGGCATCTGCTGATCCAAGATGGCAGAAGGCCATGGAGGCAGAATTACAGGCATTGATTGCCAATAAGACCTGGGATCTCGTCACATTGCCGCCCAATTATAAACCAATTGGCTGTAAATGGGTGTACAAGATCAAATATCGAGCTGATGGCTCCGTGGAACGATTCAAAGCACGATTGGTTGCTAAAGGCTTCACTCAATGGGAAGGATTTGATTATCATGAAACATTCTCACCCGTCGCCAAAGACGTTACAGTACGTTCTTTCTTAACAGTTGCAGCTGTTCGTGATTGGTCCCTACACCAGATGGACGTTCATAACGCCTTTCTCCACGGAGATTTAGATGAAGAAATATATATGGACGTTCCTCAGGGATTACGGAGACAGGGGGAGAAGAAAGTGTGTCGCCTCCGAAAATCCCTTTATGGGTTAAAGCAAGCATCCAAGCAATGGTATACCAAATTTACAAGCGCTCTCACAACGGCGGGCTTCCAACAGTCCCGACATGATTATGCTTTATTCACACGGACTAAAGGTATGTCATCTATTTATTTGATGATATATGTTGATGACATTCTTATTACTAGAAATGATGAAGCTGCCATAGAAGATTTTAAGAAGTATCTGCATGCAATTTTTCACATTAAAGACTTAGGAGCACCTAAGTACTTTCTTAGCATTGAGATTGCTCGTTCTGAACAAGGGATTTCGCTCAGTCAGCGAAAATTCATATTGGAGATTATTTCAGAAACAGGTTTGTCAGGTTGCAAGCCAACTGTGATTCCCATTGAACAGAACACAAAACTGACCACCACAGATTATGATAAGGGAATTTCCCAAGAAGATGATCTTATTTTGGAAGATCCTTCCAGCTATCAAAGGCTTGTCGGAAAACTCATATATTTGACAATGACAAGACCTGACATCACTTATGTAGTGCAAACTCTTAGTCAGTTCATGCACAGTCCGAAGCAATCACATCTAAATGCTGCATTTAAAGTCGTGAAATATCTAAAGAAATGTCCAGGTCTTGGGATACTCTTGTCCAGAAAATGCAACATGGAAATGACAGCATATTGTGATGCAGATTATGCAACTTGTCCCATGAGTCGAAGATCTGTCACTGGATATTGCGTCAAGTTGGGAGATTCTTTAGTCTCCTGGAAGACTAAAAAACAGCCCACTGTTTCTCTATCTTCGGCTGAAGCAGAGTATCGAGCTATGGCCAAAACCACTTGCCAGATAGTGTGGATCCGGGGTCTCCTTAAAGATTTTGGAATACAGATACAAGGGGCGACAAAGCTATTCTGTGACAATGATGCAGCTTTAAAACTTGCAGCAAACCCTATAGTGCATGAAAAAACCAAGCACATAGAAGTAGATTGCCACTTTACTCGAGACAAGATCTTAGAGGGAGTCATCGAAGCAAGAGGGATTGGGACAACGAACGACTGCGAGACATCTTCACCAAACCTTTATGCCAAAGACAACACACATATCTTCTTCGCAAGCTAGGTGTCTTAGACATATACAAGCCACCAGCTTGAGGGGGAGTGCTGGAAGATATGCAACTTGACAGAATATTTATTGATTCTGATCCGATTTGTAAATATCAATTAGGATTAGAAACCTAGAATAGATTGATTCATAGTATATTTAATTTCCTTGTCTATTCATACTCTTGTATTATAATTACAGAAGATGTACATCAATTCAAAAATGAAGAGAATACAACATAGAAAACTCTTCTCTCTATTCTCGTATATCTCTATTTTTCTTCATCTTCTTACAAGTATCTCTTTGATCATGACATTATTCATCAAATCAGTTGTGTTGATACCCCAGCACCAAATGGTGTCGCCGAAAGAAAGAACCAACATTTGTTATCAATGTTTTACAAGGTTCATCAATTTTTATTCTTCCCCCTAAAATTTTTGGTTGTGCTTATTATGCTCATAAACACCACCTCCAAGAGTAAGTTGGAACCCCGTGGTCTCCGTTGTATTTTTCTTGGGTGTTCAACTACTCAATAAAGTTATAAGTGTTATCATCCTCCTTCTAGGCGCACCATTGTATCTATAGATATGATTTTTCACAAGTCTAATTCCTATAATTCTATTCCACCTCTTCAAGGGGAGTATCCTAGTTTAGAAGTGTTACCTATTCTAAATGTTCTTGAGGATATTACTTATCCTCCTCCTCCAATAGTCTCTGATAGTTCTCCATCTCAAGAAGAGAACAATGGTTACCCTCCTTCTCAAGAGAAGAAAAGTGCAACACAAGAAGAGGATGGTATAGTATCTCGGGGAGATAACAAAACAACCACATCGGGGGAGGGAGACATTGCAGACATATCATTGATATCATTGTGGGATTCCTACTATCCACATGTAGGTTAAGATCACCGATACATTGCCTATTCAATCATCATCTCTGGAATCAAATTCTGCTACTCCTTCTAGTGAGGTTTTTCTTTCTGATCTTCCTATTGTACTTCAAAAGGTTACTAGAACTTGTACTTAACACCCTATATCTCATGTCGTCTTATATGACTATCTAATTCTTATTGTACTTTTGTGTCTTCTCTATCTTCTGTCTGTTTCCACAGAATTGGTAAGAAGCTTTTGTAGATGAAAAGTGGAAGGCAACAATGGTGAAGGAGATGTATGCTTTGAAGAAAAATGGCATGTGGAATCTTATTTTTTTCCTCTTGGGAAACAACCGGTGGGATGTAAATGCGTGTTTGTAGTCAAACAGAAGATGGATGGTATTGTGGACATATATAAAGTATGGTTGATGGCAAAGGGATTTACTTAAACCTATGGGATTGATTATCAAGAAACCTTTGCTCTTGTCGCTAAGTTGAATACTGTTCGAGTTCTACTTTCCTATGCTATTTACCAGGGATGGGATCTTCAACAATTAGATGTAAAGAATGCCTTTCTTTATGCAGAGCTAAAAGAAGAAATGTATATGGAAATTTCTCTAGGTTTTTCTTGTGACAAAACTCAAGGTAAAGCGTGTAAGTTGAAACGTGCACTTTATGATTTAAAGCAATCACCTCGAGCATGGTTAGGTAGGTTTCAAAAAGCTTTGGTTGGTTGGGTATAAACAAAATAATGTTGGTCATACTTTGTTTGTGAAGAGATCAAATACTAAAGTCACTATTCTTAATGTCTATGTAGACAATATTGTTGTCATAGAAAATGATAATGATGAGATCAATTGGTTGAAAAAAGTTTCTTGGTCAAGAGTTCGAGATAAAAGATTTCGGAAAGCTTCAATACTTTCTTGGGATTGAAGTTGCAAAATCTTCGAAAGGTATCTTTCTATCCCAAAGGAAGTATGTCCTTGATCTTTTGACATAAGTTGGGTTATTGGGATGTTATCTCTCTGATACACCTATTGAGGTGAATACTTGTCTTCAAGAAAAGGATGGTGATCCGGTGGATTGACGGTTAGTGGGCAAGTTGATTTATTAATCTCATACCCGACCTGATATTGCTTTTGCCATGAGCTTAGTGAGTCAACTTATGCGTGATCCATACTCTACTCATATGGATGCCATTCTTCGGATCCTTTGGAATTTGAAGCTTGCTCCTGGGAAAGAGGTTCTTTTGTCTCCTCATGATGGATTGAAAGTTGAAGCCTATACAGATGCTGATTAGGCTAGATCTCCTAATCGAAAGTCTATTTCTGGGTATTGTACTTTCTTAGGTGGGAATCTAGAGACTTTACGCAGTAAAAAGTATAATGTAATTGCTCAATCTAGTGCTAAAGCATAGTTTTGTGCGATAGCACAAGGAGTTTGTGAGTTGATATGGCCTAAAGGATTACTTAAAGATCTAGGTGTATCTGTTCATGTTCCTATGATGCTATATTGTGATAATAAGGCTGCTATTAGTATTGCTCACAATCCAATGCAGCATGATCATACGAAACATGTGGAGATTGACGGGCACTTTATCAAGGAGAAGTTAGAGAGTGGTTTAATTTGTATGCCCTTTATTCAATCTAGTTATCAACAAAAAAGGACAAAGAGTTAAATCGTTTCATCATGTTTTAGTCAAGTTGGGCATGTGTCATATTTATGCTCCAATTTGAGGGAGAGTGTTGAGAGTATTTTGCCGATGGATGATATTGTAATTTTTGGCCTTTTGGCTTTATTATAAATAGATAACTTGGGGTCAAATCAACCTAACTAAGGATTCGGTTCAATTTTTGTCTTTCAACAGTGAATCTACCCAAAATCAGAATAAGGAAAAGGAAAAGGAAAGAAGATGCTTCTAAAGTAGTCGTCTGCCCCTCTCTGCATCATGTTACGGAGATGATTTCAAGCATGAGTAGTACTTTCAGTAGGTTCCTCTGGTTCCAAAAGCCACTGATCAAGATGTTTAGATGCCCGATTGACCTACATAATGGAACGGACATGCTCTTCAGCCTTTAGAAATTAGAGATTTCATGAATTGATGATGAGTATTTCAGCAGTTGTCATTTGCATGAAATACAAAATCAGCCACCGATCATAAATGTTTTCATGAAAATTTGAGCACTTCAGATGTTTACACTCTTTCTAGCAGTACCTGTTCTTCCCAATTTGTTCGCCAAGTGAGGAAAGAAAGCACCAATGTCTGCGCTAGTATTCCACACAGCAATCCAACCCACAGGCCCTATCCAAAAGGAGAAAGAAAAGCAATAAGTCGATGAATGTTCATCTCGATCATCATCATCACCACGTATATGTCAAGTTCATCTCTACAAAGATTTGATCAGGAACCAATCTACTAGGTTTTAATTTGCCTCAACCACATACTGGTTGCAGGCATACATTAGAAATCGATAGGTCCATTAAAGAGCACTTTGACCATATTTTTGGTGACAAGATTTTCTAGAAAGAACTATACGTTGGAACTTTTGAATATGCATCTGTAAAAATTGGCCATGTTCAAAGTCACCTTAATTCCCAGATCAGCCACATATCCAAGTAGTGCTCCGATGGGTATGCCAATTACATAATAGCAGCAGACGTTTACAATCGCAACCACACCCTGTAAACCAGCACCGATGGCAACACCTGAAACCAAAAAATTCCGTAGGTTGGCACTAGCTATGGAATATTATGAGTGTTCTTTTAATATATAAAAGACATAGTCAGAGATATCCCAAAATGGTCGATGCAATGTCTAATCGACTGTACAATATGCATTAGTATGAGCAAGACAATTCGCAGCTACCTATCAGTACTGGCTGTACACTGTTGAGCAAGAAGGAGAACGCAAGGAAAATGGAGAGACCGGACATAGCTTCTGCAACTTCTTCATTACTTGTAAAAAGCTGTGAAATCTTGGCTCCGAAAGCTAAAAAGATTGCCCAGAACAATATTCCAATAGCTAAAGAATTGGAGACGATGACCTTGACAGAGAAAATTGCTGCTTTGGCATTTCCTCTCCCTAGTTCATTGGATACACGCACGCTGTACGCACAGCAAGATGAGAAGAATTGATAAACCTACTATAATCATGATCGATAAACATTACTAGTGTCTGAGAGTGAGGGGGAGAAAGAGAGAGAGAGAAAGAGATTGCAAGCATTTTAAAAATACATCCATTGAGGTCAGAGAATCATACCATGCCCCTGTAAGAAAGCCGAGGCTTATCATGAACTCCCAAGCATTGATGTTGACGCTGCAGGATAAAAAATAATTAATGTCACGCGCAGCCTGGGAAAATGAGGTCACAAAACCCGAGGAGTTTCTTACCAGAGGGAGAATGCAGCTATTGCCACGGTGGCATTTTGCATATATCCTGCTAATAAGACGAGGATGGCACTGTACCACAGCTCCAAGCTATCAAAGAAGAAACATACAAATGAGCATGCCTTGCATTTTAAACTATATTTTGGAAATGGATGCATGAGAATGTTCAAGCAGATTGAGCAACCCATAGAGAGTATTATTTCCAGAAATAACTCAGAAAGTAGAATGCCAAAAGAGTTTGGAGGTCTGGATCAATCGGCATTCCAAAGAAGGACACCATGGATTTAGCTGCATATTGTGCTATATCTGGCTTTCTTTGGATCTTTATTTGTTGATGTCCTCAATTTCCATTTATCTCCATTTTACTTAACATAAGCAAGTTTAGAAGATTTAGAATTACCAGAGCATCACGCCAGAAGAAATTGACAGCCTTATAACGGGAATGAGGTCAACAAAGGCAGCTTTGGTGAATCCTGTCCATGTCTGAGGACACCACCCTCCGAAAATGTAGATGAATCCTCCAATTACTACAGACCAAACAGATATGTTCAATGCAATCATGGCACCAGGAAGCCCCAACTCGAGTACGCTAACCATGATCCAGGAAAGTAACAAATGAAGGACAAAAGGGCCGCAACACAGCAATCCATTTATCAAGTTTTTCATTTGTGCTTGTAAATACATTTGGATGGTCAGCGAGAAAACAAAGGAGTACATGTAAGGGATGAACCAAAGAGAGATCTCTCCGGCTGCAACTGCCACGTCTTCGCCCTCACCAAGCAACTGGAAGAGCGGAGTTACAAATACAAACACAGGGACGAATATTGTTGCTGTCACAAAATCGATGATCCACGATCTTTGCAAATAAATACCCATCATGTGGTATTGGCCAGCTCCAAATGCTTGCCCACATAATGTTTCAGTGGCACTTGACATTCCCAGCTTCGAAACAGCAAAAACGGATTTGTAAGTAAGTCTGTGCTAGAATGAGTTCAAGACAAAACCGATAAGAGAAGTAAGAAGATTCAGTTCATTTGGCACAACCGTCTGAAATACTTTGGAAGGGGAAAAAGCCTATCCTTTGACTTGGTCCTTGGATCAATGTTGAAGTGTATTATATAGATAGAGGAATCTAAACTTGGATCAAATGTTTGCAGCATCTCATCTCATTAATGATTTGGACATAAAATTTCAGACATGAGAACTCACTAGCACACCTAACCACTGCACAATTTTGAACCCTGTATACTAGCACAGCTAACTGATTTGTCCTCGATATAGCAGAAGCTTTTGAGCCATATCCAGCCATGGGAGGGCACCTTCAGCTGAAGTCTAAGACAGGAATGTTCTATCAATGCTTGTTGGAATTAACTTTATCATGCTAAGAAACCAGACATCTAGGTAGTAAACGATACTGTTTATTGGCCTCACTCCCCTGTGATAAGCTGGTTATGAAATACTTATGCAAAGCTGAGTGTGTATTCAAGATTTTTTATCTCCTCAGTGATGGGGTGCCTTTTCCTGATGACTAATTCTGTTCAGGCTTCATTCATGGCCAAATGCTAAACTAGCACACGAGTAAAGTGAGATGAGCTTACCAGAACTCCATTCACAAACAACAAGAGAACACTCTGTATCAATCCATAAGCAGCAAGATCTAGTTCGCTAATGTGTCCAATGTATATCTGAGTCACCACTGGAATTCCATACATGGATACTCTAGCCAAGATAGACGGAAGAATGATTTTCCACACAAGCTTGGTCTCACTCCAAATTCTCCACTTCAGATTGCTTGTTTCCGAAAGTTTCTGCTCCATACCGTCATCCATGATGCTCTAGAGAAAAAGTGAATCGAAGCTTAGAATTGAAATGAGTAAAACTCCCTGCACATAGACCCGAAACAAAGTAAACTACTAATGCCAGTCCCGGTTGCAACCTCCGACTTCCTATATGAAATAGTTAATGCTGAAAATGCTTGCTATAATCTCTCAAATGAGCAACAAGACTCACTGCCCTTTACCACACTTAACTACAGACTTTCTGTTAGAGAGAGAAGGGGCCAAGGGGTGGAGGGGATAGATTGATGAATCTCTGCTAACTCGTTGCTTTTGACCAGAATCAACCACAAAAACATTAATGTGCTCTGCACTGATTGCTTGTGAAATTTGCAGATTGCGCCAAAATATAAATAAACTAATCTGACGGATTTGGCTTAGTGGCTAAGGAAAAAACTTGCCCCCGTGAATGCGTTCAGCACAGATTTTATTCCTAACACCATCAAGTATAAACAATAGGATGCGTGTGCCAACCATCTGAGTCTCAAGAACCCAAGTTTGCGCTAGCACCTAACCCGTCCACGAGGTTAGCCGTGTATTTCATGGGATTTTGTTGTCATCAAAAGAGAGTAAATTGAACGTTAGGCATCCTTGCTATAGAAACTGAACCAAAGAGAGCAAGGCATTCCGATTAATTGACTATGCAGTAGCATCTACTAACCTCCAGAACAGGAAAGGAAGTGGGATTATTGAAGTTGTACACCAAAAATGAAGAGCCATATAATTTAGAAGGGCAAAATCATCGTCTGCGTAGGGAGCCGAAGCTTCTCAACACACTCATCAAAGGCAAGAAGTACATAAATCTCAAACTGAATCAGACGAAGTAAAACAACTCAAGAAACTATAAAGTCAAGAGCAAGAGGAGGCTAAGAAAAGCACACGAAGCTTACTCAAAGACTTTGGAGTCAACGAATTAGTCCACAAGTTGTGGCCACTTAAGAGGAGCTGAAAAAGCCCAATAAAATATGATAAGCTTGCTGCGCTTTTCTCTTTTGGTTTGAAGTAGACAATTCTGCTTGGAAAGAGACTCTCCCATCAGTAACCAATTTATATGAGAGCAAGCAAGGAAGTGGTAAGGAAGCCAAGCCCCTTCCAGCTAGCAAGAATCCTCAGAGTAGCCAACTCCCAGTCCTCTGGCTACCCTGAAAATGGTCGTCAAAAGCGAGCAGTGTACCAATAAATACTTTCTTGTCTCATAAATTTCTTGGTGAGAAACAACTCCATGTCATCGTTCTCTCTCCAATATTTTGTGGGAAAGGACTCATTTGTTCTTTTGTTTTTCAGTTCTAAGCTGATACGCACCGATTACATAATGCAAAAAATATGAAGTTGAACTACAGGGTGATGCGACAAGTTGCTACTGAGTATGCAGTCCATTTATTTAACCTACTTAATCGAACTTCATTTTCATCTATCAATTCATCTCCGCAAACGTCGTCCTCATGCGTAGGGAATAGCTTCGCCTACGGACGTGGCCAGCAATTGGCCTAGGAAGCATACAAGCACATCTTGACCAGACGTGCGAGCATGTAGAGAGCAGGAGCAAAAGTCCTAAGTCATTGTAGAAACGGCCAATGGTTTATGCATTGCACTTTACTAGAAGGGTATTATTTTTTGTGGGGCACTTTCCACTCTAAGACAGGAAAGATTGCAGAGCCGAGGTTGAAGTAGTTGGGGTTTGTGGCAACTTTGGGGGCCACGGAGGCTCGTCTTCTCTCTCGTGAAAAGATCATGCTGCAACCACCGGTCAGACCAGACGCTCACAGCTGCGGAACAACTCGCAGCATCATTTACTGATGAGAGCAGCAGAAGCAGAATGCATGGGGCCGACCACGACGCCTTTTATGTCCCTTGGACGCATAATTATTCATCTTAAAGCAGCTGAATCTTGACTTGAATGCTGGTTTGTTTAGTCGACCCACGATCGAGTAATTTTAATGTTGTCGTCCGATATGACGAATTCCAACTAATTAGGCGAACGGGACCACTCCCCTAGGTGCAACTCGTACTCGTCGCAAGATGCACGCAAAACGTACACTTGCTTCGCCCATTCACTGGTCGTCTCCACGGGCGACACCTTCCCTGCGTCTGTTTTTTTCCGATGACGTTCGTCGGTACCTAACTTTTCACCTCTCCAATAGCCTCAAACAGCCATGTGAACGTCTCTCCGGAGACATTCGATCAAATTGGATATAGACATGGGAGCAATATGCTTGTTGTCGGTATATATTATTATTGAGATCAAAAGAAGTATTTATAGACTTAGTTAAATCTTGTGCAACTACAAATCTTGTACAACTATGAGGAACAATATGTTTGTTGTCGTGAAAATGTCTGCTAGCTTCTTCTCAGAATGCGTGTCGACCAACTGTATATCACCATATTTCACCTTTTCCCTAGATGAAATGACAATCTACCTCAATATGCTTCGTTCGCTCATGAAACACTGGATTGCTAGTAATGTAAATAGCAGATTGATTATCACAATGGAGAGTAGATGACCTAATCATAGGCAATATAATCTTAGCCAACAACATACGAACACATTGAAATTCACCCTCGGCCTCTACACTACATCGAGAAACAACATATTTTTTCTTGTTTTTCCATGACATAAGATTACTACCAAGGAAGATACAATATCCCGAAGTTGATAAGTGATCCACAAGGCAACCGACCCAATTTGCATCAAAATATCCTGTCACCTCCAAAGACTCGGGATCATAATAACCAGCTATATGGAGATGACCTGATTATGGAACCACAAGCTCTTGACCAGGAGCTCCCTTCAAATAGCGAATAATCTCTAGGATGGCTTGCCAATGAGTAGTATGGGGAGAGCTCATGAATTGACATCACTACACTAACAACAAAGGAAATATTCGAACAATTAATAGTGAGATAATTTGATTTGCCTACTAACCGGCGATACTTCTCTGAATCGTGAAAAGCTCTCCATGTTCATTATTAAGACTTACCCCAAGGTCCATAGATGTGTCACCAGGCCTAGTCTCATGCGAGCCCATTTACCTAAGAATGTCAAGAGTATACTTTTGCTAAGAGAGAGCGATACTGCCATTGGCATAAGCCACTTCTATGCCAAGAAAATATCGAAGATGACCCAAGTCTTTAGTGTTAAACTCCTTCTGTAGAAACTACTTGAGCCATTGTATACCTTCAACATCACTTCCACTAACAATAATATCATCAACATAGACAACAAGAATAACACACCTTGCATAAGAAGACATACTAAAAACGGAGTGATCCACACTGTGTCGATGCATGCCAAAAGTAAAAACTGCATCACTAAAGTAGCCAAACCAAGCACAAGGAGATGACTTAAATTCATAAAAAGCTTTTCGCAGGCACAAAGACGGATGCAAGGGAGGACACAAAGGTAAACATCTGAAAGGTTAAGTTATGGTAAGACACGAAATAAGAAAGAGGATACCGGGACCGAGCATGGTAAGCAATAGGAGAATCAACAAGAGCTTATGGAAGAGGATCAAAAGTCGAGGCTGGAGGAGGTGGGGGGACATTCACTAGTGAAGAGGCACAGCCTAAACAAGGCAAGGACCATGTTTATAAATCTGAAGATGAGTCAATTTAGTTGATATTAGATCGGGCGGTGTTTCAATGGAAGGAACAAGAGGCTCCAGCTGAGAGGCAGCGAGAGGTATGGTTGGAGTCAATGGCAACAATAAATAAGGAGCGTAAGGTGGTAGAAGATCCAATGTCAATGGTGTCTGAGGAGAAACATTTCCAAAATATGTCCAATCCTCAAAAAAGTCGCATCAGCAGAAATATATTCTCGATGACGCGTAAGACTATAACAAACACATCCCTTTTGAGTATAGGAGTAACCAACGAATACACATTTTGCGGCACAAGGCTGTAATTTGTCTAGCCTAGGGGATAAAGAATGGGCAAAACAAACACACCCAAAAATACAAAGACAAATGGACCACAAAAGACAATCGGGATGAAGACAAGCATAAGGAACAACTCCTTCAACATGGAGGATGAAAGAAGATTAATAATATAACTTGTTGTAATAAGAGCATAACTCCAAAATGAATTAGGCATATAGGTGTGGAGAAGTAGACAACGAGCAATATTAAAAAAAAAATGGTTCTTACGTTGATCAACCCCATTTTGTTGCGAAGTGTGAGTGCAAGAACTCTGATGTAAAATACCATGAAATCTAAGAAATGGAATAAAGGTAGAAAAAGAAGAAATACAAGAGCATTGTTTGTACGCAAGCACTTAATAGGATAATCATACTGAGTATGAACTTTATTATAATAATTGCGGAAAGAATAAAAATCAGTACAATGTTTATTAAATATAACCAAGTTATACGGCAACAATTATCAATAAAAATGACAAAATAACGGAAACCAAATGAACACTCTCTACAAGGACCCAGACATCGGAGTGGACTAACTCGAATGGCCGGAACACATGACTCAAAACATGATGGGGGAAAAACACACGATGGTGCTTGCCCAACCGACGTATTTCACAATCAAAGTGAAGAACAGAACTAGATGTAAATGGAAAATGTTGGAGTATGTCAGCTGAGAGGTGATTGAGGTGACAATGTAATCAATATGAGTCATCCACAACCTTATTTTGAACGGTAACAACAATATCAGCAATATTCTTAGGGTCTACAAGGTACAATCCACCAGCCTCACACCTACCACCTATTCGACGTGTAGTCTTCCAGTCTTGAAACTTACCCGTAGAGGAAGAAAAGATAATATCACAGTCAAGATCACGGGTAATAGAATTGACAGATAAGAGATTCGAAGGGAAGCGTGGAATATGGTAAATAAAAGGTAAGTACACGTAGGAACTCAATGACACACAATCTTTACTGGTCACCTTGGACTGAAAAACAATCTACCAAGGTGATTGAAGTGGACAGAACGGACGAGGTGAAGGTAAGAAGACATGGACCACTAGTCATGTGATGACTGGTAGCCGAATTAATAGCCCAAGGACAAGGAGTAGGTATAGTGAACATGAGACACGTAGGATCATTGTGTTGTCCCAAAGTAAAGAACACCAAGCTGCCATGCTCTAATCAACTCATCATATTTTGCATGAGTCAAATTCACCATGCTCTATCCGGAAGGAGGTCTAGATGAAGTTACTAAGGTTCAGTATTAACAGAAGCATGTAAACCCTATAACTTAGAATGATGGTCATAGTAATAATCAACAGCATATCCAGCAAATTGGCAATGAGTACAAAAGCAACCCCACGAGTTCCTCTAGAACCACTATTACCACCACCACGAGGGGCACCTTGGCCCTAAACACGACGGCCACAACCACAATTAGGACTATCAGAGTTTCAATTTCCATGACCATTAACATGACCACTAGGAGCCACCATCGCACTACTGCCTGATATGGCTGAAGGTTTGGGAATAGGAGTGTAAAGAGCAATCTGAGAGCACACTAATACAAAGGCAAAAAACGAGCATAACACTCTACCAACCCAACATCACCAATTTTAGTTTCAGATAAAGCCTCCCACGTATCGCAAACTCGACTCATATTATTCTGTCTAGAATAGAGTAAAGCATATTTTATTCTCAACTCATGGACTGTTGCACAATCCATGAAAAGATGGCAGACAGAGTCAGCCATACTTTCCCATAAAAAAGTACGCTACACAGCATTAGTGACCTTTCATTCTTCTAGAGTGGTCAGATGTGTGGGCGGTTTTGCTTCAAGCAATCTAGACTGGTGATTAGCATAAGTAGAAATAGAAAGAGCCATTGACCAAGTAGAATAACTAATACCATCCAACGTGACCAAGTAGTGTGTAAGCTTATCATATCATGAGTACCGCTATGATAAGCACCAAATGATCCTGAATCACAAGTAACAATAGTGGAAATCACCCCAAACCAATAGACGAAGAGCTTGTCGGATTAGTAGACATATTCACAAACCAAGAATAAAACACTATAAGCTACCCCAACACCACTGAAAGCACCTGAAATTACTATTAGTCAACTATAACTGAGCAACCCTTGCACACGGGTAGTTCACCGGGACCTAGTTGACTAGTCGGTAACCACAATGACAAAAAACACCACGAACATTCATGAATCTCACCAAACCATCACAGCTTTGAGATCCAATCACCACATCACCACAAACAACTCAACACCAATCAAAACACACCTCAAAGAAACAAACTCAATGGGAAAAAAAGATTAACATCTTAACTATAGATTGATCCCAAACTATTTCTAGAAGAAAGAGATGCTAGCGATAACTGCAACAGGGAATGGACAACCTGTCAATACTCAATAGGGCAGCGCGAGGCAGGAGGGACGAGAGGGCAAGATATTCTTGTCCGTGATTACAACAAGGCTAGGAACCCAAATTAGCAATGGTGGCGTGATCATACGTTCTTATTGGTTAAAAAAGAGAATACATTATTATTGAGATCAAAACAAGTATTTATAGTCTTAGGTTAAGCCTTGTTCAACAACATGGGCCAAAAATATAAATAGGTCCAACTTGCTAATGCTATAGAGTAATATAAAATAAACCTAACAATTCTTATAGATGGTTGTGGGATTTTTGACAAGCGTATTCAAGGATTGGCTGGCAATGTTCATTCAAAGTGATATTCATCTTTTACTTCAGACTCCAGTAATGTCATGGCGTAGAGGCTAGGTTTAAGAATCAACTTTCCTCTCTTCAAACTTCAACGTTTCTCCATCCTTTTTCTATTTCTTCTTCTCAAAAGCGGTCATGACTGAGCTTTTTCAGTAGAGCTCGCACGGCCACGGCTGCTATACGCCAAGCTCCGCTACAAAACTCCCACGACCATGGCCAAGCCATGCTGCAAAGCTCGCGAGGCCTGTTGTGGCCGTTGTGTGCATGAGGCAGACCTAGCACAGCTCACAGACAGCTCACAGCTCATGTGCCCATGCCGCCGAAAGCAAGCTCGTTACAAAACAGGGACACGCAGACCCTGGAGTGCCATACCTTGACAGAAAGGGACACTTAAATGCCATAACTTACGAAATGTACATTTAAGTACCAAAATCGGAGCAAAATGGATCACTTGAGTGCCAATCCGGCCAAAACGCCGACGTGTCAATTTTCCAAATAAGCGAGTCAAAAACGGCGTTATTTTGGTGCTAACGTGGTAAAAAATTTAATATAAAAATTAATTTAATTTAATTTAAAACTAAATTTATTTAAAATATTTAAAAAAATATTTAAAAATAAAATAAAAATATTTAAAGAACTTTAAAAATTTAAAAAATTTAAAAATTTAAAAAATTTAAAAAAATTTAAAAAATTTAAAAAAAAAAAAAAAGGAGGTGGCCCTAGCCGACCCTCCCCCACCTTCTCGGCGACGGTGGGGAGGCCGCCGGCTGCCTTCCTCCTCCCCTTCCTCTGTTTTTTTTAAATAAATATAAATTATATTATTATTTTGTTTTAAATTTAATTTAATTAATTTTTATATTATATTAAAATTCAAATTATACCAAAACGACGTCGTTTTGGCCGATTTAAGGGCTCTATTCTAGCCAACACCCGAAACGACGTCGTTTTGGTGCTTTGAAGTGGTAAAAAATTTAATATAAAAATTAATTAAATTTAATTTAAAACTAAATTTATTTAAAACATAATTTTAAAATTTACAAAATTTACAAAATTTACAAAAATTTTACAAAAAATTTTTTAAAAAAAAAATTACAAAAAAAAAAGGCGACTGAGGGCTGAAATTTTTTGTAAATTTTTTAAATTTTTGTAAATTTTTAGAATTTTTTGTAAATTTTTTAAAATTTTTAAAATTTTTAAAATTTATTTTTTAAAATGTTTTAAAATAAATTTATTTTTAAATTTAATTTAAATTAATGTTTATATTATATTAAAATCAAATTATGCCAAAACGACATCGTTTTGGCCGATTTAAGAGTTCTATTTTGGCCAACACCCGAAACGACGTCATTTTGGGTGAATTCGACCGACTGCCTTCTCTACGAGCACACATCGGCGAAATATTAATATTTTAATGCCACGTATGATTTCGACCGCCTTACCAAAGATGGCACTCAGGTGTCCTACTTTTCTTAAAATGTGACACCTAAGTGTACCTTTCGTAAGTTATGGCACTTAAGTGTCCCTTTCTGCCAAGTTATGGCACTTAAAAGGTTCTTTTGCCCAAAACAAGTATAGCATCAAGTGGTGAAGGCCTTGATGGCAAGGTCGGCCTGCCTCGGTGATCGAGACGGCGGCTCGGTGGTGTGGGGGTCTGCTGAGTTACGTGTGAAGAGAGAGAGAGAGAGAGGAGTAGCTTTTTCAAAGATAAGAGTAAATAATCACATATGATGACCGAAAATCTTTCTTAGATTATCAAGTAACCAACAAGAGCATCAAGAGCCACCAGCCTTGAGTGACGACATTATGGATCCTAAAACAGCCTGACTGGATTCAGCAAATTTATTAGACATAAAGGACCTGAGAAAGGAAAGAAAACAAATAAAAGGCGAAAAAGAATGAGCAAGTTTAAAGATGCACTCTCAAAAACTTGGCCAAAAAAGAGCTATAACAGAGATCAGTCGTCCCTTATCAACCCGAAAATGGAAAATTGTAGTAAAGGAGTTTGCCTTCTCTAAACAACTTACACCTGGTCGTATTACAGAAGATCTGACCCAAAAAAATTTCATAATTGCATGCATAAGAAAACTGCTTCTCGGGCGACTTCTGAGTGACTTCCGTTACTTGAAACCAGTATAGCTCCTCCATTAAAAATACAACCAAGAAACAACAACAGCATTTATACTCAGACGTTGGCATCCCAAAAAGCTACCCCTATAGTTGAAGCTGAGAAAATTATCGCAATTGCTGCTCCATGTCAAAATTGAAGACAAAATATATCTGTCAACACTTAGCCAGACTCTGTTTCTGCACTGCTTTCCACAGGAACTTCTTCCGCATCATTTGATTCTTCTTCAGTAGCCGGTGCTGCTTCTGGCTTTGCAGGCCCTGGACCAGCTGATACCTTCACCATTGATGGACGCAAGAGTCTTTCACCAAGTTTAAACCCCTTGCGAAATTCTTGAAGGATGATGCCTTCTTCATATTCTGTAGACTCCTCCCGCATAATAGCCTCATGCAGCTTTTTTAAAGGAGGAGCAAGAAAATGAGAATATCAGATAAAAGAATCGAAGATTGCATTCTAATTGGAAGTCTCGGCAGAAACGTTGTTGACGAGTGGGATGTAATAAAAGTTTCTTGGAGTCCCATACCCCTCATACCTCTTCTAAGTATAGGGCCATTAATGTCTACAGCATGTGTGAACTCACCAAGTTGGCCCAAACCAATCGAGATTTGTTGAACTTAAAAGCGAATCCAGGTCTTCAAGAAACCTGAAGTAACTTCACCAATCGCTCGAAAGAGTTCATCAAGTACTCGACTGAATTTCGAGCCAACTCGGTAGTTCACCTGCATAATGCCAATTACTCAAAGTTTGGTCATTACACCATTTGAAGAAATTGGAGTAGGCAACTGTTTCAATCAAGCATATTTTGATGATTGGAATCCCTCTCCCTTGGCTATTTTTGGTATTAATAGTTAGAAGATGCTACTACTGTTGCAGATGCTGAAGCAGCCTTTGAGCATGGAGCGGTGTAATATCCTTTTATTTTTCAAATACCTCAACATACAAGTCTTTTAGGGGACCTCATGCAAACTTAGATGCTGAATGGAGAAACAAGTTATATCTTAAATGCTTAAATGAAAATGTGGCTATCATTTAGGGCAACAGAATTTTGTTCATCATTGAGGTAAGTTCAATTAGCCAGCAGTATATTTTTACCATGATAAGCAACTAAAAAACTGAAAAGAAAGCAAGCCTTTCATGTGAGAAGCAAGCTAGATAACTTACTAGTGGATCAAAAGGAGTCCCCACTGTCTCCACAGGAACAACACCAAGTGAGCCAAGAATTTCTATAAACTGCTTATATATGCTCTGATAGCTATTGTTTATCTTTTCTTCTCCCTCGGTCTCCACTTTAATCTGTGCTTTAGCTCTCTCAAAATTATCCAAGACCGGCAACAGATTCTCTACTACTTCTCCTTGGGCATTTGTTACCACAGAAAGACGTTCTCGCTCAGTCCTCCTTCTAAAATTTTCAAAGTCTGCACTAATCCTGAGAATTCGGTCCCGCTCCACAGACAATTCAGCTGACAAACGTGCCACCTTACTTTCAAGAGCGCTTTTCTCATCCTCAATGGATTTTAAGAAAGCTTCAATTTCAGCAACCTTTGATTCATCGTTACTTGCTAAAGCTTCTTTATAGGATTGAAGTGATATTAAAACAGCTGAAGCAGCTTTTTCTTCAGTATCAGTAATTTCATCAGCTGCAGCACCATCTTCTGAGACAACAGCACCATCAGCATCATCCTGTTAACTAACCTGTTAGAATACTGTCATAGACAAGATGCTTCCCAAGAGTAATGCTAGAAATGTGAGATGGTAAAGCCGTTTACCATATGATGGGCTATAACAGAGATGGGTGGCTTTCTAGAGAAGTAGTTCAAAAACACAGGGGGTTTGGCTTGGTCAAATGTTCTTTAGAACTAAGCCACAACACTTATTAAACCAACTTTTGGAAACCTTATTGGTTTATAAAGTTTGGAAGATGCAATGTCTCAAGTTTTCAATCGACATCAACTTCAAAGAGCAACAGTGACCGGCTACACAAACGATTCTTTGCTTGATAAAAATCAGAAGGACATGAATGAGCATCTGTCCTTAAGAGCCCCATTCACATAATTATTACACTACTGGCGAAATTCCCAAAGAGCAATTTCTGATAAACGCAACAAATCTTACATGATACAAATTATGATGTGATCATCCAGTTCATTTTTCTTTTTCCCTTTTATCATAGGTAAAGAGAAACTCAATATAGGATGAGGTACAACCCATACACAAATCAAGCTCAATAAACAAAAAAGAACTCAATTACAAGACAAAGCACCTACAATGTCTGTCAATGCATCCACATGACAAGCAATTTTCCACTTTCTCTTCTTTTAACTTAGTTTCCTTCTTCAAAATGATCATTAAGTCCCCTCTTTCAATAGAAGGAGAGCCGGTGTTGAGAAGGAAATACAAAAGTAAAGAAAGCCAGACAACCGCAGGAACTTCATCAGATTGATTGATCTCTCAAACCACGCCAAACATACATCAGTCTATTATCAGAGAAAGTTCACGCAGACTTCAAAATGTTGACCTTTTGAAACTGAAAAGTATATGATGTTACAAAGCATTCAAGAATTAGATAATTCATTGATGAATAAGCAATCCATCATCTCCTTCCTGTCACACTGAATGATTTTTAGTCCCAGTTTCCATTCCTAGAGGCTTGGGTAAATCATTATAATTCTCCAGCTATTCGCTAATTTCACCTAGACATTGTTAAATGCCACTGGCATTGCCATACATTCAATCTTGTATTTCGAGATTTATTGTGCTATACTTTCTCAGACTCGTGCTCAATGCCCTTAATGTGTCAATGATAAGAAAATGTACATAGAGTCATTCCAGAGTTTTTCAGAATGATAGTTAACTAAATCAGCTCTTACCTTTTCTGCTATAACAAATGGCTAATCTAGTTACTAGAAATGCTATGACTTTCTTCAACGTAATGCAAAAAGCACAGCAAAGTACATGAGATACCCAATCTCCAATGGCTCATTTCTATCTAAACTCTATCTAGTTTATTCTGACATATCTCAGACTGAGAACTCCGTATTCAGATACCATTAATTCAACTTTGGCTAGACCATATATGATGATCCTACTCGTTGATTATATTCCAGTTCAATCCTTAAAGATACTCATCACAATTCTTTCGAAAGCAAAAGGCAGCTCGTCATCTTCAATATCAAACTGGAGAAAGCCTCAATGTTCAAACTCCCATAATTAACCGTACCCAGATGGTTTTTAAATTCAGCTTCTCAATCAAAAGAACTGAATTCCAAACAATGCATCAAAACATTCAGCTGACTAAAGAACAGATAACATTCATGAATTATATCAAAGACACGGTCAACTGGAATCACTCGCTCCTCCACTAAAAACTTCTCTGCATTCTCATTTCATCCCGAGAACAACTCGCAACCTTAAGGATGTCGCGCAATTGCCCCCCTCGCAGCTCAACATGTTCAGATAAGAAAAACGAAAGGAAATCGATCTCATCAATGGCGAGGATGTACCTCGACCTGTGGCTCCACGACCTCCTCCTCGGTTTCGGTGGCTCCCGCGTCGTCGGCGGCGGCGAAGGGCACGAAACCGGCGAACCGGAGAGGAGAAATGCCGGAGAGAGCAACGGAGGCGACGCGGGCCGGCGTGAAGATGCTCCGTCTTCTGAACGAGACGCGCGCCCTCGTCGCCGGCACCAACGAGACGGCGGCCGCCCGCGGCGGGGCTCTGGCGACGGTGGCCGGAGCTGTCGCGACGGTGGCCATCTGGCGGAGGAGATAAGGGGGAGCGACCGAAGTGAAAATTTGGTGGGTGGAACTAACGATGAGAGAGAGAGAGAGAGAGAGAGAGGGTTCAGGTTACAGTTTTTGGTAGCGCGAGCGATCTACTGGCGGCCGTTGGATTCCGTCCCGGTCTTCAAATCGGACGGCCCGCTGGGTCCGAGGTGGGATTCGATTTAGGTGGAAACAGCGAGAAGCTTCTAGCTTTCGGACAGCGGCACTTCTAAGACTTTTGCTAAGTGGAGGGCAAGCAAATGTCGAGATCAAAAGCTATGAAATGCCTCTGGTTTACAAGGGCTGTCAAAAGATCCCGGCTAAACAAGGCTTGATCCGAATCGAACCGACCCGTCCCGATCATGTGGGTATATATACCATCCGGGTTGGCGGGCCAACAACACATGTGCGGTGTTTTGACGTCGAATCGGATCGGGTATCATGAAAACTCGACTGGACCCATTGACATCCCTGTAATTTATATGATTGGTGTGATGGCATCAACGAACTTTTGTCTAGTACCCAATGTCATCGCTAAACTTTTGTTGTTGTTCAATTGAGTAGTTTAATTTCTAAGAGATATATAATTTATATTAAATAACAATATGGAAGATAGTGCCGAAGCTTGAATGTGTGGTAGAGACCTGTATTTTAACTCACATTTATGAAAACGGGTGATATATGAGTCATCTTAAAATTAAAATATGAGTGATAAATGAATTTAAAAACGAAAAGCCCAAACAAAGTGAGTTTTATTGGGTTTGTTGTAAATTCATTTTCAATCCATTTATGACCCTTGCTTTCGAAGCCATTGTTGCCCTTAACAATTTTATGCTTAGTTCAAGTAGTTCATATTTGACTACGATAAAACCAACGACGACGCGATTACAACGACATCAATACTTAAAACTGTCATGCACCACCCATTGGACCTTCATGGCCACCTCGAGAGACCTCCAATCACTCGATCACCATTGGATTAGGGATTGAACTTCTAGCTCATTAGTAAGAGTAGTCCATCGGATCGATAGTGTACTGGTAGTTAATGTCACAAACCCAATTTTACGATTTGAATTAATAAATAAGGAAGAAGATCATCGATGGAGAACTTTGCAAAAGCTTGTTAAACATAATTGAAATGAGGGATAATGATATAAATGGTCCTGAACTTTGGCCAATGTGTAATGCAATATCCAAAAATTTAATTTGTTCAATGTGGTCTCTAAACTTTTAGTACATGTTCGATTTTGTCCTTGACCTATACAAAAATGCTTAGTGTTGTCTATTTATTAATTCAAATTCAGGGACTATATTGAATATTTTTATGCAGTATAAGAAGTAAATTAAATATATACCAAATATTCAAAGATCACATTAAATAATTTAAAATTTTAGCGATCACACATATTGGGTTAAAGTTCAAGAATCACATTAAACAAAATAAAACTTTGGCAATCACATTACACATTCAATCGAAATTCATTAACTATTTGTGTCATTTTTGCTTGTAATAAAAAAACTCATGAATAACATTGAAGATAGATAAGAACTTCAGGAAACACTGACGAAGTTATCCCATTCATGATATATATTTTGCTCTAGGTGATGGCTTGAAGTTAGGAAACCAAGGTGTACTATGGCATTTTGTTGGGGGGAGTGAAATGAAGTTCGATACGCTTTCGAAAGCACCGAACCCTTATTCAAGGGTAAATCGAAACTTGGGAAGTGAATTTCGCCCCGAGGAATCTTTTTGAGTATTAGTAAATGTTCACCTTTCAAGACACTTTAAAGGGGATGACCGAATTGGGTGCGTTGCGTTTGGAAACACTATCGAGGAAAAATACAAAAGCAACTCTAGGTGAAAGGTTTTTTTTTTTTTTTTTTTTGGATAAATGCATTGGAAGTCCTCAAATTTGTCATGAAAATGCAATTAAGTCCTAAAAATTTCAAAAAGTGCAATTAAGTCCTAAAACTTGTCACAAAGTGCAATGAAGTCCTAAAACTTTCAAAAAATGTAATCAAGTCCTAAAACTTATCAAAATGGTTCAATCTAAGTCCTACAATTGATTGCATTTTTTGAAAGTTTTAGGATTTGGTTGCACTTTCGAGACAAGTTTTAGGACTTTATTGAACCTTTTGAAAGTTTTAGGACTTGATTGAACTTTCGTGATAAGTTTTATGACTCAATTGCATTTTCATGATAAGTTTTAGGACTTCTAATGTATTTATCCATTTTTTTTAAAGAAAAAAATGCAAATGACTTTCAGTAAAGTGTATTTAAAAATGAATTGGGAAGCAACTTTGATTTAAGAGTCATTTAAAAAAATTATTCATTATAAAGAACTTTTGCTAGTTGTTTTTTTTTTTTTTTTCAAAAATAAAATTCTTAAACTTTTGCTAGTGGAACTCAGTTGCCAGCCAAATCTAGCAGCCAATAGCCTCGCCTAAGGTCATCCTACCTCGGTGGAGTTGGCCAGCGCAATAGTGGTTTGTCGGCTGCCAAATCTGGCCTTGCCGACGGCCTAACCTTCGTCGGTGACATACCGTGAGATGAGGACAATTATAGAATTATGAAATATTAGTGAGGGTAAAGTTGAAAGAAAAAAATGTATTTACATTTTAGAAATGCTCAAAACTCAAAGCACTTCCAGATCTCTCTTGGGTTAAAGGCATTTGGAAATATAATCGTATCTCCTAAAAACTCTTCTAGAGATTTGTCGAATGATACTTACGTTTGTCCAACGAGCTTTGGGAAAATGATTCTTAAACGCGAAGGACCTTTAATTCCACGTACGTTTCACTTAATGATATATTGCTTAGCTTCAACATTTCCCAAAGTTCGGCGTAGACGAAAGCTTGGCCTCGCAAGTGTCGACGTTTCCCAAAGCTTCAACATTTGCCAAAGCTCGTCCGCCGCCACCCCCCGGGCACCTCCTCGACCCTCCTATCATGCGATTCTTAGCAGGCTCGTGCGACCCCAGGCGAGACAATACTAGTGTTGTGCAACCCTAGTTGACGAGCACCAAGGTCACATAACCCTAGATGACGAGCCACCATTGTTGCGTGACGTCGGTCAGATCTTATTTCACCCAAGCCCTCACATCGCTCGTCAGATCTATACATAGAACGAGGCTAAAACTAGGATTTTGATGGTATACCAATGGGAAAGTTAGAAAAAGAGAAGTCCATTCGCCCTTGAAGTAACATTCCGAAAATACTTGAGAAGGCTCAAAGTCGAGTGGAAGTTACCCCAAGTTTTTGAGCATCCGCCAAGCAAAACTTTACACGTAAAACTTTTGAGATTGTGTTACCAAATACCGTAACTCCGGCTCTAAGGATGTGTTTGGTTCATTATTTTGAAAGCCTATGCAAATGGCCATTTGGTAAATTACGTTTTGAGATGCAATTTTGAGAGAACTGTCGTTTAGTAGAAAATATATTTGAAGCCCCTGCATGATTAATATTAATTTATTGATTTTTATTTATTTAAAATTGAAAAAAATAATGTATACAACTTTCTAAGTATAAATTTTGATAATAATGTTAAAAAAAAATCAAACATATATAATTTTTAAAAAAAAATAAAAATACCAAAGCCTTCGTCGATTTGACAAAGGGCTACGGTTGTCAATGCTCGATTGAGGTCATTCGACCTCGGCAACCCTCGACAAGGGTTGCACGACTCGGGCGAGGGCCACCTAAGGCTGTGAGACCCAAGCGGCGGTCGCCTGGTCACGCATTGCCTAGGTCGCCTGAGGTCGTGCAAGGACCTTTGGCGGCCCTCGCACGACCTCGGCAACCTTGATCAATGACCGTTTGTGCTAGATTTGGCTTGCTGACGACTATAGGCCTTTGCCAGACCAGCAAAAAGTATAGTCCTTGTTTACTAAGAAAAAAAATAACGAGAAAATTTGAAGAATTGATGATGGTAATTTTGGAAAAAAAAAAAGAGTTTTAGCATTTGGCCAAATGCTAAAGATCCAATACTAGTCAGCCTTCCTAATGCTGTCTTTTACTCGAAAGCTCATTCATATTAGCACTGAGCTTTCAGTCTTCTCAATATCAACTTTCATTTGAAAGCTCATTCAAAATAGTTATCAAACGATCTAACATTTTCTCAAGAGGTTTTGAAGACCGAAAGTCCATTGAAACAATGCTGAAGTAAATGCAACCTAAGAATCTTTATAGATCCAAAGTTGCTTGTAAAAGTCAAACCAAACACGCATCTTTCAACCGTCAAAAAAGGTTAATAATGGTCACGCGAAAAAGAAGATTGTGCGGCCTATCATATGCTGGTAGGTCAACGAAAGCAACGAAATCCAAATCGGCATCACCGATGATGGTAACTCCTCCCTACCCAATGCTCCGTCCAATTTGACTTGGATCAAAGACCATTAGTTTAATCCGAGCGACGCGATCAATCTACAGCGCCTTTCCGCGACATAGGGACTTCGAAAAAAAAAAAAAAAAAAGAAAATTGGAACGACCGAGTTTAAAAACGACCGGAAATCACCATGAAATTAAATTAAAGGAACGAACTTTTGAAACCCAAAAACGTACGGACTTCTCTCTCTCTCTCTCTCTCTCTCTCTCTCTCTCTCTGGAATCTCATCATTACCGAGCTTCCAGCTGATTTCCGAGTTCGTTCCTGTTCCTCCACTCCAGCTCTCGAGAAATCCCCTCCGCCTTCGAGCCCTAGGCCTCCTCCGCCCTCGGATCGACGGCTGTTCATCTCCAATTTTTTTTTTTTTTTTTTTCGGCGTGCGATTTTCGCACTTCGTCCTCGGAGATTTAAGCTTGTTCTCGGTTGATTTTCGCTAGATTTTATCGGGACTTCCGAGGGGGATTCGATTCAAATTTTGGGGAGGTCTAGGGTTTCGAATTTCTTCTTTTTGTTTGGTCTCTCGGGGGTCTTGTCGGGAGTGGGATTCGCTCGAGAAATGGGGAGCAGGAGAGAGGAGGAGCGGAACGAGAAGATCATCCGGGGTCTCATGAAGCTGCCCCCGAACCGGAGATGCATCAACTGCAACAGCTTGGTGAGAATTTCTTAGTTCTCTGCTCGGCGTTTTCAGTGCAATCACCGGGTTTGCTATTGATAGGGAAAAAAAAAGGGGGTGCTGGGTAGCGCTTTCTGCTGATCCTGATCTGCGAATTCTCAACGTGCAGGGTCCTCAGTATGTTTGTACGACCTTTTGGACTTTCATCTGCACGACTTGCAGCGGAATACAGTGAGTGGTTCTATCGCTCCCGTCCCTATTGTGTTTACGACGCCTGGCGTTTTCTGGTGGTTGGCCGTGTCTCAGTCAGTTACCCAGTTTTAGGAAGTGAGTAATTAGGTGAAATGAGTTGGCTTTCGTGGTGGTGGGGTTGGTGGTGGTGAACTCGAGGAGAAAAGAAGCCGGAAGCCCAGCCCTGAATTTTCTGCGTCATTGGGTGGTAGTTACCCTTTTCTGGGGAATCTTGGCTGGAAAAGAACTTCAGCTCTGTGGGGTCCTTGTTCGTCTGTCTTAAAGTATTTTCACATTACTCTTTTACGGGGAGGTCTTGAAGTTTGTTGACTGTTCAGCGATCCCTTCACTTATGCTTCTGGTGGTGATTATATCTTTTATGCCATTAGCAACTTGAGGATCAAGATACTTCACGATGTGATAGTGCTTCTTGGAGTGTGTTAACTGCTTCTTCTGGCATGGATTTTGGCATTTTTTTCTTGCATTTTAGCATCTTTTTCTTGTACGTCCAGCATTGTGTAATTTTGTGTCTCTGCTTTCGCATGTGTAGTATGACTTAAGTTTTGTTATGTCAAACAGCCGCGAGTTTACTCATCGTGTAAAATCTGTCTCCATGGCGAAGTTCACTTCCCAAGAGGTTGAAGCGCTTCAAAATGGTGGTAATCAGGTGAAGAGACTTACTCTTATGTGCACTATTGTCCACTATTGGAGTAATGGTATTTGATATGATATTCAATGTGTTTGCAGCGTGCAAGGGAAATGTATTTGAAGGATTGGGATTCACAAAGACAGAGATTGCCTGATAGCAGGTTGACCTTATGTCTGCAAGTCACTGATTGCGACATCATGGATGACATGCATCTTTACATTTTTCATTCATATATTGCAGCAACGTTGATAAGGTTCGGGAGTTCATAAAGGCTGTATATGTGGATCGAAGATATGCTGGAGGAAAAAACTCTGACAAGCCTCCAAGAGATATGCAGGTCACCTTGTCAAGTGATGTTTTTGGCTTGTTGTGGTTATTTAGAGTGGTTGATGTTTCTATATGCCCAAACTTACTTAAGCCTCTGAGAAGCTGAATTTGTCCATTGGAAAACCCTTTCATCTTCCTGAAATGAAAGAATTGGAAATTCACTCCTGAAAATTTTCTTGGTATGACCTTCATAAGGGTGAATGAGAATGTTACCACCATCACCATGTATGTCAGGAAAAAAGGTAAGAATAAATCAATTGAAGGATGCTGAGGATTTTCTCTTTTGTTCCCTTGGCTTCAGTGAAATAAATCACTCAAAGCTGTATTTCTGGAGATTTAGTCCACTGCTTTGAGTTTATATTACTTCATTTTCTGGATAGCAGATAATCTTACAAGGTCCCTGACTGAATTTTGACAGAGCATGAGAAGCCAGGAAGAAGAGACGAGGCGTGCCAGCTCTTATCATTCTTACTCTCAGAGTCCACCTTATGACAACCAATATGAAGAACGGCGGTATGGCAAGCAAGGTGCTGCTCTTACAAGAAAACCTGGTTCAGATAGAGGCCTATATGAAGGGAAAATCTCCAGTCTGATCTACAGTCCAGGACATTTAAGTGAGCGTGCTTATGAGGATAGATTTGCAAATGAAGGTTCTGCTCCCAGGGTCTCAGATTATTCTGTTTCTAGTGGAGGTGATCCATTCAGATCTGGTGCTCAGTCCCCAAATTTTCAGAAGGACAGTGAATTTGGTAGCCCACAAAGACACCTTTCAAGAGATTTTTCAGGGAATAATCTGAGTCGTCAAACATCAAATACATCTCGAGAGGCACGTATTCGAAGAGATGCCAACGGGATACCCCATCCTCAGGTTGTAGTTAAAAAAATCTGTTGCATTTGTAGCAAATTGCAAGTTGCTGAGTGTCAACTTTCCATTGCTTGACATGACGTGTTTTCAACTTCTTTCTTGTTGTGCCATTGTTAGTCAGATGATTCCTACCCAACTAAAAATCTAGAATCTGGTGGAACAACCACTAGAAAATTTCTTGCATGATGGCAAATCAACTTTTGTAATTGCATAGGTGTCTTGACTTCTTGCTTCTGATGTTTGTTGATTTTTCTGTGCTTCTTTTAGGGTTCTTAAAGTTTCTATTCATGTGCAGAGAGTCCTGTAAACATTATGATTGTGTGTATATTAGGTGTAACTTTTAACGTACTGATACGCATATGACTTAAAGATGTATCTAAACAATTTCTTACAATATTGAAGGCTTCTAGACTGTGCCAGCACATAAATTAGGCGTTTCATTCTGCATGAGGCTTTCCAGTAGACTCTTTTTTAACTTTTATTATTTCTGTCTCTGGTGGAACTTGTAAGGATTATTTCTCTTTTTTCCTCCCTCAACAGTTGTAGCATTGGATCTGAACTGTTTCCATATAATATCATTCATGTGACTAATTTGCATTATTTATTGTTGTTTTCTGCTTTAGCCATCTAGAAATCTATGAGTGAATATCTGCGAGGATATTGCTTGCCAGATAGACGAAATAGCTATAACTAGAATGCATCCTCTGAACTGGAATGGGTGAAATAAGCTTTCTCTTTCCTATAATGGAATCTATTACTCTTAATCTTGATATGGGAACTGCAGCTGTTGCTATCTATAGATTTCTGTAGGAATGCAGATCATCGTTTCCATAATGTCTTTGCTCTGAATGTTGGTCATGGAACATGTCCAGCATTTTAAGTCATATTTCATATGTTGCTTATTGCTCTGACTGTGGGTCATGGAATATGTCCTCCACCATTTTAAGTGAAATTTCATATGATGCTCAATATTTGCTGCTTGTTTAAAATTCTTGAGCTTTTTTTTTTGATCATCTGATTGGAAATTCTCTTTTTTTAAACAGAGAACTGCATCATTAGGAAGCTTTGGTTCATTTGATAGCAACTCTGTGTCTCTTCAGTCATTTAATTCAGGTAGTTTAGTGGATTTGATTTCTGAGCCTGAGATTTCTGGGAATCACCCAGACAAAATGCCTAGTCTTCCTGCGTCAACTGTTTCTGCAAGTTCAAGTAACATAGACCTATTCAAGTCACAACTGGCACCAGAACCAGTTCGTTCTGAAGCCTCAACTGTTGATTTGTTCAAGGGAGCTGCCACATCAACAGCTCCATCTCTAGATCTTTTTCAGTTAACTCCAACAAATGTAGCTCCATCTACATTACAACATCACACTCCCCAAGCACCTCCATCTATGTCTTTGGATTTGTTTGCTGATTTTCCACAGCATCAATCAGATGCGACCTTGGATAGCAGGGAACCTGAGCTGTCAAAGCCCAAAAATGAAGGATGGGCGACATTTGATTCTCCTAATTCCACTCTATCTGCACTAGGGACTAACAATTCAACTTGCGACTTAATTTCCGGCGACACAGATTCTGAGAAATTTGTTCCCTTTTCATCTTTTGATCCAAATATGGATTGGGATATGTCTCAAAAAACTAGTTCCCAAAATCTTCCTTCATCGATACCAGATCTGTGGCATGGAGGTCTTGAGAATAGTCAAATGGCCACCACCACATCGGGCACTCAGGTGAGATGTTTATCTTATGTGATAATTCCATAAGTTGATTTTTTTTTGGGGTAGGTGATTCATGGTTGTTTTCTTATATCTTATTAAATTGCTGTGATTTTGTTGTTTGTATAATTTTACACTGCGCTCAATGATTTATGGTGACATAATGATCCACCCTTGCTTTCCTTTCCAAACTAGCCATGGAATGCATTTGGAGAATCTGCTGAACATCTTCCTTCCGAAAGTGTTGAGCAAAATAGTGAGACACAAGTAGTCACCCACCCTCCTCCATCAAGTGTTGATCATCAGTACTTGGGCTTTGAAGCTTCACAGGTTTCCCATCTCCCGTACCTATGTCAAACCTAATGTCCTCAGTCTCAGTAAAATTCTGAAATTATTTTTCCTGTAGGACTTGAAAGATTATGGGCTACCACTGTCCACCTCAGCACACGGATATGCAGCAGGTTATAAATCAACAAACCCTTTTGATCTTCCATGTGATTCTGATCTGGACCAAAACAATGTGGTGAGTCATGCAAGTTCCGGATACAATGCGGCATATTTCTGGTTTCAATTTTCATTCGCTCTTTTTTTATTTTTAACATCATTAGCTTTAGAGTTCTGGTGTGAGACGCCCTTATTTTTTGTCACTTCGGTGGTTGTGACCCTTTTTCGTTCCTTGTGGAGTGTGAACTTTCTTAACGCTATCTAAGGCTAGTGGTGTGCTATAGCTTGGTGTTTTGTGTTTTCTGAATCTCTGGGAACTTGAAAGCAAAGCATATCCTTTTCAAATTACACAATACAATGCTTGAAAGAGCAGTTCATAAATTTAATAGAGCATGTTTATCACCGTAAGAACAGAACCTCACTGATGGTTCTCATGTATTGTTGCGTCAAATAACTATTGCAATCTCTTCGAAGAGATGAAACTGGGAAACCATCCTGTCAACTGGCTATTGCAAACATTAAAAAAACTGAAAGAGAATAGATACAACAAATAAAAGGTAAAGGACATAACAGTTTCACTGTCATCGATTTGTTTATAATGGATGTTTCCTCATTTCCAACTTCGCTTCGGCCTAGCATCTTATTTCATTCTAGTTTAAATAAATTCAAAGAAAAGGTTGTCTAATTTTGTGCATGCTCTGTGCAATGCAGTTCTTGGACATGAGCTCATTGCAAGCTGCACTGCCTAGTGCCCATTTGCCATCCACCTTACTTAATGGTGTAAATGAGTCTTGGTTTCCCCAGAATCCAGGGACACCTTATGTTCCAGCTGCTCCACAAGGTGAATTCAATGAAACTTTGTCAATCTGTATTTACCTTTCAATTGGACTTTTTGGCCTGCCCAGCCTGACTTAGGTGGGCCAAAAAGCTAGTCCTCTAAAGTGGTATGCTACAATATTCTTTTGTGGCTTCATAGTGTATAAGCCTCCAGGTTTGGGATTTTGAATTGTTCTCGACATCTTCCTGCACTTACCACTGGGCTGTACACGCGCACGGCGAATACTTGTTCATGGTAGTGACTTTCCACATTGCAGTCCTTGTTTTACTCTTTAACTTTTCCTTGGATTAAGCAGTTTGTGGCCTATATATAAGTCATACACAATGATAGGAAATCAACTTATTTTTTATTTGTGGTCCTTAAATTGTAGATGCTCTTACATTAGGACTATTTAATTGTCCGCAGGTGACTATGGAATACTGGTCTTTTTTTTTTTTTTTGGGTGAAAAATCACAGTTCTGCAATTGTATTGCATTCTTTTATTGTATCCCATCAAGCCGCAGAGTCTTAACATTTTGTAGTGCTTTTTTGGATCGTTTATAGAATAATTGTGATAAACCATTTTTAATCCTAAATTGTCAAGACCAACTTCAACTTCGCTTCCCATATAATTACCATCCTCACATTATATGCAGTTTTTACAATGGATTTGAAGTTGCATTTTTTCAACCATATATAATTTACTAAATTACCATTTTATTTCCCAAACTACCCTAAACCCAACCCCAAACCGCCCCCCCCCCAAAAAAAAAAAAACCACAGAAAACTAAAGTGGGAGGCTTGCTCAGTTTGCTATGCGGTGCTCCTGTGTGTGTGGGGAGAGAGAAAGGACAGGGGAAGAGTGAGGGAGGGGTTTAGGTGTAAATTTTTGGTGTGCATGAGCGCAAATAAGTCTTTTAAGGTTGGAGTGATTCAATTTGTAAGTTTTAAAATGTGAGGAGGGTGTTTAATATAGAGAGCAAGGTTAAGGATGGTTTCTGCATTATCCCAAAATAATTTTATTGCATGACAGCATTTACATGATGATCCAACCGAAGATGCATTAGTACAAGTGGAACTTCATCTTGTTTTGAATCCAATAAAATTTAAACCTTAGTATCTCTCTCTATTACACATAAAAGTGCGTGCATGTGTTCTCTCTGATCCTCACATTTCTGCACTTTGGTGAGATTGGATCACGGTCAAAACCTCATTCCATCATACCAGCTTGCGGGAACCTCAAGCAGAAGGCTTAACCTGCATAGCTGTTTAAACACCTTGGCCCTTCTGCCTACTCATTCACATCAGTACCGGGTTGAGTGGGTGAAGCTACCCCGTAGCTGTGCTTCTTGTGGTGCCTTACAAAAACCTTAGCATCCGACTAAAGCTCCATCTTTTTTTTTTTGGTAAGGTAAGAGAGCCTTTTTTTTATATGTGAGTATGTTGGTCAAAGGGGGATTGGGCAAAAGTTCTTCCGAGACTGTACGGGGATTCTAAAGCTCCATCTTTATTAGTCAGTAATTGAGATTTATTTACCCAAAGGAGTGACATGTGAGAGAAAAGGATCCACGTCCAAATTGAGCAACATACATCTGGTTGATTGGTTCCTGTATCTGAATTCTTATGCCGTGGTCTAAAATTTTGTAGGTGGCCTAGCATTCATGGTGGGGCAAGCACCAAGCTCTCAGATACCGTAAGTGGTCTTGTTGATATTTGATATCCCATGAGAGGGCCTAATCATGGGACCACATTGAAAATTTTTGCTATCGAAGTTTTTCATCATTATAGATGAGTACTGAAATTATTCAAGTTTCCATTATGTGAATAGAGTGACATTTTTCGACCGAAAAAGATGAAAAGGTTAGAGTGATAAATTTAACCTAGAGATTTGACTCTTGATAGTCATGATTGTAACTGCGGAGACGGAAATCTCTCTCAATACTCTTATCATCAACTCAGTAGTCTCGTATTATTGTCTTTCAGGAATGTCCCGACACAGGGGCCTGTTGCTTCTATTGGAGGAAATCCCTTTGCGTGAGCATCCATGCCGTGGAACCAAATCGACACCTAGCTATAGCATTTCCACAAGCCTTTATATTTGTAGCTAGCTGTTTTTGCAGTAGGCAGGAATGTGAATTAGTGTCTTCTTTTCCTTAGATTTTAGAACAGTTGGGTGCTGATTCCTGCCATCCCATTTGCTGGTTAAAGAGATCCTTCGTGCGAGAAATTAGTCCAGTGCTATCGTCATATTCGTTATGCTGTCGAGTGTGGTTACGGTAATCTAGCGATTGTATACCTTGCTCTTGATTGGACTTGTATTTATCTTTTTGGTCAAAGACTTGTAATAAGCGTTCGATGCACGCGTGCTATTCACGCCCAAAATGTAGTTAGAACTAGGAGTGTCAAAAAAACCCGAACCGACCCGACCTGACCCGACCCGAACACGACCCAAACACGAAACAAGTTGAGCATATGTTTCGGGTCTTAAAATTGTTCGGGTAATCATTATGAAACAAGAAAACAAATTTGTTTCGGGTCGGTTAGGGTCGAAACATTGTTTGTTCGGCCCGAAACACGTTTTTGCCTTCATGTTTCAAAACACGTTCTTCTCTCATCCAAACCCAAACACTCTTCGGTCTTCACCCAAACCCGAACATGAAACAAGCTGCGACCATTGCGCCTTCTCCGGTCATCGCCACCGCCGCCGCCACCGCCGCCACTGTCGACGACTGCGCCCTCTCATCGATTATGCCGCCGCCCTCTTCTTTGCTCCTCGCATTCTAGGGTTTCGCAGAGCAAGTCCCTTGCTCTGTGGCAGCAACAGCAGCAACAGAGGCCCCCTCCCTTGGTTGATTCGGAGAACAACTCCCTTACTCAATCCGAAGCTGCAACACCTTTGTCGAGTGCGTATTCGATCTCTCTCGCATTCTAGGTTCTGTTCAATGTTCATCAAAATGTGCGGGTGCGCGCGTGGGGCTCTGCTGCTCCTCCTTTGATTCGCTCGTGGTGTGGGGCTTCGTCTTCTTTATGCGTTGGTCTGCGTTTGAATTTGTGCGGTGATGTAGTTGGGTAGAACCTGCGTGCGCTTGTGATTTTCTCTTGTTTCTAGATGCTTGTGTTCCCTGTGTTCATTTTGGGATTCATCCCTTTTCGCCAAAGTTGAGCGCAGTTGTTTTTCCAGAGCAAGATCCACTTTGTGTGATGTGCGAATTTGGGAGTTTAGTTTGAAGCTGGGTTTGGTGTTTGTTTGGGATCCATGGAAATTGGTTATATGCTTAGATTTTCTTGTGTGGAGTCGTCAGATTGATGTTGATGCAGCAATGATTGTTTAGCAGAAGCACCTTTCTAAGGAAACTTTGTGAATGCGAGCTACACAAAAGGCATTGTTACTGAGTGTAAGACATTGTTGATGCAGCAATGATAATTCTTCTGGAAGAGAAGTCCATAGTCGATTCTGATTTATTGGGCATTTTCTTGGTCCGCTGCATTTTCATGTTGGACTTGAGATCTTGACTATTTCTTACTGAGTGTAAGACATGAGAATCAGTTTATTCATGCACTGATGTTGTTCTATGCTTCAGGTTGTTTACTGTTTAGGTAGAAGATGGTGGCCTAGCTTTCTTGTAGGGTTGATGCTTCAGAGGTTGGACTTTCTTACTTGAGTTATCATTTTGGTCATGGGATATTGCACCTCTTGTTTGATATTGACTTATGTTTTCTACCTAAACCAAAGCGTTGGCGATTCTAAATTTCACATAAGAAAAATGTATTTTCATCCAGGTATCCTATCTTCCCATTTGGGGGAAAAGAGACTTGTTAAAGAGAAAGATCCTTTTAAAGGCTGGCAGTGATAGTGGGTCAGGACAAGCCTGTTTTGAAAGCCAAGACTACTTTCTGATAGCAAGGCTACATTTGTGTTGTTATTATAGATGTGTGCGTGTCTCTAAATATCTGCAAACTCAGTGCAATTCTTGCCTGTATAGTTGCATTAAACCTGTTGCTTGTTCCATTAGTTATATTATGCAGTCCCCATTTCTTTTTCAAATATTGTTTACATGTCTTCTGGTAAATATTCTTGGATTCTCTTATTCATATTTTAGATGTTTGGCTTACCTTCTGCTATCATAATCCTGCTGCTTGTTTCACTTGATGACCTACTTTCCTTTTATTTAAATTCAGAGAACTGGTTTTTTTTTCTTATTAAACATTTCTTTTTATTTATATGGCATTCAGATGGCAGAGCTGTTACGGGCTTACAGCAACATGTTTAAGAGGCATGATGATGCTGAAAGTATGGATGATATGACATGTTTTGCACTTTTGGGTTGATCGCTTGATGGCTCTACTGTTGATTGAGTTTGTGTGGCATTTTAATGAGTTCTCAGTGTGTCAAGAAGAGTGTTTTCGATCTTGCTTTTTGTTTGTAATCGTTCTAGCGGGCGCTTTGATATTTGTTCATGAGGTTTTGTGGGTGAGCACATAGCGAACTAACATTTCTCGAGATGGATTACGATTTGTAGGTGGAGAGGAGGTTGTCCAGTCAGGTACTAGTAAAGTTTCACGTACTGCTGAATGTGGTTATGGTCTTACAACTGAAGCTTTCTGTCACTTTGAAGACCAATATGGTGACAGACCCTAATGGTATTAATAATAATAATAATAAAAAAAAAAAAAAAAAAAAAAAAGTGGGAAACACAGCAACCCGACCCGACCCGAACCGACCCGACCCGAAACACATTAGATGGTCTAATGTGTTTCGGGGGTCGGTCGGGTCATAGTGTTAGACCTTTGTGTTTCGGGTCGGGTCGGGTAACAACAAAACCCGACCCGACCCGACCCATTGACACCCCTAGTTAGAACCATCGGTGGTGGTTCGGAGTCTTGCGACCCGTCAATAGCCGAACGTTATTTTGTTATTCCTGGGGTGTGCCGAGATGGGGGCAGGGCAGCAATTAAATCGACATAGACCGATATCGGATGGGTAGAATGACATCAGTCGATGGCAAGTATCATGTATGGACCGCAAGTTCCTTCCATCCTTTTGAATCCTCGTCGATGATCTTGACTTACTTCACGAGTAGATCATGCAGGAAAATGACGGTCTAGGGATGGCGGGGAGCTAAATATTTAATTTGAAGAACCCATAAATCAAGGGAGGCTGAGTATTAGGGCCATCAAATGGGTGGGTCGGGTCGATGTTTGGGTTGGGTTGTAAATAGTCTTAACTCATATTAACCCATTTAATTTGTTTTGATCCGTTTTCATATAATATAAATTTGACGATTCATATCTGATCCATATCCTATTTATATCTAATTTGACTTATATCATCAAAACATATTAATATTTAATTCAATTTAGGAAAATTCACTTCTACTCATTTAATCCACTTTAAGCTTTTTACATTCTCATCAAATTAAAGAATAAAAATTAGTAAATAAAATAAAAAAAAAGTGAAAAATCTTAAATTGAAATACTTTTGAAAATTTCTTGATAAGAAAAAGTTTGATTAGTTAATGATTGACATGAAAATAATATTTGTTTATAATAAGTCTTCTAGGATGCTAGAATGTGTAACTTCTTAATTGTGATTTATCAAATTAAAAATTACATTATAATGTCTAGAATTTCTATTTCGATATTGATTGACTTGATCTAGATAACATTGAACTTCCTCTAAAAGTACTTCTCTAATATGTATATGGATATCTATCTATCAAAAATATTTTTAAGGTTAATACCCTGAAAAACTCCAAATTGGTATACATGTGATAAATTTACCTAAAATTATTTTTTTATCACCAAAATCCCCAAATTAGTATACCTTTGATAAATTTACCCTATGTTAGTTTTGTTAAATTTTTCTATCAAATTATTAAGTTAAATGACACATGACAGTTAACTGGTATACCAATTTGGGATTTTACGCTCCATTTATCACAGTTTACAATTTTTTTGATTTTTTTGTAGTATTAATCCAATTTAGCGGACAAATTTACCAGTTTAGGATTTTTTGCAGTCGAAAAAATTATTTGGGTAAATTTGTCATAAATATATCAATTTAGAGTTTTTTGTGATCAATCGGGGTAAATTTGTCACAAATGTACCAGTTTGGGGATTTCATGGTCAAAAAAATAGATTTAAGTAAATTTGTTATAGATGTATCAGTTTGGGGTTGTTCAAGGTATTAACCCTATTTAAAAAAAAATCAAAATTTAATTATTTTTAAAAATTCGAATTTTTATTAGGGTTAATACCTTAAAAACCCCAAACCTATGCGACAAATTTATCCAAAAACTATTTTTGACCATAAAAAACCTCAAACCTGGTATACCAATGACAAATTTACCCCAACTAATCATAAAAAACCCTAAATTTGTACATTTATGACAAATTTATCCCCCAAACTAATTTATTTGACCTCAAAAAATCTCAAATTAGTAAATTTGTGACAAATATATCCTCTACTAACTTAATAATTTGACTGTAAAATTTAACAAAAATTAACAGAGGGTAAATTTATCATAAGTGTATCAGTTTGGAGTAAATTTGTCAAATGTATACCATAGTTTGAAATTTGGTTTTTAAGGTATTAACCCTTTTTATTATTATTTATTTTCTTTTATTATTTTCTTTTCTTTCTTCTTCTCCTTCTCCCCCTTGTTCCTTCGCCGGCGGCGATCGGCTCAAGCTCACTAGCCCAAGCTCCATTGCAGCCGGCAAGCTTGCGACTTGTTGGGTGAGCCCTAGCTCAGCTGAGGCTAGCGGCTCGCCAGATCCAAGCAAGCTCCGACCTCCCCGACGACTCGCCTAGCCGGCGCTAGCTATCACTATGCCGGCCATTAGCTATTACCGTGCCGACCATTGGCTTAGAAAGGAGGAAGGATAAAGGAAAAAAAAAGAAATATAAAAATTAATTCTAATTTCGATTTTTATAAAAAAAAAAATTATAAAGGGAGAAGTTGGGTTGGAGATTGGTTTTTAAATCTAACCGATTTAAATTATCTCTTTAAAATGTAAATGACCCATATATAACCAATTTCAAATTTCAAAATGTAAGTGACCCATATATAATCAATTTATGATTTAAACGAGTTAAATATGACTCTAAGACCCGTTTTACACCTCTACTGAGTAGTCTTCTTCTGGATTAAAGAAAAATCATAGAGGAAGAAACATTAAAGACAGGGATTTTCGTCTATACAAAAAACATCGGGCCTACGGAGAGTGTGAATATATTTTGGATCATCAAACATAAAAAGATGGTCCACGACAAAAATGAAAGAAGATAGTGATGATAATGAGCTAGTCTCCTTTTTTAGTAGAGATTATCTCGCGCCACCAATTCAACCACGTGTTACGCTGGAGTTTTTGACGAATATCTGCAGCTGACTTGTTATGACCTTCTCACCTTCAAGATACATGGCGCCACTTGCCAAACATACCAACTGCAGTATCAGTACCAGCCCGCAACAGGTCTCGACCTTAGAAAGAGAATGCCTACACTTGCTACAGTAGCTGGTCATCTCCTCGATTTGCCTCTCCTGGAGAAAAGTTCATCTGGAGGGCTGTCACTGTTGTGAGATAAACGACGTTCTTACAGCAATCCTGGCTTCGAAAAAACTGCCACGGCTTCCTCTGCCTTATCAGTGGTTCACCGGCTTCACAAACCGAATTGGTTCTTTCAACTGGCGAATACCTTAATGCAAACATGACTGCTTACGTCTCCTACATTCAAGTTCACCAGTTTGGATAAATGCATCATGGTAGCCATACTCGTAATTGCCACAACCAAAGTGCCTTGAAATTCACCTTGCACAGCCTCAGTATGTAGATGAAAGGCACCCTATCATCTTAGGATGTTTTAGCCAGTTTGCCACAGCCTGAACAATAAGTAATAACATTTAAAAGTCATGCTAGGCCAAATGACAAGAATTATGTCCAATGCAGTGGCATGCGTGAGGATAGGAGACCCAAAAAAATAGATTTGGACGCCATATCCAGCTTCAACACTGAAAGTGGAAACACATGGAAGTAAAAAGAGCTAACATAGAAGAGATACCAGTTAAATACCATCTCAAGCATGAACAAGAGATTCGTGCATCAATGTGTTAAAAAAAAATAATCATGTTTACAATTGAGATCCAGCTTAACTTGCTGACACACCCATCTATATACTATGCAATAACTGAAAAGGAACTAAATAGCAGATTGTTTGACCAGTTAACTTGACCCGGTTCATTTAAGCCACCTTATGATCCACTGTTCAGGAAACACAAGACAACAATAAAACAAGACTACTACACTGCCGGGCTAGCTGCTTCTCTACTTGCCAAGTGAGCTGTCTTTGGATTAAAAATGAATATATCAACCGTTTTACAGATGCCACCTTCTAATAGGCAATGTTAGGAGACTACTGAATCAGTGCCATCACAAGTCACAAATGTCATCCATCAACACCGTCATCTAAGTCTTCAAAATACCAACATTCCAGCACTCAAATAAAACCAGTGGATTGAGATTATGTCCACTAGTCCGCATGCTACCAACAAGTTAGACATTGATTTCATTAGGCTAGATGTCTATTCAAGTCTGAGCAGTGTGAGGGTCATGGAGGTTAATTTCTCTATTGCACCAACAGCAATTATCACGAACCCATTTCAATAAGCTAGACTCCCAATTAACACTATTATTATATTGGCTTCACACCAAAGGGATGATAACCTACATTGGTACGTCATTATGTAGTCATGACCAAAAGCAGCTTGGCTGGTTAAAGTCGCATCCCATGGCTGCATAATGTTATTAAAATGCAGAAAAACTAATACCCAACCAGCGGGTGATTTGTTTGGCCACTAATCAGATTTCACATCTCATGGAATCTAAAAACATCCAAGTTGGCCTAGGGGAGTGGCAAGGCTTAGTGCAAGCACCAAAAATGAATAGCCAAGTGTGTCTGGGAGGAAAAAATTCTTGGCTTCAACTTTGAACGCAAGTTCTAGCTTAAGCCTAAATATCACAGCCACCAAAAACACCCCGACCTGTAGATATCCTGTATGTACTGCTCCCTCTGTTGCCAACTCTAGTGTCATAAGGCATGTAGTTCAAAAGCAAGATATAAGCACATAGATGAACGTAAACAGGAAATTCGTGATGCTGCTATGCACAGTAAATTAGTAAAAGGTAGCTGATGATCAAATGAGTAGTAAAGGAGAAGAAGGAAGACAGAACCTTCCACATCTATGGGTCTCTTAATCTTTTTCCTTGTACTACTAGAGCCGCCTAAATTGGAACCTGTTCGTTCACAACCCCGCAAAGGATGATACTCAATCGACTGCAATTCCTGCTTTGCTGCATCGAGCCTTCTCCTCTCCTCTTCCTATCAAAAGACCAGTTAGGAAGACCATTCATCCCCCCTCCCCCAAATAACCCATCAAATTACATGTTATAGGTACTCAAAAACTCACATAGGACTTGCGCAAAATGGCAATTTGCTGCTTGCAGAGCCTAAACTCCATGTCAACCGCACTGATTCGAGACTCGACAGGCACGGCGCATTGAGACACCATCTGCTTTTGCTTCCCTCTAACGACCTCAGGCTGCCACACGTTCAAAGCCACCGAGGCTTGCCTGATCAATCACACCACCGATGATCACACACAAGTACAAATCAAGTAATCGCATCACCACAAGCAGAAGCAGCAGCAGCAGAAAAAGAGTCCCTCACCTGACCTTATGCAGATTCGACAGCTCAGAAGCGGAGGCCTTGAGCTTGTCGGACTCCCGCGCCAGCGAAGCCTCGATGTCTCGAATCCTCCGGAGGTGCTCGGCGATTTGGCTCTCCTTCCTCATCACGGCCCTCCGGTGAGCCAACCTCTTCTTCTCTTTGTCCCTCTCGAACCTTTTCTCCCCGCCAAAGAAACACGAAAAAAGGATAAAACCGGAGGAACCGGAGCACGAAAAAAGGGAATCGCAACCTCCGTGTTGAGAAACGCGAATACTACCTGATTCGGTACAAGGCCTTAAGGGAAGACGAAGACGCCGAGGACGAAGAAGACGATTGAGAAGTCGGGGGAGGGAAATCGGAGGAGAGGAGGTGGGACCAGAGAGAGTCCTCGCCGGAGAGCCGGCGGAGGCGTCTGCAGGCGATCGAGACGCAGCACAGCTCCTTGTAGCTCAGCGATTTCGCCGGGCTTTTCACGCCGATCTCGAGGACGTGCCTCCACAGCTCGTCCGGTAGAAAAGCAGCCATTTTTCCCTCTGGAAGCCTCGGTCGTCGACCGGAGGAGGAGGAGGAAGAAGAAGAAGAAAAGCTTTTGGGCTTTGAGCTTGGGCTTTGGGCCGAGTCCATTTTACGTAGTGGGCTTCTGGAACAGGAGCAATCGGCACTGTACTCCCATCGCATTTTCATCGACCGCGACCTTAACCGAATGTCAGTTGACTTGTGTCGTTGACCCAAAACGTGGAAATGACAATGGCCACCATGATCATTTGCGTTTGTGAAGTTACTGTCATAGGCCGATGGCATTTGGCTCGCGAAATGAGAAAAGGTTACGGCAAGCGAACATTCAGGATGAGCTACGGGAAGTATGACCCACCACATCTCGTTACAGGAACGAGATGACTAATCGCCGCAAGAGCAGAAAACCTCGGACCGTGACGATGAATCTGCTCTCGCAATCATCGAACGAGAAGCTCGAAGGTATTGCCTTTGGCATCGTCGAAGTGAATGCAGTACCGCAGGATCAACATTCTGATAGCATTACCCGGTCTGGACACTCGGACATCAGCAGACGCTGAAGGGTTTTTACCTATAAGCATGCCTGGGGCGCGCAGGCAAGCAAAAGAAGCTGTAGGTGTCCCCACTCGGGAGAACAGACTCAAAACTGTCATCTTAACGGCGGAAAAACCACTGTCCTCAGAGGTCTCACTCTATCCACCATCACATCGAACGAGTTCATTGAGAACAAGGTTCAAGGCACCGGAAAAGATTCAAAAAGGTTGTGTCATGAATAGAACACCGACACTCGAGTGGATGATACTAGAGCTTTCTGCAACTTTCCAACTAGAACAGAGTGCATTCATGGCGAAAACAACCGCACAGTATTGAAGCACAGCAATCTCATCCTTCACAGATCCGTTTGCCTTTAGACACCGTCAGGGACAGACAACTCGGGGCCACCTGCGAAAGTGAGACCTATTTCTGCAGTCACGTTAAGCACAGCCAAATCAGAAAGCAATGGAGACAGGCATTTCCCAGAGCTTCTGAATTTCTATGGTCAAATCCATCAGCCATGCGAATTTTCAACATCTACAGTGTCCTGCTTTATCGTTTGCTCATAACTCTCGTCTGGATTAGACAACACAATGGTAAATGGGTGGCATCAGACACAGGAAAACCGAAGCTGTGGAGCAGCTGCTACTGCCTGTTGCGGTTGTTGATATCAACACAGGGGGACCTACTACACAAGTAAAGACATTGACCTGGTTCCATTCACACAAAGCACACACTAAGTGCGTACACTGACCTGAAAAGAAGGTGGGTACGTGCACAAGCATGCACACGAAAGATTGGTTTCATCCAAGAACCTATCACATGAATCTCCTTCTTTTACCGACAGGGTCGTCCCTTGTTCGCTTCACGAGTACAGACTGTCAATATCTCATTCATCTTATATGGCAAAAATTCCAATCCATACTTTCAGTTGCATGTAAGGACGACAACTATGATCAAAGGAGCACTTGGATTGCTATGAATCTATTGGGTTATTGAAACGCTAGAAGACATAATGAAGGCAATTTTACGAAAGAAAGCACTGATAGAGTACTAATGCATATTAAATGTGTTTAGGAAGATTAATATCAATCTTCTACTAAAAAATCAACTCATGACATTGTAGAACATGCCGCAAAAGAATAAACAATTAGTAAACAGTACAAGGGATCACGCTTGATATCACCCTAAGCATTATGGATTAAGAGCAAGCAAAATTGTCTTGTTCATTTAAAACGAGCACAAGCACACAGAGGAAGTAGTGAAATAGGATATGTATATGTGGGACCATAATCTATTCAGCCTAGTTTCCGAATTGATAATGTAGCTCTTACCTTAGAATTGCTTTTAACCTAGCAATTCATTTTTTATATTCTCTTCTTCCCACTAATTCAAGGATTAATGCTTGTTCCATGGCACATGGGACCAAAAGTGAACGCAAAGGATCATATGGCCATCTTTTGAATCACACTAGATTTACTGCAGGGTTGTATTTCATTATTCGTACGCTTAAAAGAATTAAACTGAAAGATGAAATTATGAATTTGCTCAAACTTCACGAAATCCAGAACATACTTTACAAACTATGAGGACCAAAAAGCAGGAAGTAAGATATTGCAAAAAGATTCATCACCATGTGTTCCTGAGATAGTCTCATTACTGGGTCTGGACATCCAGAAAATTACATGAGCAAGAGTAATCTATCTATGGGGGATTCCATTGCTGTGTGCATGGATGCCAAGACCACAAAAATCAGTGATGTCCTAAAACAATGTAAGTATCTCCCCGTCTTTTCTCTCATGAAAAATTGACAATTAAAACAACATTAGATTCGTAGCTACACCAACAACGAAGGGTTCCATTAATAATCGAGTCAAGAAGTAAAACATGACACCTAATGTGATGGATATGGGAAGGGCGGGCAGAGCTCGGCGGCACACAGACAACAATATAAGGGTGCACCCAAGTCCTGAAACAATTGCAAGGTAACAAGCATAGACTGTCATCAAATCATACATTGCAGCTCTACCCACCAGAACACTGTAAAACACGAAATCTCCAAGACCAAGTCTAACTCCTCTACCGGAATTGCGATCATCCTCCCCATCGTTTCTCCTTTCCTGCTCTCCCCCACTCCCTAAACCCAGCATTTCAACCAGCGGGGACATTTCTTCCTCAATCTCCAACTCCCTATTTCCAAACTGTCCCCCTCTATTAGGCGTGACATTCACCACTGAGAACTCCGACGATTCACTGCTCGACGAGTCCCTATCCCGGAAATTACGCACCAATGGGGAGGTTTCCCCTTCATCTCGACTATGCTCACCTCCATCACTCCTCAAACTATGAACGCCATTGTCACCACGATCATTGGCAGTCTCATTCCTCCTTGTGTTGTCTCTAGAAACAGATTGCAGCTCAACTGACCCTGAATCTGACACACCAGCAACCAAAAGACCTAAACTCGAACCCCGGTTACCGCCACTTTGAGGTGCAATCGGACGAGCCTCATAAACCAGAGCAGGGAGTTCTTCATCCCTGGTGGAGGCCAATTCCACGAGTATCTTAAGTGGCCCGCCCGGCGCCAAAACAGCCACCAAATCATACACAGCCAACGCCACAAGCAAGACCCAAGTCGTCCATTCGGGCAATTTTGTAAACCAAGCAGCCACGATAATCCCCAAACAAACCATGTAACACTGCCTCAAGATTATGGGAATCCCCCCGCCGAACACAGACAACACACCCACGACCGTGAAATTGAACAGCAGCAAGAAGCAGGTGACCGAATCGACGGGGATCGAGAAATGCTGGACGATCGACAGGAAGATCGAACCCCCCATCGTGGCCAGCACGAAGAAGGCGGAGAAGTTCATGTAGTACTTGAGGAACCTGGTGAACTTGTAGTAGTAGAGCACCACGAGGAGGAAAGTCACCACCGCTATGAGGATGACGAACACCAGCGCGTTGAGGAGAGCCCCCTCGAGCTTCTGGCCGACGGAGTCGGAGGGGCTCTCGACGTAGACGAGGTTGGCGGCGGTGCGGATCGGGGCGGCAGAGGGCGCCGGGGCGGAGAAGGGGTTGGAGGGGGAGAGGGCGTAGACGAGGAGGACGACGAGGAACATGCAGACGGAGACCGGCGACATGACGCCGATGATCTCGACGCCGATCGAGTCGAGGACGCTCGGCTCCATCTCCGGGCGGCGGAATTCCGTCGAGCAGGCGGCGGGCGGGCGGGCGGGCCGGCGGCTATCGCATCGGGGGACGCGGCGGAGGGTTTGGGGATCTGACGGCGGCGGGGAGAGGGAGAGGTGGGATGGGAACGGCGGCGGCGGCGGCGGCGGCGGCGGCGGAGGTGGAAGCGAAAGCTTTTCACTTTGCTCTCCGTCGCGTCGTCATAATGCCGTGTCGGTTATGCGCATCTTGCTGTCCATTTCTTTTTGATCCGAAAGCAAAGAATCTTTTCCTTTTTGCCCCTTTGGGGTGATGGGAATGCGAAGGGGGTTTTTGCTTCGAATTTCGAGTTGATGCCTCTTCGACGTTTTTGCTTCCAAGTCAATTTTCATCCCACAAAGGATCCCAAATCAGTTATTCTAACCGAAATCTATCATATGTTTGTGTGTATTCATAGGTATGCATTTTAATGTGACACGATAGATGTAGGTAAGAGGTAGATGTGTTGGTATTATTTGTGATTCTTTTGAGATGAAGATAAAATTTGAAGCAAATTGTCATGAAAGTGCCTGAGGGCGAGCGGTTTCAAGTTCTATTCAAATTTCACCTGAAAACTATCAATTGGAATATAATCCTCATTTTTTTGGAACTTAAAAGCAACCCTGCATAACATAGCCCATTATAGGTTCCATTTATATTATTAATCGAACAATTGTAATGAGTCATTAATTTTAATGACCATCATTTACTATAATCCACCGATCATAACTTATATTTAAATACACGAAAAATACAAAATATTAACAAAATAAAAGTTTTAGTCATAAAATAGAAGCTTAGATTAATGGTTTTATATTATACACTCATTATCAAACGCCATGGAACATCGCATGATCACATTGACACATAGACAAAGAAAAACACAAAAATTTCTTTTAGGTTTAGATTTCAGGTTCTGTATGAGTTCTACCCAAAACCGAAAACCTACCCATTATAATAGGTTTCTCATTTTTTTAAATCTAGAATCTACTCAGCATAACCTGAAACCTACCATTTCATAAGTTCTAGGATTTACCCAGATTCCATCTATATTATTAATCGAATGATTACAGTAACAACTACTTATTGCTAATTTACTAACCATAATTATATTTAGATACACGAAAAATATAAAAAATAAACAAAGTAAAAGTCTTAGTTAAAATGGAAATTTAGAATAATAGTTTCATATTATATATTGTTATCGGACGCCATGGAGCATCATAAGATCGTATTATTAGACCAAGTAAAATACAAAAATATGTTTTAAAACCTAGAACCTACCCAACATAACTTTTAATGATAACTTAATCCACTAATCACAACTTATACTTGGATACACAAAAGATATGAAATATTAATAAAGTAAAAGTCATAATCATAAAATGGAAGCTCAAACAAATAGTTCTATACTATACACTCATTATCGGATGCCATAGAATATTGTAATATATCATTAAGACATAGACCAAGAAAAGTACAAAAATTTCTTCTATGTTCAAGTACAAGTTCCATCCAAAACCTTAGAATCTACCCGTTCAAACATGTTCCTAGTTTTTTGAAACCTAAAACCCACTCAGCATAATCTAGAACCTACCGTTTCACAGATTCCAAGACCTACCTAGATTCTATGTATATTATTAATCGAATGATTATAGTGAATCATAACTTTTAATGATCACCACTTATTGCCAATCCACATATACAAAAAATATGAAATATTAATAAAGTAAAAGTTCCAGTCGTAAATCTAATTAGTGGTTCCATATCTTTTCATTCGTTAAAGAGGAACCATAGTTAATAGGAATTTTTTTTTAAAGGTTTCGGAACGCATAGTTAATAGGAATTTTTTAAAGGTTTAGCGTCATTAAGCGAGTATAAACGAGTCTCACCATCCCATACTCCCATGACAATGATACAATGCACACCGACTACACACCAAAGGAAAAGATAAAGCTGAGTCACTTTTATTCTCATTTTTACGATGGACATCTCGAGTCGGTACAACAAAAAGCCAAGATTTTTAGCTATACTTGGCTATAACTCAAAGAGATCTCAACCCTACATTGAACATGTATACCCCTCCATCTACAAGTGTCGGCTATCCCAAAAAGTGTCAGCTCCCACTAGTCATACGAGCCATCATACCCAACCTGGTGCATCAGGCGGTGGCAGCGACAACATCCCTAGCATCACCCCATCGCGATGGACGTGGACAGACAGAAACTCCTAGATGACCGGGCCCCCAACCAGGCCCACATCATACATGACCAGCACGAGGACTCGAATGAACACCAGACCGGGAACAGTGACACAGATGTGCTCCGCGCACTCGACCTCAATATTTGATGGTAAGCCAATCTTTTTAATGCTGAAAATGTTAGTCCCAAAAGGGTGAGTACAACCACTCACGTTCCATCAAACTACACAATGTGTCAAGCGAGTCAATCGATATATCGTGAATAAAGTATTTATTATTCATACATTTGAGCATACCTCACCTTTTGCACATGCATATATCACCATACAACGTGCATATACCACCATGCACTTGTATATATATCATCAAACAGCCATGCATATATGCACACATTCATACGCATGATTCAATTTCAAATTTTTATCTTTCAATTGGATCACATCATTTTTCTTTCCCGGGACCAGTAATTGCATCCCCCATTTATCGCTCGCACCCAACCTGGCATTGCGACAGGGCATCTCGTACCTCAGGGCATCACGAGGCATTTCCCCCGGCACACACCTCTAGGGCTTCCGGCACACACCCCCGGGCATCCCGACACTCCCGAGGCATCGTCAGCTCACACCTCTAACGGTATCCTCATTACCATATTTTATCTTTATATATGTGTCTCGTTATCAACATGGCATATGATGTGATGGTAACAAAGTCTAATTCAGCTTTTGATATTATAAGTCATGCAAATTGTCACCACATATGCAACAAAATCAATCACTCAAGACATTATATCTCATAGAGCAAATTCATTCATTTATATATTTTTGTTTTGAAAATGCAGTAAATTTTTGGATAAAACAGAATGCGCTCTTTTGGTTAAAACTCTTAAAAATTAGTAAATAGCCTTAATAAATTCTAAAAATTTGACACGTTGTATACAAGATCTAAAGGAAAACATTTCATGAAAAACACTACACCAAAAGAACATCATTCATTTCGGTACAGTCCATGCATCATAGTCTTTAAAATTTCAACATTTCAGTTTGCACAGTCTCAGAAATGATTTCGATTAAATACCCAAATGAACTCCAAAAATTCTGAAATTTTAATATGTTATAGACAAGACCTAAAGACAGATATCTCATGAAGAACACCACATCAAAAGAATCTCACACAAATCAGTACGGTCTATGCATCACAGCTTTCAAAATTCCAACATTTCAGTTTGCACAGTTTCAGAAATAATTTCGATTAAATACCCAAATGAACTCCAAAAATTATGAAATTTTAATATGTTATAGAAAACACTTAGAGGTAGGGCATTAGTGGTTCCACATTATACACTCATTTGTGATCGCACTAAGACATATATCAAGAATAATAGAAAATTTTCTTCTAGGTTTAGGTTCTAGATCTGCACATGGTCCACCCAAAACCCAAAACCTACTCATTAGAAAATGTTCATCATTTTTTGGAAGTTAGAATCCACCCTTTCATAGGTTCCAAGATCTATCATGATTCCATCTATATTATTGATCAAATGATTGGCCATAAAATTGCAACAATAATAAATAAAATCCAACTTATAAGGTGAATCATAATTTTTAATGGCCACCACTTATTGCTAATCCATTAATCACAATTTATATTTAGATATACGAAAAATATGAAATATTGACAAAATAAAAGCTCATACTAGTGGTTCTATATTATGCAATCATTATCGAACGCCATGAAATATCATAGGATTGCATTAAGACATAGATTGAGAAAAACACAATAATTTCTTTTATGTTCAGGTTTCGAGTTTTGCACAAATTCCACCAAAAACCTAAAACCTAACCGTTAAAATGGGTTCCTCATTTTATAGAATTTGGAACCTACCCATCATAACTTGTAGCTTACCTTTTCATAGATTTCAGGGTCTAACCAAATTCCACTTATATTATTAATTGTAGTGAATTATAACTTTTAATGACCATCATTTATTGCTAATTCATTGACCATAACTTGTATTTGGATACATGAAAAATATGAAATATTAATAAAGTGAAAGTCTCAATTATAAATTGGAAGCTCAAATTAGTGATTCTATATTATACACTTATTAGCGTCGGACTTCGTCAATCTCAAACTCGATGACATAGAACATCATAGGATCTCATTAAGACATAGACCAAGAAAAATACAATAATTTCTTATATGTTCCCTTTCATAGATTCCAAGGTCTACCCAGCTATATTGTTAATCGAATGATTGAGTTTTGCACAAGTTCCACCTCAAACCTAGAACCCACTCATTAGAATATATTCATCATTTTTTTTAATCTAAAATCTACCCTTTCATAGATTCCAAGGTCTACCCAGATTAAGTCTATATTGTTAATTGAATGATTGCAATAAATTATAACTTTTAATGACTACCACTTATTGCTAATTCGCTGACCACAACTTATATTTAGGTACATAAAAAATAAGAAATATTAGTAAAGTAAAAGTCTCAATTATAAATGAAGCTCAAACTAGTAGTTTCATATTATATATTTATTATCAGATGTCATGAAATATTGCAGGATCGCATTAAAATATAGATCAAGAAAAACACAAAATTTGTTCTAAGTTGAGGTTCTAGGTTCCACCTATCTGGGACCTACCTTACATGCCTTGGAACCTAAAATCGGACAGTTTCCATCAGTCCAATTCTTCAGTTCCAAATTCTATCATGAAACTATGCTCACCCTTAGAAGCGCCGATTTTGAATTTTTTATTGTATTACTCACAAAACAAAATGGTCAAGTGGGAGTAATGCGAATAGCCATAATACAAAAAATCTCAAATTGATAATTTAACTGAAATCTACCACATGTATCAATTTCCACGTGAGATTCGTCATTCTCCACATCAGAATCATCTCGCAGTTTGTATATATGTTAATAGGTATGCATTTTAACGTGATACTTTATGGACCACAAAAGGATGGTAGATTTAGGTTAAGGGTAGATGTATTGGTATTATTTGCGATTTTTTTAGATGAAGATGAATTTGAAGTACATTATTATGAAACCGGTTTGGAATTTTTATTGTATTACTCCAGAAATAAAATGGCCAAATGGGAGTAATGGGAATAACCATTGCATGTTCTTTATTTGATTGTGATCATATACTTTAACATAAATACGTTTATTTCATGGAGAATAGCTGATTTGAGAAATATTTTCATAAAAATAATCGCTTTATTGTTTACTAGAAATTTTTGAGAAATTATTTTTCAAATTATTCACTTGTTATGAAACAAATGGAGCCCTAATCAAAGTAAAGCTAAAAGGTTTTGATTTTAATCATTGATTGTATCAAACCTTCCTTTTTATATAACTGAAGCTCTTGGGAACGTTGACTTGATGTCCAACTTAATTTTAGTATGTTCAAGTTATTTTGATCCAACCCATTCAAACTGAGAAATGATATACTTATTCAAGATATTACCACTAACAAGACTGGGCAGAGTGTCTAATTTCACCTATTTCAAATTTCCAATTATGATTCGAGCACAAAAAGAAAATATAAAGATGTCCATTCTCATGCTTAGGGGAAAATTACCAAGAAAATCCTAAATCTATTGAATTTAAGTGAATTTAATTCTAAACATTCAATTGAAGTGACATTGCTACTATATATATATATATATATATATATATATATATATATATATATATATATATGTATATGTATGTTAAACGTGCCAATTGAATCTTAAACATATTGAATTTGTGTCAATTGATGTCTAAATCTTTTGACGGTTTACTATTGTAGTCCATACGACCAAAAATCGTAGATGTGAATACCGACCGTCCTACGTGGCAAATTTTAATAGATTTTTTGAATATTTTCCTTTATCTGTTGAATTTCTTTACCCTTGCTTGCCATAGGCTAAGTTGGCCTTGCCGAGCATTGCAAGTCGAGGTGAGGGTTAATCTTCCTAGCCCTTGCCCTCGCCCTTGCCTTCACCTAGGCTAGATCAACCTCGCTAGATCTTGTGAGGGTTGCCTTCATCGGTCCTTGCAATCACCCAAGTGAGGCTCTATGAGGCAATCGGCCACTGGCAAAAAGAAAAGGGAAATGAAAAAATGGGGAAAAAAAAGAAAAAATTCTAAAAAAAATTAAAAATTCTAAAAATTATATATGTTAGCACTAGTCGTACCATATAAAACGGGTGACCAAAATTCGCAGGATAAACTACATTAGTAAATCATCAAAAGGTTTATGACTTAATTGACCAAATTAGAAAATTTATGATCGAATTGGCGCAAGCGTAATAAGTTTAGGGCTTTTTTGATAATTTTCTTATGCTTAGTCAAATCGGTTAAACCAGGTTGACCTAACCCAATGGCAAAATTTAAGGTCAAGGTTAGGGTTATGATATCCCGTATTTTTTTTTTTTTTAAATTTTGCCAGTCTAGGTTGACCGAAGAAGATGTCCTCTTGCCCATTACCGTGACCCGCTGAAGTCCTGACCGGATATGCGCCGAAAGTTCAATTCCCAACCAGCAAGGTTTTGTACCTCCTGCCATACGCATTTCATCTGGTGCGTTTGGGAACCACTTCCCAAAGCCCTTTGGGGTCCAAAGCCCCTTGGCAAATGCAGTGTGTTTGGCATTTGTTTTTGGGTTTGCATTCCCCAAATACCAACTTCACAAAGCTGAAAGCCCAAGGCAGGTTGGGGGCTGCCTTGGGCTTTTAGCTTACCGAAAATGCTAAGCTTGAGGGACTAAAAAAAAATTTTCTTCCCAAATTACCCTTATTGATTTTTCGTTTGTCCGATTTCGCCCTTACTATTCATCGTCTTCTTCCGCGACCGGTCGCCGGCGAAGGGCAAGCAGTTGCCAGCAACCGTCGCCCAAACGACCGTCGTCGAGGGTGGCGCGATCGACGTCGGGGGGTGGGTCGCAGCGAGGTCTAGGTCGTAGGGACCCAAATCTGGGGTAGTAGGGTCGCGAGAGGACCTTGCCGCCCCCGGATCTAGGTCGCAGCGGCGTCGCGCAACCTCGCCGCCCCGGATCTGGGTCGCCGGAGGTCACCGGCAACCGCTGCCCTTGCCGATCAATTTTTTTTAATTTTTCTTTTGATAATTTTTTTTTACCACAAAGATGCTTTGTAAATATAATTCCCCAAACACCATTTTACTCAAAGTGCTTCACAAAGGGCTTTCAAAGTACAATTTACCAAACACAGTTGTATTTTGAAAAACACCTTTAACTCAAAGATGTTTTCATTTTCCTAAAGACCTTCCCCCCCAAAGTCTTCCCAAACGCACAATCCCCTTTGAAGTTTTGTTCAAGGAAAATCAAAGACAATGATGCCCTGATTTGATTTGAAATTTTTTTTCTGAAAAGCTTGTTTCACTTAAAATAATTAGTCAATAGAATATATTTTCTTTATGTGTATGGTGAAAATATTTTTCATTCATTTGATTTTATAAGTGATACGATGATTATTTTCAGGAAAAATATTTTCCTAATCACTTTTTTTTTTTCGTGAAATAATATAGCTAAAACCGGACTGATTCCCTCCCCCTCCCCAACCCTCCTCTTTCTTTTCTGGTGAGTTCTCCCTTTTCATCCATTCGTAGTACAATGGAGATTAGATTACTAATTTCAGCATGAAGCTTGTGGTTTGTTTCGAAACCACGACTGAGTCATCGGTGTGGATGCACTGTTGTCCTTGGAAATTACTTTTTAAATCGTTTTCAACGTAACTAGCTACCGAAAGAATAATTCACTTTTCCTCAAAATTATTTTCTTCCAAAACATTTTTCACAAAGAAATAGATTTTCAGTGAAACAAACGAATTTGGAAAGAAACTAAATTTTCCTTTCTGTACAATTTTTTTATATGTCCTTCCTCTCATTTCTTTTCATTTTACTCACAGCTTAAATTGTCAAACGAAGTGCAATATAAGAGGATTTGTACACAGCTTGCGCGACGTTTTATTCGCATAAGTCGTCTTGCACGTATTTTATGGGTAATTAGAAAGTGATTTTTGCGACCAAAATCAAGTATTTTATATTCATTAGCATAAATGGCATATCCGGAGTCAGTTAAGTCTAGCCTTTGACGTATACGTATTTAGTGAGGTGATTCAATGCGATGATGTTGTGGAGGTCAAAGATGGGGACATGCAGAGGCTGGGCATGTCAAACCGCTTTAGTTGTTGGGACGGTCGCCTCCAAATTACTCTCCAAACCCTAAGGAAACCTCACCAAAAAAAAAAAAAAAAAAAAAAAAAAAATTCTATGAAATTTCCGAAGATAGTGACATTCCTCTTGCTCTGTCTTCGACTTCGTTTCGTAGTAATCTTGCTAATTTTATGCCTATATTGAGTGACGTTTTCAACTTAGTTGATGACCGACCAAAAAAAAAAACTTAGTTGATGCAAGACACTAGACAAATGTTACTGAAGTCTTCATGATCTTAGAGTCGTGTGATCGAGTTGATTACTGCCAATGTATAGTTTAATTGGTGCAGAATTTATTATTAATAAATATAAGTGCCATCGAAGTTTAATTTATCTCCAATGTACTTACAAAGGCCCGTATGCGTGCGTGATCATACCTTGGAAGTTTGCAATTATGTAGCTACCAAGAATCGGTACATAGAATTGACTATATCAATGCTGTGTTTTGCGTCGACGTATGTGATGATGAAATAAGGCTGTAAAGGTTAATAATGCAAGACAGTGAAGTCTCTTCTGTAGAGATGTTCCATTAAACATAAAGATTTTTTAATGTCAAACACACGGTCCGTGTACTCTTCTTTTTACGTGACCCACTTTCATTGTCATTGATTAGGTAGTTATATTTAAAAAAAAATTGACCCTATTAATAGTAATAGATATTAGTTTCATAAAAAAGAAAGGGGCATATAGGCCGTGTATTTGAAATTTTTCCATAAAAATGATTTCCCCATATTAAGTGATAACAAGGGTGCCTGCTATTAATTGCAGTTTTCTTGTAGCAAAGATCAAAGGTCGAAGGTGATACGAAACTTCGGATTAAGTGTTGCTCCATGGACTAGGCTATTGTCGGCATCTGCCTTATGTTAGATAACATTACATATGTGGTAAGATTGATTGTGGTAAGATTGATTGACATAATTGATGGGGATATGCAATGCGAGAAACTTTTATAGCATTGATTATGACCCACTTATTTGAAAATCCATTTACAAATCTATTGAATCATTTAATGTATCGATTCCTTAACTTAATCTTGATATATCTAACATTACTCATATCATTAATCTTGGTCACTAATTCCCCACCCTATCAAGCCACCAAATTCAATGCTCGTGGCCCCTTTGTTTCCCTCGAAAAATCTTCCAAGTAACAAGAAAGCTCTTTAAAAATCCATTCTTGACTTGCACTCAAATAGGTCGGATTCTATACCTATCAACAACAACAACAACAACAAAATGGACAATCGAAAAGGAGGAGAGAATTGTAGAGTGACCTCAAGGATCGACTTCAAAAGTTAGGGTTCTTGGTTGTAACTTGTATGCATGGGGAAATTGAAGCCACGATTTTGTATACTAAATGGATATGTTTAGTTTATAACGTCACAATGACTCAGCAAGACTAAGGACTTCACATACGAAATTCTTGTGAAAACAAAACACGAAAAAAGAAAAGCTTAAATAGGCAATACCGCAATAGCATAACTTTCTTGGTGAAACCAAAGGACAAATAATTGAAAACCCTTCGATGTTGTGATCGGTGTGGGTTTTAACCAAGACTTTATTAGCCAATCTAAACTCTTTATACCGTAAGGAAGAGATCCATGATAAAGAAGACAGAAAATTCTGAAAAGAATAGGAGAAAATTGCAAAAGCCACCCTTGACTTACCACATAATATATTTTTCGCCCTCGTTTTCTTTTATTTTTCTGAAGCATCCTTTCGTTTTCTTTTATTTTTCTAAAGCCTTCTTCGATTTCAAAATCTACATTTGAAAAACCCTGGTTTTAAATTCTTGCATTTGTTCTTATAACTTTATAAAAAAAAAAAAAGATTAAAGCACCTTTTTGGTGTGAAGATTAATGACCCTATACACCTCGAATTTAAAGTGTGAATAAATCTCATGAGTATAATAAATTGGGATGAAACTTAGCTACATGTTAACATGCTGGACCCAAAACCTTAAATTTATAGATGCTCTAAAAACATATGTATATACAAAGCATATTGATTCGGATAATAAATGATGCGGGGTACTTTTAATCATTTATATTAAATATCAAGAAGCATATACATAAAAGTTAAAAAAAAAAAAAAAAAAGGTGAAAAAAAAAATTAAGAATAGCCCTTGTAATTAAAAAAAAAAAAAAAGACTTAATAAACTTTGTCTTTATTTGTTTTTTTTTTTTTTTTGGCGAAGTTCCACAACTTTATGAGAAGTTATAAGCGGCAAGAGAGTTAGGGAGACACAACATTCAACCTCCTCTTTTGACTTTTGCTTCCACGTTTACTCCCATTTATTTAAGCTTCTAGCTCAATGAAACGACCCTGGTGACTCAGCATGGTAAAGCAAAGTTTGGATTTGATATTATCAAAATTACAATAAATAGATAAATTAATAAAATTGAAATTGCCCCTTCCCCTCAATTCAAATTGAAAACCCTTCAATGTTGTGATCGGTGTGGGTTTTAACCGAGAATTTATTAGCCAATCTAAACTCTTTATACCGCAAGGAAGAGATCCATGAGAAAGAAGATAGAAAATTCTCAAAAGAATAGAAAAAAATTGCAAAAGCCACCCTCGACTTACCACATATTATATTTTTCGCCCTCGTTTTCTTTTATATTTCTGAAGCATCCTTCGATTTCAAAATCTACATTTGAAAACCCCTGGTTTTAAATTCTTGCATTTGTTCTTATAACTTTATAAAAAAAAATAGATTAAAGCACCTTTTTGGTGGGAAGATTAATGACCCTATACACCCCGAATTTAAAGTGTGAAGAAATCTCACACGTATAATAAATTGAGATGAAACTTAGCTACACATTAACATGCTGGACCCAAAACCTTAAATTTATAGATGCTCTAAAAACATATGTATTCGGATAATAAATGATGTGGGGTACTTTTAATCGTTTATATTAAATATCAAGAAGCATATAAATAAAGGGTGAAAAAAATAGAAAATTAAGAATAGCCCCTGTAATTTTTTTTTTTTTTTTAAAAAAAGACTTAATAAACTTTGTCTTTATTTGTTTTTTTTTTCGTCGGCGAAGTTCCCCAACTTTATGAGAAGTTATAACCGGCACAGCAGCAAGGGAGACACAACATTCAACCTGCTCTTCTGACTTTTGCTTCCACATTGACTTCCATTTATTTAAGCTTCTAACTCAATGACTCAGCATGGTAGGTTGAAGTTTGGATTTGATATTATCAAAATTACAATAAATTAATAAATTAATAAAATTGAAATTGCCCCTTCCCCCCAATTCAAATTGAAAACCCTTCGATTTTGTGATCGGTGTGGGTTTTAACCAAGAATTTATTAGCCAATCTAAACTCTTTATACCACAAGGAAGAGATCCATGAGAAAGAAGACAGAAAATTCTCAAAAGAATAGGAGAAAATTGCAAAAGCCACCCTCGACTTACCACATATTATATTTTGCGCCCTCGTTTTTCTTTTATTTTTTTGAAGCATCCTTTCGTTTTCTTTTATTTTTCTAAAGTATCCTTCGATTTCAAAATCTACATTTAAAAACGCCCTAGTTTTAAATTCTTGCATTTGTTCTTATAATTTTATAAAAAAAAGAAGAAGATTAAAGCACCTTTTTGGTGGGAAGATTAATGACCCTATACACACCGAATTTAAAGTGTGAAGAAATCTCACGAGTATAATAAATTGGGATGAAACTTAGCTACACGTTAACATGCTGGACCCAAAACCTTAAGTTTATAGATGCTCTAAAAACATATATATAGACAAAGCATATTGATTCAAATAATAAATGATGTGGGGTACTTTTAATCGTTTATATTAAATATCAAGAAGCATATACATAAAGGGTAAAAAAAATAGAAAATTAAGAATAGCCCCTGTAATTTAAAAAAAAAAAAGACTTAATAAACTTTGTCTTTATTTGTTTTTTTGTTTTGGGTGGCGAAGTTCCATAACTTTATGAGAAGTTACAAGCGGCACAGCGGCCAGGGAGACACAACATTCAACCTCCTCTTCTAACTTTTGCTTCCACATTGACTTCCATTTATTTAAGCTTCTAATCAATGACTCAGCACGGTAGATCGAAGTTTGGATTTGATATTATCAAAATTACAGTAAATAAATAAATTAATAAAATTGAAATTGCCCCTTCCCCTCAATTCAAATCACCCCGTGTATATATATGCACTCTCATGGTCTCATGGAACTATTCATACAGGTCCATACACACACACTCACAGTCTCACCTTCAAAGCAGGAAAGAACAAAAGACACCTTAGAGAGAGAGAGAGAGAGAGAGAGAGAGAGAGAGAGAGAGAGAGAGAGCAGATATTGTGGCTATGGGGAGACCTCCATGCTGCGACCAAATTGGCATCAAGAAAGGGCCATGGACTCCTGAAGAGGACATCATCTTGGTGTCTTACATTCAAGAACACGGCCCTGGGAACTGGCGATCCGTCCCGACCAATACAGGTAACGGCAGAAGTACCCTATTTGCCCAGATCTGAGCTCGACCTCGATTGATCTTTACACGAGTTACGGTAATCTCTTATGAAGTATTGATTGTTCATGAATTTGTTGATTGTCCGTTTTGTTTTTTTTCCACTTTCTTGGGTGGGGGCAAAAGGGCTGTTGAGGTGCAGCAAGAGTTGCAGGCTCAGGTGGACTAACTACCTCAGACCAGGAATCAAGAGGGGCAATTTCACACCCATGAAGAAGGCATGATCATTCATCTCCAGGCCTTGTTGGGTAACAAGTAATAACTTCTACCCTCGAATCGCCACGAAACGTTCTCGATTAATCCGGTTTTTCGATGATAACTGTGTGTATCTGACCTTTCTTTTCGCTAGTTTTTTCTTGTTGATTATCTGGGATTTTTCCTTTCCCGTTTCAGATGGGCGGCCATAGCTTCATACCTCCCACAGAGGACAGACAATGACATAAAGAACTACTGGAACACCCACTTGAAGAAGAAGCTCAAGAAGTTGCAATCGCCATCATCATCCTCCGCGATGGACCCCCACAACATGGCCTCCTCAGACACAACCACCCCCTCGAGAAGCATTGATGAACCCCATCATCAGAGAAGGGCATCAAGCTGCTTGGACCTCATCGCAACCAGCAGCCCTTCCTCCTCGTCTTCCACTCTCAACAAGCTCAGCCATTCCTCCACATACGCCTCGAGCACCGAGAACATCTCGAGGCTCCTCGAGGGCTGGATGAGATCTTCCCCGAAAACTAACGGCAACACCGAGAACGACCGCCCCAAGTTCCTCGATGGGAAGGGTTTCGCTGGCCACGAGAACAACGGCGGCGGCAGCGGCGGCGGCCGCATCTGCTATCATCCCAAGGCCGAGCATCAAGAGCCTGGCGATCCCTTGATCTCCCACGACGAGTTTGAGTCTATCTTGTCATTCGAAAACATGAACAATAAGTGCAACGTCTCATGGGACAAGTCGAATGGCAATTCAACTCATCATCCTCATCATCACAAGGGTGACTGCAGCGATGATCGACCTAGCGATGCGAACGAGGATGAGAAGGTTCACGGGATGATGATGCTGGAGAGGAATTACAATAAGGCGAAGCCGTCCGAGCACGCGCCGCCGCTAACCTTTCTAGAGAAGTGGCTCCTCGACGAGACGGCCTCCGGTCAAGTAGAGGACATGATGGATTTACCTTCAATGTTCTGATGACAACCCTTTATTCCATGTTGTTGTTCTTTTCTTGTTTAGGTTTGGATTGAAAGGACAAAAGAGAAAAAAGTATACATATAGTTTTAAGAGGTTTTTTGATGTATGTGGGACTTGGTACTCGGTCATGTGGGGAGGTTCTAAAAGAAGGCTTAGGATCTCTAATTTGCAGCTTTTTTAAATCTAATTTGGTTCCTTTGTGAATGAATAGTCTCACTTGGGTCATCTGATGTTTTGCTCTCTAATCAACTTCTTAATCATCTGTCATAACATGAGATGTGCAATTTGTTTATGTTATTAAGCACAAACGGTTGGTCCAAAATTCACACTGGCCGAGCGTCGGGACATACATGCCTGTAGCTAAAACACTCCTTGCAAATATACACATTTTACACTCTTGCTGCGAAGTAGATGAAGGATGAAACCTAAATTGAATGCTCGATTTTGTAAACATGGCCAGGATTGACGAAGCGGGCCTAGGCAACAATCTTTAATATCACTAGATAATAAACCTTTCTAGCCAGGCGGACTAATGGCGACCTAAGCGCTTGATTAGGACGAGATAATGGTCCCGGTAACCTCTGATTAGAGCTGGAAACGAAGGTTGAGATTCTCACTCAACCTTCTTTTCTTCCCAAGTGGGTACGCAGCTGTTCATTTGAGGGTTTCAACAAAGCAAAAGGAGGAGGAGGGAGGAGGGAGAGAGAGTTATGACAAAAGGGTGTGGGAATAACAGCCCATAAAAGTAAAATCGCCATTGTGTCACGAAATTCTTGCACACCCAAATGGGGTAAACGGGGGGTGGGTCTACTTGAAGCTAAAAGGAAAAGGAAAGAGAGGCCTTTTGATTTCATGGAGGAGCGAGAGATGGTGAAACATGTGATTCAAATTGACCTTTCGGTGTGAGAAGCTGGCAAACTAATGCTTATAATGCCATGCCTACCATGCAACTTATGTTCACAGGTTGCATCCAAGGGGCCATTTTTTTTCTCATCCTTTATTTTGCTCTCTTGTTCCCACAATTTTGTGATACCCTTCCCATCGAGGAGATATTTCGTGCATCGGTCGTAACGGATCGTGATTCGGTGGCATCATCAAGTCAATTACACCTACGCTTGTGATAGAGATGTAGCTTCCCTTAATACCCATCAAGTTTTTGAACTTTGAAATCCAAGCAGATGTGGTTGATTGATTGATATGACATCGGCATGGTGCATTTTGATGCCGTCTTTATCATTAGACCTTCCATGTAATAAACTCAATGACATAATAGTTAGAATGAACCAGAGTAATGCTAGTAGACGACCGATGGAGTGTAGAGGAAGTCCTCACGTGGGCTTACGACTAGAACTTATAAGTTTATTGTGCATAAAGCCAACTATCACATCCCAAAAGCAACTTTAGGTCAATTTCTTTGTCCACTGATCGGAGTCCTGACACGATGTCAAACGGTCGACCACGTGACCTTGCGCCTCTATGATCCTAAAGCCGATGATCCGAGCATGTCAAAGCACGGTCTAATGTAATGTTTGCCAGATCTGACCAAAATCAGGGCCGTGTGCGGCTGCTATGGTTGCGATGACCATCGTGACTAGTTGGTGCGGACTGCTTCATGTCTCGATCAGCCTTTTCCCCACAAAAACATCCAGGCTCGTAGCAACGACATTCGCAGCACATATCGAACACATTATTCGATTCGAATGGAGTTTCGACTTTAGATCGGAATAGATAGATCTTGACACGGTTTCGATCATCAAATGTGGTCATTGCAGCGTACAAAGGGCGGCAACTTGTGCTTACGAGCATGTGTTCCTTAGCAGAATGCATGTATGGTGGAGGATGATGGGGAAGGAATCGTATTGGAGGGTGAGTCGCACATGCTTCATAGCTTATGCATGCAATATCAGTCGGCCTTGGCACGCTCTTTAATTAGTATATCCGCGACAGCAATCGATCGATCGATCGGCTCGACAACAATTTGGTTTGTTGCCATTCGCGAAATGCTTCCGTGAAACATGGTTTTGTCAGATTCCAAGAGAAAAAACCATGCCACGAGGAAGAAAATAAGTGGAAAGAAAACAACAACGTGCGACGAGTCCAATAAATGGTAAAAAAGTTGAAAACTGAAGAACTTCGGGTAACTTGCCCCTATATAGTTCAAATAGCGTGATGCTAAGAAAATGAAATTTTCATAATTCCGTGTAGAAGAAAACAACATTTCATAGTACATTTATCATGAACTGATTTTCACTTCACAAAAAAAATCACGAATCAATACCTCACTATGCATTTACCCAAACAAATCCTTGTCTCTCAAAAAATTCCCAAACGAGTACTAGTAAACTGAATCTACCTTTAAGTCAAATTTCAAACTGCTCATAGGAAATTGATTTGAGGTAGATTTGGGATTAGAGATATCGGTTTGGAATTCTTCATGAGATGAAAATCAGTTTAAGGTAATTGTGTTGCGAGGCACTAGTTTAAACTGGAATAAATGTTTCGTAGAAGCATCAATTCGAGATTCTTTTAGTGGTATCGAACATGTTATCGAACATGTTCACGTACTATGCGGGGAAGAGAAGGGGGAATTGCTAGATTTTCTTTTTGTTTGTCCCCCTTATTTTTTTTCATGGCATCCATTTCTGGTAAATATTAAATAGACGATTATATATTTTTGTTGTCGCGCGCGTGGCTCGTACTTCACCTTGGGATGACGACGAACGAGAGAAACCTCGTAATTTAATGACGTGCGATTGCTCAGTTTCTCGTGGGGACAAACGTAATAATTTTAGCCTCTGCAAATCCCCCCAAACGCTCTGGCGATGCCAACTTTGCCACGGAAGCGACGGGATCTCAATGTCACTCCTAAATTATTAATTTATTTAATATTATTTCTGAATATTGACATATATAATGCTTTCTTTATGAACTTTTAATTTGTTCGGTGTAATTTTTGAACCATATGAAAACGTTCAATGTTTTCTTTGAATTTGAATGAATGCAAGATTAAAATCGGGTATTTTTATATAACTTAAGGACTAGACTAATATTTATGAAAAGTTAATGGATCACATTGAACAAATTAAAAAAAAAAAAAAAAATTAGATATGATTTTGCATATTGAATCAAAGATTAGAGATTTTATTGAATAAATTAAAAGTTCAGAAATAATATTACATATTGAATTAAAATTCATGGATCATTTATATTATTATCTATATAAATATTTCTCGCACTAGATCTTGTGGTACAGTACCTCAGCCGACTCGCTCCAATGTGAAGAAAAATCGAGTACTAACGCGCTTTCGTGGATATGGAGGAATCACAACTTAATACATCACTCAAGTACTTTGCTGTCTCCTACATATGTCCTTCGTCAAAGTTCATAAAACCTGTTTCCATGGCCTCTCTCTCTCTCTCACATATATCCTACATATGTCCCACGTCATAATTCGTAAACCATCACTGTAAGTTGCATGGGTTGTGATGCGATGTTATTGCAGAATGTTAATCTTGGCAGGTTGTTCTTGACAGTTTCTTTGCTTGCAGGCATGCAGGCATGCATAGGTTGAGTAAGATAACGATTTTTGAACGAGTGCTGTTAGGGTTTTATTTCTTAGAACTGGGCCGAGATAAAGGTCGGATATAACATGGATATAAGCGATGATTAAATTATCTCATTATAGGTGAGATAAAGGTGGATAGGATTTAATATCCATAATAGGAAAGTTATTTTTCTCGAATAACAAACTTATTAAATTAACAAAATTTAAATTATATTTCAATATAAATAATATTTGAATTCTAATTTAAGAAATTAAAAATGAAAAAATATAAATTTATATATAATTAATCTTATTTTAATTTATATATTCAACTTTAATTTTATCTTATAATAAACATTCAATCTATAAATTAAATATTTATATTTATTATATATTTTAGGTATTTTTGTATTTTAGGTATATTAGTAGAGTTTACTATTTGATAAAATTTTATTAAAGAATGATGAAAGGAGAAAAAAAGAAATAATAAAGAAAATAATATAAAAAATAGGAAAAAAATTAAGGAATAGTGTTACAGGAGATTTTCACCATTTTCGTTTATGAACATTTAGGTTAATTTATAATGATATGACATTTATATAAAAAAAAATATACATGATATGATATGAATATATCCGACTTTAATACTGCAATTCACCAAACAATTGACATGATATAAAAAAATCTCAGGATTTCATATCCTATCATATCCAGTCCTATCTCGATTAGAAATCCGAACGACCAAACATAGCCTTAGATTTTATTTCTTAGAACCATGGGCTTAGGCCGAGAACGGTCGAGTAACACATGCTAGCGGTCTATGATTAGGAATTCTCATCAGAATTTGATGATTTTAGAGATAGGTTCTGTGCTTGCGGTTCACATGGCGATGATTGTGACTGCGCAATTGAAGTGGATATCAAACCTTCAGCTAGAGGGTTCACTCGTGACCTTACGCATACCTACGTTAATTCAATGATATTGCTGGTAAAATGCATCTCGATCCTCGATTTATTTTTAGTCTTTCAAATCACGTGCCTCGATTTTTCTTTTCGGCAAATGCGATGGGCTCGATTGCCGGATTCAATGATGAGAGAGAGAGAGAGAGAGAGAGAGAGAGGAGGGAGGGAGAGGTGGATCCACATAATATGTTGAGAAACCCTAATAATTTGACTTGGTAGGGGACCATTTGAGCGAAATATGAGTATCACTGTTCTAAATAGCGATCATCTTTTTCTACCTAACATTGCATGGCTGGCATGTGAGACAATTCAGCCACCCCCTCTGGTTATGACCCTCATAAATAGGCCTTGTCCAAAAGAAAGGAAAACATTGTCGTGGGTGTGGGACCGGGAGTGAGATCGCATCGCACGATTCTTCTATCGTTTGACATACCGACGTAATTTCACGCGTACAGATTGTGTGTGTCCTCACTCCAAAATTAGATAAATAAATTAAGCGGAGTCATATTGTGACCCTTGAGTTTTCTCGATCGCTATAAAGTTCTTCTTGACATATTCGGATCAATCAGGGTGGAGTCGCCTTGCCTTGCCCATGCTCATCCCCCATTATGTCCACGATTTGCGGATTGGCTAGTAGGATCGTCACGGATGGGTCGCTCGGCAGCATGCGTCGGGACTTTGCTATGAAAAATTTGAAATCGAAACGGGCCTAAAAAAAATATCAGGGCGGGGGGACATTGCAACAATCGATGCATGAGGGGCTTTTTGCAAGAATCCGAAAAACCTGGGGGAGCCAAATATAATTCGTCCAGAAAATGATAATAAAATAATAATAAAATGGACTATTAGATGGATAGATCTATGTGTGCACACATTAAACGTTAACTTTTTAATGGGACCTGCTATGTCCCGTTTCTTGCTCCCGAACTCAATCTTGAACGTGTGACACGTGGAGATCCTAAGAGGGCCCTGCAAGTCAACGTCCAAAGTACTAAAATTCCAGCCAGAGAAATATAAAAGCAACTTTGAGAATATCTATATATATATATATATATATATATATATATATTTTTGCATCCACATAAAGCATTCGATTAAATATTTTTATAGGATTGGAGAAAAATTGAAAATCAATGAGTGCACTAAAGTTGAATCAAATCGAAGCCTGTGATTCGAAAAGAGTGAAAAATTAATTTAATAGAAGGAAACTCATTTGTTGTTTTTATGTATAACTTTTCTTGATGAGTGCCGTGAAGCATTTATTAAACGATCAATTAAGAAAACTTTGCGGTTTCATTCTAATGTACTTGACTTTTCACATTCCGTAAATAATCCATATTTTAAGAAAAAGGAAGTATCCGATATCAAATATGTCCAACTAGTGCCTTAATTATAAGTGAATAAGACAATTTGTAAATTTCAAAACCAAAAGATCAAGCGTTTGACTTAAAATGAGCAAAACTTTCTTCCTTTAGAATGAATTATGGCCCTCAACTTATGCTCCAAATTTTCTGAAATACTAATAGATTCAAATTGAACATAATTATAAGTGACTTAGATAATTTAGAAGCTCCAAAAATTACAAGCTCAAGTATTTGACCTAAAAGGAGCCGAACTCTCCTCCAATGAGAAATTCCTTAAAAATGAACTATGACAACAACCCCCCACAAAAAAAAAAAAAAAAAAACTTTGTGCCTTAAATTTTCCCAAATATTAATGTAATCAAAATAAACACAATTATAAGTAAAGCTCTCCATAACATTCCCTTTTGTAGTATAACATTTACATTACTTATTTTGGGGGCAAAAAGATAACCAAAAATTCACGCTTCGAAAATTGACATATAATTTTTTCAAATTAGATACATCTACGGAAACTAACATCAAGCTACGAAAAATGCGAATCGGGCTAGGCCGAAACGAATTTTAGGGGGGCAAGTGAGAATTCCATTAATCTAGCTTTTGGTATTAAAACTTCGGAGGGAGCGTTTCTTCAAGATTGAACCGTGAGTAATGGAGGCGCATTATTTCCATCTAATTACTGTCTGATCCCACTGCTATCAATGCGATTTTTCAATTTCGTCCTGGCACCGAGCGGCACGATTAGTGTCGCCCTTCCCATCACTCGTCCACATCCAATCACGCCACATTAAGTGGCTTTGCTTTATGGCCTTCAAAATTAGGGGAGTACATGGCCCATTTCAAGACAAATTTTTCTAATATTTTTGGGAAAAGAAAAAAAAGAGAGAGAAAGAGAGAGAGAGAGAGATTCAGTAAAAGAAAAGAAAAGGACATTTAATAATTGCTAAATGTGGGATTGGCGTCATTATTCACTGGGAGACCCCATTTAGATCGACCCATATATCAGTGTCAGTCAATTAATGACATCATTAATGCCAAATGCCAAGTGCCAAGTGCATATGCACTGTCACAAATCAGGAGCCCTTCAAAAAGCAGGAACCGGGGTCTTAAATTGAATTTAATTTCCATTATTGTGTGATAATTTAATTGAAATTGCAGGGCTTCTTTAGGCTAAGGTAGCTCATTGGATGCTAGGAAATATTGACACTCTCTAACCTTTCATATTGTGTCGAGCATTTGGACATGTGTCCAACATTGATCAACACGTGTGGAAAAATCTAACACCATATCAATTTTTTCAACACTTTTTAATACTCGAGTCAAAATTCCAACATGCCTAACACATGATTTCGATACGTGAGGTCAATTTCAAAAAATTTCAATAAATGAAGATCAAAATGTATATATGTGAAAAAAAAATAATAATACATTAAGAAAGAAAAAAAACCTAATATTTTTTTTCTCTTCTATTCTGACTCTCACTTCTTGTGCTACACAATTTACCCTCAAGTTTTTTTCGTTTTCTCATTCGACACGTCTTACACGCAAGTCTATAATATAAATTGCTTATTTTTTTCTTCAAATTTTATGGATTTATTGAAACAAAGTTGAATTTATCATATTGAAATAATAAAGGATATTAATAAATTGTGGATTAATGTTTTTAGTATAAATTCATTCTAGGATTTTTTTATTTATTTATTTATTTATAGATTTGAATTAAATTAATTTGATTGAAATAATCATAAAAATAATAATTTATTATGTACACATGTCCCAACATGTCGGAATTTTCTATTTCTTTTTTCGAAACAACGTGTCGACGTGTTATGTCGTGTCATATCACATGTCGCTTATCGATGCTACTTAGTTGAATGCTAAGATAGACTCCACCAATGAGAATTTTACTGATAAGAGAGAAGTGGTGATTTGATTATCTTGAAGATCATGAACTTCCCATCCATATTAAGTCCTGGGAGAGACCTACCATCAGAGGACCCCATGTTGCGTTCACACAGGGCGTGTGATTCTGGAAAATTTAGGAAATTGACAGTCTTCTAGAGCCTTGCTCATGTCGACCTCATCCCACTCCCACCAAGATCGACGGGATTGCCGGGTGCGCACCGAGGCAGATGGCGCCACGACATAGATTGCCGTACCTACTTTGATTCGCAACCATCGTTTGTAGGATCCCTCTATAGTAGAACCAAGCAGAAATTATGAGAAATCAGCTGGTTAGGTGAGAATCTACTGCACACTTGCTTGAAAGGACTTAGCATAAACAGCGGGTTTCAGTCTCAGATCTCCATAAGACCATTCAAGCATGAATGCATTGTTGAATATTAGGCAACATGTCATGTTGGAAAGAGATTTTAAAGATAACCTAGTCATCAATTGATGTTGATGCATATTTACAGTTGCAAGAAAAGCCAAAAGGATACGGCCTTGTCGACCATTTCACACATTTGTGTAGACATCCTCTTTCTCCAGTAATGAATGAAACATCTATGGTAACTGGGGCACAGAGCGCGAAAGGATGAAACAATGGACTCGTCAGGAAGCAGATCAACCTTGCCCTACAAGTTTTCTTTGATCTTTGTATACAGACAAACTAGGACGAACAACCAGTTCGTGAGGGACGGAACGATGGGACAATTCAAGGAAAATCCACCTGTCTTTATCATCTCTTTTCTCGGACGAGCAAGTCCAAGGATGTCCAAACATTCCATGCCTACTTTCGGTGCTTGCATGAGAAAATTGCTCCTGAAAATGTATATCAGCCCATTAGATGACATGGATTTCAAATGCAGAGTTGGAGCAAAAGAAGCTTTAATACCAAAAGTCAGCCCATTTTAGTTCACTCCATCAGAATGTAGACAAGGCCTTGTGATTCGCAAAAGACAGTATAGACAAGCTCGCCGCCTTGGCTTGGACGCAGAAGGTCATCCATCTCAAATTCTTACACTGTCACAATTTTCGAACTTCCTCATGGATAGAACTGAACAGAACTGTAGGGATGTACCTCTCTCCAAAACTGGGAAAAATTACCTGCATTGTGGGACCACACAAACTTCAATAGCTCACACACTATCCCCACCTTAAAAGGAGAAGATTTCCACACTTTTCTTTTACGCCACAGAAGATGATTTCTTTTGAAAGAATAAAACGAAGGCACCGTTCCTTCTGTGTCAATAAATTCTTTACAAAAAAATATGAAGTTGATTAATTTTAAAATGTTTCTTAACGAAGTTCAGCTCATTCAGAACCAAGCTAATTGAAGAGTTACCGTCATAAGTTTTCCTGCATTTTCAGGTCTGCTTGCTACACTAACGGCGGCAGCTGCAGCAGCTCCAGAAGAAATGCCAACCTAGATGAGAAGTAAATGTGTTAAAAGTTTTTCTCCAATCAAAAGATACATGATAAAGTTGTAAAACACTATATTTGCTAAGATTTCTCACGAGAATGATTTTGATACTATCTTGTACTATGGTGAACTCAAGTTCACCAAGAGGGACAAGCTTCAGCACCAGTGGAGTACATTAGAATGGATTTGGGTTAGGTACAGTTTTGGCCTCCTAATTCTTGTCAAATTTGCAACCCAGTCCCAAATTTTTTTTTCCTTCTTTTTGGGCAATCAAGTCCTTTTACCACATTAGTGCAACTGCTCCTTCCATTCCATTAATTTTGCAGATGTTGCAGAACTGATGTAGCATGCCACATCACCAAAATTAGCATGACTAAGGAAAGGGTGGGGGTTGTTTTATTTGCCTTTGTATTTTTCTAAGTTGGCATGACTGAGGCGGCAAAAACAATAGGTGATGAGAGAACCCAATCACATAAATTAAAAAAGCTGGGAGGATTTGATCGCAAAAACCAAAGGAAAAAAAAAAAGGAATTGGAGGGCCCAATTACCAGAAGTGTACTTAAACCCATTTCTAATACTTAGTCAACGCAAATGATCCTTTTTTCTTCCTATTTCTACCATACAGAATTTTGCAGCCTCAAGTTTTGGGAGAGATACTCCCTTTCAAAAAGAAAGCCTAAGACTAGACACATCTCAACCTCACTCCAAAGGCCTATTGAGTTGGGACCAGAATTCAATAAGGTCATTGGTTTCTTTCTTTTCTCCAAATTACGTAGGTCAAGGGTGGAGACTAGCAGTTGACCCTTATCATTACACTCCCATATAATGGTCTAGAATCAAGAGCAGTGAAGAATGGGGAAAGAACTTCATGATTACCAATAAACCTTCTTCCAAAGCTAACCTCCTTGCCATGTGGACAGCTTCATCATTTGTAACCTGTAATGAAATTAAAATTAAATTTACAACTGAGAGTAGAAAGAAAATAACAGGCAAGATACAATAATCACACTGAGAGGCTTTACAACAATGAAAAGCAGTAACCAACCCACAAGATGGAGCTTGGAGATTTTCATACTGCTTAGAATTAACTAGGGAATAGTGATGTAGTATTCATTGGCCTAATTACTTAGAAAGCCCAATTGAAGATTTTTCAAAGTAGTCCTGAATTTTAAGAACCTTCAAAATTTTACCATAAATAATTAATGTGCATTTCCATGCTAATTCACCAATAGGACTCAATTAGAGTGACCATCAAGTACCAATGTGGTTTGCCATACAGCGCCAATGTGGCATTGACTTCTCCAAATGAAGAAGCCTATGGACGCATGATGCACACATAACCAAAAGAAGTGCAATATTGATAGGAAAAGGAAGAGAGAGAGAGAGAGAGAGAGAGGCAAAAGACAGGCCATAGCTCTGATTGCTAGTCCTTTGTTTGCAGGCAACTAGATTTGTCTCGGTATAGTCATCAAAATCATTTGCTAGTGATCTGAATGCGGTGCCATGAATTGATCAATTGTCAATCTCCACATGGAAGATTAGATCCACGATGGACCTTAACTTGGCAAATAGATATGATAAACCTATCAAACTGTTGCCAAGGACTAGAACCACAATTGAATTTGTCTTTGTCACTAGATCTAAATAGGATGTATGCACACCCATCTCATCCCTTTATATTTTTAATATTTACCACATGTAAGAAAGAGATGTTAAAAATTGTAGAGTATTTCAAGTAAGCAAGAACCAATCTGAAATGTATGAGCAGCAACAGGTTGAGTTTTGACTCCAATATGACAAACTTCAACTTAGGTAAGAGTATTTTCCACAACTGGTCCCCAAACAGGATGAAACAAGAGGCTCAAACCCATTGTCTGTAGCTTGTATTCCTATTTTGTTGAACTTTTCTGTAGTGCATGTTATTATGAGATGGCATAAATAAGGGCATCCCGAAAAGCAACTGTGTGGTTTCCACCCAGTGAGAAATGGACGAAAATGTTGCTACATGCCAAGGTGGGGGTGTCAAAGTCCATGATAAAGGGAAGCGTGACAGAGGATTCAGTTCTAAATTAGAGACTGATGGTCTTAAAAAATCCATGTATATGAACCAACCCAATGGCAAAGACCGCTGTTTGATGTTGTAGCAAGCAAAAGCAATAATGTGATGGTCTTAAAAAATCCATGTATATGAACCAACCTAAGGGTAAAGATCGTTGTTTGATGTTGTGGCAAGCAAAAGCAATAATCAAAAGTTACTCATTTTGATTCGTAGATCCAAAGCCTCTGGGATGATGAGAAATTAAGTTATCTTAGAAGAAAGACATACTACAGAGAAATAGAATTGAGAATCCAATTGGAAAATCAAGACAATTTTGGTACATGTAAGTCCCTGAGGACCCATTCTGCAAATTCACTTGCAGATGTAAAGCACAAAGCAAGGTAAATTGTTTCTCGGCAGCTTTTTGCTGGCAAATTGTGGCTGACGGTGGTAGAAAGTATAACATGTAACCCAACCAATCAAGCATTCTTGTCTAATGGACATATGCATGTCCTGTGTGTCAGTCGGTCAATATGCAACAAACAACATTACTCAATCAGTTTGGTAATACCACATGATAATGTCACACAATAAAAGCATTTTCTACCATTCTTCATGTTTTGAAGACAGAGTTATTACCTTGACAACCTCATCAAGCAATTTAACATCCAAGATGCTAGGGACGTAGCCTGCAAGAAAACATTATAAAAGTGAACAAAGCAGGCAAACCAGAATTTCACATAGAAGAATACAAGCCATGGACAATGGTTTGACCTGAATTTTCCCCTGAGATTATACTCCTCTCTGCAGGTTCCACACCAATTACCTATGAATTGGGTACGATAGGAAATTTACATAATTATGTAAGAGAGAATGGTAGAGAAGGCCGGAACATTCAGAGAAGAGTCAGTCATCAAGAAAGCCTATAACACCCTAAACAACTTGGACAATGAGGTAAGGGGAATTATCAACATAGTGGTGACATGCCTCAGGATAAGTGACTAAAAGAAATTGTATCACTAAGAGTCACCTATTCGCCATCCGCTGAAGCCTACAATTTGCATCCTCCTAAGGTACTTAAAACTTTGTTAATTGTCATGCCAATTATTTCTCCCAATTTGGCCCATATACCTGGCACCATGTTTTCCCCATATTTGCAGAATAAATGACACATCACATTCTCACCAGGGAACATAATTCCCAAATAGACTGAAGAAGATATTGCCACAGGAAATGACACAGAAATTTCAGATTTGAAGTTGACGAACCTTAACGTCTCTGTTCATCATTTTCAGGTACCGCCCAGTACCTGTAACTGTACCACCAGTTCCAATTCCAGCAACAAGTATGTCAACATTACCCATTGTGTCCTCCCATATTTCTGGTCCTGTAGTTTCGAAATGTATCTGTAATTTGTAGAAGTTAAGACACTTTATGATGGAGGAGCCTTAATTGATTACCAAGAGGAACAAAAACAAGATGGCAGAGAGGAAAATTAGAATTTCAGAAATTTTCACAAAAAGGGTGCAAAATAACCTTTGCATTTGCCCGATTATTGAACTGTTGTAACATGTATGCATTTGGCATCCGAAGGGTGATTTCTTCCGCTTTTTCGACAGCACCTTGCAGGCCTCTCTCAGGGTCAGTCAAAACAATATCAGCACCAAAAGCACGTAATAGTATTCTCCTTTCAACATTAATTGATGCAGGCATGGTGACAATTACTTTGTATCCCTTGACTGAAGCTACAAAAGCAATGCCAAGTCCTGTATTTCCAGTGGTCGGTTCAACCAGTATGCTCTGCATAATGGGAAGTGAAACAAACATGTCATGTCCATGCATAGCACTCAAAATAAGAATTTCATCAGAAAGCAGATTACGGGCCAGCATTATGCACAAAAGATACTCCTTTTTCCTAAAGCAACAAAAGCAGATGCAAAACCTTTCCGGGTGAGATTACTCCTCTCTCTTCAGCTTCAGTGATCATGCTATAAGCAATTCTGCAACAGCAACATTGATGATATAGCATAATTAAACGATCAAATAAACTAATTTTAAAAATATTTTTTGTTACATGTAAATCCAAGGAGCTAATTAACTAGCTTCTGCTAAATGGCACTGCTATCAAATAAATTATCAACCCGCAGTCACTTCATAAGGAAAATATTATCTATGCAAGATATAGATATTCATTTATATAAATTACCAACCCGAGTACGGAGCTGAAAAGGAAAATTACCTATCTTTAACACTTCGGCACGGTTCCATAGATTCAAGTTTAGCAGCAATATTAGCTACACAGCCTTTCGTGACCTTGTTGAGATATACCATTGGTGTTCTCCCAATCAACTACATCCATTTGGCAAAAAGAAAAGGTTTTAAACACAAATAACCAAATACACCATAGTGCAACATCATAAGAACCATCTGAAACTCACTCTATCATACCACAAGTGCTTAAAAGCCATCATCGCTGCAAATATAATGCTCAGGCAAATAAACTAGTTTCATACAAAAACATCACTCTACTAGCATCGCAGTGCAAGAACAAGGAACAGTGTAGGATCTAAATAGTGTAGAATCCTAAATTGTCGAAGAACTGCATTTAGGAGTTTGGTGTCCCAAACGAAAATACGGCCCATATCAATGCGCAGCTGGTTGATATTAGTATTATGTGACTAACACCAAAAGAACCTAATTCGTGTCAAGGTGATTGTTCTAGGAGCATTTTCACATTTGAAACAGAACCCAGAAAGAAAGACCCAAACTTTCATGATTCCAACTAAGTTGCGCCCATTTTTCCATGGCTTGAGCGCCATTTTCTACTTTCCACGGAATCCAACAGGGGCTAAACAAGAGAAACAAGCATTGCCCACAACGGTTTATTCTCAAGATAGAGACCATCCCGAAAAATCACAGAGAGAGGAGCAGAATCACCGCCCACGAAGGAGAACACTAAAACCTGCGTAACATCTTCGGCTATGTTGACAGCCTGCGCGTCCCGTCCGTCGTCCTCTTCTCCTCCATAGTCGTCGAGTTCGATTTCTTCCACTTCCTCGTCCTCGTCGATTCCAACTTCCTCCTCATCTTCTTCCTGTCGGTGCCTCGTGCAAAGCGGAGTAGCAGCTCTAGCAAGGGCGATGGGGCCGACCCTGCTTCCGCCCGAGGAGGAGAGGGAAGTCGGAGGAGGAGGAGAATGCATTCGCCGGCGAGACGCGCGGGCCCTCGAACGACACAAGACGATGCCGTTGAGGCCGCGCAGGGGAAGCGCCGAACGGAGAGAGAGGGAGGAGGAGGCGAAGCGCGGATGCTGCTGCCGCCATTTTCAGAGCTCCACGAGAGTCCGAAGAAGGCGATGGATATGGATGGGTTTTTCTTCTTGTTCTTTTTTTTTTTCTTTTTTTAATGTTTCTCTTCGCTCGTACTCTTCAGCATTCGGGCCGCGAAGTGGGCTCCGTGGACCCGCAGGTCAGCCCGGCCCGTGACCCCCTTGTTCTAAGCGAGGCCCGCTTTCGCTTGAGAGAGCGAATCTCGATGCTATCTATTGTGTTTTGTCTCTGCGGTCGTAGTTCGCATCATTCCCGTTGTTCTTTGGCTGCCCCAACCCAAAACAAGAAATTTATAAAAAAATTCCAATAAAAATTTGAAGTACCATCATTTTTCAAATAAAAAAAAATCAAGTATCATTATTTTCTTAAATAAGAGTTTGAAATAGATTTTATTTTAAATAAGGATCTGAAATGATTATGTCAATTTAAAAAAAAAAAAAAGCTTAACTTTCCGACTAATTAAAGGTATTTTCATCATTTATCTTTTTTTATTATTTTTTTACTTGTTCTTTCTTTTTTTCTTTTTGTGGTTTTTCTTTCTTCTTCGCCGGTGGCTGCATGCCCAAAGAGGGCTAGGCAAGGGTCAAAAAGGGAAAAAAGAAAAAGAATAAAAATCATTTAAAATTAAAATTGTGTTTAGATGAAAAGACCCCTGACCGGCTAGAATGTTTAGCCAGCCAGCAACTGACGAGGTCAGACCCTTATTCAAAACTAACGTAGCATTTAATGCTCTCATTTGACACAAGGTTTATTTCATACCCTTATTTTCTCAATTAAGGACATTCCATGCCCCTTTTTTGGAATTCTCCCTTGAATTTATATAGTAAGTGTTCAGGTCGGGCCCGCACCAAAGTCATATGAGCCCGCTTACTTGTGTTAGGACATTGCCCAAGCCCATCCATCTGCCTTTTGGATCTCTTGGGCGTGGGCGGAGAAGTGAGCGAAGCCGTCTACCAGTTGAACACCTTTAATTTTATTCATCAAATAGAAGTTCGTGCAACACCAACCATGACATATCAGTCTGTATCATATAAAAGAAAAGAATGTCGAAACATACGGAGTCATTTGGTTTTGTCCACGAACGAACAACACCTCCTTGGTCCGTTAAAATCAAGAGGTGATGGTTTGAAATCGTGTGAAGAAGTTGTACATACATCACCTCCATCTCCAACACTAGATGATTACACTTAGAGAAAATTCCAAATATATTTTGAAGTTGACAAACTTTCCAGTAAACTACATTTGCCTTTAAGAATTTTGTTTCAGGTGTATGTTCAAGATTTGAAAAAGCCTCATATAGCTTTTAGACCGAACTTGAACTCATTTAGACTTATTCTCAAGTTGTCAATCCACACTCAGACGTAGAAGAAGATCATTTCTTATCCCATCCTAACATGCTCAGATCGAAATCAGTTCAATATGTGAACAAAATAAGCTCCAATCCTAGCACTTATCTAGAAGGAAATAGTCCAGGACCATATTACTATAGATCCTACAACGGTTAGTAACTTGGCTTGAATTCTACACCATTTTGGAAGATTGACTCAATCAAATTTATTAGGAAATTAATCCTGAAGATAAGTTTTTTTCTATAAAAAAAAAAAAAAAAAAAGCTCTTCTTTTAGAAACTAAGACTCTAATTGTATAAGCGATCAGAATTAAATGGAGATTCATTATTTGTCACTCAACGACAATAAGATTTTCTCGATACAATTCTGTCTATCGATCAAAATGGAAGACGATCCTTTAGAGACTGTCCAATGGCTAGTTTGGAAATAGAGGAGTGTGTAAGGAAACCAAGGTACTGATGAGTGAGTAAGAGATGAGGCCTAGAATATATCATTCCAAAATTTGAGCGTATTTCAATCATATACTTGTTTTTAATGAGCTTAACATTTGTGATCATGAAAGAAATATTAAAAGAGTGGACCCAAGTATGTCCTAAAACTGCTTTGTCTGAATTCTGGGATGTAAAACATCAGGGGAATTCTCTCTTACCAGTGAATGGACCTAGACTTAGAACCAGGGAAGACAAAGTTAGTTTCTTGCAGGTATGCCTTCCCACAATGGGCAAACAACTCCCGTTCAAGCCCTTCAAGGACAACCTTTTAGCAGAAAACCACTCTACTCTTTAGTTTATAACCTAGAGACACTTAGAGATGCCAGGATGGTAACATTTCTAACTATCCAAGCTGCATTTCTTAGAGGATCCTATCAGGCTGGAGAAGAAGAAAAGAAATTTAGAAAGCCATGGAGAGTTTTCACAAAACACTCACTTTACTTAAAGGGACTCTGCTCAACACATTACATCATCCTCGCCTTTTATAGGCAATAAGAGGTCACACACAAACAAGGATCATGCTTACAGATCCTGAAACAAACAAAGGCGCTAGAGACTTCCGGTAGGGAATTATTCGCACGGTATGAACAGTGACAATGAATAGTGATTTCCCTAGCCTACCGCTACAGTAAAAGTGAACAGTGACTTGCAACAGTGATTTGTTACAGTGACTTGTTTAGTCAACGGTCTCGTCTGTCGCGAGCATTGTAGTCATAATCTGAGTCATCTAAGCTATGCATGGCTAGGAGGTGTTCTTCATATTTTTGCTCAAATGCTGCAAGTGTATCTGGCGAGAGAATCTGATTTGACGAGGATGTTTCCTCATGATTCTGGGAAGAGCCTGTAGTGTTGGCAGGAATGCTTGGTTGAGGTCAATTTGATGGTTGTGCATAGGAGAATGTATCCATGCCTAGAGATAAGGACGAAAGTCCTTGATTGTAGGGGTCTTGGGAAAGAGGGTCTCCCCATCGTGCATAGGGGTCTTGAGAGGATTGTGCATCATGAGAGGACTGAGCAAAGTTATCTGTGTCTGCTATTTCTTGCTCCTGTGATGATGCGGCTTGTCTGAATTGCTTGAGTGCTTCCTTAGCTTCTAGTGCCAGACTATAATGATCCTATACAGTGGGTACATTATAGTTCCATGCATCTTCAGGAATAATTTTATTTTCTTAGCACAAAACCCTTTGGAGTTCTCGGTACTGGTGCTCACAGCAACCAAAAGGTCCTAGATAAGATTTGTGAATCCGAGCTTCTGCACTGTGTGGTTGAGGTTTATAGGATGTGGTACCTATAATTTGAGGGGCATTGACAAAAGCCCATGGTCGTCGAAAAACAAAATAGTATGGACCTCAGGGTTTGGTTGTGCGGTTCTCAGTTCTTTCTACAAGAGGTACTTCCAATGAGTAGGGGGATAAAACCAATTAAGGAAATCTAAGAGATTTCTGACTCTCATTTTCAATGTTTCCTCTACCGAGCCCAGATATCTTGGTGAGGTTGGCAATAAATCTTCTGGTTGGAATTTCAATAGCTATTAAGTACTTATTGGTTAAATACCATAATAATCATCGAAGTTAGTCAGGGAAATCATCTTCCTTCCAAATTAGAGGATGTATGAAATGATAGTTCGAATTTAATCCAAAATGATAAAGAATCGAACCTCCATTGAGTTTGAATAGATCTGTGTGACATTGCCACATGAGGTTATCCAGATTTTCAGTGAGACTATCATTCTGGATTTGTTCAACAATCTCCTGAGAGTATTTCCAACTTGGCCAATCTCGTATCCTCTCGATCTTATACTTCTCATTGTGATGAAGAGTATGAAAAGCATGCCTCATGATGTACATGTTGATTTATGCTGGTGCTTTTGGTCTTGACAAGAAGTTAGCAAGCACATTCTTCTTTCCGACAATGTGTTTGGTCTCAAAAGAATATTTTGAGAACCATTCAGCCCATCGAAGCAATTGAGAATTTGGAACTTGCTTCTGCTTGAACTTGGTTATCTGGAGAAAAGATGCCATATCTAATTATACTAGGAAGTGATGGCCGATGAGATGGAATTCGAACTTTTTTATTCCATTTTTTACTGCCAATATTTCTTTGAAAGTGGAATGATAATGCATTTCAGCTTGGGAAAACTTTCTACTCTTGTAGGCACACAAGTACCTCTTACCATTAATTTCTTCAAATCACTGGCGCCAGTTTGGAGAATTCTCTTTCCTGTTGATGGGATCTGTAGTGGAGGAAGAGTCTGCATAATCTCCTTAAGCTCAACCACTACTTTGGTTTGACATTTTCCCCAAGATGAGGGATTCTTCTTCAGCATTGTTTTTAATGGAATTAACAATTTAGCAATGTTTGGAACAAAGTCTCTGAGATAATTAATTATCCCAAGAAATTGCTGAACTTGCTTTGTTATGAAATTTTCTTCAAGAAATTTCAACAACTCTTGGGTAATATGTGGCCCTGGGTAGTATGTACCTTTGTTAAGGTGCATACTAAGAAATTCAATCTTTGTCTGGGCAATGTTCATTTTTCTCTGAGAAAGCATAATCCTATGCTTTTTCACAATTTCTACAAACTGCTCAAGGAGTTGGCAGTGTGACTGCTTATCATGGCTGTAGAGCAGGATATTATCAATGTATACTGCCACACTCGACATGATTGGTTGAAAAATTTGACACATGACCTTTTGGAACAGTGATGGTGCTACCTTTAGGCCAAAAGGAAAAACTTTCCATTGGAAGTGCTAGTTCGGAATACAGAACTCTATCATGGGTCTGTCTTCAGATGGATGTCCAATTGCCAAAATTCGGCTTTGAGATCAAATTTGGAGTAAATGTGGGCCTTGGTTAGTCTAGTAAAGAGGGAATTTCTGGAGGGTAAAGGGAATTTGTCATCTTGGAAAAAGAGGTTAAGAGGTTGATAATTAATTACCAGTTTCATCTTTTCTCTGTTTTGCTCAGCTCGCTTATTAACATTAAATGCTTCACAAGCCCATTGAGAATTTGAAATTTCAATAAGGCCTTGCTGTAATAGTTCCGAGCATTCCCTCTGAGCTAAAACTAGGTATTCTGGCTTCATTCCCATGTGACTCACTTTGGTTGGATTGATATCTTCATTCTTTTTTAAAGGAAGGCGAACAAAGAACTCAGGATTTTCCCATAAAGGATGAGGGCACTTTTGGGCAAACTCAGAATGGGATTCTGAATCCAACAACTTTTGCATGATTTGATCTAAAAGACTCATTTGAATGGAAAAAAGTCTTTGGATATTGACGAATTCAAAAATTGGTCTTATACTTAAGACATTTTCCAGGAATGATGCGAAGCTGAGAAATCTGAGTCATTATGTCCCAACCAATGATTAAATCTTTGTTGGGGAAACTAGATCCAAAGTTTTTTGTGGTTATAGAACACTAGGGAAAAAACTGAACAATTATTGGGGTAGTTCTTACATTCATAGAAAAAGTATCTCCTGAGGCAGAGTCGAAATATCGAACACAGAAAGTCCAATATTCTTCAGGAAGAACTTTAGTATCTAGAATTGAAGAACTTGCTCCGGTGTTTATGAGAGCAATGACAGTGATCGGTTTGGCAAACTTTGAAGTGAAGATTTTCATAGGAAAATGGGGACAATGAATTTGGCTTGAAAATATGTCTAAAGAAGTTTGTTCTGAAGAAGTTATGTGTGAAAAATATCTTCAGGATTCGAATCTGAATCAGTTTCACTAGAAGTTTGGTAACAAGGGATGACACAAAGAATTTGTTCAGATAGTTCTTCATCTGCAGAGAATAAAGATTCAATATCATCATTCTCAAGAGAAATGCCAATTTCATTCTCTATATGATGTATCAGATGGTTCTGACATTTTCTTGCTTGGGGACAATTTTTGCAAAATGCCCTTTCTGATTGCAGATAAAGCATCGATTTGATTTCTTGTGGCCTGAGTGATTTTTCCTTTTGCGTAGGTATCGCCATTTCTTCTTTCTTCGGAAGTACTTAAAGCCATGCCTGGATTTCTTTATCCAGAGCTTTTTGAAGTGCTTCTTTTTTCTTGAGAATTTTCCACAAAACCATCACAATCTCACTTGAAGCATTTGATCTTTAACTTCTGGCGAGAGTTGGATGTATCAAGTTCTCTGTTATCCTCGATATAAGTCTGGATCATTTGGTGTTTTATACACAATTCTTCAAGGCACAAATGGATCTCTTGTTGGATTTCTCCTAACGGAATATCCTGAATTCTCCTTTGTTTGCTGAGAAAAGTTCTCTCAACCTGTTGAGACAATTTTTTGGGGATGGAAGTCACGAAAACATGTTTTAAGTTTGGATCAGCTCCAATCTGATAAAAGAGCTTAAGCATTTCTCGATAATGTTTATCAAGATGTTTTTTCTGGAGAGAGCAACATCTTCTTTCGAAAAATTCTCTTCTTTTGAGCTCTTGGAGGTCATAAGGTTTTCCAACAAAGAAATGATATAGAAGGGTAATGGCATGACCAAAGTCAGGTGAGAGTAAAAATTGAAGCTGGTCTTGTTCTGTTACAGATTGCCACAATGCTTAAGGCTACCTATAAACCTTGTGACAAAACCAAGAAGGACATCATACTTATCATGGTTGGTAAGTGCTTGAGCATTTAACCAAGTATAAAATTCCTCAAGTCTTTCTGGCCATTTGTAATAGGGAATATCATCAACAATAAAAAAAAAAATTGTTTTAATGCATTAGATACATGCTGAGTGGGATTGTTTGGCTAAACAACCTCTAGTTCAGAAGGATTTGATTCCATATCTTGGTCTGGAGGATCGGCCATGAATATTGATGAGGTTACTGGTACAATAGGAAAAGAATCAATGGTAGGGATTGAGAAGGATGATGAGGATGAAAGGGACACCAAATCTGAATCAGTATCAAAGATGTTTGGAAAAGCTGGTTCTGCTAGAAATAAAATCTAATCTGTTGGAATGACAGGATCAGGCTGTGGTTGATTGCCCAAATCTCTTAGGAAAGATTCCAATGGATTGGACTACATCATTTGATCTGGCTTTTCCTTTATAGCAATCGAGGATTCTGCAGGCACTTTTTCCTTTCCCTTTTCCTTCCTTAATCGATCCAATTCTTTGAGGCGGTTTCTCATTTCTACTACGTTTGTCTTGTCCTGTCTGATAGGAACATCTGTGAGGGCAGCAAAGATAGACGTCTAAGGTGGTGGAGGCAAATGCGCTATCCGCACTGTGGTCGGAAATGGATTAAAAGGATGGAACCTTCCTTCTTGAAGCATCTAGATTTGCCTTTTGAGTTTCTCTATTTCCGCCTTAGGACTTTCGAGATGATGATACCCTAAATGCTATCTGGATTCCAAGGCATGTAGCCTCTTTTGGAAGTCGGAAAGCATTTTTTTGGTGGTTTCATCATATCTTCGAAGATCTTGTTGCGCATTCACAATCTTGGAATCAATTACTTTGAATGCATTGTTATGTGCTAAAAGGATCTTCGATTGCCAATCTAGGACGGCTTCAGCAACATGAGTCCTTTTTTGTCTTCCATGTTCATCCACATCAGTAGGGGCAGGTATCTTGGGAGCATGCCGATATCTACCTTGTAGGTCAATGAATTCTTCTGAAGCAGGAAATGAGAGTTTGGAACTTTCTCGGACTAGAGGGGGAAAGTCTATCTCATGGAACATGGCAATGGAAGAACTGGGTAGTGCTTCTGCTGGAGTCTCAAGTGGGTAGGATTGCTTCTTCACCCACTTTAAGATTGGCTTATAAAATAGGGAAAGTGCGGGTTTTTTCTAAGGAGGAGATGGAGGAGGTGATGGTGGTGGAGTTGGTGAAACTGAGGGTGGAGCAGTGAACTCTGGTGGTGGAGTTGGTGCATAAGAAACCATGAATTGGAATTTGTCGCACTCACCAAGAGTATTGACGGAAAGATCTCCGTTTAGATACTTTTGGAACATAGGATCCTTTGGTTTCTTGTGTCTCCGTCAGGGTTTGGCAGTTGGATCTACTTCATCGGGAGAATTTGTGCAATAGGAACATTGATAAAAAAGATCCCAGAAACAGTGACCATACCGATTCTTGTAGTAATGGACGGGGTGTCCATCACTTTTGAAATATTGAACAAGCCTTTTGGGATCTGGCTCGAAAATTTATTCGAGAACACATGGTTCGATCATGAAAATGGTCTGGAAGATAGAAGGACTTTCTTCCTTTTCCTTTCCAAATTTGATGGAAACAATTACATCTTTCTTTCTGATGAACTCAGAGTCTGATGACTGGAAAGGCTTGTTGTTCTGATGCAATTTTTCATAGTTGGTGATCCAAGTCTCTAGAAGGAGCTTGGCCAATTTTTCCTTTGGGATCTATCTAGAAACATGAATGCAGGATGCTTGATCATTCTGCATGGAAATGAATAAAGCATATTCATTTCCATTGTGAAAATTCAAATCAAGTGCATGGTTCTGCACTCAATAAACCATTTGGTAGTGTAGTGTTCCAGCAACAGAGTCAGCAGTTTGAGGAGCTCCAGTGAGCTGGATCTGAACTTTTAGAAAAGAAAGTAATTGGGGGTCCGAAAGAGCGATGTTAAAGTTTGGATATAAAGTCACAAAGACTATTCCAGCATTCAAAGTGGTTTGGACAGTTCAATGCAAGCATGCTGGTATTCTAGAAATCGAGTATCCAGTAACGCTATTCTTGCCACAACTGGCAAGCTTTTGTGACCATGAAAGGTAAGAGCAAGACGAATAGCCTCATAATGGACATGAGAATATCTTTGTTGGATCCACTGCCTGGGAAATTTTGAAGGAATTTTAAGAGTAACAAAGTACTCATTTTCAGTGGTAGGAATGGGATGTTGGTCAAACTTGGAGGACTAAACATACTTTTTTACTTCCTTCGGAGTTTGGCGAATGAGTTGGCGAATGGAGCGAATGGGAGAAAATGATGAGGTGGGTTTAGTAAAGGCAGAATAGTAGGGGTGAGCGCGGTTCCCTGTTCTAAAAGGACCGGTTCCCGGTTCCCCTTTTCTGGGAACCGGTGGTTCCCGGTTCCAACACTAGGAACCGGAAGCGGAATTGGAACCGATCCGATTAAGGCTAAAAAAAAAGCCCCAAATTGACTTTCACTTTCACCGTTTTACATACGACACTTTCACCTTCACAATTTCACAGTTCTCTCGTCTCTTCGCGCCCGTTCTCCGCCTTCACCGTGCCCTGAAGCTTGCAACCCGCAACGCCCTTGTCCAGCTCCGAGCTTTCCCCGAACGACGCTGCTGCACCTCGCCACTTGCCCTTGACGCCACTTGAGATTCCCTCACCACATCCCTGTTCTGCACTTCTGCCGGTCGCCGCGTCTCCGAGTGACCCCTGCTCGCTCACGCCAACACCAGAAGCCCTTTGCAGCAGATCCCAAGCCCCGCCACGCCTCGCCTGTAGCCCACACCGACCCGCAACGACCCGACGTTGCTCCTGCTCCGCCCCTACTGCTGCCCGATGCCGCTGCTCACCCCCGTTGCTGTGATCCCGCGATGCCGCTGCTCTGCCTTCGCTGTGTCCCTGAAGCCCGCAACCCGCAGCGCCCTCGACCAGCTCTGAGCTTTCCCCGAGTGACGCTGCTGCAGCTCTCCGCTTGCCCTCAACGCCACCTGAGATTCCCTCGACACATCCTTGCTCTGCACTTCTTCCAGCCGCCGCGTCTCCGAGTGACCCCCTACTCGCTCGCGCCGACACTAGAAGCCCTCTGCAGCAGATCCCAAGCCCCGCCGCACCTCGCCTACAACCTGCACCGACCCGCGACGACCCGATGTCGCTCTTGCTCTGCCCCCTGCTGCTGCCCGACGCCGCTGCTCACCCCCGTTGTTGTGATCCTGCGATGCCGTGATCGGTTTGTTTCTGCGTGGTGTCTTTGGTCTGTCCATCTTCGACGTGAGCGCTAGTGCCTTCAGTAGAGAGGTACCAAAGGAAAGGAGGTTCTTTTGTTAGGGTTTAGTGTTTTTCTTCACTTCTGTTGGGTGGTTTTGAGTGTTCACTGGCCTTATGATCAATGCTCGTTTAAGGAGGGATTTCTGCAGCTTAGCTCGTGCGTTGATGTCTATATACGTTAGTGAAATCCGAACACAGTAGGGTTCAATTTTGTTTTTGAGTCGCATATGGTCATCGCAATGCTTGGTGAATTTTCCTCCCTAGCTATTAGCATTATGATCATGTTGTAGGTTGCATGTTCTGTGTCTTCCTGTTCATGCTTTCATCACGTGTTACCGAAATCCTTCTGTCGATTTTAGTCTGTCTCTTTTTGGTCATGTGGCTGCTGGGTGTGTAACTCCTCTGGGGCGGATGTCGGGGTATCTTGCTTTAACTGGTTTTGTGAAGTCTTGTTATAGTAATTTAGGTGAAATAAGTTGTTGTCCATTTTCTTTGTAATTTGTATGATCGATATTGAAGCAGATTTTATGGAGATTAGAGGGAGTCCCAAAAAAAAAAAATAGTAGCACATACCTAACATTTTCTTCTTAAATAATTTGATGGCTTAAATTCGCCTCTAAAACTGCAAGTTTCTATACATGAGGTTTGGATATTATGTAATATTTATCACACTTGAAGAGGGACACCAATCTAGACTTTGAAGTAATTGAAGCTTCTCGAAGTCTGCACTTTTATACATAAGCTAAGTCTATTATGTTCGTTGTATTTCAACATAATAAACTTAGGGTCTGCATGGTAACATTTATGTTCCTTCGGATTTATGTTCTTTTGTTCTCCGGAACAAAAAAAGAACATAAATCCGTTTGGTAAAACATTTGTTCCCGGGGACAATTTCTCTATTTTTTTGTTCTCGGGAATAGATTTGGAACAGAAACGAGAAGTAAAAAAGTTGCTTCTTGTTCCCAAAACAACTTCTGAAATAAGCCAATTTTCTTTTTTCTTTTTCTTTTATTCCTCTCTCTTGCCGCGACCACCTCCAACCGCCGGCTGCCGCCGCCGCCGCTGCATGTCCATCGGCCGCCGACCGTTGCCGCCGCCGCACAGCCCATCGGTCACCCCCTCCCGCGACCGCCTGTCCGGCGGCGCCGACGGCCGATGGATGGGCTGTGCGGCGGCGGTCGACGGTGACGGTCGGTAGTTAGCGAATGTGCAGTGGCGGCGGCAGCGAGCGGCGGCAAGCGGCAATCCATGAGCAAGAATAAAAAACGAATAAATACAAATAAGAATCGTTGCGTTACCAAACGCATTTCTATTCTTTTTTTATTCCAAGAGTAGAAATTTTGTGTAGTTACCAAACGGGTTCTTTTACTTAGAAATTGTTCCCCATAATAGAAATAGAAAAGAACTATTTCTAAAAAAAAAAACTCTTCCTCAGCCAAGAAGCGTTACCATGCGCACCCTTAGCTTATGTATAAAAGTGTTGTATTATGTTTCTATACAGCATTAGTATGCTATATTATATTGTGTTAACATTGTTATCAACTAAATTTTGAATCTAGTATAGTTGGGATATAAGTTATGATGAGCAAAATGGTATGTATTAAAGGCACTTTAGTTGGTCAACTTATCACTCATTTCTATGCTAGACATTCTTGTTCTAGTGGTGTTTCATTTCTATTTTGCTCTTTATTTTGAAATTTCTAATTATATTCTGTTATTGTTGTGTAGTGCGAAGTTAATGTATCAAGATAACACATCAATGGAGGTGGAGGGACATGAGGAGATGACTCCGATCACGAAATTAGAGTTTTCTGGTAATGAAAATGAAGAAGAGGCACCCCCTACCATGAGTGCCACAAGTAAGGTACCTAGTTCTCATCTTCATCATGATATGAAATATATATCCAAATACTGGAATCATTATACGAAAATCAATGATAAGGATGGAAAAACAAATCAAGTGAAGTGCATTTATTGTGGGACCATGCTTAAGTATTGTGTTGCTAATAGTACTTCTGCAATGAGGAAGCACTTGACCACATGCAAGAGGTTTCCCCGTGATGTAGATAAGAGGCAGAAATTCTTTGCATCATGTAATGTAGACATGGCTGGCAAGGCAGGAGGAGATTCTAGTACTGGTAGTGTCTTATCGACATGGTTGTTTAATCAAGAACGTTGTAGGCGAATGCTTGCTCGGTTCATCATCCTTGATGAGCAACCTTTTTCCTTGGTTGAGCGTGTTGGATTTCATGAATTTGTCACTGAGTTACAACATCTCTTCAAACATTTATCACGTTTCACAATGGCAAAAGATTGTATGAAGTTGTATTTAGATGAAAGAACTTCTTTGAAGAATTATTTTTGAAAGATTAATTCTAGGATCGCACTCACGACTGATACATGGAGTTCCATTCAAAATCTGAATTATATGTGTGTCACTGCCCATTTTATTGATGAAAATTAGAAGTTGCATAAAAAAATCATCAACTTTGTGGTGATGCATAGTCACAGGGGTAGGGAGATTGGGAAAATTGTGGAGAAATGCATTCGGGAGTGGGGAATAGAAAAAAAAGGTGTCCACAATCACTGTGGATTATGCTAGCTCGAATGATGTTGCAATTGGCTATCTGAGGGAAAAATTTTCGAAAGAAAAGTCATTGATATTGGACGGTAGTGTTTTGCACATGAGGTGCACAACTCATATATTAAATTTGATTGTGAGAGATGGCTTGACTACAGTACGTGACTCCATTGCACATATCCGAAATGTGGTTAAGTATGTAAGGAGTTCTCCCACGAGAGCCAAAGCATTTCAGTCTTACATTGAAAGTGAAAAGATCACTTATAAGGGTTTGGTAGTTCTTGATGTTGCCACTAGATAGAACTCCACTTATCTCATGTTAGACACCGCCATAAAATTCAGAAAAGCTTTCCAAAGAATGGAAGGCGATGATTTATCTTTTGCAAGTGAGCTTAATAATGAAATTCCTAGTGATGATGATTGGGAAAATGCTATTATTCTTTCGAAATTTCTAAAAGTATTCTATGATGCCATAAATCAGATGTCGGGGAGTTCATATGTTACTTCAAATGATTATTTTGAAGGGATATCTCTTTTGTATAGATATTTGAAAGATGCGGTCGATGCTTCGAATCCTAAGCTTCAAGCTATGGGTGTGAAAATGAAAGAAAAGTTTGATAAATATTATGGAAGCTTGGATAAAGTGAATATGATGGTGTTGATTGTGGTTGTGTTAGATCCTAGAGCTAAGTTGAATTATTTGACTTTCTTGTATGGATAAATTTATGATGATGAATCGAAAGTTAAAGAGATGCATTACAAGGTGAATGATACATTGGAGCGTTTGTATGAATTTTATGAGTAATCTTCTCTTATTTCAAGTTATCAAAATTTTGGTGGCCATAGTTCGGGTGCAAGTAGTAGTGCTTCCAATGCCGATACGGGTGGTAGTGAAGGAATAAAGAAGTATGACGCACAAACTTGGAAGAAAATATTTTTATACTTGAATGAACAAGGGTGCGATGACAACAAGTCCAAGCTTGATGAGTATCTTCAAGAAAAAAATGAAAAGGATCTTGATCTTGACCTTTTGATGTGGTGGAAGACTAATGGCTCAAAATATAAGATCCTTTCTTTGATGGCTCGAGATATTTTGTCCATTCCCGTAACTACCGTTGCTTCTAAGTCAACTTTTAGTACATCGGGTCGTGTGCTTGATGGCTTTCGAAGTTCTTTAACTCTCAAAGTAGTGGAAGCTTTGATTTGCACTCAAGATTGGTTGAGAGCCGTTCGTGTACTGATTGATGTTGAGGAGTGCATCGAGAATGCAGAAAAATTTGAGTTGGGTAAGTGACATTGTTTATATCTTTACATATTGTAATTCTTTTTGTATATCTATAAATGAATATTTTATTTAATCTCTTCTTCTTCTTCTTCTTTTTAGATATGGATGGTCTTAATGCGGAGATTATCGTCGGTAAATAGAGTTTATAAGCTAAAGTGGAATGAATATATGTGGTAAGTCCATTAAACTTGTTTCTAAGTACAATCAAATGTTCATACCTCATCTCAATTGTATAATCTAATGAAGCCTACCCGTTCCATGCCACATTTTGGACAACCCCCCTAATTCTCAGTTTTATTCCATGTAGTGAAAAGGTCAGGAGGGAATGGCAGAATCATTGTATGTGCTGGTGGTCCTTGTACTTACGGGCCTGGTTCGGTCCCACATTCTTTCACTCATCCTAACTATGCCCACATGGAAAAGACAGCGCAACAAAATGGAGATAGAGATGCTGAAAGCGAGGTACCTAATGATTTTTTATTTATTTTTCATGCTTGTTTCTGGTTTTGTGTCCTTTTAGTTGTGTTTGGTTTCATGGACAAGAAATTTGTGGAGAGATTGAAATTTTCATGTTGTAAGTACTGATTTTTAAAAGAAACAAGAAATATATGTCCTCTTGCTCAGCGGAAAGTGAGATGGAATATAACATTTTTTTTTCCTTCAATGTGTGTGTAGGTTGTATTGATTGAGAATGACATTGATGCAAGGCCATTTTCTTCTCAAGTATTGGCATGTTTGCCACCATTACCATGGTCAGTCTCCTTAGAAGATTTGGCAAATCCCATCAGGCAAGATTTACGGCATTTGCGTGTCTTCAGTGTGGATCCTCCATGTATCTAACTTGTACACACTTGCTAATTTCCAATTCTTTTCCCCTTTATGACATTTCTACTCTTTAATGTTTAATGTATGCTTTTGATTTGGGCAGGATGAAAATATATTGATGATGCCATAATGGTTTTTCTAGAGTCATTTGCATAGGAAAGTTCATGGCCTGTATTTAGGTAAACAGAAGTTGAAGTTTATGTCATGTCAGAATACTTAAATTAATGGATACATAACCTCATCTGGTTCGGTTCTGTTTCTTCCCAATCCTTCTGTGGATTTTTATTTTCTTTAATCTTGACTAGCTGCTTATGAAACTTCTACTTATCCTGTGAATATATGTTCCAATAATAACTTCTTTGGTGCACCATGTTTGGTATCAATCATATTCAAGGAGTATTTATCAATTTCGTCCTTCACTTTGTAGTAAATGCCACCATCTTCTGAGGTGGTCCTACCTTGACAAGGATGCCTTTCTTTTTACCGAGTACACTTTCGTGCTCTCCTTTATTTTTGTTCTTGTTAAGGTCTTTGCTTGTTCTTCTTTGTTCCTAGCTGTAGTTGTTATTGGAACTTGCTTGATATTTTTTTATCTTTTCGGGCTCAAAATATTTCTTGATTACTTTGCTTGTTATTAGGTTGCCAAGACATTTGACTTCAGCTCAACGGGAGCTTCGTCAAGGTCATGCAAATATTTTTGAATACCCTCATGCAGGTGAGTTAACTTTTAGCAGCTTCAGTGTCATGTAGCTTAAACACAACCTGTTCCTTCTACAGTCATTTACATCTTATGTGTATGTGGAAGAGCTTATTGCAGAATTGTCTGACAAATTTCCTTGCTGCAGACATTTCAAAACAGACAACTTGCGCATGCTGTCAAGGAGGGCACTCTCGACCGCCTTATTACTGAGCTTCTACTTAGACTTTTGGATGAAAGAGTGCCACGCATGGATGATGGAAGCCAACTTTTGAAAGCGCTTAATGTCTTGATGCTTAAAATTCTAATAATTTTTACAATATTAGCAGCATTGACAAAGACTGGTTTCATGATGGCAGATCTAACTCTGGACATCAGGCTTTGTTGGTTCTTGAATTTTTTCCAGAGGTATGTCTCACTGTGCTTAAAGCAGAACTGTTTTACTCAGGGATAAATGAGATGTACTTTTGCTAGATGACTAAGGACAATATTGTATGCAAGTTGCTAGAGTTGGACTTTCAATCTGGCAAATAGCATTTATGCTGTTTTGACTTGTTTGGCCAGTGACCTATCATTCTTTTTCATAGTCTATTGCAGCATTTATTGAAGCATTGCGCTTAGTCAAGGAGTCGGAGCCCGCTGCAAAGAGTGGTGGTAGTGATCTGCGATTATTAAGCTTGGATATTTTAGCAAAGAGTAGTGGTTGTCTGTGAATTAGGAACTAACGCAGATTGTTTCGTCTTTTCAGGAGCTTCACCCCTGGATGTTGCGATTTTTCATTCAGCAGCAGAGATTTTTGAAATCATTGTTACTGATTCCACAGCATCTTCTCTGGGCTCCTGGATTGAATGTGCAGTCGAACTTCATGGAGCTTTACATTCCTCATCCCCAGGGTCAAATAGAAAAGACGCAGTTATTATTAAAGCTCGGACATTTTTATCGCATATCTTCCCTTATCAGAATTCTTGCAGACACTCAGTTCCATGCAGAAATGGTTGAATCTCTGTATAGCTCTTTGCTTGACATCTGTGTTTCATACTGCTCAATTAGTGGCACAAGAACTGAAATACTAGTATTTATGCTATATTAAAATTTAGAACGGATGACCATTCATTTTTCTGTTATTATTAGGCTGTAAGCAATGGTGAAACATGGCCTGTATATAAGTGTATTAAACCAAAAATTCCAAAACTCATCTCTTCTTTTGAATTCATTTGAATGGTTCTGATTTTGTATGTAAATTGAATACCTAAAGGAGGTTTACCTACCGATAGGCTTCCTTGCTATTAAAAGGAAAAAAATTGTCATTTTCATACCGTTGAAGCTTGTTTTACTGCCAAATTCCAGTATGGTCATCTTCAGTCACTATATTACAGGATGAATAAGATTACACTTGATTATTACACTTGAAAGTGGAGGTGCTAGTTACTTTTGCCAACGGTAGCATATAGTTATTGCAGTCATTTTATAACTAATTGCATTTTCACCTACCTGCAAATCTTCAGGCATGTATCAGATTCGAGAAGCAAACCAAATGGTGGAGGAGTTCATGCTTGCTGCCAATGTTTCAGTTGCTGAAAAATTCCTTAAACACTATCCTCTATGTTCTCTGTTGAGGTAAGCTGGTGTTTTCTGTTATGTCAATATGGGATTAGCTCTCCTAGGTTTACTGGCTTTTGCTGTCATCTTAGGTGGCACTATTTTATTTTCACTGCCATCCTTTCCAATTTCCAACCTTTAAGTGACACCGGCGTGTCACTCTATGCACAGTTATTATTAAAGCTTTCTGGAGTATAAATGTCTTGAAATAATGCAAAAATGGAGCCTCATCCTGTACTTCACTTACTGAAGGGTCCTACTTTTAGTCCTTTATCAATTTACTAATGATTATATGAGTGATTTCACTTCTTTTTGGAGTCTGAGTTTGACCACCTTGCAAGTGGCTTCATAATTTCAAGCGATGATTGTGGTTTGAGTGTAAACTAATTCTATAGTACTTAAATGGGTAAAAGTCTTCCTATGTTATGCCCCCATTATACTCTAACTTCCATTGAAAGAAGCCTGATTCTCTTGAAGTTACTAGATATACTATTACCCTGTGATTAGA